>OW052220.1:316720512-317997118 GCA_932526605.1 Nephrotoma flavescens
TAGCTCAACATACCAGATTCGAACATGATTGATTAATAAATTGCTTAGGACGGTCGAATTCCAAAACTTCGCTAAATACCATTTTTAAATCCCCACCCAATTCTGAATACCTGATTTGACAATATATATATATTTTTTAATATGATTCCCAAGGTCCATTCAGAATGGTCGAATTGTAGAACTTCATCAAAAAGACACGTTAAAATCCCAATTTAAGTTGACCTTTCTTTTTAGAATCCTAGCCCAGCACTGCAAAATGAATTTTAAAGTTGTAGGTTAGGAGGCGGCCTGGTTTAATTCGTTATATCCGAATCCCAAAATTTAGTCAAATTCAGCTTTGTACACTGAATTTAACCATCATTTGTTGAGAAATGGCCTAGTTCCATTGAGCATAATGTTATAGTGCCAATCCAATTCTACATACCATATTTGACAGAAATTGGTTGAGGAACGATGAAGCTCCATTGCCATGCTCGGCATAATATGTCCTGTGCAGTATAAATTACTTGGTAATTAATCGAATATGTAACATTGCCTTTGGGATGCCTCACATATTTTTTATTAAATACTTATGGATTTTAGAGTAATTTTTAATATAATTTAAACAATTATGGTTTCAGGAAATTCTATTTTAAGTTGTGGAATTGCATTAGGATTAAATTAATAAATGTTTATATTATTTAGGAAGCCGGAAAATATTAATTTAGAATTAAATTTCAGGAAATCTACCGATGTAGGTGAAATAATATTCCTTTGATGGTTCACAAGCCAAACTGATTAACTCCATTTTTTGAATATTTGTAAATTTTAATATCAACGTACTTGATTGGCTCTATACATTGAAAATAAATTACAGTAATAATAAGTGTTAACATCATTAAATGACAAAACTAAAAGTAACTAAAGTTGCAATTTATAACGAATTTTAAAACCATTTTTGTATTTTCTCAGTTTTTATCAACTTTTTGCTTTACGGAGTTAATCGTTTTGGCAAATGAAGCATCCAATTGTAGATTGTGTAGATTAGAATTGCCTATTGTTAATGTGTTACTAACTACCGACTTTATCTAGGTATCTGTAACCGGGCTGATTAAATCAATCAACTTGTTTAGGAAGCCGGAAAGCATTAATTTAGAATTGAATTTCAGGAAATTTCCAGATGTACGTGAAATAATAAAAGTTTTCCTTCAGCTTGCTGATTTAAAGAAGCAATTGTTGAAGACCAATACCATCGTTATCCAATAAACCTATTAAGCCTTTATCCTCCCTCTAGTAGTTAGAAGTAGATTAGAATTGTGTTGTGCCGTACGATCGCTAGGTGTCTGAAACCGGGTCGTTCCGTCCCAAAAAAAAAAAAAATTACCTTTCCTATCCCTCCTATTGTTATGTGTAAACAGGCTGTAGGAATAGGCCCGGCGTTATCCGGGACCACCTGTCAAGTACTTGGTTCTACAGTCCAATCAATCAATCAATCAATTTTCTTATTTTCAGTTAAAATCAAACATTGTTTACCTAAATAAATCATTTAACAATCTCAAAACGAACATCAACTTTGTAATTGGGGCCTTCTTTAATTTGTAGCCAAACCCATCACCTACATAAACCTGATAAGATTAGAGATATTAACACTTCGTTGTTTAACAAGCGGAAATCATAAAATAACAATGAAATAAAATCGAGATTTAATTTTAATTTATAATTTAAAGTACATAATCTATTTAAATTAATGAATTCTTAAGACCACGAATATTTTGAAAATTGTAAATCGAGAAACATAGCTATGGACAATAATTTGTGAGCTGAATATCTTTATATACATACATATATACAGATATTCCGACGTGACAATTATTTCATAATAGTACAGACAGATACATAATATTTTGTTAGTAAACATATGTATTAACAATTTTATAGCTTTATGTTATATACTCATAATATTCTATCCCTATTTTGCCATCGGTTTGAAAAATATTTCTCGACGGATTATTTTCAGAAATATTTCGACCATAAAATGTAACATAAAGGGTAAACCATAAAAAAAGTGTTTAGTTAAACTATAATTATTGTATATCTTTTCAAGCAATCAATCGAAAAATCGGCATGCACACGAACAGATCCACAGTATCATACATAAATGGCTACATACACACAAATATATTACACACAAATATAACATGAAAAGTAAATAAAATATAAAAAGGAAACTTCTCTGATAGTATGCATCTATATACATAGAGAGTGTATCGAAACATTACAACGACATAGTGCATTACGCATAGAAATATTCCGTTATAAATATTTCCACTCAGTTTTATGTATATAAACACATTTTTCACTGGACACGATTTTTATTTTATTATCACATTATATGTATTCATAGTGATTTGAACATTAATGTGCATTTATGCTTTCATGGAATGGTATCAGAATATATACGGAAATAATTATATATTTTACGTATACGTTCTACACAATTTCACGTGCATCCTATACACAAATTAATATTCAAAAGACTAGGCACACATCACATCACTTTATCACTTTGTTTATATTATATACTGTAAAATCACATTTATTATTATTATTAATTAATTTTTTTATTTAATATTTACACACACACACACACAAAAAAAAAATATTTAAATTAAATAGAAGAGCGACAACAAAACACGTCTTCTCCGTTTGAAATCCAAACTCCGACCTCCGATTTAAGAAGTGTGTTTATAAAATCGTAGACATACAAACGGTTGGCTTGGAGTAAAAATAAATTAAAAATATTCGAGTATTAAAAGTATAAAAAAACTCTGTTATTTCAATAAAAAATTAATTTTATAACGGTTGTCTTCTCGTATGTGAAATCGAAGTTTGCGAAACGTGTGCAAAGTGGTTGAGACATAAAAAAAATCGAATAGTGGAGACATCATTTTCTTCCTAAAAAAAAAAGCTTAACTTTTATTAAAGTTCGTCGTTTCATTCACATTTTTCAATTGGCAGTGGTTTTCGTGCTAATGGAGAGCAGCTCAAAATCAAACTGCCACATACTTCGAGAATAACCCGCCATTGAAGTATTAAAAATTTACGATTTTAAAATAATTTGATATTTGTTGTTGAGAATTTGGAGGTGGTATTCGTGCTAAGGGGTAGCTGGCCAAAATTCAAACTGCAAGTATTTCGTTAGCTATTCAGATTTAATGGCTACATATCCCATATTGGAATATTTAATTTTTGCAATTTTGAAAGAATTTTTCGTTTAAACGGTAAACAAGCAAACAATATGAGATTGTTTATTTATGTTAATTACAGTTGTTTATAATTTTATGGGTGTGTCCATAATTTGAAATTACCGTAAATTCAAAACACAAAAATAGCTCCTAATTCAACAATAAAAATTTACTCAAAACCCTCAAATTTTTTTATTGTTACTCAGATTATTTGTTCGTATTCAAACCCAGTTGATCGAGTCCAAAATTTTTGGTTTGCGAATTTCAATAGGGGTCAATTATTTTCCCTCCTCACAACAAGTCGAATAAGCTGCTAATGAGCTCGACGAAATTTTAATATGTACAACCACGTGGGATTAATTTAGCTGTGCCCCGATATTTTATGCCTCAAAATAGACTAACGACCGTTTTGACCACAAATCTTCATATGACGATGAATGATTTTGTACGGATAAAAAATGCTCTTACAGTCATTTTGCTATCCAAGATTCGCAACCCAGGTGACCTTTGGCCAGCTATGTGGATGTTTAATTTTATTTTGATAGTTTGCCATTGATTATCACCTTGCTTTTTACACCAACTATTAATAATTTACTTATATGGTTATTAATGGTTATCAAGATTGAAGATAATCCCAAGTTGACAAAATACCCGCTATAATGTGTTGAATGTGAGCAGGGATGTCCTTCGATAATCACCAGAAGAAAAGTTTTATAGATTGATAACAAACCTGGACACCGCACTAGTCATAACTAGAAAGGCACTTATCGTAAATAAATAACTCGTCTACGACCCTGCGATAGTTGTTTTATCTCAGCCTCATACAACCCGTCAAAGAGTCATGTTGACCGTTAAACAATTGATTGAGCTCATTTTTGCCCCCAATAAAATTTGATTCACTGTAACTTATAATTTCGTGGCCCATTTGGTTGGTAGCTCGTCCATAATTAGTTGAAGATGTTGGGTTACGTATAAAACTGTTTTTATAAGTGTTTTTAATTCATTACAAAAACTCATTTCGTGTACATATTTTATAAGTGTCTTTCATCGGGATTCAATTTACAAGTGAGTCTATTTTAGACTGTGGACTGATTGAAGTGATTGGCCATTCTGATTCAAGATGTTTTCGCCTTTCTGGTCCTGACCACTAGAGGTTATGTTGTACCAATTCTGGCGGTAATATGCCCCGAGAGGCACAATCGTGTGGATCTTCCTTATAATTGGCCTGTTTTTTTATTGTATCCGAGATATCAGATAAATCAGAGAGATAATTTATCTGACAAATCGGATAATGTTTTATCTGTAAAGGCTTTTACCGAGTTTTTTATCACTAAAAAATAATTTTACAATTAATTTAATAAAAATAGATAAAAATAATTACAAATGAATATTTTCTGTCAAAATATTTCAAAAATATTTTTTCTCTGAACTGTCTGAAAAAATATTCAGATGGAAAAATGACGATCTGAGAATGCTCAGAGAAAATAAAAAAATGAAAAAAAATTATCGGATCGATAAGATAAAATAAAAAAACGGAAAAGGTTTTCTTTTTATCTCTCTGATCTCTCCGATATAATAAAAAAACAGGCCAAATGTAGAAGTAAGATTGCTAAAGCATTTCCTGGAATGGTTTATGACACACGTTTTGACAAGAAAACGGTGAGAGTGCTTGGAACTCTTGCTAGCCATGCTTATACGGTTGTTGAGTGACTCCACATATAAATATTGTGTTTTCGTTCACTCCACTTAGTTCAAGCGTCAGTTACATTATTTGCCTCTGTGCTGGTGCGACGCTGGTTTCGCTACCTTTATTTCACTAGGTAATTGTTACCTCTATTTCACTATTCTCATTGGAACAACTTGTCAGATTTATGACTCACAATATGGCTGGAGCCTAAGTTTAGCCATGTTGCTACGGTAATCTATGGTAAACATGTCAACGTTGATTTAGTCCCTCCATTTAAAATTGCGATTTTTGAATAGATATTTATTGTAGAATGGGGAGCTCTTTATGGGCTTTCAATTTAACACTGCACCTGCAAATGATAAAATGCGCCTTACTGCTTCGTTGCTCCTAATGTAACGTCCCAATTGGCATTGGCAGATTTCAACGATAAATGCAGTTGCATATCTTATTACAAAAACTTCTATATCGCTTCCCTTGTTGACATTTACAAATGTATTTGAACGATTTGCTTTGTACGTTTTCGAGAGCAACGGTACAACCCCACGATACAATCCTACGAATATCGACTTCAACGCCATCCGTAGTGATAGCCTCGTAAAAAAATCTTTTGGGTGTTTTTCCCCATCAGACATGCATGGTGAGTTAATATTGAGTAAGCCATAACGACCATGAATCAAGTTTTTGGTGGCGACTTCAAATAAGTTTGGATCAATGTCAACATCTGGTATTTCTACTGAGATGACTTGGTCAATTTAATCTGGTGTTACTATTTCGATTAACCAAATCAAAATGTGTGCATGTAGCAAACCTCTTTTTTGCCGCCATTCAATTGAATATATCCAACAGAGTGTCCTTCTAAAAACATGATGCTTGACAATGAAACCCATTAAAGATTTCAATTTTTTTTTTTTGAACACACGTTTTGTTTGTTTTATTTCATCCCGCGTATGGCCATATTAGATTCACATTGCCATCATACTTAATACATATTATACATATCGGCAATATATTGATGGAACAATTGTCGACATTCCGAGATATATGATTTTCAGCGTTTTCACGAATCCTCAACCAATATGAATGACAAAATATAATGCTTTGCAAAAATAAAATCGAATATTGCAATCCGTCGTATGAGCAATGAATTTCTAAGACTCTCTGAACATCAGTTATGCCACGCGAGCTAAATCCTTCGCTAACTATAACGATCATTACTTCATCATTTTTTCAAGGGCAGTTCTAAACATTCTATAAATTAATTTGTATGTTGATCGAATAAAGTTTGTAATGCAGTGACAATTTCGCGTTTAAAGCCCCTATTATATCGACAACGTTGGTCGGTTTGTTCATTAATTTTTCCCGTGAAATAAATTTGTAATCTTCGTTTTGCGGTAGTCGTACTGATCATATACGATGATAAATTTGTCTTGGAATTTTGAATGTTGGCCTGTAATTCTCGAGCAGAATATTTGTAGCAATTTAATTTAGTTACTTTCCTAAACTCACTCCCGTGAAAACATTATAAAAATTATTTATTAGAAAAAAATTGAATAGAGCCTCTAGGTCGTGGGTCCAACCCCTTCAAAAAAATCGTAAGGTTGATTCTAAATGTGCTACTTATGTATGGCAAAAATTTCATGGTGAATGGTTGGGCGCTTAAGCACCTACACCCAGGTGGCCGGCCCATTCAAATATATTACGAAAACCTGCTCATTTTGATATAAAATACATATGAAAATCAGAATCCGATTTTATGAATGTTGTGAAAACTCATAAGAAGGGTCCCTTTGAACCAGGGGACGGACCCGTTACATTCGACCTTGTCATTAATTTCATATAATTAAATTCCTAAACTCGTTTTCGTGACAAAAAAAAATTAGATTTTTTAGAAAAATGTATACCGAGGTTCCTAGATCCCTGGGTCCAGTCTTCCCCCAATCGGATGAATGATTAAAATTATCTATACATATATGTATATATGGAAGAGAAGAAGATATGAACCAAATAATTTGAAGGTAAAATCTTAACATACTTTCCATAACCCTTTAATGCAATAATTGTGGTTTAAATTAAATTACCTAATTAACGACATTGTTACAGTTAAATCTAATATGTCAGAAAGATTTAATGCTGCTTTGTAATAAAATCATAAAATCTTGTTAAACTGTTAATGTAATAGCATTTTGCACAAAATCTTAAAATGCATTCTAAATTTACCTTGACATCACTATACGAGTACATTACGTAAAACCATTCGAGTAACGTGTACATCATCGCGTTGATGAAATTAGAACTGAAATTCCTTTACTATTAAATTTGGTTCAATAAATCAATCAAGATTGATCCGAAGAGAAAGCCAATACCAAATAATTCTACTGGTGTTAAAAAATTAAAATGTGCTTTATACAATTCTAGAGCGTATGAAAAGTGAAAATACAGTTAAATGGACCTTTTACAATTCATTAAGAATAGATTATAATTAGAAAGGTTTGTGTACCGCACCATGTTCAGCATGACAAACTATACACATCTAATTTTGCTCTTCATAATACTTATTAACTACTTAATTAGTACCTGCAAACACATTTCTATTTAGTCTATAATTATAAATAAACGATGAGATCGAAACGTTTTATTTCCTAGAATTTCTCATATCTACGTAATATTTGCTCAATCACAAAAAAATCCGAATCAATATTTGCTCATTTAACAATCAAATATGGTAATCTAAACTGTGCAGAGAAGAGGCTTAAAAATTTGTGTTCCCATATTTTCAGGTAGCTTTTTACCTAAAGTTTTTTTATAAAATATTTTTTTGACGATTATTAGACTGCTTGAATTTGTACAGGTAAATTAATTATATTTTCATTGATTGTGATTTGTGTGGTAATAACACACAATTAAAAAACTAATTAAGTGTTAAGTCAAATTTTTGGGATTGACAAAAATCATCATATAATTTACGAAATGTTTTTTTTTCCATAAAAACCATTTTCGTAATAAGTTTGGATAACCAAAACGCGTTATTGTGTTGTAAACGAACACTTGACTAAAAATGGCATCGTTTATACTTTTCGTTTTGTCAAACAATTTTCGTGGCAACCGTTCGTTTAAAACTATTCTCAAGCAATTACATTTTTTGCTACAAATACTTAGAAAAACTATTCGTAGGCGAATATGGGCCTACGAATAGTTTTTCTAAGTATTTGTAGCAAAAAATGTAATTGCTTGAGAATAGTTTTAAACGAACGGTTGCCACGAAAATTGTTTGACAAAACGAAAAGTATAAACGATGCCATTTTTAGTCAAGTGTTCGTTTACAACACAATAACGCGTTTTGGTTATCCAAACTTATTACGAAAATGGTTTTTATGGAAAAAAAAACATTTCGTAAATTATATGATGATTTTTGTCAACAAGGACGTACAGAGCTCGGAATTCACAAACGGAGCATCGTAGAGTGTATGAACACCATCGTCCACCATAGTTCGTACTCGTGAAACAGTAACAGCTGTAACGGAAGATGTTCGTGAAGAGCCAATCATCTCTTTGAGGCGTGTAAACTGGATTTTTGTGGCCAAGCACAAAACTCGAGCTGAAATTGAAACCATTGAACTGCTTTTATTGCATCAACAATTTTGATGTTCGAATGCGAGCCTGTAAAATGAGCCGTAGTGGTCACATGGCCGATACTGTATTCGTTCCATAACCAACTTTCATTTGCAATAAAAAAAATTTAATTTCCAAAATACATTTGTGTTTTTTTTTTAAACTAGCAGATGGCAACACCCTTCATAATAATTCGAAGAATTATGGTATGTTTATATATATATATCAAGAATTTTGGACACGGCTCAAACGTTTTTCATGGAAATTACTTAAAGAACTTAAGAGGTTTCGAGTACAAGAAATCAATTGCGATGGGTGTTAGTTTCAGCAAAATTGGTTTAGGGGGTTGGAATTAGGGGGTTCAAATTTTTTTTTAACTCGCACGATTTTGATAAAAATTGGTGAGGAAGAGTTTTTCAGTGCCAAGATTCTATACTATTGCGATGGGTGCCTTTCAGAGAGTAGTTTGGTGAGCCCGGGTACTTTTCTTTAATTTTTTTGGCTCCCACGTTTTTTATAAAAATCACTAGCAAAACGTTTTCCAAAAAATCGATTATAATGTGTCAAGATTTTGGGAAAATTCATTTAATGGAGCAAACGATGGAGTCTAGGTTCCACATTTAAAATATTTTCAGCACGCACGATTTTGATAAAAATTGGTAAAATGTCAAGAAACCTTTTTAATGGGTTCTAATTTCGGGAAAATTCGTATAGAGGTCATTCGGAGTGGTCCGGTACTGTTTTTAATTTTTTTCGATCGATTTTGGTGATATGGATTTTGTAACGACAGAAATGGATAAGTTCTAATTTTGGAAAAATCCGTTTAGGAAATCTTTAGGTGTGGAATTTCGAATGCAGCAAAATGATTATAAAGAATTCCTGTCTCAAGATAATTCATTAATTAGTCCTCCGAATGGGCCATCATGTTGCGTGATATTGCACCGTGTTGCACAATTGTGGGATGTTGCATCAGTTTGCGTGATATTGTACCATGTTGCACCATGCTACTTGATGTTATGTCTTATTGAGGAATGTTGTTTAATCTTCCTCTCTGTTTCGTGCTGTTGAACTTGAACGTTTTTTTAATATTTTATTTGGCTTGAACGATCTTAATAAAATGTGACGGAACAAAGTTTCGAATGCAAGGAAACGATTTAAGTTTTGATATCTGTTACACCATTTTGTGGGATATTACACTAGGTGGAGGATGTTGCATCATGTTGTGCCATATTGGGGAATATTACACTATGTTGAGGATGTTGCATCATGTTGTGCCATATTCCACCTTGTTGCTTACATTTTGTTTTGTAACGTTGTGTGTGTTCCACCAACTCACATCATGTTGCAGAATGTCGCATCATGTTAGATATTGCACCATGTTGCGCCATGTGTACCATGTATTGTGATGTTTCACCATGTTGTGCTTTAGATCTTGTATTTCATCATATCACGATATATAGCAATAGTTTGTGTTGGTTGCGTTACGGTATAGTACACGGTTGCAAGTATCGCGTCCTTATCTTATTAATATCACATTTTTTCCGCTTCAAGATTCTGATTAGTGAGACCCATGTCTTTTTATTTAATTTGTTTTCGGCTCTCAAGATTTTTTTAAAGATCTGCTGAGGGGTATTTTGAGTTGTAGAAGCCGGTTGCAATGGGTTCTAGTTTCGGGAAAATTCATTTAGTGGTTCCGGTCGGAACTGAAATCTGTTCTGACTCGTATGATTTTCGGATCTTTTCGAACACCAGAAACAAATGGTGATGGGTCCTGATTTCGGAAAATTTCGCGAGCAGTCCCAATTTAGGGAAAATCCATTAATACGGTTCTAGGTGGGGATCGGTCAATTTTTTTATTTCAAAAATGTAGCTAAATTATCGTTTTAATTTTATAAAAGTGGATTTTGCAACACATTTCGAGTTACTTACACAAAACCCGACAAATACGGTTTAAAATCACGAGATTATGAAATATACAGACATACAGGCACAATACATAATAGACTGATTTTAAGAAGCAACAACCGGAAGGTGCTTATGGTTTTTTTTTCTCCATAGCTGCAGAGAACAAAGAAAACGACGCGATATCAAAAATGTGGAAAATGGAAATCGAAAAAGATGACTAAAATTTTTACATATGTCCTCATGAGAATCAAATTTCACAAGAAAGTCAGGAAAACTCGGTTATGGGTTCTTTAGTGGGACCCGGTCATTTTTTCTAATTATTCGCTCTGTTTAAACGATATGTCCTGATATCAGAAAATTGGTTTAAAAGGTTATTCTGTAAACCCCTTCCCCATTTGAATTTACTTTCGGCTCACACTATTTTGATAAAAATTGGTAAGGTCGAGATTTTCGCGTGGCAAGAGTCGATTGCGATGAGCGTCAATTTCTGGAGGATCTTTGAGAGGGTCGACCGGTGAGGCCCGGATATCTTTTTTTAATTTTTTCGGTTCTCACGATTTTCATAAAAATTGCTGAGAAGGCGTTTTCGAGTACAAGAAACACATTAAGAACGATGCTGATTTAAGGAAAAATTGTTAAAAAGGAAATTTTAGAACGGTACCAAAAATAGATTGCGAAGGGTGCTAATTTCAGAAAACCCGTTTTTGGCGTCCAACAAATTTTTTGAAAAAAGTTTTAGTTCGAACAATTTCGATAAAAATTGTTTTCAAATGCCGGGGATCGATTCCGATGACAACTTATTTTTGGGTATTCTTGGTGTAGTTTTGGGAATTAGTTTTATGATTTTGTTTGACTTAAACAGTTTTAATAAAATTTGGAGAGGAAGAGATTTCAATTTCAAGGAAACAATTATGAGGAGTGTTGATTTCCGAAAAAGTTTAACCAGTTTTGAGCGATTTCGCTTCATGTTGAGAAAGGGTTTGCAAGTGGAATCAAATGCGATTTGGGACAAGTTCGTTCAGAAGATCGTCCGAAAATAGGTGAGGAATGGTTTTCAAATTCCAGTAGTCGACTGCGAGTTGGTAAAATTTCGGGAAAATTAGTTCAGAAAGTCGTCCAGTTGAGCCCGGATCAATTTGTTTTTTGGCTCGTATGATTTTGAAAAACTCCTGGGAGGGTATTTTCGAGTACTACTAACCGATTGCAGTGAGTCCTGATTTTTAAAAGATTAATTTAGGGGACCATCCGTGAAGAAAAAAACTGTTACGGAAGCGAAACATAACCTGCAAATATTTCAGAAGATTTGTATTTTTGGATATGACGTATAACATATTTGCCACTCGTCCATCTATAATGCCTACGAATTCATGATCTATCGGTACACCATAACTGAAATAATTAGACCGATTTATTCTTCACAAGTAGTTTCTTAACTTTACACGAGGAATTCGAAGATTCAACTTCATCGCTGGACCAAAGTACTGCTAGTTATGTTTGAAAACGCCGGAAGAAAAGCAATAGTGACAAACTAGTAGAAGCTTCTAGAAATCAAAACTCCTCAGGAAAAAACGGCACTATCGATTGCTTACATTAAGGGGAAAGAAGCAATCAAAGAGCGACAGCTAGAGTACAGCCGGGTATACCCACCAAGTGAATAAATTTGACGTAACTGCTTTCAATTACTTAGATTAGCAAATACAAAAACCTTAAGTGCTTATTAGTAGTTGCGGTGGTTGATTGGAAAGCAATATTAACTGCAGCTAGTACTTGCAATCTAAATATATTGGTTGAAAGCTAAGTAGTTTAAACACTGATTAACAAATGTTTATGATTTCTAGGGAATAACATCAACCGGTAAATATTTTTTTCAAGATCGGAATTATAATTACCATTGTCCTATGCTAACCGAATAACAATATTTTATTTAAACATGTTTACCAACCTACTAGTCAACCGGTCCTATCATCCTCATGTGTAGAGGGTAGGTATAAAGGTACAACACGAATCATTTTTAATCTCCGATTATCATCGTACGATATCATTTTAATTATACACGTATGTGTTATGTATGTCACATTTTTTTATGCCGAAGCTACCTCAACATTTTGTTAAATGTGTAAATTACATAAATTCAAAACTCAAATATTGAATAATTCACCAAATTACCAAATAGTGTCATTGTCAATATAATCTTTCTTCAACATGTAATTACTAGACAAACTTATAAACGCACATTCGTCTCGTTTCGTATTCCACTGCTGTGCGATCATAAAGCTCACTGCAAACAAATTCCCCTCTTTCTTAGATACGAAAGTCGTATTCATGTAACTCCCCACTTTCACAAACAACATAAAATGTTCACCTTTCAACAATAATAAAATAAATTTAACCATTAACGACCGAATTGTGGATAACTTACTAATATTACGAAAAATGTATTTTACGTGACGTTGTTTTGGGTTAACAACAATCATTTTTACTTTATGGTTTGGTAAATTAATAAATGTTTGTATTGAGAGGAGAGACTTTGATTTAACAAAACAAAACAAAACAATTTTTTTTATATATCTTTCGTAAAGTGTAACTTTTGAGTTCTACTTTTTCTTAATAACAAATCAGTTAAAGAAAAGTGCTCCAAAGCGAAGCACTTAAAAAATCAAAACTTTATAGCACAGAGCGGTGAATTTTTTCTATAAATACAAAATAAATAAATAAAAAAGTTTTAAACTGTTTAAGTTTATTTTCTTTAACTTTTTTTCTTCTTACCTTCTGTATGTACTAATTTAATAGTCACGCTCGCCTAACTACAAAAAAAATTATGTGTGTTTCCTTTAAATGTGTGAAGGATAATTTGTGCTAAATATTTTTTATGTGCCAATATTTGTGAATTTTTTTTTATAAAGAAAGAAAAATCTTATGCAAAATTTGGAAATATATAAAAGTGAAAATTGTTAAAGTGTAAAGTGCTTTTGTTACGATTTATAACGGATATTTTTAATACAAACAAATAAATTTTAAACGGACCATGGGGATATCTACTAGAGGAATACTTTGGCTACTAGCGATATGCTTTTTAACTAATTCAGGTAAATAATGTAACCGAAATATTTTAATTTGACAATCGTAAATTTCTTAATTTAACAATAATAATATTAAAATATTACGCTCTAGTAATAATAAACATGTATGAAATTTTCTATGTACGTTAAGGTGAAATTTACTTTACGAGTATTTATATAACGAATACTTGTAATAGTAAATTGTTTTATGTGATGATTACCTTTTGATTTTATAAAATTATTTTTTGGTATTTTTTGTGATTGGAAACTTTACGTTTTCAAACAAAAATCGAATTAAATGTAATAACATGGTTGATTTGTAACAGTTATATGGCACCAATTGCAGTATGTGAATTATATATCTACACATATATTGTTTTACGTTTAACTTTATAAGTGTCGGTGGTAAATAAAAAGCGAAAGTGAAATATTATCGCGGTGTTTGTGTTAAGTTTATAACTAAATATAAAAAAATGTCAAACTCATTTTTATTCGAAATCCGATCAACTCTACTCTTTAAAAGTTCATTAAAACGATAAAAAATTAAATTGGATAAAATCTTGTCAAGGCTACAACATACAGGAATATAAACCTATATGATAAATTTGGTTTAAGATTAGCATTTTGTTAAAAATCGTTTCTAGATTGGACAAACAAACAAAACAAAATCGAAAGTGTATATTTGCCGTAACAGTCTGGTTTTTAAAAGATTTGCAAATATTTTTGGTTAATTGAGTAAGCCTGACTTTTTGTTCCTTAGGCTAATTTTTAGCTAGAATAATTTGGTTTTTTTGGTGTGGTCACATTTCAATTTTTCGTTTGAATCATTGAATTTTAAACTAGTTTAATATATGCCGAATAACTTGTTAAACATGCAGATTAAATAATTTATAAGATGTTAAATAATCTTAATATTTTTTGTGCTAATAATTTATCGATAATTAAAAAACTGTTAAAATTAATTTAATCTTAACAAAACCTGAATTGAACCACATCAATTTTTCAAAGGATTCTTATACTTAATATTTCATAAAACTTTTATACCTACTAACATAATTTTTAAATACAGATTTTTATATAAAATATAACAAGTCTTTCATAAGCGACGAACCTGAATTTACATATCTTATGAAAATATAATGTTTTGATTAATCATATTTAAAGTAAATTAGTAATTAGCTTTTGGACGCTTGTAGAAACTGACGCATTTTAAGGTTGTTGGTAAAAACGACGCTAACAAATAATAAACGCATTAGGTACAAAATTCAAATAGTCATTCAGTTGGAGTTTTATTTGGTTGCATATAGGTATCTGATGGAACGATGGGAATTGAAATGAGTCGTGAAAAGTGTTAAGTAATAACAGCGACCACAGAAGAGCTTGAATTAGCAAGTTCTGTATTATCAATAAATAAAATTCCAATTAAAACCAAAACAAAAAAAACGTGAAGCAGTCTTTCATAAGAGACGAACCCGATTTTAGAGATTACACAAGTTTGACATTTTTAAATATAATTATTTAAATGGCGTCTTTCAAATATTTAAAGTTCGTTAAAATTTGTTTATTTAAAGATTTCAAATAAATTACAGTAGCTGTATATCAAGATTTAAACCAAAATGTATTGAACATAAAGTGAAACCAGCCCTCCCTACTTTGCAAAATATTTCAAATCAACTAAACGTAGCTATAACTATTACGTTGACATTGAGTGGTTATTTATCAATTAACGATTATTTAATATGAAAATTACATAGTATAACGAGAATTTCGGGCAGTTAAAATGGTTGACAGTTGAGTAATTCATGTTGTGGTATAACAAATTTTAATTATGTTGAAATTAAATTTTCTGTTTAAAATTAAAAAACTTGATATAGTGCAGGTATTCTTAAACGTTTTTAGCGAAACCTTCCTTTACAAATGTCATTTATTCAGCAGTTAATTTTATACCCTAATAAATAAAATTCACATTAATATTTTAAATTTAAATTGAAAATTTTCTCAAAAAATTTATCAATTCTTTTTAAATTCTAAAATAAAATAAAGTGCTGATTATTAAAAAGAAGAAGAAGTCTTTCATAAGCGACGAACCTGAAATAATAATTTGATTTTAAGTTTTATAATTTTTCTTTCGCAGAAGATTAGAATTAAATCTATATACGTGAGGCTTAATAAATTGAGATTTAGGTTAAAAAATTTAATTCGAAATAATTGTTGAGATTTTGGCTCTGTGTTATGAATTTTAAATTGATAATTTAAGAAAATGAATGATGCTTATTTTAGATTTTAACATTTAAAAGAAAACATTAGATGTCTATTCTTTTAAAATATATATTAAAATTGGTAATTTGAGATTTCTAAAATCATGTTGTCGAACATAACAAGTTATTAAACATAGGTAGTCAGATTATAATGGACTAATCTCATCGACTTTGATCACGAATATCCACCAATCATACAGACTGCTAAAGGATGGCTTTACTTTACAACGTAGTGGCGCATATCGGAAACATGAAATTGCTTGCTTTATGGAAACTGAGGTAATAATCTAAACTCGTGCAACGAGATTTATGAGCCACATGAAGTGACCACTAACATCAAAGGCCAAAGAAGAAAAATTAATAATAATTTTTCAGATCCATATAGCTAGAGATATAAAACCAAACACAAAAAACTTGGTTCTACGTTCTAGTTACACAGAATTGAAGTGCAGTCTTTCGTAGGCGACGAACCCGATTTTCAAGTTTACGCAAATTTAACATTGTTATTTGATTTATTTAAATTAGTCTTAAGTTTTTAAATTATATCTTAAGTTTATTCAAAGACATTAAGTTTTATGCATAAAATTCAAATAAACTTGTTAAATAGTTAAACGGAGTTATAGCGAGTTAAATCTCTATAGCTCTAACTATAGAGTTTTATTTTTAAGAATATTTAAATTCCTCTTCTAAATAAGTCGCACTAAGTATTTCTTTTTTAGAGCATTAGGGATCAGAATTTTGTTATAAGGATTACAAGAAAGTTTTATGGACTCGATTAGAAATATTTAATTTTGTAAAATATTGCTCAAGTGTCTTTCAGAAGTCTTTAATAAGCGACAAACCTGAATTTATATTTTTTCTGAAAACCTAATTTCGTGAGTAATTAAATTTAAAGTAAATTTATATAAACTTTGATCTTAATTAGATTTTGGATGCTTCTTGAAACTGGTTATTTTTTAACTAAAATTGAAAATGTTAGTTTTAGAAATGAAAAACTTGATGCGTTTTAATGTTCTTGATTAAAACGATGCTAACAAATAATAAAGGAATTAGACACAAAAATGTCTTAATTACATATTTTAAAATTTATTATGCACTAATGACTAGTTAAGCAGAAGATGATAGATTGTTTTATATACCATATTACCGACAGCGACTTAACTAAGTCTAACAAGCGACTAGATTAAATAAAATCTAGCTACTTATACCAAACAGAAGCTTCCAATTTATTATTACTTTAAAAATAGTCAGCTGGTTGCATCGGTACCGTATCTGATGGGAAATTTGGTGACATGTGAAATAAGCCGTGAAAAGTGTTTAATAGCAACATAGACCATAGAAGAGCTTTTAATAGCAAGTTCTGTATTAGAATGATCCTAATAAATAAACAACCCTGAAGTAGTTTATTAGTCTTTCATAAGAGACGAACCCGATTTTAGAGATTACTTGGCGTCTTTCAAAGTTGATTTATTTATTTAAAGATATCAAATCGATTTCAGCAGCGAGGTATTTTCAGTATAATTATTTTGTATGTCAAGTTTTAAACCAAAATGATTTGGTAATTTGCAGAATATTTCAAATCAAGTAAACGTTGATGTAATTATCGCGTTGACATTGAGTGGTTACTTATCAATTAACGGTTATTTAATACGAAAGTAACATAGCATAACGAGAATTTCGGGCAGTTAAAATAGTTGACAGTTGAGTAATTCAAGTTGTGGTATAACGAATTTTAATTATGTTGAAATTTAATTTTCAGTATAAAATTAAAAAACTTGATATGAACATACAAGCAGTTATTATTATACACATTGTTCATGTTAGACAAATTCCTTAATTATGTTTACAAATTCGCCTCTAAGTGGTGGGAACTACAGTAGTATTATATGTGTCCAGTAATAAAATTGAACATTGCAGATATCCGCATGAAAAGATTACCCTAATAAATAAAACTCAAATTAATTTTTTAAAATTAATTTAAAAAATCGCTCAAAAAATTATTCAATTTTTTTTTAAATTCCAAAATAAAATAGAGTGATGAACCAGTTTACCAGTTTTTTTTAATTATTCAATTTTTAAAATTTGATACAAAAAATTCTTGGACTAAAATCTTTCATAAGCGACAAACCCGATTTTATAAATTACTCAAGTTTTAACATGGATTATAGTAGTTAAATCCGATTTTCAATATAATTATTTTTCATGTAACCAGCCTAATGTTTGCCCCGACATTACAAAATCTTTGAAATCAACTAAAGTATCTTAGTGGCTACTCTTCAACTAACGATTATTTAATACGACAGTCAGATAACATAAAGAGATGATCGGACAGTATAAATATTTGAATTGTTTAAATGAAATCTTTCATAAGCGACGAACCTGAATTAAAAATTTTAGTTTTAGCTTTTATAATTGTATCTTACTTAAGCAGAAGATTCTCGTAAAACTATACGTGAAGCTTAAGCAATTGAGAAATTAATATTTATAAATATAAATTTATTGCCTTTCAAGATTAGGAATAAAATGTAATTTATAGATAAGCTGTAACCATAAGATGACAACACGTGCCCATTTGAGAAATTGTGTATTCCTTTTTATTTATAACTGACTCTAATAACCGGCCTTATTCTGGTATGATTTCACAGTTTAAACAAAAAAATAATAATAATTCTTCTGGATTTTTCGAAGTTATCCTCTGAAAAATTAAAGTAAAATAGGTCATGGTTGAACGATTTTGACAACCAATTTTCTCCATAGTTTGTGGAATGGTGTTTTAGTGCTAAAATCTCATAGTTTCGAAAAGCACACAAATTTGGTATGTTTTCCAAAATGTAAGCAATTCCAAATCAGAGACTAATTTATGCTGCAATAGAAGTTTACCAGGAACGGTCGAAACCTGGCCAGGTTAACTAAGGTTATGTGCATGGAACGCAGATTAAAGTTTAAATTAAACTTATATTTAAATATAACATATGCATATTTTTATTAGCTGAACTAGTTAACCGGTTTCATAGAAGCGACAAGGGGTTAGCGCCAACAAATTTTGGAGCAACAAAACCGGTACATAGAAACATGTTAGCGTGGCGCTGAAAATGACTATAGTATCTTCGAAAAAACGAAGTGAAACCAATTATTTTACTACTCACCATAGAGGCCATTAACTAAAATAAATATTTCTGACATAAACCGGTAAGAACAATTCAACGAGAAAATTTGAAGTTATTTCGTTGATGTTTTAATGAAGACATTAATAAAGTTGGCCAATTTTAAACTTAAAATGATATGTAACTGGGTTTAGTAAGCAATGACAGTGTTTTGAAATGTCGGTCAACTTTCATTGATTCGCATAAATTTGTTATCATCGTAGATAGTGTGGTTAATAGAATGAACCAATTATACCGGCAAAGTTTCATGATTGTGCATGGTCTACATAGGCCGGAAATTGACAACTTTCCAATTCCTGTTCTCATCAATGTATCTGCTAACCATTAACCATTCACATGTAATTTTTGCAACGAACGCTAACTGTTAAATATCAGAAATTGTGGCACCAAAGAAATTCATTTAAAAAAACAATGAAAAATTTGTGACAGAACGCTTTTATATATTTAACTTTTCAATGTCAATTTTTCAGCTTTGGTACGAGTTCAAAAGTTCTCTCACAAAACGGTTTGTGACGTGATTGCTACAAAATCAGAAAACTGCAATTTATAGAGCGATTCGTTCCATTGAAAATTTTGTAAGAATAATCTTCTCTTTGGTTTGAAATTTCATATCATTCATAACAAAATTCATCCAAATATGTATTTAGCTGGTGTTAAAGACTTCTGTGACATTTGTGAATAATTTAATAATATAAACAATAAGAACAATACTATTTTCGATTGTTCTAATCTCTCCTCTATCCAAGTAATGTTTTTCGGAGAAAAAATTATTTTGGGAATAAAAAATCCAAAAAAATTTTTTGAGCAATTACAGATCATGAATTTTTGCATTTTTGTATTCCCTTAAAATAATTTTCAATTACGTATTTTGAAAAACACAACGGCATTCTAATAGTACCAACATTTACAGTCATAGGCACAAGGCTACGGGCAAATACTTAGTATCCGAGTTTCAAAATCTTTGCTTTCCCAATTTCGTTAGAAATTTTTCAGAACCTGTCTCCGTGCATAATTATCCGTCTCGTAACACTAAGGTTAATCCCTCCATCAAAATACGTTACATAGTTTATACACGATAACGCTATACATGCCACGATACCACCTGCAAATTTATGATCACCGAATCAGAATAGTCAAGTTTTGAGTTTTTCTGAAAGGATTAGAGTCCATTAAGCTAGCTAATTATTAAAATTAATTTGCAAAATTGGATTTAATCCAAAACTGGGTTTTCTCTCACATGCTTATAAATTTTAGAAAAATGAAATCTTTTATAAGCGACGAACCCGATTTTAAGAATAATATAATTCTAGTTTACAACATTTCAATTAACTATAGACCGACTTTACATTAAATTTGACTTAAATAAACTCTAATTATGTCATAAAAAGCAGTGGAAAGTAATTTTATAAATCAAGGAACCGAATAATTTGGATAAATACATAGATATATTGCACACTGCATATAAAGCAAACTCATATATTTTCACGATAAAGCGACCTCGCCTAATTATAAACAGCTTACACCACAACAAAAGCCATACACCATATGCTCTTTGGTAAATAAATCATAGATAAGCATTTGTGTCGTAAACCGCGCATTGAATTAACATAAAACCTCTCCGACTATTACAAATTTGTTACCTATCACATATGTATTCGAAGAAATACATTTTCTCTAAAGAGTATAATGTAAAGTCAGTGTGTCACCTGTGAAATGAAAGCTAGAGTGATCACCCATTTTACGATACAATTAAATATTTAAAAACAAACCGTCCGTCTTCAATGTCGTCGTCTATTGTACGGCAAAATCAAGAAATTCTTATTTCAATCGATACTTTCAAATACATACACAATAAAATTTCTTTTTAACAATTCAAACTACTTTTAAACTTCATGAATGAATCTTTATAGTTGTTTTGTATTTCTTTATACATTTTTCATTTCTTGAAATCTGAAATACAAAATATTTTATTTATCTGTGTGATGATGAAATTGTGTTAAGATTTATTTTCAAGTTCAATGTCGATACGTAAATATATTTGGAACCACCTCGCAATAATATCACCTTCGACTGCAAAATACAGAGAGAGGTTGTCAAACCAATTAACATGTATGTAGTTCAAATCGAAAACCTACACGTTTTCATGATGCATACTTTACACACTTTAAATCGTTATTAACGGTTTCAAAAGTAAATCTTGTTTTTTTTTATATATAAATATATACAAGATGATAACCTAGAAAATGAAAATCGACATATTCAAAAAGTAAAACGAGAAATAAAAAAAATTTCATTTTCAATTTTACGTTACACGAATATGTTGAAGAAAAAAACGCGGCAAGACGATTCATTGTGCAGGGTTACGCACGCTTTAATTAAAAATGAAAACTTGTCTAATTAATATTCAATATATCACTTATTTTATTTATTCATAAAACTATTAATATTATTATTATTGAGAAAGTGATAATTTTCCCTCACACTATGAATACAAATATAATTTACATGCGTATGTCAGTATATAAATATTTGCGTCATTAAACAGTTATAAGATGTTTTTGTACTTGTACCTCCACAACGCTATGTTTATTAGATAACATACGGGTGTTGTTATATTTTTGAGTTGAGATTTTAAACATACGGTTTATCTTACAATATATTTCACTTTACTTAACAGGTATTGTGGACATTTTTCATGGAAGGACATTTTTCATGGAAGTTGATGAGGTTCAAGGTCATCAACTTTAGCAAAACTATAAAAACCATCAATAAAATTTCTCTGAATTCGATTAAGTACGAAAAGTATATTAAGTGCGATGCCCAACTCATACTAATGTAAAACTGTTTAGATCAGATCGTAAAACGTTTGTACCTCTTACGCTCAGCCAAGTAAAAAAAAATCTCAACAGTACAAAAATCTAGGAAAGCGACCCGTCAAACATCACAATTCAAAGCTGCTGCATACCAAAAATGTATTAGTATACGCTAGCTTTTAGGAATGTACCGAAGCAATCGGTATATTTTTACGGCCATTCAAATACTGATTTCTCTTTACGTATTAATTTTCTACGTAATCTCAACGCACCAAAGCTCTACAACAGCACTAGATTAGTAGTCAAAAAATTGGTGGGTAATTTCATCGAGGCAACCATAATCAGTGGAAAATGTAAATCAGAACATGTATATTACTGCCACGAATACCAATGATCTCAAACGGAGCTCCACTTCAGTTTAAACGTCTACAATTTCTAATTCGTTTGGCATATTCCATGTCGATAAATAAATCAAAATGACAAACTATGAGTGTGGACTTGGAAAATAAATGTTTTATTCACGGACAAATTTGCACAGTAAAACGCCACAAAAACTTGTTGTTCATTTTTACTGTGCAATCGCAAAAACAATCAAAAATTTTACGAAAAATATTTGAAATTCAAACTTCCTTGGTAAAATTGATCAAGTAGCCAGGATTTCGGTTAGCAAATGGCTAGCTTGCCAACCAATCGAGTATCAGTACCCCATTACCATGTTTACATTGTGCCATTTTTCGCTTATTCTTTCAATAAAAACATTTTTTAAAATTTACTTTTATTTTGTTTTAGAAACATTTTTTACCCGCGCCTGCGAGGGGCATTGTCCGCCGAGTCATCTAGTATATTATAAGAAAACACAAAAAAACAAAAATTGCACGCCTAAATTTTTTCCGACATAGTGATCGATTATCGAGCATACATATACGGAAATCAACGACCGCTAGAAATTGAATTTTAAATATCTTCTCTCCTCTCTACATCTTCTCTCTTATTATGTTTTATTTTAAAAAATTAAAGCAATTTACTTTGTAAATATTTTTCAGCCCGTCATTAATTTTTGATCGTTTTAAGTTTGAAATATACTTCTTACTTAAAATACCATTTCTAGTATTCCCAGGTAGTTCATCTAACAGTAATTTAATTTGGAAAAAAATAATTCTACTGCTATTTTGCTCGATAACATCGAATTCCAAATTCATGTTCCCCACGCGAACACTTGTCAAAAATTCAGGAAAACGTTCCGAAATGTTTAATAATGGGTTCATGAATTCAGTGCTTAAAAACTTTTCCGAGACATTATTATTTTAGAAAGTAAAGAGTGTTCCAATTTGAGGTAAATTTCTAAATTTGTCGCCATTGATAATTTGTACTAGAGTTTTAATTGACAGATGAAACGTAGAAACATTCTGGTTTATAAAATGAAGAGATGTTCATTGGACAACGTGTAATTTATTGTTTTTTTAAAATTTATTTTATTATCCCTGAAATTTGTTCTGGGGACAAGACTCTCCCGTTTCGCGGTTTGTTTTTTCCACGGTTCCCTTTTTTAATAAAAAATATTTTAAATTTGGTGAAAGTATGCAGAACTTGTAAGAAAATTTCGCATATTGAAGAAGAAATTGGCCGTCTGTGAGTCGATTCTGGTGTCTTTAGGAAATAGATTTTTTTTTCTTATTACGAAAAAATTTTTGATAACTTTCTGCATCCAAAGTAGGTGCGGAAAATAAATGTCAAAACTGCGATAAATAGGAAAGCAAAATATTCCTATAGGACACACTAGAATAAGTTAATAGGAAAAATACAAAACTGCTACAAAAATTTGAAATTCTTTCCTATTTACAGGAAAAAATATTACTACGAAAAGTTAAAAATGAAAATTTTTTCAACTAAGTCAACTTTAGCGATGAACCAATTTTCAACTGGGTGAATTTGCAAACAAAAAAATTGTCAATACTGTCAAATAATAGAAAAATTGGTGGATCAATTTTTCTATTATTTGACAGTATTGACAATTTTTTGATCCGCATCGAAAAAATAATTATTGGTGTGGTTTTTCGCCTTGTGGAAAGAAACGTCAAAATGTAATCGAAAACTTAAGCGATTCCGATAATCCAAAGCTGAATTTAAAGATAGGAGAGGCCATAATATCATCACAAATGAATTTGGTTGTCCCTGAAAAAGTAGTGAATAAGGAGCATCTATAGGATAATTTTCCTCTGAACCGTCTCTATGTATTTACTCAGCATACTATAATAAATCTTCTTTTACACAAAATTAATAATTTATACTAAATTTTAAACATATTCGAAAATTCGACAATTATACAGCGTCAAAAGAGTCTTCGTCGACTTTCACTTTGAAACTTTATTATATTGCGGACAGCATTTTACTTCGAAAAATTTGATAATGGACCCCCTGTAGTTTACGGAATTCATTCTGATTGGTGCCGTAATGCAAATAATTTTATTAAGATACACGTGTAACAATTTTTACCAAACATAACATCAAATACCGTAAACTTAATTTAATAATTTTGTATGTATATTACTGGCGCCATTTGTGATGGGGGGGATTTGGTCGCCTCATTTTTGAGGTTACATAGTCAATTTATTTGTCAATTAATCTTTGATTGGTTTATTGATGTAATAATAAAATTTTAGAAAAAAGGCCTATTGGTCCATCAGCGATGTCCAAGTAATAAGCGAAAATTTTCTTTCTAACTTATTTTCCACTTAATTTTACTTCTACTTCTTTCAAGGTTCAGTGATACATTTTCCATCAAGATATGTTTTGGCTTTGGACCAAGGCAATTCAAAATACGAATTAACGACATAATAAAGCTTATTTCGCCAATATACAAAGGAGTGCTGATCGAAAATGAACAACAAAATAATTAAAGTAGTGACAATAATTTCTGGACCGAGATTTAAATTTCCGATTGGCGGATAATGTCCGAATTAGTTAATATTACATGATATTTAAATCCAGTAATTAATTAGAATTAATCCTTTAATTTAAATTAATCATTTATCTCATTCATTTCAATCAGCACATGTAAACATTTTTTATTTATCGCCAGTTAAATTTAGAAATGCAGAAGTTAACTTCCTATAGGTCACAGGTATTATATGTTAACACATCTTTTGTGTGTCCATACAAAGGTATTATTTACAAAAGTATTAATTAAAGATTATGTACCAACAAAAAAATATCGGTAATTGATTGTCTTCTGACCTCATTCTTAATTCTATAAATATTAAAATAAAAAATCTATTCAATTAATAAATTGTCATACTCATCCCCTTAAGCAATTATTTTAAAATAAAAGTGGTTCTCCCGGATACTTCCAATTGATATTATAAATAATAATTTAAAACTTGTTTGATTTCAAACAAAGCAAAAGGCGATCGGTTTAATATTCCGCCAAGACCAGTATTTCACGATTTGGAGGCATTTTTAGAAAAAAAAATGATAACAAATTCTCATAAAAACTTAAAATTTTCAATCACATGATCGTTATCTACATAAAGTCGTGTGTGTGTGTGTATATAGAAAATAGACGAGTTTTTACAATCAGAGCATTTTTGGGTTCAACGAACTCACAAGTGGCTTTTAATGTGCAATAAAATATTAATGAACGTACATAATTTCGATTACCAAATCAATTTCGTTATTTATGTGCTACGCTGGATACACCGGATGGACGCTTTAATACCACGTGTAATCGGAAAACCATCCGGTTGTCGGTTTAATCGATATTTTGTGATTTATACAGCAATTTTCAGCTAAAAATATCACATCGTTAATTTATTTATAAGATCTCTCATGTACATAAGAAGAAGCAACACACGAAACACTTTACAGTTTTTGATTTTATTTCTTCTCTCTAAATTGAGGTTACTGGGGAATCTTGTACGAAGTTTCATTTTGCAGTTGCGTCTATGTAGTTGTTCGAAACATATTTGTGGATATGATGTATATACCTTGCATTTTTTTAAATGTACAGTGTGAGCCATTTGAACGTTTTGTGTACTCAAAGACATGAGTTCTCGCGTCATAACATTACCGCGGTAGATTAACGGTAATTATATTGATTATGATTATTATTTTGTACGATAAGGAAAGTGGTTTGGTGTTTTTTTTTCTAAATAGAAAATCTTGTTATTATTGTTGATAGTAAATCAATTTAAAGAAAATTATAGGAGGATAGGAGTTTCACTTTTTAAGAAAAAATTTCATTTCAACTGGCGGTAATGATATCATCATACCAGTAAATTGATGAGGTGCTGATTACATTATACAGATAATCAGTTAGCTGGATCTGTATGCGCGATACAACCAAGTGAAAACATAAAAGACGAAAATTACGTATTTTGCAAACGATTCGAATTTGAATTTGCATAGTAATTTGAACATTACACAAAATTATTAACTTGGCAAAGCATTAAAATTTCATAAAAATTATTAAATTATCCTCAATTAATTAGACCGTATCCGCTACAGCTATATACAGTAGTATCACAAAGAAATAAATTTTTAACAAAGAAAATTTCTTAATATTCAAATAAAATTATGTTGTGTCTTTTGTAAACATAACAAAAATCCCTCCATCAATCTCTGAAAGTCACGATATACATAAGGTTGTATCAGGAAATTGGCAAAGTCAAAATTTAATTGTAGCGCGATATGCTTTCATTCCACATGAAATTTGAACTTTTAAACTTGCAATGTAATATGGCGATAGTAAATATATTACTGAAATTAACACCTTGGCTAAAAACTCGGGACATTTATATCCAAACAACTTTTTGGTTTGCGTTTTTCTTGTTTCTAAGTTGTGAAATGACAATACCTTAGTAAAAAAAATCAATCAAACTGTAATTATAACATAAAGGTGGCCTTCAATTAAGAATATAAACTTAATAATAATTATAATCTAGATTTGTTACCTTTACTTTTAAAAGTGGTTTAATTTTTTTTTTATATACTCGTATATATTATTATGGACTCGTGCTTACGAGTAAATATATATTTATACGTTTTCGATTGGATTGGGTGTGGTTTGAAAATTAAAAAAATCAAACAGCACACGAATGTGGTGTACTTATGTAAATCTTAGACGACTACATATAGTAAAATATCTTAATTATTTTCCCACAAATAAGTTTTTTTTTGACCAAGATCTTTAAAGATTTTTCTATTGAATTTGATTAATGATGTATTTAAGGTATGGCGTTTGACTGGAATATTATAAATGGAGATTAAGTTCTTGGAAGTGTGTTCTTATAAGCAATGTCATGTAAACATACACGATTGCCTGGTATGTGCTGAATATTTATATATAACATTTTTTTTTGTTTACCTTAAAAAGTGAAAGATTTGTTTACGAGTGTAATCTAATTTTAAAGTTTAGAATGGAATTTATTTTTTTATATACGAGTATATACGTTCATGTTATATATGACGGAACATGGGTGACCTTATGTGGAGTGAATATGCAAATTATATTAAATTTGTTGAGTAATTTTGTATAAAATTATTTCATAATAAATTGTAAATATATATATTGGTACAACTTACACATTTTAAAATCGTGTTTAAAGCTCACCTGAAAAATAAAAGAAAATTAAATTTAGTAAATATTGTTTTTATACATTTCATACTCGAGCACAAAGTAGCTGCAGAGAGTTTTTTATTTGGACTCTACAGAAACGGCCAAATCGGGGTTAGGTAGGGCTGCTAGCCGTGGCAACAGTATTTTCACCACCTTTTGGTGATGCCAAACTTTTGGATTATATGCTGTGAACCTTCTGAAAATTTAGAGGTTAGACAGATGATCGACAGATGAGAAGTATTTCATACCTTTCTTACTTTCCATTAAACATTTTTGAAGCTTTGATGAGTTAAGATAAGCTTACAGTTGCAGCTAGTTGAGGATAAGAACAAATTCCAATATTCTACCCAAGTGAAATATGTCCCCAAAAAAATCCCATATTTGTTGCATGCAATAGACGTTTCAAAATCAATAGGGCATCAAGTTTCAATTAACAAATTTGTTCAACAAATTTCAAAAGATTGACATGTGGGTAGGTTTCATGGAATGCTCGTGATATGTCCTTTTAACGGGATAAATGAATCGAACGATTCCTGGTTGTTGCAACAAATTTCAATTAACTAATTTGTTCAACAAATTTCAAAACATTGTCCAACAAATTTCAAGGGATTGTCCTTTTCGTTTGTCTCTTTAGAAGAACGTATCTCGAGCGTTCTAGAAAACCTACCCACATGTTAATCTTTTGAATTGTGTAGAACTGATTTCTAATTTTAATCTTGTGAGAAAAAACCCTGTGTATATTTGTCTCTTAGAAGATGATTTTTGTTATTAGCATTTTGAAAACTTACTTGTTTGTACACTTGCCTTCTTATGATAGTTTAGTGGTATGATTTTTTATTTTACATTCTAATAAATAAATTTTTTGATTTGATCCGTTATTTTTATTTCCAACGTTTAAGGTTATAACATACAATTCTAATGAAACACCAATAAAATCTTTTGAAATAACGCGCTGAAAATCTTTCGTTTATTTTTATTCCAAATCAATCCTTATATTTTTTGAAATTTCTGTGCAGCAAATTTGGAATTTGCATGCAACAAATTTGGGAATTTTTCGGACGTATTTCTCATGCGCAACTTTTGTTGCATGCAACAAATTTGGGATTATCTTTTGGGACGTATTTCACACGCATAATTTTCTAATGAGATGTAAATGTATAGAAGGGGTGTACTACGAAATCCCGGTTTTCAAAATCCCGGTTTCAAAATCCCGGTTTACAAAATCCCGGTTTTCAAAATCCCAGTTTTCATACATTTTGGTGAAGGAAAATAGAACACGTCTTTTGAGCGCATTGGAAACTGCTACTATTTAAGGTTATGAGTAAAATTTCCTTTATAATTATTTGCGTAAATTGAAATTTATGATGAAATTGAAGTATCTGGTCATATTAATAAAATTTATTAGGATATTTGATGAGAGTGGAACAAATTTTTCTGGTCGACAATTTTCTAACTCCCTCTAACTCCCAAATCGTGTGGAACCAGTAGTGCCATCTAAAGAATAGAAGAATTACGCCAATCAAAACTGGTTTTGTTACACAGGAAAATGCCGCACCAAGGCGTGATCTGATTACACGTCATTTTTTTAAAATTAATATAATAAAAATGATCATGGTGATGATAATCACCATGAAATTTTTATCATGGATAAGTTGCATGTTCAGAACCAAGCTCACAACATTTTTAAAGCCACTGGATTCCGGAGTTTCAGTTTACAAGTGACTCGCTCGAACCCGTTCGTTCTGTCCACTGGATCAATGGGACCCTTCTTATAAGTTTCCACACCAATCATCATCGGATTCAATGTCAGAACATCCATTCGTGTTTCAGCAGCTTTACCACGTAAAGTTGCATGTTCAGAGCCACCCTAAAGATAATTATGAAGGGACTGGACTTCGAGGCGTAGAAACCGGGATTGCGGACCCTAGATCAGGGGGACACGTCTTATAAGTTTTCACATCATTCAACCAATAGATTCAAACTTTGGATAGGAATTGTATAACCAAATGCGCGGGCTTTCCTAATATATTTGAAAGGGTTTGCTCCCTGAGCCTTAGTGCTTCCATACATTTTTTTCCATAATTTCGATTTTTTTTTCAAACTTTTGTTGAATTTACGACGTAAGCATGAAGTGCATGAAGAGCATGAAGTGTTGACGCTATTGGGACTGAAAACCATCAATGATCTTTGAAGATCTCCTGACTTGGTCCCTCCCGATTTCTTCCAATGAAGGAACTTGAAGGGCAAGGTGTACCCCAATAAACCACCCACAACCTCAATGCTTAGAAACGAAATTATTGAAACGAACATTAGAAATGATATTATTGAAATAACACTAGAAGGCTGCGAAAATCTTATGTACATTGACGGCCAGATACAGATTATGGCAAAGATAATATAATCAATCAATAAAATAAAAATTATAAAATTGTGTTTCATTTTAAAGATATTAAAGAAACTTCGATCTCGAACATAAAAAAGCACCCCGTTAATGCATAAATGTTATCAAAGAGAGTGGATCAAACGATTTACCTCTATAGAGATATAATAGTCAGCTATTGAGAATAGGATCGGCTGAGTTAACAAAAGAGAATACTGTTCACAATCAATGAATTCAATTGATCTGACGAAAAGAACGTCTTGTACTACAGTTGCTGAACAAGCGAACAGTGTGAGACAAGGCTGGAAAAAATCGCTTACGATATATAAAAATTGATCAATACAAAAATTCAGAGCTGATTTAAAGTTAGCAGCATTCAATTAAGATAAAGACTAACATTATAGCATGCACTCATGCTTTAAAGTTTCCTAATGAATCCCAATGAATCGATGTGTTATCCGAATGGTAAAGTCAATACTGAGTAATCCACTTGAACTTCTTCCACTTGGACATATCCAAACTATTTCTACAAAGCATTCGAAAAATCAACTCATACTTTCCACATATTTTGGAGCAACTCAAATTGTTGACAATGGAGGTTTTATGCCCACGTTTGAAGTACAAGAACAAGTCTACCATAAAGTAGGATCACTTCTTCCTCTCACTGACAACGACTCCAGTTTTACAAATTTTCTTTATGTACAACGAAGAGAAGAAGACTAATCAACGTTGTGCTATTAGTTTCCGAAACAAAACCTAAAATAATATCCAATTTACAGATTTTATTCCATGAACGCAATCATCTGGTGAAATTATTCAAAACTGCATTGGGGCATATGCCATCAAATGATGAGTTTAATTTCTCCCGTGCATCGTCGCTGCTTTTTGAGAGATACGAAATAATTTTGAATTGATTTGTGTACATATGCGTTGAGTTAATCCGGTTTTATTCTAATGTGTGGTTTTATAGGGCAGATAGAGCTACGAAGTCCGTTAACTAATTTTAAGCAAATTCAGTTTGTATAATTAATTTGGGATCTTAATATTAACCTTTGACGAAGTTTGGGATTATAGTCACTGAAATTTAAAAGATCTGATTAAGTTTTTCAAAATTCTGAAATACCAGTAATGGGTGAAACCTTAACCAGTTACGGTGAAATTTTCTCGAATGATGAATTTGAAATTGGCCCACATTATTGAAAGTTTTCGAGATTTATAGAGCAAATAATTGTGCCTTACATAAATGTCAATATATAAAACGCATACTTCACGATACTCCGTGGTTACTAAATTTACGATAAAAAATCCGATTTCTGGTCAGAAGTTGTTATCAAAGATCTAAATAGCTTTAAATTCCTCTATATAGAATTTTGAACTTGGAGGTTGAACATCGTGATCATAATAATTCAAAATTAGAGGGGGCTTGTTACTTTCCCATAGTTATTCGCTAGGTGGAGTAAAGTTTATCTCGACCGGTTATGTGTTTCAAACAACCAACAGTGACCATATGAAAAAAAATGGATGGATAGGTAACCGTATAGTGGATTTGTAACCAATTCAAACTAATAAGTTCAATTTTATAACGGCAAAAAAAGTTAAAAACCACCATCTGCAATGCTATCACAAGATTCAAAAAAGCCAATCGCACCTGAGATTTAATATCGTAAAAGTGAAAACCGTTGATCACACACTGTGGCTTCATCCACAACATTAGGCTTGCGTTTGCATAGAATCCGACCGGATATCCTATGGGAATTTGTGTATAGGCTCGAAATTATATGAATTATCGAATATTTTGTTATTAGCGCTGAAGCTTGGAGAAAATGTGCAAGATCATTCCGAATTTAGAAAAACGAGAGATTCAAATTCGTTTCACAATAATAAACTTTAATCCCCTCGTTTAAGCCTCGTTCCTAGCTTTGTTTGTTTTTAAATACTTTAGTTTTATATTGCAGAAACAATTAAATAAAACATTATGAAAATTAACTCAAAAAATTGCCTGATTTGTTTTTGGCTATGTCAGTGCAGATACCCGCCTCAGAAATATGCGCCAATCAGTGTTGTGCGTCTACGCGTAATCTGATATTTTCGACATGTCGTGCCGAAAATAGTGTAGACAATTCATTTTACCGTAAACAATGTCGATAATTTGTAGAGCATGTAGAATATTCGTAGACAATGTAGATTATTGCGTATTCTTGTTGTTTTTCCATTGTTTTCCACTTAAAACATGTCATCTCACAGTTTTCCAGGTCATGGGTCACTTTTTGTCATCAGACAATCAATCAAATAAAATTCTCCTTCGCCAGGAACAATATATCGAATGATTTTAAAGTAGGAGCACTGTTTAGGTTTATCCATTGCATTTACCGAATTCCATTGTGGTCCAATTCATGTTTAAAGCCAGTGCTGTCTCGATCGATACTTTAGTTAATTCAATGTAGATTGCACACTATGATAGAATTTGACCCTTAGCATTCGGGAGTCAAAGCTTATTTCCAATCCGCAGTGGTCGAGTATCTCAGGAACAAATGGCATAATTCACATGGTGACTGGTCCTTAATTAGGATCAAATAAAAACTTCCTGCTTGGAAACTTGTAAATATAAACGTTTTGTCCTTGTATCCACTATATTTTTCTTTTAATATCACGTGAATTAAGTTCTAACCATATTTATTACTTCAGTAGTTTGGAGCAATACTACCTAAATAACATTAAAATGTATTTGTTGTTGATATTAGGATCAGCTTTAAAAAGTACCTCATCTAACATAAACCGGCTAACTTACGCCATTTGAAATCAAATAAAACAGCAATTATTTACCCAATCTGTTACCGATCGTTGATCGTCAAACTCACATACTCGTACATTTTATATGTGTAGATCAGCTGGAGAAGAACTAATTTTTAGTTGCAATATATATTCTTGGTAGATCTAATGAATTTAAAAACTCGGTCGGAAAATTAACACTTTCATTTTCATAAACGACTGTATTTCTGTGTCCAGCATATTTTGTATTTTAATATTGATGGCATTAACATCAACATCCTCCAATTAAAAATAAAGAAAATTGGGCCCGAAATGCTAAACAGAAAGCAGATTTGTTTGCAAATCACCTTGAAGAAACATTCCAACCTTACCCCAAACAAACGGAAGAGGAAAATATCATCCCGATAAATAAACAGGATGAACTAAAAATTACACCTGTAACGTTGCAAGAACTAAAATGGGAAATCAAGAATAATCTGAATGCATATAAGGCTCCAGGATATGATCTTATAACGGGCCAGATAATAAAAGTGTTACCTGATAAAGCGTTGAGGAAGCTAGTGCATATAATTAATGCAGCATTTCGACTAATGTATGTACCAAGACAATGGAAAGTTGCAGAAGTAATTATGATACTTAAACCGAACAAACCTCCGAATGATAAAGCTTCATATAGGCCAATTTCGCTGCTACCAACATTATCGAAACTATTTGAAAAGGTTCTTCTTAAAAGACTAAAACCAATTATCGAAGAAAGGAAACTTATCCCCTCACATCAGTTTGGATTTAGGGAAAACCATTCTACGATAGAACAAGTACATCGAATTACTGATGTAATCGAGAAATCACTAGAAAGCAAACAAATATGCTCAACCATATTCCTTGACGTAGCGCAAGCATTCGACAAAGTATGGCACCAGGGGTTAGAATTCAAACTTCATCGAGATCTTCCGGAGCAATTTTTTCAAATTTTAAAATCATACATATCAGAGAGGCACTTTCGAGTAAAGTATGAGAATGAATACTCCCAACTAAAAAGAATAACAGGAGGAGTACCACAAGGAAGTGTTCTTGGGCCAATCCTCTATCTCCTATATACTAGAGATATACCAACTACAGAAGCAACAATGGCGACTTTTGCCGATGACACCGCAATACTTGCAACAGCAAAGAACATCCATGACTCCACTAGTAAATTACAGAAAGCTACTAACCAAATATGTAATTGGACAAAGAAATGGCGAATCAAATTAAATGAAGCAAAATCAATTCAAGTCAACTTTACAAATCTAAAAGTTGATCATATACCAATAATGATAAACTCGATAGTAGTACCGCATGCAAACACTGCTAAATATCTCGGCATGACCTTAGATGCTAAACTTAGATGGAAGGAACACATAAAAAAGAAGAGAGAAGAACTAAACATAAAATTTAGAAAAATGCATTGGCTCTTAGGGAGACAATCTGAACTTGCGATCCATAACAAACTGCTGCTATACAAACAAATCCTGAAACCTGTATGGACATATGGTAGCCAACTCTGGGGTTGTGCCAAGAAAACAAATATCAAAATCATACAAACAGTTCAAAATAAAATCCTGCGATGTATAGTTAATGCACCGTGGTACATTCGAAACGACAACCTCCATCGAGATCTAAAGATCGAGCTTGTCGCGGATGAAATTAAGCATCATGCAACAAAACACCTACAACGTCTGCACCAGCATGAAAATCTGGACATACGCTATATGCTGACTACTACAACAACAAGAAGACTGCAAAGAACCAAACCACTGGACTTATCGCGACCAGGAGGTCAGTAGACTTACTGTGGCGAAAAATCTGAGGAGTTACATGAAACTGGGGATAATCACTTGATTACGCCGACTAATCAAAATACTTTATTATGCAATGTAAATTACTAAATGGGTGCAAGACTCAGTCGTAATATAAATAAATAAATAAAATTTTATTAATAAAAAAAAAAAAAAAATATTAACATCAACATTTTAAGCCATAGAATTGCTCTTTCACTATTGTAGTTTTGACGAATATTTTGAAAAAAAAATTGACTTAAATAGTCTGTGGATTGTACATGACTGCAGAAATCGTCTGAAAATTTCAAAATATGGCTTGTAAGATTGAGTAGAAAATCTTGCAGCAGAAGGATCAGTTAATATTCGCACTATCATATGTTTTGCTTATTTAAATGTGTGAACGCGCTGCGCCATAAAAACGATGGTTTTAAATAGGCACTTTTTTCACCAGCATACGTTCATCGTGGAATACCTGGCAATGTTTGTCTAAAATAGCCAATACATGTTTGAAAAATCCGTCATTTCCTTTCTAATGAATATTTGTAACCCAAATAATTATGAAACATTGTTTAAGAATTTTTGACATGCTGGAGTGTTGCTTAATATTGCAGACAGTGTTTTTATTTGTTTGAATATTTAATGGTAATTTTAAAGCAGAATGTGTTGTTCTTCCTACATTCAGTAGAATGGCAACTATTCCAGAAGATGGTACAGCCAAAACAAAATTGCCTTAGGTTCGTATTTCAGCCAATACTAATATCACAACCTTGTTGTCCAGCAACTGCATCAAAAATGTGGTAATAATTATGGTTCGTTTATTTGCGTATATAAATTCAGATCATCGATGTTGAATGACTATTCACGTTGCATGTCGAGATAGAATAAATCACTTCCACTTCAATTAGGTGATGACTATCCCAATTTTAAGAGTGGTTCATTTGAAATGTGGACTTGAAATTAGTGTTACATATGTCATAGTTAAATCCCATAATGCCCATCGTCTTTTAATAAATCTAAGGTTCGACATGTACTTTGATGTAAAAAACCATAAGCTGTTCTAAAATATAGGCAAATGATGTTGGGCCCCTTATATAATGAAGAGTAACCTCAACTGTACAAAGTCTGCCACGAGCTTTTGAATAAAACACGTTTCTCTTGATACGTTCTAAGTTGGGATTTCTGCATATAGTAAAGTTTTTGCAAATCGCCCATAATCAGTGTTTTCTTGGCATAATTGAACGAACTCAGTCAATGTGGTTTTTGGTGGTGTAGCTAACTGCTCGTGGTTCTATATTTCGCTCTGTAAAGTATGTATACACATTGATCGTTTTCAAGATGTATAGCTAAATGAATAACAGAAGGATCTCTGTTATAAATTGGGAAGGAAAGTATAAGTCATACAGCCTGATTGCTACTTATATATCTGCCCAATTAATAACGTGTTACCTCGTAATTTGCATCCACACGTTAAACTTTAAAAATAGACACAAGCTACCTTTCTGGACATATTTACTTACATATGTATTTACATACATATGTATTTGATGAATTCCACAGATCTGCAATATTCGACATTAATATGCGCTTTATGTTTATTTGAAAGTACGTTGAATATGGTGCAACCCATTTGTTATTTATTTCAATGTCATCTGCTTGATTATTCATTCTTAAAAAAAAGGAATATCCAACACTATCTGCAGAGCGTTTACGATTTAACGGATCCATCATTTGCAGTTATTGTATTTGATATTAAATCCGTTGGAGTGCATTTACCATTACCCATGTAGGGCGAATTGATGTTGCAGGCACTACATGGGCCAATCATGTTGGTCGTAACAATATGAAATAACTCAGGATCAACAGCTTCCTCTGGTATTTCCGCAGAAATGATATTGACAATTTCATCTGGTCTAATTTTTTCAAGCAACCAAATTAAAATGTCTTATAACAGCATCGAACCCATCGAACATCGCATATATATTTTAATTTTTTGTTAGTTTTTCGGCATCGAACAACATCGAACGCGTCGAACATCGAAGAAATTTTTTTTTGTTCGTTTTTTTTTTTGTTTACGATGAACAACTTTCAATTTATTTTTATAATAAGTCGATAAGAGCGCCACCTATCGGGTCCTAAATTTGCAACCTATATTAAGATGGAAATCAACTAAAGCCCCTAAAAGAATTGAACGAATGAAAAAGTCACGGTCACTTGTCACTATTGCCTGAAGGTTTGTAAAATTAATGACGGAAAATTTTACTGTGTAGAAGAAACTTCGAAAATGCTATACCCCAAATCTTCGACCGATTACGCAATTGTGCCTTTGTGAAAATTTAACCAATATTCAAGAACGATCAAATAAATGATCGGTAATAATGTCATGTGTCATAAATATTAAGTGAATCGTTACACCCCGATTCTAGCGCAGAGTCACTATTGAGTTTAGTGTTAATTATGACACTTTTCGTATTCAGCGCATAGACTTAGTTGGCATTGGTTTAAAAAAATGTTTTACGTAAGACATTCAAATTTGGTGGTCTTTTTGGTATTTCCCAATAAAAGCGCAATATTACTCGAACATGAAAATTGAAAATTCTTAATGATCACTAAAATACGTTTTTTATTTATTTTAAGTATTTTATGTCTTCCGGAAATTCGAAATTTTGCAAAATTGCTCAATATTTTCCATTACAACCCCATTTGAATATAATTTGTGTTGTATTCGGTGTGATATTCAAAAAAATTAGTTTTTGTTACAAATACATTTCGTAAATATTGTTTGACAGATCTCCAATCGACGTTGGAGAGTTTGTACAACATAATTTTAAGACGGTTTTGCCAGAATTAAGACTGTTTTGCCAATTAAGGCCCTTTTCCAATTACCGACTTATTTCGGACTTATTGACTTATTTGACGCCATCTTGAATAAGTCAGTCAATTTGTTCCAATTCATTGTACCGACTTATTTGTGACGTAAAAACAAAAAACAAATCGCAATTTCTATTATATGGAAGAAAAAATTTACTTGACATATTGGTCGTTGCTACTAGATTTGAAAAAAAGCTGCATGTATTACATTTAGTCAAGACACCTTTTGGAGACATTTCTGTGTAGACATACTTATTCAAATAAGTGTCCTCGCGATTTGACTTATTTGAATAAGTCGGTGTCCACAAATAAGTCGGTAATTGGAAAAGGGCCTAAGGCTGTTTTCCAAATACTAACTTATTTGTGGACACCGACTATTTAAATAAGTCACCTCGCGAGGAGGCTTATTTGAATAAGAAACGCTACACAGAAAAGTCTTCACAACTATGTCTTGACTAAATATAACACTGCATGTGTTTATATTTTCAAATCTAGTCAAAACGACCAACATGTCAAGAAACTTGGAATTGGAATGACTCAAGACTTCTTCCCAATTCGTGAATTATTTTGTGGTGGCTGACTTATTTGAAAGTCTACAATAAACCTTCTGCCAGTTAGTTCTGTTTTAGGCTTGTTTAACGTTTATGCGAGGCATACGCCCAAACTTGTAACTTCAAAATAATTCAAGCAAGTTTCCAATAAGTCTAGTCAACAGAAGACTTATTTTAGCCTTTCAAATAAATCAATCTCCACAAAATAAATCACCAATCCCACATAAGGCTAGATAAGTCAATATGACAGCAACTTTTTGGTGTTTAGAAAACATTCTAAGATTTGGTCTTAAAAAAATACTTTTCACAAAAATGTTTCATTTAAGACAGTCTTACGAGTCTAATGCTAGAATTGGGGTGTTAGATATAAGAGGTTTCAAATTGGTTTCAAGTCGTGTAAGTTCTATAATCCAATTTCTCTCTAATTTCTAATTACTTACTAAATTTCAGATTTAAAAAAATTAAAATATTTTATTTGTTCCAAACAGTCTGAAGGGAAATGTTATACGCTTTCAGCCTGCCAGCTTGCGAGACACCCTATATAGATATTTTTGAAATGGTAATTCTTGCCAGATTGGTTTGAGAGAAGTGATAACACATAACAGCAACAAAAGTGATGATGTCCGTTTAATTCATCAGGGTGATAATAATGGTATGATAAAACAGTAACTGCATGTTGGTGTACAGAAGATTGGTTTACACAACGATAATGTACAATGTGAAATACAAAAAATAAATTCAACGGGCAGAGCTACCGGTTCAAATGAGGGGAATTTGGAAATTAAAAATCTGAAAAAATACAATTTGGGGAGTGTTTTAAAAGGTGCGAAAATAATTGGCAACTATAATGTTAAAGAAGTGTAATCTTTTTTACCAACCAAAATTAGCGAACACAAGTGCAAACAGCTTTAATTCTCACATGTCATTCATTCGCCATATGCTATGTTTACAATTATTCAAGCAAGTCTGAAAGCTTGACGGATTGAAATTGAAATGAGGAACTGGCGCGATATTGACTTAAATGTTTATTATCTGGAACATCGTTATTCATCATATTTAAACAGTTAAAGCATTATAGTCTTACAATTATTTTAATCATTTTATTGTATTCATCTTCGCTGTCAATATTCACCGTCTTAAAATTACATTTTCTTTGCAATATCACACTTTATTACTCAACAATTCAGATTTATGATCCGTGCAATTTTTTTGTGTACAAATCATCATAATGACATTTTACAGTGTTATTATAGATGCTTACAATTTTTTACCACCTTCACACAACGTTATTATATCTTAAACTCGAATGTTAGATGAATAAGAAAATGAAAATATGTGAAACCTGTTTTTCAACAAAAATTAAATTAAACCACGTGAAGAAGTAATTATTAGCATGAATGTTGGAAGATCAACACGGCTTCGTGATTTATCATCGCTTATTCCAAATTGTACCTGCATTTAAATTAGACGGCAGAATTTAAAGAAAATATCATCCACGAATTTGAATTTATTATTTTATTTATATTTTGCTGAAATCTTTAATGTCAAGGTTTTGTATATCTTTGCGCGGTTTATTGCATTCATGCTGATTTTGTATATAAAAAAGTGTTATGTTATTTATTTAACATATGATTTTATAAATAACTTTCTAACTTTTTTACTATTAAAAAAATCAAATTTGACATAATTCTGAGAATTTAAATAACAATTTAAAAAAAAATCCGGTTTAACAGGAACTATAAAGTACAACCTCCTTTATGAGGGTGTCATACAACGACTCTATAATATAAGTTTGATACAAAGTTTAGTTGAAAAGAAAGCACTCGAATGAGAAGGTAAATATACCATCAAAAATTACCTTGCCCGAGGTCGAACACCATCTTTAAGCAAAACATGTTATTGAATCATTTTTCCAAATTTTACGTATGACTGTATTATACACCTTGTGTGGGCATGATATAACGGTTTATATTTGCCAAATTTTTTATGCATTTTACAATTCTTATTATAAAATTATCATAATTGTTATATAATGACCAAATCTATTTTATTGGATTATAAATCAAATATTATATTTGTATTTTTTATGTATGCAAATTTTTTTCACAAGTGTGAATTTGCTCATCGTAAAATTTGGGACAACAAATGGAATTTACATTTTAACATACACGAGAGATTTTCATCTCAATATAAACAACTTCCGCGTATATCTTCTATCTGTATGTACGAGTATGTGTATAAAATATTTTTCCTGGCCAAATGGATTGTATGCAAATTTATTTCTATTCAATTTATTTAGAAAATGATTTGAAAAAATTTATATCATAGATGAAATGGTGTTAAGTATTGTTTTGTATTCAAATATTATATCAAGATAGCATTATACAGCATTTTATTAGTGCATGCAATAATGACGTTAATTAATATTATAATATAAAAATATAATAAATTATTTTGCAATAAATATTTTATAGTAAGCGCGTATTTTAAACATGTTGTTGATAATTTTAATAAAATAAATCAAAATCACCTTGAAAAAAAAAATATTTCTATAGTAAAATTCACTTTCAAACTTCTCAGATATAGTAAACGGAAAAGTTCAATGATAAGTGATATTTAATCTTTATGGGTTACATATATTATAATAATATCTATCATATATCATGCGTTATTTGATATACGTACTCAAGTCTGGGTAAGTACGGAGATTAAAAAACCGAAACAAGCGAAATTCAAATATTTGATAGAGTACAAAATAAAAACACGGTATACAACATTTTGTAATCGATTTTGATAAAATTCCAATTAAAATTCTGGTTAGCAAATATCTATATAGATTTGATCATATAAAATAATTACGAAATTGCAGAAATGTGCATTACATGTTCATAAAAGAAATTGATGTCATAAGATTACGAGACGAACACTTTCATAAAAATTTCCATTTCTTTAACCATGGTGAATGTACCAACCTTCACTTGATCGCAATTTATACTCGTATATATCCCTAAATTTTGAAAAGAAAACGATAAAAATTAAGAAATCATTAAAAATTTCATTTTTATTTCCTTCATCAAAAATTTATTGTCAATATTAAGTTAAATAATATAAATGGTTGCATGATAAGTGCAATTTTTAAAAATACCTTTTTTTTGTGTTATACAATTAACGACTTTTTATTTATATTCTCTGTGTACGGTGACAAAAGGCGCAGTTCCAGGTTAATCAACTCTGAGCAATGCAGGTACATAAATTTCGTTGGTTTAAGCAATCAATTTTAACTCATTAATCAATTTGTGTAGGAAGTTATCCGATATAATCGCAAAGCATATAACGTGAGAAACACAACACGCATTGATCAATAATTAACAGTGAAGCTGTAAATAATATTTAAAGCTCTATTGTTTAACATTACTGGTGATAAATTACAATATAATTTTTATTGTCCTTGGTCACAATTTTAAAGTTTTTAAAAATAGTTTGTGAGTTCAGGGAATAATTTGTATTAGTAATTAGAACTCTGAAAAATAACGCGCTCATTAGAAAATTGTAATACTAAAATAGTAACTTCTGTTCCAAGGTAACATATACTGTGTGCCTGACATCGCTTTTTTGTCTAAATTTCCAACTAACTAAATGAAACTGAGTTCATTACCGTTAAATGCCTCTAATATTTTTAAACCAAAATATACATCATATTTACATCTAAACTTCAAACTTAGCTCAGATTTGTCAACAGCGAAATAAAACTTAGCCTAGTATGAACTTACCTACTAATTTTGTTAGTCTAAAGTTAGGCAAAACTATTGTCATGAGACAGTCTAAGTTACTAACTAAACAGCTTTTACTAGCTACTGTTATTTCTATTTCTTACTGAATCTATAACGCGTACTCGTTTTAATATTTAGTACTAAATTGAGTACTAAATTATTAATTGTCTAACTATATTCTAACGAATTAGAATAAAATTTTACAAGTTTTATGCCATCTATTGATAACTGGTGTGACTAACATGAATTTAGTTTATATTTTGCGCCTGACGCCAACTTCCTTTACCAAACTTCAGGCTAACCGAACTGATGGCTAATTCATACCAGTCGTCCAAGTCATTGATTAAAAGTTCCTTAATCAACTGAAATTTAATAATTTCCAAATTCAGAACAAATCTGAACCAGGTTTGGTTCAAATATAAGGCATGTTCTGTTTTCTGAACCCTAGAAACACGTATCAATAATTTCTAAGAACCGGCCATGAATTTAGTTGTTAGGAAATTTAGAGAAAAAAAAATCGGCATCAGGCGCACGGTTTTAGTCTGTAATTTAGTCGAAAAAATTGGCACAAAGTAGAGGTTTAAATTATGTGCCTGACGTCGATCTTTTTGTTATAAGCCGCGTTTTTTTAATTCAATTTTTCGAGTTCGCAAACAGGTAGGTAACAAATTTTAGTGCATAAGGTAAATAACACTTCATGTTTCACAAAAAATCATTACAAGAAAACCGTCGAACTTTTTCGAAGGATTCAAATAAAAAAGATTTAAATTTTAAGTTGACAAAATTTGACTTAAGCTATCGCGATAACGAACAACTGGTTTTCAAAAATAACGCGGCAAAAATTTCTAGCCAGGCCAGTGCGCGCTAGTCACTGAAAGATGTCTCTACTATTCAGAAATCAAATTCTGCCTGATATTCAGTTCTAAACTGCAAAATTAGTTCAGATTTATCAATCAATTAATCTTAATTTATTTAGCAAATTTTAAATAAAACTCAGGCGCGGTTTCTTTTTTGTGTCATCTATAAACAGTGGTATGAGCGGGATCCGTTCAGAACGGCATAATTTAAAATTAGATTTTTCAAAACGGCATATTTAAAAACCGCATAAAGGTTAAAACGGCACATTTCGGACTGACATTTGTTAAAACTATGCATATTTGAAAACGGCATTTTTCAAAATTGCATTTTTCAAAATGGCATTTTTCAAAATGGCATTTTTCAAAACTGCATTTTTCAAAACGACTTTTTTTAAAACTGCAAAAAGTAGAACGGAATATTTTAATTTATTATGGTCAACAGGTACGGTTATTAACCGATGAAATTTGACATGAATTAAATTTTTGAACGAGTCTTGGATTAAGTTCTAGGATAAAGCCAAATGAAAAGGTACTGGTTTATTTCTAAGTCGATTAAAATGAAATTTCACATTTTCTATTTTAGGGTTGAAACCTAATAAAATAGGAATAAAATTTGGTAATTATATGTAAGATTTTTTTTCTAGTCATATTACGTTTTCAGTAGGTTGTGGTATTATAGAAAGGTATTTACCTTCATTGGATTTACAAATTATTTGAAGATTTAGTATGGATGTAATATTCAACTTCAGCTATTTTTTTTATATAGAGTTTCGGAGTTCTAGTTAGACACAATTGCAATGTCGTTTTATAGCCGTTTTGAAATATGCTATGTTGAAAAATGCTAGTTTGCCCCTTATGCCGTTTTGTACGTTATGTCGTTTTGAAATATGCAGTGCAATTTTAAAATATGCCATTTCGACCGGGACCCATCAATTTAGTTAGTCGAACATTTAAACAAAAGAAATTGTGTGTGATGCACACAGTAATGATTGAACCAGCGAATTAGTAATACAACTTGTCAAACCTTTACGGAAAATTTGACTAGTTGGCTAGTGCGGCTGTAACACAACTTGTCAAATGCTTTGCGCACGCAAATTGTCGGCAAATTTTTGTTTGTTTAATTTTCATTACATGAACGAATTTTTACTGGATTGATATAATATAAATCATTAAATTACCTTGTGATTTTGGGAGGGCGCTTTTATTTGGTATTTAACGTTTCCTATACAGTTTGCACGCAATTTTTGGGTCTGTTAAGTGACAGACATATTTTAACGAAACTGAACGAAAATATGTCAACGCTTCGCTGGCCTGGTGACTTACTGATGGTGATACTGATTCGCTGGTCATAAGAACGTTAATTTAAAATAATTACAAATATTTATTAAATATAGCCACCACCAACAACATGAATGAGACATGAAGTTGAATAGAACTTAAAATGTTTCATGCACGGAATTGACAAATATTTCTTTTACGCATAAATTAGCTGATGTATTTGTTCCCTAAATATAGAAGGCCAATTAAATATGAACCAAATACATTAGGGATGACGGAAATTGGTACTAAATTAAATTTTTTATTTGTGGTGGAATTTTAAATGGGTTAATCATACCGATGTTTGTCATGAATCATGAGGATGTTGTCCGGGTTCATTTGGCGACGACTTTGGTGAAGTTGTGTTCTTTTTAGCTATAATTGCTAGAGATAGCCACATACAATGAATGAATGATGGCCAGAATAAATGGAGACTGGTGGAAAAGGATTTTCCAATTATGATCGGATGGGAGTCAATAGGCGAGTTGAGATTACGGATGATTCACTAATTATGACTTCTAGGGAAACAAGACTCATCGGAAATGTTGGTTGGTGATTGGCAATCTACCAGCGTGGATGGTATTTGTATTGCAACCACCAAAAAAAAACCTTACACAATTTGGAGGAACATCATCGCACATTAGAATAATAGTTGTCTAATAAAATTACGCGCACACTCCTCGCAGTTTTACATTTTTACATAATAGACTGAGTATTTGCTTCAAGTCTCGGTTCATTCTCTAGAATACTCTATGGATTTTTGCATCCCCACTATCTGTCCCTCTACCCATTTTTCAAATTCTTTTGCTCGGGAAGCTGTTGAGTCTTAAAACTGATATTCCATGCTTTCCAAGCTCAAATGTGTAGTGATAGTGACCAAACCTTCCGTGCTTCTCTTTCCCGTTCAAATCTGTATGCCAGTTTTCTAACCATTTTATCAACCAGAGTCTATATCACTTCGAAAGTCGCATAAATTAAGTCCTTGCACCGGCATTCGGTCGTAATTTTCATCTTTAGGTGCAATGTAATGACTGATTGGAACTATTGTGCTCAAATTGTCTCTAAAATTGCATTCTGAATTGCCCGAATGGAGTTTTTTCATCGAATGTTTGAGATTTCAAAAATTCTTTCGAGTTCCTGGCCATAACGGCTCATGAAATCTGTCTCGATCATCGGATTGGAAAGAAGCAATTTCCAAGCGAGCCTCAACAATTTTTATGTGACTTTCGATATTCAAGTCCTTACAGAAACGCACTAGAGGAAACTTCATCAAATATTTTAGGTCTTCTATTTGGTGCTCTTGACCCTGAATAATTTGAAACGAGTTTTTATTCTGTTCTGATCACAAAATTGATCACCTACAGCTTGTCTAATTTTATACGTAGCTGATTTAGTTTACTGAAATCCAGAAGTCCGCGATCCCACATTTGTGGTTAACCAACTGAACTGATTCAACTTCTTCTTCTTTTACATAGTCCTCGTTAGGGTGGACTCTTTCCTCTTCAATTGGTGTCTTTGGTGTTTTCTATCTCGATTATTTTTTTTTGTAATCGATGGTTGCTTCGTTTATTCCAGTATTTCCTTATGACCACAAATTATCGTAGGACCACAAATTATCGTAGGACAACAAATTTGGTTTCGAAATTCGATTTTGTGTGCAACATTACTTGTTGATGCCACCTGGGGCGGTTTCAGGAACTCGTGGTTCATGAGAACTATAAATAAAAATCCGTTATGCCGATAAACTTGTAAAGTTCATTTCAATATGGCAAGCCGATACTCGATACCATCTGGTTCGAATTTCAGAACACAAGGTTCAAGCCACCTGAATGTAATTAATGGTTCTGAGGAACCACAAGTTCCACAAACCGAACCAGACAGTATAACATGATGGTTTTGTTGAGATTAGTGCTAAATTTTACTGTTTATGGGATAGATGCGAGACGTATGAGAAATTTAATTGTTAAGGGATGAAGTTAAACAATTAAAAAAAACAATCTAATCGGCGCATCATATACACATCCAACTAAACCTCAACTATGCAGACTAAAAGTCAGTTCTCTACTTGTTCACGATGAATAAATTAGTTATCGAAGCACGTATGCATTACAGCACTAATGCAAAAAATTTAATAACTGTCAATCGATTAACTGCAACTTGGTAAATATTTCACTGTTTAATTTGACAACAGACTTCTCAATTTTTAATATCAAATTACGCGATATAATTTTTACCATAAGTTTATTTACTTATGTAAATCGCAAACAAACTTCAAAAATGCCAATATATGGAGTCGCACCAAACCACGGTGGAATATTTTTTTCATTTTTATAATTTTTGGCTAATAAAGATTTCAACTTTTTGTCTTCGCTGACGTAAGATATAATAATCGCGCAGGTATATAAGAAACAAATTGAAAAATAAAACAGTAAGTCAACAACTTTATATCGAGTTTTTATGAGGCTGTGGTGTGTTAATATAATGCAAATCCCACCCAAAAAAAAAATGTTAATACAAAATATAATAATAATTTATTCTTTGGCAAAGTTAGCAATTATAAAATCTGTATAGATATATACTCTCGTACAAGTATAAAATCAGAACGACAAATCATTGCTTAACACAGCAATTCGCAGCAGTTTTCCTACCTTTTTTTCTGCATAAATTAATGTCACACAAAAAATACGCAAGCTTTAATTACATTAAGTGAAAAAAAATACAATTAGTTCCTGTCTGTATTACATATAAACACGTACGTTCTACCCCGGTATGACGGTTATCCAACTAGACGACCTTGCACTAAAAAAGTGAGAGTTGATCTGTTTTAAGTGTCTGCGCGAGCAAAAAATATACACAACAAACATAAAATAGTTCCATAAAATAAGAATTAATTTTATATGATTGACGTTTCGGAATTAATTAAGGTAATTAATTCCTAAAAGCATTTTTCATAACAGTTCCAAAATTTCAAAAATTGTAAATATCTTATTTGTTGCATACTGTTTAACGCCTCCAAACGGATGAATATGATCAATATAACATTATATAACGGATATCATAATAAAGCGGATACGTTTTCAACAGATTGTGTCAAATAGTTGGTAGAAGGTTAATTTGTATGCCGCCATTTACTAATGTATACGTCCTTATATTTATTGAATCGAAACGTAAGCCATTTGCATTGACCCGATCAAAATTTTGTACTTACTTTCACAAACTTTACAGGTAAATTATACTAATGGCATATATGACACCATATGTTAAGTATATGCGCTCAGCTAAGCAATCAAACTTTCTTTGATTGAAATTCTTACTATAAATGCTAATTAACGTGCTCAGCGTTCAATAAAATCAGCAATCCGTTTATGTGATTCGCCTTAGACGCATCGAAAAGAATTTACAACAAGTATTTTTTAAATGTTATTTCTCTTTCGCGTATACACAATAATTTTACTTACGGTGGTAGTAATTATATTGTTATTTAATGAGTTGTAATTTATTAATGATTGTTAGCACAATCAACGGGTGTTCCAAAGCGTCGTAACATCTTATTTCTTAAATTTTAATACCTGATTTAATAATTTTTTTTTTTTTTTATATGAGAATTAGTTTGTTGCGGTTATATACCAAACTAGGTATTCACATAATTGTACAATATATATATATATATATTACAAACATTCATCTACAGAATTATGAGAATCATATTTAAGTATTTTGTAATATTTTTTTTTTAATGAAATGTATTTAGTTGCTTGCATGTTAATTAAAGAGCCAGCGAAAAAATTGGGAGTATAATGTTGTTGCACCTTAGAGTAGCGCACATGATGTAACGGACGTTATCTAATTTTTGAAAGAGATTCTTAAGAAGTTAACCCAGTTGAGAATATTTATCGTATTTGTTTCAAATTGGAAAGTTCCCCACTATTTCTGTATATTAGATGACATTCGTTTTTTAACTAATTATGTTATCGATAAATTATTTAGAATTTTTTTTAATTTTTGGGATTTGTGTCAGCCGTCAGCTACTCTCATATCAAATAATTAATTTTGTTTCTGATTATGTTTGCTTTAAAAATTTCCAAGGTGAAATAGCAAATAAGAAATGTATAAAATCAAAGAAACTGTCATGACAGTAAAATGCACTATCATGATAGTATCACTTGCACCTCAAATACAAAAATAACTAATAAGTCAAATATTTCCTTTTTATTGGTCGGATTTTAATAAAATTACAAAACATTTTTGATCGTAATTGTTACATTTTTATATAGGAAATGGAAATTTTTATAAAAATTAGATTTACAAGCCCATATTATTTATGAAACCGGTAAAATTGTACTCACACCACATTAAAAAAATAATTCTTGAAAGAAATTTTGAAAGTTTTAAAATTTATTCGACAATCTACAATATTAGTTTTTTGTACATTCAGTAAAAACGACATTTATATCCTCACTACCCCTCCTAATGATTCAAAAAGTTTAAAAAATCATTCGTTCGATTTCCTCCTGTGCCTCTCTCTGACAGTTTGTCCGATCGGGATAAAACTTGATACTTAAGCTATTTTCATTAATTCGAAGATACCAGTAGCCTTTTGACCGATTGGTCTACCGTACTTGAAAGCTCTCACAGGAACATTTTCGTTTTAAAATATTCTAAAATAAATTGTTGCAAATTCGGCCAAAATCATTTTCCAAAAATTTAAGCGGAAATGACATTTTTTGACAAAAGCTGTTCTAACAAAAATGAGGCCTTCTACAGTGTATTTTGCCGAAATTGGTCTATTGGAAATGCTGGTTGCTCCGACGTTGCTAAAGAGAGCAGTCAATGAGTTTGGGAAAATATTTTGAGTTAAATAAAATTTATTTAAAACGCTTAGGCGTTATTTAAAGAGGCGCTTTGTACGAAAAAATCACAAACATTAGAAAACAAAACAAAAAAAAGTTATTCGAATATAATGCCTATGCGTTGTATTCGAGGCAAGACTGTAGTTCTCTGACCCCACTAGGATAAATATGTTTCTTTAAGGTGCTGGTATGAAAAACATATGACCTTTTCCATGCTGCTTACCCATTCCTTAAAAAAATTTAAAATTCAATCCATTCCTGGCATTAGAAAACCCCTTATTACTGCAATTTTTACAATATTTGTTTGAACCGAAATAATTTAACAATTTTAACAACGACTTTAACGTACGGCGCACTACACAAATTTTCCAGAAGTTAGCACCTTTGGAGGTTGATTGTTGGAATTTCAAATCTCCCATTTACTAATTTTTATTAAAATCGTATACGAGAAATAAAAATAAATAATGGAACCCGGCCTCCATCATATGACCCACTAAATTAATTTTCCCAACATCAATCATTACTATCGGTTTCTAGTACTCGAAAACGCCTTCTCCGCAACTTTTATAAAAACCACGAGAGTCGAAAAACTAAATTAAAGAAAACAGTCGAAGGATCCTCTGACCAGTTTTTCCAGAAATTGACACCTATCGCAATCGACTACTGACACTCGAAAACCCCTCCTCACTAATTTATTGCAAAATTATGAGAGCGAATTTCCCCGAAATCGCAATTGATTTCAAGCACTTGAAAACCCCCTTGGACGTGCTTCGTGACAGCTCATTGGAGGACTCCTAAATAAATTTAGGAAATAGGAACAGATCGGAATCGATTCTAGTCATTCGGAACCCTCCCCTCTACAATTGTTATCGATATTATTGGAAGTAATTTTTTTTTAAATTGGACTCAGAGCCCACCGGAAAGAAAAACCTCCTACACAGATTTTTCCGAAATTTAGACTTATCGTAATTTCCTCGTACAGAAAACAAATCTTTATCAAATTTTTATCAAAATTGTGCCCGCGGAAACGAAAATAATAAAATCCGGCCTCAATTCGATGACCTCCAAAATGAACTTTTCCGAAATCAGAGGCCATCTCAATATGTTTTTGGTACTCGACGAAAACACCTCGTCCATGGATTTGTATTCATGAGCAGTATCCTAATTTCGAATTATTTGAGTAATCAGCTCAAAAATAACTGTTTACCTAAATAAGAACGTGAGTTTCAGTAAAAAAAATTGTAAAAACGGGATTCCAAGGTAATTTAATTCATTTCCCGAGACCCTAGTAAAAAGCACTAGGAACCTTTCAAGCAGAATCTAATAAAACTGAACAAAAGACAACAGATGAAGGTGCAGATTAGAAAAAAATCGTGTGCGATGAAATAAAGGATGAGATGTCTTGCCTTAGCGAGATTCTCCTTTAAATGTAACCACTTACCGTTACTTGATCAACCTGAAAATATTATTCCAGGAAACTTTGAGGACTCGATGGAATTTGGCAACGGATCAAGAATTAGTCCTAAAAATTACAAAAATTCGAAAAGCGCCCCTCCTGCTTTGAACGGTACTTTACTCACTTTTACCGACAAAGTATGTAGTGCCAGAAGCCGTTTACGATAAAATTATGAAAAATCTTAGAGACCATGCTTTCATTTGGAAATTGGTGAGCATTTCAACATCGAGATAGCTTCGGTTCGTGATCATTCACAAGCCTTGAACAACCGAAGGGTAAATAAAACTAGGAATATAGTATAACTCTCTTATTGGAAATAATAATTTTGGAGCAGACTATCATGACGCATAAACTTGTGCTTCAGAAGAAGATGGACACCGTCAGAGAAGTATGACGAAACACTTATTTTGATTTTAGCCTCTTTATGGTAACTTCCTTAGTCGTCCTCCTAAGAAGTTAGGACATTCAAATCTTATTTATTAATTACCAATGAGTTTTTCTTTTTTCTTATAAGAAATGTATATACATACAGAGAACTTTTGAAACCCGTTTTTCCGAATTTCGGCGATATACTGACTGAATGATAAATCTACAAATATGTTATTATGTCTATAAAAAAACATATTTGTTTGTGGGTAATTGAGCCCGTCCCCCCTCCTCCGCTCACCAATTTTTTTCAAAACCCTTTTGAAGAACAAAAAATTAAACTTGGGTCCAGCGCTCTACCGAACGACCTTCTAACAAATTTTCAAAAAATTAGGACCCATCGCAATCGATTCCTGGAACTCGAAAACTCCCTCAGCCCTCGTTTCACAGGAGGACAAATTAGAAAAAAGTACCCCGGCTCCACTGGAAGACTCCTTAAACAAATTTTCCTGAAACCAAGACTCCTCTTGAATCACACTTGATTTCTGGTACTCGAAACCCCCCTTTTTAGCAATTTTCATGAAAATCGTTCCGAAACCCTTGATACAAACAAACATCAAAACACAGAAATGGAATAACTTTTAAACCATTCGGTAACGCTTTGGTTGGTTGGTTGGTGATTTTGGTTAGAAATAGCCTTACATGTCACTATGAATCCTTTAAACCAACAGTTTTGTAGAAGTGCAAGCCATAAGAGCTTTTTCGGTTTTTGCAAAATATTTTGAAAGGTACGTACAAAAATTCGACCTATGTACCTTCCAGACGGATTGATTGATTGGAATGAACCCTCATACTTATATTCGATACTGAAAGTGGCACCTTCCATAGAAGCTTTTTCGTTTTTTGGAAATAGTTTGAAAGGTATCTCAATTATGAGAAAATCGACTATGCAATAAAAAACATTCTAAATGAAATTTGAAACAATATCGGTTCAAATTAATTTTCCAAAATTTTAGGCGATGGGTCGATTTTGGACAAAAAATGTATGTGTCCTCTCTGCACCTCAGACGGATTGACTAATTAAAGTGTAAACATGCAAGTGAAGTTTATCCAAACTAATCAAAAAAAATACAACAACAACAAACGTATTGTAATAGTATTGGTGTAAGTAAACATTCAGGCGAATTTATATTGTGTAGTTTAGACGAGAACTGAGTTTTTAATTGGCCTTAGATACATTCCAAAGTCATTCTAAGTATTTTCTAAGTATTTAGCATAAACTGTAGTGAAATTGCTACACTCTCTAAGCCAAAACGAGGGTCGCTAATAAATTATTTGATTTTCTAATGGGTCTGACAGGGTGTCTCATGTGATTTAAAAATGAGATTTTTTAATGGACCTTAGGTACATTCCAAAGTCATTCTAAATATTTTCTATGCGTTTAGCATAAACTTCAGTGACATTGGTATACTGACCGTCTCTGACTGACGGTCTGACAGGGTGTCATATGAGATTTAAAAATGTGATTTATAATTGGTCTTAGATACATTCCAAAATCATTCTAAGAATTTTCTAAGTATTTAGCATGAACTTCAGTGACATTGCTACACTGCCTAAACCCAAGCGAGTGTCTCTAGTAAATTATTTGATTTTCTAATGGGTCTGACAGGGTTTCATATAAGATTTGATTTTTTAATGGGCCTTATAGGTATATTCCAAAGTCATCTAAGTATTTTCTAAGCATTTATCATGAACTTCAGTAACATTGGTACACTATCTAAACTCAAACGAGTGTTTCCAGTAAATTATTTGATTTTTTAATGGGTCTGACAGGGTATCCTATGAGATTTAATAATGTGATTGATTAATGGGCCATTATTAAGTCTCATGGGACACCCTGTCAAACCCATTAGAAAATCAAATAATTTACAGCGGACACTCGTTTGGGTTAAGACTGTACCCATGTCACTGAAGTTTATGTTAAATGCTTAGAAAATACTTTGGAATGACTTTGGAATTTAGGTACATTCCAAAGTCATTCTCTTTCCAAAGACACCTTAAAAAACACATTATTAAATCTCATAGGACACCCTGTCAGACCCATTAGAAAATCAAATAATTTACTAAGGCACTGGTTTGGGTTTAAACAGTGTAGGAATGTCATTAAAGTTCATGATAAATACTTAGAAAATACTTAGTATGTCTTTGGAATGTACCTAAAGTCCATTAAAAATTCACATTGTTAAATCTCATGGAACACCCTGTCAGACCCATTAGGAAATCATATAATTTACTAGGAACACTCGTTTGGTTTTAGAGAGTGTATAGCAATGTCACTGAAGTTCATGCTAAATGCTTAGAAAATACTTAGAATGACTTTGGAATGTATCTAAGGCCAATTAAAAACTCATTTTTCGTCTAAATTACACAATATAAACTCGCCTGAATGTTTACTTACACCAATACTTTTACAATACGTTTGTTGTTGTTATATTTTTAGGGTTAGTTTGGATAAACTTCACTAGCATAGTGAAACTTAATATTTAGGGTTTTTCTATAAATCGGAAGATCCTAGTAATTTTTAGGCCGAAATCGGCCACACGGAAGGGGCAAATTTCATTTCATTACGTTGTTTGCAAATAATTTTAAAAATATATAGCATTTAAGAAAAAACGATTAGAACCAAAATGACGGACTTTGATAAAAATATCTAAAAAAATTTAAAAATCGGTTGACTATTCGGAAAAAACTGCATACTAAAGCTGCTTCCATGAATTGGGAGATACATGCAAAATGTGGTGGGCATCTGTGTACCAATAGAGGCAGTGTCCATAGGAGCTTTTACAATTTTTGAAGTGAAAATTCGATTTTTTAACAAGGGTTGACCTTGCTGGTTTTGTGAATTTTAAGCAGGAATAATTATTTTTTGATTATACAACATCATTTTTTACACAAATCCGATAGGTTCAAATTTTCGCTGTAGAAAAGTGTGGAATATTCGAGATTCATTTGTCCAAATGCGGAAAAGTTGACAATTTCCACTAAAAGAATTTCAGCAAAACCACTTAGAAAATATGTTGGGCTGGTGTAAAAGGAGCAGTTTTTTTTTACAAAATTTGTCCTCATCTACTAAATAAACAAATACATATCTGGAAATCAAATAACTTTTTATTCTTGGCTGGAACCACATGGTCTTTAGCCAAGTGGTTTTTGAAACAATTACAGCCAATTTATAAATGATGGAAATGCAATGTATTTTGTGGGATTTTTAACACCTTAACTTTAATTTGAAACATATATTGCATTTATAAAAAACGCACCCTGCAGATTAACTGAACTTATTGAACCCCCTTCGCAACATCAAATTAACTCGTAGTGCTTCTAATTAAAATTACACGTATCGCGAAGATATTCGAATCAAACACTTCCCAATAAATCATATTTTAATTATTTTGTATCGAAACATGTTATTTCTAGCAAATTATAGTTAAAATACCAAGGATTTAAAATTTTATGATATTGAAAACTATCATAAGAAAATTTACAAAATATTAAAGAATTATAAAACTTAAGATCCGATTGAGAGTGTAGTAATAGAAGAAAAAAATATTTTACTAATCAAAATGTATTTTTATTTACTTAAAAAACGGCGTTTCTAAAAACAATTTTGAGTGATATTTTCAAATCGTTTTCCTGAAAAATTAAACATTTTGGATTGTGTCACTCTTGCAGCAAATGAGCATAATTCAGTCAAAGGGTTCGGCCACAGAAATCACAAAAAAATCACCCAATAGACCAAAGTGTTGACAATACCAGTTTAGTTCAGAACTCCACCGTGAACTTAAACTTGACGTACAAAGATTTTTAAAAACGTATGAAACTATCCTTAACATCTTAGTACTCGAAACTACCGCTATGGCGCTGAACCCAAATACATTTTTCGCATTTCCATCCAATCATGTAACATATCGATTGAAAGGTCTTGAATCAAGTAAAAATTTTATTATCTACGCCTTAGTTCGGGTTGCCACCATAGAAATCACAAAAAATCCAGCTAACACTTTTTTCTATAGGTATGTAGAAGAAGAAGAAACAATTTCCTTTTTCTACCTTAATGAAAAACTTTATGGAAATGCGGAAAATTACAGATGATGAAATGTAATTTGTTCACTTATTCAATGAATCATCATCATCATACTTTTTACTGAGTTGTTTTGAAGGAGAATTTTTTAAGTCAAAATATTTTATTTTCCCACTAGTTTCTTTTTTGAATCCCGGTTGAGATTCTAATTTTTATCCGATTGTAAATGCTTTAAACCAATTATTTGTGAATAACGAATAATATTTCACATTTAATTAACCTCAGATTAAAATGAAACAGCTCAAGTTTGTTTTGATATTACAATCTTTACAAATTGAATGTCATTTCTCTGCGCTAATTCGTTACACTCAACACCAATGCCATCAACAAGTTATCGATATTTATTCTCTAATAATGTTACTTTCGAAGAAATTCAGCTGAGTGGAGCAATTCTACCAATTAAAATATAACACAATGTCTCAATTTAGAGACCTAATATCGTTACAAGTACTGTGTGTTTACGATACGATGTGTTGCTGCTTTTACAAATTTACCCTTCAATCGCTCAACGCACAACTTTCCTAACTTCAGTTTTTTTATTAACTTTTATTTATTACATAAATTATTTGAAATTGTCGCTTCCTTAACGCTTTTTAACAAATGTCTACAACGATGTTTGTTATGTTATGACTGAACACAACCTTGGACTAAAATTATAAATTTAAACAAATCTACTAAATTCATCAAGCAGATAAGAATTGCATAAACTGCGGTATTGGCTTTGAGCCAATATAGTTTTTTATCTATAAATCTGTGACGTTTTTATTTGAGTCATATGCGTATAATTCGCTATAATGATGTACTACTGTTATGTTTATATATAGTTAAATGTTACGATTTATAAAAACCTACGTATGTCGTTACAATCGACATCAATTAAAAATTTACTCAACTCGCAAGTAAAATATTTGCAATTTTCTACGCTGTCAGTATACAAACGAAACCTTCACCACACAATAATTTAATTTTCATTTTTTTTATAATTTAATTAAGAAGTAATTTCAATTTGCAATATTATTACACTTGTTACATTTTTTGTTCCTTTGTGTGTGTGTTTAAACTACATATAATTGCATCAATTTTGGTGGATACGAAATAAAACGAAAATTACGTGAGAAAGGTTAGCGGTTGCTGTATACATGTTGTGAAACCGTCAAGCTTTTGTTGGTTTTTGAACACCAATTCAACAATTTTTTGCTTTAAAGACAGCATTATTTATTATTTTAATTTATATTATGATGAGAATTGAGAAGTTATTTGACAAACAATAATAAATAATTTTATTTGATTTATTTAACATAAATGGTTTGAAGATATTGGCATTCATTGATGATTAGTAATAAATAATAACACAGAAGAATTTCTCATTAACCTCATGCTGACTTAAATATCGATTGGAATTGAAGCAAGTCGGGGGTTCTCGCATTATTGTTATTATGATGATGCTGTTGGCCATAATGATGATGTAATTTGAGCACCATTAATTAGCTGGCTTAATTTCAATCTCCGGCGGTTGTAGCATCCGATCAAAATATTTATCTGCATGACGAGCAGTATGAAATTTTCATTTTCAAACAATATTTATGCTTACGAATTATCTGTGAAATGCAATTATATATCGTACATTTATACGCACAGAGATGAAAAGTGAAATTAAATTATCTTACATCTGATTTTAAAACTCAATAAACGCAACCAAAACTTTCAAAATCGAATCGCACTGGAAAATATAAATACTTTAAGAAGCATTATGTTCTATACTTATTTATTTATTAAAACGATGTAACGAAATAATTCATAATTTGTATTGTAGCAACACCAGTAAGCAACAAATAAAACTTTCTACTAATTGTCATGCCAATAAGACAACAATCATTAACATTTTAATAAATAAACCGATTATTTTGTGTATAACACAAACAACAAATTAACAAAAAAATCGGTTTAATTTAGATGACGAATCTACTATAGAGAATTTACATAGCACAGGGTAACATCACAGTAACTGCATATTATGTTGTTGGCCTCGGCCACATTTGTATTGTAATTAGTTAAATTATGTTTATTTAAATGTTTAATTTATTATTTGCTCACGCTTATTTATTCGATCGAAGTTCCGTATTTTTGTTGAATAAATAGCGCAGTGAATATTTTGTATGCTGCCGTAGTTCGCGATTACAACATTTTTATTGTCGTGCAATTTTTATTTTTTTTTTTTTTTTGTATTTATTATATTTTTGTTTAAGACGGTAAACATGACGGCAAGTTCTTCTGTATACATAAAAATTCTTTAATTTATAATAATTATCGATTGGTTAAGTTATGGTTTGATTGATCGAACGATACTTATATGTTTATGTTTATAGAGGGAATGGAATTCTGAATAAAAAGTTATTTTTGTTCTGTATGTAGAGTTTGATAAGACCGCGGGTACTTTGGTACATTCTGCCTGCTTTAAAAGTAAATGTATCATGTCTCACAGGCACACTATTTGGACTAAGCATTCTAAAATTATGCTTTTGCTATGCAAAAGAGTATGCGTGGTAGTAACTTGTTTGTAACATTTCAAATTGCCATGAACTGCTTAAAACAAAATAATTTCACTTCTAAGCAGTGTTATGGATCTACGTCTGTTTTGGAATTGTCTATATTTTGATGCCGATAATAGATTCGATATGGTAAATAAGCGCTATCTTTAATATTTCCGTTCAAATTTGCTGTTTATCTGAGTTGACAATTATAATTTCCATAGATTTTTTTTTAAATCAATACTATCCTTTATTAAATTCAAGACAATGGCCAACTAAAAAATATTTGATTGCCAATCGGCTGCTCCATGCGTTAATTTTAATATTGCTAAAAGTATGCTTGCGAGAACAGGCGATTTGAGGAACAGAATTATATCGTAAAGAACGCAATAGGGTAACTAGCTTGATAAGGATTTTCAAACAAAAATATTTTTTGGAAATAGTAAATTAACCATGAAACGCATTTGGAGTAATTTCAACCGTATTGGATTGGAGACTAATAGATCTTGTGTTCCGACTGATTTAGACCCTTCATTCATCGCTATAGTTATTCCATTGCGAGAAATAGAGCACACAGGCACGCATAGTTCACTCTCCTTTCGCAGCATAAGAGAATTAGATGTTTCCAAAGCCGTGTATCTTATTATACCAAACTCATCCGCTCACGATAAAATAAACTTAAAATTTTTAAAAAAAATTTTACGATATGAAGCATCTTGGACATACCTGATTAACAGTTGTATTATGCGTTCTAAATTTCCTGAAATCTGGAAAACGAACAGTGTAATTCCATCATTGTAAAAAAGAAGGGTATCAATTCTTTGGATAATCTTAGACCGGTTAGCTTAGTTTCCATTTTATCTAAAGTATTCGAGATCATTCTTCGTGATCAAATCAAACAGGATTTGATGATCTGGCTTGTTATCTTGACGGAAAAACTCATTTGTTGTTGTAATACTGTCGGATTACTCTAAAGGATTCGATTCTTTGAACCATGTTTTGTTACATGTGTTGTTAGAGCACTCTAACTTATGTTTAGCTAGTTAACAGATAGAAATCTAAATGCCATTGTAAATGAAAAAGAACCAGTTTCTGATCGCATATACCTGTAGGTGTATTTCAAGGAACTATATATACCTCGCCCAATTCTGTTTTCCCTTTTTATTAATGACTTACCACAAGCAATAAAATACTACAAATATCACATGTATACTGATGATCTTGGTGGTACTGTAGTGAAAATATATTGGAAACCTTGGTCCAAGTCTAATGGAATCTCACTGAACATCGCTAAGCTTTACTTTAGAGGGTTACTATTATTATATAAAATCATTAACAATCGTGTTCCCTCATATTTATATGAGAAAATAAAAATCGGGTCTAATCAAAATGGTAAAATAATGCTGCCTGTTAACCGTTCAAATATGTACTTACAACAAATCGCCTCTGTTTACTTCTTTCACAATTTGGAATGACGTTCCGATTAAGATTAGATGTGTGAAGCATTTTACTAAATTTAAAATTTTATTAAAAAGTTTTTAAAATCGTCCGTGATATATTAATTATAATTTTTACTAGAGTTTTTCGGCTTTCGGACAAAATACTATTTTTAATGGCGTCTTACAATGTTCATGACTATTTTAGTCACAGAAAACAAAAAGACCATTTACTCACAATATATCAAAAAGTAGAAAAATGCACCCTACCCTCCATTTTTAACCCCAAGGGAACGTGTAAAATACACAAACCTTTACAAAATGAGAACTTCCGTCTCTTGGTTTCGTACTGATAAAAAGGTGGTCTACTCATTAGGTTGCAACGACCAAACTGCAAAAAGACAACTCAGAAACTTCTGGAAATTCTCACTATTTATGTGAACTAAGCCAACACAATATAATTAAGAAGTTTTTAAAATCAATCAAAATCAATCAAAATCGACAGTTGACAGCTGTCAACTGTCAATTTTTCAAATCTGAGATCAGGTTTGAATTCAGCGACCTCAAAAACATAAACTTATATATTTAAATAATTAAAATATGCTTTTGACATCTATAAATAGTATTAAAAATGAATAGTTTTGTTACGGATCTGTGGAGCTTTGGAGCTCCGTAGCTGCCAAAATATTGAATTTGGAGTTTTGTTCCCATGGAGACATTTGTTCAAGATAATAAAATATACAACATATCAAAAATTCAGAAAATTTGACCGAAACCAAATTTCCATACAATTATTGCGGGTCCTTTGTCAAACAGTGACTCTTTCAAATATTGTTTGAGCTTTGAAATCCTATCATCTTTCAAGTCATCAACCAATGCATTAAATAATTTCACACCTTTATAAAAAATACTATTTTGAGTCGTCGTGTAAGTTTTTCTGTAACAGAAATATTAGTGAAAAAAATCAGTAGTATATGCCTCAATAAACCGTGTCTAATCTTATAGATTGTCAAAATGTAATGATAGTCAACTAGTGATAGAATAGGAAGATTTTTTTCATTATAAAGAAATTTACTTGGAGTCAAAACTGGTAAATCTTGAATCGCTTTTACCCCTTTGTTCTGAATAATTAGTAAGTCATTCAGCTGAACATCACTTGAGGAACCCCAGATTTCAATTAAATATGTTAAGTGATAATGAATAAAACTGTAGTAAATACTGTATTTTAGAGAATCTGGAAGATAGGGGGTATTTCCCGTTTAATTCCATTGATGTGATTAATCCAAGAGAGCTGCGAATTAATTTGCAATCCAAGATACATAGCACAGTCAACACGTTTAATTTTCTCATTTTTAAATTTAATGTCATTAAAAATTTGTGATGGTTTATGTTTTAAGTAAAAAACAATGAAATTGGATTTAGTAGCATTTAATATTAATTTATTATCATTAACCAGTCATTAATAATGGCCAAATCACTTTCCATATCATGTTGAAGCTGATCATAAGTTATAGAACTGTAGATAAGTGCGGCATTATCAGCAAACAGTTGGATCTTTCCTTTCAAATTTAGATTGGAAATGTCGTTTACATTTATCAAAAACGGAATTGGGCCCAAAATGGACCCCTGTGGAACTCCAACCGAGATATTAATAATTGAAGATTTATGATCGCCAATTCGAACAGTTTGTTTTCTATCACTAAAATAACTTTGTAATAACATTAAGGCACAACCAGAAATTCCAAAACTTATAAGTTTTTATATTAATATGGCATGGTTGACACAATCAAACGCCTTCCTAAAATCAAGAAATAAATATGACGTTGCATATTTGTTTTCGAGCGATGCATAATCTAATTCTACAAGATTTAGTGCTGCAGAAACAGTGCTACAACGGGTCCTAAATCCATACTGATTAATGTTGATATGTGGATTAAAATCTAGATGATCCGCTAGAGCTGTGTGAATTACTCGTTCAAAAATTTTAGAAAAAACTGAAAGAATAGAAATTGGTCGGTAATTGTTAAGAGACAAAGAATCACCAGATTTCAGAATAGGGGTAATGCGAGCAACTTTAAGAAATGGTGGAAATACACCTTCATTGATCCCTGCATTTAACGCTTTGGTTAATAAAGGAGAAATGATATACACAAGCTTTTTAACCATTTGCACAGTGACGTAATTATAGCCAGGAGACGACGAAGATTTTAGGTTATCTATTATGTTATTAATATCAATTTCAGCTAATGATCAAAGGGCTGTTAGCTGTCTTTTAATGGAAAGTGGTGATGGTGTAGGAAGATGAATGTTAGATGATGATGAACTAGAAATGTGTTTCCCAATTGTAGCAAAAAATTTATTAAACTCATTTAGAATTATTAGATGATCAGTTACTATGGTACCATTAATGTTCAGTTCTATACAAATATGTTCATTATTTCGCCTCTGAGAAACTACATTATTGGTAAAAATTTCATTTATAACATTCCACATTCCCTTCGAATTATTAATGTTACCATTTAACTTAGTAGTAGATAATTCTTATGTAATTTGTAATATTTATCCCGAAGGACCGCTTGCTTGGAGACCTTAGCATTAAACCACGGCTTTTTATATGTAGATAATTTAACTTTAGTGGTAGAACTTGTAGTATTTTGATTGATTGAAGGATATATTTAAAAAATGAAACGGAATCTGAAGCAGATGATGATGAATAATTATATGTAATTTCAATCAATACTTTATCGTTATCAATGATATTTCTAATTTGAGTTGAATAAATTGATTTTTTTGGTAACACAAATTTGATAAACAAAAACCGATGGTCGCTTAGACTCGTATATCACCATAGAACATATAGAATTTGTCTTTATGGTCAGATAATATGGTCAGATAATATTTAATTTTTTTCCCCCTAATTTAAGAAATACAATTTGTTTAAGAATAATTTGAAGTATTTATATTTCAAGAATTTACATTAAATATCGTTATTACAGCGCTATCTATTCATGAATCGAAAAAAATGTTTCAAAGAGATCCTACGTACTTTAACCCGCAACTAATTTTAGCACAAATGTATGCCCCTTGATAATATACATTTTTTCGTAGAGTGCATATTTTCCGAGATATTTGAAAGTTTCTGTTTAAAAAAATCACCCAGTATTGTGCTTTCATCAATTGCTCTAATTTTAGATCAAAATCGGTGTTATCTTTGGATTGTATTGCCTTTTTTAGAAATATTGGAAGGGGCTTGCATATATCAGATGCCCTCTCATTCTTTTAAATAACACAACTTAAAACTCCTTACAAAGTTGCTAAGTTACTATAAAGCTTTTGAATGTTTTTCTTATGTATTTCGGTATTTTGGTATTCGGTCTATCGGAATTGGAATTTAAACATTGTATTGGCTATATGTTTTCGTGGTCGACAATTTTAAAAATTATTATTCTTTGTTCAACAATTTTACAATGAAATTGTCAATAATTTTAGATAGGCGATTTTGGATTCGATGAATTAGAAAATATTTGTATAGCAGCTCTTAAATTAGTAACTTCTATCCTTCCCTTGTTTGTCTATGACTGCAAGTTTGATGTGAAAGCATCTTAAAAAACATTTCAGTTAGTAAAATTATTCAAATAAAAGCAAGTGCCAGTTGCGCGAGCTGCAAAAAAACGCAAACACTATCGTGGATACAAAAGTGATGTGCAATGCAACGTATTTAAAAATAAGACTAAGTCACATAATCTTAGGTATTGACCAGCTAAAATGTACAGGGCATCCAACTAGTCATATCAGGAATATGTAAGTGCATCACCAACCACGACATAGATATTCTATGTAGGAAGAACTCGATGGTAGTATCCCAAGACTGCAATTGGTATTCTTCAGGTTTTCACAAACATGGTGTAGCTTAGCCATATGTAGCATGTCACACATATTGAAAAGCTATGACGCTATTCATGAGATAGCCACTAATTACTATGATTACTGAAGGCGGAACAAATCACCAGGAATACAGTTTGCATGGCCTATCATGCATGAACCAAGCATAATAACGTTATTGAAAAGCTGCTTTTAAAAGCTGGTTTTTTAAACTTTAATGGTAAATTTTCTAGGTATGGAAATCGCAGGTGAAATGATAGTTATCAGGAAACCTGGTCAAAAAGATTAACTTTCCTTCAAATCTTACAAACCTATCATGTTGCTACAAGTATTGAGAAAGCTCCTTGAAAGACTCCTCGCCATTCGTCCACATATTTAACAAACGGTATAGTGGTTAAAGTTTTGGTGTTTGGATCGGGTTCGTATTCCGATATAGGCTTGCATCGAGCTATGCAATATGCAGATGGTGACCATAATCAATATATTAACAAAACTGAAATGGAGGCAATAGATATACCTTTGGTTTTCTTTATTCCCGTCACGCTAAAGCGAGATTTAAAATGAAATCATCTATTACTAGTTCGATGAGCGATGAGATAACTTTCTAGGTAAGGCATTTCTAATATTCATTTAATGTCCGTAGAATCCCTAAATTATGTTTCGTTTACAAACTAAAATTAGCATTTTAAGTTTAAGTTGGTACTAAATCTTATATCGATATAGCTTTAATTTGCCTAGTCCTTTTCAATCCGGTTTTAGGAGGTTCCACGGTACTACAGATACACTCAGTGCTTGTGATGATATTCGTCGTAGTATGAGTAAAAGGGAAATTATTTACCTTACTATCATAGATCTTTCTAAAGCGATCGATTCAATAAATCATTAAATTTTGTTTAATAAGCTTAGTTCGAACTTTAATTTTTCTCTCTATGCTGCTAAATTGATTTTAGTCTATATTTCGTGTCGTTTACAAGCACTCTTTTATAACAAAGTGCAAATATGTACATATATAAAAGTTAGTACTCGATATTTAAATGCCCCTACAATGTATGCAACTGGTTTGTTTCTTTAATGTATTTGAATACAAAAGTTTTGTATAATTTCCTTACTAAACTTTACCATAAAGCAAAATATGTATACATAAGAGGACTCATGTAGACCTTTCGAGGTTAATCTATTTTACTTTTGGCAACCTGTATAAGCCTAACAAGAATAATGAACTATAAAATAACTATGCCGATATGTTTATAAGATACGTATATGTATATGGATTAAATATAGAAAAAAATTAAATTTGTGTAAATAAATACACCAAATCTATCAAATAAGATTAACCTCGGAAAAATTGGCTTATAAAATTTGCACTACTTGATTTCTTTTATATATTTATTGCTCGATGACTTTACTTATATTATTTTTATATGTAAAAATAATCCAAACCTTGCATATTATAATGAATTAATAACCTCTTATCTTGGGCATACGTTTTATTTCGTGATTTGCCATTTAGGGACAGTAAATTTTCCAAAAAAACGTCGTCATTGCGGCGTAAAACAAACAAACTTACACCCCTATTCTCCTAGTCGCATCACTTCTAATGATGTGACTACTCATCTTCTTGGTTACTATGTAGATCATTAAATCGAAACTTACAAAATATTTGTTCCATAAAGTCGTTTTGGCTGTTTTTTAAATCTTAGTAGGTATGCTGCTTTATAAATATTTTCTTGCGAGTGCTATCATTTCAATCGACAATTTGTATCACTTGAAATTTTGACGTGACAAATAAATAAAAAAAAATTCAAACTAATGCAGCCAACTAAGATTTAAAAAAATTTCATTGAGAGTTTTGCACAAAATTATTTAGCAAATTTTGATTTAAAAATCTAGTAACCAGGAAGATCCATAGCCACGTCGCATGAAGTGATACGTCTAACTAAGGTCGTGTTTCAATTGGATTAAATACCGCATAAAAAGTTAAAAAGTTAAAAATTTATTTGTGGTAAATTTTTTTTAACTTTTTAGCTTTTTATCTGTTTCAATTGGTTAAAATTTTGACAATAACATGGTTGCTTATTTTATGTGAAATTATGAACGTATATAGCATATTTAAATGTAAAATAAATACTTAAATCTATATTAGTTAATTATGGTCAGTTTACATCTAAATTATTACGAGTTTTCTCAAAATTTGTACATGACAATTTTCTGTTTACAAACAAATTTTTTTGTCAGCCAAATGTTTTCCACATAAAAATTTTATCAGCTCTTGAAGCAGATAAAAAGTTTGACATTTTTATTCACCACAATTTTTAACTTTTTAACTTTTTATGCGGCATTTAAACCAATTGAAACACGCACTAAGGGAATTAAGTATTTATTGTTTGACGTAATTTTAATTTTTAAAAGTTTTAAACTAAATTTTACGTTTTCTTCGACTTTTCTAGACTAATCTTGATAGTTATGTATTAATCCTTCAATTTTATGGTTTTTAACACCTTGATGCAAAATTTTTTCACTGTTTAGAAATAAAATATTGAAAAAATTGTTTTGTGTGTTTCAAAAAAACGATAAACTTTGAAACCTAACCATAGGCAAACTAAACATTTTATTTGGATTTTCATGTATTAACCCCTCTAAGATACCTCTACATCTAAGTTTTTGGTCCTAAAGAAAGAATTATTTAAATTGGTAATATTTTACTGGTCAAAAACTGATTTTTACCAAACATTATTTTTGACAGTTTGAGTACCATACAGCCTTAAGCAACCACTTTTTAACTTAACGAGGTAACCGTCGTGTCACGGAAGACAACATGATTTTAGATAATGAATAGAACTAGAACTAGATAATTTTTTAGTATATAACGTGATTCATTTAGAGGTACTTTTTTCAGTAGGGATGTTATGACAGATCACGTGTCAGTCGTGTTTTGAACGCTTGAAGCAACTTATGGTCCACATAATCGACCTACCGAAAGCACAAATTGCTATATCACCGAACAACTTGAAACCCAATTTTCGATATTGGATAATACGCGACCAAATAGATCACATCCAGCACATAGTGAAGAAAATGTAGCGGCAGCAGCTGATAGTGCACGCGATGACCGTGATGAATCGTATCGGTGCCATTCTCAACAGATTGGGTTGTCGAACCCGATAAACCACTGTTTTATTGCGAGAACAATTCGGTAAACAGTTAATTTAGATCATGTGATATCCCATCTTTAAACTTTTCCATTGGAGCTACGTAATATCCAAAGTCTACATGGATACGCCATTAAATACTGCCAACCCCAAATGAAATATCCTTGTATTCAGCATAATTTGAAGAGTATTAGTGATCGAAAGCTAGGTTAGATATTAATATTCTATTTTCTGGATTCTTTCTGATTAAACTGGTATAGTCTGATAAAGGGTTCCTTCCTTATTTAACTCGCGACAGATTGAATTCGTATTAAGGTGTATAGTGTGATAAAATTTTGACCAAATTTTGTAAAAAATGTGTGTTGTATTTTTTGACATAGTCCAGTGAAAAGTTGGCCACCCACTATTCTATATATACAATACAATATTTTACAGATGATGAAAGTGAAATTTTTAATTTTAATCCGTAATATTATAGAAATAATAAATGACTGAAGATGTCACATTTAAGAAATACAAAGAAAAAGATTAAATGATTATTTAAGAACTATTGAAAAGAAGCTTTCTTCAAAGAAAAAAAAAGTAGTTTCTAGTAAAACTTCTTTAGAAAACGGTTTAAAAATAGATAAAAAAAATTTAAACCCAATGTTTTTTATTCAACAATCGAAGGTAATTTAAACCGCAAAAAGAAATTAGATTCGGTATAAAGTTACAGCAAATTCTTATAATGTCGAAAAGCTTAATTTATCTTCATCGTAATTTCCGACACATAAAATTAATTACTTGTTGCATTGGTAGCATAACTTAAGAAATACCGGTACACATTCAATGCCACATTTTTGAAACATTTAATTAATTTCATAAATGAAACTGTCAATGATTCGCAGCTACGTAACAAATTCGATTAATCTCTTTTGAACGCACTTGATTAAAATTTATAGTTTATTAAACTAAATAACATTTTTCTACCGCATCACAAATAAATTAATGATCTCAGAAAATTTCAATAAAACCGTCCATCAAAGTTTTATCAATAAGTAAAACCATCAATCACACACTGTGTACTAACGTAGATGTGACATTGATATTTTACCACACACGCACGGAAGAACATTATTTTGGTTACACCTTGTTGCCTGTCATTGAAACAATATTGTTGTTCCTCAATGGTTTAACGACAATAAAATTATCTGTTCGCGTGTTTCCTACCACAAATAACACATGTTGGGTATTGTTATTATACCTCTCACGCATTTCTAAATGTCGCTTGGTAGTTTATTGTTTCAAGCAAAATAGTGAGGAATGCGGCTAAATTATACTTTATAATAATTATCAGCTTTTATGGTGGTTTTACATAAAGTATGCACAAGTTAAATTACCCCTAGAGCTTACCACATTAGTTGGCGGCGCGCTCTCGATCACGTCTTGCATAACGAAAGCGCAAAACTATATCATTAAAACTGGATCAATAAAGAGAGCAAAAAAATAGTTTATGTTGTCAAAATAATTAATGATACTGATTTTGGTTTACATAACATCGAGGTACATTAATACATATTTTGTAATTTGTTGATAATAAGAGTAAGATAAAACAAGATAAAAACTCGTTGTTATAACCATGTCTTACTAGTAAAATAGAGCTGTGCATACGCAGGTACATAATACAAAACACGATATGAAGGCACGAGTACTCGTATATCCACTTATTGATCGATTTTTTACCTAACATTTATATTGAATGCATTTAATTGAATGTGATTGATAATCGTTTCGTTATTATTGGGGAATAAACCAATAAATAAATTTTTAATGTTTTATGATTTAATACGTTTTTTTGTTATACAACCGTTCGTTTTAGAAAGTTGAGAAATTTTTAAAATTTGTCTGTGAAGTTTTTGTTTTAAATTTCGATTAAACGAATTGATCTAGTTTGATGTTCTTATAATTAAGACAGACCACCACCGTAGCTCTAGCTGTATTAAGTTCGGTTTAAAATATAAATAATTTATATAGTTTTGATTAAAGGTTGCGACACCTGTTTTTAGCACGCCAACCGCGGCTTTTGACAAGAAGGCGAAAATGAAGTATATTAAGGTGTGTAGGCGCGATCGACTCTGAGAACGATCAATATATATATACTAAAAGTTCAGTGTCATTAGATAGTTTGCCAACACACATAAATTATAATCCAAGTTTGATAAACTGTCAAAATTTCTAAATATATTGCGTGAGAAAAGGTTTAGACACCGAAATCAATGAATGACAAATTATTTAGATTATAATAAATTCAGATGCCCGCAAAAAAATCGCTATTGAGACGGCGACGATTGATTGTTAAGGCTTTTTGAAAAAATTATTGCCAAAAAAAAAAAATATTTCAAGCTTGATTGATTTTATGTGATTTATCTACACGTGATGTGTGAATTCAGTGGCGCGATGAAGTAAACCAATGCAAAGAGCGCGCAGTGAAAGTGATGTTGTCAAAATATAATATGCCAACCTTAAACTTTATAAAAATATATTTACGATTTAATCAGCACACAAGTTTATGAAATCATAACAGTATCATCGCGCAGCATCTTGGATGCGTATGGGGTTTATGTAATTAAGACATTTAAATGTTATACATATTTCATCATAAATCCTCTTGTGTTAAGTTATAGGAACAAATGAAAGAAAGTTGTTGTTTATGTAGATGTAAATATTTACAAAAAAAAAATACGAACTATTTAAATAATATTTTGATTGATTTGTGTATAATGACGTTGAAATAGTTTGAGTTGAAAGACATACATTTATTTCCGTTTCTTGTTAGCAGATAAAATACAGCACCCGTAAAGAAGTAAAATTTTTTATTTTCATGATGATTTATCTTCATAGTCCATTTGAATAAAAATATTTCAATTCTCACGGTAATCAGATCGCACGTATTCTTTCTAATTCTTATATAAGTGTCGAAGAAATTCTCGTAAGTTTGTAGTACCGCACTAATTGAGTAATCAAATATGTTTTTGAAAACTTTTGTCGGGGCTAGAGCGTTTAAGGGTATAGTGCCAAGATTATTATTTAAATGTTAAATTCTGAATGAACTGCTTTTAATTTAATTGCAGTAAATTCATGGTTTGTGTATTCTTAGTATAACTAGAACAGTCCATTAAGCGAGATTAAAGTTAAATTAAATGAGCCGTTTGCGAGATAAATAATATTACATGTGAGTTGTGAGAATATCGACAGTACATAAAAAAAAAAATAAAAAAAAATATTCACGGCATTATAGAACTCGAAAGTATTCAGATCTTTAGACACAGCATATTTTGTAAAATTTTCACACAATTTCAAGATCAATATGTAGGCCAATTAAATAATTCGTACTGGTTTTGCGCTATCTGTAACGACATTTTTTTTTTTTTTTTTTTGACTTATCAATTGATTTTGAATTTGAAAAAAATGTAAACACACTACATGCTCATATGCGAGCGGTCAATGAGTCATAAAAACGAAAAAGTTGTCTGTCGTATGTAGATTTAACTTTTTAAATGTTCCGCCCATTTGTACGGTAAAGATTCAGACACAGACTTGAAAGGTGTTTGGATATGCTAATTAAATATAAAAAAACGCATCTATCTTTTATGTGAGACTTCAGTTTTTTAGAAGAATTAGTTTCAGTTTATAGGTCAGACGTTCATACATTTTGTCAAATGCTACATTTCGCTACGAATAATACGGAGCAAATCTTTCTCTCTTCTAGTTGATCAATATTTGAGTGCTCATTTCGGAACCCAAATTAAGGTTATTTTTGTTGAGTATCTGTTTAAGTCATTTAATAGTAGCTTGTCAAATAGTTCTGATATTGTTGCTAACAAGAAAACTCGTTTATATGACATTGCTAAAGGATGTCCTTTGTTAAAGGAATAGATATATCCTATTAGCCTCTTTTTTATTTCTGGAGTAAAACCGATTGTTGTATGTATGTGACAAGTTTTTCTAATTCCATGTCCTCCTCATCATTATTTAACAATCAAACTTTCCCAAGCGGTATGTTTATTAACTAGTACTGGACTAGTCTCTTTTGGATTATATAATCACTTACAGGAGTATTAGAAAATGATCTGAACTCAAGTCCACGCTCGACTTTCATAAAATTATCTAGAAACACTTTTGTATTTCCTAAAAGTTTCCTAAAATTGCATTCGGTAATACTTTTCTTTTCGTTGCAGTTAACCTTGATTCCGAATTAGTATTCTTTGCATTGAAGACGCCACCTAATAGAACCTTTTTCCGAAGCTTAAAGAACTCACATTATTGGATTTTCTCTAAAGAATGTCTTCCACTATAACCTGCCACTACAATATGATAGTTTTAACTATTTATATTTACAATTGTAGCTTGAATTTCTACTTTTCCTCATTTTACCTCTACAAAATGTTGTATTTTTTCTTTTATGATATCTGCACGTCGTCCTCTGGCAGACATGCATGACATACATAAATGTTTTCTATATCGAGGACTGCTTGTAGTTCTTGTTGAAGATTTGTATCTCCCAAAGCTCTATCTTCCAACTTTTGTAGTCTTTCGTCAAATGTACTTAATATCCACCCTCGTTCTTAATTTTAAGGATTTCTGATTATCTTACTATTGAAGTTTGCTGTTTGACTGTGGGATAGTTTGCATGGTATTATTGCTTCTCATTTTTAGAATTTCTTTTAAAATCATACATCCTCTATAGCTAGCGAGATGATCGTTTCCACAATCTTTTCCACACTTAACACATCTTGGTTCTTTACCGTGTGTGTCCATATGCTTGGTATTTCTTTGCATTATGGAATTAGTATACATTTTTTTAGGGGTTCCATTTCTACTTTGCAGCCTAATAAATTAGTTTCTCCATGAATTTTATTCAACGGTCTCTCAGAAGTAGATTGTTCAATTTTATTTTCTTACTTGTTCTTCCTTTCACACGAATTCACTGTGTTTTTTTCCTAAGTCTACATCATCAGTGTGATACTGGGCTTTGGCATTAGTTTCATGCCTATAGGAAATTCGGGCAGCTTTATAAGCGTTATCTTAGTTTTTAATTCGTCAATTTGCCGATGTAAATTCAGAAAAATAACACTTTGTTGGTTGTTTTCGTTGATGACTTGTTATTCATTGTACAGTTTCTGATTTTTTTAGTTGTATTCCATTCCCCTTGAGCGGGTATATTACTGCGTCCTATTGTGTACGAATCTAATGCGGTCAAATAGTGAGTGACTTCTAATTCTATCAGGGAACCTGTTGATTTTCCATTTGCTTTTGAACGAACTATGAATTTGATTTGTTTTTTTGATGCAATGAATGTTAATATGTCCTAACAAAGTTCAAATGAAATAGACAATGAAAATAACCGAGTTGCTATATTATCTTGGCGATTGGTGTATCTGTGAATTTACTGGTTCAGTTATGCCATTTTCTCATTTTCCTACTAAAAATTAGAATCGGTACACCTCAACTAGATTCGTCTCACTTATTGCAAAATGTTTAAACCGTATGTGTCACTCGTCAATCGTATTATGTTCTGATAAGCAGAATCGTGATAACATTTCAGAAAAATTACAAATATTTCAAAAATCAATAATAACTAACTACATGGCTCAGAGAGAACATCCCTGCAATCAATTATCTGCTAGTTTAGACACTGTAAGAGTATTTACGAGAAAATTCAAATCGGAATATAAGTTAAATAATCTGAACGGTTTAAGATAAATAAAATTAAGGTGTATTAACAAATTGCTGGCAAAAACTGGCTAAAGCTGTCATTTATTATTTTTTGTGTAATACTTACAACGTTTATAAAACTAAGAAAATTGAATACATGTAACTCCTATACGGTACCTTAAATTTAGGTACTATACTAAGGGCAGAAGCAAGCTTTTATTTATTACATAAATATGTGGTAAGTGAATTTCACGATTCGCCTTTGGCTACAAACTTACAAAGGAAGATCAAATTTCTTTCCGAATTCGATCACTGATGATACAAGCACCTTAGCAATACACAATACAGATTCCTCAAAACGGGTTGGTATGTCGTTTAGTAGCGTGACCAAACCAGGGCGTCAACAAATTCAGTTTTATCGCTTTCATAATTGGAGCCATGCCATATTTGAGAAACTACTTAAACATGATTTTTGGTTTGAATTTTGATCAAATACTTTTTGAAAATTACACTACATAAAAGTTTTTATCAAAGTTTTTCTCAAACTTCAGTAAAAATGGAACAACACCGAGCAGCAAGCGCATTTATTATTGTATCGTATAGTATATCGAATAAAAATAAAAAAGAAACAAAAAAAAGAATCTGGCTGAAACCCTGGGTATTGAGACGGGTTTTAAAAGGTGTCCATCAAAATTCGTTAAAGGAGCTGCAGATCCAAGGATATGACCTGCTACATAAAATATTTAAGGATGGATGACAATTAATTTAATTTTATTGTCCACAAATGACAGGGAACACATACGAAACTCAGTAAAAATGGATAAAAATGTTTTATAAAACACCTTTAGTCAAAGATCTATTAGAGTGTAATTCCGGCTTTTCTAGGAAGGGTCGCGAATATTCTCATGGCGGTGAATTCGTGATAAATTCAAATTTTTATATCAAAGTGATTAATTTGCGTTTCCAAGCCGCTTGGATTCATATTAGATGCTTTTCACAATATTTTGCTGTTGGAGTGCATTATATTACTCCAAATTCCACTTGGACCATGGAACATTGTAATATAATCAATTGTTGAAGAGTTTGATGAGAGTACAATCGTGATTGTTTTGAAAAGTGGTATCTATCAATCTAAACCAAATCAATAATGTGTTCAATTCTCGTGGTCGTTTGTTAGATTTAATTTTTATCCGGTAATTAATTTGATCTCACTTTAACATAAACGAAAGCTGTTGATCCACAGTGAAGATTGATAAACATCATAAATCGCTTGACCTAAGTATAGAATTAGTTAAAAGTCAATTTGCTAGCGATATTAAAACACTTTAAACTTTAAAGCTTTAAATTTTTTCATAATATTATTTATAGTGATTTGGAAAGTACAAAAATTTTACTAAAATATCATTAGTGGAATTGAGAAATTCGTTCCGGTTCGAGATTACTCTAACTGTTCTAAAATTCGTTGCTTCGATAGAAAGCGGCGTCGCAGCTCTTAATTGGTATAAGCGTGAACAAAAAATCACTGATTGTGTGCTGAAATATTGCCGAAATGTTTTAACATTTTTTTCGTCCAATTTTATAATTTTAACCAATACTTTTTAGACTAATATCTCTAGTTAATTAGAGATTTTAAATAAATTTAAAATCTCTAATTAACTAGAGACATTAGTCTAAAAAGTATGCACTCACATAATTTAATAGATTATTTACTTTGCGCGCCATCTATTATCAAATAGATTTATTTAGCGCGATAGAAGATTATGTTGACCATGACCATGTACAATTTTAATATTTTCTTTTATGTTTTTGTAAAGTATTTATGAACTCTTCGTTAAACAACACTTTGCAAACTACATAGTGCAAATATTCATATTTTAAAATTTCATCACGACTCGGCTAAGAATAATTTCCACATCACATCATGCCAACCAATTTGACAGCATTACCAAACCACTCACCATTGTGCTGGGACGTAACTATTGAATTTGACATTCATTTTGGACGGCTATCGTTTTCCTATAGCAAGCGTGGAAACAAAAGAGAAAATAATAGTAAAAATTTCATACATTTTTCTTTTTTCTTCTTTTGTCTGATATAGTAAAACGATAGCGTTCGAAAATGAACGTCGAATTCAATAGTTAGGCCCCTGATTTCTCAAAATGTCCCTTTTCTAATGTAACCTTTAACATAGACAGCCAATTGTTAAATTTCTTAGGACAGAGTAGTTCTAATTTCATTAGGGACTTGATATACAAAGGTATTAAAGTTGTGACCATCTTGCGCCATTAAGAGCTCTAGTTTAAAGAAAATTTTCAATACAAAATTGAGGACTAACGCCTTGTTTTCTTTGCATGTCACCTGGTTAGGATCCTCCAATTTAGAGAGATTAACGAGCAGGTTGTAGCTACCCAAGATATTGTTGTTCATGTTAATTTTACGTGAACTTCTTCCTAATTTTTCTTAAGTTGACTGCTTCCGTTATTTAACCCTGACACTCGATTTTTAGTAGTCAACTTAGTACAAGTTTTACTGTATACTTGAAAGTAATAATAAAAAACTTGTAGATGACGAGAAAACGTCAGAGGACGGTACATGCCCAGGCTACGCGAGGACCTACATATATTATGTATATGGAACAGGATAATCCGAACCCAATATTGAAACTCGATTGCGAAAGATCTAAAACAAAACAAGAGAGTTGTTCAGTTCGGCTTTGAAGACAAAATTCATGAGCCAACAAATATTATTCATAGAAAGTCCCCCGGTTTTACGAGAGTAAGACATTTTTCAGAAAATAAGTAATTTTTTGTCCAGTTTCTGAAGTCGAAATGACGAAATTCGAATCTGTTTTCAACGAAGTTTTCAAAAATATAATGTATTGTAACAAGGATATTGGTAATAGAGAGCAATTAGTGCGCTTCACTCGAAAACTCATACGAAGTATAAAAATTATGAGTTCGGTCGAACATCGATTATAGTCCCTATAACATTTAAATAAAGTTGGTGTGTCTGTCCGTAATTTTGAAATAAATGACTGTTTTTGAGTTTTCTGTATGTCTTTTGAGATAAGTAGTCATAATGATGTGTATTAAAAAAGTTTGTCTCTTTGTCTTTTTGTCTGTCCATCTGCACATGGTTCGTTGTCCGGCTTTCACGCCAAAACCAATACACCGATTTTAGTACACGTTAAATTGACGCTGTTAATCACAAGATCAATCTGCACTTTATCTCGATAGCTTGCTCTGTTTTAAATTATATAAGATAAAACATATAGGTCAGTAATCGCCAACCAACACACTTTTTCGGTCCATTTTTGCGTTCCTAATTTTTTTCATGAAAAATTAAAATATGGAGTTAACGAAGATATAATACAAAATTACGATTTATAAAATAAAAAATAATATATTTGTTTATGAAACTGTGAAATTCTTAAAATTTGGCAGGTGTATGGAAATTTTCTAAACATGTTAGTTCGTACCTTTCATAAGACGTTTATAAAAAAAATGCATTTCACATAATAAAATAATAATATTTTGACATTAAAATAATTGTACTTTCCAATGCTAATTGATTTATTATAATATGTACAAGTTTATATGCTAAATATGTATTGAACGATTGATTGGTGGTGATTTATTGTGGTGTGGCTTACCGACTTTGAATAATCATGAGAAATAATATTATGATTTTTAACATATTGAACTTTCTAGCGACATTTATGGCATAAATCAAATTCAACAGTAATTAACTTTATATTTTGTTCTTCTCATTTCAGGTAAAAACTCCACTCAAATCTTAAGTTGTATCAGAATTGTTGACATTTCACACGGTGGTAAGTAAAAAACGAATTCACAAATTTATGTGACCCGTCAACCTCCGCCGACCATAACCTAAAAATTAATTACCCAACCAATCAAAAATATATACAACAATGCATTGATGGTCAAGATTATTAAAACTCATTTAAATGGACGTCTGTTGCGGGGGTCAAAAGATCGCGATCGATTATGCATCGTAAAAATATTTTTTATTGTGTATCGTGTCATTACGAAATGCCGAAGCATAAAATTTATTAATTTTCCTTAATTATATTACAACAACAAGTTGATCGCAAAGTCTTGTATAATAGTAATCATGTTTTAAAACACCAAGTAATTTAACATTATATAAGATTAAATGTTAGAGGCCTAAAACATATAAAAAGATTGCGTTAAGTTACTAGGCGCGCGCACATCTTCGATTATTATATTCTTCAAATTTATTATTAATTAAATTAATTTGTGTATAGAAAAGATATAACTTTTGGTTTGATTTCACCTTTACGTACATCTTCGTAAAATACTGAATACCAAACTTTCTTACCATACAATTAAAGCGCACAAACTATGTGTATATGATCGAATTTAAGGTTAACAATATTTCAAAATTTATGAACTTTATATAGATGTCGATGCCCGATGGTGATGTAATACTAGGTATTTAGAATGGTTTATGATAAAATTCAATTTCCCTTGTAAATATTTTAATTACATCCAATATACAACTTATCAATTTTGTAATAAACAAATGATTTTTATCTATCTGCGCGCGGAAAATATAAACTTTCAATCAAAGAAATGTTATAACATTTTCCTTTTTCTTGATTACAGTTATTTATAATTTTCGAAATAAAAAAATCGTGATTTGTCTGTTGCATATATACAGGGTGAGTGTTCAAAGTCGTATTGGAACACCCGCATACACGATTATAATTCTAAATCATGCGCCTAGAAAACATTATTTTTTTTGCGGTGCACAATTACACGGATACGTCATGGTACCTTTCCACGTGTCCGTAACGAATTTGATACAATAAAAAAATTTTGACTTTTTGCTGTTGTTTGCAATAATTATCTTATAAATATTCATATATATATATTTAGCTATACATAGTGAAGGTCAAAACCGTAATATAATTTTATGGGGTTATCAAAAGCTTTAAACTTGAACTTTTGATAATGACTTGTTACGAAGTGTTACATATACCAGTGAATCATTGGCCTAATTGTTGCATATACCGTTTCAACTGCTTTAAGGTTAATACAATACAATTTTTAATGACAATTTCTGTGAATAACTGTATTTTAGAATATTAATTAGGCTAATTAGTTAGTGTCGTAAATATGCAACTAATGGATGCAACAAAAGAGGCGAGGTTGGGATTCTCGCTGTATACAGACAAATTTATCAATTCAAACAAAAAATCATATTACATAATTTTTATTCATAAATATTGTTAACATTTAAAGATGTTTTGTTGGTAATATCATCATCAACGTACAATAACTAGATGTACGAGAGAAATAGGTTTTCGTATTGTTAAAATATTTTGTTATGTTTAAAAATCTCATCAAAGGTCAGCGGCATCATACAATAAATGTTTTTGGTTAAAATTAATGTACCTTAATTTGACGTGAGTTGTAACGTTGTAAACTTGTAAGCATTTTAGTAGGACACGTTTTTTAATATTTCTTCAATGCGCGTGCACAGCGAACTCGTTTGATCAATAATTTTCAGCGATTTTAAAGACTTTCAGTCTGAGCAAATTGCAACTTTTTCTCAAATGCACGACTTAAGACTTTCGGCGCAATAAAAATGTTGCCTTCCCTTTAAGTACTTTTTAACTCGACCGTTAAAACATCAATATTTATTAATTATACCTAATCATTGTGACATACATCATCAATATCAATCAAAATAAGGAATACACGATCGATAGTATACGAAGGTTGCTTTTTATATTTCGGAATTACAGAACAAAAACAAATATTTATTTATCAAAAATGGCATTAAAGTTTTTCAAAATATTCTCCATGAAGATATTTTCGAAGCACTTTTTCCACGCCGAATGCGAGGTACCTCCAAAACATGCTTTTTTAACGCATCACACTCTTCTTCATGCGTCGAAAAACGTTGACCTCGCAATTTATTTTTGATTTGCGAGAACAAAAAGAAGTCATTAGGTGTCAAATCAGGACTCGCACTGTAGTGGTGGGAACTTCTGGCAAACAAATGGCTGTGTACCATTCAGAATTGATCGTTCTACGTTGCATTAATGGTACGGTTGCGACATACTTTTACGATTTACTTTTGTTGGGTTTAGCTCATATTGTAACACCCATACCGTCGACTACTGATGCTCGCTCATACGCATAGTTTCAATTCCAAGATTCATCATTTGTCAACGATATGCTATATACATGTTTTGAAGCAACGCGATCCTATTTTTGAGCGTTTCTACCAATTGGCACGAGCGTTTGTCAAATTACGTGGAATCCAACGCGAAGAAATTTTTTTGATGGCCAAATGTTCATGCGAAATTAAATTGAATAAATTGAAAATTGAACTGAATAAATTTTATAAATGCAAAGTTTGGCGGCTAATTATAGTGCGTAAATCTTATTGTTGTGAACTTTTATATTCTGACCCAAGCATAGAATTTTTTGCGGTTAAATTTAAACTTAATACATTTCATTTAATAATTAGCACAGTTTACTTTCCACTTAATTCGACTATGGCTTTTTGTCACGATTTTTTTGTCAGTGCGTTTCTTGTAATTTAATTGCATTTATGAATGAGAACATTGACTTCATTATTTTTGGCGATTTCAACTTTCCAGAGTTAGTCTGGATTATGGACGGCAATGTCTTCATTCCAGCTAATACTAACGATCCTATATGTGCTTTAATCTGTGATTTTATGGCAAATATAGGCGCTTCTTAGATTAACAATATACCAAACAGTTGCGGAACTTATCTGGACTAAATATTTTACACCAACAATAATCGATCTTAGAAAACGTGCGCCCTGTGATAACCTTGCCGGATCTTCGAGTATTTATCACACCCCAGTTTCAATCTAGCTTTCCCACGGATTTTCAAATAACATAAACTTCATTAAGAATTGCTCCGAGAACCGTGGTCGGCATTCGCATAATCAATGCGAATGCCGACCACGGTTCTATAACAAATTTCCTAGCTGAAGATGATTGGACAGTTGCTCTATCAAACGCATGGATATCAATGGTGCAGTAGACACCTTCAATGAGTTGTTAAAATATTGCTACATGAAAATGTGTCCCTAAAAAGATAATAAAAAAAGCCTCTCGCCCTGCGTAGCAAAGCTCACAGGAGATATAGGCGTACTGATCTCGCTTTTGATTTTACTCACTTTCAGTTTCTGCGCAGGCGTATTTCCTATCTTAACCGATTCCTGTACAATAATTACATGATTGATGTAGAGGACGGTTTACGCTGTAACCCGAAGTAATTTTGAAGATTTGTGAATCTGAAGAACCAAAATATCGGCTTAACGTCGTTGCAGGAGTTCGATGGTCAAAAATTCGATAACCCATTAACAATCTGCAATTTCTCTGCCGATTACTTCAGTAGCATTTTTATTAAAGATATCCCACAAACTCCAATGATGCCTATCTCTGATAAAAAAAAAAAATTGTTTTTTCTGAACTTGATGTGTTGCAGGCATTGATGAATGCAAGAGGTCCGGGGCCTAATGGTTTACCAGCGTGTATGTTGAAGCTTTGCGCAGTTGGTTTTGCCGCCCCTTTATGCCAATTGTTTAGTATGAATCTCAGACAAGGCATTTTCCCTGATGTTTGGAAAATATCAAATTTAATTCCAATCTATAAAAATGGATCCCGCAGTGATATTATCGTGGCATTGCTATTCTGTCCTGCATTCCAAAACTCTTCGAGTTAATGGTCAACAACGTAATTTTCTTCTATTCTAAGCAATGTATTAGCAGACGTCAGCATGGATTCTTTCCGGGCCGCTGGTAGCTTTAGTACTTCTTGATGTAATACATCGATCATATTGTCCACTATACTAGCAAATGTAGTGACGAGAATCGAAGACATACAACCTTGTAACATTCCTTTGTTATTGTAATATGTTACACTTTGTCTTTGTATAGGACTCGATTGACTAGCTTGATTCAATTTTTTAACGAGTTTGTTTAACATGGTTGAAAAGCGTTTTTCACAAAGTATATCTCGATGTTTCGTTCCTGCATAATATATCGAAAGCGTATTCAAGGACCTGGTTTGAAACCAGCTCATTCTTTTATTATATGAAATTTTTTTCAGAAAGGTTATTGCTAATATCCTTGTACTGTTGTACTAAGGATTGATATGCCTCTCCTATTTTTTGCACTATACTTTTATAACATCTTTATGGGAATCTTTTGTTTAGTTCCTTTAGGGTAAGAATAACTGCTTTCACTTTTCCAATACCCTCTTTGATAATTTATGTCGCTGACTATAATGCTGCCCGTCTCGTCGCTCCCTATATTTGGTTCAGCAATATCGTTGGCATCTAATAATAATCGGTATGTACAAATTCATTTACGGACACTAACTATATGATTAACTCTTCAGTTGGGCTCCTTACCTTGAACAGCTTTAGCTGTTTTCGTTTTCTTTGTCACTTTCATCAGTCATCAACTCCACTATCGAACGCAAAAAAAAATATCAAATGCGATATTTTGGCAACGTTGTGCCGTATTGTCTACAGGGTGTAATTGATACATTGTCTACACGTGTAGGCAATGTATGTCGAAAATTAAACAGCTCACGTCGACAATCTCGAAAATGTCGATAATGTCGAAAATTAATCATAATCATTAGATATTAACAAAACAACAACAATATTTCTTAATTATTTTTTGGTTTTTTTTTTATTCAAGATGTGTCTAGATTTAATTTCAAGCACACAAATAGAATTTAACTTTCCAATATTGAATAAATTTTAGTTTTTTTTTAATAAATTTTACATTTAAAAATTATGGGGACCTAAATTTATACACAAAAAACAAATCAATTAATTCTTTTTCCTCTCTCTCAAGTAATGAGGATGGATAACTCCTGGGCCGAATTTTGGTCGAAAAATGGGAAGAAAAATTATGAGAATTATAGTTATTTTACTTACCTACTAGACCTAAAACGGAACAGCGGAAAAATTCAATATTTACATCTAGTACGTATGTCAAACGAAGGCAAAACTCAAAATTTTATTCCCGTTTTTCGACCAAAATTTTTTCCCCTGGTGTATAATTCTGGATATTATCATGCTTAATTTATACATTGGAATTATTCAAATGATATATATTTCATAAGGAACAATAATTGAGGAAATGATTAATTAATTTACACCATCACTCGATATTTGTAATAAAACTCAACATAAATTGCCTGACTGATTGCTAGCTGCCACTGTTTATAAAACATTAAAACATACTGTGTCTGGTATTATTATCATAAATTGCGTAATAAATTTTTAATTATCCATGTTAATTATCCATTGGTAATAAATTCCTTGACAATCGAAAAAAAGGTAAAGTAAAATTGCGAATTTGAATAAAATTTGAGTGTCTCGTGATTTCGAATCGGCTCGTTATGAATTTTTCAAGCTTCTGCTATTCATTTGTTTAAATCTGAGAATCACAAAAACTATTAAGAGAAATGTTTGAGGTTGAAATGCAGAATATTGGCCTTCGCAATTCAGATTAAAAGCTCTTTGTAGAGAATTCCGAGGAGTTTTCGGGATAAATTTGGTGAAAAATCTGCAAAATACGAGGAAAAATATTTGCAATTTTCGCCGCATACAACTAAGAACTGCTATATAAATATAAATTAGTACGGGCATTAAATTGGCGAGTTAAAGATAAACTGATATCTTAACGAAGATGAATTACAATTCTAAAAGCATTTAGTAAGAGTATCGAATGTAATCCACACATACGCTGTGCATCTTCGATCATCGCAATTGACAAAATTTCTCTAATATGCTAATTAGGGGATAGAGAATCCTTTTGCAGCTGAGCACCAGAATAGAGCCCATATTGACGTTCAAACCGATTAACAATCGCAATGAAAGTAAATCTAAAAAATTTGTATTCGCTAGAGCAGCTAAGCAAATTTGTAGATCGAAAAAGTGCAAATGGTGGAAGGCCAAAGTTCTGAAACTACGCGTTAGATTTGTTAGAGTACATTAAATCTGAACATTATGAGGATCCGTCTTACGATGAACACCCTAATTCAGCACTCTTGTTATTCGAAAGAGAAACATTGTAGAACCGTACTTTTGACCATATTTTTCGTTCGTCATGGCAAAGTTAAGTTTGATGAATTGAAAGTAGTAGCTATGTGTCTTATCTTTAAGAAGGAACACCGCTTGAAATGTGAACTATATCGTACTATCGATATGGGTGGCTCAAGCTGATGAGAAAAAAATGTTCATACAATATTGCACAACGTACTTTTTGTATTATGTTTCCTAGTTTTTTGCACACGGCAACAGTATAGATTTGTAGGCCTAGGGCATCGTATCGTTATTCGATTGTGTTTGAGGCATACAGCAAACTCAGGTTGAACTTGTAACGTATAGAGGACCCTAATGCTTAAAGGCCAAACAATCATCAATTTAGTTTATTCTGAATTCATCATCAATTTAACTTGGCCTTAAGTATTAAAATTAATACGGAACATGCAAGTGCATTGTCATTGTCATACGACCAACTTATAACAAATGCCTTTCAATATAACTTTTTACACTATTTGCCGTAGGACTTTGGCGAAACACACTTACACTTAATCAACACATTTTAGAAAATTCGATTTTAATTAAAAAATTTGTTCAAAAAGTTTAAAAAATCACTTGATCGATTTCGACTTGTTAGGTCATCAGCAGGAGTATCTACTCCTGATGAGTAAATCTAAACTTTTAAACTAGTTTTAAACTTTTAAACATAAATTTTTTAATTAAAATTTTCAAAAATCTATTTTTGCGAAATAAAAAAACAAGTGTGTAATAAAATGGTATCTACAATTATCTACCAATTATCTTCATTATCGATGCCATGACGTCAAAAATTCCAAAATACGCGTAGACGCACGATGCTGATTTTTAGCCTTCAAACTGTTATTTAAGCGCATTTGCGAAGTCTTAGTAACGCAACTAATTAAAATGCTTGATACCTTGCGTTCGAAAAAAAGACCGAAAATTGTACCGGATGACTTTAAAAAATGATATGCATTAGTAACTAATTAATTAGGACATTTCCTTAAGATTAACCGGACAAGTGGTGCAATGGTTAAAGCTTCGGCACTTGGACCGGGAGGTACTGGGTTCGAAGCCCACAAGAGGTTAGATGCTAAGCGAATTTTCGTCATCGATAACGATCGGTGATGTTACAACTAAGAACCTTTGTTGGAGTGCAGAATTCAGACATGGAGCTTGCGATGTGTAAGTGAGTACACTTTAATTGGGTGGTGCTTTTGCGTGAACGAAAAGAGGTAGAGTATATTAATTCACCTTCAAAGGACCAGTGATCTGTCTGCGTGTGTAAATAATAATAAACAAGTAATAGTTTAGCTGAATTTTGGAGAAAACCAGTTTTTTATCAAAAGACATTTTCTGTTAAATTTTGTAAAAATGAAATTAATCAATTTTTTTGCCAACTTAGAATCTTTTTGGCTTTAAAAGATATTTTTCGTAAAAGTATTCAAAATATTTGCAAAAAACGAAAAAACTTTTTTCTCAAAATTATCAGTTCAACTTAACTTTTAGAAAATCAACAGGAATTACTTTTCTTCCAAATTTAATTGATAAAATTCATATTCTGATTGGGTTTTTCGTAAATGCTATACTTTTGAAATGAATTCCAAAAAACGATTAAGTTTCTATAAAACACGCTTTAGCAAAATTCGCCATTTCCGATGTTTGTGCGGATGCTATACTTTTTACTGAATTTTAACGGTAAAAAGACGCTAACTCTTCAAAAATCTAGAGGTCGAAAATTTTCATGCATACTTACTTTTACTTTGGTGATAAAGCTCAAAAAAAATGAAACAAAAAGAATGAAAAACGATCGGGTTACCCGCAAAAAATGTGAAAATTTCTGTACTTTGGTCATTATGGGTTGAGCTATTTGCGTAGAAGCCTCCAAGTCCTGAATAAGAATTAAGGTAATACAAATAAGTTTATAAATGCTTTTACTTCAAATTTATTTTGCGAAAAAGCCGTACTAGGAGTAGACCAATGACAGAAAATATGGAAATTATCAAAGCGTAAACGGCTCGTAAGCCATAATTTAGAAACATTTCTTTACGAGTTATACTTAAATCCAATAATTAAGTAAACGCTTTTAGTGATATTTATTGGATGGACTGCTCTGTCAGCCTCTTATTCCAAATATAACGCCAACATGTATTTGTTATCGTGTCGCAAATTAAGTTTCAAATAATCGTTTTTAACAGAATAATTAATACGTCATCTGTAAGTCTACTCAACATATTAGTAAGAGTGTTCCTAGGTTTAGAGCTATTCCTCCGCTGTCCAACCATCGTGCTATACTGCTGCCTGAAAATGCATTTTCAAAATCTTGAACGGGGTTTCACTGTCGAACTCTTGTAAACACTCTCTTCTATATCTTATTTTTGTAGTTAGCCTCCGTAATCGGTATATGTCTCTTTGAAACGACAGCCAACTTCTGCTATTTTTCTTCGAGAGACTGATTTCTCATCTAACTTATTTTGTTTGAAGCTCAACCAACGCCAATTTTCGTTTTAATTTTGCATTTTCTGGAGTTAATTATATATTAATGTGAGGTTTCAATTTGATCCACCAAACTGTTTCCTTAATATTTTACCAGTTCTTTTGTAGGTTGATTTTTTTTTTTTTTTTCGTAGAGATATTCGACGTCCCCACCAATTGCCCTAGAATACGTTTCACTTAAAAGCCCGCGATTCAAAAGCTTAACCCATAATCTATGCGATCTCCGTGTTTCCGATATTAATGTTCCGTATTTCGGCCTTTCGTGCGATTTATAAGTGATTTTGCCAATGAAATACTCAAAGTTTAAAATTTCCGTTCTATTATGAACATATAGTCATCATTCATCTAATGGATGAATACTTGATGTGGCTACAATTGCAAAATAAAATTAAATCCGTCGATCAGCCACGAACTACCAAAACTTTGATAGTATACAACTTTTGCACTAAGTATTTTTGTTCTACTGCATGATTCGTCAAAGTATTTACGTTTCATCTCTAAAGCGTTTTGGTGATAAATTTGTAGTTTGACTCGACGTAATTTTACTATTGGAGTGTATTGGGAGCTTAAAAACTCAGTTGTATCACAACCTTGTAGAAATTAATACTGGGTGTACATTCTATTCCATTAGGCGCTTGGATAATTCACTTTATATAAGACACGTACAGGATTATCTAACAAAACAAGCAATCGAATTGGATTTTTTGATTTCTGCAGGTCGATTCTGGCTTTCCTATAGGAAAAGGAATTTGTCAAAAATATCATTTTCCCGCCTACCAAGAAATCATGTTTAATCTAAATTTTTATAATTTAGGATTTATTTTTTTCCCGATCGTATATAGGAAAAAATATATCTTTCCGTTGTTTTTTCGAAACGAAAAGCTCATGATTTCAGCATGTTGTATTTGTTGCTAAGCAACAAGTAATAATAGTACGAGAATATTTTTTCTGGCCTAGACCGGGAATATATTTCATTATACTTTTGAAAAAAAAAAAAACAAAATGTATTTATGTCTTATGATGTCGTGGCTAACTAAGCAATAATTTTATGTTATTTTCGATTTTTTACTTTGATTTTATTTCTTAATATGGTAATAGTAAAAATTATTTTGGGTTTATATTCGTTTTAAAGTCCGATCGGAAAAAAATGGTCTGTACAATTCGGAGGAAAAATGTATTCCCGGACTCCCGTAGTTTCCACTATCGTCCGGGAATGCAGTACTTTTCCTCCTAATTATACAATATAATATTTCCGTATCAAAATTGGATAGGAAAAATATTCCCAATTTAATTTTGTTTTTTAAAAATTTACACCAACTGTTTACCAAAGTATGCCAGAAAAAAAAATTTCGGCAAAGATTTTTGCATTGTCTCTTAAATAGTAATCCAATCGGTTTTGATTTCTGACCAGTTTTCAGGTAACGAAAACTAAATGAAAACAACAAACTCCTAAAAGAGCTAACTATCACTCGTTTATGCTACATTTTTTACGGCTGGCTGCCCAGTAGTCGATTCAGGGAGGTGAAGTGAGCCCCTTTTGCGTAACTATAATCCATTAAATCTGTAAGCCAACATATTTTAGCCATTTGTTGAGCGAGCTGATCAGAATTGAACGGACAATTGAAGAACTGACTATTAAAAGAAGAGACAAAGGAAACCAAAAACCATCACTAGATTGTGTAAGAGACTAGCAACGAATTGATTAACTCGACAATACGATTTACTGATCTGGGAAAGGGATAATTCCAAAAAGAATCTCTATGCAAGCGATAAACCTTACTTTCTCTTCTATAACGTTATAATTCGATTCACAACGTGAATTGTGGCCCAGTTCATGACATATTTTATGGAAGAATAATTAGTAGAAGTCAAGTATGGAATCGAGTCAGCAAAAAGAAATTTGAGCCATGGAATATTCAAAATTTTTTGAGACAATATTGATAATTACTTTATTTGCCACTGTGGCGCTGTGGAGACAGTTTACAATGAGTTTCTATGTTATAAATATTAAGCTGTCCCGTTTAATTTTTGATACGTGTTTCTGAAAATCGATGTAGAAGGAATAGGAACTGGTTGCTGATGATTATATATCATGAAAATCCCACACTGAGGAAAAAATATGATAAATACATGATTGCATTTACCATAATATCATCATTGTATGTTAAATACAATTATTTAAATGATTGATTTTAGCATACTATGATATTCTTCATCATTCTTCTTGATCTTCTTCATCACAACAGTGATGAAAACTCAAAAAAAAAATTTTTTTCAGTGATCATCATTGTTATGATGAAGAAGATCAAGAAATGCTTTTGTTGATTGCGCCACAATTTGCGTAAATTTGATGGCGACAAACGAATAAAATTGTATAAAACCATTAAGCAAAGCTTATCGACTAATGTTTATACCATATCAACGTTTTAAACCATTAATCGGCCTCTCCTTTAAACGAATCGCCTGGTGGTGGTAAAATATAAATTCTACTCACGGCATTCAGTAGTTCTTATAATTTTGTGGTATATACCATAGGAATTGAAAAGTAAATTTTCGAATACTAACGAAACCTATTAAAATTTCTTCACGATATTTGGTTTTACGAATTTAATTTGAACCGTTGCGATTTCAAATCTTAATCGAATCGCTTAAAGTTTCGACCTAGGCATGCGGTATAATTTATTTACCTTTATTAATCACTCGACGAGTAAATGATAATGAATGAATTTCTATCTCATGAAGTACCGAGTATTCTTAAAGTTCCCTTGATATCCAAATCCATGATTAGTATTATGCCATACATCCCTTCTACCGTACTATCTATAAGCTTTATTTACCAGTTTAGGTTTTGGAACATTCGAAAATCAATTTTACCACAAATAGTTGTTCTACTCATTAATCATAGAGCGGTGCTATTAAAATATGAATCTTGTTTTGATAAAACATAAAACTCGACTTGTGAATGATTTTCAGATTAAATTATCATTCCACAAGGACGTACGCAGGCACAACATTAACGTAAAAGGTTAATTGTAATCATAAAACATTCTGCTCTTCATAGCTAAGTTCAAGGTGTACAAATTATTATTTTATTTCAGATCATAAAAATGTGCATATATTTTGCAGATTACTAACATTTATGTCATATTATGTTGCACTTAAAATAAATAGCGCACTTTATAAAATATCACCTGTCGCCACTCATCATTTTATCACCTCAACCCAATTTCTATCACTCGTATCTGCCTGTTCAATCTCAAAACATTTTTCGATCACACATCACAAACTATATTCTCGATTAAACAAACAAATCAAACTGCTGCATACACTTCAAATATATTACAACAAAAATATTTGCTTTCCATTTCCCATGGTGTGATGCGTGTCGATCATAAAATATGTATGTTTATGTTTTAATATAGAAACATCATTTAACGGTGATTTGACTACCACTCGCTTTCGAATTACACGTTTACGATTGATTGAAATGAAACGATCTGTGCATGTGAGATGCGAGCGGCTGCGATGCCGCGGTGATAGTGATAGTAAAATTTAGTTACCTGTTACAAACTTTTTTTTTTTTATGTTATCACAAATTTTTTAATGCTGCGTTGACTTAATAACCCAATTAGTTTCGATTTATTAATTTTTTTACTTATAATTTAAATCTTGGAAATATAAAATCGAAATTGATTTGGTGGGCGATTGCCACAACTCTCTATATTTATAGACAGACACTCGTCACATAATCGTAATAACTAGAACAAATGCGATTCACAATAATTTTGCATGACAATTATAAAATTAAATGCCATATTAATTACCACAATGAGGAAATTAATTAAATTACCGCAACCGTTCAAATTGTAATTAATTTCCCGAATATTGTATTACGATAGGAAACCATTTTATTAATTTTCCAATTGAATTACTTTTTTTTCTGTTATACGCACTGTAGCTATTATACCTATACCTACCTACCTACCTACCTATATGTGCCAATTCGCGTTTTTTTTTTATACCTAGCAAGAGATATACGATATAGACGTATAAATTCTTCGATAACACATTTCATTTTTAATTATAATTTTATAAATCAGGAAATATTTTTTTATTTATATGCTTTTTCCAATTTGCCTTCCTTTCGCTGCGAACATACATAAATCATGATATGTGAGGCGAAAGAGATAAGTGCACTTACACTAACGTCGATCAAATTCCATCGTTCATATGGCCACTTAGTCGTATGTAAATATGCATACATGTTTTCTAATTGTCTATTTGAACCGATCTAAAGCACCGTATCAAGTAACTTTGTAGCTCACTAATCTAATTTTGATACGAGAGAGAGAGGAGAAATACTTTCACTTTTACTTTTATGTTATATAGGTATAACATATAGGAAGGAACAGATTTTTTTCTGTCCAATCTTAATTATCTGCGATATATGTAATATAAAGGCATATCAGTGTGTCTATATGTGTGACATTCGCTTGGGTGCGAGATTATAATGTATAATAAATATTGTAAAGCAGTAATTAGTTATGTGCACGGTGTGATTTGTAGGCGCAATTGAATTTATATTACATATTAGACTCGAGTTCTGATTTAAATATGTATCTCGCTTATTATGTAAGATTAAAACAAGATTTTGAAAACAAGTTATGTATATGAAAGAATTACATATTTTATTAAATCTGTTTTGCATACAATGTACATTTTTTATCGAATTTTTCTGTTTCTTATAAAGTGTTTTGCAATCGTTAGTAAATACATGGTACGAGTATCATATGTTTTATCGGATCATTTTGTGCTAAGCTATGCGCTCCAGATAAGAAGAATGGTAATCACGAAAAATGGATTGGAGATACGATTGTGTTACAATCGATGAGTGATACAAAATAAGTGGTTTAAGTTGACCAATAAATTTGTTTTGTATTTCACATTGAAGCAGTTTTCCTATAATCTGGATTCGCGATCATGTAATCTTTATGGTATCGTCCTCCACATTCTAGGCGTCGTATTAAATTCCTGAGTTTTTCCAGTTTTTTTTCTTTTCACTTAGTTTATAAGTCACTTTATTAATGTAACCGTTTGGATTGGTGGCGGTTGGTCAAAATACGACATTACACAATTACATGACCATATAACCGGTTCCCAACTTTTGATAAATTTTGGTATGTCCTCATTTGCTGAAGCATTTGATGAAAAATTTTGATAAATATTGATTACCAATGATATATTTGTCCAAAGAACAGTGTCGAAAGCAAGCCTTTGGTTAAAATATGATTCCATTTACAGCCCGATTCTAGTGTTAAGACTCGTAAGACCGTAAACTATTTTCGTTAAGACCTCTTTTTAAGACCAAAGTGTTGTGCAAACTTTCCGAAAACTATTGGAGAGCTGTCAAACAGTATATTTATTTTTAGGAAATATTAAATTATTTAGAATTATTTACGTAATTATTTAACAAATTATTTTAAATTTATGTAATTGGCTGCATATATAATGGGTGATTCATTTTGAGGTACCTTTTCAAAAGTAAAAAAATTTAATTTATCGAATAATCTTTATTATCATAAAAAGGAACTCTTTAGATTTATTTTTTAAAGATTATTTCTTTCAAATGTTGCCCGTAACTGCGGCTAACCTGGTCCATTCGAGCATTTCGAGTGGTGTTTGGCCAATGACGCTAGTATTGTTTGCATCTAATTCCTCAATCGTAACCGGCTTATCCATGTAGACTTGGCCTGGCCTCATTCTTGAAACAATATGGACCGATGATTCTCTCTCTCTCTCTCTTGCACTATATCCCATCATGGGATTTGAATGCCTCAATTTAGGTTTCATAATCATATTTTTCATTACGGATAATGAGTGATTAATTCATTGATCCTAAACCGGCCGTAAAAATTTTTCGAGTTGAATTTTGTAAACTTTTAAACCAAAATCCTTACGTATAAAATACGCCAAGTTGTTGGTTACGACACGCCAAGCTGTTGAGAACGGCCCCCTCAGTTACCGCCGCTATATTCTCTTCACTACGTTCTGGATGTGGTCTATTATACAATCAAGAGAATTTTGCGTTCTATAGGCTGATTATGTGGACCATAAGTTGTTCCAAGCGCACGATACAGCTGAATAGTTTGTACACTCAGTACCGGGCTAAGTCTTTCCACAATGAAATGTCAAACAATACTGAACCAAAATAACATAACGAAAGAAAGACAGCTTGATGAAGACTCCAGAGTTTCTCGAGCGCAAGAGAAAGACAAATGCAAAGCAATTTGAGCTTATACAACATTTATTATATGGTTTTTAACCTCAAAAACCCATTCCCGTTACAACTGTTTTGGTCTGGTCCTGCTTTATGTGGAAAGACTTTTCTCATCAAACTCATCATGGAAATTTGTAATCGATGCACAGATACGGATGGTTATTGTAATGCATTTTGGTTGATTGCACATCATTTTTATTGGTGATTTGAGACAGTTGCCACTCCCATTTGGGAGCATAAAATACAGCGGATCGGTGTTCTAACTGCTGAAGCAAGGGAATTACTTTTTAATAATTTAACAAAGTTATGCGGCAGAAGAATGCTGAATTCTCATCATTAAACGATCGGCAATGGTGATCGATTGGATGAACAAGAGTTGCACTGATTGATTTGAGATTCTACTCAGAAACGGAAGCGGAGGAACGCTGACCTAATGTTATTCTATTATTCACTGAAATAGCTGGCCATGCAAATAAAAAAGAATTAGTGGAGCAGCCGTTCCTATCAATTAGGGATATTTGATGAAAGTGTTTACAAATAGAGTAAGACACATTCACAACCATTTATCAATGTACCCTTATACAGGGTCACGGCTCAAGAAGGACTTCATATTGTACTGATCAACGTTTTTATCATGGTAGACGAGAAAATGAAACATTCTACAATTGATCGGATTATACTCAAAAAAACCATTAGAGGGAATTGATTGATTGACTGATTGATTGGACTCTAAGAACAAGTACTTGACAAGTGTCCCGAATAACACCAGACCTATTCCTACAACCTGTTTACACATAAAAATAGAAGGATAGGAAACGTATTTTTATTTTTTCGGGACGGAACGGCCCGGTTTCAGACACCTAGCGATCGTACGGCACAACACAATTCTAATCTAAACCTAATCTACTACAGGAAGGATAAAGGCATAATAAGTTTAATGGATAATGACGGCATTGAACTTCCACTTGCTTCACTAAATTAGCAACCTGACGAATTTTTGGGATTCGGGTGTAATAAATGAAACCGGGCCGTTTCCTAACCGATCTAACTAATAAACTAAGGTCAAGTTGTACTGGGATTTTAACCGGTCTTTTTGGTGGTCCAACAATTCGACCATTCTGAATGGAACTTAGCAATTTCCATGAAATTATTGTTAAATCAGGTATGCAGAATTGGGTATGGGGATTTAACAATTGATTTTAGAGATAATTTTGGGATTCGCAATTTCTTAACTAATTATGTTCGAATCTGGTATTTTGAGCTGAATTGAGATTCCAACATAAATCCTGGATGAAGTTCTTGATTTTTGTACAAAATAAATTTGAAAATAATCAGCCAAATAATTATCAAGTTCCAATACATTCACCATATAGCTGAACCTAACTTGGCCTCAACCCGGTTAGAGTGAACTCAGTCAAATTCAGCTTCCCCAAAACTAAAATTTGCTAGACTTTCAATTCAGCACAATTCGTACCCAAAAATTATTTTATACATCTTCCGCAGTATACTGTCTCGAAACAGATTACTGAGACAATTCCGCACATATCAATCAATCAAAAAAGGTCAAGGTTTACGTGAGGTGACGGCACGAATGTAAGACGAGTTCGGTGGTCTTACGAAAGAATTCTTACATAATTGGTCCATGAGCAAGTCGTTGAATAGGATTTAGAACTCAAATCAATCGATATTCGTGCCTGACAAATTATTAAAAGAAAATAGGGCCAGCAGTAAGCAATCTAAAAAATAATCAACATTAAAAGGCCGAGGGATGTCGTAATACGTATCAGGTTTCACCCCTTTAAACCAGTCAACAAAAAAACATATGTTTTCGTGACCGAGGAACAGGTCGAAATTAAAAATTTTAATCGCATAACACAATACAGACGACCCAGCATTAAGCGCGAGGACTTGAGAAGAAATTCCCAGCACGTTAGCCAAGCCAATCTGCTTTTCGGGGCATTATGAGAGATGCATTTATTTACCCCCTTTGCCTATATATTCCATGACAATAAGGTGACTCTAGTGGCACGTCGGACCTGACCCGCATATTTGTTTTCAAGAGAATACTCTATCCGATTAGGGCACTTTAACCGTTTGTGTCCCAAGCAGCGCGATCGCGCTGTTGAAATTTTATGTCGAGAAAATAAAATAAATAAACGTGGCGGAGCGATGAGAGAAAGACGAGAATCGCGTTAACCAACAACTACAAGAAGCACTTGTTATCTATACGTTGAAGTTTATTTTTGTTGTTTGCGTTTGCACCACAGTTGGTTTTACGTTGTTTCTAATGCGTTTGCATTACCTCCTGGGACTCAAACGGTTAATCACAAATTCTAATAAACTAAAGCTTTAAACGATGTGATTGTTAAAATTTGAAACATTAATTGCAAGCCAATTTCAATTTTTTTTTTATTTGCAATGCCATCACTCTTTGTCATTTGCTAACTCTAACGCCACATTATGTAGTGACAAATGGGTAACGTTTTTTCTTACCATAAAAATTAAATTTTTAGCAACAAAAGTCACTATTCGAAAAAATTTCAAACTAAACTAAACTGTTCCAAAGTTCTGATAATATCAAGTGCCTACAAAAAACAGAAATACCGGCTTCTAAAAAATCACCAGCCCCACCTACCCGTGGTAATGGAAATTAAAACTTTCATGTACTGGGCAGAGTTAATATCTAATGTTTCTAAAGTGAGTGCACTGCCTGAGTTATCAAGTTGTTCTTCTTTAGGAGTTTATTATTTCAATTCTGGTCGAAACCGGGAAACATTCTTAAACAGACCAAATAAACGGTCGCTATGTAAAATCCTTTAATTTTCTTAATTTTAAAACATATCACTAACGTATTAAGCTAAATCTGTTCAATTTGTCGCCTGTCACGCTTATTTTCGAAACGAATACTGTATTCACCTTCATTCCCAAATTTAAAGTCTGTCTTCTGCAACACGGACATGATATAGACGAAGCGGCTACCGGGAAACTATTTCTTGTGCTCGTTATAAATTCAGCGTCATATAAATATTGGGATAATTTCGGGTTTATTACAGTGCAATAGCTGTGATTAATGTTTTACAGGGAGGGATTTTCTAGTATGGGTGATTTGAATTTTTTCTGCTAATTTTAGAATTACATTTGGCCTAGAGACTCATCAATAGACAGTCAATCGACTGTTTATCATGTTTATTCTTCAACGGGGTAATATTTCATCTAGCTGGCTCACAACACTTATTATATACTACTCACTATTACGCGGCACTGCCGTATATAAACTTTTGTTACAAATTTTAAAATGTGAGATAAAAATGATTTCTTCAATTTTGAAATAGTTCCAGTAACAAAGTAATCAGATTTGGTGATTGCATGACAGAAACAATAATCGACAAAAAAATAAGATATTTTTGAAAAATTAACACCCACACAAATGTTTAAATAAATAATAAAAATATTTTACTGACTAAAATAATTATATTCATTAATTTAGACCTTAAAAATGTCATAATTAAGACTAAAGTACAAACAAATACTAAGACTCTTACCTAACCATTTTTCAGTCAGTGATGTGCTTCAAAATCGAAGTGTTGGTATAAAATCAAGTTATCAGTTTAATTAGTTTTTCAAAACACCATTAATTGTGCCCTATGGCCGGCAGGAATGTAAAGTCCTCTTTACAGTTTTATTATATTTTTAGCCGATCCAGATTGGATAGTAGATAAAGTGGTTTCTTTTTCGCAGCCGTCTTACTGAGTTTGTGTCATCCAGTCATCCACCAAATGACGTATCTCAGCGTTTTGTTGTAGACTAATCCTTTGCATGCATTTTCTTGCGTCTTTGCTTATTTCTCCACTGACTCCACTTGTCATTTTGTATATATCTCTCTCTCTGGCACTAGATCCCATCAAGGGAATTGGCCGAGATTGGGTGAGTGATTGGGAATCGACCCGGGACCTTCAGTCGCTGGAGCAAGCATGCTGACCACTTTGCCACCGAGGCGGCATTTTGTATGTACGGCGGTGCATTAAATATTCCACGAAAGAATTTCTTTTGGAATTACTGGATGATATTGACATTCGTTTTCCTTGTACAAACCTTGAGCTGAATACCCTAAGTTTTATTTTTATTTATTTCTCTTTTATTTTCACCTTTTTCCCTTTGAGTTCTTCCTTCTTTTTTAGTCATGCCCAGATATTTAGCCACGTTTGCATAAGGAATTTGTAGAGAGTTCATTTCAACTGGTATCCAGTTGACAATTTTGTTTGTGAAGTTTATGTGAACAGATTTTGTTTCATTATGTTTTATCCCTTATATAATTTTTCAAATTTGATATGACTAAAAGTCATTTCTACATTGATGCCAGATTGATGAAATGGTGTTGAATGCTCACTAGAAGAAAACAGTTGTCTGTTTAAGAATGACGAGAAATAATATCGTAACAATGTTAGGATAGCATTAGTGACTCTCGCAGATTCGTTACCAATATAGCGCTACCAACATAGTGAGTTGGGGTTTCTTTTATAGCACGGTATCTGTCTCTTCAACTGATATTTTCGATGCGACTGATATTGTGCGCGATTTCTTTCTTGAAGCTAGACTATTCTCATCCAGCCGTGTGTTTCTAAGTTTCGAAGTTTTATTACCTATATAGATTTGCCGTTAAAGCATTTTTTATCACCCATTTTATCATGTTACACGTTTGGTCGTTCCACGTTGTTACGTTTGGTCTTAATATCTTTGATGCTAGGACATGCCTTTTGCGCACAAGGGTGTGTTTGTTTTGATTGACCGTAACGGGTCAGTCAATAAGGGGAGGGGAATTCTGATAGACACCTTTAGAAAATATTAGAAAACATTCACTTGACAGCAAATAAATACAACCGTGTTTGACAGCTGCTAACTATCTCACTTGTTTTTTATAATTAATGGCTTCAAAAATTTAACTTACACATGCAGCATAGATTCCCGGATGGGAATATTAATGAAAACAACACACCATAGCGAACAAGATACCAAAAGAATTTATATTATCAATTGTTGAAACGGAGAAATTCTGGCCCAAATTTATGTTAATTCCACAAGCGATCTTTAGGGTTCAGAAAAAGGCGTTTTGCTGGCTAATCCATTTGAGTTGAGTTCTAAACTCTAAAATGCCAACAAAATACCCGATCTGTTTGATATTCATATCACGCATCTATAAAGTGGCAAAATCCTGATCGTAGACTTTAACCACCAAAAAGAAATCTGTGCGCCTTATTGTCCATGAGTTTCCTGATCATTGAACCCGATATTAAAATATAGGTTTGCCCTTCTGATACTGTATAAGTTACATTATAAATTTTAATTTTATGTAATTTATAAATGGCGCTTACAAGTTCATTCCTTCAACATATTTCAAACATTTAGGGGCTTAATCGATGTAGGTGAAGCGGAAATCGAAAATTTATTTTTATTTGGGTAACATAATTCTTTTTTTTTTTTTTTTGTTAAAATTCCATCTCCAATATATTACGCTATTCATAATGCAACTTAAGCACTCACTGAACGAATTTCACATCGCGCATAACCAAAACGATAAATAATAAACTTGCAAGTTGCAATTAATTGGTATTGTTTCCCAATTGAATTGCATTAGACACCACTCAACAATTGAAAAATATTTAATTCCCATAAAATAAATTTCATTAAAAATTAAAATCGATTTAATTTAAATATTTTAATTAATTTTATTTTATTCATAAATTCTCTTATGTAATCTGCGTTATATTTTCGTTTTTATTATTAAAAGCATAAATATTAATTTAACTTTTGTTGTCGTTTTTATTAATACATTTTAAAGGTCGCGGTTTTATGTACTCGTATCGTACGGTGCCAGACAAATATCGCCGGCAGCAGATCGTAATAAATTTTTGAGATGATCTTTAATCTTTATACCGTATTGAGGTGTTATAGTTCATTACCACCAAATTCTAGTTACTTTCGATTTTTACGCTCAAAAATTATTGTTAATCGTTTTCTTATCGCATTTTATAAAAACAACAATTTTTTTATATTTATTATGTTCTTGCAATTTGTTACGCGCTTGTTTAATAATATACAGTGATATAAAGTTAATTGATTTTCTTATGTAATAAAATTATGTTCGATTAGGTACAGCTGATACATATGCATCGAATGGTGGGAGACTTACAAAACCAATATAAAAATTCATGGACAGGAAACATTTAAAAAACGCTTATGTAACAAATTTTCTTAATGTAACCGTCACAGTAACACAAATTCCAGTAGGCCAATTCAATTTCGGCGGGAATATGTGTATATGTAACGGAGTGTTAATTAAAAATTTTAATAATTTCCTAATGGGCCTAACAAAGCAATTTGTTAATATTTTAGATGAAACAAAAAAATTAACGCAATACCATTCGGTTTTTATTACATTTCTCACGATTAAATTAAATTTACATAATTTCTATGCTGACTAAACTTGTGTACAACAGAATTGAAATTACTTTTTTTTTCTATTTCTAACACAAAAATATAAATTGTTGATGTAATATATAATTTATTTGTGTACACTGAATCTCGTGTACTTCACTTTGTTAGGCCTCTATACTGTTCTTGTTTTCGACCGATATGTTGTATTTCATATATGTCAACGGGCACTTTCGCTGAATACACTTATATCGTGATACAGTAATGCAAATAAACCAATGTCCCTTATTAAAATGCAAAGTCGTTTTTTAGATCAATATTTAAATATAGAATATGCAAATTAGAAAACTAAATATAAATTGATTGAATAACTATAAAAATATAACTTCTTACAATTGTTATGTTACAAATATTTAAATTGTGGTCATGTCGTAAGGAAATTCGTAAGTAGAGTATAAAAAAAGTTTTTTGTGACATTTTTATCACATTTGGTGAAACACGAATTCTTTATAAGTGAGTTATGTTATATTGGTTTGTGTGGGAATGTAACTGATGTTAATTGATTGGTTTTTCGAGGGAATTACTTTTATATATTGTATTTGTGCACGATATCTGGAACTCAACAGAATTAAAAAAAAAATTGTGTGCATCTCTCATCTTCAGTGATGTCAGAGTGCAACAACAAGAATTCTCAAAAGCATCTACTAATTCCATCACATATTGTATGTAATAAGATTTAAAATTTAGATTCAATATGAAATTCACATTTGGTATAAGATTATGTGATTCATGCTGTATAAGATAGCGGAATTTTGAAAATAAAATAAGGAAAATAAGAGATTACGCTACTCGCCGCAAGTGGCAGCACTATCACTAAAGAGAATATTTTGTAATGTAATTACCAGCGGAAATTTTTTATTCATTATGTATATATTTTTTCAGGAAATAAAACTTCTCAGCGGAATAAAATATTAGAAGTGATCCTTAAAATGGCAAATAGATTGATCTCCGAAATAAAGAAACTAGGTATATGAAATAATGAAATTTAACAATAATACTCATTTCTTCCACTAGTAACCAATATTTTCGGTTGGTTTTCTAATAGCTTAGCTCATACTGAGATTATACGAAAAATTTGGGGAAAATTCATGGACTAGAATTTTCACTAAAATTGTTTAATTTTCTGCGGTCATATAAGTTATTTTCAGTTTTTGACCAATATCTCAAAAACTTCCACTAGTAACCAATATTTTCGGTTGGTTTTCTAGTAGCTTAGGTCATACTGATCGGTTGCTTTTCTTAAAGATTAAGTTATACTGAGACTATATTTAAAATTTGGGGAAAATTCATGGACTAGAATTTTCACTAGAATTTTTTGATTTTCTGCCGCAATATAAGATATTTTCAGTTTTTGGCCAATATCTCAAAAACTTCCACTAGTAACTAATATTTGTATACCATCATGTGAAATGAAATGAGGATTATTGTTAAATTTCATTATTTCATATACCTAGTTTCTTTATTTCGGAGATCAATCTATTTGCCATTTTAAGGATCACTTCTAATATTTTATTCCGCTGAGATGTTTTATTTCGTGAAAAAATATATACATAATGAATAAAAAATTTCCGCTGGTAATTACGTTACAAAAAAATTCTCTTTAGTGATAGTGCTGCCACTTGCGGCGAGTAGCGTAATCTTTTACTTTCCGCTGTCAAAATTCCGCTATCTTGTACAGCATATGTGATTCGCCATCTGATTTGACCTTCCCATCGAATATACATATACTGTCAGAAAAATAATTTGTACTGATGCATCAAAACTAAAATTTAAAATTGTCATAAATTGTTTCAAATATTATAATTATACAGTACTGTACTTGTGAATCCAAACATTGGAATTTTCCTTAAGCAAAAATTGATTTAATGCTGAATGCTGCCTCATAACTAGGACAATTTACAAGTACAAGTTTTTATTTTCAGACATCTACTAATTTTTACGTGATTTGGGTAAGCAACTCGTCAACAAAGTAGGCAACGTCGACTACTCGAGTCGTAGAGTCATTGACCAACCATTTGTAATTCCACCAACAGTTAATTCAAAACAATTACATACAGTGGTCTCTATTCTAAACAGCATGCGACATCTATGAGCGAGTAGTATAAACTAGTCATTATTTTTTTCGGAAATGTCAAAACTCAAATTAAATAAAGGAATTAGAAAAAAAATTCAGTGCATTATGTTTTACCCCATCTATTGTACGTGGTACGAAATAACATAATATTAGTTTAGTTACTAATTTAGTCGAAAAATTGGTATCAGACGCACAAAGTATTAGAGTTTTTAATGCTATGTGCTTAACATCGATTTTTTAATGCTATGGTGCTTAAACGAATGATTAGTTCTTGCTAGTCATTAATAGATGTCACTAATATTCATAAATCAAAATATATTTTATATTCAGTTCAGTTAGAAGCTAGAAAGTATTTCAGTTAGAAATATTTTGGAAAAATCAGGAGCGATTACGGCTGGAAGGAAACAGAACTAACCATCAACGAATGCACAGAACTCATAATAAAGAAGTTACAGTTCATCATTAGAAAAATGGTAAAAAAAAAATCTAACCATATTTAGATATTTCGTTGACTTCTACTTCCATTTGGCCAACCTAAAAAACAAAAGTTGAATTAAACTATAAACGTTTTATTCACTGAACTTACAAATATTTGTTTAACGCATAAATTAAGGCTAGCTAGTTTTGTAGGATGGATTGTTTTGTTACCTACGTGATTAAGCATAAAAATTAAAATTTCTACAATTCATATCAGAACCTGGTTATTTCGATGTTCAATTTCCACATAGCTTTGCGGTTCGATTACATAATCTGGCTCAGTGCCCATTCCTCTTGATTTAATGTTTCAAATATGAAATTCAAAAACACGATATCTTTCCAGACCTAATTATTAATTTATTACTGTCATCTCTTAATACTGGACCGTATAACGGGCATAAGACAAGCCTTTGAGCTAAGTACCATACCCCTAAGTACCTAGTATTTCGACCGAATAAGATGCTGTATCATAAAATGCCGTAATCTTTCCAATGAAATTATAATACCCAAAAGTGAGTTTATGTAGATTAAGGATAGTATTGAGCTCGATGTGAGACTACAGGGTTCAATCTTTCGTAATTACTAGAGGAAGACTTTTGGAAGAGAATTTAAGTGCGAGTGGATCAAAGATTCTATTAATAGTTTATGGGCCGGGCCGCACGTAGCAATATATTTTATGAATCGGTTTTGATAACGGAATATATGAAAGATGCATAGAGTGGGAAATGAAGAAATTTTAAGGCACGCAGGATATTGCTAAAATAAATAAAGATGTTTATTAATATTTTACTATATTTCAACTTAACAACTTTCTCTAACAATTAAGTATTGAGTAGTGTATCAGAAAGAAACTAAAAATTTTGAAATAGAACCGGAAGCTGGGACACTAATAAAATGAGGCTGGCAGTTTACAAAGCTTTTATGCTACAGATGTTAGATCAAAATTGAAAGTTAACAAAAACAATTTTTTTTTTAAACACTAAAATTTAGTTAAATCGGAGGATAAATTGAACCAAGGATTGAGAAAATATTGTAATAGGGAGGTTATTGCCTAGAGTGACCAACCGTTTTAGTTTCCGAGGACATGTTCTTTTTTTATGCCGTCGAAGGATTTGAAATCATGTTCTAGTTTTTCAGTAATTCTTGTTTTACGCTTACCATAACTAAAAGTCAGGGATGCCACCGGTTCCGGTTCATTGGATTCCAGTAGTAAAGGATCATCACATTTCGCTTAATATCACAATGAGCCGGAACACACATAGCCCTGACACGATTGCAAGAGCAAATAATTTCAATAAAATGTTAACAGTCCTTTGCCAGATTTGAACTGGTCAGAGAACCGGTAAAGAGTTGAGCACAGATTTACTATCTGTATACAGCGTGTGAAGAACAATAGATACCAAAATCCGCTAAAATTTAGAGTGAGAGACGTTGGTGAAAAACACCAGCGACTCAGACACCCAATTATTATAATTTTGTGACATCCATGAGTCTCTCGATAGATAAACCACCTAGAAATAATTTTAGAAAGAGAAGTCTGGTGGCAAATCGTCATTCACCAGATAGCTGCAGTTTGACAAGTAATTCATCAATAAACAATAATCACAAGAGATGTGATAATACACCTCTTAGAGGGCAACCTTTGGTAGATTGAACAGGGGCAGAAAGAGAGCCAAGCTTGGCCACAGAATGCGAGACCTAAGCATGTTGAGTGCTGCTGAGTGTGGGGATAGATAAAAAATGGTCTCTAATATATCTGTCAACAATCCTTTCCAAAATGATTGGTATGAAAACTACTCTACTTCTGTTTCTAAGATTGCGAGACAGTTCAAGTGCATGCTTGAAAGATTAGAAGAAAATGATTCTGAATGAGAGAAAACCCATATGCTATCATTTAGCAGGAAACACTTCATACGGATCACCTGAACTATAGGGTGGAAAGGAGAATCAACTCCAACGCAAAATGTTGCAAGTGATAAGCCTAGGCTAGGCCTCAATCAGGATTGATAGCGTTGCAACCGGGAAAATGCACAGAAAGTACTAATTTGGTAATTTCCATTTTGGAAGAGATAATTCTGCCATCTGGAAGCTGCAAGATTTATTTTTTAACAAAGACCTATTGAGCCTGGCAATTCCAGAAAGACTGTTAATCTCTTCTCAGAAGTTAATCCAAGATGGCATGCGGGCGAATTATGAATTTTTCATACTCTTGTCAAGATGCAACCTGAAGGTTTTTGGATTTATTTTTGAGTGTCCTCGCAGTTTTCCTAGTTTGATCCTAAAGATCAGAACAACAAAAGAGCTTGTTCCGAGTCTTTTGTTTGGTAATAAGAGTCGAACAAATCTCGACCCAAAGATATCAGGAGGGGTATATAAGCTCAGAAGAGAATAGATCCCAGTTGGTAAGCTTCTTATTACGGAAAGGTTCCCGTTAAAAGAGATGCACTTGTATTTAAAGGCGAGAATATAATGGGTCACCTTCCAATTAATGATTAAATCAATAATCGACATAGACCACAAACTAATATGAATTAATTCCCTCCTCAATGAATTGTGAAAAGGAAGCTCGCAGCCTTTGTTAAGGATTTCCTTAGCTCAAAGGAAGCTGACTTATATTGGTGCAATTTAATTAATCAACCAGATTTTACTGAACAAACAAATTTTTCAAAGTAGAAAAATATTACCTCAAAACACTCAATGGTTCATGGTGACGTGTGGTAATTTTGGTTTCCCTAAAAAATTGAAATGACCAATTTAAAATTTTAAAACATGTTTCGTTTTAATAAGATGAAAACTTAAAACTTTAAGTTAAGACTACTTAAATTAACGCTTTTAATTAATAACGACCGAAGGTTGCGGCCACAACGATTATGCATATCAGAAAAAAGTACATGACCTAATCCCATAAGGACTTGGTCCGTCAGTGAGATCACGATAACCATACAAGACAAGTTTAATAAGTTTTGTAAACTTTAAAAATTACCGCATCACCAAACGTCAGATAAAAAAAAGTAAAACGCGCGACCTTGAAACACATCACAATCTTATAAAAATAATTCTGCGTACTCGAAATAATTTAATTAAAGCAAAAAAAATAATAATTTGTTGTTATGCGATGATACATATCTCCCGAGAAAATTAATTGGTTTTTATAAGGAAATGTAACGAACGATCGCGTATTATTTTGTAAGTCAATTGCGTGATTTTTTAATAAAATACCGAAAAGTTCGAAATCATTGACATTTAAAAATTATATTTAACAAAAAAAAAAATGTAAGAAAGAGCGCATCTCAACCTTGAATTTTTTTCTTGTTCAATATTTTATTAAATTCCGATATCATATAACAAATTTATATTGAAACTGGAAATTGTGCGTCGTCTCACCAAATAATATTTATTGGCGTACGATTAAAATCGAAAGTTTTTCTTCAAACAACATACGTTAATTACGGCCTATTATCACTATATAAAGATTGATTTGAAACTACAAATGCTTGATTTATGCTGGATAAGTGTACGATGACTAAAACACACGGTATAATCGCACTCAGATGGCGTTCGAGAGATTAAAACAATTAAAAAATTAATTTAACGAACATTTCGTAACAAAGCGACAAAAAATATTTTTTGCTTAGATACGATTTTAAGAAAGCTTGGATTATTATCTTTACTCTGTACTCGGTATTTCAAAATCTGTAACATTTTTGTACATACATATTTTATGATTTATGTAATTGATAATGAAAGTAATAAACAGTACGTGCTTGGAATTATACCAATTTTAATATTGCAACTTACAGCTTCTGGTATTTTTGCTATATTAACCGCCAACACATGATCATACTTCTAATGTATACGATCGATTTATATTCCTCTCATTAATTATACAAAAATTTTACTTTTCAATTAGAAACAAAACGCACAAACTTTCCAAAAAAATGCAGAATTATTTACAATAATAATTTTCACTTAATTGTAAATCAAGAAGAAAAATTATAAATTATTTCCCCCTCATTAATACTCGTACATAATACACATATACATACAACAATTAATTAATTTTTATTTCGTTTATGTAAATTTCGTCTTGTAAATTCAACAACTCGCAACGCAAGTATTTACATCTTACTTAAATCAATCCTTCTTAACGATTATTGTTTGGAAAGCAAAAGTTATATCATTCTAAGAATTGTGCGCGGCTTAACGCTATTTAGTCAATAAAGATGGTTTGACCTTAAAAAAAAGTGCTATAAACAAAATCCATTCAATTTAATGATCATATGTTTGAGTTTCTATATGTGTGTTATAAGTGTTAGTTTGACTTCATCTTAAAGAATGATGGTGTTTGATTTCGTTATTTTCATATTAATCACGTTTCGCCCGTGATAAATGAGGTGAGGCTGAATGGAGTTTTAATTGGATTTTGTTTGTATGTTCTGTGTATAATTGGTATGTTAGTGGAGAAGAATGGATAAGTGGCAGTTGGATTAGCGTTAATTAATATTTTAAAAACCGGCAAATGTTTTATTTTGGTAATGTGATGGTATACATGATTTTTGAGATATATAAAACGCGGTTTAATTAAAGACTGGAATTTGAAGCGGTGAAATGAAACACAGGTTTTTTTTTAAGTTGATGTCTTTTATCTTTTGCATTCACTTACGTTCACTTTAAAATGTCACCTTCGAAGAAACTCTGCCAGATAACCATTAAAAATGAGAGGCGGTATTTGGCAACTATTTCTGCTTGCGATGCCTTTGGATTGAGTCATGTAAATATACACTACTAGAACTATACACAATTAACACATGGGCCGCTGTTTAGCGTGCTGTTCTTTTTTGTTTTTCATGTCTTCCCATTACCTTTCTAACTATCATCGCTTTACAACAACATGATTATGTAGATCTTGGTGAACTGTTGGCTAATTTATTAAGGTGGTCCTTTGCCATCCTGTATTATCTATTACTCCACTTTGCGTCATGAAATTGTTAAAAGACCTAAAACAACCAGCCTTAGCTAAAAATTTCTCATCTCTGCCTCGATGAACATTGCGGGGACATTTTATAGCATTTAAATGCCGTTGACGTAACAACCGGGTTGCATTCTAAAGTTTTTGTGTGTTGAAAGAGAACAAAGAGTATGTTGACAAGCCCTTCCAAAAAATATTCTTCAATGCTCCTTAATTCTAACACCTATTTCATGTGTTTGAAAAAATATTTAACTAGACCCTGGCTTCACCTCCAGAAATTTATAGATTTATGTTAAACTCCGGCTCCAGTTACAACTCCAGCTTCAGTTGCAGATCCATCTCAAACTCATTAATAAAGTAATCAAGTTTTGCATTATGGAAACTTAATTTTCTCAATTGAAACTATAAAAAACCATTTCTGAAAGAAAACTAATTTACCTTCGACCAAAAATTTGATTGCAATTTGTGCATTACTTTCAAACTTATTTCATCCGAAAAAAAAAACACATTTATAATACACACAATTGTGTTGGTTGTACTTCAAATCAAGCGAAATTTTTTATCAAAAACGTCATGACATACTATGATTTTTTACTCACACATTTGTGTGGTTTAGACTTAAATCGATCAATTTTTTTTTTTTTTTGTTGAAAAAGAGATATACCTTCTATATAAGTCATTGCTCATTGATCCCTACAGAAAAGGATAGACCAAGTACAATAAAAAACAATAAAGAAGCCGGAGGCGGTCGAAAAACATAAACTAAGAGGTTTCAGATTCAGCTCCGACTTCGACTCTACCATCCTTGGTTACAGTTGGCTTTTTCTGCTAAAACAATACCAGTATTTTCCATGTGGGTTATAGCTCGTATTCCTTACCTTTAGTGCGATCGTGAAATTGTTAACAACGTTTTTTAACGCACATGTAATATCCCCTACCATAATCCCATGTACTGTACATAGTCATCCAAAATAATGATCCAAAACGTTAAGATTTTTGACCATTTCTGCATAAAGAATCAATTCCAAAAAATCGACAAATACGCGCGGTATTGATCGAACAACCCACCTCTGCTCAGCTATTTTAGTTCAGTTAGAAAAACTCACCGGTTTAACTACCCTGACTTTAGACCGCTGCTTATAGCGTACTGTTCAATTTCAGTGTCACGTCTAACTGCCAATTTGGCCCAGTAAAATATCTATAATTCGTACGAAACGTACAAAAGTATGATAATAATGGAATTCGCGGGGTATCGCTTGATTCATTATCACCCTGTATTTTCTGGCGAGTTCCAGTAACCAATTGGCATAACTGTGAATTGGAAGAAATCGGCACAACAAACTGCTTTCTTGTTGTTAAGACATGAACTACGTTGGGTTTACTCCATTCGGCTTAGAAGGTCGTCGGATATAACCCAGTGAATGGATATACATCCCCTTTCATTATCATCATGTACACGCATTGCGTGTGCTTTACTTTTTGGTTTTCAAACTCGATTATTTTATTGCTCCCAGAGAACGCATCCGATCAATGTAAGGTAGTTCGCTTGAACTACGGCTTCATATGCTAGGGGATTAAGGATGTTTTGTTTAAACCATGTTAAGTGAACAAAACATAATGCAAATTACAAACAAATGCATGACATAATGAAAATCAGAGTCTCCTTTACTTAATTCACAGTTGCATTTAGGAGCAAAATTAAATATTTTCCAAAAGTTTGCTTTGAGATATGTTCCCAACTGTTGAGTGCCCTGAAACGCCCAATGAGTACTTTCAGGGCACCCAGCGGTACTTGCGTTTCCACGCAAAACTCAAGTGTGGCACACATATCTATTGTGTAAAATTATTTACATTTTCTATTGAATGCTTGAGCGAAATGGATAGAAAAAACACAACGCGTAAAATTTAAAAATCTAGTATAGGTATTGTAAAAAATTGTAAAATTCTTCACGTTTGGTCGGGCATTTATTTTTGCCAAAATTCAGTTCCTTACTAATCGCGTAAAAACAAAAAAAACTGAATCCAAATTTTTTTTTTTTGTTTTTTCGTTTGAACTCTCTAAGTATACAACACGAGCGGCGCTTGTCATTATTGCTGAAAACGTGCTGCAAAAGACAACCACTTTAAAATTTAGTTTATAGACTGTGCGGTAAGAAACGAAGAAAATTACATGTTGTTGCCGCACGGAACTTATAAGTAACATACAAACATGTTGAGTAAAATCACGGCCAACTTTATGAAAATGTTTAGCACTATGAAATTTTGATATCAAATTGGCAATGACTTCACTAATCATGATGAGTAAACTGAAAGAACCTAATAGCCTGGACAGACTACGGATTAATAAAACTGGTTTAGCAAAATTCGGTCAAGTATACTCTAGGAAATAAAATTCAATTCAGATCGACATACTACGAAAAATTCAATAAGCTACTAGCAAATTCAAGTTTTTCCTGGTGCTTGATTGAATTTTGCTAAACCAGTTTAACTAATCCGCAGTCTGTCGAGGCTATAAGGCCCGTTGTACATTTCAGCTAAGCTAAGCTAAGCGATGTGAGCTATGCTCATCGCTCTTGGTTGTAAATAAAGAGTTTTAATGGAACGATGCACATTTGACCTAAACTATGCTAGCTATGTTTTTCTGTTTTGAGCGATGCAACTAACTTAATGGTAGTGTGACAGTTAGAATTAAATAGATAGATATCCTTTCTCTTCACCCCAACAACCAAACAATAACTAATACATAATTAGGTGAATCTTGAATTTTATTTTCTAATTTTAAACGAAAAAGTTGTAGGGGAATCAGAAACCTTGCGATGTAAACATAAACCAGGAAATATATGTAACGGTAAAATTAAGTACAATGCAAATCTTCCCTAAAAAATGATTGCAAAACGTCCCAGGAAGTTATGCTAATTATCATTGATTTTGTAAAAATTTGTTGTTCGTCATGTTCATTGAGAAAATCGGACCAGTTTTAATCTTTTTAGTAAAAAAATCTGTTCTAATTTTCTTGAAATTTGGTTTAAACAAAAAATTTTTTATGAATATAAATCTCGAAAAAGCGGGAAAATTGCATTTTCACTAAAAAATTCGTTGTTATAGTTTTTATTAGTTTTATAAAAGTCTGCTTTTTGATTTGGCTAAAAGGGAAATATTTTTTTTCATCTATATAAAAAAAATTCATTAAAAACGGTTAAATTTGCTAATAACAAAATTTTTATTGGTCCAGAACTTTCCAGACTGTATGCCACGTTATTATAGGGGAATGAGAAAAAATTTAACTGTTTCCAGCACCACAATGAAAATGTTGATTATTAAGGTGCTTCCAATAAATTCGTCGCATTCTTCAAGACACTTTAAACAATATACTCGATTTCTGGTTTCAAACCTTTGAAACGATAAGTAACATGATTAGTTTTAAATAAGAAAAAATGTGATTGCTTCCAGCGAAGCAACGGTAGTTTTGAGAGTACTATATGGTGTATTCTAACCGAATTTTTAGTTCAAGGCGTGATTTTCTAAAACAAATACCCAGCCCCCTTGGCATACGGTCCTAAACGATTTTCAATTTTCTCACGATTGGTAAGAAAAATTCAAAGTTCACAAGTCATTCTTTAGATATCATCTTACAGGCATCCAGACGATTTTTGGGGTCAGTGACCTTTAAAACGTCGAGAAAAGTGGTTTTGGGCCTAGACTATTTTCTATTATTTTTATCTGGATATAAAATAACTTGGTGCTACAAACCGAAGTTAATTTTTAATTTTGGTTTTATCGGGGGTTTATTTGTTTTTAATCTCTGCAATCTGTTCTGTGGTTGAAGCATTCCCAACTCTTTCGCAGTACACTTTCCACGTTCTACCTTATGCAGTAGCCAAATCCGTAATATAGCTATTACAAATCTTAAATACGAGTTACGAAGAGATCTGGGCATTGCTTAGCTTAATGACTAAAGTATTGACATAGAAGCAAGGCCGGCTCATGAGTTCTGCAGAGCTTCAGGGGTCACAGTTGTTTTCATTATCACCATCAATCATAATCCGCTGATGAGAAAACCCTTTTGGAACCCGCCCTTATAGAAATTCCAACTCAAAGTCTCCCAATCCAAACGACACCACTGTATACCATTTTATTGAGGGTGGTTAGACCTTAACATTTCGTGGAATGTTCATTGCAACTGGTTTAGTCCTCGAATTTTCGTATTCCATACGACTATTATTTGAACAATTAATTTTTGAAAACCTAAATGCTTTGCTTTTATTCAGTGGCAATTTGAAAACAAGCCACGTTTTATGTTGCTTAAGAATTACCGCATACAAGTTATAACTCTGTAATGACACAGCAAGCACTCCATATAAAAACAGAGTGACAATATATTTTAGGTAAAATTTGAAAAATGCAGATTAAACTAAAAACCTACAGATGGCATTTTTTGTGCGTTCGTAGCTTTTAAACGTAACCTTATTGTGTGTTCATGTATCAAACTAAAGCGAAAGCTAGTTTTAATTTTTTTTCAGATTGTTAAATGTGAAAGTGTCCAAAACAGGAAAGAAGAAAACCAATGCAGCCATAGTATTCTCATTTTTTAGTTATATCCTTTTTGAATTTTTATATTTTTGTTCGCGGCAACAACTTCGTACTTACTCAAGTTGTTTTGAGGTTTTCCCTCTGGGGAACCGAACCATGTTTTTGATAGTGAAAAAATAATTTACGGATAAGAGAAGACATCACTGAACTGAGCATTATGCAATAAATGCTATATGTTCAGCAAACGGCAGGAGGAGCCTGTATGACATTCTCAACATATTCTGTATCACAAATGCGTGTCTTGTAAAAAATTTGGAATTTGTTTTAAATGCAATGCAAACGATTAACGTTATTAATTCTTCTGCATCTACTACCGAGCTACTAGACCGATCACATTTATACGCGATATTCCTTGCTTCCTATAGATGGAAATATAACTTCCTATAACTGGTTATCCTCTGTGCACATTTAACAAATGATTCTTGTTGTAACATTAATTTTCATGCCTCCATAAGTAAATTAAAACCAAATATTTGCCACATTTATTCAGAAGAATTCCCGACCGGTTATTCAACGAGGAGAACTCAAATAAAGAATACGATGGTAAAACTAGGTCGCATTTTGGCCCGGTCACCGTAATAAATTATCTGAAATACATATCTTTTAATAATCTCTATTTTTCTCATCCCCCGAATATGCAATTGAACCATGTATTATAGGCGGTACATGTATCGGTGTATGGGTATTTCCGGCACCAAAATACAAAAAACTCCGTGGCTTAAATCTATAAAAGAATCGCGTTTAGCGATCTCTTTAAAATATTTTCATATATTCAAATTTTTTAGGTCGTCGTCCAATCGTGTACTGCAGGCATTTCTATTCATCGTGCTCTACTGATCGCCATCAATATAGTTTTTTGTTTAGCAATCGATTGAAACGTTCTAAATATTATATTCCGATTGCAGTAGTAAAACAACCGGTTGACAATATTTGGTTGCAATATTCTAATCGGTACAAGTTCCAAAAACCATATTCTACGTGAAACATCAATTTGAGAATTTTAATTTCCAGGATTCCGTAACGAAAATGGCAATATGATGTGAAAAAAAAACTTTGACTCAAACTGATACACAAATCTCATCTAATTTAGAATTTTACTGATATTTTTAGTTAGCATGCAACATTTGCTGGAAAGATGATTTTGAAGTTAGATCTTGCCGTTATGCCAAGGAAACCCGAGAATCTAAGAGTCTAAATCAGCAGATATAGAAGAGCGGAATCAGAGAGTTAAGACAAGAATTTCATTGTAAAGTTCAAAGAAGTAATTCTCGGTTTGTTTCGGGGATCGATCAGCTAAAGAATATTGACATCCAAACCAAGGAAAATGAAATAAAAGCTCCCTGTACAGGGATCCCTCGCATATCCAGGGGTTCCATTCCTTTGAAGGTCCGTGTAGTGTAAAAATGTGTTAAATGATATTCAGAATCCATGTGATGATATGTGACATTTAGACTTGCAACACATACCTCCTTGTGGTTCTTCATCCGTTCGGATTTGTTTATTTATTTTAAGCAATTTCAATTTCCTGCTGATGTGCTAATCACTTCGCTTAAACAACAATCTAAAGAAAATTGCGTTCGTACTTGAAAACCGATAATAATCAAATTTTGCTATTCTTATTTGAAATTTTGAGGACGGCAAAGTAGTTCCTTACAAATAAAATTTAGAAATAACTAAAAACTCTACTCTAGTTTCTCTGTATAAACACCGACTTACACTCTCAAGTAAGTGACACTTTACTGAGCAAATGGCAGAGTGGTTAAGCCTTGGCGTTTGGATTGGGAGGTACCGGGTCAGAATCCCGATAGAGGCAGGATGCGAAGGAATTTTCATCAACAGATTACGATCTGTGATAAAATGGTACATCTTCCATGCCAGTATAGGCTGGCATGGAGCTATGCAATGTGCAGATGGTGATAAAAATCGGACCTATAGCCGTACCTCCTCGAATTGACTGGCAACGGCGTAAAAGTAAGGATGTAAAAAGCAAACCGCGAAAGAGTTGGGAGAGCCTTGGCCCCAGAACAGATTGCAGGGATAATAAAAAAAAAAGTTTTTCTTTAACAAGAAAATCAGAAACTTCTTTTGAATGCTTTCAATTCTTTTAATGTGCACAGCATAGTATGGATTCCAGGCCGATCATGCAGCGTATTCCAGTTGAGATCGAGCGTAATTAAAATAGAGCGAACATAAGGTTTGAATATCTTTAAATTCGCCTATATGCATATTGAAACTGGCATTTTCGATAAATGTAACACCCAAGTATATAATCTCATTGACTTTTTAAAATATACTTCGTTGTTGATTTTGTATGAAGTAATTAACGGATTTCTTTTACGGTGGAAAGACATGATTTTGCATTTCTTAATATTTAAGTCAGCGAGTTTCAATCACATCACAGCAAATATGAGCACGTTTGAGTTTTTGATTATTTCGGTTATTCGATCTGTGACATCCAAGGCCCGATGTTAGATCCTTGGGTAACACCAGATGTAACTGTTTCATTTTTCATTTCTCATTGTTACAAATTGTCAACGGTTTGATATAGAAGATTTGCACCAATTTATGTAGTCGAGTGAAAACCCAAATGCGAATAAACTCTGGAGTGCTTTTTGATGACAGATGGAATCAAATGCTTTACTGAAATCCGTGTACGCTACATCAACTTGACGGTGCTTTTCTATCTCGTTAATTAGGTTACTGGTAAATTCAACCAGATTAGTTGATGTGGATCGGATAGGCATAAACCCAGGCTGGTTTATTGATAATACTAATTCAAACAATTTTGGAATTGATGATGTATTCCTCTGTAGCACTTCTGTAAAACATCGTCTCGACCCGATTTAAAAATTGGTTTAATTTTTGAAAATTTTCATTCTTCGGGAAACATACCGATGCTTAAGAAGTTGTTGAATATGTAACATAACGGAATTGCTAAAATGTCAGCGTACTCCTTCAAAATAGAAGGTGGTATATTGTCAAGACCACAACCGTCGAGTTATTGATATTTTGTTATTGCTGGGTTTTACATATCTTCCACTAGTAACGCTTGGTTTATATAGACTGATTGAAGAAGCGTCGCGAACATGTCATCAATATCTTTGGAGTTTGATGAGCTGGTATTGTCATAGGTCATAACGGGTGTTTTTTTAATCCTGATAGAACTTGAAATTGTAAAAAATAAAACAAAAAATTAAATTTTTTGAAAAATATACTCTGACAAATCATCGAGAATAGATTCACGCTTGAACAACGCTACGAAATTATTAAAATTTACTTAGAAAATCAGTCATCGATTCGCACAACTTATAGACGACTTTTGCCGCAAATGAAGTGAGAAAAATCCACAAGAGACCCTACAAACTCCATTACATCCAGAAAATTGCACCATTTCGTGCGGTTTTCCGCACCATGATTAATGATTTTTTGTTTGAAAATATGGATGACATGAATCCGGACGGCATGTGGCTTCAACAGGATGGCGCTACGTGCCATACGGCGAATGCAACCATCGATTTATTAAAATCAAAATTTGGCGATAATTTTTTGTGTTATTTTTTACAATTTCAATTTCTATCGGGCTTAAGAATACCCTTTATTAGCTTTGTGGACCCTTCAATTTCGCGTTTATTCCTAAAGTATTTCCAATCTTGTTTTGAGTTTACTTTGATTTTTTCTTGAATTTGATCGAGATACGACCTGTATTTTAATTTGAAATAAATTGCAAATTCGTCACCATTCGAGTTGTTTTTACCACTTCTTCTTCTTTTCAACATTTTGGCAAACGTTTTTGAATATTTTGTGGCTTAGAGGGCATAGGTACATAAAGTTTGAAGCCTTGCAGCATAATGTCATTAAATTTATCAACATTTTCTTTTACATTATTGGAATTGAGAGTTATTTGCCAGTTGATGAACTTTGTAGTCCCAAACGGTTTGTTTTTTTGAAGTTGTATTTGATTTGTTGTTAGTGTTGAGTCAAATACAACATTTTCGAATAAGATGTCCACCATTAGCTTTTCAGTGAGATTTTATATAATTTTGAACCTCAAAATTGGCGTATACGGCGATATTATGTGTGGTATGCCGATGCTCTTTCATAGTGTGGTTAGAATATTTTTTCGAAGAGTTCAGCGAATGTTTGAGATATTTTAGCTTCGTTATTTCTACCTAATTTTCTTATGCTGTTTTTATGGGGAGAGGAATCTGCATATCTCGTCGTTATTTTATTTCTCTTCTTAGTTATTGAGTGAAATTGTTCAACATAGTTTTATCCTGACAACCGCATTTAAAACTTTAGTTTTCAAATTGGTTAGTGTAATATGATTGATAGTTTCTAAATTTATTAATTTTTCCCGTGTCCATTGGCATGTTGTGGGTGTTTCCTTTAGTATTAGTAGATAAACAATGTACGTGAAAAATTACGTAACCCGAGAGTTTGTTTCATTAATTTTCCAATTACGTTATCTAGCGAGAGCAATAGTGTGCAAGCACGGTGTAAACCGGGGGTTACCCACATGCTTCGTACAACACGCAACTTAACCTTTTAAGTGTTCACTTTTTTATAATATTATCTAATTAACCTGCACTTAAATTATAATTTCCCAAAATGGTAGTGATAGTGATAAACCATAAAAAGTATATCACATTGTTTGTATTGTCTAAATTTGATCGCCGGTATATATAAACCAAACCTGTCAAATTAAATTCATATATTCAAATCACATATCACTCTCACCTTCTGTTTTCTTCATTTGAGCTATTTATGGTAGTATCCAGTGGTAGAAATATAGTTTTATATTTTTTTAATCGTTTTATTTGCAGTCTTGCACACGTTCACCATTAAATATGCTACTCACAACGTTAAACTATTTTCGATGCAATCCGAATATATAATTTTTAAAATTTATAGTTTCAGACATAAATATGATTTGGTTATGCATTATGTGAAATTATAATTGTATCTAGTTTAATTTATACATCATGGTAATCATTAAAATATTCTAATGCCAAGATTTTTTTTTTTTTTGTTGTATAGTGTAAATGTAAAATAAAACTCGTAAAACTTTAACGGATTAGCTTTTGAAAGTACAATTCGATTTTTTATTTATCCAGGTGAATGGTGCATATTATGTATTGTATATAGTTTTGAAATTCACGGTTTGCAGTTTAATGATTGATCGATTTATTTGTGAACGATTGGAATATATATGACCAGCAACATAATTTGATGAGTTGCACTAATCGCGTTTTTTTTACAAGCATCAGAGATTAAACGGAATCTCAAATCGATTTATTATTATGAAATTTATTCGATACGATTATCTAATCTGCTAGACACACTATTTCTGTAATTTAAAAGCATTTGCAGTGTATAAAAGAAACAAGTTGATTAAAAAGAAATGTCTGCAACTGCATAATATGGTTGATATCGAGTCTTTATTTAATTGATAACTTGTTTGTAAATTTAGAGCAATTTTTAATGCGATAGATTTGGAAACTTGCTGTTAATTGAAATATTTTAGTGAAATTGTGTCGGGGCTCTATATATACGACGGTATAAGAAAGACATATAATGTTGCGGAATTACGTATTGGCGCTGAAAACATAATATAGTGCTAGGAAAAGAAAGTCCAAAACCTTATATTTTTGCGCGCGTTAATTTTATGCCGGTACTTTCATATTCACTTTCATCGTACAAGAACAAAATAATTAATCAAACCCGGTACAAGTATAAAAAAAAATCTAAATCTAATCGAATTATAAACCCAAATTGTAACAAAAAATTAGAATGTAAAGAAATTTGTCTGTACATAGCAAAAATAAATAAAGTCAAACTTCAACCAAATATGTTCATAGTTCTTGATTTGTAATTTCGATTTATACAAACATACATACATCAATCATTTCTAATCAAATTTTCCACCTACGTTTTTTTTTATAGGACTTAGTAAGTGTCAATAAGCATATATACATATACCTACAATATATATGGAAAGAACTTTCTTTTTATTTTATTTTATTATGAGGAAACTAATTTACTAAAATCTATTGTGAAATATCGAGATTTATGATTTTTGTACAAAACTTCCGGATCTATGTAACTAAAAACTAATCGATTTTATTTTTTATATTTCCAGGTAATTATAACAACTATCAATAATACCAGTTATACTTGCTCAATCACGTGCTAGGAAAACTATTTATCTGAGAATGTCTTCAAGGTAATCGATATACCCACTTTTATTATAATATGTATAACAATATAATAATTAAAACTCATTGACAATTTATTATGGTAAAACTAGAAACTAATTTTGAATAATTATAGTTAGCAACATAGTTGCATATATATATAAAAAACAGTAGCACCTTCTTATAATTTAATTAAACTATCACTAATGTTTTCTCACTTGCCCCGCTGCCGAACAAGTGTTTATGCTCTGTGTACATACGAGTACATATATTATTATTTATATACAAATTAAGACAACATCAAACCGAGAAATTTACATCACATGTCTTCATGTTATGTCATTTAAACATATATAAAATTAAAATCGCGAATGAATCGTTCACTTGACGTTTTACTTTAAATTTATTACAATTGCTGTAATGTGTCGTCTTGTGTAACTTTTTGCGCGATCGATCGTTTAAATTTAACCAAATAAAATAAAATTAAATCAATCAACTATTTAACAAAAAAAATGAAGCACAACAAAAAAAACGTACATAAAACATTAATTTATGTTATTTTATTTTAAACTCAATGTCTTAATGTGTTTGGCTGCTTGCATAACCGCATGTAAAAGCGTAACAACTACAAATAATGTACTGCAAGCGCTTTTCTTTCAATTTGACTCAAATTCTGTTATTGTTTATAAGTGAAATCAATTTTATGTGCAAGTTTTAATGTTTTTTTGTCATTGTCGAGATACAATTTTGAGGTGATCTAGATAAAAACTTGATAAGTGAAAAGTTGTTCTGTTTGACTATTTTTCGCATGCGGTAAATTTTCAAGGGCCATTCGAATAACTTTTTAAATTTAACGCAACGTCTCTTATGGTTTAAAACGAATTGAATGCCCGTACTGGTGCGCTTTCTCTGACTTCGGAATGAAACCTCCATCGTATATGTTGTGGCCATCACCCAATTAATTTGAATCTTTTAATTCTTTGTCGGTTTTTGTAAATCATAAATATTTTAACATTAAATTTAAAAGCTTCCATTGAAGCTGCCACTTCCGGTACACAGATTGCAGAGAAATTTCGCAAGAATCTTCCAATTAATACAAAAAGCTTTAGTATGAAGTTTAATTCTGAATAAACAATCCGCCTAGACCGCAGAGATGCGGAATTTTGGTGAACCAAAGTTTTTTCTAGCGAAACTTGTGATTCCCGGGAAAATTAAAAATCTTAAGTACATATATGAAGTCTCATCTCGATCCATCAATCCGTCTAGGCTGTTCTATTAAAAACAGTTTTTTTTTATGAAAAATCGTAATTTTTGCTTAAATTTTGAGAAACTGATCTGGGCCAATATTGTTGCAAAACTAATCTAGAGCCTTTTAATTTTTGATCGTTTTTCTCGTAAATGATATCCTGTGGATAAATTTAAGCAAAACATCTTTGGTATTAAGTTTCATCCCGTTACATGAAGTTTTCATGTGACTGTAGGGTGATGGATAAATATGGAAACGACTTCTTCGTTTTGATAAGATTTTGATAACATAGTGACGTGTCAGGATGCCTTTCAACACATACCGAAGTAAATTTTCAGTGTAAAATACGTGATCGCGATCATCAAAGTTGGATTAGAATGGTAATAAAAATCTATTTTACAATGGCGCCGCCATATTCATACAAAATGTAAATATATTTACTATGACGTAAAATTTTCTTGATTTAATTTTTTAAGGCTTGCTTGATAAGATAGAAATACCATAAAAAAAATATTTATGTACTTATTTAAATAACAAATAGTTTTTAGGGATAGGCTCAAAATCTCGAATCGCTTTCGAATCGTTTTTTTCAATTTTTTTTAGTGGGTCTTCCGATTACTATTTATAGTCGGTTGTGCCAGGCCTCAACCGAATTTTGTGTTCTAGGAAAATTATCACCATGGTTCTGAGAAATAGTCCAGAACTCTGGACTGCATTAGAGTCTTCCTTGGTATACATGAACACACCTTATATAATTTGATTGGAACCATTTAGCAATTCGCTTTGAGTCTGGATCAAATTTATTTATGATCGCATCAAAATACTCGGAAACTTCTTCAGGAGGTACGAAGGCTAAGCTTTTCAACATTAGAACTTGTATGTTAAAAAATTTATGGTTTCCATATTTAATTAGAAGGCGTTCAGATTGTACTTTTCTCCATAATATTTGACCGAAATGGAAAAGGCATCTTTTGTATTCAGCCACCGGAAAATATATTTCAGCTGCAGCTACGCTTGCTTTTTCAAAATCTGACACAATTCTCTTTGGATTTAACGAGATGTTCCAATATTGATTTTGAGCTCGTTGTACAAAACAATAATGGTATGATCTGGTCGCAAATTTTACCATGGATCGAGAATAACTGTCTTATTATAGATAGTACAACCTCCAATGTACCGTCCATAAGCCAGCATTCAGCCTCTGCTAGCAACAACAAAGATGTTTTGTTCCTAATAAAATATTTTTATTTCCTCCAAAACCTTCCTCCGACAATACAAAGAACTCTTCGTCAATAAACTTTAAACTTTTAAACTTTCCGGCTCTTTCAGTGTTGTGGTCCTCACCTTCGCAATTTATAGTTGTTGTGCTCTGTTTGAAGGTAAATATAATCTGCAATCCGGGTCGCATTCAACAATAATTTCTCTTATTATTTGAGAAGGTCGCAACCCTCGTGCTTCTGCCAATTTTTTTACTTTTTCATTTGCGTTAAAAACGGCTTTTTCGGAAGTATCCGTAGCATGATTATGATCTGATGGTTCCGTTTTTAGTTCAATTTTATCTTCTTTTAGTGTTATGGTGGCTCTTCCTTTACACAATAGGTTTTCCCGTTCATCGCAACACCATCGATAAATTTGATTCTCGTCCATCTTTTCCAGATTGTGAACGTAACCATCAAAAAAATCAGCTTGTCTTTAGTTTTGTTCATTTTGACCAATGAGATTTTGCTCCTTTTATTATTTGTTTTGATTTTTTTGCTTTATTTTTATTTGTAATAGACTCTTATTTAATATTTTTTTATAATTTTAAAAATTAAAATATTTCACACAAAATTATTTAGGATTTTGAAAGTCGGGATTTTGCAAGTCGGGCTTTTGATTTCGGGATTTTAAAAGTCGGGATTTTGAAAGTCAGGATTTTGAAATTCGGGCAAACGAGCCCAACACAGTTTTTTAAATACAAATAGCAAAAAATCGGGTTGGGGTCGTTTGCCCCCAATTCAAAATCCCGAATTTCAAAATCCCGATTATTAAAATCCCAACTTTCAAAATACCGATTTTCAAAAGCCCGATTTTTTAATTTTTCTTTATGAATTCGGGCTCCCGCGGGGACACAAAATCGGGTTTTTTCCAAAGACTGCAATCGGGTAACGACTTAGAATATGAAACCAAATATATTATAACCAAAACAGAATTTGATTCAAAAGCCAAGTGAATTCCAAAATGATTCCAAAACATATAAGGTGTGTTTATGAATACCAAGGAAGACCGCAATACAATCCAGATTTCTGGACTATATCCCAGAACCATGGAGAAAATTTTCATAGAACACAAAACTCGGTTTAGGAAAGATCTCATGTTGATGTTCTGAAATTTGTCGAAGAATTGGCAAAAGCGATGATAGTATTCAAAACACACATTGAGAAGTGGAAAGCTGATGAACGCTTCCCACTAAAAAAATGTACAAACAATATTATTACAAATTAATTATTTAAAAAATATTGCTCATGCTATAACGCTACTAATAGCGCATAATTTTATTAATTTATTTATTTTATCATTAAATATTTCATCAAAAACCTAAACGTCCTTTTCAAGATGACCAAAAATATATTTTATTAAAAAAACATATTTGTCTATTAAATTTTACAATTATTGGTTAAGGATGACCAAATTCAATTAAGCAGGCCAATTAATTTTAAAAATTCTGGAAAAATTCACATTAAGATGCAAATTATATCCGATAAGCCAAATTTGACTAAGATCGGTCAAAAAAAGATCGAGCTCTTAATAAAAATGAAGAAAAGAAAATTTAATATTTAATGTCTTTAAAAAAAATCTCGACTTTTGTCGGGATTTTTTAAGGTTTCACCAAAAGCCGTGTTTTGAAAGCCTGGATTTTGAAAGTCGGGACTTTTTTAGTCGGAATTTTTATATAGGGTTTTCCAATAGGAATGATATGATTTTTAAGTGACGTTTCGGCCATTTGTAATATGTCATGATCTGTCATTTTTTGTTTCATTATTTTCAGTAATGTTTACAATTTCATCATTGTGAGATATACGCAAGAACAACGTTTACAAATTATTCAGTTTTATTATCAAAATAATCGTTCTCCAATTGTAACTTAACTTTTCGTGCGCTTTTGCAAGTGTGCTCGCTATTCGACAAATTGTTGAAAATTTTGAGCGTACATTTTCTTAACATAATGTTCAAGTGCCAATACGACAAAGAAACGCTCGAAGTAATGCAAATATTGCTGCCGTTCAGGCAAATGTTGCTGAAGACCGCAATTTGTCGAGTCAAAACCACAACCTCAAATCACAACCTAGCGGATTTTGAGAAAGGATTTGGGTTTGCATCCGTATAAAATTGTTCTTACTCAAGAACTGAAACCATTGGACCACCATTAACGACGTGAATTTGCTGATTTTGTCTTGGAACAACTTGAAAACGATAACGATTTCTTTAAGAAAATCATCTTCTGGGATGAGGCTCACTTTCATCTGAGTGGTGCGGTAAATAAACAAAACTGTCGATTCTGGTGCGAAGAAAATCCACAAATTATTCATCGGGCTCGACGATATTGCAAATGGTAAACCTGCAAAAATCTCGAGCTCAATAATTTTCACAATTACTATATTTAGTTTATTTTACTATGTAAAATAAAGTAAAAAAACTAGAGTATAAAGAAAACTTTAACAGTGTCGTCACGTGGTTTATTGTTTAATTCCTCAAAAAACATAAATATCATAAATATTGGTCCATCGACCATCAAGAACCGTGTAAGGAAATTATAAGGGTGTTAATTCCTTATAAAAAATCAGTTACCTCTAATTATCTCGACCAAAACACAATCGCATAGAGGTAATTCCTTAGGCTCTGACCTATCAAACGTTGTGTGAATCATTTCAATATGAACTTGTTCAGTACAAATTATCTTAGCAAGACTATCGTCGGTTCTGTGTAACTTTGTAGTGAATCTCATTATGGCCAATAACAAGACCAAAAAATTGCTCTAAAATGGCACAAGATAAGAAAAACTCCTATATGGGTTGAACTTATCAAATATCCATTGCGTATCGTTTCATTAGGCTTATTTAGTAAGATTTTTTACAATGCTCTCAACGGTTTCTTCTGGTTTTTGAGTGAATCTATTTCAAGCTGTTAATCTCATTCTGGCCAATAACAAGACATCTCAGAGATTGCACAAATATTCCATCATATGGAGCTAACTCCAATAAATTTTACCTACAAAACAAAGCATGTTTCGTTCCAATGTGGATTTGCTCATTATATATTTTAATCAAACTTCTAATCGTCTCCTCCTGATTTTTAAGCAAACGTTGATGGTCTCAAGCTAATGGATTCTAGTACTTACACCAACAATAGTTAGAGGAGGATTTGTTGTTACCTTAAATATATTATATTATATTTCGATTTGGAAAGGCACTTATAGTCTCGACCGAACCCCTTAAATTATTTAAACATGGAGGAGCTATCAGCGCATCTAGTCGTCAGAGAAATTACATAAGAAACGGAAGATCGTCATCATATGCCCACTGCATAAAAAACGTGATGAACTGAAAATAATAAATTTCCACGGTGTCTGATGAGTGTTTTTCTTTAAAAAAAATCGTGCTGGTCAAGTCAACGAAGTGCTTTGTTTGATAGGGCATACTGTTAGAAGTTAGTTTTATCTAATGGAATTTTGATGCAATATCTGTGATGTCTATAGTTACTGGTCTAACTGAGATTCACTCAAAAATCAGATCAAGAGCCGTTTAGAGTTTTGCTTAAAAATAACGTACTGAACAGTTCTATAATGAAAAGGCTCAATCGCTGTTTGAATGGGCGAGCCCGTAGGAGTTTTTCCGATACGGTGAAATTATGGTGCAATCTCTTTGATGTCTTGTGAGAATAAATGAGTTTCATTCAAAAATCAGAAAAAGGCGATGATAAGTTTTTTCAAAAATACATTTCGAGCAAATTCACATTGGAACATAACATGCTTGGTTGATAGGTTAAACTCGTAGGAGTTATTCCTAAATCTTAAAAATTGAGAACTTTTGGCACGAATTATTTTCCAAAACCATTTTCTCACCAATTTGTAAAGTAAAGTTTTGTTAGTGCATGATCCAGATCATTAACCCAATTTCGTGATATGAGGCAAATTTTACTCAATGTTGAATGGCCATTATCGACCATTCTCAGAGAAGGTCATTCAGGTTTCGTAAGAGCATGATGTTATCAAAAACTTGATAACTTTTCGAAAGATTTGTAGCTAGAAGCCATTTTCCATTAAATATTTCTAGTCAACAATTTTGGATATAAACACTCAAATTGCGAAACTATCACTCCAATTTCCTACTAGAATCTTAATTTTTCTTATTAGATTTTGGTTTAACAGTGTAATACTCATACATTGATAAATACGTGGAATAAAGCAGAGTCATGTAAACCTCCCTTATACAAATTTTCGATTACAAGTTTAATCCATTTTTTCATACTACTATAATTTTCTAAATTAAATTAGAAAATATCATAATTTTCCCATCGCTTCATTAACCTTATTTAATTCAGCTCGCATTTTAGCACTCTATACAAGCAATGTAAACACCAAACAATAAGATTTTTCCGGATTGAAAACAAACACAAACGTAAAAAATTATTTTGCAAACGCGACGCTGAGAATATCTCATCTCATTTTATAATGAACAAGCATGGTACAATTAAATTTAATTATTACAAAATAATTAAGATACACAGAGTCATTATAATTACGGTATATGTATAACACAATCGCGGCATATCTTGGCGACCTAAAGAAGTGTTTATCGGTCATTGTACACATTTGTATTGCTTCAATTACTTACGAATTACGATTCGAAATAAATTTAAATACTTTAAGTCTTTTTATGATGACGAATGAAACTTTTCATTTTTTGTGTTTTGCAACCGCATACTGTTCAAGTGACTTTCACTTGTGTATAGCGAGTGCGACACACTCTTTATATAAAATATGATATACATTTTAATTTTTTTCATTTGTGTTTTTTTTTTTTTTTTATTAAGGTTTTGGTTGTTTACCAAAAATTTCTGTTAATATAATTACAATATTTAATTTAATACTTTATGCTTATGTTACTTTGATTTGACAAACAGTTAAAGTCATAATAAGAAATAACGGAACGGTTTGTTATGTGCGGTATGATCTTTGTACGTATATATTTATGTCTTAATATTTTGTAATATTTGTAAATCACGAACGGAACGTTGAGTACAGCACCTTGCATAAAATCTACTTTCATTTTCAAAATTCTCAACTTTTTGGAATATATAAGTAAACATGTACTTATGGACTGGTTTAAGTAGATTTAATTTAAAAACAAGTCTAAAAAATTAGCATTAAGAATTTTTTTACTTTCTAATAAGGCACAACAAATAATAGAACAGGTGGAATAAATCGAAATCACGACACTCGAGTTCAAAGACTTCGAATATAAATAAATTTAACACAATAACCGTTTTATTCAATTATAGTTATTTTAATATCTGTCGATTTTAATCATTTAAATCAAGGTACTTGAGCACTGAGATATAAATTTAATCTCTTGATCTCTTGATAATTATGATTAATTTATTTTTCGTACAAAATTTGATTCGATATTCTACAAAGTGCCAATTTCCATATCGAATGCTATTAAGTTTCATTAAAAATGATGAATGTCAAGATTCTACAAAGCACGATATGCTTAAAACGTGATTAACGTATCAAAATAATTAATTTAATTCTTCGATCGAATCTTATAAACCATCTTCAATTAAACCAAAACTGATTTTTTATCTATCTCGGGCGATCAACTTTCAAATTTGTTGGGTTTCATTTATATAGGTTTTTTTATATTAATTAGCCGACTATTACACCTGGCAGTAAAATCTCATCACATTAACACTGAGTTTTATTTTGCTTATTATTGTTACATAAAACGTTTATAGCAGGTAATTTTTACATAAAATTATAATAAAAGATTCACCGCACCTCCTTTAAGTGGTTGTAATTTAATATGCCGCGTTGACCTTTTGCTGGGTGTAAGCTACACGTACATACAACTATATTAACACTAATTTGACTGTTGCACGAAATAGTGCTTCTGGTTCGTAATACTTTACTGTATTTATAATAGAGCAACACTTTCACCCCGTATAAATGAAAAGATGTTTTTTGGCTACTTATGGTCACGATTAGCTGTCAAAAATTCTAAAATGTATGCGCATATTCATATAAGAGTTAACATGCCAACCAATTTTTCGCTTTAAACTTTTAAGGTAAATCAAAATAAACAGAAATGTGCACAAATTTCACTCAGCTACCTTTGGTTATATTGTCTATAATGAAAATGTTTAAAGATTGAACATGTCAAATTATTAAATTTTATTTTATTCCGAGAAATTATGTCTCTCAGAAATTGCCTTTGTTGCAATATCGACCTCTAAGTATGAGACATACAGAAAATTGGTTTAACTATAGGTAAATTTGCTGATTTACCGCCGGCTACAATTTAAATGTAGACAACGTCGACATCCAAGGAAATGACATTGGAAACTTAAATTCCTCTTTATTTACTCTCTATTTTATGCTAACCCTTCTGATAAAGTTGCTGTTTATCTAATAGGTAATTGTCTATTTACCCTAAAACTCAAATAAACTTACATTTAGATACTAATGAACTAATTCACAAAGCGTATGTAAGCTCTGTAACTGTAAAATTTCCGATATGTACTAAAATGGTATTCATAAAATGTAACTCGGCCCTATAAACGGAAGCTTTGTTCTGTAACTTTGGAGCACCAAATTTGGTGACATTTTCGACGAAAAAAATGTCATTTTCTGAAACGGTTTTCGCATAAATATGTCGTTACCTATTGGTAGCATCTCTATACCAACAAAATCTGAAGCTTATACCAATTGTAGTTTTTGAGCTTTTAGATAAAATTCATTTGTTTAAGATTTATTACTTTCCTTGAATACTCCTAAATGTTGATCATGCAATAGACACGTACAGTCGAAACAAATAGTTTGTCTGCGACGAACACCAAAAAAATATTAATCTTAAGGGATATAAATAAATAACGCCAACTGTACAATACATTCTTGATTTAATTCATTTTTTAAATAGTTTACATAAAATCCAGTATTTTTAATTTTTTATGATAAAACGAACAAAACAAATTTTATTTATAACGCGAATTTATGTCAATATTCGAGTGCCGCTACAGTTTGTGAATATCATTTTTAGAACACTGTATGTTTTACTGTGAGCAATTTCTATGAAGTTGCAGCTATAGAATCTTTAAATTTTCAGAATCGAGTCTTAAATGACATAAATTATTCGTTAGTAAATGGCCCACTCATATACTAAAACTAATTCTAACTTTTACAACAAGTTTTTAAATTAAAACTTTATAATATATTTAAAATCTCTAACTAACTAGAGACGGCTATATAGCTACATACTAATAAAAAACATAGTTTAACAGACAGTTTTCTTTGCGCGCCATCTCTTATCAAATAGCCTTATTTATTGCGATGGAAGATTACTATCGACCATACCGGGCTATATTCAAGGGAAAATTTAAAATTTTAAAAAAATGTAAAATTTAAATGTAACCGAGTTTTAATAAAAATTATTTCCATGCCAAAAAGAAAGTTTGTCGCACATGTCCCAATTTCCGCCAATATCCAGTTTACCGAGACATTATAACAAAGAGCGTAGAAGAACTAATATAAGGGAAATCCTCATAAATTCACACCTCAGTTACACACCTCCGGTTCACTTTAAGGCATATACCTGCAAGCTATAACTAATGAAATTATAAAATTATATGATACGTAAAAAAAGAAGCAAAGTAACTAACACTCAGCTGTATATTTCTGAATACGGGTCCCAGTTTTGATTGGATGCGGGTGCAGTATATTCCCCACACGTGTTGATCAGTCCTCGTTGTAACACGGGTTTTGTATATTTTTTTATGCGTACTTGCGTGGTGTCACAACACAATTTTTAAGGTTTTTTTAGCAGCCCAATCAACCCTGCTCCACTTAGTACCGTAGTGGTATACGCGCTCGAGATGGAGGCCTATACCAAACAAACAAAAAAAAAAATAACACGAATCACTTGGGTGATTACGGTTACGATTTTATTTTGTTAGATAACACACTGAATTCACTGAATTGGGATTAGAGCCCTTATTTATCCCATTTATTCGATTTAATTGTTCTTTTACACAGTGCACGAAATATTATAATTACACCAAAAAAAACTATACTAGACGAACATTAATGGCGGTCGCTTTGATGATGATTTGATTTTAAATCGACGAATAAAGACAAAAAAATACTTTGGTTTAAGACCACACCACACCTTCATCAAAATCACATCATTCGTCATTATCACTGTCCTCATTTTTCGATCCACAAAAAAAACACAGGGTAAACGTACAGAAATGGAATTTGCAACGCATCCAACACAGATGTGCATAACTACCGGATACGTTACACCCGATAGGACGTGCTTTATTCCTTCTCATTGCTATTAGTGATCTGGCAATCTGGATTCGCGACCATACAGTTAAAAAAAATCGATTTCTAAGCCACGGAGTCGATAACAAAAATGCACAGTAAATTGGATAACTAGCGAACTTGTAAGATTGACTTGTAAAAGAATGTAACGAAAATTAAATATTACCAAATCTCCTCATTCTCATTAGGCATAAAAAAATCCCGTTAAATGCGTCATTATAGTGAGAACATACAACCGACCTACATCTATACTTTCATTGTTTGACTGGCCCGATTTAATCTGGAGTCTAGCCTTAATGCACCTGGTTTACATTTAATTAGCTCACCATATTTACGGAAAAATACGCTCGTTTTCATAGAATCAATTTGACAAACTATTTTTTTTCTGTGAATGTTTTAATATTTAACAAAATAGTTAAATTAATTTATGTATTAATGAAATTTATGTGAGTTCAGTGATCAAAATACTTATAGCATTCAACTTCATATTGTTTAGTATGGCCAAACATCAGAAGATGTGAGAAAAGTATATATTAGTTCCAATTTTCTTCTGTCTATAGGTTGTCTACATTTTCTACTAACTAAATTGACTAGTTTACTCTAGTCGTTCATAGATGGCATAATGAAAACCTCGTCCGATGAATAAACAGAAATTGTCAAAAAAATCAAAAAAAAATCTCCACAATATTTCTAATCAGCGATTAATAAATGTGAACTAAGTTTGCAGTTAAAAATTAAACCTCACGTACATTTTGTAATATGGACATTAGCGACATCTATCAATACCTGGTATGAACAAACTATTAATTTATTTGGTATCAAGTACACAGTTATGCTATAAATTTATTTTTAATGTCGTCTGTTGGACATAATCTTTGGCTGTTCGATTATTAAATCTTGTTTGTGACGTAATTCGGAATGAATTATCCATGCATTAACAGCATACATCATTAGCAGCCGATACTTTTTTTCTACCATTTTTGGACTCGTACAGTCCGTCCTGATCAACTCTGATACAACTGATTCATCATTTTTTTCCTACGGTTTAGTCATTGTGGCAGTTGTTTACTATCACAACCTAGACTAGAAGTTCTAGGCTTGAACACGAACCGCTTGTTATTTTTTCTGTTACCTTTGGGATTTTTTTTCTATTTTCCACATTCGAGCACTGGTAAAATATCGGTCGAAGCACAAAGTGGCTTACGGGTGCTTTATAGTACTTGCTAATCCATTGCCAATTCGCTCACCCAATATCCCGGTGACAATACCTTCCTCTCTTCTACTATAAATATTAAAATCGTGGGTGTAGACTGTTCGTGCATCGCATCGTTGTATACCACGCTCGGCCAGTTTTAGCGGCATATATTGTTTTAGCGACCAATAATTTTTTAAAGCTGGAAATTAGGATTGTAAGACATTATGAGACTAATTATACTTTTATTTCCGACGTCGGTTACCTTTGTGATTTCGAATTTCTCTCTCTTTGCATTATTTAATTAAAAAATTTCGTGGAAACATTTTCATAAAAATTTGAATTGGAGTATCTGATCGATCAAAATGAGAACCAATAATTAGTTCGCATTCGTGCCTCAAAGGCTTCATCAGGGTGGTGGCCAAATTGAAACCATTTCAACGCTCATTGTCTGTTGCTGTCGTTTACTGAGGAGTCTAGTTCAGATTATCGTTGATGTCCTGTTAAGCTATGTTTTGATCTTTTTATACAATAGTTGAGGAAATATTCGCCTTTTACTATATAGCTATAATTTTCTTTGCTTGTTAATTACTGGCAAATATTTACTGACAACTTTGAAAGTGTCTCAGTAATTACGTTAACTGATCATTTAACCCTAAAAAATTATCTTCCGGACTATCCTATTAATTTGACCGTTTTTGCAAAGGGTTTTATTATTGTCTAAAATAACACTGAAAATTACAAGAACCCGGACTCTAGCTCCAAAATCAGATCTTATTCTGGAAGAGGACGAACTAATCCGTTGAAAATATCGCAATATATTGTTGTAGAAATAGCAAGTTTCTGAAGTTTTAATGAATATTTTCCGCTGTCTCGCAATATTAATTTTAACTCTTCGTGTTGTTGCTGATGTTGAGCAATCTCTTCAAAATTGATGGAAAAATTCTCGATTGAGTTGACTCGTGATAGTAAATCGGCTGTTATTTGTTCACTTTACCAGCAATATGCCGTATGTATTACAACAATTGTAGTGGTATCGATCGGGTTTAGTTATTGAGTTTAAAACTCTATAATCTCCTCTTGGTCTCCATGAACCATCTGGTTTCATGGTTGGTGCAATTACTTCCGAATGGTTTACAAACTCCTAGTTTCCTCAGATACTCGAATTCTAATCGAGCTGCTTCTAATTTTTCGGGTGAAAGGCGTCTGGCTTTTGCATAAACTGATGGCACAAATGACTTGTTGGCATTACGTTGTGTAATGTCTTTGAGTTCATGCAGATGTTTGATTAGTGTTAAATAATGTTTTAATTATACTAATACCTGAGTTAGACACCAAAGTTCCACAAGATTCTAAACGTGTATTTTGTCATTTATCATGTTTTGTTTAACGTCAATTAAAAATCGTAGAGTTTGTTAAAAAGTCAGAACCAATGATAAGTGAATTGACATCTGCAATGATGAATTCAAAACACTGGCGTAGTCTAGATTTATTTTAGCAGGTTTCCAATTCCATTGGATTTGGTTTCAATTCTCGATGATCGGTTGGTGAAGGAGGAAGAACTGATATGTCTGCTCTACTCCAATTTATTTTATGATTATTCTCATATGATGTCATTGTTTGTAGATTGATGATTGATTGTGTGGCGATCAATGTTTTAATTTTAGTTGATTCATGATTTAGCTCATATGATGATTCTTGCTGGAGTCCAGTTTCAATTATTAGATTGTTGATGTTTGAAACTGGCAATGTTTCGTATTAAAATTACACGATTCTACACATTATTTTGCTCGTACGCCATATTCCTGGTGGTACCAAGAAGTAGTAGACTTTCTTGGTCTATTTGGCGTTTTATCTCGTTTTGGCATACCTTGGTATCGACTTTCAGATGATGAACGGGTTTCAAATCGAGCTGGTTGTAATTGTTTATATAATTCATCAACGCGTTTTTCTAATATGGCTATGGTTGTACTATATGATCAGGTGAGGTAGGTAACCAGTTTATTATTTGTCCTGTCACCGCCATATCCTAGCAACGGCTGTTCTGCTATTCTGATTAATAATCTTTTTGCTATGGCAACAATCGATCTGGCTTGCACTGGTTAACGGTTCATTCATAATATTTTAATTAGCCAATGTTCGCCAATATTTGGTTTCAATTTCCTCGAATCATTAAGTACGGATGGCTTACGATCACCTCACTGTAGACCGGATATTAATTTGTGAATTAGTTTTTGCTCGGAATCAGAAAAGTTTTTGATAATTGCAAGCTTGATATTTTCATATTTATTTGCATCTGGTGTGTGGTGTACTATGGACCATGAACTTGTGTCAATCGCTTATTGTCGACTGTCACACTATTCAAATTGAAGAAAATATGTCTCAATATTTTCTCGTATTTGATGTTTTTATGTTGATTAAATATGAAAGCTGTGCGAGGTTTACGATAGCCAGGCGCTGTACCGTTAGATTGAGTACCTCAATTTACTGTTAATTTATTTTCCAATTATGTTTCCGATTTCAATGGCATGCGTGTTTACATTGTTGCCACCACATGTCTAAACTGGTTCGTTTCTTTAATAAATTTGACTACAAAATCTGTATCCTAGACACGTACATTGCTTTTCTCATCTTGTACGCATGAGTAAAATAAATAAACTATTTCCTTAACATTCCAATTTTTGTTAGTTCTGTCTGATTAGAGAATGCATTAGAAAATGTATATTTAGCGGCCATTAACCAGAAACTTATGATTTCACGTGGATCGAACAGAATCGATATATTTATTATTGAACGCAATTTCAAGACCCATCTTCAACTTCGAAAGAATTATTACAATCGGTAATTTTTGTTTTGAGGTTTAAACCTCAAAAGCTCAAAATGACCTTAGATGATGCACGCATGTTTCACAGAATTTCGGTAAACTCATCATATTCGTACAATGAAAATGAAAGTGCTAGGTAAAAAAATTCGTATTCCAAATTTGTCATAAAAACGGCACGTATTTTTCTACCGTACAACAAATTCCGTTGACTTCCTCTTACATATTATATACCTACCAACAATTAAAATCTTCGTCTATATATAAATTATGCAAATCAATTTCCAAAACATAATAATTATAAATTCGGTTCAGGTCGCGCACTAAATTGAATGAAATTAAAATTTTACCGGGTGTCCGCATAAAAAATTTTAACAAAATTAAATTATAAAAATAAATTAAATTACATTTTCTGATAAGTGAGGTGAGACGTACAAATACTATTATGGAAATATCTGTTGGGGCTCAGTAGTTTTCCGAAAAGGAAAGTTAAAAACCGGGCGTGCACGCGTCTGATCAACATACATATTTACAATTACGACTATATATCGATTTAAAAAATCAAACTTTAAGAAAATGTGCAATTGCAAATCGTTAATTTTGCAATCATAAACTACTTTACCAAAATATAAAATACTTGCATGTTTCAATTTTATATTATGAAAAGGTACGAGTAGGTAATATATGCGGTGTGGTGTTACACAATCAGTTTTTTTATGATCTGAAATTGAACTTGTTTTCGATTTTACAACAAACATTCATGATTTACAAAAAAAAAATTGTCATATACGCAAAAAATACAAAATTGTGGGCACAATCAAAGGCTTAATTTTTACTTTACATAATGCATACGAGTATAAGACCAAAACTTATTACCTCAGCTCATGGTTTAAAAAGATAAAGTGATTTATATTTAGTACAAATTAATATTGAAATATAAATAAATATTAAAATTAATGATTTATGGTTGCAGTGAAAAACTCATTATGCAACGCAAGTGCGCTTCGTGCAAAATGATCGCGATGGGTGGTCACCATAGATAAATTTAATCGTTCCAAAATATATACGAACGACTCGGCTAAGGCACACGCTTCTATTTACTATACATAAATATTATCGATTGTGTATCGCTGCACTGCTTAAAGTTCATTGCGCTATTTCATAATCGATTGACGGGCGAATACAACCAACCGTAAGAAGATGAAGATAAATAAGAATAAACCTTTATGTACATAAGATGATTGATGTTAATGTTTATTCAACTTTGTTGATCTCATTGCGGCCGCTCTCTGCTCAGTAATGATCAATAGTCTATTTTATTGGCTGCTGATGGTGTATACGAGTTTTATGTGCGGTAAACGAATGTGATGGTGAATTGATGGAAAATTTATGCAAATCGTAATCGATAATCGCTTTTCTTGTTTTTTTTTGTTTGTTAATTTTTATTGTCATTTGTTGTTTAATTTTTATGAATGAATTGATGTATTGTATTTTATATGTTTTGTTTGAATTAGATTTAATGTTCTTTTCCTGGATGTCGTTCAGCGAATTCTTTTATTAATATTTTACTGGAGACAATTACCGCAAAGAAAAGTAAAATACGTTATCTCATCTTAACGTGTTTGTTTCACATACTATAAACGCTACTGAAAATCGAAACGAGCTTATACCGACCGACTGTACTATATAGTGGGTAAAGCTTTGGAGTTTAAAATCGGGAATTCGGGAGGTATCAGGTTCAAATTCCGATTCTGATTACGGCCGACCCATCTTCCATATGCTGGAATTATGCAATGTACAGATGGTCCACGTAAATCCGAACCATAGACTTTCGCTTCGATTTGGCTCTGGCGTGAGTAAGGACTTGAAAAGGCAGCCAATTCGAGATTTATCCTTCGAGGTCGGTACGAAAGTCAGAATTACAAAATCCCGAATGACCAAAATTAATTTTTTAAAATCCACATTTTTATTAAGAACTCAGCCATTTTACGTTTGATCTTGATCACATTATGGCATGTAATTTGCATTTTAAGATGAATTTTTGGAAGTTGGCCATTCTTTGACCAATGGCCCAAGTTAGAATAGCTGGATTAGGATTCTCACATCAAATTTAGCTGAAGTTTTGAGTTTTGGCCATGTTGAATGGAACTTGTCCATTTCTTAACCAATAATGGTTATATTTGAAACATCGGTCTAGTTTGGATTCTACCATGAATTTTGAACTAGGGATAATTCTTCTGTATATTGAATCGAACTTCGATATTTCTTAAAATATTAAAGTATTCAGGGCAAAAGCCGTAACTACTATGGCTGAAAATTAGAAATGGTGATCAAAACAACATAAATAACAAGAATGATAATGTCGTTGTACGTGGACCCTTCTAATTTCGTTGGGTTTCTTGCCACCTTCCTTTGTGAATTGTGTACAACCACACCAAATCACCTCGTCCAAAATTATTAAATTTTTACATCCGTCGTACATTTTTTACGTTGCATTTACGGCTTTCTCCTATCTCACTAATCCGTTGGTTGAACTTTCATGTAAGCCAATTCGCCCTCCGTTTTCTTTGGTCGTACGCACTCCGTTGTACCTTGAATCCTTTTTAGTTTTCCGTGTCCCGCTCTCTGTTCGTATCGCCAGGTTTCATGTTACATTCGTCGGGATTATGCTGCCTCGAAAAAACATTATTGTCTCGGACGTAGTGACCTAATTTCCCGCACTTGAAACATCTCCTTATACTTGTTATGTTACTTGGCTGTGCACCTGACTGTTAAAATTTTGTGTTACTCTAATACGATTATCTCCGTAATAGGCTCGGAATCCAGCTTAATCAATTTTATTGCGTCCGACTCCAATACTTCATTCATGGTTTTGCTCATGGTATTGGTTCTCAAATTAAGTTTCAGATGGTTGTACTTGACAGCACTGACAAACGCGTCCACTGTTAGTTCATTAAACTAGCTGTAATTGGTTTATCGCAAGCTTAATGCTATCCACACGTATAGTCGCTTGTTTTGTTGTTGTATCTTGTAATTTTCAGACGTGTGACTGTGCATACCTTAGTTCCAACTCATGACGGGTCATGACTTATCCGTTCATAGGTTCTTTCTGTTGCAGATACACTTTGAAAGACCACTGCAGCTTTCTCTCGATGAGATGAAATGCACTTTAAAATTCTCAAATGGGATATCGCCATATATTCCTTTTATGAGCATCCGGCAACTTATACTGTTTAAAACTTTTTTTCGAAACTGCAGGAATCTCCAAAAGTTTATGATGAATGAATTTTTACGCGTGCCTCAACTTTCCTAATCTTATTTTTATGTTGATTCCTAGTCATGACTTCATCTTCAAGGTTCTTCATCTCTCGTTTAAGCTCAGGAGCGTGATTGTATTTCCGGTCTTGTTGATTAAATTTTGCATTTTGATCTTTGCGTAACTCGGCAAAATGTTAACCTTGCTCCGCTCACAGATCGCTTGGTTCTATACATCTCACTAGTTCGTTCTTTGTTTATTCGTTTGTTGAAGCAACACCAGGATCGAAAAGATTTTAAGGTTATAAACCTGGAGCGAAAAATTAAGAGCCCACTCTATAGGTGGTAGAAGTTGAACCGGCAATCAAAATCGTGGTACTAAAGTGTGCAAGACTAAATGTGGACTGGTTAAGATGCCATGTGAGAGAGTTTGTGGCTCCGAGTTTGTGTTGAAATTCCTAGGTTCTTTATCGGGTCAAAAAATGGTATGACCGTTTAATCGATGAAAACTGAAGAAAAATATAGGCCTTCGTTCGAGCAGTGACCTCTTCAAAATGAGCATATACAGGGAAACCATATGACGTTCCCGTCTAATTGGAATTCCAATATTGAACTAACAATAGTCAATGGAGCCTTATTGGGCTCGATAGCTGGGTGGTGTTTTGGGCATTTAGTAATCACAGAGTTATCACATTTGAGTTATCAAACTCGCCACAGAATAGTTTGTTTGCAAGTAGTAAAACTCCGAGATTTGTCATTAAGTTAGCTGATTGGGGTCTATTTGTTAGACACTTGAAAAACGGTGGAGAGACACTTCCAGAAATTAATTCGATCAATGAAAATATTACTCGTGTGAAGCTAATCTCAACACAGCTAACCAATATAGATCTTAGGAAACTTAGATCTTCATATGCATAAGCTTAAAATAGCATACCAGACGGAAAGAAACCAAGAAGCAAAAGAGTTACAATATTCACTCTTTAAAGGGGCAAAAAATAAGTACTTCGATGAAATATTTAAAGCGAACCAAAGTAGTTTCCAACGGTTCGTCGAGGAACGTGGCCACTGACAAATCAAGACCTCTTGAAATTTTTCAATAACATTAGAAAGGCAAAGGGAGTCATTACAGATACCTGGCATGAGACTTGTTTGGAGTTACTTAACTTACTTCTACCGCACGAAACACCAGGCGAAACTGAGTCATATGTTGCTATGCGGGACGCCGACTAAGTATAAATTTTGAATGCATATATGTTTGAAAAAGAGCCGTTCAAATTTTATTCAAGCAGTATTTTGTTTGGCGGTCGAGTGTTTGAACAAAAATAACTTTTATACAAAAAATATTGATTTTGACAATTCAAAATTTAGAATTATATTTTGTTAGTGTTGCTATTGGGCTTGGCGGCGGTTTTGTTGTACGGAAAATATCCAAGATAGTTTTAAAATTAAGTTGCGTGCTACTCTTTAATGCAGATGAAATTATTTCTTGAGTTGGGTAAGATTGAAAAAATTATTTTAGTTACAAAAGGCAAATAATTTGTGAAAAAATTTTGTAAGAGTTTGCTTAATCATTTTAGGGCAAATATCCGTATTATCCTATAAACCGTAGACCACATGGCCAGGTGGAAACAATAAAGGCCAATCACCGATTATTTTACACCCAGATCAAAAAACCAATGTCTTCTAAATGACTGCCACTTTATAGCATCTCTAGATTAAACCATTTCAAATTTAAATATTGGTGCTAGATGCAGTTTTTCAGTAAGATTTTATTTAGTTTTACCCTTCTAAATTAGTCGGATCAAATGGATTATATCGCCCCACAATGAGGCTCGATAACAAAAAATATAATGAACTGAATCAAATAAATTTTCACTGAATTTCGGTTTGTCTGCTTTAACTCAAATTTTAGCTGAACTATTCGTTTTAGCTTTATAAAACGATTCATGGCGATAAAAATCCGAACACTGATTCAACTAGTTTTTATACTCTTAAATTGGATTACCCGATTAATCCAAGCAAAAAATAAAAAATTCAAATTGACAAGGCAGGACCGAACCGATTTTATGCAAATCAGGCCGACAATTCTAAAAAAACGTAGCATGTTGTGTTGTTTTGAAATGTTAATCCATTGGCCATTTATATCGAATGGCTTTTACGAGTAAGTGTCAAGAAAAAAACTACATGAAAGCGGGTTTTGGGGAACTTCAACAGATTAAAATATATTAATTGAGTTGACCACCAAATATTGAAATTCAGGCCCCAAATATTGAGCCACCAAATATTGAAATGGAGGCAATTTTGATGTTTATAAGCTACAATGTTGTACCCTTCAAAATTATGCTACGATACATCCTAGGCGGCATTTATATGTCAATTATTGAAAAATTATAAAAACATTCCAAACTGAAAGGATATTAATCAACAAGTTATACTTGAATTCCATAAATTTTCAAAACTTGATAATATTTTACGCCCAATACATCTAACCAGCCATATCGATCTGTGACAAACCATTTGCAATATGGTATATTCACCTTGAAATTATGTTTATTGCAAGTCCGACAAAATTCCAAATTTCCAGATTAAAATCTCTCATTATAATATCTCATAATCTGTATTCACTGTATTTTTTCATGTCATATACCCAACAATCAAAAGACAAAACAAGTTTACAAACATGTTAAATTAATAAATTTTATATTCACAATATCTGTGTAACCATAAAATTTATCTTAATTTGATAGAAACAACATAAAGTCCGATAAAATAGTATACAGTCTCGAGACAAAATTAATGATGTCAAAAAAAGTTTGGAAGGACGCCCGATATTTTAAAATACCATTAGAAAAAAATACATATGTAGGTTATCGACATTAGCAATAATTTCAACATTACCTTGTTAAAATTGAAATGGATTTCAACCTTTGAAATACTCATTACTTATGCATTATTTTATAAAATTTTCGCGAACAAGACAATAGAAGATTAGCGGATACTTAATTCTTTTAATTAAGTAATAATGACCGTTTGTTTTCAACGCTGTTTTAAATCATATTTCAAAAATAAATTAATTTTAATTTTTTTTTTAATTTATTTTCAGGTACATAAAACCCTCGATGAACATAAAACCGAAATCGTATGTATAAAATAGAAAATTAGGTTAAATCACAGTGAAAAGGTACCAAAACAATGAAAGTTAATAAAAAAGATATCAAAAGCTGGTTTGTGATAAAACAAAATAAATTAAAAGTAAAAATATTGAGTTTTACTTTTCACATTTTAATTAATCTCAATATATTTTAGTGATATTTTCTAAATCACTGTGAATCAATTTATAGAGAGATTTAGGGCTGATTAATTTGTAACATACATACGATTGTAAAATGTTTAGTGTCGCTTTTAATTATTTCGTGCTAATTTTTAATTTACCTTTCCCTCATTAGGCACAAAATTTAAATAACACATCCGATATATTTGTAAAAGATTTCAAGTTTTAAAAATAAACCCAAACCTCATACCCTAAAACGATTTATCTCCTAAATACGATTATAACATCTATAGGCGAACCTCTCTCTGTTTATTATATTTTCTATAGTGTCAATTTTATTAATGACTTTATAACTTAAGGTTATGTAGGAAGATTGATTACTTGTTGCATGCGTGCAGTGCATGAAACAAGCGGTTGAAGTTTTTATGATACCCGTTAGAATATATAGAAGAAATTATTATAATTTCTCTTCATTTAGTTGGGTTCGTGAACTCGATTTTCTTTTGGTTTCACTTACCACGGCGGTGAACTCTTGATTTGAAATATGAAGAGAAAATATGTTATTTTTCAAGGTAATATAATTTACGATGCCGGCGACATAAATTATAATCTAACTTGAAATTATTGTAACACCCGTCATATATTAAGAATCATCTTCAAGATTTATGCATCCAATTAATTTTTGTAAACATCTTATATGCAACATCTTAAGATAAATTACGAAAACTTATCTAACTTTCAAATATTTATTAAGTTCTGAATCACGACTCTTGAGATTTCTTAATTGTTTCCAGTTTTATAATTTCAATTGTTGAATTGTGAAACGAACTATGAAAATTTACTTCTACTAAAAATCGGGCAGGTTGCCTGGTTCTCGATAACAAAAATACTAAATATCACTTGTACTTCCAAAGGACGTAAACAAATTTCCTGAGTCACACAGATACAAAAATTACCATAATGTCACCTTTAAGTTCAATATAATTTAAAAAACACTTAACTCAATTATACAAATAATAAAACAAAGCACTGTACACTCAAGTTTATAATTTTTCCCTTTTCGACGCAATCCCAAAGGCAACCATCTTAGTAAGAATAGTGATAAAAACACTTAGCTGTCCTTTCTCCATATATAAGACAACATTTTAGTTGAGCTCCAGTTAGATGCCCTAATAAAATACTTGGCCTTCCTATTTATTAATAAATTTCTTACTATTACTAAAGGTCAACCGTTCGTAGAAAGAAAAACTACAGAAATAAAGAGATTTGTAAGACTAGAAACGTGGTCGGGCACATCAAATCATCAATTATTTTTCGACAAATGTTGGGTCTAGAAAACTCACTCTTATCTGTGAAATCTCACTGCATGGACGTAACATATCCACAAAGTTTATTTCATCCTTCAGACTTAGCCCTTATTTCAATTCCGATATGAAAAGGATCCAGTCCACATAAAATTGATTGATTGAAAATGCCTATCAGAACCTCTTCCAATTGGGAACAGAATCATTTTTTCTTCCTATAGGAATCTAATATTTACTTATGTGGGACAAAATGGGTTAAAAATCATCAAATTCCTTTAAAATTGTTCGTCAAATGTGGTTTGGGCCTGAAGTATGGGGGTAATAAATATTACAAACAATACTTTTTTTAATTTTTTTATTTAAAAAAAATACAAATAAAAATTATAAAAATTCAGCATGGCTGTCGTGGTATACTACAAAGCATTTTTGGTGCAAAGGAATATCGCATGTTATACACACTGATGTTGCTCGGATATGACACTCCTTTGCCTGGTGCCAGTGGTGAAGATGGTACATAAAGCTCGGGCGATTCGTCTACGAAGCCCTAATTGATCTAAGCAACCACCAAACGACTTGCAAAGTAACCATGCATTGGTTATTGCTACATCAAACACCCAAAACTTGATAGAAGTGTGTTTTCAAGTAGGTCCACAAAGCCCATTCTTTGATTGTACGCCCAAAATACGTGATCTCAAATTTTTTTCAATCGCTAGCGGAGTATGGAGTAGCTTTACGAGTAAAATATCATATTGATTTGATAATAGTGTGACTACACTACACTGATTTGCTCGCACTGTTCCTGTTCCGCCGAAGTTATGCTTTCTTAAAGAGATTAAACGTGGTGACGTAAAATAATTTCTCTCTCTCTCTGGCACTATACCCCATCAAGGGATTTGGCCGCCTCAAATTAGGTTTCATGGTCATATTTTCATTTCGGATAATGAGTGATTAATTCATTGATCCTAAACCAGCCGTGAAATTTTTTCCTTGTCACCGCCGGGAATCGAACCCAGGACGTAAAATAATAGTCAAAATATAATGAAAAATTTAAATCAGGATAATTATTTTTCAAAATTTCTTGAAATTGGATGACAACCGATTCTGCTTTTCCAAAATTACTGTCGGTGGCTGTTGTTTGGATTGACTTTCCTTGATAAATACCAAAAAACCCAGACATTGATGCTAAAACCCAAGTATTAAACCCAAATATTATTGGTTTTCATTTGATAAACGTTTTACAGCCATGTCTACCAAAATATGGGATCATAGACTCGTCTATTGAAAGTGTACTTTGAATAGGGCAATATTTCTAAACAGCTTTGTTCATATGTTCAATCAATGGTCTAATCTTTCCCATTTTATCATTTTGAGGTAAGTTGCTGCTGTCGCATGCATGTAAATTACACATAATTTCATCAAATCGGTTTCTTCTCATTGTACTAGAAATCATGAAGTTCTTCGTATCCAACTGAATCCAACTCCAATACATCCTTCGTCTCGAGTTATTCAACAGAGCAAAAAAATGGGCGATTTTTGAAAGCTGCATAATTAACACTGTGCTTTTTTAAGTCCTCTATAAGTTCTTTTAAGTTCTTAATGAAATAAAAAAAAAATAAGTTTTTTTGAGGAAAAAAGCATAAAAAATTCTAGGGGATGTGATTTGTTTTAATGTATCTGCCGATATTGGACATCTTGGATATCACCCTTTGTCTATCTTCTGTTACGAGTATAATTTCGTTCTACCTCTATTGTTGTAGTAGCACTTTCACGGATATTATTATCGCCCCTCTCGCTTCTACTTGGAGCATTTTAGGTCCCAGATTATTGTAATCTGCACAGTTTTCATCTCCCGAATTTTCTCGGCTTCATTAATTACCATCTACTGGTGGACTGATGAAAATGATATGATGAGGCTCTGTAGACTCTTCAAAGTTGCTCCAGCGTTCAATTTCGCCTAAAACTTCTTGAAGCGACAATGGTTTTCGCCTATGAGAAACAAATATAATTGTAATACACAAAGGCCCAAAGTACCAAAATTGGTTCCACCACTCTAACAGTTATTTTCTAGAAAATGGGAGTTTCTTATTATTTTTAAAGCTTTATAACTCAAAAAATTGACATAAAAATACTTACATATATTTAGAAATTGGAATCCAATCCAAACCGTCAAATTTCGGTTGCACGTGCACTCGCTTTCACAGCAAATTTTTGACTAAATTAAATTTATCGTGGATTCCTCTTTGTGTTTACTTTATAGTAATTTTATTTTTAGAGAAATACAGTTGATTTAAAGGAAGAACCCCTATTTTTATGGAAAAGATATTTTTGTAACAGATCCATGTAAAGTAGTTTCGCACGATCGACGAACCCTATGTATTGCGTGCTGACTAGAACAAAAGATAATTTCTGATTTCTTTTAAATCTGTAAATGATTCTTTCCAATGATTTGAGGAGCTTATGTTGAGAGACTACTATGACTAACTGCATTGGAGTTAGTTAAATCCGACCTACCAATTATAAGAATAGAAACAACTCTACTTCTGATCAAGGATTGTCGATCGACAATGTTTAATGTCAATAGTAACAAGTCTATATCCTAACTGCCTAAAGGGCAACAGTTTAACTCCTCAAAAACTGCAAAAACCGAGTAAATTATGTCGCAGCTGGGAAAGTGATTTGAAAGCGTTGGAGTGAAGTTGATGCCCAAATAACTAAATATACGATGCGCCCCACAAAAAGTGTTGAACGTCTACATGTATTTTAGAATTATCTACATGTTGATGTCGAAAATAGAGTAGACAATGGATTTTTGCATATACAATGTCAACAAGTGGTAGATGAGTATGTAAATAATTCAATGTCGATCATTGCTTTTTTGTTCTAATTCAATTTTCCAGGTCAAATTGGGATTTATCAATAAATTAAATTTTTGCAAATCAAATATTTTAGATTAGCACGTTTAAAATAATAAGGTTACGCGTATTTCGGAATTATGTACCTGTTGGTGTCGAAAATCGTGTAGACAATTGATTTTTGTGCGGACAATGTCGATATAATTGATACATACTCTAGACAATTCGTAGAAAATGTAGAATAATGCTTTTTGGAAATTTTTAATTTTTTTTTCAGTTCGAGGTTGCCGCCTTAGAGTTTTCTATTGCAAATTTAATGAATTTTATTTAATTTTCAAAAAATAAATGTGTGAGATTAATACTTTTTAGTAACGTTTTCGCTTACCAGGGTAACTTCATTTCTTGCCACAGAAAAAATACTCCAACTAAACTAGACTGTTATAAGGTTTATTTTTCTAAATTGTAAATACTCACCTGCCATCTGAAAAATAAATAAAGACTTTCTATCTGCTCTGAACAACCAGCTCCACACCTACCTGCGATAAAAATTAAAATTATCGTGTATAATTTTTTATGGTGTTTAAAATGTCATATTTTGGTTATAGTAATATGACGCAAGTTCCAGTAATCATGTACTTTCGATATCGAGCACCTGCACGCGACACTGTATGAAAGTTTTTTAGGACCATCAGTTTCCTATGCAATACGCCGTCTAAATACTGTATTTAACCAAAACGTACGTGATACAGTTATAGCAGCCACATATCGAGGTTGATTTCAACTAATTTGGTTTTGCCTGCTTTAAATCCAAGTTCAATATTCAACCACATGATTCATTCCCAGTAATTATAGGGTACTTGTGTGGCTTCACCAGATTAAAATTAAGATTTTGTGATAGAGTAAGGGTTGTTTCTAATGTCGGTGATATTTATTTTCTTCTGGCAAACTGAAACTTACATTTGGCCAAGACTAACATAGCCCGAAATATCTAGTGAGCCTTTGGCCAAATTACGTTTATAAGAATTATATATCCTTATCGGAAATCTTTTCGTGCTTTAACATTTAGTGATTCCGTATGGGTGTCCTAGAAAAAGATTACAAAGTTATATAATCATTGACGAGACCTGGTTGATGCCAAGAATGAACTCCGAAGGATATTTTTCATTAAACTATATCGTTCATAGAAACGACGGGAATGCCGTTCCAATCCTTCCGATAGTCCTTTTCGCCGATGACAAGGAAATATTTGGCACTATCGCAAATAAATTTAAATTAGATTTCCTGAAGTTACAGGCGGATCTGGACAGATGTTGTAACTGGTGAACTAACAACAAGTTGTTTTTTAATGTTTCCGACCTGCATGCAATTTTTTCTTCCGACCTAACCGTCACAAGACACATTAATTATACATATATACGAAGAGTTATACTATGTTCGGCTTTATCTAACGAAACTGCGTTGATTTTTGCGATCTGCTTACGTTAAAAACTATATTATAAAGCGTTGGGCTGATTTATTCTGGAGTATGCATCACAGGGGTCTGGTTACCATTCGATCAATAAGTCTAGGACAGAAAGAGAATGATCAAGAACAGTTCGTCCTGTTCGCACTTTGACGTCTACCTTGTGCGCGGATTAATCAATTCGTTTCTCCACCTTATCAGAACGGCGGTGATTTGTTGAAGTTGCAGCGGTTTGATCATGGATGAGATGTGGCTGTCGTAATCCTATAAGCACGCGTTTTGAGTGCACCAGATTGGTGGCAAGTTTCACATTTATACTCCAGAACATCGTATACGTCGGCGTGCTGGTTTTCTACATACTGGTACTGTGCTCACCTACTACGGTCTATCAATGTGTTTAACTCAGTATTTAAAATTTTCGTCTTTGACTTATCAACATTCGTTTAAAATGGCTTTACATATATTTTTTAATACTAGTAGTTGGAGTTAATTGAACAACTCTTTATTTGGTGTAAAATTCTACTTTTTGGCTTTTGCAAGCGTGGAATGGGGTAAGAATGAAGCTGTCCATCTTGAAATGGTTACACTATCAAAGAAATCATAGAATTTTGCTGAATACTATACTGCCGTACTAAACATAAATAACTTAACTGCAAAAAACGAGTTTTGAGATAATCGATGTAAAACTTTTGAAATTTGTATCCTTTCTGTGTTAAATGGAAATACATATGTCTTAATAACAGGTTTCTGTTTTTCTTTTTAATTTATTATGTTAATGTTAAAGATAGAGATTAATAATAGCTATCGAATGGCATCATTAACTCATTTTGGCCAAAAATGCAGTTACGTCATTTATGTTTAGTACGGCAGTATACCAGAAACACCAATTATCGACATTGTCGACATATTGTCTACATTCTCTACATTGTCGACACTATCTTTTTAATTATCCACATTCATTATCTACACATGTAAATTATTAATTTAAAACGAAGCGTAGAGAATACGGCACAACACCGCCAACACTTAAATTAAAAAAACACTCAAACAAATTGCACTCATTAATTTCTTAAACATATTTTTGAGTGAAAGTTATAAATTGAATCTCTTTAACTCTCTGAGAATTTTTGTTGTTTACTATGCTGTATTATTCAGTGTAGGTAACACAAATTTCTGAAAATTATTTAATTTAAATTGAAACTCTTTAACTTGGCGTCTGTGAATCGTATACAGAGATGATCGAAATTGTTTGAAATAACACTTGCAGCAAGGTTGGTTTCTTCTTCAAATACCAATTTAAAACCACATCGATCACTCTAAAATAAATAATTTCGTATTACAATGAGATTTATGGCGAACTACAAAATTTCAAATTTCCAATCATAGTTTTAAAAAATATTTTTAATTGGATATTGAAAAAGCACTAATGAGCGGGTTAATTTTTGAGTGTTTTTAAAATTTTGGGTTTTTATGTAAATTTGGGTTTAGTTTAGTCAAAGTCCTGAAAAACGAGTGATAAATGGCTATGTCAAAATCTTAAATTTTATTTCAAATGCTCCTGGTACTGCTAAAAATCTCTAAATCAATTTGAACATTGGATTTTTGGCGCTTCACTTCGAGATTAATTCGAATCATCACTGTCAAAAATGCACTAATGTTATGAGACAAATAATTTGGAACCATTGTAAAATATTCGATTCGATGTAATAAAATATTGAATTAATTTACAATTTATCGTCAACCGTGACTAAACTACAAAAACAACAAATATAACAGCTCGCGTTGTGTTATCATTTTTATCATTTGGATATAGGCCTAAAGTATTTCTAATTTTTTTGTAGCTTGCCCGCTGCTGTCTGATGACACTAAACCAAGCTGCCACATCTCTTGAACTTCACTTCAATTTAAATTAAATAAAATGAAGAACAATCTAAGATGCTGTGATTTTTCTCAAGAATAATAATTAAAGATTCGGAGCATCAACAAGTAATGTACTCCGGGTTCACTTCTCGTCAACTTAGTCGCAAAATCGATTTATGAGCTGAAGACATATATGAGACCGTCATTGCTCAAAATTCGAAACATCTTACCCTAAAAAGCTCATAAAAAAGCTTCTATTCTGCAATGTAGGGTGATTCAAAATATTCTATTTTAGTGGGGCTAAGTGAACGTTGGTTCAGCCACCCCGCTAAATTTGTTTAAATGTCTGCCTAACTGAATGAACTCAATATTTATTGTTTTTTGAGGAGTCAGCTCAACAGGGTTATTATACTTAATCAAAAGTGTGAACTTATACCATTCCAACGAATATTTTCAATACAGTAAATTACTTGACTTTATTGACTAATATTGCAACCATTTTATATGCTTAAATGCATTTATGGTCTCTAATAACAATGAAATTTTGAATTGATTTTTATCAATACCTTCAATTGTGGTCAATTATGGTTCACGATACAAAATATTTCTATCTATATAGAGTATAAAGCCATGATACACGAAACTTCCTACTTTCAAAAATAATTTTAAAAATCAATATATTTTCAGTACCCCATTGTATAATTTTTAACTCTATTTGGAATTTTATATTGAACAATAAAAATTGCAACACATTTCAATTGTGGTATCTGCATCAATAATTATTGTTTTCATTTCAATTCAATTTAAGGTTATGAATTAGATATAACGTGCATACTCGTATACATAAAATAATTACACATTACACGTACAAGAGCGACTAGAAATGTCAACCACTCCACCTTAAACCACATCTCAGACACAAGACCATTTATAAAGTTTATTGGAACTTAATGACCTTTATAAATCTGTCTGTATCCAAACACCCGTAATGAAATAGATTAATTTAACGCATTAGTAAAACACTCAAAAACTATCAATCAAAATTCGCTGAAATATTATATAGTGTGGCGTATAGAGTGTTAAACTCTGTCGTTTATTAAATTTAATTTACAATACAAAACTATTTGCAACATTTAACGTATTAAACAACAAGTCCTACATGAAAATGTTTTGGAAAATTAATTTTCTTCGTATATATCGTATATACTACCTTAGGTATGTAGGAGACATGTACTTAAGATAAAGAAGTTACATACACAAAACGTAATTTGTAACTTCTAAATGTTATATACGATAAAATCTATTTTTCTAGATTTTGTGTAGGTAAAAAGATATTTTTGTTCAAGATGCAAATCTTACGAGTACGTCGTATGTATGTATATAGCAGCAATAAATGATTTGCACGATATTTAAAAAAAACGTTCTTTATGATTACGAGTGCATACTTCGTAGGTCTCTGTACTTAAAATCATTGTCATTGTAACTATTTTTTCGTGTACTTATGAATGTCGGTTTTGTAATGGGCTTGTCATTTGCCTATTTATGGACTGGAGCAATATTTAACTTACTCCGTAATCTTTATTCGATTTATGATTAAGATAAAATTTTTAAAATATTTTTGTATCCAGATTTACGAGTACGTTAGCGCATTTTAATTAAAATCATAAAAGTATTTCTTTTATGTAAGCAGTAATACGATCGAGACGTATAAATTGTGTAATATGTAATAACTATATAAGTACAAAATCATTAATCGTGATACGTATTATACATGAATTTTTGATTGTCATATTTGACATAATGAAAACATGCATACATAACTTTTGAGATATATAACTTTCTGGTTGGCTTTAAACTTTATAATATTTTGCTTAATGCACATGTTGCGGCGAACAGAAGTGAGAGCATTAATTAGTCACGAAATTTTAATTAAATTTGATAATGAAATTTAATGTTTGGCCTAACGACATAATTTTAATTTGGTCAAAAATATAATGATGTGCGCATTAAATTTTCCGAAAGAGTATGGTCCATTGGATTGCTGTTAACCAACAGGTAAATTAGTTGCTCATAAATCTTGTGCAGGGATAGGCGAGATAGGTTACGCGATGTAATCTACGCGATTGCCGATACGTAATCTAGTACGTAGATTACATAACGATTTTTTGTGCTCCTGACGTCGACAATGTAGACAACGTCGATAACCTGAGAAATACCGCACTATTAAAATACGTGTAAATTACATTAATAATTACTTACATCTAATCCTAACTTTTACAATCATTTTATAGATTATATAAAATTTCTGAACTAGAGACATTTATATAAAAATATCGAAAAATATCAAATAGACTATTTATCGCAATGAAAAATTTCTACGACCATAACAGTGTACAATTTCATTGTTTTCAGCAAAGTAGAAGGAAAATGTGAAGAATGAAAATTTATTTTTCTACATAAATAAAAAGTTCATAATATTGTGATATGGCCGTATATATACATAGGCACTGCAAATATCTTCCTCCAACAAAAAAAGCACGAATATATGAGAACCTGCATCGAAAACGTCAACTTGCAAGCGGAAAACGGAAATTAGTAAGATTGTTCAGCCAATGCCAGAAATCTTACTAAATACTTTGAGAGATGCATTCGCTGTTTATTAATGCCCGAGTATTTAATAAAAAAGCTATATTGCAACTTTAAGCTGCATTATCAATAAGTCAGACCAAGTTCCTGAATAATGCAAATGATATGGTGCTTCTTTCCAGGCAGACAAAAAAATCTGGAGTCGGAAATCGAGTCTTCTAAAGCACTATAAAATGCACAATCAAGGTTGGTACATTGAAGGATTTTGTAACATTTTTTAAGGTATTTGTGGAGAAAAGCCTGAAACTGTAGCTTCGAATATTTAAAAACCTTGCGAGTGTTTTCAGAGGCCCAAATTCTTCGATTTGCTTATTTATTAACGCGATCGATTTTTTTTTAAGTCCTTTGCTTTATACGAAATATGCAATTGGTTTGGTGATGCTTTGATCCCTACTATCCGTTGGATCACTCTTTATTATCGTTGGTTTAGAATAATATCACATGGTCGAGAAAATAATGACGCCTGTTCGAAAATAAATTTAACCGTTAATTATGACTTAACATAAAAAAACAAATTTAATTCAATGTTTGTATTTGTATACAGATTCAACTTTAAAAAAAATATATTTTATAATTCTAATGTGAACTCCGGTAAAACTCCCGCACTTTTTCGAAACTATCCGCATTAAAGTTTGCACACCACCTTCAGTCATTTTTTTTGGAACAGCATTCATACTTTGGAGAACTCTCCTATTGTTCTAGACATTCTACGTTTCTTCCGTAAAAATCCTTTTATTTTGCACCAATATGTTTCAATTGAGCGAAGTCGTGGGCAGTTTGGTGGGTTGTGACTTTTAGGTACCCCTCGAATATTGTTATTTTCATGAAAGTCCATCGCCTTACCCGAATAGTGTATTGTAGCCAAGTCTGGCCAAAACAGCACTGGTCCTTCGTGCTTTCGAATGAAAAGAAAACTTCTTGCTTTCAGACAATTTTCAGTGTATCCCCATTCATTGTACTCCTGCTAGGTCCTTTTTCCACAAGTATAAATTCTTTGCCAAACTATAACTTTGAAAGTATCCTTGAAACTTTGTTAGATACTCATTATATAACTTTCTGGCCCTTAGTTTTGATGTTTTTTTGTTGCTTCTCATCGCGAAGAGGCACTTTTTTCTTCTTTCTGGTTTCTAAATTTAGATTTCTATTGATTTTTATGACCGTAGGTACCTTTAAAAAAACCAATTTCTTTCGCAACTTCATTGGCCGATAGTGACGGACTATTTGTATAAAGACGAACAACATTATTGGCAGCCATTTTGTTCATCACACCACGCAGACGACCAGATTTCGGTGCCTTCCTTACGAAATTTTTTCGATCTTCTTTTGACTGTTCTTATATTTGTAATATAAATGTTTGCAATTTTTTGTGCTGAATGTGGAATCACTAGCGAATTGTACTAAAACAATTTTGTGCACAAGGGACGATCTTGTCGGTGTTATTTTGATTACTAATGATAAACTACGATGCAACTTGGACTGTGGTGAAAACAATAAATCACGAATATAGAAAACAAAATACGGAAGGAAAAGCTTAGAAAAGTTACAGCGGTTTTGCGTGATATTTGAGTATACAAGATATCCTAATTCCAATAGATCTCACCACCTTTCCTGAAATCTTAATCATTCGGCCACCAAATGTAATTCGTACTATATTATTTAATTTAGAATCAAAAGTTTCCAAAGTATAGTTTCGTAATGGCGATGGATATGTTCATGAAACGAGATAACAGACGCTCTCTGCGTATTTAGTTTGTCATTTTTTAGTGTCGGCTGACCCAGGACGTAATGATCGAGCATTTTTTCTAAATATATATTTAGAAGAAATATATGTGTTTTATTTGGAAAAACATAAAATTTAATTTCTTTTTTACTCCGAAACGCTTTTTCCGAGTGCACAGCTAAAATTCTGGAGGCCAAAATCTGATGAAGTAATAACCTTTGGTTAGAAAATTGACAAAATAGATCACAAAACCAGACTAGTTCTAACCTTTCAAAATGATTCACAACGGGCTGGAAGACTAAAACTTTTGTTATCATACCACCTCCTGAATTTTCAGAAAAAATTAATAATGTGAATTCCGTGTGCTGATAAAAAATGAAAAATGTGAATTCCGTGTGCTGATAGTTTTTTGCGATAAAAAATATTTCGCAAAGTCATTAGTCGCTTAATAAACATTATGCACTCTTTTCTCTGTTGCTTAGAAAGATTTAGAAGTGATTTGCTGAATAAAGTTGTGGTCATACACGTACTAATGATGCAGAATGTTCGGGCGTCAATGTTATGGGCATTTTAATCGGGTAAATACATAACCATGCGTTTCGTCTTTATGGACACTACCCCAAGCAGGGAGAATTTTTCCCACAGTTTTTATCTAAGAATTTGTCCACAGTTGTAAATTTTAGAACCAGATATTTTGTAACAGAAATTCAATTGCAGAATAAAAAATAACGAGAAACCCGCCCTAGCTTGTAGAAACCTTTTCAATAATTTAACCAGAAACTTTTACAAAAAAAATTTTCAGCGATAAATTCCTAATATTTCATTGAAGTATAAAATTTAAAAACATTTGGCTTTTTGAATCCTGATCTAGGATAAATCAGATTATTATACTCAGATTATTCAGTTTGGGAGTCTAAGCTTTTGCAATGCTTTTAAAATAATATTAAGGGCGATATAACCATGTCACTGTTTCCAAAGGTTAGATATTTTTACAAAAGCATAGTAGTTTTGTTGAAGAATGGGGATAGTCATGAAAACTATTGTGAATAATTGCTGCGATGATTGTTAAATTGGTAGGTGTGTGCTTCCGTATTATCGGAGTGAAGTTTATGCGAAAATAACAAAATATACACTGTGACCCATAAGTACTTAGAATTGAAAACACACTCAAAAATTGAATTTTCTTAATATTTAAAAAAATTAATTAACTCAAATATTTCAGATTAACTCAATTATAATAGAAAACGTTTTTGAGACTAGTTTTGAGTGAATTTTCTGTATTAGTGGTTCTGAAACAAATCTTTCCTAGGCTTGGAAATATTTGTGATTTTTATTATTCAAGAGCAAATATCATGACTGTAGTACAAAAATTTTTAAATATTTAAAAATATTTAACTCGGTCCCTACGGATCGCACAGAGATGGAATTAGAAGTAAAAAACCCAATCTTTCATAACCACATGCTCGGAAATCTCCGAGATTTTTGTAATTCAAGACAAAAATTCTTAAACATTTCATATAACAAAAGCCTCAGAGATTTCCAAGCAAGTGGTTAGGTAAGATTTGCTTCTTACATCAACTTCTAATTCGGAACCACTTTAATCACCTTTGTGCGATTTGTAGTGTGTTGTGTTTTAAAAAATTTCATTTTATAAAACTCACTGAAAACTATTTCCAAAAATTAAATGGTTTCTATTTGTTAGTGTTAAAATATTTGTGTTTATTAAATTTTTAAACATTATTATGAAAATTAAATTTTTGAGTGTTTTTTTAATTCTAAGTATGTACTTATGGTAACAGTGTTAACAGTGTATATTTTGTTATTTTGTCATAAACCTCACTTATATTTCAATTACCAAAAGACCGTCAATGCTAACCACTCGGAAATTTGGTGAGTGGACAGCGAATACGGACAGCGAATACGGTATAACAAATCTTTAAGAATAACGAAAGTTACACTCGATACTCCTACAACAAATTCAAATTATGCTCTAATAAATTCACTAACCCACATTTAACACTAAGCTCCCTTTCTAAAATGTCTAATATTTAAATGATACAAACAAAACGCGTACGTTTTTGAACCAAATTTTGAAAGACAACATGGTCCTGCCTTTATTATGCATCTTTTAAAAAAAATTGCAAAGAGATTGTATCTAAAATACGGTTCTAAATAATTATAATTTTAATTTACACAATTTTTTTTGGAATACTATCAAAACCACTTAATCGAATTCGTGCCGCTTTTCAAACCAAAAATCGATATTTTTTGTTAATTTATTCATTATTTTTATCGCGTTTTTAACCACTCAACAGATCAATCATTACGGTGTGTATAGATTCAATTAAGATCATCACAGAATCATAAAAATAGAAAAATGTTTGTTGCATAAACAATTAGATCAGCAATGAATTATGCCACCTTCGTATACGACTCGCATAAGTTAAATACGAAAATGACTAAAATTCCTACTTGTATATTGTACACTGTTATGGTAATCTACAATCGATTTTCAAGGTAGACAAGCTTTATGTGTATTTCGTAGCATAGTCATTATATTTTCCATATGAAATAGGTTCTCAACTGACTAATTTTAATACACTTTTCCTATAACTGTATTAAACCGAACAAGGTTGTCAAATTCGAGTGATTTTTTATGATAAGTTCATTGGACATGGGCAAGATTTCAAAATCATTATATTCTGTGTACATTCGATAATTTATTTTAAACACCTACCTACTGATTTATAATTGACATCCGGATCTAGAAATACATAATATTACATAAACGTGGGTAAACTATATAGTGCGCGACGTATATATAGAGAGCAAAAGGATGGAGTTTGCATAAATTACATCCATATAATTCTAATACCTCTGGGCTAATCAATTACAGTCGATGTTTTATATAAAATTGCATTTCGCATTCAACCCACTTTTATAACATTTATATAATAATATGAATTGAATAAATAGTGATTTGAAAATTGTCGCCTTTGTGGGTGGACATACACACACACACACAAACATACAAAAAATAGAAAAAGCGTTATATAAAACTAAAAGTATAACAATTCTGGTAGGTCTTAACGGTGTTGTTGCATGATACTTTGCTTTAATCCACCATCAGATCGTGATTAATATCAAAGAATAACAAGAACCATTGACATAACATCAACACAACGCATAACTTAAACAAAATTCATAAATTTTCATTTGCATAACCGAATACTAAACAACAACGGTAAATCGTACAAATCGTGCATTACCAATTAAATAATTTTCACTTTCGAAAAGCATACCATAGAAGAAAACAAAAGCATACCAAAATTCTATATCTATTAATTAAAATTAATTAACAAAAAAAAAACGTATTACATGCCAGGCTAATTTTGCATTTTCGACTCGAACACTATAAATAACCGCCACAAGATCTTAAGAAAAGGCGGAATAAGCGCTTGGAATTATTGGGCGGTATTATAGTATTTGGAGTCAAGGGTTTCATTTCTTCATAAAATAAAAAATTTTGAAATGAGATTACAAACAAATGAAAAATTGAATTTCTTGTGTTCACGATTTTGTTTCATAAAAGTAATAAGATCAAGATTGAGATCGTTCAAAACGACAAACAACAATAAAATTGTAGCAACACGATTTTATTGTACACAAGTTCTTGTCGTCTTAAATAGAAATAGGTTTAGGTTGCTGCGGAACATTGTTTCAATGGTGAGTACACTGCATATTTTTTTTTTGTATGTACGAATACATTTTGTAATGTATGTGTTTGTGTGTGGGAGCCACAATTTATTGTTCGCTGTTTGAAACTAATTTGGTTATTTTAATGACAAATTCTTTTTATCGTTTTGGTTTATTATTGTAACTATTTATGTTGCTTAAGATGTTCACGTTCAATTATAAAGTAATTGAAGGTAAAATAGTGCATAGTGCATTCAAGTAACGCGTGCTTACATAATGTACTGGGACGAGTAACTATATAGGACTAAGATTTACGCGCAAAGATTGGAGGGGTCAATTGTAGGAAATGGCGATTTAAATTTTTCAAAAAATTTCAATCAAAAACTTAATTTCACAGATAAAATATTCATTATTGCTTTTAGTTACGATGTGACGAATATTAATATTTAGGGTCCACCGGCAATCGATACCATTCGAAAGTTGTATTGTAGATAATTTTATTTGTCAATGATTATGTGAAATCAAGTATTTTATATCACCAGGAAAGTAAAAGTGTTGAAATTCTATAGTGAAGGTGTTTATAAATAAAGTTTAGAAAAGTTATCTGCTGCCTGAGGGTGTACTACGAAATCTCGGTTTTCAAAATCTCGGTTTCCGAAATCTCGGTTGTTATTTGTATTCAGCGTACCCTGAAAGTAGCATGCGACTAGTAGGCTACTTTATTTTGAATATAAATCAAAAAAACAATTGAAATTGATATTTTACAGTATAGTTTTCACGTTTATTGACGATTGTAAAAGTTGGAAAACGCAGCTAGCGGAAAAAATAAAGATTACATTAGCTATCCTTCAATGACAAGTGGATCTGACCACAAAAAAAACTACTTATTGGGTCTATTTTTGTATGTTAATTATTATTTTCATAAAATATGCCGTCAATTGACGATTGTAGAAGTTGGAAGACCCAGCTAGTGGAAAAAATAAAAATTAAATTAGCTATCCTTCAATGACATTTCGTAATAATAAAAATCTCGCGTATTTTCAAATTGACATAGGTGGATTATTTTGGAATTGTCAAATTGGCATAGCTCGTTGAGTTTCAAATTTTTCCGCTACGTGCCACTCGTGGTCCTCCAATCGTCAATAGTAAACGATTTACTAGAAAAAAATTTCACCTTAAGAACGGTTTCTTGTGGTTTTTATAACTGCGGAACAAATCATTTGCACTAAAAATAAAGACCACAATTCACAAAAACTAAAAAAATGCGAATCCTTCTCCAATCGTTAACTACTTCAATCAACATTGGAACAAACAGTCGACGAAAAACAAACGAGCGTACGCGGTTACATATTTTGTTTTAGGCAAAAATTTAAATTTAAAGTCGATTTTGCAATATTTAATTGTAAAACGAAATCTATAACTTATAATTTAAATTTGGACTATCAAATTAAAAAGATTCATTTTTTCCATTAAATTTAATAAAAAGTTTCAAAGTAGCTATCACAAAAATGCAACAAGTTGTGATAATTATAATCACCAAATAGAAAATCAATCTCACCTTATGGGATCTGACTCCAGCGTCACTGAAAAATCCTTATTTATCATTTCTAAAAGTAATTTAAATCAACAGAATATGATTGAATGGTCAATAAACGACACGATTACTGCAAGAGTACCGCCCTTAACGATATGTATAAAATGAAAATCATTCCAAAATAAACAAATATGTTCAGCAAATTATTTTAATTTGGTTTGTAAAGCAAGTGTCTAACGCTATATTATCAAAATGTACCGCCTAAGAATCATCCAAGATGAAAATACCAAATATTTTTAGTTTTCCTCATGTTTGGGATTGAATATAGTAAACAATACTGAGAATAATGAATATGAGTATGAATCCGACGAAATTAATGGTAATCTGGGTAGATAAAGTAACGAAGATGGGTTTGAAGGAGTATAAGGTGAAAATTACGAAAATATTCCTGTTCAGGAAATCGTCAATGTTTTAAACCATGTGGGAATGGCTAGTAGAGGTAAAATCGTTAGAGTGCTAATTACTTCGTTGTGAATTCATACACAGACTGTGTATGAATTGTATGATACATATTTTTTAGTACTATAAATTTGCCAAAATACCGAACACACTCGAATTATTTCGACAGATCAGTTATAATTTAATCGGATGGAAATTATCGAATGTACTTGTTTACGCATTGATTAGGATTAGAAGATGTTTAGACTGCGGTCCAATTCGTGACTTATTTTGTGGAGACTGACTTATTTGAAAGTCTACAATAAGTCTCATGTCGAATAGAGTTATTGGAAACTTGTTAGAATTATTTTGACGAGTTACCAGTTTGGACGCAAGCCTCGCATAAAACTCAAACAAGTCTACAATAAGTCTAGTCGACTGGAGGTTTATTGTAGACTTTCAAATAAGTCAGTCTCCACAAAATAAGTCACGAATTGGACCGCAGCCTTAATATCCAAACGAATTGAACTCAAGGAAATAATATTAAACAATATCATTGTATTTCGATTTTTACATAATTCAATACAGTTAAAATTAAATAAATATAACTCGATTTATGATTTCTAGAGCTTTTAGAAATTTATATAACTTAATCTTATTATGATTAAAATCAATATTTGCAAATTAAAATTAAAACTGAGGGTAGGGAAATTTTACCAAAACAATTATTACAAAATTCGGGTAATTGATAAAAAATTAACGAAGCGGAAAATTTTCCAAGTTAGTGTCAAATATTTACACTACAAAATGTTCAATACCACAATTCCGACACAGTCTAAGTAAAACATTTGCTGTGTTTTTTTATTCGATATCCGGGGTGGGCTGTTGAGCGCTAAAAAGGAAATTATCTATCCAGAATTCTGCTAGTACTCGTATTGTCGCTGTACCATAAAAATTAAAAATAAATTTATCCATAAAACAAATATTTAATGATCTGAACACAGCAATTGGCTCGAGGCCATTCATTTATTATTTCCGGATTTCCCCGTGAATAGGGAATTGGGAATTATTGACGTTTTTAGGCGTAAGTGAAGATGACGTATACATCGCCAAAATCGGGTAGGATTCATTTTTAGAAGGTCTAAACGCAAAATTTCGGAAAATCACTACCGGGAAAATTTTCAGTTTTTCAGTTTAAAATTAGAATTACACTATCATGAAACAGGTAAAAACTATATTTGCGTTATAATAATTCGTCTTGTACATTAGAGGGTGGGGGCTGGCAGACCCCCGCTTCTCTAAAAAAAATTAAAACTCAACTACTTTCATATTAAAACAGCAAATACTAAGATTGCAAAATATTTTCAAAAATGTGTATGTTGTTATGTAGGTATATGATATACTGAAATTGCGAACTCCTCAAAGCCGCTTAGCATTCATCTCCTCCGCGCAGAGATAAAGTTATACATTTCAAAATATTTAGAAAACTATATGAAAAATTTCTAAATTTACAATTCCAGCCTCAAAATCTATTAAAAAACTTATCATTATTATATTATTTTTTAACTTGTCATAAAAAATAGGAAATGGCAAAACTTTCCGAGAAAATGTGATAATTTTCCCGAAATGTTTGGCTTGCACCTCCTAAAAACGAGAGATACACAATCCTACAAAGAAAAATGATTAAAAAAATTTCATCTTACTCGATTTCCGCGATGTATACGTCATCTACAGTTTAGCCAAAAATAATGCCATTTTATAGCAATTTTCACGTTCATTTTTCCCCATTATTTTTTGGGGGATTGTGATTCGCACATTTTCGAATTTTTAAAAATTATTTTATCTAATAAATATATATTTAAAAATGAATTAAACTTATAATAAAGTTGCAATACATATTTTAGATAAAAATCTACATATAAAAAAATTGTTCCCTTGTCCGCCAGAATATAGATTTGGGAATGGGAAATAAATATTTGGGAATTAGTGAAATTTGTAATTATATAGCAAAATATTTCGACAATTCTCAATTCCCCGGAGGAAAGCGAAAATAGGGCCACAGTTATTAATAAATTTGATTGATAATACGCCTATCTAGTAAAAATTCAAAATTTAAGGGTTTTTTATAAATTAGGAGCGCCTCAAAACAAAATTTGGAAATTTAAATTGAGATAGAATGAAGGCATTTGGATGTCGATAATGGCTCCATTTAAGTGAAAAAATCAGGCGATCGATGGTCATTAGTCCTAACATTTACGAAATAACCTCATAATGATAGTCTGCTTAAAAGTTTGATTCGGAAGTAATTACCTACAACATTCAAACCATCTCACTTCTATGATCTAAAGGTTGTCTCTACTTTAATCTACTTTCTCGATCATATAATACGAGCTTGATCCCAATCGATTGGAAAATGACATAGTTTTATTGTGGAACGCTAGGCCGGAGGATTCTCAGCAACTCGAAAACCTCATCAACAATTTTTATCAAAATCAAAATGCTGACACATCGCAATCGAATTTTGATAATAGAAAAAGAAGAATTTCCAAAGCTCTTGACCAAGACAAACCAAATCTTTGTTTGTTAATAGATATTGACACTTGAATTATTAAAGCCTGGCAGCGCCAGACCCCATGTTGCAAACGTTGTCAATAATTACTTGGATGAGGTGGGAATTGATCGAATTGTTTGGTCCGCTCGCAGCCCTGATCTTAATCCCATTGAGCACGTGTAAGATATGCTAGGGCGTCGTCTAAGACAAAGGAAAGTCATTCCAGAAACCTTAGATTATCTCCAATCAGCTTTGCAGTAAGAACGGGAAATGATACCTCAGGAGTACATTGCAAATCTGGTGCACACTATGCCAAAACGAATACTAGATCTGATCAGAGGTCGTGGAGGAAATACTCGATATTAGCGTACCGACCCGACCGCTTAGATTATTATTGATTTTTATTTAAATAAATATGAAGATTTATCAATATCCGCTTTCAAAACCTAATATTATATTATTTCGTACAACCATAACTCAAATAATGCGAATAGTTACCGCAATTACAAATAATTACTGAAAAAATGTTGTGTCCGGATTTGTTTGATGAGCAGTACATTTAGAATAACTAATATTAAAAAAAATATATTAAATAATTAAAAGGAATGGGAGGTTATGGGACCTCAAAGCCTAAATACGAGTATGATACTACATAAACCATGAATATGCTAAATTTTGACAGTTGTTTATCGGAAACGATTAAAATTGTATCCTGATACGCAATTAGAGAATGCGAAGTTTTCTCGTTCTAGGATTAGCCGTTATAAGACGAAAGGCTAAGCATTCATGGAAGAGAATCAGAAAACTAATGAGGAAACTATAATGAAACTCCGCATGAAACATTTTGCCAGGGCCCTATTGTGCAAACGGAACAAGCTCCAAAGCAGTGTATCGTGGATTATTCACCTATTCTATGTACGGATGCTAAAAAATTTGAAGTAATATTGCTACAATTTTACCATGTGATGAACCTACCGACATCAAAAAAACATTAGTCGGCGAAAATGATACAGAAGCAAGTTCCGAGGAGAAAATCTGCCAATCAAATATTTTTCGGTTTCGATATGGTTTGTTTTGACCTCTTAAAAATTATATTGAAGGAAATACACCTACGATCAGAAGTCTGAATACTTTTAGTTTCCTCCTAATAAAAAATTAAATTAACGATGGACCGAAAGTCCAAAACACAGGCTTTTGTTAATAATTTTGCGGTGAGCGGTTTTGACGAAAGTTGGTTCTCCGTCTAAGTTGAAAATTTATAGCTCTGCGGAGCTTTGAAAATGTATAGAGGGGCTCCCCTGCAGTTAACATTGGAACTTATCCATGCATGCATTTGCTTCACATCCACCAATAAAGAAACCTCTATACTCTTTCTGGTAGAGGAGAACAGAGCACCCATTAATTAAATAAAGACGAAAACGCCCATCAACAACACCATCAAGAAGGTACGGCTTAATTTTTTTTTCAAACCAATGCAGTGTTGACTAAATAAATGCACTTCAGTTGACTGAATTCTTGAGAGATATACTCGTTTCACGTAAATTAAAATTATGGCTGGCTATGTAACATAACGCCAGAATTTGAAATGTTGACGCATGCGAATTTTGTTCTCGTAGATCGTGAGCTCTTTAGATATGGATTTTAGTTTAAAAAAATAAATTTCTATTAAGTGAAATTAAAAAATGTTCACAACCACATACTATACCACAGTCTTGTTGAGCTTTATAACCTCCCCAAAACTAATTTCTAAACCAATTAATGTATTGTGCGTTAATTGAACAAGTTATTTGAAGAAAGCTTTATGTTACATATAGAAATCTTAATTTGCCACACACAACAATTATTGTTATACTTATGTTAGCAAACAAACAAACAAAATTATGTTGAACTTTCGCTAAATTTTTTTTTGTCACATTACATGACAAATTTTTTTTTTGTTGTTAGCTTGACTGATTTATAATAAACTGTTGATTAAAAAATTATATGTACCTGAACTGTCTGTAACGAGATTGATTTCGTTATTTAGTGAAAAGTGTGAAAAATGATATACTCGCATACATTTAATTCCGAGTTTTAAATAATAACAAAGTTTCGAGAGTACATGAATTTAATATAATTGCGAAGTGTTTTTTGTTATTGTTGGAAGTCATATTAGAAATTTCTTATTACGATTCATAATTAAAATGATATTTAAGATATTTTAATCGTGCGCGAAAACCAACTCAAATTCTTTTGATTTTTTGTGATGTAATGAAATTGAGTTCAATACTTGTTTTGGTGAAACGGCAGAATTTCCTTCATTCTCGGAATTATCATGACGTTATACAATATAGTTCACCGTTTATATTGAAGATAAAGTACACTATAGTGAAATCCTCTTTTAGGAGATGTCCAATAAGTATCTGACATTGGGTGAACAAAACGTAAATCGCAGTTTGTTATGTGCGTTCAAGGGAAATCAGAACTGTCAAAACAATGGATTTAAAAATTGTCGTCCCCTTTTCCGACGTAGAAACCAGCACTATCTACATTGATAAAAAACGCGAAATGAAAGCTGCAATATTTCGTTTTAGGCGAAATGAAATCGCATTTTAGAAACCTTATAAAACGAACTACAAATTCAGAATAACAGAATTTATTTTTTCTATCTACTGCAGGCCATGAACGAATCAATGTGGCATATCCTAAACGAAGCTAATCAGAAGTAGAGTAATTTGGGGTAGATACTCGATCGGCTAGCAAGCCGACTCAATCCATTTTATCAAGAAAATATGAATTTCAAATTAAGTTTTTCAAAAAAAAAATTGTTTTTTTTTTGCGATTGCACAGTAAATTTTGCTGTTTCAAAAAATGAACAGCAAAATTTTTGTGTTGTTTTACTGTGCAATTGCAAAAATATACAAAAAATTTATAAAAAAAAATTATTTGAAATTCAAATTTTCTTGGTAAAATGGATTAAGTAGCCAGGATTTCGGCTAGCACATTGCTTGCTTGCTAGCCGATCGAGTATCTGCCCCTTTATAGTGCGTTCATGACATCGTGAGTTAGTTCGGAATAAAATAATATGGTATCATACAAAATGTATTAAAACAACAACAAAGTTAAAACAATTTCAACTCGAGCTCGGAACTAGTAGGCGTGGTATGTATTTATTTTCAATGTCATGTACGCAGCATTAAAGTTACATTCTTGCCAAATTATTGAGTATTCATATTATCCACCAAAAATCTATTTCACACAAAAAGGTGTCAAACAATTACTGATCAACAAAATACCAGAATCAACGAGTTGAAAATTAGAGCCAACCAACGTATTGAAGTGCCGCGTTACAATCTATGTAAAGACAGCGAGCTATCTTATAGTTAGTTCTAAGATAACCAACGGAACCAAATATAATCATTTAAAAATAAACATTTTGTACAATTTTTTGAGTAAAATAAAAATTGTCTAAAAGAAAAAAAATATGCTTCTGTTTCAGTCTGTAAATACGAACTTGCTCGATATTTCATTTCCAAAACCAAATCAGGCGTTTTATAGAAAATTAAAAAACGAAGTTTTAGCGAAAAACATAACCAAAATATGAGACCCTCCTGTCAGGCATAATTTTGGTGGTTCAGATTAAGGAGAAAATACGTTTTTGTAGTAAAAAATGTGATTTATTTTAAAAGGCATATTGCAACAAAAATCCTTTTAAACTTTATTCAAACGTAATAAAGCTAAAATGTACGAACAAAATGGAATTTTCTATATTGCGTGTACCTCCTCCATCCATTACTCCATAAATACACCATGGCATATTTAAAACATTGTGACTTTTTAGCATGGTGATTTGTTGTTATTCTTCTTTAAAGCATCTCGGAGTTCCTGCAAATTTGTCGGTTGCCAGGTTCGTTTTCTTACACGCCGTTGTAACATATTTCAGACGTGATTTATAGGGTTTAAATCTGGAATTCTGGAGGTTGGTTTATTAAATTAATGCGGTGCTGTTGCAGAAATTGGAATATGTTTAGAGCTCTGTGCGGCCGGACATTATCATGCATAAAAAAAAATCAACGTCTAATTTGCCTGTTCATGGAAAGCATATGAGGCCTTAAATTTTCTTCCACATATCAAGCTGATGTTAAAGCTGGATGTAGTATTACTACTAAATATGTCTAGTAATTCCACGAACGAAATACCCAAACCATTACCGAACCTGCATGTAATGCTACGACTGGCATCACGTAATTAGGGTTAAACCTTTATCTTGGTGAACGCCAAACTCTGCAAGCGACGATCTACCGTTAGCTTAAATAATCGACTAACAGAAAATATTTTTAGCCTGACAAACCGTAAGCGGGTTAAACTTACTAAACCCCACTTCTATGTTTCCCCACGACACTTCCCATATTAGCCAGCCCTCATCAGTTGTCACTGCCAGAGCCTTCAAGAGTCTCTATAAAATCGTTAGTACTGTATGATAATGTTATGAATTTCAGGCGTTCGATTTAGCGATTTAAATTATAAACTTTATTGTCCAATATTTTTTGATTTCTACAGCAATCCACTTATTTCATTTTGTTTATTGTTCGATGGATTGCGATGTCTGCGTTTTACAAATGTAAACCCACTTTCATGTGTCTTCACGAAAATTATACGTCATCATTTGACCTGTTTTGGTGATCTACGCTCGTTGTGAATTGCAGTATTTTCCGTCCCCACCGTTTACAACTGCTTTCGTTATCTCCATTATTCTCCTCCACTTGGAATGCCACTCTAAAATCCAATTCTCAATCAGTCAAGAATAATAATCGCCTCCACAAAATTATGGACTCTGACTAGTTTTGAACTAGCGACCTTTGGGTTGACAATATTTGGTTGTACATATATAAATTTACCACTCGACCACCGAGTGCTTATGTAGAGTAGAATTCGTTACAATATATAGAAGTAGCAATTGTTGCATGTGTTTTGAAAAGCTCTCACAGAATAAATTTATTTTTTGGCCATTTCTCGATCGAATATATTTTCAATTTAATTTTAATAAATTAACATAATCTGGTAAGCTAATTTGAATTGCTTCGGGACTATTTTCCTTAAGGTCGCTGTTCTTGATATTACCTATGTGATTTTAACTTTAAACTCAAATTGTATACAATTATTGAGTTGTATGAAAAGGACAAGATCATTAAAAATAGAATTAACTACGATTCGGTACGATGGAACTATGACTTTAAAATTATTACTGGACTAAGATCTGCTGTTTCGGGACTCATTGACTCCAATAACGGAGATCTCCGTATTAATTAAATCATTTCATATACACCACCTCGATGTCATTTTAACCATAAAACGATAATCCGTAATAATTACATAATTACAAATAATCAAATTAATAAATTTATGACTCGAGACATGTAACCGTGAAACTTAACCTTTTCACTCTCGTCGATAATCTGACGCATTACCACCGACCGTATCACAATAAACTATCAACAAAATTACGCTGTGTATACAGCATCTTAACCATAAACTTATAACATCTCGGGGTGAACTTGACCGAAAACCATTTTTTTATTACCATATACATAGACATTGTTACCTCATAAATATTATGTCTTGTCTATTCAACTCGTCTTGGCGACTCTTATGCAATCTTAAAAAACATAAAATTAAAACTTTTTATAGTTTTTTTTTTGATGTGATTTTATTTTAGGTTGTAAATAAGCACAACCTACACGATATATTCAGAAATTGTGTGTAGTACAGCACAGAGAATCCTCTCATTTAAATAATCTGCGCACGAGTACATAACAAGGTGTATATCGTACCGGTTGATAATTTATGAGATGCTTCTCGACAACATCTATACCTTGTAACCGTATGTTTATTTAACAATATTGCGAACGATATAAGACATTCTGCAGATGACGATGCTTTATATAGAATATATCACATAATTCTGTCATAAAATATTTCCTTATTGCATATCTTAACAATTTTAATAAATCTTATTGTTATTACAATAAACTGAAGGAACGAAAATAACTGTGAGTTCATTTACATTTTATATAACAAAAAATAAAAGTAAATAATAAATTGAAAGAATTCTTTTATGCTCGTATGCTAATAAGATTTGTTTGTTAAATTAGTGTTAAGAAAAGAAAATGTTATACAATTTATAGATGGTTGATAGATTAAAAATGTGAGTACACAGATCGAGCACACCCTCTTAAATAATTTATTAGGTTTGCGAACGGCAATTTGTATCATTTGTTTGCGACTTTTAGGGATGTAAATTGGTTTTGGTATTTTAAAATGTGTGTGGTTTTCGTGCCTTATATCAATCAAAGTGATTAAATAACTGTGCTTCCGGCAAGTATCATAAATCACTGTAAGTTCATTTATCATTTTTTGATATACAAATTCTAATTTACAATTTGTTTTTATAAACCGAGGACAAATTTTATAGTTTGGGTGTCAAGAATTAATAAGAAGTGCCAGAATAATTTAACAATATTCTAAATTTTGAAGGTTGCGAAAAGTTTCAGTTTATCTACTCTTGAGAGTGGTGATAAATTGGTTGTTGGAAAACGACTTACAAAATTTTTTTAGGGAATGGGTTTACCAAAAGAGGAACAATTTAAGCCATGCTGTTTTAGAGTGCTTTCGATACACCGCTCTCGCATGCTTCGCGGAAGCTCAAGGAAGTTCAAGTTGTTAGCCGTATAACTTGTAGGTAATCGTCGACAAAAGATTCTTGAGTTAATTTAACAGTGTGAATGATGGGATCAAATTCATAGTGCGTGACAGCTTGTGCAACTTTATATTGTAACATGGACACGTTTGTTTGAACTTTTTGATTTGCACACTGGGTAAGACTCACACTATCAGTGTGGTTGCTGCAGTCTTGTCCAAATTAGGGCTGAGGATGTTCAGAATTTCCCGGGGATCTGATGTGCAAGATTTCTACTGCAAGATTCTCTAATGTAAGGTTTTGAAATGCAAGATTTTGTGGGAAATTATGGATATTTTACGAGAAGATCTGATATGCAAGCTCTCAGTGCAAGATTTTGTAATGCAAGATTCCCTTAACCTCAGCTGTAATCAAAAAATTGAAATCAAAAAAGTGAAATGTGGTCGAAGGAGTTTGATAACAGCGGAGGTAAAACTGATTGGACATTGATTGTCAAAAAATAATATTGTGGGAGACAATTTTTCATCCAGATATAGTCCACAATTCTGGTCTATTGCAGATGCCAATATGAGTTCGGAAATCTTCCCACGGACCCAAAACAGTGTTGATGCGTTGCACTGGCAGGCACGGCAGCTGGAGTACATAAAATTATTGAAAATATAGCGAAGGAACTGTGGGGAGTGTATTTTAAAACATAAACGCACAAAATTTAATTCAAATATGTTTTTTTATTTATTTTAATTATTTTTGTATACGCGTGTAGTTTCATTAGTAGACGAACAAAAGCTCTAGATCACCTTTTTTGTTCTCTTGTGTAAAAGATTGTCGAAACATAATGGAAGAGACGTCATGCCCCATAAACAATAAAAGTAAACCGCATAATGTTTCCATGATAGATGGCACCACAGAATAAATTGTGGCAAAGGCTCAAATTAATGAGGTGAAATCCCGAGAACGCCTTTCAAAGAAAAGAAAATAAATACGCAAAAAAACAAAACGGATCATTAATAAAAGGAACAGACTCAGTGAAACTGATTTTTAGAAAAGAATCGCCCATTCTTTTTAATTGTCTACATTTTTTAATTATAAATATTATAAAATTACAACAACCTTTCTTATTTTTTATAATAAAATGCGAACTAACTTACTCTTAACTCTAAAATGACTTATTGAAGTTTTTAATTAAGAAATCATTAATTTTTAAAAACACGCACGATTATGTCGCAGATAGATTGGTTTGTACGAAATTAATCGCTTCTTGTCGTTTCTTGTCGTTGATTGCGATGTTGGCTTAAGTTTTATTGGTGCTCTTCTTCTAACTGATTAGCATTCTGTTCTCGAATCGCTTGAGCATCTGAAGCAAGTCTCAATTTTCTCTGTTCTGGGGTCAGCCGTTATCGATAGCGATGTTGTCTTTTACGATTTAGGCAACGTTTTTTTTCTTCTAGGGTTTCGTTGTCTCGAACCGCTTGAGCAACTTAGAGGTCGCGATTCGAATGCCTTTTACGTTCTTCTGGGTTTCGTTATTCAGTAAGTTCATTACATTTCCGTAATGAGAACTTGAAAAAATTCAATTTTTCACCATAATTTTCGATATTGTCCACATTCTCTACATTGTCGACGTTAAATTTTTAATTGTATACGTACATTCTCTACACATTTAGAATTTTAATTAAATATACGCGGTGTAGACAATGCGGCATAGCACAGACCAGAATACGCGTTAAGGAAAAGAACAAAAAACCTCAAATATTTTTTATTTTTCCTTTTCCTAAGGAAAGTCAGCATCGACCAGCTGTTTACCGCCAGCGTCCCTTAAAATAATGAAAATGTAAAGTGTTTTTGATAAGCAATCTAGTTACTTCAATTACTTGAACTTACTTTAAATTTCCACTAAAAAATTGATAGGAGCAATTCAAACCTGCACGAGAACGCAAACTTAACCCTTGGATATCAGTTCGCGATCCATGAAAAAATATTTGAATCGGTTTATGTACTACAATCGCGATCGGAAACTGGTGCTGTACAATTACAGATTCATTCTTAATCTCCAAACATGTTTTTGAATACTGCAATTGATCTTGCAAAAGTTTATCCACGTTTGTTCTATAAGCTTGACTGTATCAAATTCCATTTTCACAACTGAAGAAACACTGCAAACACTTTTTTAAGTGGAAGGTTGATTAACATCGGTGTGTGCACATTAAAATACTGTCGCAATATTTCAAAGTACTGTAGAGCATCCATTGATTGACTTGCACGCCTTTGGCTTCTTAAATCACATGGTGATGATAAATCAACCTATTTTTGTTTAAACGGAACAACGTTTCATGCAGTGCTAACATTTCATCACATCTGGCTATATTGTGATTTGGAAATACATGGAATGATATTTTACTATCAAAATTCATAGTATTATCCACCTTACAATCATATGTACAGAAACACACAGAACCAAATTTAATTCAATTTTCACTTAATACAACTCAACTTTAGGTTAAAATATTTCACGACACCAAGGAAGTTATTTTGTTTATATCTTCGCCCGAGAATGCTGAGTATATTACAGCTGCTATGTGTCCATGTGCCTTCTTAGTAGTTGTATACACAATCTTAAGTTAGAACTTGTTGCCAGCCATCTACTAGGGCTTAAGAAACTAAAATCCACTATATCTTTTATTTTGAGTGACTGCATTGATGCTGAACACATATTTTATACATCCGCTGAACCAAACACTTTATCTACCTAAATTACCTTTCTTCACATAACGAATTTCCCTTATTAAAATATATTATATAACTGAACTAAGGTAACAACATTTCGTTCTACTTCACATGACATTATTTGTTTAACAAACATAAAAATATGATTTTTAAAACTGATTTGAAATAAATAAAACAATTTATTTTGGTCAATAGACCGATTCACCTCAAAAGAACAGTAAAAAGTCCTTTCCAAAATGACTTGAGTTAAAATATTATGAATTTACATTTTAAAAGTGAAATTATTGTAAATTACATAACCTGTCGTCGGTTTCAGTATACTCTTTCAAAATGTACAAAAGAGACACATAAATCTTGTCATGCCCAATCATTCAAAAAAAAAAAATAGTAAAAAAAATATGTATAACGAAAATATGAAAAAGGTATGCAATTTGTGTATCCATAATTTTTAATAAATTTTTTGTTTCTTCTCAAAATAAAACTCGCGAAGAATATGAAATAAGAAATAACTAACCTGCCGCAACATAATTTATTATTACATTTTTTTTTTTTTTTTTTTTAAATAACAATTGATTTCTTGCTTTAAATATGTTGTAAATATATTCTTGTATTGCCAATATAAATTTCATAATATGTATGCCATATCAGAGGTCATAATCATAAACAAAAAGGTTATGCATTATGCTCTATAATTTATTGCAAGTACATTTTTAATGTAGGCGAGAAGAATTTACCATAAATTAATTTTATTTTGTTAATTTATTATGAAATTAATAATTACGTGTATTGTTTATTGGTAAAAATGTAATCCAATTACGGGGAAAAATTTGTATACAGTGTAAATTTTTATGTTGCAATATTTGATTCAGTGTTGTGCCGTATTGTCTACGCTGCATAGTTAATTTATATTCTGCATGGGTAGACAATGTATGTAGACAATTAAACAAATGGTGTCACTGTAACGGTTTTAGCAAATTGCAAGATACCGTTGAATTGCAAGAAACCTTAATAGATTTCCTAGTTAAAAATTCCAGTTTTTCCCATGGAAATATTCCATGGAAAAATATTCCATGTCTTTCATATTTCCATGGCATAAAATGGAATTTTTTAGAATTTTGTATATTGGAATTTTGAAAATTGGCATTTTGTATACGAATTTTGTTTTTTTGGAATTTTATTTTTAGCAATTGTTTTTATTTTAATTTTGGTTTCTGGAATTTTGTTTTTTGGAATTTTGATTTTGGAATTTCATTTGTGGAATTTTGGATTTGGCAAATCGTACCCAACCCGCTAAAACTGTTACAGTACTTATTTATTAATTACTCTACCATACACAAGTTTGTTAGTATGAATTGTTATGTTTGTAGGGGAACGGTTCGGTATAAAAGCCAACCCTGTTTTGTAAAATCACAACAAGCGTTAATCAATATGGTAAACAATGGGAATCATGTTTGAGTAATTTTTAATTAACTAATAAAATTAAGAAGTATAAAATTAAGTTAATTGAAATAAATCAATTAGAATTTTTGCAAAATGCTGCAAATATTGTTAAAGTGTAATAAAATAATGGAATTTTGGACATGGAATTTTTGTTCTAAAAGAAATAAATTTTGGAATTTTCTCAATTGGAATTTTGAATTTTGATTTTTATGTTATGGTATTTTGTAAAATGGAATTTTATATTTTTGTTAATTAGGATTTTGGAACTTAGGCCAGTTGGAATTTTTTTTTTTTGATAACCGACCCGTTCCCATAATGACAACAATCGTAAGTCAATCTTTCACTATTGAAATTTTGAATTTTGATTTTTATGTTATGGTATTTTGTAAAGAGGATTTTTTTGATAAGCGAATTTTGGTTTTATAGAATTTCATGTTAGGTTTTTTATTGCAATTTTGTTTTCTAGAAGTTTGTGTTTTTGAATTTTGATTTTGAAAATCGGGATTTAGTGAATCATATCCAAGATGGTGGCCAATAAAACGAGAACTTAGACAAATTTTGGTAAAAGTAGTTTTTTATAAAAAATTTTCGCTTACGACCAAATTTCAGATAAATGTTCTGGAGCAATTTAAATGCCAAATCAATTTAGAATCCATCCGCCTGGTCTCTTCGTAAAACCCATAGTATATAAAACACTAGCAAAAAACAAGATAGTTCCTATGAAACAGTTTCACGACAAAGTTACATCCATCCAACCAACAGAAAATCAACAGTAACCATTATTTTCCAAATCCAATCCAGAGCAATCGCGCGCCTACAGGACTTTTTCCAAAATATTTGCAAACAAGAACAAGCCCCACAAAATACGGTTTCTATCAAAATTAGTCATTCGCGGAAAATGATCAGTTCCAGCCTTGCTACAACTTCAACCTAGAATTAATTCCCTCGCAGCTGCTATACCAAAATACTGCCATAAATGAAAAAGCTCTAATGGTAAGTTGCAATCTCCACAAAAAGCTCCAAGTAAGGAGTTCTATCCTAATAAGTCAACCCACCTGGGACGCAGGGCGGCTGAACTATGCCAAAACAACAGTTTACTACCAAAATCGTCGTTTCCGCCTAAATTTTGCAAAATGAACCTGACCAGCCCTATTTCACATCCAATCCATCGCTTTCAAACGATTCCCTCGCAGATGCTACCTGCCTGCTTTCTTTTCAAATAACTTGGACTTCCCAACACATGAAAAATGCTCAAACATGAAGTTCCATCAAAATTAGTCAATCCACTTGGACTGCAGAGAGGACACAGGCTGACTCATAGACAGCGACCACATCGAAAATCGTGCCCTCGTTTTTCCAAACTTACTTTATCCCTATAAAAAAAATAAATTAATAATAAAAAATAAGAAGAAAGATCTTCTTATGAAAACTAATCTAGCAATTGTCCATCATACCAATTTTTGGGATTTATTAATTTTGAAAATAAAACCTTAATTTAGGAGTAGCCCACTTTAGGAACTTTGGTCTGGTCACTCTCCAAACCACAAATTTAAGCTTCCGGAATAATGGAATTCTATAAATGGGAATTTTTTTTTCTAAAAATAAAAATAAATTATTTTCACCATTGGAATTTTAAATTTTATGTTAGGATAATTTGTAAATTTAATTTTAAACGTTTGTTAAATCTGGTTTTGAAATTTTGATCACTTGGAACTTTTTTTTGGAATAGTGAAACGTTTATAGAAATATCAAAGAAGCGACTTTCATATTTCAATGAGCTTAAAATTTTGCAATTTTGTGTATAGGAATTTTGAAATTTGGTATTTTGTTTCTTTGAATTTTTCTTATTTATTTTATTGGAATATTTGCTTCCGAAATTCTAAATTTCTGGAATCGTACCCAACCTGTTCTGGTATTCGGTCATGCTGAATGTGTGTCATTTCTTAACAAATTAATATTCAATTAGGATTGGGATTTTAACATGAATTTTGAATGAATTCCTGAAATTAGTCCATACTGTACGGAATTTGGCCAATTCTTAACCAATTATTGTCGAATTTGGTATTCAGAAGTGGATTTGGTTTCTAAAATGCATTTTGAATGAAGTTCTTATACTCATAAATGCTGAATAGAACTAGACCATTTGGTTTGTATAACAGAAATGGAAATCTACTAATAACTAACTAAAATTTCATATTTCATCAAAAAACTAGCCGTCCTTTTCAAAACGTTCATAAAAAATACCTTTTATTAAAAATACATTTAAAACATTCGTATTAAACCAAAATCATAATCTAGAATCGAAGCTTTGAGTTAATCCATATTTTACAAAAATCGGGAAAATCTGCCTGGTTCCATTTAGAATGGCGGAATTCTAGAATTGTATCCGAGATTAATGTACAAATTTCACATTATCTCTACAAACTCTTTAAAATTTGAACATTTTCGGCTGAGTAATGAGCTTCATTCCGTATAGCTGACTGCTTTAAAAACCAAATTTGACATTAATTTGGTCAGAAATAGCTTAGTTCCGTTTATTTAAACCGAATTCCACAATTTCTTCAAACGTTTAGTAAGCATCCCAATTTACCTTGATACATCAATTATTTTAATCATTTTGCATTTCTAGAGAAATTGTCACGGTTGGAGCAAACAGACAACGCTCCATAGTTTTAATCACATCAACGGTCACAATTTCAGCTTGTTTAAGGTGTACAATCAGAGGAGTAAACAAATTTTAGTAAACAGTGGTCCAATGAAAATTTCTTACAGGATCGTGTACAGACGCTCCATACCGAAATTAAATTACGCCTGGAAGTTACGTTATGCTAGAATAACAAACATACATTTGGAGGATTAAACACACAAAGAAAATGTTAAAATTTTAAACAGATCAAAGCCGCAAAGCACTTGTTTTGTAAATATTTAATGTTAACTTTCAAATTTTAAACTATAAAACTAAAATAGCGACCTCATACAGAAAAACAATGAGCATAGCTACAAAAACAATATTCTACATTTTCTACCAATTGTCTACATACTCTACCAATTATCGACATTGTCTGCGCAAAAGTCAATTGTCTACACTATTTTCGAATTCCTCCCGATTAGGTAATCCAATTTAGTTACAGTTTTCGGAAAAGGTGTCATGTATCTGATCAGTCTCAAACCACCGTAAACTAATATGACACTAATTTTATGTACATTGTGATAAGATACGAAAAAAAATCTCAACCTAAAAATGCAAATTAAAATTTTTAAAATTTAGAAAGACGCAAACTATAGAGAAGGCATGAATCAATATTAAACATTTTTATCTCTTATAAAAATCTTTTAAAAAACAAGTTAATTATATTATTATTGATCAATAAAAAATTAATAATTTATTTTTGATTGAGAAATATTTTAGAAAAGTAATTATATTCTGAACATTTTTTTCGTTTTCGAATAGTGGCCGACATTTTAACAATGTGACGCGTGGTGTGTAAATAATTTTTTATCGTTTACGCAATATGAAATTCCAGACGAGATATAACAGATATACATTACATACCTGTTATACGATCTAGATCTAATTAAGTATAAACGTATATAATTATTAATTATTATTTTAAATAAACATAAAATTTACTTTCCATTATATAAAACGGAGTATAATGTAATTTTTAATTAGGTGTCAAATATTTATTATATGGAAATGGATTACCTAAGTGCGACTCTATATTATGAATGAATGAATATGCTATACTCAATTAAAACTTTATTTGTTTTTTCTAAATTTGGGTTTAAAATTTCTGTAAATTTATACGGATTTTGTAGACTTAAATAATGTGAAATTTAATTTCTTAACGTTACAATGCACAAAATGAACCGCACTATTAATTAAATTTGGCATTTATAGGTGTTAATTTTTAATTTTGGGTTTTGGATTTTTACTATCGAGATCTTGTTTTATTACACACCAGTTTTATTAATTTTGAGGTAAATCGCTTTATTTTGCTTACTACCATATGACCATCAGAGAAATTGAGATTTAGATGAGTCGTAAACTAAATTAAAATGATTTATTTTTGGACTTGATCTGATAAGTTGGAGAGTTATCGTACAGTTAGGGATGAGAAAGCAGAACATTAAAAATTTAGTTGGCTCGATTAAAATTTATTTAATTGTCAATTAGTAATTTGGTACGATGATTTAGGAAAATATATTGTACTTTTTATTTCCGCATAAGTTACGAGTATATACGGAAATAATAATAATTGTAGTGTTAATAGTTCACAAAGTGGTTTAATATTTTATTATTTTTACGAAGCATATATAACAAACATTAAAAACTGACATCATCATAAAAATAAAAAACATATTTTGTCAACCTCATTGGCATTGACACCTCACTGACTCGCAGGTCAGTTAGTTTAAAGCACTAAATGTGCTCATCTCTCACCGCGTAATTTATTAATCTATTTCATACCGCAACTTATTTTTTTGGATATACTGGGTATCCAGTACTTGTGAATGTGATGACACATTGTCCCAATCCTAGTATCTGAAATATGGCCGAAAGCGACCGTTTGGGATATATAAGAGTATCATTTATCCGTATTTATTTAATTCAAGCTTGTTTTATTCCTATAAATTATAGTAGGGTGCAGTAGTTGCTATTGCACACTTAGGCTAATTTTGGCATATTGTGATACCACTCATTCATACCACATCATTAACCCATTCAGCTACTCACACAACTGCAGTATACCACCTGCATATTGCAAGCTCATTGTCAACTTGTACATTGACGTGGACGGTGAGTCTGCGCTGAATTCTACACTCCATCAAGGGGTCAAAAAATAAAATTGTATTGGACATTTATTTGTACGCCTCTATCGATTAGTACCTCTAAAAGTTTAGCACTTGTAAAAAAGATATCAATAAAATATGAAAACTGCATATCTGAAAACGGAAAACGAAATCAACAAATTTTATAATTACGGTTTCTCCTAATCCAGGGGCCAAATTTTGGTCGAAAGTTTCAGAGAACAAGTTAAGAGCTTTGCCTTTGCTTCACAAACGTATAGTCAAGGACAAAATTATTCGTGCTTCGTAAAAAATGGAAAATGTTTCAGGAAAAGTGAAAATTTCAGCTAGAAACTTAATTAAATAAATTGAATTTAATATTTATTGTCGTGTATTATTACTTCATTTGCAAAAAAAAAGTTTGAATGGACAAATGGACAAAAATACTTGTATATTACACTATAAAAAATTGCTAATAGTAACAGGAATCATTTTGTTTTTTTGGCTCCTATTGTTTTTTTGGTTTTTTTTTAAATGATCAAGATTCAAGTGTTCATTTAGTATTAATTTTCGACGCCACGGGATAAGTAATATTTCAAAAAAATGGTGCAAACAAAAGAATTAACTTTAGAAGTTCGGGCCGCGATAGTTGCTGGTTATAATGCTGGAGTGCCAATTAACGAATTGGCTCAAATGTATCATTGCCATAAAAATAGAATCATGTATCAAATTCGTAAATCTCAAACCAAAAACAGCTTAACAAACATCCAAGGAACGGGACGGAAAAGAGTCACCACATCAAAAGAAGACAGAATGATGATTCAGCTTATGCAACGAGATCCTATAAATAAAATAAAATCTGTGCTAAGTGACATAAATAGCTCAAGGGAAAATAAAATTACCAAAAAAACTATTCGGAGGCGGCTTATGTGGTACAAAAGAAACTCGAAGAATAAAGTACAGCGACTCAAATTTGTACGTACTTATTTAGCGAAGCCACTCGATTTTTTGCGCAAGGACGGACAAAACGTGCTTTTGCTTGGATGGAACCTATGGGGAAAAATTGTTTTGCTCAACACTCCAAAACAAGAAAAATTACAATATTACAATGTAAACGCGCCATAGTGGAGGAGCAAGGTAATGGTTAAGGGGTGTTTCAACTTTAACGGAGTATAGGAAAACTAATAATGCTGCCGGGATAGGTGACGTCAAGCACGTATCTGCATGTCATTATTGATGGTGCTTTTGTTTCTGGTTGTAATTTGGTTGGAACTGATTTTATTTAACAACTGAATAACGCTCCAGTCCATAAAAGTAAATTTATTACTAAATTTCTGAAAGATCTGGGCCCAGAAACATTAGACTGGCCACCGCAGAGCCCAGATCTTTTTACTATAGAAAATCTGTTGCATAATATAAAACCAAAAAGACGGCATTTATTGAAAGATAGCCATATGAAACATTCGCTGATATAAAAAGCATGTAGGAGCAGATCTCCAAACAAATTTTAGAAAATTTAGTCCATTCCACGCCAAAACGCCTGCATGAAATTGTTAAAAACAAAAGTGGGGGTACTTCCAGAAAAATAAATGAATTATAGATACTAGATGTAAATATTAAATTGTGTTGCTGTTTGATTCAAACAGTAGTAAGTCTAAATTTTGTGTAATAAAACTCCCAACTTTTAGTTTCAATTTCTAACCCAAATCTGAGCAAAGTGCTTGATCGATACAAATCGAATTGCAGGCAATAATTTGATTTTGTTAGTAGTGACTTAGCTTTATAACCAACCCAGTTCGGGTATCCTCTAATAAGTTGTTTATAGTGGTGTCATCCATATTACAAATAATCGATTCGACAATGTAGAAATTAGCCTGAATTGTAGAAAATTTTGCCGATTTTTCATTAATTCTAGCAACCAGTGGTCGTATTTTTCCATATTTATCTTTATTTAACTACAACATAGCTTATTTGCCTGGCAGATGTAGCCAGATACTATAAAAATGCTAATAAACGGAAAATTTCCGAGACATAGACATTTAAATTTACGTTTCTTTGTGCTGTATACAAAGAGGAATATTTAGCAGTATCGCCAATTTTGTAATAATTAGCAAAGTTATATTTTGGTGTGCTTGAATCCCAAAAAGTTAAAGGAAGAGAAAATGATTTTTACCTTTTTACCAATGACGAGTTTTTTTCGGTTGTTTGCTTGTTTTGATTGTAGATTAGTGGCATTGCTATCATTTTCATTTCCAATTTCTAGATCTTGATGTTCGGATCTCTCTAGCTCCTCCAAACTTTGAGCCATCGAAATAGATCAACGCCATTTTATCTCATTGTAACATCGTTATTTCTAATTAATTTTCGAATTATATTAATAATTATTAGAAATTTAATTTAATCCCCGTTTGAATAAATTAAATGTCGATAACTTACCAGTAGTTATAAATCATCCATCTGCTACAAAAATATTACAGATTACTTTACTGTTTAAAATTCTAACTCAAACTGAATGCGCCGTTCGATTTTTTTTTTTTTTTGTTAATAGTACATTTGGTCGTTTTCGCCCATATATGGAGATGAAAACTGACGTCAAGGATATAGTGAATGTAAACAAAATTATTGTAACTTGTAACCGTAACAACATTTTTAAATAAACTCCAGCCTGGAGGTACGGGTTATATAAGCACGTTGTAGACATTTTCGTCTAGAGTTTTTTTTTTCATTTAACCGTTATTTTTAAAACTCGTGCAATGTTTTTTATCGAAATTTTATTTTAATACTTTGTTCATTATCTCACAAACGTGTCCAAGTTGTGGAAAGTCGATCGGAATATACAATATTGTTGTTGTATATTCCGATCGACCTCAAATTTTTTTCACAAAGGTTAGGTTCAAAGAACGCTTAACACTTTCAATTAACATTCAATTTTGTTACGATTAACCGAAGCAAGGTGTAGATAAACCACAAATTTTATTTTAACTACCTTGCAAAATAAAAAAATGAATTTTAACTGCTATTATGAATTGGAAAACGATCTGTGAGATGTTGGTGACTTGGTACTGAGAAAACAGCCAGGTCAGGGTTGCAAAATAATTACAACCCAATCTAAAAAACACTTCTAAAAAACACAACTGCGGATTTGAATATTAAAAGAATTTGCATATGAATGCTTCAAAATTGGAACAGCGCAATAATGTCTACTAAGTATCTTATAACCGAAATTTTTCAGAGCTTGGCCCAAGTACAACTCTAAAGGGCAAAGAGCGGCAAATAAAGAAGATTTTCTCAAAAACGTAAATTTTCTTTTAACTAATGAAATGATATCCTTAATATTAAGCGTTTTACTTTGATAATTTTACAACAACAATTCCTTACATTTTATTTCAACCAGATATTCCAAGTTTTTGTAGTAATAGGAACAAAATTATACTACCTACCCTAGTGATCGGGTGGATCATTAGAGCAAGTTTTTGCAAAATTATAATGTTGTGGGTTAGCATTTTGACAAGAAAAATGAATTTTGAATCTGTCAACAATGCAACTAACCGCAGGTTTTTTATTTTTATCGTACAAAGAACCAAATGAAATAAACCAAATAATATACAAAAAAGGAACTATGGCTCGAGCAGTATTGGCGCGTAAAACGTGTTTTAAATTTTTCATTATTTGTTGTGACATAAAAAGCAGTCTCATGCTTTGTTTCATTTTATTTAATACTAGCGGCACGGGGCCCTACACGCCTCGAATGCGGGGCTGACGCGCCTATATAAATACATACAAGGTTTTTATAAATCTGTCCCATCATTCTAAATCAGTATTTGACTAACTTAATTCTGATCAAAATTTGGTTACCTTTTTAAAATTATTCAATCTTAGTAGGCTATGAAAAAAATTGCCAAGATGATAAACGAAATGAGAACTTTTTTTAATGCAAAAGCAAGTTTTTATAAAAAGTAATATTTTTAGAAGTGTAAGTGTGTTTCGCCAAATTCCTACGGCAAATAGTGTAAAAAGTGAAGCATTCCAGTAAATTTCAGCAATTTCAGAAAAATGGAAGTTAGCACTACTTTTTATTGATACACCAATATGCTTGATGAAGTTGGCGATAAATTGACATTCAATTTGATATTGTGTTCATTTGAAAAAATCTATTAGAACATTACATAAAGTTATCAATTGTGGAGGAGGAAAATAACAAAGTACCGAGAAAAAACATAAAAACTATTAAAACGAGAATAATTTCAAATATTCAAACAAAAAACAAAATAGGTTCAAACAAATTGTTTTTAAATCAAATACCAAAAAATATGAACTTCAATTTACTTTGAATAAATTAATCGGAAGACGAAATAGTATAATTTACCGTTTAACAATAATACAGTTGTCGTTTAACAATAATCTAACTCTCGGTTTAAGAACGCGTCGCCGAACTTCTTCTCTATGTATTACTTCACAACTGTTACTTCTCTGGCTCAGCTGGGTCCCCTTTTGGTTATGATTGTTGCATAATCCATATTTACTCTCATTTGCGTCAATATCGTCAATATTCGGCGATTCTCATGTCTGCACATTCCATCGCCAGACTATAACACTTTCGGACCACGTTGGTGGAACCACCCGAACATACTCATACTGTACCATAAAAACACCATTCTTTATGTACATTCTATAAATCTTTTCTCACTTTTTATGCCTTCACATCGGAGCGAATTCGGTCTGGCCACCCTTCTGTAATATCGTTTCTTTACCAATTCTGTCTTAAATTGTTTAAAACCCGGTAGCTCCGTTTTGTTTTGTCCAAGTTAACATCATCATTATGACGCAGTTGATTCAGTGGACCAGCACTTTCATGGGGACGGAGAAATGAAATTTGCTTGAAACAGCTCCTTTAATGTCGCTATAGATGTATTTTCGGTGGTAGTCGTTGGTATTGTATTGAATCATCGTTCAGTGGCACTATTGTGGTAATTCTCCGGAAATAGAGAACTGCGGAAATAATTTATATGTAAATTTATATTTAAAAAAAAAATTCTGGCACACTAAGGTAAAAAACTAGTGTTGATCTTTAAAAATTTAAATTTGGAATAAACCTGGAACATGAAGCCGAAACAACTTACGCTAGAAAGATTTCTTTTATATCGGCTGTAATGATCTCTTGATTCTTTAGAGCCTAACTAAACGTGATGCAAATTTGGAAATCCTAAAAATTGTTCCGGAATGGATTAACCGGAAATAAAGGTTGAGATAAGAGATTTTAAATATACTTGACAGGAAATACTTTTTTTATCGGGTCGCTTAGTAATTGTTGTTATATTAAATTTAAAAATTACAATATGCCGGATACTTAACATGTTTATCCAACCAACACTGCAGAGGACTTGGTCATATAATTAAACTGGAATTTATAACAGCCATGCTGTACCGGTATGTTTTGATATTTTAATTCAAAATTTTATAATTAATGTAATCACAAATTTAGAAAATTCACAATCTTCGATTACGAAGTGGATTTAAAATAAATTAAAAATTTTGCTAGTAGCATCTTAGTATAAACTTTAATGTTAATTGTTAATTACTTATCATAATTTAATGTTAAAATACATCGCGCACTTGACCAATTCATTGGCGGCGTCCTTTATTGGAACCAATATGTTACAACCACAACTTCATCAAAACAACATTTCTTGTACAATATTTAGTTTTTCGTTATTTTCAAAACACAAACATTATTGCTGCCCTCCAAACGTATTTTGCTTGGAAGACAGCAAGCGTTATATAAAGTTTCTGTTAGGATCGATACTGCATCGAATTCATTGGCAGTTTACCAATGACGGATACTTTAGTACTTAAATTTTGAAGGAAAACTTATTGGCAAAACGGCGCACGTTGGCAATAACGTGGGAGGAGTTTTAATTCTCGTTAACCCCATATCCATGCACAAATGTGGTTCACTAGCATTTGATTTGGCTTTCGATAAGAATTCCAAATATTTAAATTTGTTTAAATAAAGTTACGGTTAACTAATAACAATTCCTTCTTTATTAAATACGGTTAATTATATATTTTAATATTTTGTTATGAAATATATAAGTTTATTGCGATTAGCTTTTATTGCCTGATTTTATTTCACCAAACTCCGAACAAATTTTTCAAAACATTTCGAAATTGAAAGTGCGCTTATACTTATTAAATAATATGCATCGCGCTCAGACACTAACGAAAGCGTGGCTAACATTTAATTCATTTGACCCGACTCTGTAACAGTCAGTAATAACGTTAATAACATAATACACTTTGTAAGTAATCATTCTTGCTAATTACTGTTCAAAATCGTGCCATATCCACAGTATAAGTGAAAGTCGCACAGTGTTTCTCCTCGCTGCTAATTTCCTTGATATTGATACAATAATAGACATACGTGCATAATCAATTCCACAGCTACAAAAAAATTATTCCGCCTTTATTTCATGTAATATTTAATCACTATAGTCGCTTCTATATGGACTTCACTTCCGAACTCCCGTCACACGGAATCAATGCTAATCCCTAGAGCGAAATACCGTTTAACACTTATTATGTGTTATCAGTTTTTTTTTTACTTAATCCAATTAGTGAGGCATGCCAATCGCAATAATATTTCAATTATATATTGGTATAACGGTATTAGATTTGCTTTAATTAAACGATTACGTATAATGCTCAAAGCTCGCCTTACAAACGCCTTACAAAATCTAATAATTTTAATAGACAAAATTCGCCCCGATAAATTTCTCGTTAAAATGGAATGTGCTGTTTGCGGCCATATTTTAATGGTTCGATTTATTTAAATTAGATTAATATTTCACAAATAAATAATAATTTTGAATTACTTTCTATAAGAAATTATTGAAAAGTGAAATTAAAATCATAAAAATTAATGAGTGACTCGCCAGTTTTTTTTTATTTGATGTAAAGTGTTTATAGTTTTATTTGCAAGCAACACGAATTGGGTCAGTTCAGGTGATTTAAAATTATTATTATTATTACTATTTTTTTACCTATTCCAAGTTACTTCCGTATAATTTATTACGATTTTGCTTAGATTGGCACAAGATATCGAAACAAAGCATAATTTCTTAATCAGACAAGAAATATATCAGAATATAACAAACAAATATGCGCGCTGTGTTCATACCTCGTCTCTTATTCATGTCATGGACCTTTTTTCGTTGTTGTTGTTAAAAATGAAAATTAAATAATACAGTTTTGTAATTAAATTATTATTATTTAATTAAATAATAAAATATGTAAATAGAAACATCTTAATTAATTTGAATATAATCTATCAATTCAACAAGAAGTTGATTACAATACAAAAAATAAAAACGGAAGAAGTTTTTTAGTGCTCGTCCATGACTTAATAGTAATTGTAAATTAATCGTGTGTGATTGCTGTTTGTTTTGTTTATTTGTTTAATTCATATTGTAATTAAAATTAGTTATTGTGAAATATGAGTGTGGGTTAATTTGAATGGTATACTGTATTTTGGGTTATTGTGCAAACGAATTCTCATTCAATTCACGATTTCATCTATTGTAAGATTAATGTACCGCAACCGCAGTCTCTGTAAAAGAGAACTTTGCTTAACTGTGAAATTAATTACTGAACGTCAAGACATTTAAAATGAAATACTCGTATATTTATAACTAGGGCCGCTGCGGGCTCTTTGCGTGTAGTACAAACTACATTTTGTGGTTTGATCTTTACATTGAACCTTTAGCTAACGGAAAATAACCCAAATAACAAATTTTTACAACAGTTAATGTTACCAGTTATCAACCATCACTTTCGGTTGGTCGCTTTACATTCATGATCAGCAACCTTTTATCATAATTATCAATTTTTCTCACAACCAATTAAACGGAATATTAACAAACATAAATAAATACCTTGACAAACTGCGACTTCCGGTCGGCCGATACCCCACGAAGAGGTCTTCGTATTATCAGCTGAAAAGTAAATAATGAAAAATCATGATCAATTCATAACATATGGACATGACAATATGCGGCGTTACAAGATCGAGAAGTCATAAGGAGAAAATTAGTTTTGGATTTCCGTCAAATTTATTTGTCTTTTGTCTTTATTAAACTGACACCGGATTTTGTTTCTGTCGCCTCCAAATTTACAGAAAAAACTTAAACATGAGATTTTTTTATTCAGGTCGATTATCCTACCCAATCTTTTAGAAAGAATTCGGATTTGTTTTTTATTATAGTCTGATCTTCCGCCGTTGCCAGCCAATTAGAGGACGTACGGCTGGCTACAGGTTCGGATTTTCATTGACCATCTGCACATTGCAAAGCTTCATGCTAGCATATAGTAGTGGCATAGAAGATGGATCGGCCCATGAGGTCTGCACTTCGACATGAGGTGGTAGTTGTGTTCATTTTCATCACATATCCCGAACGAATTTTTAAAACCCCTTTTGTAACATTCTCCTTTCGGAATTCGAATACGTTACCCCCAATCCAAACGCCTAAACGGGTGGCCGTTTGGTAAGTAGAATTCAGTCTGGCAGACATACATTACATGATGTGTTTAAAAAAAATGAAAAATTGACTTGTTCATGGCGAACACGCTGTCTCTTACGTAATATAATAATTATTATTAAAATTGACTGTGTAACGTTGAAAATAATAAAAAAAAAGTTATATGTCAAATAATTTAAGGTTATTAGCTATCTTGTGTTTTACAACATCGTATATACACAATTTGATAAGACCCTTAAACATTATTGATCTCTGATTTTGATAGGCTCTTGAAAAATTAATCATATTTCTTGCGAAGCAGGAAATAGTATTCAGCCACTATACGATTTATGGCCACCACATTAAAACCTTCAACCTCACATTGTTTAGGAATGTTGTATACAACAATTGAGGGTACAGTGTTAGGCATTGAAGCTTGCCATAGAAACTTTACCATAGTTTTCACGTCAAGTTTTCCTGCAAAATAAAAAGAATATTTAAACCAATAGTTCTTGTAAAGAAAGATGCATCACCAAATTTTGCAAGCGGCATTTAAATTGGCATGACATAAATCAAACTAAAGCAATCCGGCAAACACATCGGCAATGCCATGATTTGGCCTAGGAGACGCTTGAAATGATTGAGAAGAATTTTTAATGCTACAAATCCCCCGTATAACGACGTTAGAAAATAGTAAGTGCAATATGCAACATAATTCAATTCAAAAAGCTATGCCAATGACAATTAATCATCCAAAGCGGTTTCAACCAAATGAGTCGTCTTATAAAGATGCCCAATTCTTGACTGGAGATATAATTTCCCCGAACTGTATGGTAACATAAAACCAATTATTGTGATTTCGCACAATATCCTACTTGTTCGGTTGTTTTTCGTAACGCTAAATTAAGACCATCACAATAACGTAATGGAGTTTTGGGTTGGTATTGCAATATACCGTGGACTAACGGATATGGTGCATAATGGATAATCAATTCTCGTCGCTCGATCGAACCAATCAAATTGAAAAAAATTTAACTGAAAAGTTAGACACGAGGTGGTCCTCAGATACTTCCAGATAATTTTCGCTTATATGCCTCATCGGATTACTAACCTGTTACATTTAAAATTTTAGCAACGTGGCGAAATTTTAGCATCACTTGGTAATTTTAGTGTTTATTTCAGCACTGAACTTTTCGAAGCATGATGATTATAAATCTTTCAAGAAAAAATTTTGTTTCATTTTGTTTCATTGAAATTTGAAAAATGAAACAAATTTTTCACATTTCACTGTGTATTGACGATTGTAAAAGTTGGGAAACCCAGCTAGCTGAAAAAATTAAAATGAAATTAGCTATCGTTCAATGACATTTTGTAATTCAAATTGGCGTAGCTGGTACATTATTTAATTGTCAAATTGGCATAACTAGTTCAGTTTCAAATTTTTTCGCTACATCCCACTCGTGATCTTCCAATCGTCAATACGGGCCAGAAATTCAATAATTAAGGACGAGTAGGTAGCAAAATCGTTCCGACAATATGTCGTCAACTATGAAATCATAAAAACAAAATTATGATTAAACGCGGAATGAACAGCTGAAATAATGAATGCAACCGTGAAAGCGGTTGAAAGCAAATCGTAGTTTTGCCATGGGACTGACCTTATGATGATTTCTATTTAACAACGGTATATCCTGATTATTACCAATCAATGCACCCTTCATCGGATGGTAATGTTACCAAATCACCAATTACTAATCAAGATCTAATTAGTTAAGTTTGACTTTGCCGGCGTTAGTACAACTATTGGCCTTTTCACCGCCTAGTTAGCGCCACTTACATTTGCATACAAATTTGAAAAAATGATTAAAGTAGCCGGCGAAAAATTTTAGTAATATAAAGATGCAAATTGTATTCCGATTACGAAAATTTCCACCGATTTCAAGAAAAGGGCTCCAGAGCAATTAATATTTGATACATGTGTGAATTCCATGTCACGCTAGTATTGTCACTATATAATCTCACAAAATGATGTGTTATTTGAAATCTGTACCAACGGTGTTTTACAAATATCCGCCGAAGGGAACTGGAAACTGAGAAATTGTTGTCATTTCTATAGATTAAAACCGTTTGACTAACGTCGCAAGAAAGTAGCAAACTCAAGGTATGTGTAGAATCACAAAGCGAATTGTAAAGTTACGCTTACAGTCTAAAGGATCAATACGTCTATTAATTGAAGGACAAATAAGCGCTGAGGTTACAGACGATGGTAAATCGAAAATGACAAAGAGACATATCGAAGAAGCTACGATAAGAAAATTAAATGGCTCGAAGAAAATCAAGATCCCGATTCAGAAAAGTTTAAACCCAAAAGAAAGAATTTGAAGGTCAAGGTGGGCAGCAACCGCTTCGACGAGCTATAGATAATTAGTTTCTAGTCGATTTAAAAAAAAAAAAGAAAAAAACAAAAGCAGTGTATATTGCCTAGATCTGATAATCGGTCGCCACAAATTTCAGCTTATTTTCAGTTTATTTAGTACTCTCAAGGAGATGTGTAAACATGCCGTGTATATGGTGCGTGTGTACAGTTTACTTTGGAGGAAGATTTTCTCATCTCCAACTTTTCCAATTTTCTTTGCAAAACGGCATCAATGGTCGTCCCATATTTCGTAGTAGACATATTTCGATCTAAGTTCATGTACAAATCGAATTAGTTCGCAGGATGTTTATAAGTGGTTCAGCTTGAGAAGCACCAAAATTAATATTAAAATCCCCGCCCATAATCATCGGAAAAAGATGACAGTCTCCTTGGAGAATTTTTGAAATTCTTTCAGAATATGAAACAAGGACGAAATGTTGAACTTCTTTATGTCTTCAACAGCTTTATTCGGCGAGATGTATTTACCACTACCGAAACCATCTTAATTCCATTGGGAAGCTGGAGTTCAGCCGTGCATATACTGCCAATGGGTAGTGTTGTTACCCTCATACCAGTTGTTTGTTCAACGATGAGTTCGACATGCGAGGTGACTGTATGAGTTCCACTTGTTTTTTTAGTTATTGTCGCTTTGGCAATATTTAAAATTTGCAATATTAACATGCTCCTCATTGCGTAGCCAGGTCTCGGAAAGCAAGAGAATTGAACATCCCTGTGTCACTGTATCAGTTAGGTCGAGGTGATGTGACCTAAGACTCTGGCAATTCTTGGGACAACCAAAGGTATCTCGATCGGTAAACCATTGAGAAGGAATTATCGATGTAGAATTCTGGTAATAATTTGTCATTAACCATAATGATTTCTGGTATAGATGAACTGAAGAGATTGAAAAATTGTCTATATGCTCTGCAATCAGACCGCGTCCCAACACACTTCAGTCTGAACGCAACGGAACAAGCGGTACTAGGACATAGCACGGGCAATACCCCTGTACTAAACTAGAATTTCCGAAATCTTTTTGACTCTTAATCAGGTAGGATTCAAAAGAAGTCACTGAAATCTTGGTCAATAGATTTAGGACGATTTAAAATCTCTAGCAAGCGTTACTAAAATTACTAAAGTTATTTAAGTTCAGCTTTTATTAGACAAATATTCCATTTTTTCTACTTTTACCTTTCTCTGTTTGTTAAAAGTAAAGTTGTTTTGTAAATTTTTTAAAATCTATTTTATATTTTTTTTTAAGATATATTTTATATTTAAAACTTAAAACCCTTGCTAGAAACCAGTTTTAGTCACTATCAATTGATAAATGGGCGATGATCTTTCAGTATTTTCCCTAACATCTGCGTTTTTAAAAATATTACTGTTTAATTTATTTAAGAAATCCAATCTATGCTACGATAGTTCGCAGAAAAGACAATTAATGGAAAACTACAGTTAGTGATTATCATTTCAACCGGTCTAGAAATGACTTCATTCCATACAGTTAAGGCATTTTCCAGAATTATTTTCGGATCTCATACTGGATACCCAATATGTACGTCATACAAATAGAGAACAGTTTGAATTTGGCCATTCAACATACATCCATATTTAGCACCAACAAACTTAAACTTAAATCTATTTTCATAATACAAACCATCTCAAAGGGTTCAGAAAATTTAGTTTCTATCAAATTGGCAAAATATTATAACTACATACGGAGATCATCTTGAGATTCCATTTTTATCATACAAATCGTGTTTATTAAGTTTCGCTATTTTGAAAAACTTTATCGAACTTCTAATTGGCCCACTTAAAGGTGAAGAATTCTCGACCACCGTTATGATCGTGTACTCGGCTTGATCTTAAAATTATCAACCAAGACTTAACCAGTTATTTACAAAATAAATAGTTGGTATACATATTGCTACAGTAAGTCTATTTCGTAGTTGTGGTTTCCTTGTTTCTTGGTTCACAGCACCAATTCTTGCCATTTACACCACTTCCGGAATCTCAAGCACTTACACCTCACCTTACAGTAATATGTACTTACATCGCCTTTGGAATATTCCGAAAAATACCAGAAATATTCCCATGATAATTTTCCCGGCATTATCCACCAGCATGAAATCACAGCAACAATAATTTCTAATTCCATTTTTATGTATTAATTGAGTTTACACCAGTTACAATTATTTTTATCACACCACTAATTTCACTTCAAGCGCCACTATTAGTTTATCGCACTCTTCACTTTCGATTTTAAACTATCGCGTACCACGTCTTAAATAAGACTATCTCCCGTATTTATACACTGCGCTGAATACTCCACATCAATCGCAACGGTTCTGTTCTAAACTAATCAGCTATAAAAAAAATGTATACAACTAAACTGTTATAAAATTACTTCTAATGTTTAAATACAGATGTCAGTAATAATTTTCATTAAATTTTTAATACTCAATTGACGAATTTACGCTGAATTTATCTCCCACTCATGTGACGGGATTTGAGAAACATTAAATTTTAACTAAACGATTCCGTTTCAATTTTAGCTTTATTTTATACAAAAATAAGTAATTTCAGTAGTTTTCGTACGAAATTTTGATTGTCGTCGATAAAGTTATGAATTAATTACGATAAATTAAAATTTTGAAAGAAAAAAATTAAATTCTATACGTCCTTTACATAATTTATAAGGTTTATAAATTATCGTTAATTTAAAATCTACGGATTATTAATTAATTTCGTTATTTTCTTTCCTTATTTGTAAAAATTTATAATAACGTTCTCCCTACTTGTCCTCAATCAATCGTCGACTTTATCAATCGCTCGTCACGATCTCGCTTGTTGGTTTGGAAGACATTAATGCCGCGAGGATTTGTCATTTTGACGGGACATTAATTCAGGGGCGGTATGTTGTACAATCACTTCGAATCGAAAAAAGTCGAATTTGAAAAAGTCGAATTGAAAAAGTGAAAGTTGTATCATTTTTGCTTTTCGAAAATGATACAAATACCGCCATTCGACTTTTTTCGAATTTCGATTCGAAGTAATGATACAACATACCGCCCCAGTGTAAATAGGTCAGTTCAGGAATTTAGAGACATCTAGCTTTAAACATTGGAAGTACTTTTATAAAAGTATTAATTTTTTTAGCAGATTATAACAAATCGATGTTGCTTTCGCAAATCCCGCTTAGCTTAGCTTTTGAATCTGAAAGCAACAACTTTTGGCTTTAATTTTTTTAATGTATTTTAGATTCTTCGATTTGGTTCATTTTAATAATATTTATTTTACGAAATAGAACAAATTAAATTCGGTATTTTTCTGACAAAACAAACGCAAAATGTCTTTTTTTACAACAAGATAACAAAAAAAATAGTAAAAATAACCGCATTGTGGTAAACACCATAACCATAAAATGGATTTATTTCCCCTAAACCTAAAATTTGTTTGGCTTTCTTTAAAACCAATTCGGCTTTATACAATGCAATTGTTGTTGTAATTTTGCGAAAGCAATACAGCTAAGGTTCGCGAGCAATCTGGAATATTAGTCTGGAGTTAGTCTTTGGTGAGTATTAGTTAAGAAGCGTACGCGCAGTTTAACACTAGCGGGCAAATATAAGTTCTAAAATAATAAAAATTGTATAGGTTCTGCGACGCCTCTTTCGGCGTCAACAAATCATCTTTCATCCTGGAATACCACTCACCTAATTAAGCAAGCATCAAATATTCACTTGGCCGAATTAAATGAAGTTCAATCAAAAGCAAACGGAATAATTTCGTCATTTTATTGATTAACCATTTTGTTAACAATTGTAAGAAATTCTTAATAAGATAAATTGTTTTGCAAATCTTTAAAAATACACTGTGATTCCAAATACGGGATGTAAATAAAGAAATTCTTTGATGAGATTTTGTATCTAGTGAATAAGTTAATCTGAGATATAAATAGAAACGATGAACAAATTTTTTTATTTACAGATTATGTCACGGCCCAAGCAAAACGAACATCACGATCAGGAGGCCTACAAACAGGTTCGCAGGCCGGTCCAACAGCACGCTCATTAGGAACAAATCCAAAATCATCCGCATCGGGATTAGTAGATTTCGATTGTCCTGAAGAGTTTGGATATTTTCCTCATCCCAATGACTGTACACAGTACTATGTTTGCGTGTTTGGTGGTGCACTTTTAGAAAGCTGTACTGGTGGTTTGATGTATAGTCACGAGCTACAAACATGCGATTGGCCCAGAAATGTTGGTTGTGAAATGAGCGAGAGTGACGGTCCACCAGCACCACCACCACTAAGACAACAGCAATTAACAAGCAGAATTCGATTCTCATCCTTACCTTCCGAATCTCCGTTACGTACTCGTGACGAATACCGACAAACATCACAACAACCAATTGCCCAAGCACAAATTCGAACAATACCACCACCACCGGAACCATTACGAGTAGCTCCAAATCCAGTAGTTACGTCTCGTGGTCAACCACGTCACTTAGACGAAGATCGTCATGAAAGCGATATAGCAAAATTGTATGAAGAAACTCATGAAACACTACCACCAGTAGAGGAAGAAGAGTCGGACAGGCAACAACGAGTATATCGCGGTCAACCAAGCACCGTTGGACAAGTTCAACGTGATCGTGACGGTTTAATTCAACAACAAAGTTTTAACGCCATTCCACAAACGCAAGGGAAACTTGGATCATTCTCATACACCGCTCAACCGCAACAATTCAGGTAACAATGATTAAATAAATTTTTCTAAATTTCACGCGATTTTTATTTTCTCAATATACGTATATAAAATTTGTAGTGATCAAAATTTACAAGACTTAGACACATCATCAAATCGGACATTAGACCGAAAAAAACGTGACACAAATGTAGAAACCGAGGAAGTGACTGAATATGTAGAGATTGACGATTCGACAGAAAAATCGCCGAATGGCACAAAACGAAAACGATCAAACGATGAAGATGACTATGAAAATTATGAGTATGATGAGGCAACCAGACGACTTGAGACACTTGAAATACAAAGAACTCCCAGACAATTAAGACCACTGCCACAATATCAACCAGTCCCTTGGCAATACGAATCGTTTAATTCACCGATTCAAACGCGCTCAGCACAACGTAATATATTCAAACCAAGTGTACAAATAAATGAAAATTATAATCCTTTACTGAGTGAAGCGGAACAATATTATCAAACTGGGAATCAATTTATTGACAGACAAACTGGATCAAATGTGTATGTTGGGAACCCTAAGCGTAATAAAGCAGCGCAATCACAGCGAAATTATAAGCCTACGCCAAAAACTATCCCGTTGTATTATAATCCTAATGGAAATGCATACACAATACAATCAGGTACAAAACGAGTAATAACCACAACACCAGAGCCAGAGAACTATTCCTATTTCCATATTGGAAATAATAATAAGGCGCAACAAAAGCACAGTCAACACATCGCACAGCAATATTCAACGCCAAAGAATCCATTTTTAACGTATAGCACTGTTGCTGGTTTTTATAATAACCAGCCGGTGACACAATCAACACCACTCGATCCATATAGTTCACTTTACCATATTGGTGATATATTTAGTAGTATCAACTATAATCAAAAACCTGTGAGCTCAGCCCAGCAGCCATCAAAATTACCGTACATAAATCCAAATAGTTTTATTAGTTTTGTGCCAAATTATGCGGTGCCGAATAATTTATACCAATCGGCTGCTATTGCTACGACCAATGCACCAGTTACGACTCGTAAAACTACTACTCCTAGTACTCCTACTACCACTGCTGCTACTACTACAACGACTACGACTTCAAAACCAACTACAACCGCAAAACCTGTAATTAGTCCACAACAAAATTATAAATTGTATTCGGATAATTTCTTTGTACAGCATTTAAATAATTATAAGCAACCCCATCAGACCTCAATTTTCACGTACCATATTGGTAATGAAAATCAAAATTCACCACAAAAACCATCTGTGAGTTTTTACTCGACTGCAACAAACACGGTAGTCGAACAAACTACCACCAAACCACCGTATTACCATAATTCGAATTATAATCAACAAAAGGAATCGAGTTTGTTCTCAAATCTTAATTTTAATTTTGATAAATTTGCGCCTGGCCCGAGTAACTCGAACGGCGATCCAAATTTTATGGATAAGCTAGAAAAAATTCGAAATGAATCGACAGGTACTCGAACAAAGCTATACAGTAGTCATTATATCAGCACAGCGCCGCCTTTTAAAACGGCAAATTATGATGATGAATATTATGAGTATGAGGATGCACCATCATCGACAAAAAACACAAAATCGCGGGTAACTGTTAAAAGTACAACCGCGGCCCCATTAAATAACGAAAATGATGATGAGGATGACGATGAATTCTATTATGATGATGAAGAAGATGAAGAATCAGAAGGTGATTATAAATTACCAGAAAACAAATCAAAATTCATGCCAAAGACCGAAACGATGGCTCCAAAGCCATTAAATTACATTGTATCGACGACACCTTCCCCATTTATGCTTAAATCAAGTACATCATCGCTCGACCAAACCAGCACAGTAGTACCTTCAATAATTGAATTCCCAGACGACGATAATGTTTTCAAACAAATCAAACCGATTACGAATGTTCCACGTTACCTAAATAAATCAACGTCACGGCCCTATACGATACGACAACGTACACGACCAATCCCATCGACACCATCGTACGTACTTAAAATTGAAACGTCAACTGCACCATCGACTAGTAGAGCGCCGACAACACGTAAAGTTTATACAATTAAACCGTATAGTAGCCGTGGACAACCGAAATGGAAAACGACTAAACGACCGGACAAATATAATTTGGAACTTGACGAAAAATTACCGAACAGGTATTTAAACGTTTTAATTACTATTTTCTTTTACTTACTATCACTAATCATTGTGTAAGTACTGTACAGAGTTACTAAATGACTTTATAATATTTGGAAAGGGTTAACAATATGTCTGTAAATATTTCGGCATTCGATATATAATTTATATAAAATCGTGCTCCAGAAACCTGATTCGACAAATTAAAACTAATTCAAATTATTTTATATAATTATTTTATGTAGAGTTGAACCATCATCACAAACACCAGTTTCATACAATCAACCGCAACGGCAACAAATTCAAACCCAAAATAACCGCAACTATTATAACACCACATCCAGTCAAGGTTACAATGATCCTCATCAATACGATAACTATTATTCGATTTACGACGATGATGTTGAATTGTACCGTGATGTTGGTAAGTACTAAAGTGTGTACTAAAATGCTTGTGTATGGGTTCTAAATTTTAGTACATTTTAGATTATGCTCAACAATACAGTACAACAAAATCAGCAAGTAAACCATCGACGTATAGGACACCGACAACAACAACAAGTGCACCAGTTCCACAACGGGAATCATATTACATTCAAAAGCCACAGTATGAGAGACAACCGCAAACACAACCACCACAGCAACCAGCACCAACACAACAAATTTATTCGGATGACTATAGCGACGATGAATTAATTGCACAGGTAAAAATTTTATTTCGTACATAGCACAGTGATCGCAATTCACAATTTTAAAAAATTAACGAAATTCGGTAAAATATTTACTAGTTTAGATAAAACCGATGGTAGATTGAATTTCTAGGGTTGATCATAGAAATTCTTGTACCGCAGAAATAACTGAAATCGGCGACTTAATGTAAACGACCATGTTCCAGTTAACCGCCTTCTTCCTCAAAGTTCTCAAATACAAGATAAAACAAATGTTGTGTTCGTTTATGGGTATATGAAAGACTTCATTACCAATATTGTTTATTGTGGCTATATTTTTGAACCCTCTTCAAATTAAGCTTAAATAAGTTATTATTTAGCAGCCCTTACAGAGTTGCTCGAGGTAATAATTTTGGAAAAATAAATCAAACCTCAAGACCGTACTGCTGTACGAGATATAGCTAATTTTACTTTGTATATCAGTTGCAACTCTTTCGTGCCTCACTCGCAACTTTCTCACGGATATAGTTGACCACATCCGCCTCTTTATGCATTATGCTGTATTGTGGCCAGAAGCTGCACTTTATGTTTTGGATTGTTGAATTGAATTTCTTTTGAGCTTTATGCCACTTGATCTCTAGAAAAGGTTTTGTGTTATTGTATTGGCCACATCTAAGAAAAAGATTAATTTTGCCGTAAAGTCCAAATTTGCTCACCAATACCACACATGATGGCTAATTAGATCAGCCCTGCCTTCTTTAATGTTTTAGCCCGCTGGCATCCAAATGGGAATTTTTTTAAATCATCAGCAGCATCTGCTGGAAAATTGGTTATGGAATGCGGCTCCACTTTACATGCAAAATAAGATTAATAAAGATTAAAACCAGTGCAGATCAAAAATCCCTTTGGTCTAAATTTTGTGCCACAAATCCGTAGATCTTTAATATAATTTGCGTAAGACACCAATACACCATAGCACACCTCTGTTGTAGTAACCACAGAGCCCGAAAACACTATAGCAACTAAAGCAAAAGAAAAATTATGTACGTATAAGCAAAGAGAATGTGACCTAGAGAGAGTTATTTTGAATGGACAGAAAATGTGCATGAAAAATGGTATTATTTTTGTTTTTACGTGCGACAGAGAGGGAAATATAAAAATTAATGCGATTTTTATATTTGCCTCTCAAATAAAATTAAAAATGAATTTTATTTTTTCATACATAGTTTTCTGCTCATACAAAATGGCTCACTCTTAGATGTCTCTTAGATTCTCTTTGGTATAAGCGCACAAGGCCAAAAATTTTTGAAGTGCGTATATGCAACACAAATATACGTAATATATTTAATGACAGTTGGTCGGGATTTACTTCCCAGTCGCCTAGTCTGTACCTCAGTTCAAAACCAAATAAATCTTTCCGGGATTTCATCATTTCTCTGAAAACATGGCACACGCTGTAGGTTTGACTGGACAAGAGTGGACCGTATGCTATTTAGAGCTTTAGCAAATATAAAAAAGGGTGTACAAAATATTTAATCGTGACAAAGGATCGGGAGAATAAATATTGTCTGCAATAGCTGGAACTAAGTCAACAATCATTTGAGCAGCCTCAGCTGGTCGGTACCATCAGACACTACACTGATTTAATAGAAAATGTATAAATCCTTTCCGAATTTATTGAACCATAACCTTTCATACTGAAGTGTGGGACTAACATATTTAGTGAATAACTTTTTTGAGCGGTGGAGGCCACAAAACTCCTTCGACCAATAAATCCATCGATTCTAAATTTTCATAAAGAATAATGACCAAGTTAAAAACAGTAACATTTTTTGTGAGTTGTGTTCCTTTAAGTAAGCGAAATCAGGAAAAGGGACTTTTTTTTCTGGTGAACGATATTATCTGAAACTTCTAGCTCAAGGCCTATGCTATTACACCATAAAGCAAATATAACAAAGAGGATTTATTGCAAATCAGTAGTTGGTAATTCAGTCGTTGTGTGTAATACGGCCTCAATCGATGTCCATTTTATTTTATTATCAGGGTTTGTTTATTAGCCTTGTCTTTTTTGTTTATCTGGTAAGTTGGTCAACATGCCATGGAGGATAATTGATCGGTTTGCTCATATTTTTTCAAAATATTGTTAGTAAAATTGTTTTCCAGTTATTTCAATTGCTTTATGGTGAATATCATTAATAACGAAAGGTGATTCTTCTTATTTTAATAAAACTAGTTCATTAGTAAAAAATTAGGCCCAAGGGTCGGTCTTATCTCTCCATTTTTTACCTCGCAGATTTGGCTCAAATTTGATTTAAACATAGTGCCTATGAACAGGGCCTCGTTATCAGAATTCATGTTTGCAGGTATAATTTCGTTCGTATCTTCATCATAAGTCCATAACATTTCAGAGATTCTAGTATCCAGTCATTAAAATTATGTATGACAAATCCCATTGGTAACTTCCATAATTGCATAATTGTATCACAGCACTTGGTATACGATAATGTAGGAGAATCAAGTGGAATATAGGCCACGTAAATTTGTACTGACTTATTATTAATGAGTATTCCAACACACAATTGCTTGATTGATGGGTTCGTTAAAGCAACCAATTAATTTGGCAGTGATGTATCGATTAATATCAGTTTATTAAGGGCCGATTTATCTAAAAATTCTTTCCAGAAACTCTTGTATTATTTGATTCACTAATGAAATATTATACGGATGATATTTGCCGACTTACTCTTCAACTAACCTAATGGTAAAGTATACCTATTCCTCGAAGGATATTGATGAAAATTTTCCAAGACCGGTAATTGGGATTTGACACAAAGGTTGATAAAATGAAATGAACTGCATATTTCATCAAGCTTTTGCAAGATTGCGCCGCCGGCGTTCGGTTTTACCTGAGGGAAGGATGGCAGTTTCATTAAATTTGAAACTGTCCTGGTTTGCTTAATGCTTAAAGTTTTGCTAACCGCCACGGGCTATGCGAATGTCGAACAGTTGTTTTCCTTCCCAGCAGAAACACAAATCCCAACATTCCTCCACCCTCCCCCACAGACTTTAAAATTTCAGTAAACTGTTTAATTATGTATGTTTTTTATCAGGAATCATAACGAATAGAATTTTACACTTCTACTTAGGGAGTGCTTATTTACCAATTTTTCAATTTACCGGTAAATTCAATTTAAATAATAATTTAAAACAGTACTATGCCTTAGGTATTAAACCAGTGAAAAGTTATTAAACCAATGATTGGAAAACATTAAAGTATTTTATGAAATAAAATAATAAATAAATTCATCACATAAACTGAATTGGGGGGGGGGATCATTTGGAAGCTTTCATCCCATGGAATTAATTTTCTAAATGGCATGATAATTTTAAGTTTTTTTAAATTACCCAAAATCTCGTTTTTAAATGATTACAACTTTTTATTTGTAGTCGTAAAGACACGAAATAACTTTTTTTGTATTCCGCAATGTGATTTTATTCTAAACCAATCATTATTTAATACAATTGGTTTTAGCAAAATGACTTATGTGCTTCCAGATCCTAAAAAAAATTATAGAAGTTATCTAAAATTATTTAAAAACAAAACGAATGGTTATTTTGAAATTAGCTTTGTTTTAAAAAATTTTCTAGTTTATATGCCCTTTCCAAAGGTATAGGTATACTGTCATGTCATAGAAATCACTCATTTCGTGGTCAAAATACCAGATATTATGTTGTCAGGGTTATTTCTGCCAGGGTTAAGAAAATACCATTTAAGTTATTCTAAATTTGTAATCAACTTCATTTATTAGATTTTGTTTAAAATGACCCCTTCCATGCCGTATGCATGCACGTCACCTTTTTTTAATCGCCACGGTTGTTATGCGAAGTTGTGTTTCATTTTATCAAATGTGGCGCTTATCCTTTCAATTAAAATTTCTCTTGTGGGCACCTCTGTTGCGTACACAAATTCCTGAGGAAGTCCCCAGACATAGAAATCCAGGGGTGTGAGGTCTAGGGATTGCGCGGGAAAATACATAGGGCAAGCCCTACCGATCTTTCAGAATGAATCATCTAAGTTTTCTCTTTCCGTTCAATGGTTATGTGCCGGACAGCCGTTATTTTCAAAAACAATCAGCACATCTTCTAGAACTGGTAAAATTAGCTCATAAAGCCCATTCTTAACAAATCCGAAATAAATATTTCCGGAAAGGCGTTCTGGCACATAATATGGGCCAATAAGGTTTCGGCCAATAACATCAGCCCAAACATTAAAGCTGAATTTCCTTTTTAAAGAATCCTGTCCTTCCTTGTTTGGATTTTGGTGTTTTCTGCTCCAATGAAGCAGATTGTGTAAATCCACAATTCTCTCACGATTGAAGTTAGACTCATTTGTCGACAAAATCCTTTTCAAAAAGCTGTCATCCTCAACATCTGTATGCAGTATAAATCTACAAAACTACAGTCGTCTAGCATTATCACCCTTTCCGAGAGCTGTTTCAACATTTTCTTAACCCTGGCAGAAATAACTCTGACAATGTAGTATCTCCTATTTTGATACCATTGGAAAGGGCATAAAATAGAGAATTTCTTAAAGCAAAACTAATTTCAAAATAACAATTCGTTTTGTTTTTAAATTAATTTAGATGGTTAATTAATTAATTTAAAAACAAAATTAATTTAGATGGTGACGTTTTCCATAAATCTACAGTAAAAATTTATTGAGTTAAATTACGTTAAGTTATCTTTTAGAATATTGTCGACGTATTGATGAACTCAATAATTAGGTTTATGGGGGCAAAACTAAACAATGGGTGAAAAAAATCATCATCAGGTAGACAATTGTAAAACATAACTCATTTATTCAAAATTGGGCATTAATTGTGCTTTACAAATTTCCTTATACTTCAGTAAAAAAAAAATTATATTCCGAACGTACGGTGGGAAAAATTCATCCACATAATATGGATAATTTTAAAACATAAATATTTTATTTAAATTGCCATTTGAGAGTGGAATGTACAACATTTAAATACTTTCTCAAACTTCACTTTTTAGCGCTTTTAGAAGGCGACGCTTTATAGGTGCTACCTCAAATTTCACTCATTGTTTATGCTTTTTTGGCGTGTAAAACTGGGTGTGGACGTGTGGTGCCAGCTTCTAGGTATTGTTTCCATGATAGGGAGTATTGAGATGTTTCTGAAGTACAGAAGCTCTCCAGCTCAGTAAAATTGGTTTATTTATATTTCTGAATGCATGTGCATTTTTCTAACGTACAGACGAGAACTTATTTCCTCGTGTAATACGTGTATCCGAAAGCTCCGCACGCCCACTTTTGATAAATGGGATATGGGTATAAATAACGACTGGAGGATTCATTAACAAAAAAATTAAATTGTGTCGTTGTGATTGCGATCACGGATGAAGATTTTTAAACTTGTGTTTTGTGACCTAACTTTATATTTAATTTCTAGATTGAGGAGGACAGTCCATACAACATTCGTGGAACACAAAATCAAATCAGGTAACAAATTTTAAATATATTCTAAAACTTTATTGAATTAAAATAGTTATAAATTTAAATTATTGAGACATACATAACACAAATGTCATAAAAACATAAACATAAATATGTCCTTAATTTAATGTTTTTTATCCGTGTACTTTTGTAAATACGAAATTCTAAATGTCTGTCTTAAAAAATTTACAAACAAACCGCTAACAGGGGAGATAGAAACGAATTAAATTCAATTTCTGACCGCCCATTGGTAACATCAACATATCGTATACCACAACAATATCCAACAACACCACGTTTCGTATCTACAACACAAGAACAATATACATATCCTGTAACAACAACAAGAACTACTACCACAACAACGACCACTACTACTACTACGCCTCCACCACCACCACCAACAACACCACAATATGTAACAAGGTACTACAAACAATTTTTACTCTTTCCGACTTCCTATTGGAGAAGATAGGGAAATATCAGTAGACTTTATGTTATGTTTAGAGCTTTTTGTGTCTCAAAGTGATTTGCTTACAGTATTTCGTTGATATAAGTTGCTTGAAATTAGTTATTAATAATGCGAAACGGTGTACATTGTCATTGATTTGGGTTTCTAGGCGAAGAACACACACCGCGATTTGGAAACTGCACTTGCGTTACTTTTACTAACATACATGCGAGCTTTGCACTAAACAGTTGACAATGAATTTTAATTAGCTTAACTTTGATAAGGTGTTAATACCTTCTGGTCTGGAAAATTTTGATAAAAGGTAAGGTATTCAGACAGACGATGCCAAATTTAGGTGTGCGACCGGAAAACAAATTAATGATAATTCTAAAAGTTTCAAGCGTCATGTTAACGAATCTTATATCAATGAACCAGTGCACAGAAACTCATTAAAGAAATTAGTAAGTCATTAGCTTCATCAAATGACGGTCGATATAGAAATAAAGTTGGTATTTATAGAGATTAACCAAAAATTTATTCATTTTTTGTGGTATCTTGTATCAATTGCTAAATATATTTAGAGGGATCAAAGTTATATAAAGTAGTCCAAATAGACAATAATTAACACTGTACACATACAATTATTAAAACCTTTTTTTTTTTTAATTTAGCTGAAATGGCTAAAACCGAAATTATTTTGTACACGCGTCCGCACATAAATGTTATGAGCTTTTTTTGTAATTTATTTGAAAGTAGTCTCAAAATTGAATATACCGAATATTTTTAATCCATCAACAGATCAACACACACTTCTGATGGTATCAACAACAAACAGAAGCCTAAATCATTTAAATTAACACTTACGGCACGCGCGGGTCCTCAATCCATCAAATCCTTTCATTTCGATCCCACCACCGCTAACGAAACTAATTCCGAACTAGACAATGTTAGTGAAGAGTTAGTTGAAAATACTGACATAATTACCTTAAATCCTAATCCTGATCCAACAACCACACCACCAAACCCAAATCGTAATCATAGCTTAGTAGCGACAACAGATACAGACAACAAAAATTCAACACCAATACTTAAATCACGTGTTATAACGTTAGGTACGGGTTTCAATTTAAATTCACGGAGCCAAAATCGTAATTTTTTCTCATTCAATGATTTTGGCGAATTAGATAATAAGACAAGTAACAGTAATAACACAAGTGAAAATAAAAAATTTGTTGATTTTTTTGTTTCTGATATACAACCACAAAGTTTCCAATCACCACCTACGTCATCATCTACAACACCATTACCATCATTAAAACGTTTCCACACAAATCCATCAAACATCGAATTAAGTCCCGATCAATTGCCAAATTCAGTTAATAAAACAATTAGATTGTCATTACTATCTGGTTTATCGGCTGGCTCAATTCCCATCTCTACAACCAGTAATAGAACTGGTAGTGGTACACGTACAAAAGGGCGTGTTGAAGAATATCCATTGTATTTCAAACCGCGAATAGAAAACTCAACGAAACGAGAAATATATCAGGAACCACATGAATTTCAGTTGCCCCAAGATAAATATAAAGACTCAACAAGATACGAAGTTACGTCTAGTCCTGAACCATATGAAATCGACGATTATGAACCGACCACATACCAACCTAGAAATAGTAATTGGAAATTACAATTGCCTCGTATTCCAGAACCGTTTACAATACCCGTTTCAAATTCCGTCGAGCAAGTAGGCACGCCCGACGATGATAGTGAAAAAAGTGACTCGTTTTTAAGTTTCAATCGCAAACCATATTCTAGTTTTGAATTACGCTCGACCACACCAACTCCAAGCACTAGCACAGCCAATGTTAGCACCGGGCATAGAGCATTTTTAGGTCAGATTCTCTCAAAAATTTCCAATTTAACAGCTACAACAAGTAAAGGGTTCCAATACCGTGATCGAGATTTTGAGGTTCCAATAACAACCGAGGCCTTAACGCCATCAACAACTGAACCTATTTTAAAATTTACAACCCGCGGCCTAATATTTAAAGAATCGATTACAAAAAGTTATGAAATTACAACCGAAAAACCGATTATATCGCCATATAAAAGTCTCGAAAGTTTATTGAGCGAAAACGAAAAGAAATTCACATCATTTAAAACCATTATAAATAATCCGACAACAGTATCTCCACCACTTACAACGACCACGACAACTATGACATACCGTACATTTCCAACAACACAAAATTATTTTAGAGATTTTTCTAGTTATCGTACAACTGTACCACCCGCAAGTACAACGCCATTTAGAAGTTACTTTTTAATAACGGCCCCACCAAAGAAAAACCTTACAACTGTGACGACTGAGCGAACTACCAAAATACCGTTTACCGAGATAATAACACCAACGACCACACCAAGTCCGACTACAACAACAACAAAGCAAACGACAATTGGTACAACACCAACAACAACCACTACTACTACTACTACTACTACTAGTACGGAACTTCCTACCACTACAAGTACAACAACAACATCAACAACCACGACAGAATCACCAAGTACCGAAGAATTAAAATCATCAACAGAGTTCCATTATCGCGGTCGATTTCGTCCAACAATTACCACCGAACCTGAAGAACCGACCACATACCAATTGAGACGCCATCGTTTTTATTCAAGACCTACTACCGAATCTCAATCGATTGGTTCGGTTCCACACCGTCGTAAAATATTACGTGGTCGTTACTCAACCACAACACTACCATCGAAACCGAAAGAACGAGAACAGTTCCTAAAACAAATCACAAATGATCAATTTCAATTCCAATCGCCATCATCATCATCATCATCGCTTCGTCCAACTTCTTTACCTTTAGTATCAAAACCAATTACCACATACATCAAAACAGTACCAACCGCCCAACCATCGCCTCTATTTAAATACAAAACATTCACAAATGATAATGATGATGATGATCAAAATGATAACGGTGATGATCAAGACGATGTAAAAGTTGTTGAATTAAAACATCAAAATATAAAATCACGATACCATTACGATACAGATGAACGGAGCGAAGAGCGTAAAAAATTCCGTGCCACCATGGAAATGCCTGAAATGAATGTACCAACAGAAAAAGAAATGTTGTTGTATAAAGCACTGTTAAGTGATGGTGAACACGAAGATGATAATGATGATGATATAGAAGATGTCGAAGAGGTGGGAATAATCGATGATGTTAATTATGAAACAACGACATTGACTAAGATACCAACAACTGCGACTACTTCAACTACTACTACGACTACAACAACGACAACTACAAGTACAACGGAAAAGCCGACGACGACCAGTACAACAACGACGGAAGCGCCAACTACGACGACGTCGACGACAACAACAGAAAAACCGACAACAACAAGTACAACCGAACGGTTAATTCCTTCTACTTCAACACAAAATCCTAGAGTGATAATCCCGCCGCGTGTTTCACGTGTAAACAATGCCATCAAAACAACAATCGCTGCTGCGCTACCACGCCGGACTTCATCTCAATCATTATTATCATCATCATCGTCTGGTTTGAAATGTACGGATAACTCACCGAATGCAAAATGCAACGAAATTCCATCGAGGTACAGCACAAAAATACAAACTAATTTTTATCTACGCCACTGCGCAAATGTGCAAACAAAACATTTTTCCTAATTTTATTTGTTAAAATGTTAAATTTATCTCTTATGCTGCTAACGAAATTTTCCGTGGCTGAATTTAATTTTCTTTTAATTTCTAATTTTCATATAATATTTTTTTTAATATCATTTCCATCACTTGGAATTAAACGAAAAATGAACACGCATTGAAAAAAAATATCTGCACAAAAATTAATCCCAAAAAAAAAAAAAAATATAAAATGCATGGAACTCAAAAAATTATAATTTGATGCGTTAACTCAACATCTGCACCGTAGTTTTTAGATAGGCAAAAAATTATTATCAAAATTCACAAACTGCATGGAATATATTTAGAACTCTTAGGATATACGTCAGAACCTGGTTAGACGTACTTATATAGGTACCAGTATAGATTATTGACATGTTGACAGTTTTAATTATAGGTTATAGACGAACATTTTACGAGCAAATTAATTTTTAACAGCTCTATGTCAATTTATTATGATTGATATATTTTTTACCCTTGATTTCATCCTAGATCCTTATTTAATTGATAATCCGTCATGTTAAAACACACGAGAACACTTTCATTTATGGCATATTAATATTTTGCACTTTCTGATTGTGTGGCACAATTTATTGAATTGCACAAGAATGTTTCAGGTCACTAAATTGGCGACTGGCTTCAAAACTAAATCTCTATTTTGAAATTAAACTTCTGGTGAATGTACTAAAAATATAAATTTAAATTTTGCTTTCTTATTTACAAATATTTCGGTGACACAGTATTAAAAATTCAAGGCCACATTCACTGTCCACTAGATTCTACGGGGTTTACCTGATAAAATGCTTAATTAAGTGTTTGAACAAGTTACTGTGTGAATTCTTTTTATAAATATATAATAACGTGCCATCCTTTGATTTTTATAAATTTTTACGCTTATCAAATATTTTGGTAGTTTGTTTCCACGTCTTTTAAATTTACGTAGCAACGCACTAATAATTCAGAAACAAAACTGAAACAATAAAGTTAAGTCAAATGAACAAAATTCCAATCCACAATTGTTTTAAAATGTATATTTGTTTTGCAATTATACGAGTCATGTATAGTCACGACAAGATTACGATGCATCCTCCGAGGTCACAAATAAAACGTAGCAAAATAATTTATATGGGGGTATGTATATCCCCCATCGTGTCGCAAGTAAGCAAATTTTATATGAAAAACTGTAATGGGATGGGCGCTTTCAGATCCCTTATCATAATTAGTGAAATCATCGCCAATTTGATTTGAAAATTAAGAGTGCTCAACATTTTCATAACGTTTTTATGAAAACGCCCAATTATTTGCGACTATTAATTGTTTTGGTTTGCTATGCTTAATTTACGACCTCGGGAAAGGCAAAGCAACCTTTTTATGTATTTCTACTTCACAGTCGTAAAACAAAAACAAATTTAAAAAAATCTGTGTTGACATGGCAAAATAGATCTATAATAGCCGATCTAGTAGCCGTATTCAAGCGAAATTATATATTTGCGTACAGAGGCCGATGGAACATGTGCATATCGTGATATCAGCTGATGTCTATTAACAAACATTTTTTTTATTTAATTGGCTTGAAACCACAGGTTTCCGCGCACTCAATGCCACGAAAGGCCTATCTTGCAATCCGAGGATTCTATCAAAGAGCGCAAATATCCTCAGCCTATTTGGCAAACTGAAGGAGTTGGGATCAAGAAATAGACTGCAGTTGATCTCCACCACCAGCGAGAATTTTATACAAGGGATCGTATCTAGCCAAAAGCACAAGTACAAACGTAATGAATACTGCCTTCATTATTCTCCAAGCGCAGTCGTCGCCTAACGCGAATGGGGCCAATCTCATATGTGAAGAGCTACTTAAGCCCGTAAAGTAAGTTTTAATTGCGGTTTTACCACTATTAAAGGATAGCATGTGCGGGACAGATTAATTTTGCTGAGAACCATCTTTGGCTAGAAGATCAGGGATTTCGATTCCTAACATAATTACACAGGCCACTGTAATCGACAGAGAAGAGTGAGGAAAAGTTTACAGTCTGATCTCAGCTTAGAACACCGTACAAAACAGGCCTAAGCTCCCTCATGATATGAGGTTAAACGTGGGACAGTATGATTCCGAACCGTGCACTACGGGCGAATTTGGAAAGATCATTGCTGAAGTCCTAAGACTGCCGAAAATTAGAAAATGAATTAGTGAAGCTAAATTCTGAGATACGCCTATCGCTAATCATAATTATTAACTTCGGTTATTAATGGATTGTACTTGTAAATGCTTTTTCGATGTCCTACAAAAGCAGAACGGTTATTCCACGCTTCGTTACTTTTTAAAGTACAAGCCTCAGAACACGCTGAACTTAAAATATAGGACTGCGGCTGAGGCAGGCAAAGAATGCTCTCAACTGCAATAAGTGAAGTCGGGGAAAAGGCATCAGTAATTGCCCTACAATCAAAATTTTTCAAACGGTTGATTTTCGCAATTTTATCTTAAAGAAAAACCACCGGCCACCAGACAACGAACGCCCTTGTCAAATTTAACAAAAAAAGAGAATTAAATTGTGACAGGCATTAGTGATAGTGGCAAACGAAGAACATCAAACGTTGCCGCGTCGGCAATGAAATGCACTTTTAATCCTAGAAACAAGTTTGTGGAGCGCCATCTCCATGACTTGCCCACTCTGTTAGCATGCTGCATGTAATTGAGGGGAGTTAAATACAAAAATGGTCCCTTATAAATCTCTCGGAATGGCAGTAAAAATTTGATCAGGACCGCCAGACTTATATGGTGCAACAGAGAAGTGATAATAAACTGAGCGATCAAGGTAGAATTGTGACCAACGGCGACGCAATCTCGTTGATAAGGGCTCCCCAACCTCCTTTGATGACGAACTAAACCCATGCTTAGCCAAGATTTTATGGAGCCTAGTGCACAGCCGGTAAAATGTAAATTTCCTCACAGAATTTAATCCAAGAAGGTTTGCACTCAGCAGATCTTAAGCTTTCTTTGTAAGCCTTTTGCGCCATTAGGAAGTTTTCCTAGTCGACCTGAAGGTTCATTCTCCTTGCTGTGTTTTAATTTCCTGGCAGTTTTCTTTAATCTTTTCAAAGCAGAACACCAAAAAGGTTTGTCCCGAATATTTTGATTGATAATAAGAGAATAGGCATTTTCAAATGGGCATAATCGGTGGTCTCTTCAAATTAAGAGATACACCTGTGTTCAGAAGTCAGAATATTATTCAGTACTCTTCAATTGAGAATTTAACTCCCCCAAATGGAGTAATGTGCATTAGCATCACATCCAATCATATGAAGAATTTGTTTACTCCAATTCACAAGGAGGTAAAGTTCCTCCGAAGGAGTAGGGTGGAGTGAGTCATACGGCCATCAGAATCAACAAACAGCTGGGTGAACCGATTGACTCAAGAGTGATATTTACAGCCGTAATATCTTCAGAACTACACTCCTCAATGAGAAAGACTATGAAGTTATTAGAGATAAAAATGCTATTCATGGCAGAGTTCATGTATTGAATTTTACCAAAGTTAGATTGCAATCCCGAAACAATACCATCAAGATGGTAAGGTTCCTGAATTGGGCAAATATCTGTTTGCGATACAAAAAGCAACTTCCTTAACCCAAAAGAAGCTGGTTTACTGTGATGCCGATTAATCCATTTTATATTACAAGGACATCATAACAGAAACCAGTAGAAAACGATTGAAAACATTCAAAAATGGAAAACCTACGGACCAGAGAAAATCTTAAAAAGAATACGTGTTGCATTGAATGTTTGGAACCAGCAGCTTCCATCCTTTTGTCAAGCCTCATCAATCCAATGTTGGTTATTAGAACTTTAAGGTCCCCTGGAGGACCGGGGACCCAACCATATATTAGCAGAGGTTTCAAAGGACCATCTACATATAATTGTCAACCACTGTGCGCCAGTACGCGGTTTTCTGACTTCCATTTCAGGAGTAGTGCTAGACGAAATCCGTGTAGATGTGACTACAGTAGATGGGGTGCCTAGCTCGTCAACTATCGAGTCCAAGTAACGTACGTGACATCTAGGTCTCAGTTTCCAAATTAAGCAAGGCTCCTTCAGAACCCGACTTTAAAAATCTGAGTTGAAACTACCGACACTTAAAGTGTCGAGGCTCTAAAGCTCAATGCCGGACTGCACCGTTCTCATAAGGTTAAACTTAAATTATTAACGTTGAACCGTCAGTTGTTATCGATAATAAGGAAGAATAAAAATGGGAATATGAAGCAAAACAGAGAGCACCACGAGCATACTGTTGCTGTTGCAAAAAACCACTTTTTCGACCTCCAATTAAAACTATACTATTTACTACTTTATTTATTCTTCAACACACAAATATTCTAAAAAGTGTTATGTAACAATTTTATTCCATTCTGACTATTTCTGCAGATTAAGTTAACGGAGGTGCATCGCATAATTAAGGAAAACGGAGTCTCTTGCTTCTTTTACTCTATGGTTCTCCTGCCTAAAGAACCGGCCTTACTTCAGACGACTTATTTTTTAACCAATATAAACTGTTTTTTTATTTTAAAACCGATATTTAACGAAAAATGTCTCGTCGTAGAAAAACCTGAAATTTAGTAGGTATGCTATTAAGCTTGGACTACCTGAGGAAGGTAGACATTATCAATAATTCGTAAACTATGTAGACAATTTGTATAGGCAATCTAGAATATTGTTTCATCTCCAATTGTTATTTTCAGTAAGAGGTAGCTATCTTATCAACGCCACTCACATTACTCGTAAAAACTGACGACCTAAGCGTCAGACTTGAAAGAAAAAAATTAAATATATATAAAATGAAAAATACGCCATAAATGTAAATCTGTGATTAATTGCTAAAGCCCACAAGGCAGTTTTAGACAGTCAATTATTTAACTCTTACACCACTTGTAACTAAAAAATTTAACTTGGAAGTATTCATTGCAAAATTGTACAAAATCACGCTAAGCAACGTAAATAGCGAGTCGAAATTGCTTTCGGTAGGACCTGATTCGATCATCGATTCAAGTTTTATTTAGCTGGGCATTTCTTGATGAATTCAATACTTTTTAACTATTATATCGTAATTATAGCGAATATTCATAAAAGCCTCCAAATTATTGTTTAAATCATTTGTTTAATAATATCGATCAATTCATATCGATCAATTCGAATAGATGTTTTGTTCGGTGGCGAATTTTTTACTACGTCGTTCGGTTATTGCGATTTTTGTATCTAAACTTTTCCAGATTTTACAAACCACGTAAATATTTCTTGTTTCATAAATGATTATCTGATATGTGCTAGCTCTAATGTAACAAAAAATACGCCATTTATTTGCTCTTTAGAGAAAAAATTCAGTTGGGAAAATCCCATCAAAACGGGCAGAAACAACAATAAACCCTAAAATCGTTTATCTGATCGCTCTGAAAAATTTTAAAAACGCAAAAGGTATTTTTAATTATTTCGGCTCACTCGGAAGTAATAAACATACACCATTAGAATACATAAGCATTACGAGTCCGAGTTTTGGGACAAACTAATTTTGATAAAATTATCGAAATTATTGTACATGTTGTATTTGAATAGAAGAACAACAAAAAGTAACAATAGCGACCACCCAAAATGCCGTTAATAAAAAAAAGCCTTTTCACGTCTTGTGTCGTAATTTAAAACTGGATATGATTACATGCGCCCTGTTTTTGATTATATCGGAACGAGCGAACCGACCATACAGATTGAATCCGGAAAGAAATGATTGTAACTAATTTGGATTTTTCTATGTATGTGTCAAATTATTTTCATTTTATATTGAATGCTTGAGCGAAACGGATCGAAAAGACAAAAAACAAAATTAAAATATTTAGTATTGAAGCACAATGTAAAACTTCCTACATTTGCATTCATATTCTCTAAGTCGCATCCCTCCATGCGATGGGACTACTTATGTTCTTGGTTACTAAATTATTAAATCGAAAATTACAACATAATTGTTCAAAAAAGTCGTTGTGGCTGTTTTTTAAATGTTAGTATGCTGCTTTATAAATATTTCCTTACGACTGCTATCACTTCAAACCAAAATTTGTAACACTTGACATTTGGACCCGAGAAATAAATAGATTTTTTTTCACACTAAGACTAACTAAGATCGTTTTTTTTTTGTCAAAATTCAATTTCGTACTCGATTCATTCTCGTATTCATTCTTGTTTTACTTTCGTAATCACGTAATAAAAACCAAAAAAAAATTCTGATCATATTTTTTTTTCGTTTGGATTAGTGTATATACCTCTTACTTCTTTCATTTTTCTCACATGACGTCAATTTATGTCTAAACCAAGAGAGAGCCATAATAATGTTAAGAATATTTACACTAACAAAACAACTAGAGTGGCGTCATCATTTGGTGTAAGCGGACTGGTCGCAGTCAAGAAAACCCCTAAGTGTATTCTATATTTAAATGGCATGACTCATGAATTTTAGATTATTATTTTATTTCTGTTTCGTTACTCTTTTTAAAAATATACTCTTTAATCAAAATTTTTAAAGAAACACACCCCTTTTGAACACAAAATAAGGTCGACCTGGAGTCGAACCTCAAAAGGTAATTTTTAAAAAGCCTTAAACGCCATATATTGGTTTACATATTTTTAAATTAGGAACATACACGAGATTTATTAATTCTGTTAAGGCAATTTACCTGAAGCAAATTATGATTACATTCTAAATATATTGGACTAATACAATGCAGAACGATTTAGAATATTTAAAATTTTCATTTAGAGCTGATAGACCCACACTTTTCAGGTTATAACTTTGAACATCGGACTCCGATATTTGTAAAATCAGATTATATTTTAGACGAATTGTGTTTTTAGACAAATCATCACCTGGTTTTAGTTTAAATATATTTAGATTGGTAAAAAATGTTAAGACCAAGGTAAATAAAGAATATAAGGAGTTTTTATTAATACATTCGCAAATAAGTTAATATTTGGCCAAAGATTTTATTAAAATATATAAATTCCCCCTCTCTCTCTCTCTCTCTTAAATAAAACAGAAATGCACGATACTGAACCTACATTATAATATTATTATAAAATCAGCTTGATTACGTCACACCAAACCAAAACTTAATAAACTCCGAACTAATTCCTTTTCCTATTTAAAATACCAACGTCTGTCTAATATCTTCGAATAATAATTAAGGCATGTGGTTGATATCATCAACCGCAAAACGCACACCATTAAACTATATCTGTACAATTGCATGCTTTCTATATACATTAAACATACAACTATTGTTAATATCAAACAATTACCTTCTAATTAATTGTAACTAAACCCAAATTGGCATAGAGCACAATCATGACGAAAAAAACGTTTACCTAACCAAAAATATCTGTACAGTCTAAAACTAACCTCTATATTAATTCAACCAGCCCTGTCACAAAACCAGGTTTTGAATACTATCTGTAAATTATTATATTTTAAATTAAGCTTAGTACTAAATTCTGTAAATTAATTACTTCTATTTTCTGTACATTGTAAACCTATAATTAATTTGTTAATTTATGTAACAGCAGCACACACAGCTTTTAGCTTAATCACGATTTTTATCTAACTTCTAATCAAATTGTATTTAAAAATACCGAGTTGATCCAATTTTAAAACATAATTTTATTTAAATTTAGAACAAATACTAGAACTCGCGGAGGATCCCACTACAGTTCCCAGTCCCAATCAGAACAATCACCATCAACTGTTAATTCGAATCGAGGAACTCACCCACCGTAAGTTTTTTTTATATCTGCGAAATTATAACGGCTAATTACTAAATTTTATATTTTGTTTTCGTAGACGAGCACGCCCAACACTAAAACCATCGCAATCGATTGTATCGAAGGCACAAGAATTCGTCGACATTTATAGATTCCCACCAACACGTCCAGATCCAGTGTATCCACAACCAACCGTAGATAAAACAGCAGCAAAATGCCGTAAAGATGTTTGCCTACTACCAGATTGTTATTGTGGCGGCAAGGAAATACCAGGTAAAATTAACATTTTCCGTATATCTCGTCTCCGATCGACTGGATCTACATGCATTATATATTTAAATAATTCTATTTTAAATTCGGGTGCGTAAAGGTAATTTAGAAAAAAATGAAACACCCCAGATGGTACTTTTAACATTTGATGATGCGGTCAATGATATTAACAAAGCCATTTATACCGAGATATTCCAAAACAATCGTAAAAATCCGAATGGATGTAATATTTCGGCAACATTTTATGTGTCACACGAATGGACCGATTATACACAAGTACAAGATTTATATGCCGATGGGCATGAGATGGCATCACACACAGTTTCGTAAGTCACTGTCCAAGAAATCGAATCGCATCATAATTCTCTTCGCCATCGCCAATATTTTATGCCTTGATCTTTTTTTCACTTTTACAGCTATAAATCAATTATTTTCTATTTATTTATGTTTATTAAATTTATTTTCTATATTTTCATTTCATTTCATTTTCTTCAAAAATCATTATGACCGTTTCGTACAATACAAAAGCTGAACTTCCTGTGGAACAAGTACCCCAAATTATATTACTGACTTTTGACGATTCTGTAAACGATTTGAACAAACAACTGTACCAAGATTTATTCGAAAAGGGACGTGTCAATCCAAATGGTTGCCCGATTGGTGCAACCTTCTATGTATCCCATGAATGGACCGACTATAGCCAAGTACAAAATTTGTATTCAGATGGACATGAAATTGCATCGCATACAGTCTCGTAAGTTTGTTTCTTAGTATTTATAGTTTGGAATAATAAATCAACACAAAACAATTTAAACACAATGAGAGCACAAAACCTGGACATTAAAAATTCCAAGCACAGCACACAATCATTCCTTTATACTTATTACACTTATCCTAAAAAATTTCGTAGCCAATCTTCCCATCTACATACTAATTTTTCAGAATATTTTGATATGTAACGCTAATACGGATTTCTTCCCAAATTGTTTAGACATAGTTTTGGTGAACAATTTACACAACGCAAATGGACACGAGAAATCGGTGGACAACGTGAAATTTTGGCTGCATACGGTGGTGTAAAATTAGAAGATGTTCGTGGCATGCGTGCCCCATTCTTATCGATTGGTGGCAATAAAATGTTCAAAATGTTGTACGATTCAAACTTCACATACGACTCATCTATGCCAATATACGAAAATCGTCCACCAAGTTGGCCTTATACATTGGATTACAAAATATTCCATGACTGCATGATTCCACCATGTCCGACACGCAGCTATCCAGGCGTTTGGGAAGTACCTATGGTGATGTGGCAAGATTTGAACGGCGGTCGTTGTAGTATGGGAGATGCGTGCGCTAATCCACCAGATGCCGATGGCGTTTCCAAAATGTTGATGAAGAATTTCGATCGTCATTACACAACAAATCGTGCACCATTTGGCTTGTACTATCATGCTGCTTGGTTTACACAGCCCCATCACAAAGCCGGCTTTATCAATTTCTTAGATACCATCAACTCAATGAAAGATGTATGGATTGTAACAAACTGGCAAGCATTACAATGGGTGCGCGACCCAACGCCCATTTCACGGATGGGATCATTCCAACCCTTCCAGTGTAATTATCAGGTATACCGATTTTTCATTTTCTTATGTAAATTTCGAATTTTGTATTAATTAACTTTTACAATAGGATCGACCAAAACGTTGCAACAATCCAAAAGTATGTAATCTGTGGCATAAATCAGGAGTGCGATATATGCGCACATGTCAACCATGTCCCGAGATCTACCCATGGACAGGAAAATCGGGAATCCGGTCATCACGCATCGACAACGAAATTGAAGAGGAAGTTAAGCAAACTACCAACTAAGCTGTAACTTTACAAACAAATTTGATAAATTTATTATTTATTATTTATAATTTAATTAAACAAACAAAAAAGACAAAACTACAAAAAAATAACTATTTAAGAAATCAACCAATAATTTTAATTCAAATTAAATAAACAAGCAAAAAAATTTGTAAACATTTCACTGTCATGGAAAACCACCGTAAACGATTTCTGGAACAAAATTTTTATTAAATATAATAAATAATATAAATTAAAATTATAACAAATTTATAAATATAATTTGTGTTCCTCTCTCTATATAAAAAAAAAAATATGAGTTATAAATTTTAATTAATAATTAATATTTTATTTTATGTTATGAAGGTGTCTTGTACACAGCCCTATGGTGTATTACATACCTTCATAACATAATATTAAAAGCTACGTAAATTTAATTTATGAAATAAATTAGCACAAGGTGATAAAATATAAAAAAAATAAACAAAAAATAAAAAAAACGACAATAATTAATTTCAATATTGTAAATAAATTTTCAAAATATTGCCTTAATCATAATATTTTTTTTTTTTTTGTATTCATATTCTCAAATCTTTGTAATTATAATTATATTGTAATAATTATATTTTAAATTAGAAATATAAATTAATTTAATTTTTTTAAGAATGATTATTTTTATAATTTGTCTTTCTACAATTTCTTCATATAGCTGTCTGTCTGCCAATTTTCATTTATGATACAGCCATCATTCGAAATTAATTTTATAATTTATATTTTAAATTTCATAATATTGTAATTAAAAATAAAATATTTAAAAATAATTTTAAACCGGTTTTTCTTCACGGCCTCTGGGCCAACGAAATTATTTGAAAAGGGCCACCATAGTAAAATTTTAAAACAAAATTTTTTATTTTAGATTTTATTTTGAAAATTTTACCTCACAACTAAATGGCAAAAGTAAACTACTTAACAGAAAATCGAACCTTTATCATTGACTACAGGGGTCAATGTACGTTTGATTACTACCCAGAGTATGATCCTGAGCGTTTGGAGTTATATGTTAGGATATGCGAAAAATCTAAAAAAAAAATCTTTAAAAAACAGAAAAAAAAATCTTAGAACCCGATTGCAGTGCCACCTACTGGGTCTAATTTTGAATCTAAACCATCCAGGAACCCACTCAAACGCACACAAACAATTTCACTAAAATCGGTTCAGCCGTTAAGGAGGAGTTTATATGGAATTTCTTTGAGTGGATGGGCACACATTTCTTCTAACTACATAATTGATCGCGCAAGAGGTTATGTTTCAAGTTATGACAAGCCACATCGCCGACACAACAACATCGCCGACACCCACTTCGCCGAAACCCACTTCGCCGACAACCACATCACCACGGACAAATGGCCGACAACCACATCGCCGACAGGAATTTTGGCCGACAAGCGGACATCGCCGACACAACCAGATCGCCGACAAGCCACATCGTTGACACCCACTTCGCCGACACCATGTATGTGAAGATATCCCAAATTCCATCCCCGAAAAATGCGATGGCAACATTAACTATTGCTATCATGACATTTTTTACTCTCAGTCCAAAAAATCTCGACATTTTTACTCTCAGCCCCGAAAATATTTGCTATCATGATAGTTAAAAAATGTCATGACAAATGAAATTTTCGGGGCTGAGAGTAGATATAATACTTATAAATATGTACATGTTTGTAAAATAAGTCCAATTTTCATATGTGTGTGAAGATAGGCTAAATTCAGTCTCAGACGAAAGCTATGAACGTTTCTTCACGTTTTCATCTGTAGTTCACTACTCGTCGCTACGTTTTTTGATTGTGATAGCGGTGAGATACGACTCGAAGATCGATCAGATGGATGCGATCACAGCCTGAAAGATTTCATGATGGTAGTCGACGAGTTTGTTGTTTGAAGAAGTCAGTATACGGGTTCAAGCAATCGGGTCGTATTTGAAATCAGCGTTTAGACATTGCATTGAAAATTTTTGGCTCAAAGTCTCTGAAGCACTATTTTATTGCTGCGTACGATGTTGATTGTAACGGGTTGACGTTACCTATACGACTTGCTCATTTGTTCCAACATAAGACTTTGAAAGCTGATTTGAACTCGTGTCTTGTTACAGGCTGGCTACTGCCAACATGCAGATATCACTAAGCGCACGCAAAGGCCTCCACGGTGATTTTTGCCGGCTACATTCTCAGAGAGAAGTGCGAAGGGTCGTGGGGATTGCGATTGAGGCATGCGTGGCTCCTGGCTTACACCGTGATTACAGATATTTTATAAGAGAAAAAAAAAACGCAAATAATAATAATTGTAAACCGAGTTCCGCCGAAATTTGTCAGCCGGAACCTGAGGAACGAACCAAAAAGAAAAAGAAAAATTATAACGGAGGAGAGGTGCTCCAGTGCGCGCATCCGTCCGAAGTCAAACGGTGGTAAACACCGGTTTCGAATCCAGATGCGGGCACCAAGGGAACGAAACCCTACGCCGACACAGGATGGGAATTCCCCCCTCATCATACCAAAACTTAATAATTCATTTTTATTTATTTAATTTAGACACAAAAGAAAGAAAAACACAACTTCCCACGAAGAAAGAAGAAAGGGAGAGAACGAGAGAGAGAGCAATGTGCACCGAGCGCGCGACCGTTATCCGGCGCCCGATTACAATAGGTTATATATAATTCAAAAATTTAGAAAAAAATAAAAAATTTAAAAAAATAAAAAATTTGGAAAAATAAAAAAAATCGTACCTTAAAATTATTATTTTTTTTTTTTAAATTTTACTGTTGCGGGGCCTCTCCCCGATACCAAAAAGGGTTGCGGCCTTGGTACCGTTGGTGTTGCGGGGCCTATCCCCGATACCAATACAAAATGAAAACGGGGTGCCGGTTGGCCACCCATCTCGATGCGGGGCCTTTCCCCGATACCAATACCACAAGGAACAATAGCCGGTTGGCTACCGTAAGTTGCGGGGCCTTTTCCCGATACCAAATAAAATACCAATGGCCGGTTGGCCACCCGTATTGTTGCGGGGCCTCACCCCGATACCAATAAACAAATAGCCGCAACTGGCCACCCGCAAATAAATTGGGCGTTGGCTCGCCGAACCGAAGAATAACACTTAAGTGGCCTCACCTGGCCACTCGTTATCACAGCACCCGTTATTAATAGTAGCGGCACCCGTTATGATGCTCGCGTACCGTTGTCTTGGAATACCGTGGCGTAATTCGGTATCGGTAGATATTCGCAACACCGTAAAAATGCCCACGTTATAACAGAGTGAGATTTGCAGTTACTGATTAGATGCGGCCTTATGACTGACCTCGTCGGGTCATCTATGAACACTCGAGCAATTTATAAACGCACTACCTTAGTTCGCTTTATTCAATTTTCAATTTATTAAATCACTCCACGAAATATTCACAGTTGCAACGGATAATCAAAATATGTGACCTATGACTCCGAATATGGAATAAATGAAACTTTGTCGTATTTTAATTACAAATACAATTCCAAGTTTATTTAACATTAAAATCATGCGGCCAGACGCCGCCAATACTAGTTTTTTCAACACGTTAAATCAATCAAATCCTCTTAATCACACTGACTTTTATGTTATTTAAACCAAAACTCGACTTTTCACAAAAACTAACCCTACGGGGTTTTCCAAATTCAAAAAAAAAATTATTAACACAATCAAGATTTTTATAAATCCCCAAACGAGACTATTTAATAATTCAAAACGAGTCTTTCTCTTTAAAATACCAAAACAAGACTGACTTTACCAAAAAAAAACTCTCACACCGAATACGACGCGCAAAACGTTCTAGAAGAATTGTCTTTCTTCTCTGTTTTTCGTTTACATCAATTCGCATTGATATAAACGAGAAGCATATAAGAAAAACATTTTACTAAAACGTTTTACTTTGCACACACTCGATGCGCATTGGTGTTGCTCTCTCGTCATTCTTCTTACCCTTGCGCCATCATAAGATGAGAAACAAAACAACAAATATCGCTAGTGTGTTCAGCGCACAAAAACCAAACAACTCCGCAGCGAAGACACCAACCGAGGGGAATATAAGAATATAGAAGTAAAGACACCGACCGAGGGGAATATAAAAATATAGAAGTAAAGACACCGACAGAGGGGAAATATAAAAATACAAAATTGTGGTTGCGACCACACAGTCGTAACAGTAACAACATAACTACTCTAAAAGTATTTGATCATGGAACTTCAAAAATGTCGAAGGAACGCCAATCAGATTATGAATCAATGAAAAATGTGCCTTATCAAGAAGCAGTTGGGAGCTTGTTTTTCGCCGCCCAGGTGTTGCGACCAGATGAACAGTTCGTGGTAGGAGCTGTCAACAGATTCAATAATAATCCAGGGCTTGCTCATTGTTTGACCGGAATTACACTATAAAAGATCTTTCAACAAAGGTGTTTTATAAAACATTTTTATCAATTTTCTTTTATAGTGTAATATGCATGTTTTATAAAACTATAACTTTTATAAAATGTTTTTGTCAAATTTAGCCTCATGCAGGTAAATTTGATAAATTTTTTTGACCTTTGCTTAGTCAAAATGGCGACCAAAAACAATTTGACAGCAAAAACCACAAAAATATAAATTCAAGAATAAGAGGCGAATAAATTTTGCTAGAAAACGAAATGTGACCATTAGCCTGTCCTCCACACTTATTGAATTTCGTGTGTTTCCTGTCGTTTAATTAACGGCAAAATCTTGTGAACAAAAATTTTAAATGAATTTTCATCCATCCTTAAATATTTTATGTAGCAGGTCCTCGGGTATGCAGCTCCTTTAATAAATTTTGATGGACACGTTTCAAATCCGGTCTCGATACCCAGGATTACACCCAGATTCTTTTTTTCTGTTTCTGTTTCTAACGATATACAAAAAAATAAGAGCGCTTAATGTTGCTGCACACGCTCGCTGCTCGTTGTTGATCCATTTGTACTGAAGTTTGAGGAAAATTTTGATAAAATCTTTTATGTAATGTAATTTTCAAAAATTATTTGATCAAAATTGTTTTAAAAAAATATGGATACAAATATTTTATAAAACACCTTTGTCAAAGATCTTTCTTTGTCAAAGATTTTTCGATTCCGGCCTATTTGAAGGGGACAATCGATATGAAATTGACTTAGTGGAAATAAAATGGAAATGAAGTCGCATTAGGTTATTGTGATTCAGATTTGGCAAGTGATTATTACACAGTATCTGTTTTTAAACAACTGCACGGTGGAGCAATTTCATTGACGTCAAAGGAGCAACCGACAGTTACTTTGTCTACAAGAGAGTCTGGATATATGACTAAACCTTTGGCAACGCAAGGGGCAATTTGATTGCGAGGTGTATGTCAAGAGTTGTTGGGCGAAAAAAAAGGAGCTGCCACACCAAAGAAGCAGCATAGTTATTGGAAAATACAGTTTTTTTTACCAGAATAAAGCACATAGTTGTTCGTCATCATTTTCTGCGAAAGAGGGTTATAAACCAGGTAATTAAATTCACGTACGTCAACACAAACGAAATGTTAAGAGATAGCTTTAGCAAACCGGTTACAGCAGAGAAGCACAAGTTCTGTTCTCATTGGAAGTTAATCTTGTCAAGAATTTAATCCTGGAAAGTAAGGCTCTAGTAAAGAGATGTTGAATTTTTAAAATGAGAGAATTCATTGTATTCTTGTTTTTTTGCTTTTTAATAAATTGCTTGTATAAAGACGCTATTCCAAGTCTCATGTTTTGTTTTTGTTTTGTTTCTTATTTAAATAAGTTTAACATCAGGTTGTTAGAATTGCACGTCAATAAATCTGCAAGATTGTTGAATAGCTTGCCTGTAAGTAGCCAATTCTGTGTAAGTGCGCAAGTGTTCGCTTTATTGATTTACAACTCTTCCGGAATATTCTAGACAATACCGAAAATACCCCACAACATTTTAAAAATATCCACTAACACTTTCCATACAACAACATTATTTTCAAAATTATTTAATAATTAATATTGAGGGAGTGGCGATATCCCGGTATTCAAAATCCCAGAAATTAAAATTTTGGAAACCAAAAATCTCGAAAATCAAAATTCCAGAAATCAAAATCCAGAATATTAAAATACCGGAAATCAAAATCTCTTAAATTTAAATGTTGTATTTAAAAATTCAGAATCCACAAAAAATACTAGATTTCAATACATTCATTTTAGATAAATGTATCGAATTATTATCCGATTGCGGGGTGAAATTCAGATTTTACAATGAAAACGAGATTTCAATATGAGTTCTAATTGTTGTGTTGGAAATTGATTAATTTGAATGGACGTAAGATATTTCTCAACCGGCTAGATGAAATAATTTTATAATGATGAAAATATTAAATTTGAATAGAACAAGGCACGCCATAGCAATCTAGCCAAATAGCAATCTATAGGTATATGAACGGAGTGAGATGCAACTCTTTTTGATCGATGAAAGTGAGGCGTTGATTCACCGGAAGGAATCACTTATAACATAAGAGACAATATTTATAGTGAAATGGATATGCGCCTTTAACCAAACTGCCAATAATTTTTTATTGATGGAACCAATTATTTTAAAAAGAAACAAATACTTCTTGATTCGTGACACGAAATGGAGTGCGGGGTATCTGTGAGCCATCGCACTGGTCGCACATGCTTTGAACCGGCTCTACCTGCAGCAAGTGTTCTTCACAAGAGCGGCCTTTGCTTATAAAAAACGTATAAAATATCTCGTTAAAATCTAATAAGCTCAATGTAAATTACAAAGTCTAATCTATCAGGTAATCGAGAGAAAAGGGCGGATATTTCCAAACTGTGATTAAAACAAGAATGCTTTCTGTTGTCCTTTTTAAAGAAATATTTTGCATTACAGGAACCTTATAAGCAATTCATACCTGTATTCGTTTAATATTTTGAAAAGTAAAACCGTTGGAGATAAACTAACAGCCCAATAGTTGAGTTCATTACTTAAAAATATATATCATCCAATTTTGTTTCCCCCCAAGCAACTACGGTAAAGTTTTAATGGATTTTAAAGAAGACATTTTAGACCCGAAGCAAATTGTAAAGAAGTCTATTTAAATACGGAAATTAAATTCAATCAAGAGAGTTCCTCTATTCATTTAACAAATGTTTCGACAAAGGATTTTCAAAAAATAAATCGGAATCAATAAAATTCCATCACATTTTTTGTGCAGGTGTACCGTCTGACATTTGTAAATAAAATATTTTCTAATTAAAATCCATTTCCCCCTATTTTTACAAAAAAAAATGTATATAAGGAACAATTCCATTCAAAACCACTTTCAGATAAAGTACGACAGTCTCAAAATGTGGATAAAAATCGTAACATTTTTCATTTTTACTCTTAATTGTTTAATATTAATTGATACAAGTGAAAATATATCCTGTGATAAACCTTATTGTTTGAAACATGTGACTAAACGATTTGTTGATCCAACATTTCATGGCAAACCAAAAACGCAGCGGGAGATATGGCATCGAAATTTTGAAACTGAAAAATTAGTGGAATTTGATCAAACCGTATCATTAGTGACTTTACTGTTGAAAGTGATTGAAAAATATTATTCCGACTGTGTCCCTTTGATTTTGTACGATGAATATGTGGTTAAGGTTGAAAATCGAGTGTTACAACAGTTATTTAAAAAATTTCCGACCACTTATTTGCATGGATCCATCACCCAGAACTATACTATTGAGAATCGTAATATTTTAATTCCATTCGATTCGAGTTGTCGCAATTTTATTGTGTTTATCGAGGATCCGTTACATACTCGAAAAATTATTGGACCACAAACCACAAATAAAGTTCTTATTGTGCCTCGTTCATCGCAATGGAAATTACAAGAATTTTTGGCATCGCCACTCTCGAGTGATATCATAAATTTACTTGTAATTGGTGAATCATACTCATCCGATCGTACAAAGGAGCGACCGTACGTACTTTATACACATCAATTATATACGGATGGTCTAGGTTCGAATAAACCGATAGTGCTAACCAGTTGGATTAACGGACGATTATCGCGGCCTCATATTAATTTATTTCCGATTAAATTAAAACGAGGCTTCTCGAGTCATCGATTCATCGTAGCGGCGGCCAGTCAACAACCCTTTGTATTTCGACAACGAACAACCGATAATGTAGGTCAAGAGGAAATTAAATGGGATGGAATAGAGTATCGTCTGCTAACTAATTTTGGAAAAATGTTAAATTTTACATTTGAGATTGTGGAGCCGTATAATCTCAAACTTGGGTAAAGTATTAAATTGCTCCTTTAAAAATTGAACATTTATATTTTTTTAAAATTAAAAAATTTAGGAGTGGTGATTCGGTTGTTGAAGAGGTCAAAAGAGGTCGTGCAGATATTGGAATATCAGGAGTTTATGTGACAAAAGATCGAATCATACTGACCGATTTATCGGTTGCACATTCAACAGACTGTGCTGCATTTATTACACTAACATCTAAAGCTCTCTCAAGATACCGTGCTATTATGGGTCCATTTCAATGGCCTGTTTGGGTTGCACTTACTGCCGCATACGTCATAGCAATATTTCCTCTTGCATATTCGAATAAATTAACGCTGAGGCATTTGATTGGGAATTTTGGTGAAATTGAAAATATGTTCTGGTATGTGTTCGGCACGTTTACGAACAGTTTAACATTTACGGGTGAAAATTCGTGGAGTAATACTAAAAAAACATCGACACGCATTTTAATAGGATGGTACTGGGTTTTTACGATTATCATAACTGCTTGCTATACGGGTTCTATAATTGCGTTTGTAACGATCCCGGTATTTCCCGAAACGGTCGACAGTATAGACCAATTACTTTCGGGATTTTATCGTATTGGGACACTAGACCGTGGTGGATGGGAACGATGGTTTGTAAATTCAACTCACAAAAAAACGGAGAAATTGCTTAAAAATTTGGAATTTGTTGCGAATATCGAGGAGGGCCTAAGTAACGTAACAAAAGCGTTTTTCTGGTCTTACGCGTTCCTTGGGTCAAAATCTCAGCTTTCGTATATTGTGCAGTCGAATTTCTCTGCTAAGTAAGTATCCTTAAACCGGTTTCGGTTTGAAAATTGGAACACACTTAAACCGTTTTGAATTACAGGGAAATTGGTAAACGATCAGCTTTACATATCAGTGATGAGTGTTTCTCATTTTTTGGAGTTTCATTTTCATTCCCAAAGCATTCCGTGTTTAAGGAACGATTCAATGATGCTATCCTGCGATATCAGTCTAGTGGATTGATGGAGAAATTAATAGGTGACGTATCATGGTCAATGCAGCGTTCATCAACCGGCCGATTATTGCAAGCGACAAAGGGTACCACAAAACGAATGGCCCAACAAGAAGAACGAGGCCTAACTCTAGCCGACACCGAAGGTATGTTCCTGTTATTAGGAATCGGTTTTGTTATAGCTGGCAGTGTTTTAATATCGGAATGGGTAGGAGGATGTACCAATCGTTGCAGAGAATTTATAAAAAATCGTCGTACTGACACTTCTGATATAGCCACAATGAGCTCATTTAATCCAAATTCGTTACAAACCCCGACGTGTATTTCATCCAGTAGCATAGGAGTTGATTCAGAGAGTAATGATAACCCACCAAAATCTCCACATGACCGTGAAAATGATCATCTTGTAAGGCGACGAACACATCACGCTAGAAGTTCGTCCGTATTTGAAGAATTGATACATAAGAACATACTGAAGGAATTACACGATGGTCCTAATCGACGGCATTCATCGTTTGTTGTGGTCGATGGTGAGTTGATTTTAGAATCAGACGTTCCACATCATATGAGTAAGAAATATACGAAACATGAAGGAAAACGCGTACATGTTGAAAAAGAAGTTGATGTAAAACAGAAATGTGAAAATTTTTTAAAGGTTGAAATTAATCGACCACCAACTCCATATGTTGCCGAAGATGTTGAAGATAGTTTTGGCGAGAAGATTATTCATTACGATGATCCAAATATGTGTTAGTTTACTGATGTTTTTTACGTAGGGTTGCAATATAATATTAAATTAAATGCAAAATAATTTTAAGAACATTGTGTTATTGTTCATTGTAAACGGTAGACATTTGATAGTAAAATCAGAATAAAGTAATACACCAAATAAATAAATTTGAGATGAAACTTTCATCAGACATCCTCACAAGAAGCACAACTTCAACGATTGAATCTAATCTAAACACCCCTACTCTCTTAATCGTGCCGTTACATACGATGTGACAATTGTCGTGTCACTTCGTCTATAAAACTTTATTCTCTTAGTCGACTGAGGTAACGTGACAAAAAAAATCAAATCGTGTCAAAATAAATATTCGTATAAACCTACATTTGGTCGTCCTACATGCGTGTATCGCCTAAAAAATTAGCACGACTACAAATCTCACCTCAGGCGATATGAAAATTTTAAACGACTAACGGAATACAATCGTTGTCACTTCAATCGAAGACTGTCGCTTCAATCGACTAAGAGAATATGAAAAAATGATTGGCGTAAGAAGCAACAGGTGACACGACTAAGAGAATAGGGGTGTTAACGATAACGGGTCCAAAGGAGTTGCCCGAACTAAACGGATCGTACGATTTCCAAGAAAATTACTAAAAGGGAATTTACGGATATCAGGAATTGATTGCGACGAGTCTTAGTTTCAGGAAAATTCCTTTAGACCCTTTAAAAGATCCCCTCCGGGGGAGCTTGGATTCTCTTTTATTATTTTTTCCTCAGCACAAACGACTTTAATGCTGAGGGGTTTTTCGAATACCAGGAATCGAATGCAAGGAAATGAGTACAATGAGTTCTGATTTCTGGATAATTCATCAAGGAGTCATTCGGATGGGCCGTCATGTTGCACTATGCTGCGTAATATTTTACCACGTTGCATGATATTGCACCATGTTGAGTGATGTTGCAGGATGCTGCATCACGTTGCGTTATATTGCACCACGTTGTGCGATTTTGCACTATATTGCGTCATAATGCTTCGTGATGTGTGTGTAACCGAGTCCTTTTTTAAATGTTGGTTGTTATGAGTAACAATATTAACTTGTACCATTCGCTATCTAATTAATGGTTTTACCTTGGTCCCTTTTCACATTTTGTTCCGCCTTAACCGATTTTGATGTCATCTGGTGCGGGCCCGGGTCTCCTTATTTTTTTTTTTTTTTTTTGCTAACACGATTTTAATAAAAATTGATAAAGGGAATGCCAAGGAATCAAATGCCAGAAACCCATTTCAATGCGTGCTAATTTCGAAAACATTTGTTGTGAAACAGGATGTCCTTCGGTGGGGCCCGGGTCCCTTTATTTTATTTCGGCTCGAACCATTTAGATAAAGATTTGGAAGACAAAGGTTTTACAATGTCAAGAATGGATTGCGAGTCCTAATTTTGGGAAAATTCATTTGGGTTATTTCGGATCGAACGACTTTTAATAAAAATGGGTGAGATGGGATTTCGAGTAATCGGTTTTAATGAGTTTTAAATTCGGGAATATTTGTTTAGGGGGTTCTCAAATGGAAGACCTCCATTTAAAACAGATAAGCTTGAACGATTTTGATAAAAAATTTGAGACCTGATATTTTTGAATGTCAGAAAATATTGCAATGGATCATGATTTTGGGGAATTTGTAAAGAGGTGTTCCGGGTTAGCCGCTATGTTTAGTCTTATTCCACAATATAAACACTATGTCAATCTAATATAAATGTTGGACAGACCAAAATTGGATTGAAAGAAGACCTTTCTCAAACGAATAGTATGGAATTAGGTTTCTACTATGAAAATATCCAATTTGAATGTACCAAAACCGAGGGTTCTTTAAACTGAATACAGCTAAGCCGTTACTTAACCAAGTGAGGTGTTTTTATTATTTTCTTTTACAAAGTAACAGTAAGTATAGTGAGAGATTTTTACAGATTAACCATTCGCTATACTGCCGAAGGCCGAAAAAGTGGTTTTCAAGGTAGTACCTGTCTGTGTCCTCCCTACAGCCTAGGCAGAAACTACTGATTTGAATGAAACTTCATATACATAAATTTTTTCATAAATTGCGAGGTCTCAATGAAATTTGGCTGAAATCAATGCATATGGCATCTGCGAAAAAAACGATTAAGAACAAACGGATTATAAATTACAATTTGTAACAAAACTGGTTTAAATCATTCTCTAACAAATTAAAACAGTTATTTCATCATAATTTGGTCACTCTAGAGCCGAAACAGGTTGATTGTTGGGCATAAAACTTTGAAAAATGGATGTGGAAATGATAAATTATGATAAAATCCCGTTTTACAAGAACTTTTCGTGTTTTGCTATAAAGTCAAAAATATTTTAAATTAAATTGGCAACAAAATTTGTCCATATCATTTAACTAACATTGAAGCGTCTGTTGATCTGTCTGGATTTTTGCTTTTAACGTCCTACCTTACGCAGTAGCCAAATCGAGGACGTACGGCTGGTCCGATTTACATAGAACCCATCTGCACATTGCATTGCTCCAGGCCAGCCTATAGTAATGGCATGAAAAATGGGCCGGGCCCATGAGTTCTGCACTCCGACAGTTGATGAAAAATCTCTTTTGCATCCTGCCCCTATCGGGATTCGAACCCGGTATCTCTCGATACAAATGTCAAAGCTTTAACCACTGTGCCGTTTGGTCGGTTGTTCTCTTACATATCAAGGTAACATTTCTAAAATAGATAGTTTCCTATTTTTTTTTTTTAATTTTTCGAAAATTTTCACGTTATATAAAAAAATTGTATGATTGCTATCTGTTGTGCAAGTGTGCTACAATTTTCATTGAGATTATTTTCATTGTTATGTTGGTATAATCTCTTTTCTATTAATTGTTTGGTTTGGCCATCATAAGACAATCATAATATATTTGGTAAACAACGTTTGATTGATATTTAAATGGGACTAGAACTTTTACTATCGAAAAACTGTTATTATTAAAATTTGTAGCTGAGCGTCCAAAATTTTGAAAATGTAATTTTGAAAAATGTTTAACTTTTTCGAATAAATTTGTAATATAGGTATGGACTAGAAATAATTTGTGATTTCATTTTGTAGTCGAGATGTAGAATTTGTATTAAAATAAATTTGTTTATAAACAATAGTATCTATCAATTTTTGAGGATAATGATTATTTATTTGTGATATTCAAATTATGTATTTATCAAAATATTATTTAATTTAGTTTTTTGTCTTACCTTGTTTTTAAGTGAAAAGTTATAAGTGAATTCTGCTCGGTCTAAAAATTCTCCATAAATTGTGTTTGGTAATCGGTCTTCTAGATGATGATGTATTGCATCTCGTGTATCTCTTCAATTATAAACTTGTTCTGCAGCCGTTCGAAAATTTGATTGTTTGTTGAATGTATTATTAAATTTTCTTAACATTTCTTCTTTTACTTTTCGACATTTTAATAAAAAATGTGACTTGCTTTTGAAAATGACATCAAAAAGGTGTCGACAACGCAAGCAAAAATAAAGTATTTTTGCAAATTTAAATTCAAAAATACTAAATTAATAAATTATCATTAAATTATTAAACACATTAAGTTAACAACATATAAGTTTAATTATAAAAAAAACAAGAAACAATTCACCCCAACAATTTAAAAAACGTATTTTGTATTTTCACTTTTTCCTTTTCATGTCAAAATTGTTTTGAGATTAGCAAATTACTTGTTTCTCTCTATGGTCGGACATTCAGTGCCTTCATTTCAAAATTATTCGTTGTCAAAAAATCGGCAGAATCTTCATCACTTGTGATAGCCACCAATTGGAATTGAAGAAATCTTTTAATTATTTTGATTTCATGAAAGCATTTAAACAATTTCAAATGTTTTTACAGTTGCACATAAAGTACTTACTTGTGATAGCGGGCACTTCTGTCCCCAGTTAATATTGATCTGTTTATGTTTCTTTATATGTAGCAGGTTGTATTTGGTGCCTCTCGCAAAATGATTATCAGCCCATTACTTACAGTCGCTTAAAACACGTGATTAGTGAATATGGCTTTTGAAATTTAACCAAAAATTCTGCAACTTCATGAAACATAGTTCTTCTAAAACGCGTCATGAATATTTATAATAGCTGTATTTTGTTGAGAAATAAAACATTTTTGCTTTAGCTGAATCAGCGCTATTCAGCTATTTCAACTAATGCAAATCTGCATTATCATTCAGCTAAAGCAAAATTTTAAAATGCTTGTTTTTGCTTTAGCCATGGTGGTGTTGTTGTAATTGCCTCAACAAAATACAGCTTATGTTTCGTTCAGCAGCGATAAGTATAGAATGGAAAGCAACGCTCTTCGAGCATCCCCAGAGAAATGAAGAACACGAACCTAATTAAATTTTGTTAAATATAAATTATTATTTAATATTTTTTTTAAATATAGGTGTATATTATATTTATCATATTACCTATTTTATTATATTATATAATATACATTTGTATATATGTATATATAATATATTTATGAATCATATTTGTAAATTTTATATTGTATTGTTATACACCTCTCTTATTTGTTTAAATTTTTCAATTACATCATTAGTTTATACATTATACCAAAGAATTTCTATAATATTCTATAATTTCTATAATATAGAAATTCTTTGATTATACCTTAAGAGTATTTATGTTTTAATTTTAATTTTATAATTTGCAGATATATAATTTTATTGATTTGTAAATATATAATATATATGTATATATATACATATACATATATATAAAAATTTAAGTTGATTTAAATAATAATTATGTTTTTAAATAAAAATTTTGTTTTTGTGTAAAACACTAAATTCAATTAATAATGTTGAATGTGTATAAATAAATTACAAAATACTGTACAATTTTTAATTATTTGAATAATAATAAACAGAACAAATTAAATTATATTGATAATTAAAAATAAATATTTTTGTATGTCCTTTTTTTGATTCTAATTTGTATAATTAGATACACTAATTAATTATAATTGTATTTCATATTTTTCAATAAAAAAATATTAATTGTTTATATTTGCTGTTGAATTATCCGTAATAGACGAAATTTTTGCTACAAATTTGTTTATTTAATTACAAAAAATAAATTTCATTTAATTAGTAATTATTTACACAAAAAATCATAAAATGTTTTTTATTGTTCGTTCGATAATATTTTAAATATAACTTTTTTGTTTTTGAAATTCTAAATTAATTAATTATATAATGGAAACAACATTTATGCATAATTTTTTTATATAATTTATATTATTAGTGTTGTTCTCTTCTAGAATTGATTCTAAATTTTGAGATTTTTTATTTTGCTTAAATAAAATTTATTTAAAAATGATTAAAAATAACATAAATATTTACATATTATAATTCTAGCCCAAATAGTTTTTGTGAAAAATAAAATAAAAACTAATTTAATTATTTAACCCATTTTAAAAACTACAATTTAATTTTAAACTTTTATTGTGTACACGTTTTATTAATATTGTTATGTATCTAAATCGTCTTGTTGTGAACTAAAGTAACTAACAAGACCACTAAATTCACTGGTTGGTCCACTATTACTATTTCCATCTGCTCCATCACCAGGATTGCCATCATCGCGACTTCCGTCACCCCCTGTATCATCATCATTGGTTGTCTCAAACTGTGATGCATTTTCCGCCACTGCGACAGGAATCGATTTTAGTGGTTCATACTGGTCAAAAGGTGGTGGATGCTCTGGTGATGGTGGTTGGTGTCGATCACCTGGTACGGCTGGAACAGCTTGATTTGGTGATGGATAAAAATCGCCATATTGTGATGTTGGTGTTGAAAAAGATGGTGGTGGATGGGTTGGACCCCCTAAATGAAAATTTTGAAAATTTAAAAAATTGTAAAATTCCATGCGTCACACGAATAACTAACCGGAATAATCCCTGGGGGGCGTTGGTCCTCGTACTAAATGAGCTTGGGTCGAAGGTACTTGCAGCGGGTGTAATGGATTAGACGGTCCCGAAAATCCATGTAACAAGGAAGGTCTAAAAATAACAATCCAATTAACCACCAAATTAATCTAATTAAACATTCCATGTACAAACCTAAACATATGCCCACCACCTGGCTGCCTCGAATCTGATGTCAAATAATGTGGCCCAGGTTCGGTAACAGGTGGCATACCTGGTGGCGGATTACCACTGAAAGGTGGACGAGCAGGATGCGGTGGCCTTATTATTGTTGGTGGGAAATATCTCGAAGGTGCTGCGAAATACATTCAATTAAATCATAATTCATTTTGAAACAAAGAAAATATGTGTACCTTGCGAAAATGGCCCAGGTTGATGTGGTCTAGGCGGCTGCTGTAGTCGTGTAATTACAGATGCCGCAGCACTTGCTCTAGGCGGAAATGCTTGGCTTGTTGGTGACACAAGGGCAGATTTAACAGGCGATTCCGGCATACCTCCAGCTGGTGAAGCAGTTAAACGTTCAGCTAAGATTGGATTCGATTTCTTTTCAACCTGAACACTATGGAGCTCAGTAGCTTTTGTTACAGGAACGGTGTGGGCTTGGCTTAAATCAGCTAACCCAGGATTTGGCTTGCTAGGATCGCGTAACGGGGTAATTTTTTTACGGCGGCCACGTCGTTTTAGTGCATCTAATTCAGATAAACTGGCCGCATTTAATGCTTCAGCCGAAGGTTGGGTTGTTGGTACAAGTGGATTAGAAGTATTTGGTGCTTTAAGCGGGGGAATTATGGAATTTATACCTGAGGTTGGATGCGCGGATGAAGGGGTTGAAGTGGGCGGCTCGACTTGGTTTTTATTGGCTACAGACAACACCGTTGTTGGAATGATTGGTTCGTTTGCATTCAACATAGGATTTAGTAAAATATTAGATGGCATATTAGGAGGTAGAACGGTTACATTTGGTGGTGCCATACGAACAGGATTTGAATGCATAGAATGCGCAGGCTGAATTTGATTTAGTAGATGAGGTGGCATATGTCTTTGCATTTGAAATGCGCGTGGACCTTGAGGCCCTGGCGGCATATGAGCTGAAGGTGGCAAATGCGTCATTGAAGGCAAATGAGCTACTGGCGGCCGGTTCATCATTTGTTGCTGTAACTGTGGCGGCATCTGTGACGGTATATGTGTTGCTTGGTAACTAGATGGCCTGGGTAGTCCTAAATCTAATATAGATTTTCTATTACGCTTCTTCATATCAAATTCTGGCCTTAACAGACGCATTGTATCACTCATCGATGGTATCATCATGTTTGGCATGGGCGACGGCCCCGGAGGCAAAAGTGATGGATGCATTCCAGGCGGTAAAGGATTACCGTGTGATAATATAGATGATGGTGGATGAATCATTGGCCTTGTTTGAGACATCATTGGAGCACTTGTTCTAGGCGGTTGGATAGTTTGAAGCTGTGTCAATGGCGTTGGACCAATTGGTTCTGCAGTGTTAATATTTGGCGGTATTATTGTTTCCGATATAGGTTTTACCGGCATATGAACTGGTTTTAATTTCTCGAGCTCCTTTTTCCTATTTAACTCTGCCTCTTTCAATTTTTTATTCCGAATTGCCTCACCGGCCAATTTCAATTGCTGCTGAGCAAAATCTTCTTCCTCCATCATTTTGGCAATTTCCTCTTCGTCCATATCTTCTGGATCAAAATCTTCTGGTAATTGATCATCGAACTCTTCGTCAAACTCATTGCTTTGCTTATTTTTTAAGAAATCCGGATCCAAAACTTTTGCATTTTGAATAATTTGCTTAGGAACTGTTGAAATTGAATCGCTCATCAGAGGCTCCTCAATTACTGATTTTAATGGTTTGAGTACAGGTGTTGCCATCACTTTTGCTGCATCAGTATTTTTCGCGGCCAACATCCGTTTAATTTCTTCTTGTTTTTTTATAAAGAGAGCACGTTCCTCCGGAGGAGTGTCAGGTCGTTTCACACCAGGCCTTATTCCATCATCGGAACTTTCGTCAAAATCATCCAAATATGTAATTTTCCGACCTCTCGTTTTTCGAGCCTTATTTTCATCTTCAGAATCAGCGTTGTCCGGCTTTGTCATTATTTTTTTTTTAGTCATGCCAACCTTAAATGATTTCTCATCATCATCAAGTTTTTTGGTTTTCTTGCGATGTATCATAATCGCTGGTCGCTTCCGAACAAGATTCTGCATTCTTTTCGAATTTGTTTTCCTTCGTTTCTTCTTCGGCTTCCAGGCACCGTCACTATCGGAATCGCTATCTGTTGATGTATCACAAAGATCATCACTATCTATGTCCTCCTCTTCATCATCGTCGTCAAAGTCCGAAAAGTCCGATTCTTCCTTCTTTTTTCGCTTACGAACAGGTCGTTTGATTTCATCTGAATCATCACTATTATCATCAATAAAAGCTTCATCCATTCGTCTGCGCCGCTGACGCAATCTTCGTCCGCCACTCTTGTTCTTCTTCTTCTTCTTTTTCGACCATTTATTTTCCAACGAGCTTTCACTAGCTGATGAAACTGATAATTCCTCTTCATCTTCAGAATCAGATGAGCTACCCTTAAAGTCCTCATCCGAACCGTCATCATCAGATTCAATGTCAAGACTATTTAGTTTGCGTGATTTTTTCTTTCCCCTGCCACTGTTGGCACGTTTAACTATTGTGGGGCGGCGAATGATATCTGAAGTTTCACTTTCAGCGTCAGACTTTTGCTTCTCGTCCTCGTCCTTTAAAAGATCGTCATCATTTAAAATTTTCTTGGATTCTGGTTCCTCTAAATCCATATCTTCAGTCTTTGGTTCTTCAATTTTATCTTTTATTTCTTTAACAGGCTCGCACATTGGTTCTTCTATAACATCTATCGGATTCGAATCTTGTTCTTTGAGTCGTTTCTCTTCCTTGTCTGCTTCGATGATAGTTGAAATGTCTTTTCCACGACCCAAGTTTCCAGCACCCTTGACCTCATCCATCTCGTCTTTAATAGCTGAATTTATTAAATCATCAAATTCGTTAAAACGATAACTAACCGCTGCTTGACGTCTCTTGCGCAATTTGTAAATGGGCTCATCGTCTGAACTGTCTTCAGAATCACCACTTGATGAAGACGAAGATGATGATGACGATGATGGCGATTTTCTGCGTTTCCGCTCCTCAACATTGGTGTCATCATCATCATCGTCAGTCGAACGCTTTCTTCTCCTTGGTATCACAGGTCGGCTGCTATTCTTTTTACGACCTCGGGCCCTTGGTTCTTTCTTTGAAATCGGTAATACATTTTGCGCACTAATATTTGCAAAATCCATTCGCCGTTTTCGATTCTCCTCCAATTCCTTCTGTTTAATCATCGCATCAAACTCTTCCAACTGCTCAGTAAATATATTGATAAGCTTCTGATGTTGACAAGGCGGACAGTACCAATCACCTTCGGGGATGATAAACAAAACTGGTGTGAGACAAGAACAGTGATAGCCTTTATCACAAATATCACAAAGAAGAATCCATTCTGGATGGTCATGCTTTCCACATTTCTGGCATGCATGCTCTTGATTCTCATCCGATTCATCTTCCTCCTCCTCCTCTTCCTCAACCTGTTTCGGTTTATCCTTTTTCACGGTTCTTGCACGTTTCGTTGGTACAGCTTGAGTCTCATCTTCCATATCGGATTCGGGCGAAAACTCATGATCAGATTTAAGCGGAGGCAGTTCATCATCTTCTTCGTGGTCCATAATATAGAGCTCTTCATCATTATCTTCAGAACCGCTACTGCCGGAGGACGTTTGCCACGGTTGGCTGCCATCTTTCTTCTTTTTCTTTTTCGGTTTTTTTAATATTTTCTTTTCTGATCCACTATCACTCTCTTCTTCATCCTCGTCTTCTTCAATATCTGCATCTGGATCACTGTCCACCTCATTTGGATTTTTCTTTTTTTCCTCCTCTTTCTTTTTACGATCTGAATCAGCTTTCATTTGCTTAAGAACCATTTCTTCTAGTTTGCGCCTTTCCGCCTCCTCCCTGATTTTCAACTGAGCTATACGTCTTGATTGACGCACTGGAGTTTCATTATCCTCTTCTTTAATGATTAAGGCTGGTTCCACGTCGATTCGCTTTTTCCGAGAACCTCCACTCTTTTTCGCAGACTGTTTGGTAGCATCCGAATCAACTTCATCAATCTCCAGCGGATCTTTGGGTGTCTGACGTTTGCTACTGGGAGACGGCTTTGGCTTTCTACCTCGTTTTACTGGTGTACTCACTGGGGTCGTATCTGATTTTGTTGATTCGTCGTCTTCATTAAAATCCAAAGAAAATGATTGAATATTTTTCGATGCATCTTTCGCATCACTTATTACTTTCACATTGCAGTCTTTTGTATCAATGTCTGGTGTTTTTAAGTGATTTGGTTCAATATTACTTTTAGTTTCAGATTCAGTTTTCGAGAACTGTTCTTCGACTTCGGTAATTTTTATTTCGGGAATTTTAATCTCTTCATCCTGATTAATTATGTGCACTAACACTTCGTCCGGTTCTTTTACATCAACTTTCGCCTCATCCACGGATTCTGATACAGAATCTTTTGGTTTATAATCAAGATTAGGCACTGAACATTTATTATCATTGCTATTCGGTTCGGAACTTATTGTAGTTTGATTCAATTGCACTTTGTGTGAGACATTCTCACTAGGAGATTCTGGTGTTGCAATGCCATTTAATTCAACATCCGCTTTAAGGGTGTCTGACACTGTTTGCATATTACTATTTTTATTGATTTCATTTCCAGACTCTTCGGAAATTTGTTCGGATTTTTGAGAAATTGGTGTATCAAATTTGGCAGCTTCGATTGAAGAATTTGTCACATCAATTTTACTTTTTATAGAGCTTGGTTCTGCAGAATTTAATGAACTTTTTTCATTCGAGCTTGGTTGAGAAAGATTTGATAAACAATTTTCTACCTCTTTTGTAGGGATATAATTTTCCGTTTTTAAAACTTCTCCTTCTTCCAATTTACGGACTTTAGGAGGTGGTCTGGTCTTTCTAGGTAGCGTAGAAATTATCTCTGTTAGTTTCGAAGAAGTGTCAATTATCTTTCCACTTTCACCCTCAATCCCTTTGAACTCCGGGGAAATAATGTTTAACGTTTTATAATTATCGTCAACTGGTTCTTCAACTTTAGGAGAATTCTCATTTTCTTGAAGTTTTACTTTTGAAGATGAAGCAGTTCCTTTGTCGCATTTCACAATATTAAATTTTTCAACTTTTGAAATTATGTTTCCAGGCTCTACATCTGCCGCCTCTTTATCTTTTGAAGAAATCGACGATTCAGGTTTATGGTTAGTTGAGTTCACTTCATGGAGGATTTTCGAAGCTTCTGAAGGTATGGTGCCAACATTTTGAGTATCCGTTTCTTTCAATTCAATTACCTTTGAAATATTTGCAACCTTACTTTCTGTTTTGTCAAGATTAATATCACTTAAATTAGGAGACACTGTGCCCTCTTTTTCAGGTTTTGTATCAGGTGATTTTTCTCCTTTCGCATTTTCGTCAAGTTTCTTAATATTCTTTATAGAATTATCAGGTCTAGGAACTTCGACCACTTCAGGTGACATATTAAGAGGATTTTCTAGATCAGAAGAATTGATTGGCTTCATAATTTCCAGTTTTGTCTTTGTTTCCACCTCTTTCTCTGTAGATATTTTGATTAATTCAGTTCCTTCTGTACTTTCAGAAATTGATGAGCTCACTTTCGAATCTTTAGCAATTACATTATGTGATTTCATTGGTTCTTTAAATTTTCTAAATTTTGAATTGATTTTCTTTATTGGTGAATTTGTGTCCAAGTCATTTTTAGAAGGTACACTATTTGATTGATCAACACTAGAACTGACCGCTGAAGTTGTGGCATTTTGAACAGTTAATTTAGCATTACTCGCGGTTAATTTCTCTTTATTAAAATTTTCTACAACAGGTTTTGCAATATTCGGTGAATTATTTAACTCTTTATTATTAAGTTGTTTAAGTTTTATTTTAGATTCGAACGATGGTTTCAAATTAGTCTCATCCGAAACCAGGCCCACCATTACCGTAGTTCCCCCGACAGTTTCTACGTTTAGCACAGGGGGTATGTAGTTCTTACTTTCAGAATCTATTTTATCCTCTTTGGATTTCGAATTAGTTTCCATTTTATCCCTCTCAGGCGATTGGTTTTTTATAACTTTAGGGTCAATATTTTTATCGAATAAAGGAGTTTCTTTTTTCGCAGCAGTTGATTTCGGTAGCTCTATTTTTAATTCATGATTAATTTCCGACTCAACTTTGTTTGGTTTACTTAAATCTAGAGTATCGCTGGAATTAGGACTTGTGTTATTCTGATTCGGTGCAATTTGACTATTCCCCGTTTCACCGTGCGAGCATGATTCTTTTTCAGGTGTTTGTTCTTTTGATGTAGTTGGACGATTTTTAAGGCTTTCAGTCTGAATTACTAAGGGTTTAGAGTCACTTATGTCTTCCTTTGAATTTCCCACTTGACACATATAACCAGTACCTTCACCATAAAAGAATTTAACTTCTTCTTCAATAACTTCACTAAATTCATCACTTTCACGGTGTTCACATGACATAATATTTAAAAAAGTTCCATTATTGTCAGCACCACTTCCTTCACCAGTAATTTTTATCACTGGATCTTCAATGGGTTCACTAACTTCTGGATCTTCCTCCCCTTCAAAATCTTCCTCCTCCTCTTCTTCTTCAACCTCTTCCTCTTCCAGCTCATCTTCGTCGCTGTACTCCTCTTCCTCGTCGACCTCCTCCTCATCCATATTATCATTTTCAGTTGCTTTTTTATCTTTGTGCTGCTGGCCGAGAAGAGTTAAACGCTCCTTCGGCTTCTTGTGATCATCCTCATTCTGGATCTCATTTGCTCGTTTTTTAGGGTGGACAAGTGGCTTTTTTGAGGGAGGTTTTGATGCTAATAAAGATGGTCGGGCCTGTTGATGAGGTTCTGTAATAGACTCGTTTGTTTCAGCTGCACTCTCTTCCTTGGACAAATCTTCGTCGTCCTCTTCTTCTTCCTCCTCTTCCATATATTCATCATTACCACTCTCTGTTATCCGATTTTTAGTAATTTTTAAAATAATATTCTCCTTTTCGCCATCTTTGTCATTCGCCATTCCCACAACTTCCACTTTTGTAGTATTTACAATCCCGTTAGTATTTTTCTCGACAGTTTCCCCAGCTTCAGCAATTCCATTATCGTTAGCTTTATCATTATTATTGATACTATTGCTACTACTATCCTCATCACAGACACTTAGCGAAGGCATTACTGGCTTATCAGACTTCAACCCTTGAATCAGTTTCGCAAATTCATCACGATTACTAGGATATAACAAAGATGTGTGTATTAGTTTTGAAAACGTAAAATTGTAAGATTGTTTAATACCTTGCCACAATTTGCCATGTCTCTTCATCTAAATGCTCTTGATATATTCGAATTAAACACGCCTTATTATCTATAGTACTCCAATAAGCATTTCCAAATTTATCACGACCTATCGGGTGAGTTCTTAGTTCTGCCGCTTTCATTGTTCCCACAGCGGTCTTTAGCTTACCGTTCCGATCGAATTGACTTTCGAGGAGTGACTAAGATTAAGGCATAACAAATATTAATATTGACATATGCACTGATGACCTAAATATTTACTATTACATAAAACATCCGATATAATTACCTTCAAAATATTTAACTTGACTGGGAGCCGAGATTTTTTGTAACCAAAACGTTCGACTTCCCATGCATCTTGGTTTGAATACGTGTGACAAAATTTGACAAGTGCCCGTTCCCATAATTCAGGATGTACCGTATACCGATTCTTTCTTAATAATTTAACAAGCAACTCAATTAATTCTGGTGGTACTGTAAATAAAATTTAATAAAATTTTTTAAGTAAAACATTTTTAACTCAAAAATTTTAAAGGCGACATCCATGATTTGAGTTGACATTTCGAATGCCCCAAAATGACATACCTTCGTCTGTATTCTCGATGAAATTTTGTAGATTAAGAAAATTAGGATACTCAAGTCCGCATAGTTGACCAAATTTGTCCAGAAATACACATATAACAGCAAAATTTGGATCATTTGTGCAAGATGCATCACGATCACCTCCAGCAGCAGACGCCATGTTTTTGTGTTGAGTGAATTTTGTATTTTTGTTGTTGTTTCGTCGCCGATTTTCTTTTTTCTTCTTTCAAACCATTAAAATTTTTTTACCTAATACTATATGCTACAAATATGATATATTTCAATTATTTATGATTCACATTATATTACGGTTAGATTAGAGTTGATTTGTTATTATTTTTAATATATAAACTTTTCTATAAATTTCAGAAAAAATAACAAATAATAAAATACAAAACCATGACAGTGAATGGCTTCTCTAAAACAAAATTGTACTAGAACTTCTTTTGGATAACAAAAAATTGAAGTAAATTTAGGGTTGTCAGCATGCATAAACTGCATATCGACTTCATCGGGAAAATATTGGGAGGTACGATTTTAAAATCAAACTTCTTCGTTTCTTTTAAAAAATTAATATTACTCTTTATATCTAAGATAATTTCTGTGGAAAACCATAATATTTAATATTAATCTATATATACCTTTTCCTGCCACACAAAACTTTTTTTTGCTTCAATTTAAGCCCAACCCACACAAGTGTGTATGTAAAAAATGCCGGGATCTAATGTCTTCCGGATTTTAACGGATCTTAGTTAAATCGGAATTATTTTGGAAAGAATCATGATACATAATTTGATAACATATAAATTATATAACATATTAATTTTTTTTTTTATGTTCACATACTAATTACATATTTTACAATTATTATAGTTATAGTGTTATTTTTCGGACGAAAACGATTTAAGTAGAGTGCACAAAGGTGTATGTTGGCCCAAAATACATACAAAAATAAATTTTTGACATGATTCTTTTTCGGTGCCCACACAATTGTGATGGCAGACAGGAAAAGGGATATTCATTATTAATTTGTTGTTTTGGTTTAGTTTTTATAATTTGCACATGTTATTAAGGCCACTCTATTATTCCATCCGCATTTTCAAACCAAAGCTAAAACAGATCACATAATCAAATTTTTACAGTAGGATAACGAATAGAACCACAAAATTAAAGTTGAAATTTAACAGCTTCTGTGATCGACAGTTTATTACTATATGTATTAAGTTAGTGCGTTTTAATGCTAATACATCCATTGGTTAAAATTATTTAACCAATAAGATGGTTCAGGTAATTAAAATTTATGAAACTGAAAATCTGAATTAGACATTTAATAGTAGTGAATTCCCGACCACTGCCATGATCATGTAGTTAACTTAAAATTAAATAATATCGTTCAGACGTTTCAGTGAGCTTTTGATTAGAATATGCTGATTTGAACAGTATGGAATTCGACGATTTCACAATTTATCTAAGTCTCCACTGAAGGATCCTCCAGTTAGTCTCACACTTTACTGATTGAGCTGGTATACTTCGAGACTAGTAAACATAAATTCACAATATGCAACCAACATTACAAAATAGGTGATATCTTCACCGACCTTAATGAAATTTGTTATGATGATGGAACAGTTCTGTAATGTTGACGACCTAAGAGGAGTTAACACGTGCCACGCGAATTACTAACTAATGTTCCGTAATAACTTCATAGAGACGTCGCGTGGGTAACTGTAGCATGGAAGCTTTCGAATTTTGAAAATGAAACTTTGCATAAATGCATACCGTCAGACTTGTTCATTGCCACACGAAAAATATAGCGGTTGGATTTGTGCTAATACAGAATTGAACCAATTCCATTGAACAACAAAGACCGTTGAATGAACAATTTTCTAACATTCAGTTTTCAAGAAACCAATGAGTGAATGTTCGTTGAGGCATGAACGAGCTCTAAAATCCGGAATTGACACAATTCTATTTAATAACTAAACGAACGATTTGAAGTGTTCACCATAAAACGTAATGGCTTAGTTTTAACGACAAACCATTTTTATTATTAAGTTCATTCATTTTTATTCCAATTTTATGGAATATTGTCGACGTTAACTACAAATTCATTATTTAACATTTTAATACAAAATTATTTAAAATTATTAAATTTTCACTCAAATCATTTCTGATTTTAAATTGTTTTTTTTTTATAAATTAGCATTGCTTGATTTACTGCAATTGTATTTCCGTGTTCCCTTCAGATACGTCACATATGCCTCAAATTCTGTTCATATCCCTTTCAACCTGAAAATTTCTTTTTTTGTCGTAATGAGAATTTAGAGTCTCAAGAAATAATAAACCTTTTGGAATTTAAATATTTTGCTCTTGTATTTTGATCAGAATATTTTATCAAGCCATTGCAGTGGTATATAATATTTATAACTGTAATAATTATGCGATTTGTGTTAATGTTGTTTAATTATTTATTTAAGTTTATTTATTTGGTGAATACATAGAACGATTCTATACGACTAACTTATATAATAGTTTACATCCTCCTCCCTAGCTGGCAGTAGAGATGATGGGTGCGTTCAAAATACGTGCACACGGTGCGTTCCTATTACAATAACCCAACGATTTACATCTGAACATTAATTAATCTTCGTAATCCCCTTCGGTATCAGCTATATGTACTACCCAAGCCTATTGTTTAATTTGTTGTTCATCACAAACATTATTGAACGGTACTCTTATGTATTTTGTTAGTTTAATATAGTATCTTTTAGGGGCTAGTTTGTTTTTCCTCAATTTATGAATGAAAGTTTATGAAAATTATATTTCTAAGATAAGCACAAATTTCGTCAGTTTATAGCCGCCTTTGGAAAGTGTTAAATTTAGCTTTATTATTATTTCTAATTTCTTTCTAGAAATCGGGTTTTATCTGTTTCGTCTAAAGGGGCGTAATTTGAAATTTTAGTTTTCGCGTTATTACGGTTCCTGGACTAGCACTAATTTTTCCCCTTGAGCACTGAGTAGCACAAATTGGACTTACTCGATATGTAAAGTTTTATTTTGAAATTCAAAAGTTTTCTTGCTGCAGTTACCCACAACTTCATAGAGGTATTCAAAATGCCAACGAGAACGTCGATATTGCATATAAAGTGTTAAGATAAATCTTAAAAGCAAGATGACCATTATGATATTTGCAGAGGAATTATAGGCGCCAGTTTCATTATCTATACCTTTCTACATCGAATAATAATGCAACCGACGTACAAGTACGTAAATAACATTCTGTAACTACATATATACTGTATTTAATTTAAATAATCAATTTAAAATTTATAAAAGAAAAATTTCTTTACAAAAATGTACCTCGGCACTGTCATTGAATATTACCGTAATTCCGCCAACATTTCAAATCCGTTCAACATATTTGTATTATATAGTTTTACCTATTTGTAGCTTATTTGCCCTAATTTTAACAATAATAATATTTCAAATAAAAATTAAGTCAATTAGTTTTTCATTCTGTAAATTGTATTCATTCATTTCATTATAGAATACAAAATATACTTCTTTAAGAATATTGTTAGTAATGTTAAGTAATAATTATAATTAAAACAAACGTTACATATAGACGGTACAGGAAGTTCATAAAGAATTTATTAAAAAAATTATAATTTCAAACATATTTGGAATTTTACATAAATGCGTTTACGGATGAATATTAAGTAGTCAACAAAATTTAGATAAACTGTTATACTAATTAAGCAATTTAATTAAACTCGATTGACTTCGATTGATTGGCAAAGTAGATATAATTTAGGAAGAACGTATTAGCTTAATTAGTAAAACACTATAAACTAAAATATTAACAACATGATCGTGATGAGTAATATTCGTATGTCATTTTAAATATATAGAGAAAGTAGTTCGCAAGAACTGGAGAAAATTAAGCACTGATTATAAGATGACTCGAAGCCGTATGAATCACAAATCAGCTAAATTAATTTAGAATTTATACAATGTTATGCAATAATAATCGGATACGTAAGTAAGCAGACAGTTCAATTTAATTTCCTTTCCAAATTAAGATTTATATTGTTTATTTCTTTTTATTCTTAATTATTATTCAAAAATTGTGTATTGTTTCGACGGTTTTATTTATTAAATACATTTAATGGTTAAATAGTTTTTAGGAGCTTGAAAGTCATTGACTTTGACATTATATAGTATGTAAAGTTTGCTTCATCAATATTTTGGTTGGGGTATGAAAATAGATTACATATTAATAAACAAATAGTTAAACTGAATGCTAAAATTTAAAATTTAAATATTTTTATAGCAATGTAACGGACTGTATTTGATTTTAATGTTTTGTGTTTTAAAAAATTATTTCTATGAATAAAACTTCGACTTTGCATATATTTCGCTGCACATCACACGACTACAATTCTACAAGAATTTTTTGATGATTAATAGCTCAGATGGGTTAAATTCTTTGCGGATCAAGATATCGAAATATTATGCATAATAGTAAATAAAGATTAATAACTGTCCTGGTAACATATTTAATTTTGTTAACAGGCTAACAAGTTTTATAATGCCGGTTGATGTTATATGGGTCAAACCAATTTTAAATTCTGTATACGCAGAAATTATAGATGAAAACATGCAATGAGCATTCAAATTTTATATGTAATTACGTTACAGTATATAGGAATTTATTTGTACTTATTCGGAATAATTGATATTAACATGATCGAAAGATAAATATAACGCCAACAGCATAAGAAATAAATAAACTATTTTTTCGACATATCATAAACTTTCGGAAAATTCCAAAAATATTAATTATAAATTATTAAAAATCACATTAAAATAGTTTAGTAAAACCGGACTAATTGAAAATTAACTATGCATGTAAATACATAGTAACATAAAAATTGGGTCAGAAATTTCTTTCTTTGAAAGGGTTTCAAATAAACTTTTAGTTTTATGTATATATTTTAATTATATTCCCAACCAATATAAGAATTTACGATTACTTGAGCAGATAACACAAAATGCGAGGAATAGTAAAATAATTAAAATGACAATAAAAACGGTTTACAATGCCATTGATATAAAAGCAATTGTGAACTTAGTAAAAAAAAAAATATTTACAAGCAATAATAATTTGAATGGTTGGATACTATGCATACAGGAATGAACAGTTTTTTTTAACATGCCTGCGTATACCAAACAGTGATCGTATAATTTTTGAAATTTGATATGTAATAATCTTGAACTCGTTATCGAGTATACCAGGCAGATTAATACACTTGCGATAAATGATTGACATCAATATTTTATTTTCTCCTCTCCTCCAAATATTTCTGATGAAATCAAAACTATTATTTATTATGTTTATGTATAGATCTTTGCGCATTTCTTATACTTATAAGTAAACCAACGTTTTTAATTTCATTATCAATATACAATAAGTACTATCATTTCCCTTTGCTCGTACAATCTTACGTACACATTTTCATCTTATATTGTACGAATACATACAAAGCCATATATATATACATATATGAATGTTTTATTTTCATTCAACATAAAACTCTTTTGGTTTTTATCACAATTCTTATTTGTTAAATTCCTCACATAACTAAAATATCATTTGTGTGTATAAACTATAATTGTACAATTAGTCAACAAAGTTTTTGTCGTGTTGCACCGTAAATTTGAAAGATAAATCGTAAACAGTTTTAACTACAAACGGAAACGTTTTGTCTACCCCGTTTAGTTTGGTAGCTTGTTATGTTCCTAATTTTCATGAAGCAGTTTAAAAATTTTGTTATTTAAAGACGTTTTACTTTCTTTTACGTAGTAAAATAAAGTATAGAAAAACAACTCTGTATGTGCGTGTGTGTCCGTGTGTCCGTATGTGATGTCGCACCGAATAAATGTAGTAGCTTCTGTATAGCCCAGACTGATTATAACTAATCGGGATGAACCATAAGCTTTTCTCATAAATTGCAAAATCCCAATGATTTTTGGGTGAAATCCGTCTACCGGAAGTGGTAGTCCAAAGAGAAGCTTTTTCGTTTTTTAGTAAACATTTTGAAATAAATCATTGAAAAACGATAAAGCACTAAAAGATTCTAAATTATTTTTGCAACAATATCGACCCAGACTCTAAAAAAACTGTTTTCCAGCAAAAATTTGGAAACTTCATACGTAAGGTTTTTCTATAAATTCGGAGATGTCAGTGATTTTTGTCCAACATTGGTCTACCAGAAGTAACAGCTTTCGCAGGAGCTTTTCCGTTTTTTTCCAAATATTCTGAAAAGTGTATAGTATTTACGAAAAACAGATTAAGAATAAAAAAAATTGTAAATTAAATTTCAAACAAATTTAGTTCAGATCGGTTTTTAAATTTTACCGGAAATTATTCGTTTTACAGTGGATTGAATATTCGGAATAAGACGTTTCGACGACAAACAATAAATGACATGATGGTTGAGATATGCGAATAATAATTCTCACTCTATCTCTCTAGCTCTACATCCCATCAATTATGATTCGATACCGAGACGCGCAATCAAAAGTCTCCCAGGTATGCTGCAAGCCAATCAAGTCGGTCCATGCGTACATTTGAACGTGTGATATGTTGAGTAATTGAACTATCTTGTGTATGAGTTTGGCAAGAAGCACACTTGCACAAAACTCTAGACGTGGCAGGCTGATATTTTTCATTGGCTCATTCTTGATCTTGGATGCCAGTATAGTGGTTTTGGCATACCCATCTGGCCAACGTTGTACGAGCATACACCATCGCTGCATTATATGATTTCTCAGAGGCGTCGCTGAACCCATGAATTTCAAAATTACTGCGCGCTATTTGTCAACTGATTTGAGCCATATTTGAGCTATGATTTTGGGGTTTTCATGCCACGAAACACCGAGTACCCATGAGAGCTGATGTTGAATTTGAAACAATCGGTCGAAGGAAACCAATGTAGTCCAAATGTTTTAACTTAATCGTTCCAATTCAGCTCAAGTTGTCCCTGATGTACGCGAAATTCGATCGTTGTCTCATTGAGAAGCTGTTGGCTGTTCGAAGATCACTTCCGCAGTTCAAAGCCACCACATCGACTTCGATTAAATTCACCATGCCTTCTGAACCGATCATCAAATCGCCGACGTAGAAGTTTCTCGATGCGACTTTCGCTTCAAATGGGAATTTCGCCTGTTCGTTTCGTGCTAGCTGATGGATGCTACGAATTGCGAGATGCTGGGCGATACTACTACACTGATACTATGCGCAGCTTGGCCCTTCCTCCATATGGCCAAATTCCAGGTAGTATTGCATGAATTTGTGGTATTCAAAGCGAAGTTGATCAATTTTAGAAAACCGACGCTCCATATGTCGTAGTTGCAGAACTGCATCCTGAGTCGTGCTCTTCCAAGTGGTGTTAAGCTACCATTGAATGGCAGGAAGACTGTGTATCATCCGTCTTCGTTGCGATAGTGTGTCGACTCGTAGTAACGTTCGCATGCTGTCTAATCGTGCGTAAGTTCTCGAGATGAACAAAACACTTCGATTTTCCAGAATGACCTGAGTGTGTTGTTGACGGTGTCATAATTTTGATAGTTACCATTAAACTTGGTTGCCTTATACGCTTTACCTGCCGAAAAGGAGATAACCAAGTTTCGTATTTTGGGTGAATGGTAATAATCTAACACCGCTGCTGATGCAGCCATCCTTTTGAAGTATTCCAATTACATCAGCTCCGAGTAATATGTCTATTTTATGGAGGAGTTCCAACTGCTACAAGTGTGACAATTGATGCGTGTCTCAATTGTGTTTCGAACTACCTCTCTGATATGGAACTGACTTATGTAATCACGATTTAAACAGAGCTCGAACAATGACGCTTCGATTAGAGTGCGACAATAGCAGTTGAAGCAAAACCTCACGTTAACGAGATTTCACAGTACATTGTGATTTCTAGCACAAACTTGACACGTGAGGAAGCGAGCGATTGTGAGTCATGCTTCCTCGTAATTTTCATTGGTAAGGCTCACCGACTTACTTGAGTAACATTGCTGCTCCTCCATGTAAAGATCGCATTTAGATAGTGCAACTTTTGCGAGCTGGTCTGCTGTTTGTGGTTATGTACGAGATCATAATCGAATTTGTCGATTTCGAATTATTCGATAGAAAAAAATTCATAATACAAAAATACGCCGCGTATCGAATTTTCCGAAGTCGAATAAGTTTCATAAAAGACCTCCAGGACAGTGGCTGATAATTGTCTCTTTACAGTCTTGAAGTTCTAATTTCCGATGCGATAAGAAACTTTTGCTTGAGCACGTTTACCGTATTCTCCTTCGAGTTTCTTATAACCGCACATGGCCTCAATCTGGCCTTGTATACGTCGCAAAGTTTCTTGTAACGGGACGCCACGTGATGGATCTGCTTTTCTACAAATTCGTCATTTATTCCTAGCGTATTACTTGTGAGCTCCTTGCTCTTTTAAAGAACCGCTGTAGCGTCACTTGCTCCGCGAGAGTTGTCATTACGTTAACTCTGATAAACACTGTTTTGGCATTATTAAATCACTAGGTATATTCACTGGTCAAGACGTGCTCTATACAGATTTGATAAATTTCTCTACGAAGATCCGGTTCGAATTACAAAAAAATGTTTGAGCGAATTGTAAATGAATAATGACAATGACATATGATGGTTTAGAAATGCGAATAATAGTGTTTTACTAACTCTGGATTTGCTGTTTTATTGAAATGTCCGTATTGCTCGCTTGTGGAAAACTGTTGCGTCAGTATAAAATTTCATTCAAGGTTTGGTTTGCAGCAGTTTAAAAACCAATTTGCATTTATTCAAAGATTTTCATGAAAGGGCGACAAATTCAGATGTCGTAATGCTGCAACCGTGCAAGTGTACAGAAAGTAGCGCTCCCATCGTACTTGTTGGAAGTATTTAATTTGCCACCATAACATCCTAGTGTATGTAACCGTCACACGGTATTTTCGTTGCGGCGTTGCAACAAAAGCTAATCCATGAAGTTCTGACCATTTTATTTAATCAGATTGAAGACTTATTTTTGAGTCGGGTTTTTTTATTTGCTAATATGATGTCAGTATTGACACTGGTAGTGGACCTTAACGAGGTTTAACGTCGAGGGAGAACAATTTCAAAGCGGTTAACTTTCTGCGGTTAACGGTATTGTTTATGTTAAGGTCTTTTAAGATTGATATTAAAAAATACAATACTTGTGGTCAGAGATAGGAATAGCGAGCATAAATTGATGTCAATCATTCGTAAGTATTTAATATTTCATTTTTGTGTCAATTCTTATGAATTCATGTTAAGTTTATAAAAAACGCTGTCTTATGATCATAATTTTTCTATTAGAATAGCGTCGTTAGATAGTACGATTGAGTGTTTGTCGCTACTAAGAGACTTGCAGTATCTAACTCGTAGGGTATCAAACAAATTCATCAATCCAAAACAAATTCTTTTTTTTTCCAAACTATTTGGACTTTCGAATACAAGATTAGATATTAACTTTCTAGGCCTACTTGAATTTTTTGAAAGCAGTAAACTGTATCAATGAACCAAAATTTTGGTCTAACAACGACTAACTTTAATTTTAATGAATTCTAATAAAGATGGCATTTTTATAAAAATATTAAAAACAATTCACCAAGCAACTTATGTATTAGTCAGCATTTAAAGTAAATTTACACATTAAAAATAACATAAATTAATGAAATAAAAATTTAATTTTCATTATAGCTGATATTAAGTTTCGAAAATTTTATGGAACACCGGGTTTCCGTTTTTTATGGAACCCCGGGTCTCCGGGAGACGCCAGACAATCTTGTACTGCACTTCCTGATATTTGAATCTTTAAGAAAATTTACAAAATAATTTAAAAAATTAAAGAAACATTTTCGTTTTAGTGTTGTGGCGGTGAAAGAGGTAATTTTTTTAGTGTTTATAGGATCTGCTGAATCTGTAAAAGATAATGGTCTCTAAATGTTCAGTTAAGGGGTTATATTTCAGCATACTTACGAGCATTTACGAATATTGGTTGAGTAGCCGTTTTTCAAAATGTTATTTCTGGTACCTGTAAAATTTCGTCTGTTTCTGTGTATTCATGCCTGCTACAGAACGGAAAATCTTAGGCAAGCGTCTAACAAACCAAAGCAAGAGTAGTTATTGACCAATTAAATCAATAAGAATATTGCCATAAAATAAATATTTAATTAAATTCAATGTTTGCAAGTATAAGTTGATTAAGGAAATATAAAATTCTGCTTTAAATAATTAAGGGATCAAGTTTAATTTAAAATGCTACATATGTCTACGGTTTCACTCTCTGCATTTATTTTTATTAGGCTGACAAAATTCAAAACCCGTTTTGTGTATGCGTGAATTAGCCATATGCACCGGTCGGGTGAAATTTTCTAACTGGAACTAATTGCGCTGCAAATATGAACAGAAATTTAGTAGTAATTAAAATTGGTCATTTGGCTACGGTATAACTTTCACATTATATGAGCCCCTTTTATTCCAGAAACAACAAATAACGATATTGATTAGCGTAGAGTAAAATAATCAGCCAATTTTTTTGACTCAGTGTATATTACCTGAATACATATACAAACACTTTTATAATTATATAAATTAAATAATTTGGCCAACTTTTATAAATCTTCACAAATACCAATAAAATTATTTTCTTCATTCATATCTGTATCATAATAAAAAAAATCGTCTTATTTTAGATTAAATCGATTACATTTATTTATTTTATAATTCGCAAAATTCATTCAAAATTAGCAGAACGCGAAATTACACAATGATGAGAGAATTATATTATTGTTGTATTATATCGGGTTAACATTTTCGGGTTCGTCGCTTACTCCATAACATTTACATGTAAGCTTAATTGACATCTTTTGTTACACTCGTCTGTATAGAAATAAAGATTGTTTTGGAATTTTTATTGATCCATTATAAAATACATTCTTCACAGGTTATGTTCCAATTTCGCCGTGTATTTTAATTTCTTTTTTTTTATATATATTACGAGAATTATAAACACTTGTACAAATGATTCCGCAAATGCCTTCGGAAAAGATTTTTCTTACACCATTTATTTTATATACAATACATATTTATGTATACGCATATATACTTATGCTCCAAAGGTACTCACTCATAAATGTATGTATATTATAATGTCTTAAGAAAAATTATTCAGCATTTTAAAATGGAAAAGAACAGAGAAAGATTTCATGTGTACAATAAACCGGTTAGTTTATATTTCTTTAAGTCGATTTTTTCAAGTTGTTTTCTATATAGATTTTGTGTTTGTTAATTTTTATTATTTGTCTTGTTGTTGCTGCTTATTTTATTTTTATTTTAGAAAAAACACGAATTTTATATCTCACTAATACAATATCTTTAATCGGCTGAAGAAAAGAAATAAAAATATTTCTATATAAAAAAAACTTTATACTAAAGAGGGAGTTGTATGTTTTATGCGCAATAGTTTTAAGTGTCTAAAATCAGTCGTTTTAGTGCATTGTAAACTTTGAATTTTACTGATCTTCTACAAATAATTACAGCTGTTTGGCTGTAATTCCATATTTACAAATTCAGCCAAAGAATTTGGCATAACCCTCGAGGCTAGTTAAACACCAAATATAGAGTAATGTTCGGACTCATGGGTACAACATCTGAACTCAAAATGCTTATCAAATGGCTAATTATAGCGGCTAGTGCTAATACCACTATAAGGAATCCAACTTAGGATACCAAAAAAGGCTGTTCAAATGATGCAATGCTCCACAGTACATAGTTTAGACATACGTGTGTTATCACGAATAAGTTGAAATATTAAATGACTATTTATATCATAGTCTGGTATACAGGTTGATAAAATGGAAATGTGAATGAAATATTTATTGAATTGGCCCTAATTTCTTGGCAAAAATTGTTTACTTGTGCGATAGAAAAATCCGAAAAAATACAATTAAATACATCGAGATGAGGTCATTAAGAATTTTGTAGCTTGGTTTAGATCTAAAGGGTAATTTACACATGGTGAGTTTTTTAAAAAATGCCAGATTTTTATCTCCAAAACGATGCAAGATAGCAGAAAATTAAATATACTGAAAATCGTTCAATATCGAGGGGAACGTTTAATGATGATCTTGTATAACCTTGAACTCGTTAGTTTGCGGGATATGAACGAAGGTTTCTTTTCCAAATAGAACCTATACTTTCGAGTGCACTTCTTGATTAATCAGTTAAAAATAAATAAATCATTATGTACTTTTTGGCAATACACGCAGTTCTTCATAAATTGAATGGTTTGAGACTGCAAACAATTTTACCCAAGTTGTACCAGTGTTTCGTAACGACAAACAAAAATAATTAAAATCAATTATTCCTTGGCCTTATGTCCAGTTCATCGTCTATTTGTGCGGTGGTAGAACCGTAGCTCTGACGATATTAGCTGGCACCATTGCGCAGCACTGAATACCAATGATTTGAATAGGTCCCTTCAGTCTTTCTGACGTTCTTGGCGATCGGTTACTCTTACCAATTTTATTTGCACTATAATGATTGAAGTGCTTCATAGAATCGTGTAGGTTCTCATTGACCTCTAATATGTCCTGATCAAACAGCACCGGTTGGCCTTTTTAATCCATATTGTCCGTAGATGTACCATATCGTATATCGATGATTTCGACGAATGGTATTTTTCTAGACAGAAGTCGATGTTTGTTTGGGAGATGCAGAATTATGTCTGGAATGGTAGCTGCATTAAGATTATTTCAATATGCATTCGGCTGCAGAATTATCGACATGCGTCTTGCAACGGTAGCAAAGTAGTAACGAAGGTTTCGGTGATAACTCTTCAGGCAGGTATCCATTCTCACTCCTACTCAGTGTGCAGACTGAAACTTGCTTTGGATAGCATCGCTTCGTGCAGACCTTGCAAATGCTAAATAGGTTGTGATGATGATTCAACCGCTTTTGCACGTCATGCAGATCGATCCCGTTTTTTTTAGATCTCGATGTACATTGCTCTACCGTCTCAACTTCCAACTGTCTTCTTTCGTTTTTCCGCAATCTAGTCTCCTTATCTTCTTGACTCTTACTGACTCGCTTCTTTCTATATTTCTCATTCTCCTGCTCTAACCGTCTATTCCGTTGCGTGGTACATTCTTTTTACTTTCCATTATCCGTTTTCTTATCAGGGATCGTGGTTTTTAATCCAGTCTGGATGTGTAAATTGAAAGAACTCAATTTAGTCCGACGATTATGCCGGTAAGTGACCGTCCTGCCCCAGAGGCCCTTAAAGAGATGAAACAGCGCACAACGGAGTGCGCGAGGTACCTAGAGGTTCATTGCTAGTGACATGTCATTTATAGCCACACAAAAATGCCATACACATCATCGGCATGGATTTCACTTTGACGTTGGGTGGAGCACGTTAACGACGTGACATTTTTAACGACCCACATGCCTCAGTAACAGAGTTAAGAACAGACGGAACCCCTAACCCCAAAGATATTTTAAGGTTGCACCCTGGCTTTTTATCCCCTGATCCACCTCTGGTTTGCAACTCTACAAGGAAAAACCTAAAAAATTTAGCAATTCCTTCAAATTTCAGTATGCCTTACCGATTTTCCCCACACTATAACATCATAAGCAACTGCGCACCATATTGTGGTGGCAAAATGTGTATTTGAATGAAACACAAGAAACGAATGCAGTGTATTCACACACGCTTACAAATAATATTTTGCCTAAACACACAAACAAGCAAAGCCTATTTCTATAGAAAAACTACTTTAATTGAAATGGGTTAATTGTTATGCAAAATTTCAACTCAATTGGACATGGGGAAATTGGTGAAAAATCGATTACAATATTTGAACCATATACGGACAGACCGAGTAAATAAACGCATGTGGAACCCCCATTTAATAATGTTACATGGGTAGTTCGTAATATAAACCAATACCGACATAAGTTTGTTAACATGGTGGTTGACATCCAAAGTAAGTGTGAAAGGTTCATCATTTCTTTTTCGCAAGTGTAATGTTAAAGCATCTGGGGCATAGATTAGATCCATGCAATCAGTTTTAAATCGATGAGTAACCACGAAGTTTTGTAGTTTAAATCGGTTTACAGACAGGTTATAGTCTAAGGCAACACAGATTAATACAGATGAAGTTATTAAATTTTTGCCATTTATCCAGGTTGAACTATGAGGTTCAGTAAGGAGGAATTTTTCAGGTGGGATATCTTTAAAAAAATCATTTCCGTTTATATAGTATGTCCAGTGGTCCTCATTTGAGCCTCTAGTGGTTCAAAATCGATACCAGTTTGAGATTTCTGAAGATGTAAAATACAATGAGCCTCCATTTGAATCGTACACTGCCTCTCTGATTTTGATGGTATTAACTCTCGCAGTCTTGATGACATTTTCGCAACACGAAAAGTACATCAAATCAGCATTGACTGGTTTTTATATTATTTGGCAGACGTTTCTTGTGGTCCGAAAAAACAAGTGAAGTTTATTACTCAGAAATATTTCAAATTGTTCATCTGTTACTGATAGATGAATCCTACTAAAAAATATTCATCTCTTGGTTTCATGGTCTCAAAATCATTTGATGTAGCAGCGGGTAATGTTTGGATGAGATGAACTGCTTATGTTGTGACTGAGTGTTACGGTCGGCTTCGCTCCATCGTCCCTTAGAGGGGCTAATTTAAATAAATATAAAATTCAATTAGGCGATAATGAGTTAACAATGATCTTTGTTTGGTTGTTCGAAACTCTTTCTGAGACATGTTTATGGGCAAAATGGTATAAAAACCAAGAAACTTGGAAACGGAGGGGACAGAAAGTTAAAACAAAAATAAACGATAACACGCAAATGAAACAAAAAGAAACAGAGCAGAAAGCCGGTGAAGGATATTTTTCTTTTCTATTCGTTTGAAGTTGTCAAGTTACCGTATTGTGGTGTTGAAATATTAAATTACAAGAAATATAAGTGGACTCGGAATAATAATCTTGTTCTCGTTTATTTAATTTTCATTTGGACAAATTCAAAACATAAAGTCAACATTTTTGTTAATTTATTTAATCAAAACCATTATTAAAACAAAAAAATTATGTATTAAAGTGTATAAGAAATTGTGTAATCACTAAATAATTATAAAATAATTACGTATCGTGAATAAATGTTAAAATATAAGATTTATAAAAAAGGCCGAAAACTAATTTGAGTTTACTTTGTGCGTTCATATTTTTAGTCACTTTCGCTGGATCACTTTGATCAACATTTAATTTTGTTAAGGCTGAAAAAAATCCTGATCATTAGTTTGCTTGCATCTTGTGATTACTAAAAGTTTGATGAAAGTGCTGAAGGCCTCGTTGATAGACGAAGGCTATCATATTTTATACAACGGTGATTCTGCTGTCCTATAGATGTACGAATATTTGGCGGAAAACCCTCTATCAAAATCAAGGATAAACGAGTACTTTAATACATTGTGGATCAACTGACAAAGTTTATTACCGTTATGCTTTGTTATATCGCATTGTGCAATTCATCAGTTGCACTATTCTGGCTTTTACTGGGAATATAGAATTTTGAAAAATATTTTCATAGCATTTTTATCAAAATTATATTTTTCTGACCTGCTGTTTTCTAGGGAAAAATAATTTAAAATTTAGCCTTGTTTCTAAAATATTTACACTAAACTAATTCCATCAGCAGCTCGATTCTGGTTTTCCTAAAGGAAAAGGAATTAGGAAAAATATTTTCATAGTATTTTTGTCACAAAAATTTTTTTTCTGGCATATTATGGTACACAGTTAGTGTAAATTTTTTCAAAAACAAAATTAAATTGGGAATATTTTTCCTATCCGTTTTTGATACGGAAAAAATATTTCCTAAAATATAAAATTTTAGATCAAACATGATTTCTCAGTAGGCCAGAAAATGACATTTTTGACTAAAACGATATGTAAAAATTTTTCCTAATTCCTTTTCCTATAGAAAAACCAAAATCAAGCTGCTGTAGGCCAGAAAAATACAACATGCTATGAAAATATATTTCCCAATTACCTGTTTCCACGCAAAGCCAGAATAGTGCCACAAATATAGTTGTCGAAGTTTCTTCCGCTGATATTTGTTCTTTAATCAAGTAAAACCATTTTGCCGTGCTGTGCATGCATTCGTCACAAAACCAAATCCGGTTTACCATCGAACAAACTTTCATACATTTCTTGATTTTAAAATTTCATTAATTTTTATTTACTAAATTTTAAGAATTTGAAAGAACTGAACGCAAATTCAGCCACTCGAACCTTCCATTTACTAATTGAGTACCTACACGTATTATAAAGCATAATAGATTTTTAATGATGTGCCCAACGGGTAAATAATTAAATCACAAATTTAAGTCTGTTCCAGTTTTATGAAGAATATTGGCTCTGGAAAAAATTTATTTTACTCAAAAACAACTCAAAATTTTTAAAATTTTGTTTGATAACTTTCAGAATGCCGCATCATTGTCAAAATTATAAAAGTATTTAGTTCTAAAATTGCAAAACTTTACCGGCTTTACAACGTACTAGTAACCACAATTATATTGTTATTCCTACTTTTACATCTACCTTTTGGCATAATAAATAAGAAACAAATTTTAAGAAAAAACAAAAAAAAAATCACCTTCACCATGGAAAAGAAAAAAATTAATTCAGTGAGTGTTTAGTTTTCGTTTGAGAAAGTTGTAAGGCATATAAAATTTTATACAAATTTTATTAATTATATTATAAAATAATTAATAAAATTGGTCAATTAAAATTTGTATATTTAATTACTATCGTGTGCAAGAAAAAAAAACCTGTGGATTACAATTTTTTAATTAATTATAAAATACAATAATTAATAAAATTTTATTTAGGAAAAGTTGATGACCTTTTTGGAATCTAGAGTGTTAAAATTAAAAATCATTATTTTTCGTGTTAATTAAAAATATTAAATTTTGCGTGAAAATTTGTTTTTGTTTAACATAATATATTGTTTATTAAAATTAATTTATTTTTGTTGTAAGATCTGTTTTAATCTAGGTCAAGTTGAATAATAATACGTATTTTTTTTTTTTTGTTTTCGTGGCAGTTATAAATTTTTATTAAAAAATAAACAAATTATTATTAATTTTTTCCTTGTCTAACAGCTTTTCTTAAATAAAATTATTAATTTAAATTATAATGACTTTAAAATAATTACTGTAATTATTGTGTGACCCAGTGCCAAATATTTATTTATTATATTTATATTGTTATTATTTATAGTTTATAAGTTCGAACAAATTAGATAAAGAAAAAAATTAAGTGATTATTAATTTTATATTATAATTAATATAAATCGGGCGTATCGAACAGTTTTTTTACACAACAAATATTATATATATTTTGGATTATAACTTGGATATAAAACTAACCGGTAAGTTGTCTAAATAATTTTTAAGTCTTTCATGGGATTTTATATTTTTGGTATAAAGTTGATGGATTTCTACCTGCCGTATCTTTTTGTTGTCGGATGACTGACAAATTCACATAAATATATAAACCATTCCTCATCTTTATAATATACAAGTCTTCTTTATTTATTAATGGATTTGCCGGTCTAATGATGTACCTGAAAGATTGATTTTCTTAGAATTTTTACGCATCTTGGAATTTGCTTAACCTCAAAATGTTATACAAATGAAAATTGAATGGAATTTTTTACTCACACTCACCTATAATTTATGATGTCATAAATGTCAAATGTTAATTTATTTTGTATATGAGTAAAGATTTGTAATTCCGTGTTTGCTTAAAGTTCACTCATGTGACATTTGAAAAACGAATCAATGTTATTGAATTTTAAAAAATATTTTATTGTTATGTGCTTTTGGGTAGGTTGTTTGATTTAATATTTGGCTGATCGATGTCTCAATACATAATTTTTTCTATACTCATTAAGAATATTCCCGGATTTAGTATTAATTTAACAGCTAGTTCTATTATTATTATTTAATTTAGGGGTTATTGTATTCTTGTGCTAAATGAGTCTGCCAAAATGAGCAGAACGTGACAAACTATATAAAGCGATTTTACAGTGTACACCATGTTAATATTTTCAAGGTTACCGAAATTCAGCCGCATTTATTTCTTGATATAATAATTGCTATCACCATCTATATCTTCCAAGTCCATCGCACAGAATTCTCAAAACAATATAACCGACAGAATTTTTTGAAAGACATGGGAACCAAAAAATACCTTGGATTTAATTGTACCTAAATCTAAATTTTAACCATAACACGAATTATTTTCGAATTAAATCAAATCCTACTGTGGAATAACAAATAATAAAATATCTCATAATATAATTATATATCATCAAATTTATATATATATATAAAAAATAAGTAGATTATGACTTAAATATTTATTGGTTTGAATCAAAAAAATTAATTTAATAAAAAGATAATCTTACATGTTAATAAAATCTTTGAATTATCTCCGTTACAGATGATGTAACCATATAAAATTTTCTAAGATATTTTATTCGTACCGCACCTGATGGTAATTTGCTAAACATTCGATTTTTATTTTTATCTTCTAAAAACTGGAAAACCTTGAAATATTTCTGTAAATCAATTTCGTAAAACACATAATTATCATATATGAGATGAAAATAAGATTCTGCACACAGTATCAATGTATGTCAATTATTTTATAGAGGCAAATTTATATATTGTTTCTCGGGATAGTAAATTTAAATACTCGGTTCTGTGCACTGTTGTTTTATTCTGCTTTTCGCAGATACATTTTTATAATGGCTTGCCTACCTACCTGTTGAAAACAAAGAACTTTAGCAGTTACAACACTATTGTTTTACGATAAGTTTAACACCTGTGCGGGTTTTTCTTTAATATATGGTATCGTGTATATTTAGAATTATAATACAATATAATTTGTGACATTACCGAAGGTGACCAGATTCCGTATTTTACGTTTTCCCTCTTGTATTGTCTTCATAATATAAAGCGGTATCGCTGATGGTTGGTTATCAACTACATTCAAGTAATTTTCTGACATAATATTATTTTTAAACTGAAGTTTGGAATTTTGGTGAAATTACTTTTTTAGATCGCGTAGAAATTGATATTTTCGAGATTGGGAGATACAATTTTCTCACGTACAACTAATTTATTTAAGAACTGTATAATCATAAATGTGTAAGAAAAAGGCCAGAATTATGAAATTCGAATGCGGCTTGAATATTTTATAAGAAAACATCAAATAAATAAAAAGTTTGCAGCAAAATTATTCCGACCACATTCAGTATCGAGCATAATGTTGTTCGAAAATCTTGTGCCGGTAGAAGCTGAATTTGAAAAATCAATTGAACAGTTTTAATCGAGTAAGTTTGAAAATATGTTTCAATCCACTAAAATTTCCGGTGGTGATACCGCCCGCCAATGAAGAATGAGTTTCGTTAAATCTATTAACTTAACGAAAGTAATAGAATGGGCAAAGGGCCAACCAGTCAAGAATAAAAACTAAAAAAAAAATTAAATTTGAACGATACCAATTGTCTTTCTTTTTTTTTGACATTCCATGCACAACTTAAGATTCTTAAGTAATAATAAAATCAACGCGATGTAAATTTTCACCTTTTATGAATAAAACATGATTAGATTTTTATGTATTTTGATTAATTTATTATAACAATCATTTAATAATAAAAAAGCCACGACTAATATTTAATTTTAACTTTTTTAAACAACGTGCACAATTCTACCTAATTTTTAGGTTAGATTTTATAAATTCAAAAAATTTATCATATATAAGTGAAAGATGCAGGTAAAATTCCTTAAAAAACTTTATATATTAATTTAGTAATTAATAATACAATTAAAATAATTCCCGCTTTTATATTTAATAAAAAATCAGATTTTCAATACATTTTTTTAAGTTTTTCTTATTTTTGAGCACACACTATTTTGTTTTTTAAGTGACAGCTAAATTTAACGAAAGTTTCGTTGGGTTTCATAAGTAAAAAATTAAGTTTTGCTGGGTAAAAACCCTGACATGCCATATATCGCATTCTTTTTTTTATTCAGTTAAGTTATTCTTCTTGACTGGTTCCACTTTAAGACTTTTACCTAGTAATTAGTTCAAGTAAATTTAGAATTTGAGCTAGGATTAAGCATATCAGATTAAAGAATAACTGATGGCTGTCAACTTAACTTGATTTCATTTCAATAAATTTTCAACTCAACGAAACTTAACATATTTTAATCCGGTACCAGCTTGGGTTAGATTAAGTTGATTAGGTTTTCGCCGTTTTGCCAATAACTGATGACATTTCTATAGAGTAGAGTTTGATTATCATTTCATTCAACATTAAATGTTTTTTTCTGGAATCTGGTTTGCTGGAATCCTCAGATATTGTACACCGAGCACAGTTTGTGCCGGGTCAATTGGACCGATGTGCATAGAGTAATATTTTTTTTTTTTTTACTTTGCACATGCTTTGTACATACTGACATTCATTTCAGCATAAAATTACATTTGCAGTGTGCAGAGTGAAATTTGCATGTCATTTTATCATCAAATTCAAAATCGAAACTCAGTTCACTTCAAGTTTATACATCAACATGTGATACACGAACGCAATCAGAAGAGGCGGCAATAGGAGAGAAAGTATATTTTATAGGAACTATTATTGCTTAACAGGTACCGACCGATGAGAGGTTTTTAATGCCTATACATTTTAATAATTTTAAATTTACGTGAGTGTGCATTTGATTGTTAACAAATCTAACACTGCCTAATTCTAATGAAGTTTCGTCTACGTAAACAACTCTTAGATTAAGCTGTATATGTTTGCACTGTTTCCATCTTATGGAACTGAGACTCGATGCCAACTTGGAATTCGGTGTCACTATACTGTGCCAATCAGAATTATAATTTTCATGATATGTGAAGTTTCTGAAAACCTGCACAACAAAAATTTCGTCTTATTTAAAAGTGAACCCGTTTAATTTTATGTGTCGTACATTAAGTTTTACGAGACCAATTATAAACATTTCCACCAGGTTTCATTATAATATGTTAACCAATGGGCTTTCAAAATATTATTGTAAGATTTGTGACTATAGTGAGAAGCACATGAATTATCAAGCTTTGTAAATCTTAATACTAATTAAAGTTTATGTGTTGGAACCGTTGTACAATTTCAAAATATCGGGGTTTTTTGTTAATTATTTTTTTAACTAGTAAATTGTAGCCATTTTTGAAATTAGTTTATTACTTTCCCCCTAAAATTCAACGTATACAGTTTTGTTTGTAGACTTTTATCACCGAAAAGACACCGGTGAGAAGTTTTAGAATAAAATTTGAGTTCTTCAATATGAAAAATCCTTAACTATAAAGGAAATAAATACTGATAAAAGCAAACACAAGTTTGATAATAAGAAATTATAAAAACTACCATTAATGGCAAAACGATAAAGGAATTAGAAAAAATCTCAGAGATTGGCTAAAATGTGACTATCGAATAGGATATATTCGAAATAGAATTTGTCGAGATAATCAAATAAGAATTAGACCTGTTTCGGGTTAACCGAAAGACCTCTTGTGTCGAACTATTGAATTGAAATAAAAAATTTACGACCATAGGGCTACGAGTCATATCGTTAGCAGGGCTTACTGATTTGAATATTTCAATATGTCTCCTTCTTATCAAACTGTATTTCTTTTTATTATTATTTACACCATTATCGATAACAATATTTGATATTTTTAAAATACTCTATTAAAATGTACACTATCTATAGCACAAATATTTGTCCAAGAACTTCACACTAAAGCTCGCATTAATTGCTGTTTAAAGAAATGGAACATGTCTAAAAAATTCTCACCGGTCGAAATAGCCTTCATCTCCTAGTCATATAAAAGTGTCAGATAGTGTCAAAAAGATGGCAGCCATAACTGTAAACAATTATCGTGCGTAAATAATGTCAAACATTTAGTGAATATTGACGTTTGATTCCAAGCCATATGACAAAACCGAGTGATTATTATGTATAGTACCAAAATATAAACTAAAAGAGATAATTTTACGTCTTCTAAAATTGTAATACGAGACAATGGCCCTATACAGCACACTGAGATTCTCACTAATTTTAGTCTGGCCTAATCAAATTTTATATGAAACCTTTCTTTGTTTTTAAGTGTGCTTAAACTGGATACGCCCAATTTTTTCTAAATAACCTAAAAACAATAAACAACGTATAAGATAACGCCACCTTTTTTCTTGTCCCAGCAAAACTAAAATTTTCCAAAAACAAAATTTGTTTCATTTAAAAATAAATCGTGTTTTGATTGTGACTTGAGAAAGCATAAAAACGTCACTAGTGGAAAAAATTGAAGCTCGCTTCAGATACACCCAAGACACTTTAGACTGACTAAACTCTTTTTTGTAGTAATAATTTTTTCCGCGGGAGCACAGAGGTACAAGCCTCAAACCTTAGAAATATGTTAGTTGTCAATGTTTAGAGTTGCAATGCCTACGGCGGTATTCACATCGAGGGCGAATTGTACGATCCGTATAATTTGCAACACACAAAAAATAATGTGTTTGAAATATAAATTTGTGAAAATCTTTATTGTGACCGATAGATAAACACGTATTCGCACTTTCCTCGTTAAATACAGGGTGGCACATCTAAGGTTTGCAATTTAATTTGGCTCTAATTCAAAGACGAATGAATATTTTTTAAATCGGTTTGTTTTATTAGAAAGAATATACATATGGAACACAATTTCATTGGAATAACTTCCACGGCTGGCTTTACAGTACCCCATTCTGTCAACCCAATTTTTTAGAACTGACATATATTTCTTTCATTCATAACAACAGTGCAGTTAAACGTCAAAGCATTCACAGAATAAATTATTTTTTATAAAATTGATTGTATGACAGCTGTGGCACTATTCTGGTAATTCCCTGGAAATAGGGAATTGGGGAAAGATTTTATATGTAATTTCAGTTCAAATATTTTTTTTCCGGCCTACTAAGGAAAAAAGTTTGATGTAAATATTTATAAATTGGGAATAATTTTTCCATATCTAAATTGGCAGGGAAATTTATTCCCAATTTTATTTTGTTTTCAAAAAAATTACCACTAGATTTTTACCTCAGTATGCCAGAAAAATTTTTGTAAAATATAAATTACATATAAAATCTTTCCCCAATTCCCTTTTCCCAGGGAATTACCAGAATAGTGCCACTGGTGTATTTCTTCTTTCAATATGGTAAGATTGGTAAGCTAATTAAATGTGAACCAGGTAAATTTGGGATGACACTAAATTGGCCATATAGGCCAGCTGGAAAGTACATGAATTTATTTTATTTGCCACTCAGGGCTGTGATTGGTGTTTGTTTGTGATTTAATTTTAAGTGTGCTTGTCATATGTGGTATATCTCTAATAGTATTGAGGAGGAACGAGTGTTCGGTTGATGTGTTGATATAATCAGTTTTAGCTCCAAAAGGTTCAAGAAACATCTATGAAGTTGAGCATAATTCAGTTGCAAAACTAAATCTGACGGTTATGTGCATATTTAGAGTCAATTATCAACCTCTATGCGCTGATAACTTATCTGTACAAGTGAGCACGTAAAAAAATTTGGAAGTCTTCACGATTCACAGACTTAGACATTAGGAATATCTGATAGTGGATGAATGACTAAAGAAATATTTTAAGAATAACTTTTAACCAGTTAATTATTTTGTTGGTGGCCATACTACTCTCATCCCGTTTAAAGTCAAGTCTCAAATAAGTGAATTATTTGTGTACTTATACGAATAATAATTAAAGCGTTATATTATCGATTTCTCAAAATATTTGAGAAAATTTAATCAAATTGTCGGACCTCAATTTCAAACACCCCACTTCATTTAGAAAGATATTATGAACACTATATTCAAACTTTACACGACACTCAATGATCATCTTTTCGATCACAAAATTGTTCGCTATTCGAAACAACTTGCTATAATGATATAAGAACCAAATAATTGAAGAAATAAATAATAATGAACTAGAAAATTGGTGGCGTGTCCGTTTCCAACAGATCATGAGTTTTGTGCCCAGCTTACTTTACACAGTAATCTCTCGAACTGTGCGTTAGTTACGTTCTAAAAAAACAGCGTGCAAACCCAAAGGTTTTTTAAAAAGACTTTTTAATAGTGATTGCTTACTATCTTTTAAATTATAAAGTTCTTTACATGGCGCTTAAGATTCCGCCAAAAGTCTACGGAATATTAGAGCACGCTCCAAATCAGGATCTAGGTCAGTAACTTCTTCACCAAGTTGATCGCAAATTTTGAAAAATACTGCCAGTGATTTGTTACCAAATTTTTTTTCAGCCGTTTCTGTAAAGATCTTCTTCTTGAGGGGATTACATAATTTCTGCGGTACCTTCTCACGTTATATCATCAAATCCTCCTTCCCTAAACATTTTTTATCAGTGCTGGCATATCGACAACAGATACTCTGATTCAGCAACCTAACAAAATTTTTTTCCAAACGGCATTCATTGTTGAGTTCTTTACCTCATTCAACGAAAATTTAATATTTTATAAGGAGTCTAAAAAGTCTTATTGTTGTCAATATCCATCAATATAGCTTCAATTATTTGGAAAAAATTATTTTAAGATACGTCTCAACTTTACGCAAAACCAATTTTAAAACCAGTCTTCGAAACTCTTACCTGTCTTCAAAGCTTTCTTATTCGATTTTCAATGTACTGGCAGCGAACTTTTTATGATTCCTTTAAAGCTCGAGGATTTTCAGATTTATAAAGAAAAAGCGGTTCGCTCTTATAGTTACCAGCGGCATTTTTCCATAGTAATAGTGATAATCTATATTTTCAACCTTAAAACCAGGAGCGGATTTCTATTCTTTGAATGTAAACGTCCTGCTAGGCATCCTGTTCCAAAGTAGGCTATAGTCTCGTCAGCATTGAAAATTTGAAGAAAAAAATTTTTTACCTTAATTATTATTTTTCCGTTGGATAAAAAACTGTTAAAGAGTTAAATTTAAACTGGAGATGTTACCCTTTAAACTGGAGATGTTAAAAAAGAACGGTTAACACCACAGCGTAAAATGTAAAATAATTAAAAAATTAAAATAAATTTAGTTCACACTTTAACACGTCCTTACATGAAGAGTTTAGAAATCAAAATGTGTAATATAAAATACATGCTACATCATATTCCTTTAGTGATAATTTAAGGGGATTCACAAAATTTTAAATCTAAATTAAACGAAATATAGTACAAACACGTAAAACCGCCCAAAAACTCGGCCATAAACGAAAAAACCGCACAGTTAGAAACCGCGCAGTTCGTGGGATTACTGTAATGTTCAACAGAAACGAATGAAAGACATCTCCGAGTTTAGGTCATCGTAAGTGTCGGTGCATATACTAACGAATAATTTATATCATTTATGATTTTTATGTAAACTTATTTGACCCTTATGATAATTAGACAACAAGAGAGCAACTCTATAGACCGGTCAATGTAATACAAAGAGAAAATAATGAGTAAAATGAGTATTTAATGTCATTTCCTATGTCGTCGATGTTAAAAATCGGAGCTCCGTCTGTTTAGCACTCCATCCAAAGGTTTTGGTACAAATCGATGATTGGAATCGTTTGGTCAGGATTGATCACTATAGTTTTCATCGTTTAGTCAATTACGATTAAACGGTAGCTAAAAATGAAAATTTGAAAAAAAATCGCAGGTAGCTCCTCATTGCAAGAAAATCATACTGTTATCATTAAATTTCGCTAGGTAACCGTTAGGTCAGGACTGGCCAATAGATTTTGTAGTTTGGCCACCTATGGGTTCTTTATTGCGAAAAAACGAAATCTAAAATAAATTGTATTATTTTAATAAAATCAGATTCGTCGCCTGGTTGTGAATTTCATTTTACAAAATATACAAAAAACCCAATTGGAATTATCCATTTGGATAAGAATATCATTTTTTCAAAAAATTGTATTTAAAGTGGAAAACATAAAGTACAAATCAAATAAATTTTTTGGTTGTTCATTATCAACAGCTAAATGCAAAACGTTGTTTAGAATAATATGCAGGATCACTTCCTTCCTATTTTCGATTAGGCAAAAATTCGATAAAAACTCAATTTCCACATAATTCGAAGTATTCGGGTCTGGGGCCTTATTCTTGAAATCGGTGGGAATTTCCCCAATCGGAATACGATTTGCTTTGAAATTCTCCATATTATGCGAATGTTTCGCCGGTTATTTTAATCATTTTTTTCAAATTTGTTGTCAAGTTTAAAAATATTTGTCTCCCTCCCTACTACTGGAATAATTTCGAATCGATTTACCCAGTCGCAATTTTTCGCTTAGTAGGGGGAAAAAATTATGTTTCTTAATTTATAAAAAGAAAATAAATTTAAAAAAATAATTAGCCGGCGAAAAATTCGACTGGAGAAATTTCCACCGATTTCAAGAATACAGACCCTGGAAAGAGGACCAATATATTTTTTTATAAATTTAAAGATCGGAATCGTTCGGCCAACTGTCATTGAGTATTGGTCACTATATAGTTGGTTTCATTTGGTCATTTCACAACTTAACGGTTTTTGTGAAAATTCGTCAAAAACTAATATTTTTATCAGATTCGTAATGTTGCGGTCTGGAAAGTTCATAAATCCAACAATTGAAATCGTTTGGTGAATTGTCATAACGATTTATTACGAAAACTCGTTCAAAACACATTTCCGCTCGATTTAGTCAATTCTGGCCTGGAAAGATGACCAGTTGTTTTCGTTTGGTCATTCATTCATCACGTAAAGATTTATGGCGAAAAATTGTTAAAATCTTATATTTCCAACAGATTCGGAATGTTAAGGTCTTAAGAGTTTACCTTTATTTTATAAATCCAAGGAGTTTATTTTATAAATCCAAGGATCTAAATCGTTTCGTCAACTTTCATTAAGGATTAGACACTAGTTCTTTTCGTTTGGCCAATCTTACGTACGGATTTATTGCGATCGTTGGATTTGTGATAATATTTGGATTATCTAGAGTAAATTCCCATAAAATTCCCATTCGTTGTTTCGCAATCAAAATGGACCCATTGGTGATCAAACGTTAAAATGTGTTTACCAATCCTAACCTAAGGATTACCTAGCGAAATTTAATTAAAACGGTATGATTTTCTTCCACATTACCCGGGATTTTTTTTTTCCAAATTTCCACCTTCATTTACCGTTTAATGATAAGTGGCCAAAACATGTCCAAACATTCTAATCATCATTGTTATCAAAATCTTTGGAAGGCGAAGCTAAAATTCGGTATGAAATCAATGTAATAGACCACGCGTCGCCAACCGCGTAAATTTCATTGCGTAATCTGCTTTGCATATCCCTGATGCCTATAAATTAAACCAATGAATCAATATTGTAAGGTACCTGATCTTAGAAAGTGTTTCACTATTATAACACTTGAAAAAATGTTTTCTAAATATTTCACAAAAGATTATTATGCAAAATAAATATTATCTAAGTACACAATCATTATTCAACATCAACATGTAAATGAATACGAAATGCCGCGCCAATTTAATTTTGTAATGTTGGTACATGTACTTATGTCATTTCGTTTACTTATAAAATTTCAAAGGGTTTAAGATCTCTAATCGGGTTATGTCCATTAAATACTTTCATTTACCGGTTTTAAATCTGTATGTAAATTACTATTTAAGGTATTTGTAAAAAACTACCTTGACGAATTGATAAAGAATTTTTGTTAACCATAGCGGAACTTATATCACTTTCATTAGCGAACCATTTTATGCCTACTTTATACCCAAAATGTTAACATAAGGTAATCTCATGATTTCTCCATGGTCGTCCAGAAAATCAAAATTGTATATTTTAAAAGTAAAAATTTACGTTGGTGTATTGTGTCGTATCTCAATTTGTAAAAAAAACAATCATATTCAATGTCATCAAATATATCATCGCACTATTACAATACCGGCCATTTACAACGCTATAATTACCACAATTTTGGTTAGTCTGTAAACATAAATATTTTGCAAGTAATTTAGCGGTTGCGACAAACAATCAATCAGTTATATTGTTGTCTGGTTGGTTAGAAAGTGTCGACGCGATCTGCTATAATCTCGAATATTTTTATAACAAATTAAAAATAAATTAATTTTCTATTTTCTATATTGACATGACACACAATGAACATGTCTTATAATGTCTCAATTCAACTTCCGTTTAGAAGATTGATTCTTTTGTAAAAGTGCATACAGCTGGTGAAATTTCTGTCTCACAGATAATCGATATGTTATGTATCTATCTATCTATATATTAGTGCACACTTCGTATTGAAATTATGATACGTTTTGATTTATTTATGTGTGTATTTAAGTTGTGTATATGACTTAAGATTACAAAAGATGTTCGAAAGAAACTTTAAATATGTATAGAGAAGGTAATATAATCCACGATAGGTAGGTAAATAATGTATAGGAAAATAATTTCAATCAGTTTTTTTTTACTAAGTAAGTAGGACAAATATTATGTGAATTTGTACACATAATTATTAAAGGGGTTTTGGTTGATAAACTACTATACGGTGTGAAACAAGTGTATGCGGTATTGATTTTGGTGGACCGTGTTTGTGTGGTAAGGGGGGTCGCCACAACGATTGATATAATTTTAATCTCAGTACTTAACAAAAATAGAAAGCGTATATAAGATAAAGAAACAAGTTTTATTACTTTTAATGAACGTAAGATGATGGATTGGTATGCTCAGCTCTATACCAAACAGGTTGGATAAAACTTCAAATTTCTTTTAACTAATTTTTATAAAAATCTACATAGGTATATATTCATTATCACTATACCAGTTACCTAACAAACAAGGTTGATGTACATAATTTGCATAACCGAGTAGCATACATTTATATTATATTTCACATATTAGGTCAGTGTGCGCAAAATAGTTGTTTGATGCCGTCTGAATAAATTCTTTTGCAATTATCCAATTATACCGTATAACTTTAAGAAAAATCAATCTCAACAAATAAGATGATGTGATGACTCCATAAGTGTTTACAATTTTATTATTGTATAATATGCAAGATTCCAAGGCGTGGAAAAAATTCATTAGACAATTTAAAAAAAAAAAATGTTAAATTTCATAACAAAACAAAATTTAATGAAATAAATAAATTACGCTTTGGGTGTTAGACTCGCTATTATTCAACAAACATTATTAACGGTTTTAGTGATATTAAGTGAATTTAGTCATAGTATGTAATCACCAAACAAACTTTATAATTATTATAACAATTTGCACGAATTTGCAAAAACTAAAACACAATTGAAATTAATATTCTCATGATTTCTATATCAAAATTGTTGTAATATACAAAAGTTTTAAATAAATCAATTTAATTTAATTATTAAATTGTGAGAATTTTATTCATTGTGGTGATGGTGAATAGTGAAAACTATGTCGGTTTTACTGATTGGAAATTTAGTTAAACAAATAATGTATAAAAGTTTTGTTTAGCAGACGACGGATATAACCGATTAATAAGTGGAAGTGATTTACGGCGTATACGGAAGGCTTACGATAAACCTGAGACAAACTTTTAAATATAATTAATTCTGATCACATTTAAATGTAAAATATGGTTATTTAAAATTCCGTACTCGTGTCGTATATTCAAAATTTAATTTAAAATCCAAAAGTGTCGAGTAACATTTGTGGTAAATATGAAAGTTGCATTATGGCATATAACAAAATTTGTATATAAAGTCATTTATTAGAACACACATAAGGAATGAGATGTATAGTATTGCTGTGTAGTCCCGCACCCATTACTCCATTATTTTATATTTTATAATCATATAATAAATGATTCAATAAATTAAGAAAAATTATTTAACATTTAACGAAAAGTTTGTCACCGTAACCTAAATAACGAACAATATAATAAAATATTATAATGATGAGCATGGAAAAGAACCACACAAGAAATACCTGTATCTTATAATTTAGTATAGATCAAAAGTTACGACTTTAAGCTTATCGATGTAACCCAATTTTCCTCTTTTATGTCTATAACAAAAAATAAAATCTCAGATACATTTTAATGATTTTATCAACACTCATGTAGCCCCATTGGTATGTTGCACGAGTAAATTTTTAAAATTCGTTTTTGATTTTAATCCACCTAGCGCATACAAACCACATCTTTTGTTCAACAATATAACAAGACGAAAGAGTTGAAAAGTACATATATAAAAAAAAAAAATTTCTTATGTATCGCATATTGAGTTAGCACAGAATGGTATATAACGGATTTACATATTGTTGTTCAGTTTTAATTTGTAAGAATATATTGACGTGTATAGACATATAATTTTATTTATACGTTTAACATGGTTACATACATTGTACGAACATCGGTGGTTGACTTAAGAACACTTAAATGATACTAAAAAATTTGAATAAAGGAGCCAGGAATGGTTTTTAGCACGCAACCCAGTTCTTTAACCGAAATTCAGTTAACTGTTGTGGAGGCACCGCATTGAGAAAATTTTTAGGAGGTTCCTACAGCAAGAAACTATACATTCAGTTGTAATCATGTAATAAGCAGCACCGGCACTTCAAGAGTATCCCGGCTCTTGTAAAAGTTCAACTAGTTAAATTATTTTATAAACCCAAGCTCAAAAAAATGTGTTATAAATAGTGGGTACTGGTAGCTCCCGTAACTTTAACGCATACAATCCTGTAACATTTGGTCATTTGTGGTATCGATTCTACATTGATGTCGATGTAATTCTTAAAACGAATCCAGAAAATTGAAGATTCTGAAATCAAATTAATTTTGTAAGAAAATCAAATAAATCGTCGGTATGCAACGTACTTTCGTGAGCTTAATCGATTATCATGACACGGTACGAGACTAAATTCGACTAATAGGTTTTAACAGAAGTTTGCTTGTCAAATGTGCCGTCTGTCATGAACATTTTCGAAACGAATACTTCATTGCTGATTTTAACTTTCAAGCACCGTAGTTGGGGTTACTGCAAAACTTTTAGATGAGGAATTTTTAATGTGAGCCATATCCATTTTGTTCAGGTTAGCTGAGATTTACATTTGTCCGAGAGATTCATCAATTGAAGTTCAATTGACGTTTGTTTTTCCTGGTCCTTTTGGAAATATCCACTGAGCTTATGGTCATATTTTTGCATTTAATTATTAGGGTTATGAACAGAGGAAGTTGTATGATGATTTTTTGCTTGATTTTGTATGCCTTACCATTTTATTACATTATGATGATGTTGAACATTAACATTCTGATAATTCTTTCAATTTTTCCAAATCACACTATTTTCCAACCCTTATTACATATATTAAAACGGTAATTGTGTGATTAAAAATCGAAAAAACTGTTTGTGATCCGAAATCGTTGAAATGATGTATATTGGTGAAATGGTTCACAGTCACGCGGGAAGTTGCTGCGCTTCCTTACTGTAACTTAATCCTCCCAAGGTTATTAAACAATATGGGTCTTTAGGTGAAGGGATTAGCAAACATGTCTGTAGCATATACCCTATTTACAAACGCAGCGAGATTTAGCTAACCACCGAGCTTTTTATTAAACGAAATGAACTTGCGGACTGTTTCCCTGCAACTGGATTTCGTCATGTATTAATTTGAGTGGCAATGCAAGCCTGTATCATACTCCTAGCTCAATTTGTATTTTTCATTAAAATGTAACTTTCATTCTATCAATTTTTTTTTTTGCCACATGCTGATGATATGAGGGATGTAATTTTATTGCTTGAAAGTAAATCTCAATTCAACCAACCATAGTAAAGTAGGGAACTCGTGCGTTTGGAGAAACCCCAAAGTGACGGTGTGAGTAGCACCGTATTTGTATCTTACCTTGAAAATGTATATTAAATATTGGGATGAGAGAGATTGGATGGTGCGTCATAGATCATATCGGCAGAAAATATAAACTGATCTAGTAAGATCTAAAAACCTGGAGATGGGCTATTTATATGAAGAACTGTCGAATTAAAGCCACGCCCTCTCTCGCTCTGTTTCTCTCTCTCTCGCTCTCTCTCTCTCTCTGATCTTTACCTAACCTTCATCACGTTTCAAAACAGTTTACTTTAGTTTGTATATTATTTTAGATCTGTACACAGATTTTTTACAGAAATATTTAGTGTTTCAAAAGAAAAAAAATAATAACTAAACTTCTCTCTCTTTCTCTATCGGATACTAGACTAAAGCTGTTGAGCATAAAATGTTCAATAGTTTGTGTTCAGGCGAAAATTAAATCCAGACATCTTACTACGGTTTTTGTCATTCATTTTCGACGTCGAATTTTACCTTTAATCTCAATGGAAAGATAGAAGAAAATAATAGTAAATGTTTAATATTTCTGTTTTTTCTTCGATTTTTATTGGTGAACGATCACTGTCACAATTAAACCAAACACAACATCGTTAAGTAGGGATTCCAATAGAGATAGTAGATTTGAACCGGAAAGTACTGGGTTGAAATCCCACTAGGAGCGCGATTCAAATGCAAATTATCGTCATTTGATTGCCATGGTGTTGTTCATAAGCATGTCTATCCTATAATTAAGAATCATTTGCCTTTCAAGCTTGCGCGAATTTTGAGTTAATTTTAATGTCATGGCAGACCTCTTCTTATCTTTTCTCTAATTTCTAAAACGAAACTTCACTTGTTACTAAAATCAAATGATCCATTAATCACAAATAGTTTTGTATATGAAGGAGAATCCTCGAATTCGCGGACTCGTTTGATAGCATTAACACAATTTTCTACTATTAATGTCTGTTTCAAACTTGCTAGGTTGAATATATGCTGACATATTTTATTGTTGAGTTTAAGTTGAAAGATTTCTGGGTTTTCATTAAATTTGCTTAAGGTTGTCATAGGTTGAAGGTTGCATTTATGGCTTATATATTTGTAGCTTAACCACCAAATCCGATTGCTTCAATCATCTGGATGTCATTCTTGCTTTTAAGCGATGTTGGAATTTCCTCTCGAACCCGATTTTGGGAAACCTTGACTGCTAGGTGGCAATGTTGAATTTTACAATTTCGCTTGTAGGGTTATCACTAACGCATTGTGTTTTTTCTCATTTGTCTTCAATTTAAAAGAATAGGGCATCTTCTGTACTAGACCATCTAACTCTGTTGCGTGCTATTGCCTTTAGTTTTTATTGGATTTATTCATAAAATTTCATTAAAATGCGATAGTTAAAACCCTCCCTCCTCCCACTGTGTTATGAGATATATAGAATTATAGGAAATACTTTAAAAGGCATAAAATAAATATTATTTATCACCTCTTCACATGATTCTTTAAATCCCATCGAGAGTAATCGCACTCTAAAATATATTCTAAAACAGATAATCTACAATTTTGTCTAGACTGCAGATAAGAATACACAGGTCATTCATTGGTAACAATTTTTTGTTCGAAAATAGAGAAACCTCAGTAAAATTCTTCTACCATAAACCATAGGAAAGATTAAAACTTAAAAATTTATTGCGTTTTCTATATTTGTTTGGTGAACCTTTTTCACTGTAGTTCCTCAAATTTTACGTTGGAGAGTTCTCAGAAAAAAATGATCCCAATGAATTATATCGTTATCTGTTACTTAGGATATTTTTTGATTGCTACCCATCATAAACACATTGACACATGATTGAATATCAAATAAAAATTTGCCGTCTTCAAATAGAGCAAATAAAAATCTCCCTTGATATTAATAAATGATGACGATTACTGCAAGTGTAATGAAAACTGTGTAATGGAACAATTGAGAGTAAGTCAGTTAATCCGCCTGTTTCGAAATAGGTACTTTTAAAAATGTGCCATGAATGTACAGACTTATACTACAGACACATTACTAGTTTCGTTAAATTTAAGACACACGAAATTTGGTTTAAAATAGTACAGATTAGACGTTCACAAAAATGCCAAGATGGTTATGAAGTGGCTTTTTAAATTGTCAGAGATGACTTTTTTAGTGACAGAATGGAAAAATGCATTCCTGCCATCAATGGCCACTTTCAGTTCCGCCAACTGTTGGCATCATGATTAGTGAAAATATCGCCAATGTGATTTGAACATTTGATAAAGTTGCCAACTGATGAGTGAAATCGCACATTGTTTGTTATAGAAACAGACAACTCAAATTTAACTATAGATTTCTTTGTAGTCTGTCTATATAGCATAACACATTACAGAAAACCTTAGAGACATAATAGGAATTGGTAATTAATTTTTTCCAAGTTTTACTATGTATACGTATGAGGCGCAGTGTTATTGTGACTCCGATTTGTCGAGGTGACAAAGTGTAGTAAACAATACCAAATTAATTACGTCAAAATATTAGATCTAGTCATTATTTACCACAAGAATTTGAAGGGTTTATGCGCGCCATCTTTAATGCCTTGGACAAACTAGGCTTTTTCACTGATGAATTAACTATTACAAAATAAAAGGGAAACCAATACCCGGTAGATTGGTTCCGCACTGTTTATACGGTAGATTGGTTCCGCAGAATACCGTGTAAATCGAAAGTAGAATTTTTGTATGAAAACCCGCCTTTTTTTTTATTTTTTCTAACCGTGTAAAAGCGAACTCGTTTAAAAAAAGTACTCTGTAAATCGGAGGATGGCTGTATTTTTATATCCGAAAAGTTTTGAATTTTTCTGACATATATCTGAAACCATCACCGCCTGTCCTTCTTCATCAATTATGTCCGAACTATTATAAGATTTCCTATGAACGTTGTCGCAAAAACTCGGACAATGATAAAAGCAAATTTATGGTAGCAAAATGTAGGTGGCGCTCCAATGGTACAATATTGCTAGTAGTATTTAGTTTGTACATAAATAAAAACACAAAAAAAATTTAATTTTAAATAATATTATATTTTTAATTTTATTAAAATAATCATTTTTGAATTACAATTTATTGTTAAATTATTCACACTGGGTGGATGGTGAATTACTGATTGTAAGGTCGTTAAGGGTTCCACTACAATAAAAACTTTAATTCATGTCAGACAAATGCTTGGAAGAGGCCATCTCAAACCATTAGTACCTCTTTGCCCCCATTCAATTGGTTTGAAATTTGTCTAGAAGGTTCGATAAGGATTCTGCTACAATAACAACTTTAATCCAAGTCCGACAAATAAGAGGCCTGCTCGAACCAGCAGTACTACTGTCTGACCGATACGATTGCTTTGAAATTTAGAAGCTTAGAAAGTTTTTCAAGGATTCTTCTAAAGGGTGATCCAATAAGATTCCGAAAGTTTTTTTTTGAAATAGAACGCATTAAAATTAATTTAATAATCAAAAATTGTATTTGTGGCGTAAGTTCGGTTTATAACATTTAATGTTTGAAAATAATTTCTTTTAAATGAAGTCCATTTAAATTGATCATTGCTCTGTAGTTTGCGCCATTGACGTTTACACGCTGTCCTTCCGCATTTTTAAAGAAATACAGTCCGATGATGCCCATAAACTGCACCAAATAGGGCATTTTTCAGAATGCATTGGAAGATGTTGAATCTCTGCTGGCTGTTCATCAGCCCTAATATGACAATTTTGTTTGTTGACGTATCCATTCAGCCAAAAATGAGCTTCATCGCTGAACACAATTTTTCGATAAAAAAAACGGATCAATTTAGATCTGTTCCAACGACCACAAACCAAATCAATGACGCAAAGGAAGGTCAACCGACTTCAATTCTTGAACAAGCTGTATTTTGTATGCCATCAAACTAAGATTTCTCTTCAAAATACGCCACAATGTGCCATATGAGATACCCGGAGCTTGCAAACGGCGACGAATTGATTGATTGCGATCTTCACTTATACTTTCAGCTACAGCAGCAATATTTACATTAGATCGACTTGTACGCTGCCTAGTCGGTTGATCCAATAATCGAAGTGGTTCGAAATTTATTGATTATTTCGCGAATAGTGCGTTCAATTGGACGATTATGAACACCATAGAATGGTAGAAGAACACGAAAGCAATTTTTCACTGAACACTGATTTTTGGAATAAATTTCCACAATTTGTAAAAGTTGTTCTCACGTAAGTCTATTCATGGTGAAATATCAATGAATACTGAACACAAATGTCATATGAACATGACAGTAATTGTCAGCCATGAATCCCAATGGAAAAAGTACCTCCTATTGGATCATTCTTTACAATAAAAAATTTGTTGGTGAATGGTAAAAATTGTGTTCATAACTTAACCACAAAACATAAATAACACAACCTATAAAATTGCAAAATTTTGCTATACAAAATATGTACTCGCACAATACAAAATTTATTAAACTTTGGACATGTCTCAAATAAATATAGACGAGAGCGTTAGACGACGTGTTGTCTAGTCTAAATACAATTTTATCGTTTTCCGATTTTGTGTGCCAAAAAACCAGAAAAAATGCAATTGCCGGTTCAACTTTTTAGTTTTGTTATACATAATTCGAAAGTGCAATTTTTATTTCTGGATGCAAATTTTATCGATTAAAAACTTCCCACTTAGTTTATGTCACATTTTTCTAAAGCAAAATAATATGCGCTTTGATCAAAACAATTACACAAAAAGTATCGCGGCTTCAAACTTCCAGTAAAAATATGTTCCATGTTGGTTACATGTTATAACATCACAATTTTGATAATTTATCGAAGTATATGTCTTGCTTCTCTGGAATAAAGTGGGATGCTGTTTCATTTTTTATAACATTTTTGAGCCTGCTAGATTAAAAAATTGTGATATTTCGACTTCATTTCTATCGCCAAATAATTTGTGTTCGATACTTCAACGATATTGGAGAAAAAGGCACTGCTCATATTTATTCCAGTAGGTTGTGATAGCAATGGAAAAGAAATAATTCATAACCAAAACAGGTCGCTAGTTTCAGTTTAGATAAAGTATCGAAAATGTGGTATTATAACATGTCATACCTGTTCTTTTCCACACTTTGACAAACGTATCACCAACAAAAATTTCAAGTGATATATAAATAAACAAATCGAGTAACCGTAGACATCGTAAAATAGAAATAGAATGATGTTTTATTCGAGCATGCTGAGACCACAATAGAAAAATAATAATTGGAAAGATGAAATATCAATTAACTCTGCAAAAGTGAGAAATAACATTAGTCGAAAATTGTGATATACAACATCCCGCCCCTGATTTCAATTTGGAAAAATCGTTTGAAAATTTCACGTGAAGTTGATATGAGTACTAAGTATAGGCTTTATGTTTGAATTCTATACAAAAATATTGCTTGAGAGTTCTGAGAGGCAGGATGTTGTTTATCACAATTTTTGACTTTCGACTTATTTTATTACTCACTTTTGTACCGTAATTGTGACGAATTAGAATTGCAGAGTACTTGTACAGTATAACGGAATTGCTTCTAATAAAAATGAACAATATCTCTCTTGCATGCTCCATGTCAGCCTATACACTGCGACGGGAGATGCTAAGATCTCTCCACCAGAAGCTCATCATTTGGTTTGTATTTTATTGTAATGGTTTTATTGTGAATGTTCCGTACATTAGTCTATTTTCAGTACTCTCGAATTAAATAGCTCAGGTCGTCGAGATCTGATGAGCAGACTGATTTATCTCTTGAAGTTGGCGATAAGTATGCCTTTCTACACGAGTACTGAGCACATCAAATCAAAACGACAAAAAGGTTCATTTGAAATTTCTCTTTACTCCAACTCTCTACTATTCTTTATCAAGGGTTCGTTTTGCTGAAATATATGAGAATCCTCAACGATTTTTATTTTCGTTTTTTTGTAGCTTTTCACCATAGCGTTCATGAAAAGTAAAAATAAGTTATGAATTGGCCGAACAAGAGTATTCTTCGAACGTAATTTTTGCGTAGTCACCAAGGTCGGTAGTTTCGTTTAAACCATCAAAACAAATTTATCATTTTAACGTTCAATAACTGTTGTCAAGCTAGTTTTTATATTATACTAAAATTTCGCATTATTTTACCCTATTTGTCTTTTACGTGCCACTACGTAATCTCATACCAAATTTTTCCGAAATTCCAAATTATTAGTGAATTTACTAAGACCCTCCTTTTACTAGAAAAAAAGTAATTTTTATATACTCGAAATACCAGAATTAATTAGGAATGCCAACAATTTTAAGAAGCTAATAGTACGTAAACTTGTACAAATCGATTAAATATCGTGGGAGGTGACTAATATTAATTTAAGTTATACGTACGTAAATAATTTGACGGAACTGCAACGAGTTTACCTTCAAATTGTGTTAGTTAGTAGTTTACTTAGCATTGAAATATTAAAAGGTTATATATAATTTGCCAAATAACCACAAAAGCACCGAGAAGATAGGTATTTACTTTAATTATGAATTTCACAGCATTTCAAGTGAAATTTACCACTTTCAATTTGTGAAAATCATCACACAATAGTTTTGTACTTAATTATTTTTTGTATTTTAATTATATTAATTACTTTTTATATACATATTTACATGAATTCAAACAGTTTTTTGCATACACAAACACATTGAAAAAGACAAAGCAAAATTATTATTTTCATGTGAAGATGATGTTTTTTTCTATAAATAATTGTGACCTCCTCACACAACATATTCAACATTACTTTATATACGTCGATTTATTATAAGAGTAGTGGAATATATAGTGAAAACGTTATCTCTTATAGGTTTTGTAATCGATTTTGGTATACTATTTAGGAAAAATTAAGTTTTCAAAGCTCTTAATTTACCAAAAAGCTTATTAACCGCGCCGAATTGGAAATAATTAAGTTATTATATCAATTGATCAAGACATTTTGGAAACTTTCTAAAGTTATTTATTACAATCAAGACATTTTTATTTAAATCTTTTGAATAAAATTACATCATGTGAGAAATACTTATATACGTATACGTACAGAGAGGTGAATTAGATCAATAAGACACCCATTTTAATATTTGTGCTTTTTAAACAAATTACGAACCAACAAAAAATGTCATTTTTATTTATACACCTAATTTGAATAAATTTACGCTTTATTGACATATGGATAATTTACATTGAGATGGTGATGTGAATAGCTATGTACGAAGCTTTTTAAAAGGTTAAATGATGATACAACACCTCGGAGACGTTAACAAATAATTTCAATTAAATAAAAAAGTAATAAAATTTCTATAAATCCAAAATACTTCTTGTATGATTCATTTTAAAGATCTGATGAATATAACATTTTGTTGACTCTTGTGTCGTGATCATCGATGGGTTTGGTCTAGTATTGGTATATTGGTACCAATATCGAGGAAATAAACCGGTTGAAGATATTTAGTCATAGTCTATAACGTTTTTTGTTCACGTTTTCTTATTGGTGAAGAACAATAGTGGAATAAAACTATAAAAACTATATTGTGTTGTATTCCGGAATTAAAGTTGATTATGAAGTGTAAATTGAACTAAATATTTGTATAAAATGCGATAGAATTGGTATTTATTTGTTTGACCTTAATTTTCTGTTTGTGTGTCTTTCATTGCCGAACTGCATTTAAGTAATTGTTTTTTGGCAGACTCCAAAGGTTAATGGATAATCGATATCGATTTGCTTACTTACCGTTAGCCAAAATTATTTTCAAAGAAGCGTCTTAAATACTGTTTTGTAGTACCATAAATAATACATCAATTTGGCATCTCTTAATAACAGCATATTCACATGAGCGAATATAAAAATAGCTTCAAGGTAAATCATATACATAATCTATCAAAGCACATACTCGTATCACAAATCATATAGTTTCTCGATTGCATAATATAGACGTATTCTGATAGTATTTATGTATGTATGTATATTTTATAAGACGTCATTCACATACACAGTAAACTATAAAGCATAGAAAAATGTTATTTTTGCAATTTAATATTTTTTAAGACTACATACAATTATAAAAATAGAAACTTTATAAAATTATGTAACATTTTTATTTATAATTGAAAAGATTTACAATCTTATATGGAAATTACTTTATAAGCGTGTTTTAATTGCCGCATGAGTGGTCAATTTAAACTACCAAAACTGTAAAAGGGTCCAAACAAAATTGGAAGCTGGTCTAACTAGGTTTATAAAATGATACTACTTGAACAATCATAAATTCGGGTGTCAGGAGAATTCATTCTTCTTATACCGTAAGACTTTTAATAATATAAGCGAATTAAATATAATCAAATTCAGGAACTGCAGGCGAAATTACAGTCACTAATACATATCTGATTTATTTCACATAATGGTGATGGTTTTTGGGAAACCTCCAGCTTTCTTAATTCCTACCTACCAGTAAAATTAGTAGTAAAGGTTCAATTGCACTACAACAGCGTTGGATGTGCATCCAACAAAATTTTTGGTTGTTGTTGATTTGGTTGCCATAATTATAAATAGAAAATATCCAGTCCGGGTCATAGCTATGTGGAAAAATCCCAAAATCCTACGTCCTAGATTTTTCATTTTTTTTTTTTATAAAAAGGCGTGGTTTTTGCATAATTTACGTGATTAGTTAAAACACTGGGATGAAAAATCCGGGACATTTTGATATTTTTGATTAAAACAATTAAAATTGTATTTAGTGGATTGATGAATAAATCGAAGTTCGATTTTAGTTTGAGACAAATTGGTTAGAAGATTTTTGAAGATCGTTTTCTACCGGTTGAATATTTCCGTTATAAAATTTTCAATTCAAAATTTAAAAATAATACCAACTGCTCATATTGCCCGCCTTCATTGTGACAACGTTGCGTTAAACTAAGCCAAAATTTGCTTCGACTACAAAAGAACATCCTACATAGGTATCATATTGCGCTGTACACAAATTATTAAAAACACAGGATTTGAATATAAGAAATATTTTATTAAAATTAAAATTTATCGTAATTTATCTAAAACCTCATATAATCACAACAAAATCAATTCTGTTTGAATTAGTCCGGTTGGAGAGCGGTTTTTAATTTTGTACCTACTTCCATGACGCGTTTTGGATCGAAATACTGTACGATTGGTTTTTAATCCATTCTCGCTAAAATAGTAAAATTTGAGCATGGAATTTTTAATGCATGTCTTGCATTTATGCGGCATTCTTCCAGTATGTGTACGTTTATGTAGCGCTAGTCGTGATTCTTGAGGTGATGAGAATAATGTGTTTCATTTGTACTTTAAGTGATTGTTTTATTTTACAGCCCTCAATGCATTAGGCACATCTAATGACATTTTCGGCTGTGTTTCGAGTTCTTCTTGGGTTTTAAATGAGCTTAAATTTATTAATTTAGTATCGAAATATAATTCGAACTCACCATTATTTACGCTTTTTTCGAAACAATTAAATGGTTGGTCATGATTATGGATGGAATTGAACGACTGAAGATCACTCAAATTACCGAAATTTGGATAATGTATTGCCCTGTATGTCTCGCTCTAATGTAATAATTAGTTCTTGTCTTTGTCACATTCTCAGGAAAATTTTTGTAAAATTTTTCTGTATTCTGGTGGAATAGCGACTTAAACAAGATCCCATATATTCATCCCACGGACTTTTGAGTCCGATCCCATTCTTCGATTTTTTTTCCTTTACATATAAACCCAGTTTACATTTATCTGGTTTTATTGGTAAAGAGGAAAACAACGGAGAATGAGGCCGGACTCAAAATACCTAGTGTGGATTCCGACAAGCTAATTAATATACAACGTAGTCATAAAAGATGGAAATAACATCTTTCAAAACCACAGGTGTGATGTTGCACCATCACTATTTTTGATTTTCGGCTTAGTTTTGCCTCATTTTTTACTAATTTATTGTAGAAAATTAAAAAATACGGTGTGACAGTTTAAATAATAAAAAAAATAAAAACCAAAAATTGTGTACCTTGGGAAATTCATAATAAATAACCGTGGTGGATTTTTAATAAACTTTTATTACATTGAGAGCCCATGCCCCTTAACACCATCAACAGTCTTTAAGACCCCCACATGTCAATTTATTTAAATTAGAGATTTTGAATTACATTTAATAAAAAGCGGATTCTACCAAACCTTTTCAAGAAAGCGCCACTCTATGAGAGAGCGTAAACGAAAGATCTCATGGTCTCTTAGACACCATAACGTTATTGCTTGTTTTTTCCGTTTTTCCATCATTCGATTTCCACGTAGCTTTGTGGGTTCTCTTATGTTGGAAATAATACAACTACGTTGTACATTATTAGGAGGCCGGTGACGCGTTGGCCGCTGTTGTTACTAGTTAGGTGAAGGCTGTTAGGGCCGATGTACGATGTATTTCCTGCGCTCTAATCAACGGGACGCCATACTCACTCGCTATTCCACTAAACGCGGAAACCTTTCTGTCTAGGGATAAATTTCTCAATACCTAAATTAATAATTCGACTGATATATAAAAATTTATTATCAGGTATAGATATGGTTTTAATCGAATTGACGGGTGCACCTGTCCCCACGACAATTTGCGCTGACCTCGGCAATTCACAGTTAAAGGAGTTGGAGCTGGACTCTACAACTTTTGCGAAAGGTGGTTTAGTCGCGTTATTGTCACCTAATTTATTTATCAAGGCATTGATCAATTTGCGATTTTCAGCAACTTCTGTTTCAATCTTCTTTAAATCCAAATTTTCGGCAGCTCTGTCTACAATCACGTCTATTTTCTTCAAAAACCTAGACATGTTGTCGTTCTCGATCAGTGGTTTGCAGCAATTGCCAAAATAGCATATATTTCCATATTTTTTGATTGAATTGATCGCAGTACGGTCAATACCATTGCAATCGTAGCAAAATTGATTATCGCATAGACTACATTTAACGATGTCCATAAATGTAGCAGGAATCTAATCTTTATACGGATTCTAATCTTTATACGCCCGGAAGACCCTAGAACAGACTTTAATGTGATGCTTGTTTTATTTTAGGTTCTCTCCCTATGGCTTTAGATAATTTTAAATTATAACAAAAATAGACAAATTTCCATGTGCATACAGAATGCCATTATTCTGTCGAATATGAATTTGCCTTTTTCAATCATGATGGCACAAGAATTCAATATAGAAATGTAGAGCTTTAGAACTTAGCTGGCGTTAATTTATTTCCCGCGCTAATAACGTGCTTTTTCAAAAAACGATGATTCTCCATTTGTCGGAAACTCTAAATCTGTAACTAAAATTCACATGTAACATTGAAATCAAAATTAAGGTAAAAGAAATGATCATGGCCCATACGAACTTCTTTGATTGAACGAAAACTATAAATTATAAAAAATCCAGCAAAATGCTGCCTAAAAATCAAATAAACATTTATTTAGATTTTAATCATTTTTCTACATTTTGTTTTTAAATTGCCGCCAATTCGAACGAATTTGCTTACTTATTTAAGATGGCGGCAAATATATAATAATAAGTTTGAAGTAACTGTTCAAAAGAGTCCTAGGGCGTTTCCAGATACCGACTTATTACAGACTTATTGTATTTGACGCCGGTCAAGTCATTCCAATCCATTGCACCGACTTTTTTGTGACGTAATAACAAAAAACAAAACGCAATTTCTATTATAAGGAAGAAAATAAAATTCTTGACATGTTGGCCGTTGTTAGTCACTAGATGTGAAAATAAAAACTGCATGTATTACATTTAATCAAGAAACAATTTTGTAGACATTCTCTTCGCAAGGTGATTTATTTGAATAAGTCGGTGTCCACAAATAGGTCGGTCTTTGGAAAACACCCTTAACGTATTTTTTTTTCGTTGAAAACATGATTAAAAAAGTATGCCAAAAATTTTATGTTTCAAGTGCTAAAATAGAGTAGGCTTGGGAAATCCCCTCAATTGTGGGAAAAGCTATAATTTTATATTATGATCTAAAACGGCGCCTGATTTTATAATTACTACAAATAAAAATACTTTCGAGTTAATAAAATTTTAATGTATTTTGGTACGCTCTGCTATAAAAAAAATTCAGGTGCATTTTAATTATAAGAAGCATGCGTTGTCTTTAAATCAATTTGCTATATTTGTCGTTCTTGAAATTCACATGTTTTAAGCACTCGAAGGCTTTTATTTTTTAGTAACAATAATTTAGTGAGGTAAATATTTTAGTATTCGTTTCGGCCAACAAACACTTTATACTAAAGAAACATTAAGAATAATTATAATAGTTGCTAAGCGACGCATACTCCAAAATTATATTTAAAATTTTTGAAAGAATTGAAATATAAACCAGTTATTGGCATAACAATACAAATTTGAAAGTTTTAAAAATAATTTATTTGCATTAAAAACTATTTGACATTTTTTAATTGTTTTACTTAGATTTCGTTTAAAAATCGATAAATCAATCACTTTTTAAATGGAACTTTATACTTTTTGTGCCGGTAGATTTAAATTAGTGATCACCTTCAAATAGTTACACCGTTCTATAATATTCGCGATTTCTTTTAGCGCGGGATATACGAATAAATAAAAATGAAAATTTCCCATCATATACCGCATACCACAATGGTGTAGATAAATCAAAAACTTTTTCCAAATTCCATAAAGTCTTTTATATATTACCATAATTTGCATTTTCACTTTCATCAACAATATTTTTGTATAAAAATGAAAGTTCTAATAAAATTGTACTCGTATACACAAAAATAATTAAAAAATGTATCTTTTAATATACAGTCTGTACTTGAAAAACTCTTATTTAATACATCTTATATACACAGACAGACAAATAAAAACTGTACTGCTTGCATCGCTTTTATTCTTTCATTCGACCATGAATTTATTTTTAGTAACAAACATTTTTTTTTTGGATTCACGCTAAAGTAACATATTATAGCAACTTATTTTAAGCAATAAAACTAAATTTAAATATTTATTAAAATTGGAAATAACATTGTTTTATATATTATTTCAATTTCTTGTTCTTTATACATATGGTATATCATACCATCAGACTAAATGGAAACAATCAGGTTCGTTGTGCTTAAAAATGGCAATAAGTATTTTATGTTGTATGGTTATTTGCAATAAAACAATAAGAAGTTGTCTGAACTTATTGCGTGAATTGATCATGATTTCGAATAATGACTATATATAAATATTTGATTGTTTGTATTTTGCTTTATGATTGAAAATTATTTGCATAAATATTTTGCTTGTTTTAAAGCATACCATAGCGTTTTACTGTATCCATATTCCATATTGTTACTAATAGATATAGCCAGATGCATTCTTAAAGATTATGTTCTAAGCACCTATAATTAATTTAAAGTTCATGAACTGAATGAATCACACGTTTTCTACACGTTAATGACTAATTTAACACGACAATATAATAAAACGCGACCTTGGATAAATTTACTTTCATTAAATCATTAATTTTACAGCGAAATTCATTATTACCGTACACATTGTCATTTATTTAATGAAATCTTGAAATTGATATCATATATTTTTCAATATGACAACGCACCTTTACTGTTTTATAATGAGTTACGAAATTTTCACTATTAACAGTAACTAATCATGCACTACTGTCTGATAGTGAGATCCGTAAAGACAGTTTTAAAACATACCATAACTAATTTTTTTTCTTTTATTTATTTACAGGAGCCATGAAGACGTGTTCGGCGGCCATATTTATTTGGCTGGCCGTTATAGTTTCACCCACATTAACACAGGTACATAATTATTAAATAACTTACAAAATAAAAAAAATTTCTTCGTATACATATTACGCGATGGTCTTAAGAATTTAACAGTAAATAATTGTCCAAAATGCCGTTAGCATATTAAAACAAAACAGTCAAAATGTAAAATTTGTTTATGATGCGATCGCCGGAATTTTTGTTTTTTGTTAATCCGCTTTGTACAATTTTTTTTTGTGCTAAGTAAATAAACGACCGCGACAGCTTATTGACGATTAATTAATTACCGCAATTGCGCGCACTGTAGGAGTTTAACGTATACATTTTGTGTCTTTATAAAACAACTAATTTGCTGTACTCGATTTTATTAACTCTATAAATGGAACATTTAAATATACAAGAAAGAAACGGGAATTAGAATTTATTACTAGTTTTTTGCTAAAATGATGTCATAAGTTAGCTGTCAAATATAGATTGCGGAAGAAAATGAATTTATGACAATATTATAAATAGTTGTGTTGAACAAAAGCTCACCTAATTTTAATTTAATTTTTTTTGCTTTTCTTTTTTGCAGGATTTTTTTTCTTGTCCGAATGGTAAGTGAAGTTAATATTATGTTTTATTATACATATTTAAATAGATAAAATTAAGTGAAAGTCAAATAATAAATCATTGATTGGTCGGCCAGGCACAAAATTAACATACACATTTTGCTGATTTATGGAAATTTTATTTTTGATAAATTAGGCTGTAGCATAACGAATTAGATTTTCTTTATTTTTTGGGAAATTGGCTATATTGTTAAGAGCAAGTTACTCAAGTATTAAAAATATACATATCAAGCAAGTATGAAACATAATTCGATTTTAATGATATTGCACAAAATGAAAATTCAAAAGGTATGGTCGAACGGCTCCGGGAATATCAGTCTAAAACAGTCAAGTCAGACAAGAAAGGAGTTCCAGTTACACACTTTGAAAGTATGTACAAAAATATTTTTTAAAGATCCTATTTTATAATAGTCTTAACACTTGTAACTTCCAGGGACTATTATATTACACTTTGCATTTGTCTTATTCTAGTAATAAGTTCATTTATTGCTGGTAAATTTTCAAGTGACCGGTTGTTATAGTATCAATTAACTTCAAATAGTTATTGCTATATTCAAAATAAGAAATGATGAGACTTTGGGATCATATCTGAAGTTACAAATAAATTGAATTATTATGTAAAAAATACTTTTATTAATTAAAATATTTAATAAGAATAAATTATTTAAATAAAACAACTACTAAGACGATTACTCCACCTGTGGCCCTATTCTGGTAATTCCCGGAGAATGGAAATTTTAAATTTTGTAGCAGTTCTATTCCCTTTTCCCCCAAAGTGTATTCTGGCTTTTGGAGAAAATTTTTTATGGAAAAAATTATTTTCAAGCACCAATCACAAAAGTAAGATTATCTCGAAATTGTTATGATAAGTAACGAACATGATGATAAGCGGACACTACCACGTTTGGTTTCTGGAACTAGCAGTGTCTGTGTGCCTGTAGCACCAATCAGAACGGTGATTAACTTGAAATTTTTATGGTGCATACGAAATAGTGATGCTTCATTATTATTAGGTATAGTTTCCGGATGTCTTTGTTTCCAGGAGTTGTAAAAGCAAACCCTTGTCTATTCCAATATAAGCTTATATGATGACAAGTGGTTACCGGAAGAACCAACTTGATATATTGGGCCAAATACGTGTGAGCCTTGGTTCTCGAAACTCTTTGTTTCTGGGAGATTTTAAAGCAAATCCCTATAATATGAGCCTGTAAAGCCAATACCATTGTAGTAAGATTATCTTGAAATTGTTATAGACAACCGCTTTCATTGTCATCATTACTGACCATACCAACTTCAAGATAATCCTACCATTGAGATTGGCGTTATATGCCCATATTTGAATGAACTCATACATTTGAAAGAGGTTTGCCTTTACTGCTTGAAACAAAGAGTACCGCAAACCAAACCAAATAGTAACGACTTCTCATTATCCTCTCTATACACACCATACCAATTTCAAGTTAATCGTAAATAGTCATCCTAATTGGTGCGCAGGCTCACATGTGTTCGACTTAATACATGAACTGTTTTATTCGTTTCTAGAAGCAAGCTCCGGAAACCGAACCTGGCAAAAACACTTGTAATCATGTCTGTTACCAACTATAAAAATTTCAAGACAATCCTTCCGTTGTGACTAGCTACAAATTAACAAATATTTAGTTTAATCTAATTTAAATTAATTAATTAAATTTAAAAAAATTCTGGGCTGGTATGAAAATTTAACTATTGTGTTACCAGATGGTAACTTCATATCCATATACGTTTTGAGATATAGGTGCAAGAGTTTTACATTCCAATAGAATGAGTGTTACCCGTTTTAATCGAAGGTATACATCCTGGGGCTATTATAAAGTTTTTCGATATCGAAAGATACGCCCGAATATGAAAGCTTAAAAACAAAACTCGATGCGAATTTGTTCCAGAACACCAATTCATGTATTTTGTACCCTGTTTTCAAGAAAAATGTATAATCATACTTGAGTGTATTGATATTTATTAAAAAACATTTATAAAATTTATTTTATTTAAAATGTATCAAAATATAAATCAAAAATTCAAAAAAATACAAAACGCAACTATTTACGTATCACCCTGTCAAATATTTCCGACGTCGAGAATTCAACGAAATTTCAAAGCCTGCTTGGCTTTCAAATTTCTTTCAAGTCGCAGGGCTCACCGCGAGGGCGAGATCGCATCTCATCAGCAGCATCTGTCGCTTTGGCTCTGGATGTCTGAGAAACATTCAGTTGCTGTCGCTTTGGCTGGTAACTTTTTGGGCAGCATCCTTTAGGCGAGTTTTAGTTTCTTCGGCGGTCGCATTCTTCAGCGTAATTATAAAAAAATAAACTCGACAATTATAATTAAAATAAAACGAGGCAAATCTAACCGATCATGCATTCAGATATTACTATTTATAACACTTGAGTTAAATAATTATGAGAAGGCCAAAGAAATTGTAATGTATAATCGAAAGACATCAATCCCTACATAAAGTGGAAAAAACAACGAACCCGATATTACAAACGTAATGGTAAAGTTATTTATCCAAATGGCGTCAAATACTGCTCACAGCGTGCTATAAATGATTGATACATTGTCATCGACCACTAAGCTCTACTGTAAATTTTAGTGTTGGGAAATGGTCGAAATTTCGATCGCAAGATTCTACCGTGACAGACACACAAATAGACACCAAAGTAAGTTAATAAAAACATGGAAAAATTGGCATCTGACTGCAAAAATTATGTTTCTAGATGATCTAAGTTTTATTGTTATCATTTAAGTATGTATGTCAAATTTTTCGAATATCGAAAAAATCTAAATCGAAAAATATCATAACAGGCCCCCTGAAACTAGTAGATAGGTATTTAACTTTACGTTTTCATACAATTTTTAAACAATTTTTATCGTTGTCCCAGACTACTTTACTTCCGACTGTATAGATCAATTAATTTAGATAAATAATTAATTTAGAAATAAGAAATTCTAATAAACTGAATCTCTATAAAAAGTTTTGAAGAAATGTCCTTCTTAAATTTCACAACCAAATTCACATCAGTAAAAATGTTTGCAAGATGCAAAAATTATAACGATAGTAGTGTTTAAATTGACAGTTAAGTGCAATGAATTTAAGTTATAGTTCACATGCAGATTATTATTTTGTTTTGGATTGAGACCGGTGGTAGAGTCGATCCTCGAGATATTTGTAACATTTTGAAAAACTGTCACATTATTTTCAAAAGTATCGTAAATTGAACTTCATTTCTGTTTTGCAGAAGAATTATTTCATCAATCCTTGTTTGACCATATATTGCCATAATTCATTTGAATTCAACCCTCCATTATTGAAAAATAATTTATTTAGTTATTTTGCTTTGAACCTTGAAATCGTATTGACGTTGTTTTATCATAATAAAAATAAGATGTTAATGGCTATTCTCCTAAACGAGGCAGAAGCCGACTGTTGTTTCACAAGCTGATGACCAATAGCATATTATTGAAATTAAAATTCGGGTTGTGTATATAGTTTAAATTATTGCATCTACAGGTTTTGCACTATTGCCATCGCTTCTGCATTGCGCCATCTTGCCAATTACCAATTAGCAATACAAATAATTCACTTCCTTCGTAGAATTATATTCTTTAGGCATGTTCGATAACTCAGATCATGTGATGCAGCGTGCATTTCTTTCTTATGATGTAGGCTATTTGTGCCATTTGTTATTGCTACAACCATCAAGCTTGTATAAGCTTCTGTGTACACTAGTTGAGGCTTCTTAAATCACAAAATCTTTTAAAAAAAACAACGAAAATTTTAAAACCAACTTTTGTGCATTTTTTTTCAACAAGTCTTTAGTTTTAATGAGACTTATCCCAATTCATATTTTATATTTTTTTATGTAATATAAAATAACACAACATAAATTTTGTATGCAAACTCTGTGTACGTGTTTCAGAAAAGAGCTTAAGGTAAATTTATGTACTTGGTAATACTGAACACATTATTTTAACACCGCACATAGCCTTGGTTTCATTCAGAACGCTATAAAATTAGGGATACAGACATTAGCGTCCCGGATTCAATCAACCTTCCTTCGCAAATTTATATGAGTCGGTTGCTGGGAAAGATAGACGAAAGTGGCACGTTGTAAATGACGACTGTTAAACAAATTTTAGAGATTTTTTTTTTTTTAAATAAATGTTCTACGAACAAATGAATCGATACTATTGGTAGTTTCGCAGAATTGGTTTCAACTTTGTATGGCAATTTTTTGCCCCGCACAATAAGTATTTGCTACTTAGGCAAATTCTCACTAGACGAGATTAAATGCTATCGTTGTATTAGAGAGGGACATTTATAATTTCCAGGGAAGTGTGGTGAAAACCATAATAAATACTTAATATTTCAAAAAACTGCTAAATAAAAGATTAATGACAAAAATGCCGACACCTATAACCAAAATAGTCAAGCTCGCGTACTGCCTAGTGTCTAGAAACACACCGATCTCAAAAAATACAAAATAGGGTTTTAAGAAAAAAAATTCTGTACAATGTTCCTTTTGCCAAATACTACAACGATTTTCATACGGGTTTTTCATACCACTTACCATAAATTTCTTCCCATTTAACTCCAAATGCTACAGAAGAAATTCGGCGTTCTTTATTCCGACCGAAAATCTGACACAGTAAAAGTGTACACAAACATTATTGAATGGTGCGATAATTTATTAAATTATTAGATAATTATTCAAGGTTAATTCTGTAATACAGGAGTGGTAAACTTATGACCCACACAAACATGTTGTAATACCTGTTGTATTAGCAAAACTAATTTACGATCTTTATTTAATCCACCAGACAGGTGTCACATTCACTTTCATATGAGTTCCGTGATGCTATAGAGAGTCGTAAATCGTCATTCCATTGGAAAAATTAAACATCAATAAAGAACATACTGATTTTTGCATTGCATAAAGTGGTTCAACCATTAATAATTCCACCGGTTTTACTTTTGTAGAAAAATACGATTACTCAAACTCCACTTTATTATGTAGTCCACTCCCAAAAACAACTTAACACCTACTCTATAAAAGAATTACAATTTATTATTAAAATATATTTTTTACGTGTTCATTCAAATAATTTTTTATTTCTTATATATTAACGGTAAAAGAACGTATGATACCTTACAATATTAATATTATATTTGAAAAGGTGGAATGAAATATATATTTTTTAGCAATAGAATATAATTTATATTTATATTCAATTACATCAAATGCCATTATAAAAACTTTACTGTTATTGACTTAAGACCACATGATTTAAATAAACGTACTATAAAGAACATTCTTTCATGTCTATGTTATATTGTATTGTATTCTAAATGTACACAAAAAGAATTATAACTCTTGAATAATAAAAATCAAAAGCAGTTTGGTGTCTTATATGTGTTATGTCTTATGTATACAGTGAACTATTAATTAGCGGTTTGAAAACCATAATTATATTCCCTGTGATTATTGTTTATAATTGTTGAATTATGTATAACACTTTTTATTTTACTTTATACTTTATCGATCAATAAAATACTATTCTTCATCTTATTTCATTTTCTATTTTAAAATCTTATCGCTATATAGAAAACTTCAAATCACTATAAATGGATATCGATAAATAATTTCTCTATACAGGTTCCTGATTTTATAATGTATCCGGAAACATGATGGAATGAAGAAACTTGATACGCTGCGTACTTATTAGGAAATACACTTGTTGTTTTCCTTTCAATATAATAAGAGTTCTTAATTAGGTAAATTCTATAAAATTCAGTTACTCACAGTTCATAGAACTTACGTGAGTGCAAAGTGTATTGACCGCAGTGCTTTATTAAAAGTGATAAAAATTCGACCTGAATTTAATTATGGTCCATGTCGAGCAGGTGATCTAAATTTGAAATGAAATAATTAACACGATCTTCACACACACATTCGATTATCGCGCGCGTCATTTATATTCATTTTTAGGTTTACATTTTCTATTTTCTTTGCGCCAATGAAAGTTTTTTATGTTTGTTTATTATGCATTTTATGGATTATTGAAAAAATTAAATAAGAAAAGAAAATTTGTTGTCTAAACATCAATAAGTTCGATGGCATCGTTTCAATTATATATGCATACTCCAAATATTGCTTAAAATCGGGTTTGTCGCTTACGAAAGACTTGATTTTTTATAAATGTAATTTTTTTCGTAATTATAACGTACATATTTTCTAACACGAGATGTTAAATGATAGCAATCAAACTAATAAATATAATGGAATGTTATCCAAATTAGCCTTGTATAATACCAATGTAATAAATGTGTAGCACACCACGCACGCCACTTCCATAAGACATGAGAGACAAAACAAATTAGAATATTTCTTAAAAAATCGCGCGCAACATAAACGCACATAATGCGATACAGTTTGGTGTAAAATATTTTTTAAAATGCCGTTTTAACATATAAATTGAAAGTGATTTTGTTTTAAATAAAATGAAATATTTCTGCTAGTCAAGGACAAACGACTTAATAAATTTAAATAAACATTTCAAAATGAACATTCTCAATAACAAATTCAGATGTGTGGTATAGAAGGTTGTTTCTTGTGTATGTGATACATTTTATCCGCTTGGAGGAATTAATTTTCCTTTCCGTTACTATATAAATTACACTTATTACCCGTTTCAACTATACGCTAAAATTACGGTTTGCATACATTTGATTACAAAACATCCCGCGATTGACCAAGATTGGTGTCTATAAAATCGTCAACATATGGAACAAACCAGTTAAACTGGTTAAAGTGTATCCATAACTTTAATTTAATGCATTCCACATAAAAAGAGATAAAAACGAATTAGAAATTCTTTATATATTCCAACAAATACATTTGCACATATTATGTACATATAATAAAAATGGTATGACAATAACTAACCGAATATGTTGTGCTTTATGTATATCAATTGTGTAGTCGTGATTTTCTTATGCAAATCTTTTGGTGTAAATATATATCTAACGCGAAAATTAATATTAATGAATACAGTTACTATAATAAAGTAGCGTACACACCTTACTGTCTTAATGTAACTATACATACCAACAATCTTCATATTAATTATGTTGTAAATATTATAAGATTTAATTTGAGGTTAGGAATTTAAACACCAGCAGCTTACTAAAAATAATAGAAACTATGGTTCACCGCAGGACAATTATTTGGAACACTTCCTTATTTTCATCTCAGTTTAGATATTTTGATCAAAACATACACTCTGTTTCACTTATTTAGGGACAAGTATTATTTTTTTTAATAAAGGGAAATACGCAGCTCACTATTTCGCTGACTCAGTATGCAGTCGATTTGCACAACTGTAATTATAATATCACTCATGTATAGGTTGCACCGTAGCAACGAGTCTGTCCAAATAGAAAATTTGGCATTAATTGAAAGTTCATTATTACGACACGACAAACAACATTCGGGCGTAAAAGTAGTTGGTAGGAGTTCGTGGTGAGATAGTGCAGATGTCACTACTACAAAAATACATAGGCGGAGTCATGCGGAAGGGGACTTGAGATAATATTCTCAAAAACGTAATGCAGCTATAAATAATTCGTAAAATTTAAAATAATGATTTTATATTTTATTTTTAAATCGATCTTTAAACAGAATTTGCAATTTATTTTTGAAAAAATCAGGTAAGCCTTACAGCAAACGGAGAGCTGCCTAAAAATTAAACTTACCGGAAGTTTGGTAAAAACTGTACAATTGTACAATCAAAAACCATTATTTCTGCTTTCATAAAACCAGAAATTTCAGAAAACTTACAAGGCCAACTCTTGTTGACAATTTATTCTTTAAATTTATTTGAATCCTTTAATGCTGTGTCGTTTTTTGTAAATGCTAAACTTTTCAACATCATTGCAAAAATTATAAAACCTTCCATGGAAGCCGCTACTTCCGGTACACAGATTTCAATTAAATTCCGCAAGAATCTCACAAATAATGGAAAAAGGTTTAGTATGAAGTTTGATTTCAAATAGTCAATCCGCCCGGACTGCAGCGGTGCTGAATATGGCTGAAATCAAGTTTTTTTTTATCAAAACTCGTCATTTCCGGTAAAATTCGAAAAACGATCTAATTAATTTTGTTTGAAATTTAATTAACAATCTTTTTGTTTTTAATAATTTTTCATCAAGCTCCTATGGAAACCGAACTAGCAGGGCGGACCGAGTTCGATCAAAAATTATTGGGAAATCCCACTTTGTGGAAAAAGCATCAAATTCCATTACGACCAATCAATCCATTTGAGCTTTACAGGGCCGAATTTTTGTTGAAAAAGAGTTTTTGCCAAAAATTGCCATTTCCGCTTAAATTGTGGAAACCGATCTAGTATTGTTGCAAATTTAATTTAAAATCCTTTAGCTCATAGTCATTTTTCTCGTAAATGATATATTTTTCTAAATATTTGTAAAAGACGAAAAAGTTCCTATGCTGCCACTTCCGGTGAACCGTGAGGGCGCCCTGCCAGTAGAGAGGACACAGATATGTATACTGCATGCACACACAGAGATTAACGGATACAGATAGCATATGTGCTATCATATCACATCTGATTAGGGTCCTCCATCACCTCGCAAATTTATTGCGCTTACTTAAGAGTTATCCTGTTACATGACGATCACTAAATTAAAGACATCATAGCAGAAAATGGTAAAAATGTATGTGATTTTTCTTCGTGTTTACGTATTACGGTTTACTGCATACATACAAAGCCCATATATTGTGACATGGCCGTATAGATGCACAGGCACTGATTTTGTTTATTCTAACTAATTCGAATAGCGTCTTAGTACCAGAGAGGACTGCTTGCTACGTCTTTACATTTATGTCGACAGCTTCATTCTGAATTGTGGATGGGCATTAATGTTTGTAAAAGGTTCATTAGATTTAGAGGTTTAACGAAATGTTGAATAAATAATTTAATAACAATATAATAAATTAATTCTTACCAATGGTTCGTAATATTTCGCTTTTTTCACCGCGATTGACGTTTCACGAAAAAAGGTGATACAAAAAAAATTATGTCATTTATTTGATTATACTGCCATCTATAGTCAAAGATCGAAATCGTTGACAAAAAATGAGGTTCTGTACGAAAATTGGTTCTTTCGCGCACGTAGAGATTTTACTTACCAGGGACTCATTTTCATCAGGGGGTTTATTATGTAAGCATTACGAGTACGACTTTCGACTCAAATTAATTTTGACAAATTTCGAATGACAACAAAAAAATATTACTCATTACGACTTGTACCTCGAATTTATAAAGGTGTACGAGAAAAACAACAACAGAACGTTACAATTAGGATAACGTAAAATGCTTTAAATATAAAAGCCTTTTGGTCATTTGTCGTAAGTCGAAGTCGTATTGCTTACATAATCCACCCCAGCTTATTTTCTTGAATGTGGCCTGGACGGTGGGAATGGGATGATTATATTTATTTGTTGTATGTGTTTAGCGATTGGAAAACGAACAAAACGGTCCACATATTTTCCATAAAGCAGAGAACTGAATTGAGTTGTCAATGATGAAGTGATGGGACATTACGTTTCTCAACTCTTGGATGGTTTCATTCACAAGTTTTCTATCGTTACTTAATTTTAAGCTATTTTGGGCAATTTTCAAATTGTTTTGTCTTTAGGAATTAATGTAGTCACCAATTATAAAAATTATATTAGTACTTTTGCTGAATATTAGAAATGTGTTTGTTATCACGGCTTTGTAAAACACAGATTTTGTTGATTTGTGATGTTAGCGGGGAAACGCTTGGTATATAAAATAATTTTTCATGATTTAGCCACTTTTGACTCCAGTTTTGAAGTATTCCAACAGATGTCAGGCACTGCATCAAAAGGTTATGTGTTTTTGACGTATGGAAAAATTGAGAAAGCGCATCTAGCGGGGAAAAAATAGTGAAAAACGCTGTAAATTTATTTTGAGTTACATCCGAATTGAAAATTTTAGTAATTAGATAATTGAGGAGATTACGATGTATTTACACCCCTATTCCCTTTACGATGTATTTACACCCCTTCAAGTGACGTGACTACTCATCTTCCTGCAGGTTACTAGATCATTAAATCGAAACTTACAAAATAATTGTTCATCCGTTCGAGTTTCATGGTCGTTCTGGCTGTTTTTTAAATCTTAGTATGCTGCTTTATAAATTTTTCCTTGCGACTGCTATGACTCCAAATGACAATTTCTATCACTTGAAATTTTGACGTGACAAATAAATGAAAAAAATTTCAAACTAATGAAGCCAACTAAGATTTAAAAAATTTTCATTGAAAGTTTTGCACAAAATTATTTAGTAAATTTTGATTTTAAAATCTAGCAACCAGGAAGATCCATAGTTACGTCGCATGAAGTGATACGTCTATGGGAATTGAGCTGTTTATTGCTAATGCAAGTTTGTCACAGCGAATACATATAAGGCGAATTTTGAGGATTTCGTAATTTAAGACAAACCAGGTAAAACCGGAATTAGAAATTAATATTTCGATTGAATAATAGATTTGCTATTTCAGTACGTATCGGTATCGAAGAAGTTTCTCACATTCTAAGTAATATTACTGATAACCAAATTTAATTAACTGATCAAGATATTTTGAGCCTGAATAGTTAAAAAAAAATAGTTTTGAATAGTTAGAAAAATTATAAATTTTAAATTTCTAAGACACACGCTATAAAATAAACAAAAGTCAAAATATACCTGTAATTTGTACTGCATATAGAAATAGTTGCAAACAACTGTGGAGACTTTACAATAAAGCCATATGAACACGATAATCCGACAATTTAATTTTTAAAATTTTTCGCGGTCGAAATTGTGTTTTATTTTTAGTTTACCTCGCTAAATTTAAGGTTAAATTTGTACGGTAAAATTTGACATAGTTTGCGAGTTTCGTATACCGACCTTATAATGTAAACATTTAACATACGTGTTCCTGTGTTGTCGAATTAGGTGCACAGATTTTGCTTATATATGATTATTATTCTTATTATCCATTTAAGTGACATCTATGATCCAACATAAGCAGCAATTGTAATAATGTGAACTTCAACCTAGTTTAGGTCACAAATAGGGTACAGTCCGTGGACTAAATATGATGATGTAAACAAACTCAATAATAGAGAGCAGCAATAAATTGCAAGCAATTTTACTATGAAAAGTATGACCAATTTTCCCTAATTTGATACAGTGATGCTAACAGTCAGCTAACTTCACTTCAAATGTCGGTAAATTCGCCTTCCAAGATTAATTCGTGATGTAATTTTATAATATTGTTTGGAAGTAGAGACTTCCAAGACTTGTTTTAAAACGGCCCTGAAATAATGGTAAAACTTGCGCTGCTACCCACCGCCAACAAAATTGGTCGACTTCACAAATATTTTATTACTAAAACGCACAGGCCCAGTTCAACCGATTATTATGACGATACTCGAGCCCTCTCTTCATAATTTTTCAATAAAAAATACGTTACGTAACATAACATAAGTTGAAATTACTCGGGACCTACAAGAATATTAAACACCTGTTAATATTATTTAACATAACGCATACGATTACTAACAGATCATAAAACGTACAGTCATCAAATATGTAGAAAATCAAAGTACACAAACCACTTGATCAAAATGAAAGAAACGCATATTCAAATCGATTTCGTCACAATAAATACGCCGCGTACTAACATTTACAATTACGAGTATTGTAAGATATTTTTTTAACCTTTCTCTTATAAACTATTGAACTACATATTATAACAATTACTTGTTATTATTCATATTTAAAGTGCATGACTTAAGAGTAATTAATAAAAAAAAAAAACTAAAATATGACACCATATGATTTGTTCATCTTAATTACGTCACGCATTTGCTTTAATGAGTCAAAAACTATAATTAGAAATCGTAACTGTTTATAAACAAAATTATATATTTTATTCATGTCTTATCAATAATATTCGCTGTGGCGTTTTCTTATAAATGTATAAGAAAAACGAAAATTTGTTATGGTTTTAAGGATATCCGGTTAGATTTCCGCTCATATACATAATTGTAAGTAACCCTTCTATATTATCTTTATATTGTAGTATTTAGTATATGGGGTAAAATTCACCTGTGCACACAATTTAATTAGACGAGAAATGCTGATGTATATACGTAAAACAATAGACAGCTTCACTCAAACCGTTTTTGCTTAAAGACGGAAGTGAAATATTTTTTTTTTATGATCTTATGTTTTGAAATATTTTTCTGTTGTAATTAACTTAACGATCTCCTTTACTATATTTATGTTTATGATATTTATGTACACTGCAAGTGTAACAAATAGCATAATTTTTAAATATAAATAATTAAGTTGATTGATTATAAGCTCATGCAGTTTCCATCTTAATCAGAATGTGCAATTGAATAACAAGAATTTATCTTTTTTTTATCCACATGCTTTCAATGACGCATGGCTGAGTACTTCAACTTTCTCTTAATTTAAAATTCTGTAATAATTGCGATTTTGAAAAATCATTGATTGGATATATAAACCGTCTTATTACTATTATTAATTTAATCTTAGGTTTTTTTTTGAATAAATTATAAAAAAAAATTAAGTAAAATTCCATTCTGTAGACGTGACGTTTCAAATTTATGCAAATAACAGGGCGCGAAATCTACTATCGATAATATGCCTTTAAGTTAATATTCAACGAGCGCTATTGTTTCGAGGCAACACCTATAACGTTAAAATATATACAAATAAGAATGTTATCTGCCTATCATACTGGTTACATAAAGTTTAAGAAATTTTTTGGTTAATTTAATTCATCACGATTAGAAATTATCAAATGGTAACAAAAGATTATGATGTAATGGTGTCTGTGTATTATTTTTTGGAAAAAATTTTACTTTTTATTCTCAAATTTCCCACAATCCATTCTAAACAATTTAATTTTCTATTGTTGTTAATCGTATATTGAAACATCATGCGGGAAAATTTTTGTTCTGCATATTCGCGTTAATACACATTAAACTAAAAAAGCTGAATTAATTTTAAAATTATAATTGATGAAACAGTTACCAAAGTATTTTTTTGTTTTAAGATTACCTGCGGTCTCACCGATCTTTATTCACCCTTCTGGGCCACAAAATAATAGAAAGTAATAATAATATCCTCGTCATATACCGGAATTATCGCTATAAAATGTAGGAAGAATCTACGTAAGCCGCTAATTTAAATATTTATCTTTGGTAATTTTATTCTCTAATGCTTGAACGATTGTTAATTGATTTTTGATTAAACAACCAAACGAGAAAGTATTACTAACCGCAGTCCAACCAAATATATTGTTGACATAGACAGTGTTTAATTACCGGGAAAACCTTTTCCATAAATACATAATACCAAATGCACCATGTTTCAATATTAATGTTTCATGGTGTGGAATATTACTAAATCCGTAACATTTGAAAACTTTAAAGTTTTTATTGTTCGGTTGGTTCAGGTGGCAGATTTTCGTTACATAATTTTCATCGGTGAGAAGGTTTTGAATATAGCTGCTTTATCCCAGTGTTCATCTTTAACAAAGCAATTTTAGAAAAAAGAAATTAAAATTAAGAGCTACAATTTTATTTTGCAAAAAATATGCAGCCAATGGAGAGATTTAAAAGTGCAAGCATTCATAGCTGGATTATCGAAAATAATCCACTTTGGGGTTTCATGTAAGCTGTAAGATATTGACTAATATTTAAATTTTCAATACCGATGACAGTAGCGTCTCTGATTTTTTTTGGGAGAGGGGTACCAATAGTATATTTTGAGAAGAGAGAAATTAGTGCTCAGTAAATCAGTTATGAATAAAAATTAACCATAGCAATCTAACTGCACTTTTCTTTGTTTTTTTTTAGAATATAATTTATATCAAAGGAATTTTATCGGTTCACTTGAATAGATGTACTGTAAAATTTAAGTATTTGTGAGTAAATTTCGGTGTACGTTGCTAAAAAATTTTCAAGATTTCCAAAATAATTATTCAGTAACTGGTCAAGAAATAAAATTGGTAGAAAAATATTTTAAATACGGCAGAAAAAACAAAAATCGATGCCTATTGGTTCGTAAAATCGAGCATAGTGAGCATGTTGTGCGAAATTATTTAAAAGACAGTGTATCATATGGAAGCAATTGCCAAGAGAGGTCGGCGACAGTTCCGACGCCGCAAGATACAAGATTAATTCGTAGACTTGCATCCAATTCAGCCCTTTCCACCAACAAAAACAGAATGACCAGTTGGGTTTAATGCCAGCAAATAAACAGTTCGTAGAGCAATTTTAAATGCTTCATTTTTAAAATTCAAAAAATTTTAAAAAAACACCACTAAACCGTGTAAGCAACAAAGACTGGAATTCGCCAAGCAGCACATCATGACTTGGGATGTGTATCCGCAAACAATGAATAATAATTGGAAAAAAGTTGTTTTTTCGGATGGAAAAAAAATTTAACTTATGAACCATATGGTTATATTTTACTTTAGGTTTTCGCCTGAATGCACTTAACCTAGAGAATTAAAAAATTTAGAAAATTTCTGCCAACTTAAGAAATGCCTTAAAATTAAAAACTTCCTGAATCTATTCCATTATGGCTCATGGGTTAATTTTACTCTTTGTCGCTACGATCTGTGTTTAGGACTTGAAACTATTATTTCTCTATCATTTTATGGTAGCAAAGCTCCAAACTTTTCTTAAGTTTGTTAAGGTAGACCTGGATACATTCAACCAGTGGCACTATTCTTGCATTCCCTGAGAATTGGGACACACTCAATTGGGAATCATTTACCCTATACAAATTCTTGGCGAAAAAGTTTTTGTATTTCCAGGGAAAGCCAGAATAGTGCAAAAATTGTCGTAGAAAATAATTTATTAGTGAGCTGATTCTCGGACTGCTAAATAAGCTTCACGAATTTCCGTTACGCCATTCTGCCTGGGCACTTCTAACAGGCAAACGTCTTCACGCAATAATATACATTTTAGTTAATTTGTTATAATTACTGTTATATTTGCGTATAACCATTAAAACTTCCTAACCTTGACAATATTCTAATGTTGTAGTACTACCTGTCGCGATAATTAGACCAAAACACTACTAGACATCTTTAAGAATATTTTGGTTCGTTGACTATTCTAATGTGAAGAAAAAATTAAATGAATATTTTTTCGAAGACAAACAAATAGAATTAACAAGATTTTTGTCAACTCCAACATTCCAACAAATTATATATGTACGTACGTTAATTTTTTTTCCGGTTATATTTTATACGTAAACGTTATGTACAATTGTCAATCAAAACTGTATATTTATTGTTATTTTTATAATGACTGACCTAGAACTGTATGTATGTAGTTGGGTAAGTGTGATATGAGTTCACTAATTCATGCGAATATTACTCGCCTTGGCCTAGAATACCAGATGTGTCGAATATTTAGTTCATGATTCATATATGCGCCCACCACAGTGACCAGCTTTGCATATTAGGCATATACGCTAATGAACTCGATTACACAAATCGATCACTTGAGTTAAGACGCGGCTTAATGAACTTGTCTATATAACTTTAGGGTATTTACTTTGTGACAGCGGTGTATTTTTTGGTGAAAGTTTATTTATAGATTTTTATTTTTTTGTGTAATTAAACACTTATTGCACAATCGTGATTTATTGAAAGAAATATAAAACCATACAAATCACAATTAAGTTATAATCAATGGGAAAGTCAAAGCAGCGAGGAGTTGGTCCTCAAGATAAGCGTAAAAATGAAAATATTTAGTATATTTAAAGTAAGAGGAAGTTGTAATCATAGTGCCAGCATCTTGCCGGTGATTAGGTATTTATTTTACTTCTTTGTGTAAACCTGGGGTTTCCAGAAAAACATTACAAAATATTCTAAATAGCTTCTAATCATAAAACATAACATCGTACGACACTTAATCGTATGACCATTTAGTAGTAAACATTATCATACAACAAAAAATACTCATACATAAACTATTATGTGCCGTTCTCAAAACAATCCATCCAAAAACAAATTAAACCAAATATCGATCCCATGAATTGGTAATTGCTTCGTGAAACTTCAGAGACTGGTTAATTTTCACCATTTATTGAGAACGTTGAAGTGGTACAAATCGCTCTTACAAAGTAAATGAATTTGTGTATGAAACGTTTTTTGAATGAATTGCAATTTTGATTTTTTTTTTTTGATAAATTTTATTGGGCCAAAATTTCTGTGGATAAACAATTTGCGTGTGAGTTATTTGTGTATGCGCTACATTATATTATTTGCATTTTGAGAATCACCCATTCAATCGTACAATGGTAAACTATATTCCCAAACTACATAGTCCAATGAATCAATTTTTGAATAACGGTATACGATTAAGTGTTTATACGAACCCTTTGAGGATGGAGCTTCAAATTTCTAGATATTTGAAATTTTTTTTTTTGAATATTAATAAAAATAGGCTGAATAAAAATAATTTAGTATCCAAATAAATTAATATTGCAATAAATTAATATTGTGTGAAATATTGCAAAACAGTTTTGTTCTGCAGTTATAGACATAAACCAACATTGCAGGTATTTCACATCTAACGTGTTCTTCGCGTTTCTCCCGAAGAAGTGCACTATGATGGCAACGTTTGGAAGTTGAATGATTTGGGGTATACAATGCTTCATGTACCTCCAGTGGTACATTGCTTCAGAATTGTGTTTTGCCGATTTTAATCCATGACTAATATGGCCATGATATTTGCTGTAATGTTCCATCTTTCTGCTTTCTATTTACGCGGGTTAATTGTTCGGGATTATGGAAATCACTCAGAAAGTGTACCGGCCGTTTATCAATCCATTTCAAATAAACCATCTTAGGACACTCTTCAATCAGAGGATCCCCGCATCATTGCTCTATCCGGTGTCAAATCTGTTGGCATATGTTTTCTTAGTTTTTGAGCTGCGCCACAACAATAAATGCGTAGGCCCAATAAATCCTGTTGTACACTTACAGAATTAAAATAATTGTTGAAATATACTGGTACTTTCCAACAAGCGTTGGAGTTAAATCTTTTATAATCCGTGCTCCCAGTGATTTTTCGGTAATATCCAATATTTTTCCAGTGTATAACTGAAATTGGCAACCATAGTCTGATTGATCAGCTCTAACCCAAACTTTGTAACTTCGCTTGATTGGTTTCATTGGCATGTATTGTTTTAATGAACTTCGACCTTTAAATTTGTTCATGCTTTCATCGAATGATTGATACACGCCAGGTTTATAGCTTTCTATGAATGTTTTCTCCAAAACGTTCCATAATGGTCGGATTTTATAAAGCTTTGCGTAGTCCTTGGTACCTATTTTAGGCGTTACCGATTTACTCGGCATTAGCGATGAAATATATGACTTGGCATCTTCTTTACATCCATTAGCATGTTAATTGCCAGAAACATTTTTATTTCTGACACCGTTGTATGTTTTAAGCAGCTCATTGTATTTAAAGATTTCTGAGTTGCGTATAAATTTGTTTGAAAGCAAATACGTTCGATCAAGTGTTCAGGAAATAATTGCAAAAATATATCAGTCGGTAACTCAACACTATCAGGAATGGTTGTTGGTCTATAATTCTCTGTAAAATTCATTGCAATACGCCGACTCTTTTGACCAAACATATTTATTTTTCTGCCATATTTTTTGCAACTCAGATAAAGGTAAATTATCCTCCTTTTCCCAATCGCTTTTCTCATCGCGTATATCTGGAAACTCTTCAAAAACGATTTCCATATTATTTATATCGAAAAGATTTTGACGGTTGCCTTCTATTTGAGATTCATTATCAGATTACTCAGATTCTGAATCTGAAAGAATCCCTATCAGCAAAGCATCTATTTCATCAGAGTTCAATTTTCTAGGTCCCCTAAAAAATATCGTTTGGCTGTTTTATAATAAAAATTTCATATTATTTTTATGTCTTTTACGCATGCGCCAAATGGTTTTAATTCGTACAAGTAGTTCGTGAAGAAGAAAAAAATGTGATTTGTGGTTTCATTCTGATACCGCTTGTACACAAATGATCATACGACGACGTGATTTTCATATTAATCGTTTTTCTCTATGACAATATTTCTCCTATTATTGGTGTATGTCAAATTTTTAATCGATCTCAGTTACACTCACCTTTGCTACGTAAGAAATATGTTATTTTACAAGATAATAGGTGTTTTCAATTCCCTTATCAGGATTAGTGCAACCATCGCCAATTCGCCATCATCAGCCACGATTTTACTTAACATATTCCCAACTCAGTTTTACCGCTACCTACTTTAATGATGTAACACTTTTACTCCTAAGCATCTGTGTAAATGGTCAATCTTCATACGTATATTTTATGTTTAGTTAGTTCAAATCTAAATAGCTTGGTCCCCTATACATATTCGCGCCTTTTTTGATCCTCATTTTTTAAAACGTCTATTAATTTAGTTTATACCATAGACATGCCCCCTACGAGCGTGCACACTATAAGCTTTCCGCTTATTCCACTGTATACATCGCTAATATTAGCCTTCGTTTAAGATTATCTTTAAAAATTTATTAATGGCAGATCCAACGAGTTTATTAGGTGACGTCAAACTTACATAATTTTCAATAGTGAAAAATAATCGTAAAAAACGACTTTACTACCCGTAAAGTAGTACATTAATATATTGTACAGTAAAATTAACGAGGTTAACAGGAAAAATTCGAAAGAGCCAAAATTTGGAGCACACATAACATTTCGCATTCATCATATACGCGCAAGACGGAAACACCACAACGAGCATTCCAAAACGAAAACAAAAAACTGTCTCCACTCCAGGAAGACGCCATATTGTGTGTTTGTAGTAATTTTTTAGTTAAAATAGTGTTTATGTATAACAACCATTTGAAGATGAAAAACACGACGTTTTAGTTTGAAGTAAATAGAGAACTAAATAAAATATGTGTCAAAAGTTCATTGCAATCGATAAATCACCATTCGAGTGATTTTCCTAATGTGGTACCAGGTAATATCTGAATATCGCAAGGGTTTAGCGTTTATGTGGATTTTTTATTTTTGTTATACACCCAACACCACCCGCAGGTTTTTTCTTTTTTTTTAATTTCTCTCGCGAATCGAAATGTTTTTTTTTTGAATACGTCAAGTTAAAGATCATTTCATCACCTATCCAATGATACCACATGTGTGTATTGTCTGTTCAAAAACCAAAACAATAACAACAATAGAAGACAACAACCCGAAAACGCTTGTTCCAGGTATAAAAGTGTACGTTTTAAGGGAATTGTCATCATTCGCATGTCAGCGTTTAGTCTGAACGGCCTACTATTGGTTACGTTTTCATCCGAAACAACAAAATGAACACCACTGCAGAGGTAGCCACCCAAGTGGTTGCACTAAATGATGAGAGGCAGAACCAAAGTGAAATGGCTCGGCAACTAAATTTGAGCCGATTTTTCGTTCGTCGAGTGTGGCAAAGATATAAAGAAACTGGCGGCTACAGACGATAAGGATCTGACCAACCTCGTATTACAACACAGCGTGATCTTGTGAAAACTTCGAAATCGCCGTTTGAACGCGGTTCAACTGGGACAGCTGCCCCAAGAAGTTCGTGAAGTGAAAGTCAATCGGTGGACAGTTAGAAGACGATGTCGAGAAGGTGATCTGACTGCACACAGACTAGCAAAAGCAGCATTTGAATTGGACAGAAGAACAATGGAGAACTGTCCTGTTCCCTGGCGAGTCCAGGGTGTGTACAGAAGATCAGCAGAACGATTTGCACAAAGTTGCACTGAAGAAAGTGTGGTATGGCGCTGTCGTATGGCGGTGAATCGTGCATGTTCTAGAGAGGCATGTCACTGGAGGCGGAGACAGATCTTGTGTTCATATACGGAGCGAATACTGGCCGTTGATCAAGAGGATTCACCTCTCAACAATACGTTGAGGAAGTACTCGAGGACTACGTCGTACCTTTTGCCGGGTTTATTGATGAAAACTTCCTGTTCATGCACGATAATTTGAGACCGCATACGGCTAGTATAGTGTACCAGTACCTTCAAAAGGTGAATGTGTTTGTTATGGAGTGGCCAACAGGCCGGACCTCAATTCCATCGAACACTTATGGGACAAGCTGAAAAAGAGTTCGTACCAGAGATATTGCTCCAACGAATATCCAGGAGATGCAACAGACGATCTCAGAGGAATGAGAGGCGATACCTCAAGATTTGGTGAAAACTTTGGTGAAATCAATTAAACATCGAATGGAAACTGCCATTCGAACTAGGGGAGGGAATACTTCTTATTAATAAAAATGTTTTTTTGCTGACAAATTCATAAAAAATGTGTGCTTCAGATGTTACCCCAAAACTCACTTTGTTGACACGGTATAAGCACAAAAAACGTTCAACTGGATATGCTGTATAAGATACCAGAAAATTTCCAGCAGAAAAAACGTTTTTGCTATTCGCCGATAGATGCGTCACTATCACAAACAAGAAATTTTTTCTACTGATATTTTTTGAAACCGGCAGAAAATTTTTGAAGTTTTTAAGCAAATCAATAATTCTCAGCAGAAAAATTTATGAAAAAGTAAAGAAAAAATATTTTTACATAATTTCCTTGATGTTTCATAAATTTTTCTGTTGTGAATTATTGATTTGCTTAAAAGCTTCAAAAATTTTTCGTTTTGTGATAGTGACGCCTCTAGCGGTGAATAGCAAAAACGCATTTTTCAGGCATCCACATGGATAGGCGTTGAAAGAGACTTTGAATCTTCATTCAAGAAAATCAAACAAACATTGGATTTTTTGATAATTTTGAACTTTTGTTGAAAATTGATCAATGTGCGAATTTTTTGCGTATATTTTAGGCATAATATGAATTAAAAGTATGTTCTTTTAATATATGAATTAAAATTTTAATCGTTTTGTAATACATTTAGATATTTTGCATTTTTATTTACAACATTACGTTTGTCTTTTATAAGGCAACCTGAAAACTTCGCAAATTATTCGAGAAATACGGTACCGTAAACGTTCACCAAAACCGATACGCAACGTTCAAAGTGGATGGTTAGTAAACGGTTCACCTTGTTTTGCGGGAATTTAAAAAATAAATATTAAGCAGTCTCCGCACGTTTAAGTAATAATTTCTTATAATATTGAAATTTATTAAAATTGAACCGCAGATCAATGTGATATAAGTTTGATTACCTCAATTACTCTAAAGGCTCATCTTATCAATTTTATTATAAATATTTAATATATAGTAAAAATATTATTTTATTAAATTATTTGTATAGAAAACTATAAACTTCACAAAAAATAAATAAATATTTTTTAAATACACAACGTACGAGTACATGAAGAAAGTTGTTCTCAATTTTATAGCGCGTTTTCTATAAGCACATTATTAATAGTACCTTGCCAGACACTTATTATTATTATCATTATTATTATTTATAAACAATATAATAATAAACAATATTTTTAAATCAACTTACAAATCATGTAACAATAATAATTTCTAATCCTAATGAATTATTAATTGGCTTAATTGATTTTCTCTTTTTGCAATGCGCGCGATTTTGATAAAATTCTGATAAGATGATTAGCAAAAATCATTAGCTCCACAGCAATTTAAAGGGCTTGCAATTTGTTATAATCTTAGTTTGTGGTATTCGTATATAATACAAGAATATTGATGATATCCGGAAATTGATTATTCTTGTAATTTTTTTTATACCTAATGTACTGTACATACGAGTACGTAAAGTACAAGTTTATAGTTTTTAACGCTATTGTGTGAGAATTAGAATTTTATAATCGTTTCTATACACTGTGGTTTTGATGTAAATTGGATATTTTTTAACAGTTATATACAGCTAATAAAATGCACTTTGTGTGGTGTCGTAAACATACTTGCATTGGTATGTACCCAATTTTAGAAAGTAAAAACCTCACATAAGCGATAACATATCATTCAAAATTGCAAACATATTTTCAATTAATTTCACTATAATGTGCGCGCAAATATATCAAAACAAAGCTAATATACCCATAAAATATTGTCCCCCAGGTGAAAAATTTACATATAATTAGAGATAACGGAGATACGACATAAAAAATTTCACTCTATGCATTTATATTTTTGCCAAAAACACAAATTGAATATTTTTTTTATTTGTTTATTTATTTTCAGGCTGGGAATTACGAGGTCTAAATTGTTACAAATATTTTCCGATAAAACATTCATGGGATAAAGCGGCAGAACTATGTAGGCGGTAAGTTGTCTTAAAATTTAAATTTTTAGAAATGTTTTAAAAGAGTATACGTAACGATTACGTGGGGCCTAAATTGTGAGAATTTCTTCATAAAAAGTTGTTCTAGTTAGAAAATCAATCGAACATATAAGTCCATATAAACAAACACCATGAATAATTAGATATAGAAGTATAGTAGTAAAATAAAAAGGTGTTTCTTCTCGGTTGAGAAAGCATACCTATACCCATCTATACCATTTTATATCGTACAAATTCTTTCGAATGTAAAAAGCCAAATGAAAAATCTACACAAGAAATTTACGAGTTAATGAAAATTTGATGAATTTCAAAATAAAATAAAATATGAGTGTTAAGATTTATTTATGAAGATAAAACGTAAAATCCATTAAAAACATTTCAAATGTTTTTAATTAAATAAATTTTTAACTGCCAGCGCTTGTAAAAAGATTATGAAATAATTAGTAATATTATTACTAATTTATTTCCAGAACGGTTTTTGAAAGAAGAACATTTTTATGTTTTCAAATGATTTGGTGCATATTTAGAGATTCAGTTAGTAGCTCGACTTTCTATAAATATGTTAGTTAGAATACAATCTTTGCACAAAGCCAAGTCATTTGTTGTAAGACCTAAAGCGCAATTCGTTGCAAAAAAGAAGATACACATGACATCTTCATCTGATCTGGCACGCTTCACAGTTATTTTTCATCGTAAAACCGATGATCATACCTTCCTTAATTAATTGGTTACAGAATATTGGGGTTTTGTGTTTTACATATCTTACAATTGTTTTAGTGTGTGCCAACAGATCATATAACTCATTTTATGTATTCTATCTAAGCAAACTCCATTTATTATCCATCTCTTGAATAGTTCTAGAAGTATTGCTTATGCTACAACTTTCCATTTCGATATTTCGTTCACTGTATAATTTGGAACCTTGGGCACAGAATATACTACAGAAACGACAATTATAAACCATTTTTTTGATAATATTCTTGAAATAGTTCCTACGTACGCCAATAGATGGCTCTAAATTTGAAAAAAAATCATTTTGTAAACATTAAAAGTTTTTAGAAGTGTAGAAATAAATTCTCTCTTCGTACGGGCACATGATGTACTATACTCTGTTACGAGTAAAAACTATTGTCGTCTTTCGCCGGCCTACGTGATCAGAATCTACCACACCAACTATTTGAATTCGTCATTAAACTATATCATAATGGGTTTAATTCATCGGAAATCGGCATAGTTGCAGTCAACAGTGTCGCGTTCGAGGAGTCTGACTTGGGAGCCCCAAAACAATTGACGATTAAAGGCCGTCAAAATGCTATTGGATTTGTCGATGATACAAAGCCACGCTTTGGACGAACTTACTATTGATCAAAAATATCAACAAAAATATTATAAATTTATTTTACACATTCATGTAATTTATAATGCAACAATTACTAAACTTAACTTAATTAATATAAGAAGCAATAAAAATAATGGAACATAAAAAAATAGTAAGATTAAACTTCGAGTATCATAATAGTAAGTTAACATTCAGAATTTTTAATTCGACAGATTAGTCTCCTGTTTAACTAAAATAATAAATATTTGCCCGTTTACAAACGAATGTTTTGATGAGAGAGATGGTTAACTGGACTAATAGGCAATTTGAGCACTTTGTCATACTTGTGGCGTGATACAGAGGGCTGGTTTTGTTTGATGCTCAAATTGTTTAGACTTGAACTATAGGGTGTACAAATGTATTTCCGACCTTTTTTAGTGAAATAAAAGAAGTCTGGTTGTTTCGAGGCGATCTAGTCATCGACCCATTTTTTGACGTTTTCATATGAAGTGAAGTGCTGCTGTGCCAGGGCTGATTGAATCGACCGGAACAGGCGGTAATCAGAAGGAGCAATGTCTGGTGAATACGGCGGGTTGGGTAGAACTTCCTAGTACTGCTTGTCCAAGTAGTTTTTGGCAGGTATAGCAACATGTGGCCTATCGTTGTCATGTTGCAGAATAATTTTATCGTGCTTTTTGTTCCATTTCGGTCTATTTGCAGCTAGAGCTTACTTTAAAGCCATCAGTTTTCGTCGATAAACTTGTCCCGTAATAGGTTCATGCTCGTTCAGCAGCTCATAATAGACGACACCCTTCATGTCCCACCAAATACAAAGCATCACCTTTGACCCATGGATATTTGCTTTTCCCAGCTTCTGAACCAATCCCATTGCATATATACGTTGCGAAACACATTGTTGGGTAATATCCAACTCTTCTTTTAATTGTTTTTCGATCTGACAAGGGTTCACATCAAGCAATTCTTCCAATTCTGTATCTTCAAACTTTCTTGGTCCGCCTTCTCGTCACGTTGTCTCTTACGTCAAAATCACAACTTTGAATGATTGAAACCACTTTTTGCATGTTGTATTCGATGGAGCATATTCACCGTAAACTTCCACAAGTAAACGATTTGTTTCCGCTGCACTTTTCTTCAACAAAAAATAATGAAGTAAAACTTCACGCAAATGCTGTTTCTTGGCACACAATTCGACATTTTCAATTACACGAAAATAATTGTTTTTTACGCTTTGAACAAATGTCACTTCACTAGTAATTATTCAAGCTTGACATCTAGCCTCCAAAAAACATGTATTGCCCGATTGAATAATATGCAAGCAGTGATACTAATGACACCTACATAAAAAAGTCGAAAATACATTTGTACACCCAATATTTAATCGCGAACTATTTAACTAAAACGAGGAGTCGAAAATTTTATTCGTAATAAACCCACAGATATAGAAGAAATCCATCATCTGATTAAAAATATGAGGGCTGGTCTGCAAGCAAAAATTTCCGGTCATCAATTCTTCCAAATAGCAAAAATGGTCAAAACCAGTGTGTGAAGGTAGAGGATACCTGGACGAGGTTAGGTTGGATGCCTCAAATGTACCACCAGTCAAACCCACAGAAAGCCAACGAGCTGGAAGTGAACGAAAATTACGAACATTGTAGTATCTTCAATGATAGATATTCTGAGCAGTCTCAGCCTCTGTGTGTGCAGTAGCTACACCGTACGTACGAACGTATCGCACAGACAAACTTTAGCAGAGGTATCGACAAACACGGTCCCAGAATTTTACCAAATCCTACAGCGAGAAAGACATATAGAAAAAATCGTAACGAACATCACTTCGCAGTCCACACAGACACCTCCTAGCAGAAAAAGTAGAATTGCTCGTTCTCTGCATTATTTCAATGGGGTACCATGTAGGGGACTACTTGATAGTGGTGCTCAAGTGTCTGTGTTGGTTGCATCCCAGAAGGCAAAACGAGATCTCTTCGCATCCATATCGCTACAAGTTTAAGCCAGCCACTAAATCTTGGCATTTATTTTTGGGAAGTGTTTGGTATGGTTCCTTTCAAAGTGAACGAATTACAAAACCTCGGTAGTCAGCCTTTATCACATGACATTCACAAACATAATTTAAATAACCGCCAACAAGCTATTTTAGCAAATGTTTCCATCGAACGAGAGGTTGGTATTTGCTCGTACACATCTGGTCGTGCATAAGATAGATGTTGGTTAAGTCCAACCATATTAAATAGCGCTACTACGCGATTTCACCGATTAAATATCAGGAACTATATAGTGAGCTTGCTCGCATGCTACTCGGTGTAATCGAGGATGAGCCTAAGTTCTTGGTCTTCCTCAGTGAGCATTGTAAATAAGGCCAATGGTAAGGTTTGGCTCTGCCTGGATGCGCGTAAAGTAAACGCCGCGATTGTGACTGATCCTTATTCTTTGCTTCTGATTGATGGGTTACTCAGTCGACTAGATCAAACTCGTTTTATTAGTTCAGCCGATCTAAAAGATGCTTTCTGGCAAATATTCCTCGATCTAGAGTCAAATGATAAGACAGCTTTCACCGTCCCAAGACCGCCACTCTTCCAGTTTATCGTCATGCCATTTAGGCTTACTACAGGAGGTTTATACCTAATTATTTAACCCTGATGGCAACAATTACCGATCTTTTAAAAAAGGGAGTGAAACCAAAATGGAATCCAAAAGCCCAACATGCCTTCGACGAGCTTAAACAGTTGCTGGTGACAGCTCCAACATTAATTAATTACGACTTTAGTAAGCATTTATACGTCCTATGTGATGCAAGCACAACCGGTATTGGCAGTGTTATTTCAGAAGGATGAAGAGGATGAACACTCGATTGCATTTATGTCATCAAAACTAAATAAGGCGCAGAGGAACTACTCTATCACTGAATTGGAGTGTTTCGCTGATGTGCTGAGCTTAAACAAATTTAGACCTTATATTGAAGGATATCCGTTCACAATTATCACAGATCACTCCTCTTTAAAATAGCTGATAGACCACTCTCAGGACGTCTGGTTAGGTGGACCCTAAAACTTCAGTCACACCAGTTCAACATTGAGCATCTGAAAGGCATTCAGAACACTGTACCGGATAGCTTGCCTCGAGTAAACGTTGAAGAAAAGAAGCAATGGGCCATCCCTCTCGTCGAAACACATTCGTTTGTGAACGGGCAAATAGCTTTTGGTAGTTTAGTAAGCGATTTAATATTGTAGTTCAAGTATAAGCAATTTGAGCATCAATAAAAATCGCCGTTTTAACAGGCCACGAGTATGAGAAACTTCTCAAACTTCTTTGTGCATCAATCAAAACAATTTATCTATAACAGGACAGGGAAATGGAATTTCTGAAACTTGCCAGGTAAATAATTTGATCATCATACTTATCAAAATTTATTCATTAGTGGTCGGCTAAATTTTATTGTAGTGCACTAGTGATTAAATTGATCGGATATAAATGGATTGAATTCTAACTCGGTCTCAGATAAACAAAGTTATATTGTAGTTTTTAACATAAAAAATTTCCACTCAACCAAAAATGGGCCTCATCGCTAAAGATCATTTTTTGGCGAAATTGGGGTCAACTTACAACTGATCCAGAGCCCAATCAGTAAACACATGGCGTTCTCTATGATCGTTTACGTTAATTATCTGGGTCAGTTGAAGTCGCAGAAAGGCCAAATTCTTCTAAACGACAAGAAATTGACTCCCTCGGATTACAATTTTGGAATTTAACTGAGTTCGAACCTGGGATCGTTTGGATGCTGTATAGGTTCAATTAAATCACGTTTGACAACGTTCCACCAACCTCCAATAGTTACTAATCATTTCCAAATAGGATCTAGAGATTTTTCTTTTAGCTTCTTGAGAATGTACAGCCACACTAAATAATCTCATCGAAAACTATTATATCTTCCCCGGTGGTCGTTTTGAGTCTTCACTTCGTTTATCTTTAATTGCCGTTTTACAATTTTCAATACAGACCGGTTATGTTGTTTACTGCCTCTTATTATGTGAGTAATTCATCTTTTGGGCTCGTCTTTTTGGACGCTCTACGATACTGGCTTATTCTGATAATTCGCCCATCTCAACTTCTGCGTGTGCCACCTTAGCACCATATCCACTGCCGAACTCACCCTTACTAATCGTACCGGAATATTCGATTGGGCCTCTCCCATCGTAAAACGATCCACGTAAAACGATCCACCTCATATACAGTCTTTGATCCCGACAGTTTCCCTCACCTCTACTAAGGTTAATAACCCGGCGTCTAGCCGAAACGAATACACGTAATACAGGATTAAAATTATACCATACAGTTTGGTTGATGTTCTGGAATACTAATATTAATTTTGGACCAAGTTCTGAAATTTAGCCTTGATCCATAGAACTCGACTAGTTCTTAATCAAATATGGAACAAGTCGGCATAAAATTAGCATGCGATTAGGATTCTTACGTGCATTTAGACGACATTTTAAACTTGACCTTGCTGAAAGAAGTTTGGCTATCTCTTATAAAATTAAATGCGGATTTTGAAATGAGATATGGCGATTTAAAATTTAGTACTAATTTGGCCATTTCTTAGCCCAAAATTTGAAAGATTACCAAAAACTGAACTCAAGAGTTCGTATAATTTATCATTGCCAAATAAAATTTAAAATGTTTTTTTAGAACCAGATTTGGAAATCAATCTCAAAATCGGTAAGAAATGGCAAAGGTCTATTCTTATTCAGAAAGTCATTTTTTCGAACCATAACCGAAACTTTTAAACGGAATTTAATTTTCACCAAGCATGCAATTTTCTAGAACCCATTCGGATTTATTTATAAGGATACGAGTTACACCATACAAACCGAGTTCCACCCGAATCGGTTGCACAAGTTCAAGTGGGCTATTCACTTAATCACTTGAGAAACTCTTAATGGTTACATGCACTGCTTTGATTTTCGCGTAAGCCAGTCGTTTGTTTTTCCTCATTATATATTTTTTAATTGTTTTTGTTTCAATACCCAAAATTGAAAAAACAAATGATTTGTACAGGCCTTTTCGCAGCTTTGTTCGAAATCATTCCGAAAAATCGGAAATTGTATATTTGTTGCTGGAGTGAAACAGTGCCCCCAGTAGAACGTTTAAGTAGCCCAGCCGATATGGATTGTAGAATATATTTTGAAGCAGCTTCCTGAATCACGAAGAAGGTAATATTGCGTTTGGCCTCATAGCTATTGGCACAAATTCGATGTATTTGCTGCTTGGCTGGTTAACACAATGGCTATATGCATGTCGATCGTGCATATTTCTGGTGCAATTCAGAGCCACTGCAAACTTCTGAAGACGATAGTTTATGGAGCTATGAGTTACATCCAGTTTTTAATTGACCTTGTAAATTGCGTATAGACCTTTTAGAGAAAACTATATGAACTGCACCCTCGTCATGAATGAGCTTTGATGTTCAAAATGGGGTGCGCGGTGTTGCAAATTGTATAAAAATAAATAAATAGTTTTCTAATGAGCTTTTCCAGTAAAGTTTGCCATTTTCAAGAACCACACACTTAACTCATATGAGAATCCTATTTTCATTGTGTAAATTGAGTTTCATCATAATCTGCTAAGAAATCGATTTTGTCAGTACCCAGCATCTTGATTTCCGGGACTTTGAAATCCGGATTTTCCTAAAAGTAGGTAAACTTTATAGAATATTCATTTCATCTTTAAAGCTGTGCAAAGATTGTACCAGAAATAAAACTATGTCGCGTTCAAAATATTAGACACAAAAATGTCCATTAATAACGTCCCACTTTATCAAAAAGCTGTTTAACAACCTTTACCCAAAAAAAAACTCTGTGAAAATCAATGTGTTAATGAAAAAAAAACAACAAATTATGAATTTTTAATCAAAAATTATGTTTGTACATATAGCGAACGCTTTAGTATCGCAAATATATAAAATAATTATGAACGCTAAACTTGATTATTCAAATTTGAATGTCATTACAATAAATTTCGAATGGAATAAATTATGACCGCGCTTTTGATCGTATGGTATGGTTTCGCATAGTGGTAAACTAAAAAAAAAAATATTCTTGCAGCTCTCTCCAAATTCTAGTTTGGCCCTGGTATATCATACAGCAGATGATGATGTGGGGTCAACCATTTACATCGACTTATCAATTTATATCTGACACAGGTCAACCAGACTACATATATGATTAATACACTAAGATTTAACGGATCGGAGAATCGCAAAGCACAAACAAAATAAAAATAAAATTATTTGTCTTAAAGAATTAAAAAAAAAATGTTTTTGAGGTCACACAGTTTTAAGTATTTCGGAACTGAATTATAACGTAATCATTTTTATTTTTTTTTGATGAGAGACGTGTTTTACAAGTTGAGTAGAACTGTTTTATTACATAAAAATTAATTACACAATTTTTTTTATTAGATTTAACATGAAAAACCATGTAAATGAAGGCACGGGGGACGGCTGCATTCGAGTATATGAGTTTGAGATTTTTATTGCGAATTCCACTCATTGATATTATTGTGTTGCACTCAAATATGCATAGAATTTAACCCAATTCCGCATAGACAATGAAAATTGTAATGTTATTTTTTATTACAATTGTTTAAACATTACTAATGGTTAGTTTTGTACTGAATTCTTGAGAAGTACATTAAAATAGAAATCGATTAACATTTTCTTTGGACAAAATGTTTTGTAATTACAACTTAAAGCCGATTCAATATCGAAGTACAACTTAAAAATAAATGCGCGTGTGAATCGCGCTACACTAAACAATTTTTCTAAATTTAACAATCAACAGAATTTAAAAATAAAATGTTTAACCTTTTTTCGTAGTGATAAAGTGTAATTGTTGTATCAAATTGCTTATGTTACTTCGCAGTCATTTAATTCCGTTCCTATAGGCATCACTATTCTTAACCCACTTTACGCGGTTGTAAAATTACTTCATTCAAAATATCCTTTCTGACACTTTCAACATTTTCTAACTATGCTCGAAGCAAATAGCGTGTCTAGCTGAGTAAACAATATTTTATTAAACACCTGAAGAGGAATTTGATCACCTTAACAATATTACGCCAAATAATTCGGTCCGCCAAAAGATGGCACTCTTTGCAATTGCAACGCCTCCCGCGCATTTTATCGTATCTCGCTACTCATTCGTAATCTCTCTGGCTCTTTCGGCTCTTATTGTTAATATTCAAGGCCCGTAACCAAAGATGACAACTACACTGAGAATAATTTTGATTTCTAAAATTGAAAAACAAAGTTTTTGATTTCTAAAAATTTGAAATTTTTCGTAACATTTAGCCTTGTCTTCGATTGAACGTCAGCACTACTTAATAAACGGTATGTTTCCAACCATTCCAATCAGGTTTTTCTGTTATTTTTGAAGATCAATGATTAGTTCCACTACACGTTGCGTTGGTCGAAATTTGAAAGTATCCGGTAAGATGTTCTCGACACAACGTTCGATTATTCGTTAACCAGCCTTCAATTCTGCCAAAATAATATAATTTACCTTGCCTTGGATTTAGATTACCGTACCGGGCTGATACATTCATTTATATGGTCGAGAAATAGAAATCGGTGCGTTTGAAATTAGACCAAACTTAATCCTAAACTAACAAAAACAAACAAAAAATTGTAAGTATTGATAAAAAAGTAAAACAAGTATGTCATTTAGGCGAAATATTGAATTTGTGAACTATTGGTATTCCAATTTCAATTTATACTAAACAATATTATTATTTATTTATATAAATATAATTTATTATTATTTATTATAAATTGTAAGAATTAATATTTTACAATTTATTACAAATTGTAAAATATTTAAATAATAAATTGAAGAAGAGTTAATAAGAAATAAAAGAAAAGAAAGAACCTAATGTGTTTATCAAGGATGTTATTATGTTTTTTGGATAGGTCTAGAATAGGACTATTTATATTCCAGCCATTTGAAAAGCTTGGAATATAGATAGTCCTGATCTAGACCTATCCGAAAAACATAATAACATCCTTGATAAACATCTTAATTTCGTATATCCCATCCTAATAATGAACTTCTGATTATTTATTATAAATTGAAATTACAATAGTTAACAAATTCAATATTTCGCCTAAATGACATTCTTGTTTTACTTTTTAACCAATACATACAAATTCTTGTTTGTTTTTGAGTTAGGATTAATCTACTTTTAACTTCAAACGCGTATACAAGCATGTGAAGTTTGTGCTAAACTAGTCCTAAAGTTAGTTCTATACTATAGTAAGGTCTAACTTCACATGCATTATAAATCGTCAATTGGGCGCGCGTGATCTATAAGACTTCATAACCATGGCTTACGATAGGAATTAGCCAGACCTGTAAAGTGTATTTTATCAGAGTCTTTCCAATAAATACTTGTGGAATTTAGCTGGAACGATAATTCGATAACCTGGGAAAGGGACACCCTAATTCTTTTGAGAGCTTTAACTTACGATTGAAGAATTCTGGAACTAGTGGGTCAGGTACAAAACTTGGCAAGGAGATCCTTCACGTTTTGTTGCGGACGATTCACCGTTTATACCGAGATATATACGAAATGGCCGCCGTAGGTGAAATGATGAAAGTTCCTCAACGTGCTCACCAAGACTAAGCATTCCCAAGAAGGAAGGAAGTATCAGACGACAACGATGACAGAAGAATACAGTAACAGACGACAACCATCAAGTTTACACAGAATTCCTTGTTGCATTTGGAATTATTGCAATTGTCTAAAATTCATAGAAGAACTGAGGAAATTTAGGTTAATCTCGTGATTAAGTGTCATCAATTTTGGCAATGGCCATAAAGGTAAAGCGCTATATAATTTTAGATTCAGATTCCACTAGCTGCAGTTCTGTCAATCTTATAGTTGCAATTGGATTACTAGCAGTGTTTCCTGAAATTGTTCACGTAACTTCCGTTGACTGGTGCTGATCGCATTACTTTATCGACAAGATCCTGAAGATTTAGATTTTGTTGTGGTTGTTGTGTGAACCTATCATTGTGAGTTGAAACCTGGCCCGGAAAGAAATTTAATGTTCGCGGGGAGGACTCTAGTTGACAATTTCTGGCTGCTCGAGCATCGTCTTCTTTTAACAATTTGCAGGGCCTCGAAAGTATTGACTATAGTACGTTGAGTTCTATATGCTTGTATGATAATGAAGGATCAATTGTAGGCTGTTTCACATTAGTTGAGTTGAAAATCAATCTCTAGTACCTTTTTGAGGATTACATTTTCGATAAAATAACATTATCTAACGCATACATAATCGCCTAAATGTATGCACCAACCACAATCAAAAATGTGCACCTATACCCCTCATTTTGAGGTATTAGCTCATTCCTAATAAGGTGTACAGTTGAGGTTAAAATGAAAATGTTGACTTCAACAATGAGTATATATTTTCCGTTAGGCCGCTGACCTCTCCATTTTATGGATAAGTTTCAGATACTTCCGGTGTTTGCAATTTAGAATCTGAACGGGTGTTAGAATCTGACCCATTTCAGAAAATAGCAGCCAAAATTGACGAAATTGTAAACGATAAAATATTTACAATTACAACATTGTTTAAATTATTGAAATCGCAATAATAGAGACATCTGGCATCAACTAGCGATTTCATTTTAGACATCGTGCTGTCCACTAGATGGATGCAGTATAATTTTGATTGTGCGATACAACGTACACTGAAGCGGAACGCAACCCGCTAAATTTCATTGGAGTCAACAGTGAAAGAATTCCCAATTGCTGGAACGTTTTCACAGACTTAGCGACCCTCTTTAATACCAGAGACGCAGGTCCTTCAAAACTGTCAAAAGGCCAATAAATCGTAAATTAATTTGAGAAAAATTTTTAATTAAATCTTTTTCTATATTTTTTAATTACAGGTACGGAGCAGAATTAGTTGCCGTTGAGTCATATACAGAAAATAATGTTACGCTATCGATTGCCAGCCATGATCGACGAAACGCTGATAAGTATTGGTTGGGGTTAGCCTCACTCGATGACTTACGAACAAATACATTAGAATCTGCTTCCGGATTACTAGTTTCACAGTATTCCGGCTTCTGGGCACTTGATCAACCAAACCCGAAATCAGGTGAATGTGTTGCGGTAAATACAAATTCATCCCAATCATGGGAATTAGGAACGTGTGAAAGTTTATTGCCATTTATGTGTCGAGCCCCGGCATGCCCTGTAAATACACTACATTGTGCTAACGGACAATGCGTCAATCAAGCATTTAAATGTGACGGCAACGATGATTGTGGTGATGGATCGGATGAATTAGATTGTCCGGCTGCTTGCCATTTCCATATGCAATCGGGCGGTGACGTAATCGAATCTCCAAGTTTTCCGCATAAATATGCCGCACTATCAAAATGTAAATGGACGCTGGAAGGGCCTCAGGGAAGCAATATCGTGCTACAATTCCAAGAATTTGATACAGAGAAAACTTTTGATACGGTACAAATTTTAGTTGGTGGACGAACGGAAGATAAATCTGTGTCGTTGGCCACCCTATCGGGAAAACTTGATCTTGCCAATAAACCATATGTAACCGCATCCAATTTTATGATTGTAAAATTTACATCCGATGGGAGTGTGGAACGTAAAGGTTTCCGAGCAACATGGAAAACTGAACCTCAAAACTGTGGTGGCACTATCAGGGCCACGTCTCAGGGACAAATACTCACAAGCCCAGGTTATCCAACACAATACCCGGGTGGACTTGAATGTTTGTACATTATACAAGCACAACCCGGCCGAATTATTTCATTGGAAATCACTGATTTAGATTTAAATGTGAATCGAGATTACATTTTAATCCGTGATGGTGAGAATCCAATGAGCAAACCAATTGCCCGCCTTACCGGATTGGCCAAGGATAATGAAAAAGTTGTCATTTCAACAGGAAACCGATTATACTTATATTTAAAAACAAGTTTAGGTGATTCTAAAAAAGGTTTCAGCCTTCGTTATACACAAGGATGCAAAGCTTCAATTTTAGCGAATAACGGGACAGTATACTCTCCAGCATTCGGTCTTGGTGATTACCCGAGCAACCAGGAATGTTTCTTCACAATTAAAAACCCATCGGGTGGACCATTATCCCTAAAATTCGATAAATTCATGGTACACCAGAGTGACGCTGTTCAAGTTTATGACGGATCATCAACATCAGGATTACGTCTTCATTCGGGAGACGGATTTTCAGGAAATTCAATACCAAAAATTACGCTAACCGCGTCATCTGGACAAATGTTGATTAAATTTATTACGGATGCTCTACACAATAGCGCCGGATGGTCTGCAACATTCTCATCGGATTGTCCGGTGTTGATCGCCGGGGAGGGTGCACTCGCTTCAAGTCGTGACACAGCTTTTGGTACAGTGATTCAATTCACATGTCCCGTAGGGCAAGAATTCGCAACCGGCAAAAACCGTATCACTACCGAATGCATGAAAGGAGGAAACTGGAGCATTGATTACATACCAAAATGTCAGCAAGTTTATTGTGGCCCGGTACCACAAATCGATAACGGTTTCTCCATTGGATCATCAAATGTTACCTATCGTGGGGTTGCAATGTACCAATGTTATGCTGGTTTTGCTTTCGCATCAGGACAACCAATTGAAAAAATTTCGTGTTTGGCTGATGGTCGTTGGGAACGTAAACCATCCTGTTTGGCGTCACAATGTCCACCTTTAGCTGAAGTACCGCATGCTAACGTTACTCTTTTAAATGGTGGTGGCCGTAGTTACGGAACTATCGTACGATTCGAATGTGAACCTGGTTATGAACGAACTGGTCATCCTGTTCTTATTTGTATGTCCAATGGAACATGGAGTGACAATGTGCCTACATGCACAAGGAAGCGATGTTACACGTAAGTTTAAACCTAAATATTGTTGCTGTTTAAATTTTAATTATCTTTTTTCATTGTCAGATTCCCAGACATTAAAAATGGTTTCATTGTCGATTCTGCTAGACAATATTTGTTTGGTGACGAAGCTCGCGTTCAATGCTACAAAGGTTATAAATTGACTGGTTCCAATATAATCCGGTGTGATGCCAATCAAAATTTCGAAAATGCACCAACCTGCGACGATATTAACGAATGTGGCTCATCGCAGTGTGATCTCGCCTCAACCGAATGTATGAACACACCCGGATCGTTCTTCTGTCAATGTAAAAAAGGTTTCGCACCAACGACCGAATGTCGACCAGTTGGAGATTTGGGTCTTGCGAATGGCGGTATCCCAGATGATAGTATCACGGTATCATCAACAGAAGACGGCTATTTCAAATCGATGGTTAGATTAAATTCCTTTGGATGGTGTGGTAAATCAATTGAACCTGGCGCAAATTGGGTCCTAGTTGACTTTAAAGCATCAACAATTATTCGTGGTTTCCGAACCATGTCAGTTCAACGGTTTGATGGAAATGTGGCATTTACATCAGCTGTTCGGCTCCAATATACCGATGATTTAACTGATGTTTTTAAGGAGTACGCAAATCCTGATGGTACTGCTGTGGAATTCCGAATTCTTGAGCCAACTCTTTCAATTTTAAATCTACCAATTCCGATTGAAGCTCGTTATATTCGCTTTAGAATACAAGATTTCGTTGGTGCACCATGTATGCGATTAGAGGCCATGGGATGTACTCGCCTCGATTGTATTGATGTCAACGAATGTTCTAAACATAACGGAGGATGTGCTCAAAAATGTGTTAATTCACCGGGAAGCTTCTCGTGCGCTTGTAACCCAGGTTACGAATTGTTCACCGCAAATGGAACTGCTGGGTATTCAATCGAAAAATTCGAAACCGGTGAACGTGATGGAGATACGGTTCAACGAAATAAGACTTGCGTACCAGTAATGTGCCCAAGTTTGTCAGCGCCTGACAATGGTAAACTACTCACCACGAAAGAAAAACACCATTTCGGAGATTTAGTTTCGTTCCAATGCAACTTTGGTTACGTAATGAGCGGAAGTGCATCACTTTTGTGTTTATCGAGCGGTCAATGGAATGCTACAATGCCAGAATGTATGTACGCCAAATGTGTATCGTTACCAGACGATAAAGTAGAAGGCTTAACGGTTGTTCGACCGGAAGAAAGTGTTTTGGTTCCATTCCGAGATAATGTCACGTTAACGTGTTCGTCACCAGGAAGAAAATTACGCAACACAGCCAGTTCCGGATTCCGGCAATGTGTCTATGACCCAAAACCAGGTTTACCCGATTACTGGCTATCAGGAGTACAACCAGCCTGCCCACGTGTGGATTGTGGAATACCATTGCCATCCCCAGGGGCCGAATACGGAAATTACGTTGATACAAAATACCAAAGCTCATTCTTCTTCGGTTGCCAAGAAACATTCAAATTGGCTGGACAAACGTCAAAACATGATAATCAAGTGCGTTGTCAAGCCACTGGTGTATGGGATTTCGGTGACCTACGTTGCGAGGGGCCAGTTTGTGAAGATCCAGGTCGACCATATGATGGTTATCAAGTGGCGCGAAGCTATGAACAATCATCTGAAGTATTATTCAGCTGCGCTCGTCCCGGCTACATTCTAATCAATCCACGCCCAATTACCTGTATTAGACAACCAGAATGTAAAGTAATTAAACCGCTCGGTTTGTCATCGGGTAAAATTCCAGACAGTGCCATTAACGCTACTTCGGAACGACCAAATTATGAAGCCCGTAATATTCGACTAAATTCAGTTACTGGATGGTGCGGCAAACAAGAAGCGTTTACCTACGTCAGTGTTGATTTACAAAAAGTGTATCGTATCAAGGCGATTTTGGTCAAAGGTGTCGTGACAAACGATATTGTGGGGCGACCAACAGAAATCCGATTCTTCCATAAAAAAGCTGAAGATGAAAACTACTTTGTGTACTTCCCGAACTTTAATTTGACTATGCGCGATCCAGGAAATTATGGAGAACTCGCTATGATCACGCTTCCTAAATATGTCCAAGCACGATTCGTAATCTTAGGAATTGTCAGTTATATGGACAATGCATGTTTGAAATTTGAATTGATGGGTTGTGACGAGCCTGAGGTTGAGCCACTACTTGGTTATGATTATGGATACTCACCATGTGTCGATAATGAGCCACCAGTATTCCAAAACTGTCCACAGCAGCCAATCGTAGTACGGCGAGATCAAAATGGTGGAGTTTTGCCAGTCAACTTCACAGAACCCACAGCAATTGACAATTCAGGATCGATTGCGCGTCTAGAAGTTAAGCCACAAAGTTTCAAAACTCCAATCAATGTCTTCAAGGATTCAGTTGTTAAATACGTTGCGTTCGATTATGACGGAAATGTTGCAATCTGTGAAATTAACATTACGGTACCAGATGTAACACCACCACTTCTAAGCTGTCCCCAAAGTTATGTGATTGAACTAGTTGATAAACAAGAGACGTACGATGTCAATTTCAATGATACAAAGAAACGAATTAAAACAAGTGATGACTCTGGAGAAGTTAAAATTCAGTTTATTCCAGATAAGGCAACCATTGAAATAGGCGGATTCGAAAATGTAACAGTTATCGCAACTGATCGATTTAATAACAAAGCAACATGTCATTTCCAAGTATCGGTGCAAGCGACACCTTGTGTAGATTGGGAGCTGCAACCGCCGGTCAATGGCCAAATTAATTGTCTTCCAGGCGATAAAGGAATTGAGTGTATTGCCACTTGTAAACCAGGATTTAGATTCACAGACAATATGGCCGTTAAAACGTTCTCATGTGAAACATCCCGGCTATGGAAACCAACCGCGGTCGTACCCGATTGTGTCTCAGAAAATACACAACAAGCTGATTATCATGTGACCGCAACAGTAACGTACCGCGCAAATGGAGTCGTTGCTCAGTCATGTTTAGGACAATATCAAGATTTGTTGGCGCAATACTACAATAATTTGAACGGTCTATTATCACAACGTTGCTCTGCTGTAAACGTTAACATGAACGTTTCATTTATTAAATCGATTCCAACAATGATTGAAGAAAATGTGGTAAAAATGGATTTCATCTTAGTCATTATCCCGGCGGTTCGCCAACCACAACTTTACGATCTTTGTGGTTCTACACTCAACCTCATCTTTGATTTAAGTGTACCAAGTGCCGGTGCCATTATAGAACCGTTATTAAATGTTTCGTCCATTGGCAACCAATGTCCACCACTTCGAGCATTAAAGAGCACGATTGCACGAGGATTCACTTGTAGCATTGGGGAAGTTTTGAATATGGATACAAATGATGTACCAAGATGTTTACACTGCCCGGCTGGTACCTATGCTATCGAAGGTCAAAAAGTATGTACCTATTGTCCAAGAGGATTTTATCAAAACCGCGACCGCCAAGGTGCATGTCTGCGATGTCCACAAGGTACACACACCCGTGAAGAGGGATCAAAATCTGTTCATTCTTGTATTCCAGTATGCGGTTATGGTACGTACTCCCCAACAGGTTTAGTACCATGTCTCGAATGCCCACGTAATTCATTTTCGGCGGATCCCCCAACTGGCGGATTTAAGGATTGTCAAGCATGCCCAGCCAATACGTATACATATCAACCGGCAGCTTCAGGTAAAGATTATTGTAGAACAAAATGTGCTCCTGGCTTCTACTCGGCTACTGGTCTAGCACCATGTTCATCATGTCCACCGAACTTCTACCAAAATCTACCTGGAATGACCTCATGTAACGAATGTCCATCTAACTCGAAGACTGATGCTCCAGGTGCAGCAGGACGCGAAGAATGCAAAGAAAATAAATGCACAGACGGAACTTGTCAACACGGTGGGCTTTGTGTACCAATGGGTCATGGATTCCAATGTTTCTGCCCAGCAGGTTTTTCGGGACGTCGCTGTGAAAGTGATATCGATGAATGTGCATCGCAACCATGTTATAACGGTGGAACTTGTACTGATTTGCCACAAGGCTATAGATGCCAATGTGCTCAAGGCTATACCGGTATGAACTGTCAAGAAGAACAATCCGATTGCAAGAATGATACTTGTCCGACGCGTGCCATGTGTAAAGATGAACCAGGATTTGGCAATTTCACTTGCCTCTGCCGAAGTGGATACACCGGTGTAGATTGTGACATTACAATTGATCCATGCACGGCTAATGGTAGCCCATGTTCAAATGGTGCAACATGTATAGCCCTCCAACAAGGCCGATTTAAATGCGAATGTCTACCAGGATGGGAAGGACAAAACTGTGAAATTAATACGGATGATTGTGCTGAAAAACCATGCCTTCTCGGAGCTAATTGTACCGATTTAGTGAATGACTTTAGTTGTGGCTGTCCACCCGGTTTCAGCGGAAAACGATGCCATGAAAAAATTGATTTGTGTCTAACAGAACCTTGCAAACATGGCACGTGTGTCGATCGATTATTCTCGAATGAATGTGTATGCCATCCGGGATGGACTGGTCCAAACTGCGATATTAATATCGATGACTGTAAAGATGATCCGTGTGAAAATGGTGCCGGTTGTATTGATTTGGTTGATGGCTACATGTGTACTTGTGAACCAGGTTACACCGGTAAAGATTGTCAACATCCAATAGATGACTGCGAAAGTAATCCGTGTCAAAATGGTGCTACGTGTCATGATCAACTCGATGGATTCACTTGTAAATGTCGACCAGGATTTGTTGGATTACAATGCGAAGCCGAAATTGATGAATGTCTAAGTGATCCATGCCATCCAGTAGGAACAGAAAAATGTATTGATATGGATAATAAATATATGTGTGTGTGTCGTGAAGGATTTACTGGTCAAGGCTGTGAAACCGACATTGATGATTGTGAAACGGCGCCATGTTTGAATGGTGGTAAGTGTCGCGATCGAGTTGGGGCATTCGAATGTACATGTCCCGAAGGATGGGCCGGAGTCCGTTGCGAAGAAGAAGTTGCGGTATGCTCGATTCAAAAACCATGCCAAAATGATGCCGCCTGTATAGACTTATTCCAAGATTTCTTCTGTGTGTGCCCAAGTGGTACCGATGGTAAGCAATGCGAAACAGCACCAGAACGTTGTATTGGAAATCCATGTATGCATGGTGGAAAATGTCGCGATTTCGGATCAGGATTAAATTGTTCATGTGCCGAGGACTATACTGGAGTTGGTTGCCAATATGAATTTGATGCTTGTGATGCTAATATGTGTCAGAATGGGGCCACCTGTATCGATAAAGGAGTTGGATATAAATGCATCTGTCCACCTGGATTCACTGGAAAGAACTGCCAAGATGATATTGTTGATTGTAAAGATAATTCATGCCCACCAGGTGCTTCTTGCATCGATTTGACTGAACGTTTCTATTGCCAATGTCCATTTAACTTAACGGGAGACGACTGCAGAAAAAGTAAGTACTACGGGTGTTAACTTAAAGGCCACAAACATTAAATATTTTTTTTTTTATTACAGCAATTCAAGTCGATTATGATTTATACTTCAGCGATGCAACGAGGTCAACAGCAGCTCAAGTAGTACCATTCTATACCGGTGCTGTTGAAAGCGTAACAATCGCTATGTGGGTACAATTCTCGCAAAAAGATGATTCTGGAATATTTTTCACGCTTTACGGAGTTCAATCAGCACATGTGCCAACACAACGTCGCCTATTGATGCAAGCACATTCTAGTGGTGTTCAAGTTTCACTGTTCCCCGATCTACAAGACGCATTCTTATCGTTTAGAGAATATGCGACTGTAAACGATGGACAGTGGCATCACGTAGCCATTGTATGGGATGGAAAGATCGGACAATTGATGTTAATTACAGAAGGTTTAATAGCTAGCAAGGCCGAATATGGAGGTGGCAGACAATTACCACAATACGCATGGGCCGTTTTAGGCCGTCCACAACCTGAAGAAAATCCAACATCTACAACCACATACGCCGAAGCTGGTTTCCAAGGTAAAATCACGAAAACTCAAATTTGGGGACGTGCCCTAGATGTGACGTCTGAAATTCAAAAACAAGTACGAGATTGTCGAAGTGAACCTGTATTGTATCGTGGCCTAATCCTAAACTGGGCTGGATATGAATTAACATCAGGTGGTGTTGAGCGATCAGTGCCATCATCATGTGGCCAACGTAAATGTGCTGCTGGTTACAGCGGCTCGCAATGCCAACAGCTAGAAGTGGATAAGGAGCCACCAAAGGTTGAACATTGCCCAGGAGATTTATGGGTTATTGCCAAAAACGGATCTTCAGTTGTTAACTGGGATGAACCACATTTCAGTGATAATACTGGCGTTGTTAAAATTGTTGAACAAAATGGTCATCGGCCAGGTCAAACACTACTTTGGGGAAACTATGATATTGTTTATATTGCGTCTGATGCAGCCGGAAATAGTGCAATTTGTACATTCAAGGTATCTCTCTTATCCGAATTCTGTCCACCATTGGCCGATCCATTAGGCGGTACCCAAGTATGTAAAGATTGGGGAGCAGGCGGCCAATTTAAAGTATGTGAAATTTCATGCCACCCAGGATTACGGTTCTCAGAATCTGTCCCAGAATTTTATACTTGTGGTGCTGAAGGTTTCTGGCGGCCAACAACCGATCCAACACAACCACTTGTATATCCATCATGTTCACGTAAGTATTTTGTTCGCTTTACTTGTATTCGGACAGTTCTAATAAAAGTTTATTTATAGCCGCCAAGCCGGCTCAGCGTGTATTCCGCATTCAAATGCTATTCCCATCTGATGTTCTATGTAACGAAGCGGGACAAGGTGTCCTCCGGCAACGTGTTAAAAACGCTGTCAACTCGCTAAACAGAGATTGGAACTTCTGTTCTTATTCCACAGAAGGTTCGCGAGAATGTAAAGAACTTAATATTAACGTACATTGTGACCATTATCGAGGAGGCAATAATAATCGAGCTCGTCGCCAAGCCGGCGATAAGGAAGATGGTGGAACTTACGTAATTGATGCAACAATCCCTGTCGAGAAGTAAGTACATATATCTACCATTCCGAAGACATTTAGGATTTTATTTAGTATTTGAAGTTCACACACAGTGACCGTATTTATTGCAAAGAGTTTTGCACATTGCAAAATTTTCCCATTTCATTTCTATGTACCTATGTATGTATGGATTTGTGTTTTGTAGATTGTGTTACCTAGCTTATTTTAGTTAATTAATTAGGATTAGTCACGGAAATCACACGAACCGCATCGCATGAACAATTAGCTTTTGTCGATTATATTTGATTGATTAAAATAATTGTGCGTAGCCTTTAGTAGACATTTTCAGATATAGCCCCTGTTATTATTAAAATTTTGTAATTTAATAAATTATAAATTAAAATAACCGGAAAACTTATAGACAATCACCAGAAGCTGATATATCCACGATACCAACAACTACAGCACGTGCTCGTCAAGGAAGACAACAAAATGGTGATACATACACATTGGAGATTGCTTTCCCAGCGATCAAGTATGTTTATTAGCTGTTGTATCCTTCTAATTTAACCTAACCCCTAATTGCACGTCTCCTAATTTTTTTGGTATTTGGGAATTTTACTTTTCAGATTTTTTTTCTACAGAATGCACGAAGCACGATATTTTTTTTTTGCTATATGCCGTTTGCACCAATTAACTGTTTATTTGCTTATTGCGCTTTTTAACAAGCCGCCTAAACTATATAATAAAACCATTCTAACACATTTATTTTCTCTATATCTCTAGCGATCCAGTATTACACTCGTCGACCGGTGAACGTTCAGATGTGAAAACACTATTACAGCGACTGATTTTGGAGGAAGATCAATTTGCGGTACAAGATATTCTACCGAACACGGTACCTGATCCAGCTTCGTTAGTATTAACATCGGAATATGCTTGCCCCGTTGGTCAAGTTGTACAAGTACCAGACTGTGTTCCATGCGCTATCGGTACATTCTATAATGTTGCCAATAAAACGTGTGTGCCATGCCCACGTGGAACATATCAATCGGAAACCGGCCAACAACAATGCCAAAAATGTCCAAATATTTCGGGCCGACCTGGTGTAACAGCTGGATTAGGAGCACGATCAGCAAGCGATTGTAAAGAACGTTGTCCAGGTGGTAAATTCTTGGACCCAGAAACTGGACTGTGTCGCCCTTGTGGTCATGGATTCTATCAACCGAAAGAAGGTTCATTCTCTTGCTTACTCTGTGGATTGGGACAAACAACCCGATCAGGCGAAGCCACTTCTCGAAGCGAATGCCGCGATGAATGCCAATCTGGAATGCAGCTCGGAAGCGATGGACGTTGTGAACCATGCCCACGTGGAACTTATCGTACCCAAGGGATTCAACCAGCATGTCACGCGTGTCCTCTTGGCCGCACAACACCTAAGGTTGGAGCCTCATCCGTTGAAGAATGTTCACTACCAGTTTGCTCACCTGGAACGTACCTGAATGGAACAATGAACATGTGCGTTGAATGTAAAAAAGGTTTCTACCAGACCGAATCACAGCAGACTTCTTGTATTGCTTGCCCACCAAACCACAGCACTAAAACACCAGCAGCGGTGAGTAACGAAAATTTTTATGGAAAGACCAAAAGTTTAACTTTAATGTATATTTTAGACAAGTAAATCAGAATGTACAAATCCATGTGAAACTGTGTCCGAGGGTCAAGCTCATTGTGATGCCAACGCCTACTGTATACTTGTACCAGAAACATCCGAGTTCATTTGTGAATGTAAACCAGGCTTTAATGGAACTGGTATGCAATGTACCGATGTTTGTGATGGTTTCTGTGAAAATTCAGGCGCTTGCGTCAAAGACTTAAAAGGCGTACCGTCATGTCGATGTGCTGGATCATTTACGGGTCCAAAATGTGCGGAACGTTCTGAGTTCGCATATATTGCGGGTGGTATTGCTGGAGCTGTGATATTTATTATTGTTATTGTTTTACTTATTTGGATGATTTGTGTGCGGTAAGATAATCCCAATAAATTTTTTTAAAGACGCCATTTAATTCTCGAATACTTTATAGCGCCAACAAAAGACGTGATCCAAAGAAAATGTTATCACCGGCTACCGATCAAACTGGATCGCAAGTAAACTTCTATTACGGAGCTCATACACCGTATGCCGAAAGTATAGCACCGTCACATCACAGTACATACGCTCATTACTACGACGACGAGGAAGATGCATGGGAAATGCCAAACTTCTATAATGAGACTTACATGAAAGAGGGTCTCAATAATGGCAAATTAAATTCCCTAGCCCGTTCAAATGCATCGCTATATGGTACAAAAGATGATTTATACGATAGACTGAAGCGTCATGCATACACCGGAAAAAAAGGTGAAGATTCTCCAACCGGGAATGATGATTTTTAATTTATATAATTAAAATTTATGATTAATTTATCTAAATAATTTTGTTTTGTTTTGGATTTTATGTTTCAAAACTTAAACTAACGTTACGACTTCTTTGCTGTGTCTTCCAGATAAAAGCGACAGTGACAGTGAAGCGCAATAAAAAATTACAATTTTTAGGAAAATTTTAATTTAATTTCTGGTCATTAAAAAAATTTTTATAAAGAAGTCGATCAAAATTTTTAATTTTTATTTTTAATTTCCGAAAACATTATACAAAATGTAAATCTTTAAACCGTGTAATTAAATAATTTAATTACCAAAGTCGTATATATATATAGATAATTACAATAATTAATTTAAATTAAAAAAAAAAAATTTATTATAAATTATATAATTTTTTTTTTCTTTATTGACACTGGGTTTGTAAAATGTAAATAAAGACGAAAAACACCACGTAATAATTTTGTAATTAATTTTTTTTTTGCACGTACGAAATTTTATAATTTTTAATTTATTTATTAATTATTTTTAACGAAAATTTGAAAATCATATATATATATATAGAGTAAATTGAACAAATTATTAATTTAAATTAAAATAAAATTAATTTTTTTAAATGAATTTTAAAATGAGATAATTACATAATTAAACATAAATACTGCCATATATATTTTAATTAATATAAATGTTTGCTTTAATAATATGATGACGTCAACATGATAAAAATAACGAAGGGGAGAGGGAAAACGGATTGGACATCACACACAATAATAAAGAGGTCTATCAATCACGAACAGCGGTTTGAATATTATATAGACTGATAGAATTTAAGTATCTAGACAAAAAAAATGCTCATTTTTATGTTACCGTTAAAAAAATTAATTTTATATTTAATTTATTGTAGACAAAAAAATACAAAACAATGTTATTTTTTTTTTTAATTAGGACTATAAATTAAATATATATTTTTATGAATAATTTTTGTGTTATAACAAATTAATCTTGTTTTTTATTTCGCCGATAATTGTTAAATATGTCTGGTGCTGCCCTTCAATGAATAATTTAATGACTTTTTAATCCCACCCCAAATAATAATTGTGAATGTAAATTATTCATAAAAATATACATATTTAATTTAAATATTAATATAAAAAAATAAAATGTTAACAAATTCAGGTTTCTAAAAACAACGAAAAATTATAAATTTTAAATAAACTTATGATTATAATTAATTGTAGAGTTAAATTTATAAGAATATTTTGTAATAATAAAAAATATTATTTTTTTGTTTGTTTATACATAATTAAATTTATTTTAACAATAGTGTTAAAAATAAATATTTATATGTAACAAATTGTTATATGTAATTATATAATTAAAAGAAGATAGTTTAAGCTAAATAAAAAAAGTTAGAAGAATTATTTAAGTTTTGATAGTTCGAGACTTTTATTAGTATGTAATAAGCTCCGCCCACTCTGATTTATAAAAAAAAATATTTTCACCGTGCCTCTTTTTCTTTTCAATCCAATACGAATTATTTTCTTGTTCCCGAATTACTTTGAAACACTTTTCGTAGACAACGTGGAAACAAACATGCCTAACTAATTGTGTCTAGTTACTTTGAGCTCCAATTCTTGGTATTTTAGATTAATTTTTAAGAAAAAAAACGTATCCGGAAGTTGAACGTCCTGTAACAACATCACCAGAACAGTCGGCCTCGCTATAACCATACAAGTCTCACCACCCTTGTGTACCAGATGCCCATGTTGATCGTCCTCTCGATACACTTAAGTATTGTTTTGACTGCGTTGACATGAATACTCTTGTACAAATTGCCAGACACATTAAACTACCGATAGCCTCGCGATATGGAAATATCACGTCATCTGCCGAATTTGCTTGCTCCAAATTTGAAGGTGTACTGACCAGGTTACAGTCAAACATATTAAAACGATGCAAAGCCTTGTTTGCATAAGCTTCATGACTGATATAAAACGATTCGTCCGATCTAAAATTCACCTCAGTGCCAAGAAAACAACCTATATCCATGCCATTGACATCAAGCACCATTTGCAAAACCGAAATGATGATATTGATATCACTTTCATTTTCGGCTGCAAATAACCCGTCGTCTATATAAACTGCTAATATCATTTCACTACCGTTACACAAGCGCACGAAAACAAATGGATCAGATCAAGTAAGTTTTCAATGTCTGCCATCTTGCTAAACCATAGCTCGAACGGAGTTTTGTCATCAAGAGAATTTTTTCCGGTTCGATTAATTACATTAACAGAAATATTAATATCTTCGGCCCTAAAACATTTATCTATATCTCTTGAAATCAGCATGGCTCTAACTGCTACGATCCAAGTACGATTGTCTCTCTTTGCACATTCATTCTGTTCAGGCCGTGCCATACACGCCTCTTCGTTCTTTAATGACGTATATCTTTTTGTTCCATGAACCGTTTCATACCCTCATTAACAAACTCCAATCCATTATCCGATCGGAAATATTTTAACTCATGACCACAATCTTTTTTCATCAAGGCCAAAAACACTTTAAATTTCTCCAATACATCCGAATTATTTTTCATCGGATACACATACCGATATTTGAAATAATCGTCACGGAGCAGTACAAAATATTTAGTACCACCAAATGATTCAACGGGTATAGTACATACATCACTATGAATAATTTCACCGCATCGTGTCGTCTTCTCTTTCCTATGTTCAAAGTTTAAACGATGCTGTTTACCAGGGTAACACAGGCTTCACAAATATAGTTTACACCCATAAAATCGATGTTATTTTTGTGGTACATGCCAAACTCGAAATGACAGCCTTTTGTTCGTTGAAACTACATTTGCCCAAATGACCTCATCAACCGAAATCACTCTAAATAGCATTCTGTTCATTCGGCCTTGTTTGACTAACACTGCAACAACACTTCCATTGTTCAATATACGACATCCATCTTTGTTTTCAACAACAACAACCAATTCTCCCAATACTATCGCACCACTTGAAAATTAATTTGTTATACATAATGTCGGAACATACAAAACATTTGCTAAATACTTCCTCCGCCATTTTTATCCATCGAATTCCAAAATATTTATATCGCCATGACCTTCGAATTTTAAGAATTATACATCCCCTATTTTGACAGATAAAGAGCCTTCTACAAAACTGGGAAACCATTCCAAGAAGAATGGTGAGTTGCGCCAGAATCCAACCATCTTAATTTTGTGTTACACTGTGACTCACCACCATCACAAATCAAAGCACTGCCATTTCATTCTTTTAATATTTGTGTAATATTTTTATATTTTCAATGATCACTGCGGATCCACACTTAAAACCTCCATTTTTATTAGTTTTTCGCCATTTGCCTTTTTTTGGAATTGGAATAGCCTTTCTTTTTAACCATTAATGCCTCATTTTTTTCAGTATTGCCAGTTCGATCAACATTTGGCACTGAATCCCGCATGCGCCATCAAAATAGTTATATTCAGGTGGTAAAGGCATTTGAATTATTGTCATTATCATGGATTTCGATATTAATTCATCATGTTCCTTAAGCTGACGCACAACATAGAGGTTTCGAGAAAAACGTGGCTATATCATAACCAGGATCTTTTGTGAATGACATGTACCGTTGTTGCAACAAGAAAATGCTTCATGAGGAATTCAATTCGTGCATTTTCTTCAACGCACTCCACATTTCGTTCGTCTTACAAGTCTTACAATTAAATATATGCAACACCGGTTCCTTTTCACGTGCTATTGAAATATATCGACGAGATAACGTTCTGCATTATTGTGTTGGCGGTAAATCAATACCCGTTACAACATCGTACAAATCAAGCGATTCCACAATCTGAGTAATTTGAAATTTTCACGTTGTCCATCGTTCAAGACCTCATAACTTATCAATTTATTATTACAAAATCGTTTGCCATATTTTAATTTTCTTTAGTCAACATTAAAGTAAAATAAGCTCGCATAATTTTTTTTTAGGTTAAGAACGTTCTCGTTGGATACCGTTACACTTAGCAACAATTTCAAAATACACGTGTTCTGGGCTCATAACCAGTTAAATAATTTCAGATATACGATAGACTTCTACGATCTATCCAGCAGAGATTGCACTGGCAGTTTTTATAATGGTATAATTATTTTTATTATTTCGTCCGATTTTATCCCGACTTGTTCGCTTGGGCTTCCCCACGACGAACGAATGAAAAAGAACAAAAATGTGCATGGCTTACTATACAAAATTACAATCCTGTGCCGACATGTTGTAACTATCACTTTTTTCGTTTCGATGCGTTTTCGATAGAATAACGGTATTTTAAAAGAAATTTTTTTACAAAAAAAATATTTTTACTTCTAAAATACCGTTATTCTATCGAAACGAAAAAAGTGATAGTTACAACATGTCGGCATTGATATTTATAAAACATACAGGGTGTGAAACAATTTCAACAACTACCCTGCAGGAGGTCCATTGACGACACACTAGTGACACATCAGCGACGGTCAAGCATGACACGTGTATAGATATTTATCAACAAATGGGATTAATTTTCGTTTGTGACTCGTCTGAGATGAGTCGTTTACGACATGTCTGAGATGAGTCGTGTGAGAAGTCATAGACGAATCGAATATGACATGACTCAGATGAATATATCTGAAATGAATCGTAATATATGATATGTCTGAAGTAATTTAATGTATGTACATAATATGTGTATATATAATGAAACATTTTATTTAAAAGAAGACTAATATTTCTAATTTTATTTAATTAACTTATTTAAAAAATAGTGGTCATCTTTCCGTATATGTGCCGGTAATCCAAATGGGCGAGTTTTGCATTTTTACCAAACCTAAAAAAATAAAAAAATGTTGGTTACAATTTTAAAAATTTTCAATTAAATCAATTACAAAATATTTACTTACCAATTTCATAAACAAACTGTTAATACCTTATACAGAAAATAATAGTGGCGTTGTCACAAAAAAAGAACATGAAATGACATGCAAATTATTTCAATCCTCTCGATTGTTTACCTACGCCATATTAAAAGTACTTGATAGAATCAGAAAGACCGAACGAAGACTTGTCATATATGTTTCGCATAAGAAAGTTGAAATTTTTTTCATGTACGAAGACATGTCTCACAATTGTCGTCGAACGTGGACTACAATTGGACAAATCATATGAGAAACTAATATGAATTATCATCACTAAATCATTTAGTCAACATACCATCAAAAATCGACCAGAAAGTATTTTTTGTCTTTCTCTTATTCACTTAGAAAAAAAAGTAGAAAAGAGCAAGGCATGTCTTTCGTAAAAAATTGTTCACATGCATGTTGACAAATTTCCTCCTGGGTAGAATTGTTAAAATGGAACGTAAAAGGTTGTTATTTTCACTTCACTTCAAATGACATGACTATGACAATTGGGGTGTCAATCATCTACAAAAATGCGCTTTAACATACCATTTTCTTTGTGGTAGGCTGTAGTCCGAATATGATATGAACCTAGTGGTTATGTCAGCTAAGGGAGAGTTTCGATTCAAATAGGCTGCTTCGGTCCATTGTAATTTAAAGGGGAACGCAAATATGATATAAATGGTTCGATTAAAGTCTTAGCAACGTTCGAACAATAATACTTGGAATTGAGAATGGTTCGTACCAGCCTACAAGACGACCAACTATTGTTCAATTGTATTTATGACTTTCTGAAAATGGAAGAGGGCTGACTAAATCTACATAAATATGTTCGAAGCGAGAAATAATTGCGTGTAATATTATGTAGTTAAGGAAAAAAGAGTGTCTGTCTTGTAACGTAAACGCCCAGAATTACTGACATCTTCAATTTGCATTGTTTCCACGTGCAGTCGTCTCTTTATATGGTATAGTATCATAAGTCCATTTGATTTTGAATGATACTTTTTCAAACGGTGGTACTAGTTTCTTGGTTTCTTATCATTTTTACTAAATATATAAACGTTTTTATCCGTGGTATTCCTGTGCTTATATAGATTTTCTTACTTTATATTAATTTTTTAGTTTCGGTATTTTGAAAAAATTGAACTGTACAATTCTTATACATCACCTCCTAAAAACACGTACTTTTTTTATATAGGGTTTTTCAATAGGAATGATATGATTTTTAAGTGACGTTTCGGCCATTTGTAATATGTCATCTTCTGTCATTTTTTGTTTCATTGTATTCAGTAATGTTTACAATTTCAACATGGTGAGATATACGCAAGAACAACGTTTAAAAATTATTCAGTTTTATTATCAAAATAATCGTTCTCCAATTGCAACTTTTCGTGCGCTTTTGCCATTTTATAGTCGTAATAATCGTCCAAGTGTGCTCGCTATTCGTCGAATTGCTGAAAATTTTGAGCGTACATTTTCTTTACATAATGTTCATTCAAGTGCCAGTAAGACAAAGAAACGTGTGAAGGCAAATATTGCTGCCGTTCAGGCAAGTGTTGCTGAAGACCACAATTTGTCGATTCTAAGACGTTCTCAAGAATTGGGACCTGAAACCACAACCTGGCGGATTTTGAGAAAGGATTTGGGTTTGCATCCGTATAAAATTGTTTTCACTCAAGAACTGAAGCCATTGGACCACCGTAAACGTCGTGAATTTGCTGATTTTACCTTGGAACAACTTGAAAACGATAACGATTTTTTTAAGAAAATCATGTTCTCCGATGAGGCTCACTTTCATCTGAGTAGTGCGGTAAATAAACAAAACTGTCGATTCTGGTGCGAAGAAAACCACAAATTATTCATGAAAAACCATTACATTCACCTAAATTGACAGTTTGGTGTGGTTTTTGGTCTGGTGGAATCATCAGTCCGTATTTTTTTCGAAATGAAGCTGGTAACACTATTACTGTCAATGGAGATCGGTATAGATCGATGTTAACCAACTTTTTATGGCCGAAATTGGAAGAAGTTGATCTTGGCAACATTTGGTTCCAATAAGACGGGGCTACGTGCCACACAGCAAGTGCAACAATTGAATTATTGCGAGAAAAGTTTGGAGATTCGATTATTTCAAGAAATTGTGATATTGAATGGCTTCCAAGAAGTTGTGATTTAACACCATTAGACTATTTCTTGTGGGGTTATTTGAAGTCATTGGTCTTTAGCAATAAACGAAACTATCTTCAAGCTTTACAAGTCAATATTGAACGTGCTATTCATGACATACGACTTGATTTAGTGGAAAAAGTGCTCGAAAATTGGGTTCATCGAATTCGTTCCTGCAGGAGAAGTCGTGGAGGCCATTTGAATGACGTTTTATTCAGAACTTAATTGTATCGATTGTACTTCACATTAAATAAAAAACATTTCAATTTCATTAACAATTAGTGTGTTTTTTTAAAGAAATCATATCACTCTTATTGGAAAACTCTTTATATGAGGCGCTAATGTTAAACCAGATACAGTCTAATAAGACTCAAACAAAAGACTCAAATAACGGATGATTTTTGTTTCTTTGTTGAGGTGTTTCGCGAAGCATATATAGGGATCAAAAGGCTTTTTGTAACTGAACATTAATATGGTTTTAAAGTTTTTAAAGTAGACGTATAGAAAGCCCTAAATATTACTACCAATATTTTTCTGTTCTATTTTCCGACCTTCTATTATGAGATCTAGTTTCGTCCATTGTTTCTTAATGTTTGAAAAAGGGCTTTTCAGTAGGGACAGTTTTGTGTTTAAATAAAACACAGAATAATTGAGATATTGGGCTGAAATTTATTCTAGGTGCGTTCAATTTCCCACCACTCTTTCACACAAATCGGCACGGAACGTTGGCAATTTCGCGTTTGATATTATCCCTGAGCTCTTCCAACATTGTTGGCATAAACCAATGACTTAACGCAACACCATAAAAGACCATCTTATTGAAACCACATTTCACTGGTTTCAAGTCCATCCAATTCTGGACAAAAACATGGCACAATAGCGAACTCCATTGCCCGTAACATGGTGATCATTTTCATCGACGAAAAAATATGGTCCAATCACACATCCGGCATGAAATCCTCACCACACGGCATTAACAAAGCCATTAAGCCGAAAATGAACTCAATCGCTGAAGATGATTTTTCGATGAAATTGTGGATTTTCTTCAGTTCTGGATCTTGTAAGGGTGTAAGCCAAGATTTTTACGCAAAATTCGCTACAATGTGGTTTTGATTCCCAATTCCTGTGAACGGCGTGGAATCGACTGCTTTTGCTAATTTTGAACTGGAGCACTTACGACTACGATATTTTTGGTACTTCGACTAGTGTGATTTCCCACTGCCACAGGAACATCCAATAGTGAATATTTTGACTTGAATTTATCCACTATAGCAAGCACAGCCTGTCCGCTCTTGACGTAGCAACTACCGACTTAGAACTGCGGTAGTAATTTTTAATAATTTCTAAATATTGCTCGTTCGTCAACTTCGCCATGATAAAAATGTTAACTTTGACTGACGTTTTGATTTTGACAGATCATGAAAAACGTTCAAACCGTTCGTATTAAAATACAAGATTGTTATGTCTCTATTCGAAAACCTGATATTACAGAACTTTATTGGTTTTCTGAACAGTTTTGATCCACATTTGGACTGATGTACATCTATTCTGAAGGTTTATTTTTATTGGCTCAATTTTCTTGCCAGAGGCGTATATTATAATGTCACCTGCGTTCACCATGACCTTAATTTCGGTGTTTAAGTGTTCTTTTTTCACACAGCGGAGAAATAAATAAAATCGGTGCTAATAGCGTTCCTTGCTGAAGACCCCGATTTTATTTGTTTTAAATGAAATTTTAAAGAACTGTTGTTAGGTTTCTATCAAGTTTTAATGTAATTAGTTTGTTTGAAGAAGCATTTAACCATATTGAAACGATATCAATCAAAGAAGCACCCACTATTGTTTAACTCACGTGTAACATATCTGATGCCAATTTTTGAATGGCGTGGACTGATGAGTATTCTTTCCTAAAACCGAATTAGTTTCCTGGGATAATTGGAGTGTTCATCCACATGTAGCTTTATACGATTTAAAGCATATTTTCAAACCATTTACTTATATTAGGAAGTCATCTTATAAACAGTTTTGCTGTTTTAATAGATTATTATTTATTTGGGGAATGCAAGCACTTTGGCGATTTTCCATGCAGCACGAATTTAACAGTTATTGATTATATTATCGGTTTATACATCTAAAGGTCATTTCTAAATCGTTGAATGTAATGCATATCAGAGAAACTATTTCTAATTTTACATATAAAGCTGATAAATCTTTGATTTGTAACCATTAAATCAGCGTTTAAGTTATTCAGTGAGACCAGAGAGATTTTATTATAGTCGATTAATCTGAGTAAGAGATATCCGTCTAGAAGGTATGTATAATACCCGAAATGCCAACCTCATCTGCACGTGGTGCTACTAATCGACCAACAATTCAACCTGAAAGCTCTGGCAACCGAGAACGGCGGGATAACCGAACACCCAGAACCTAGCAAACAATGTTCTGTCCATTGACCCCATGGATTCTGGGGTGAGCCAACCATTGCGATGAATAAGATATACGAAGTTAAAAAATGTCTAGATCACCACCTAGACAAATACACTTCGCGACTCAGCAGGAAAATGAAATTGCTGAACTACGCAGAAAATTTAGTGAAATAGAAAAAATGGCATCACAACTTAGCAATGAAATCGCTAAGTTAAACAAAGAAAATGAGGAGCTGAAGAAGGCCAGACTGTCGGAAATTTTGGGAACTGCTCTTACTAACGCCGAGTTTCATAAATGTGATGAAAAACGAGCAAGAGAAACTGATTGGATGCATAAACAGAAGAAAAGACCTAGAAAAAAACGAAAAGCGGAAGTCTCGCCAGTAGTAAATATTCACAAGCAAAAGTTAATGAAACTACCGTACCAGTGCCCTTACCTCAACCAAGACCAGCATCAAGAACAACGCAAGGTTGTAATGAACGCCAATTAATGTGATTGGCATTACAGAGCTTGCAAATATGAAACGGTGTTCACAAACGGGTATAGAGTTATGGCTAGAGCCATGGCTTCATCCCACCTGCAAGAAGGAGGATATAGTAAAAGACTTCAAGACGAAAATTGCAAATTGAAGACACGGTAAACTTCCTAAAACGAGAGAACATTTAAAATAGTCAAGGAACCAAGATCATTAAAAGGGGCCCGCTATTCATACTCACATTCAACAAAAGCGAAAAAATTAAAAATATTTTTAATATCAAAACAATTCTCAATATGAGGGTTAAAATAGAACCACTGAAATGCCAAAGCTATAACCACACGCCAATCGATCCAAAACTCTAACGTTACACGAGAGAGGATTCCAACTACAACTAGAATGGCGCTAAAACCGTAGCACATAAGAACAGAGAGGAGATCCTACTCGCAAACAACGCAGCAGTCCACTAATGCTACTAAAGAAAATTAGCTCGAAAGGAAATTCTGCAGTGGAACAAAAAAGTGGTCTAGAATTCTAGATGCTATATATAAGCGACTCGAAAGACAAGAAGAAACGAATGACAGAACACTTTGAATTGTCATTTGGAATGCGAATGGACCACCACAACGTGTTCCAGACAAGGAAACATAATTATCCTTTAGGTGGAAGAACTAACTTAGTTAGACACGGAAAGCTCGTAAAATCTGGCAGCAGACTCACAACAAATTAAAACAAATAACAAAGGAAGAAAAATGTATCTAACAAATTGAAACAACTAATAAAAGATACTAGCAAGATGGGTGCCGCGTTTGTTCACAATGGATCATAAATGAATTCACTTACTCTTCATATTTGACGCATTGCGATTTCTCTTTGTGTTCAAACACGAATAAATGGCTTGGTAGAAATCGGTGCAGATGAGGTCATGGCCGAAACAGAGGCCGATTTTGCAGAGTTCGACTAATCAAGTGTTTTGGATGGTTTAAAAGAGGATATCACTCCACTAAATATATCGAGCTGTAAGGAGAGAATGTCGACCAATTCGTTCCGTAAAATGTCAACAATAACAACGATGCGCCAAACAACATCTGGGGCGGTATGTTGTACCATCACTTCGAATCGAAATTCGAAAAAAGTCGAATGGCTGTATGTTGTATCATTTTCGAAAAGCAAAAACCATACAACTTTCACTTTTTCGATTAGACTTTTTTCGATTTCGATTCGAAGTGATGGTACAACATACCGCCCCTGTTGTTTCGTCAATGAGCATGAAATGATCGTCTTTAAGCTTTTCTTTCATTTTCATACGGTTAAATTTTCGTAGGAACAAAAAATAAAAATTCCTAATTGTTAAACTAGAAGATCAAAGACCTAGATTCATACCTCCTCGCGGTGTTTTTTGCTTCCAGCCCGATGCAAGGGAAATTCTGATTATAGTCAGTGACACTACACGTCACGGCGAGTTATTTGTTCGTGGAACCATATATCAAATCGGCGTCTGTTCTCCAAGTTAGGGGTGGCTGAAGCGGTCTAATTTATTTCAAGCAACTTGCTATAAAAATGTGTTCAAGGAAGGACTGCATGTTTTAAGATTTTTCATCAGGACGTGGCCCACACACGTAACAAGCGAGTTTAGCGTCAGGCTAACAACCTCTGATAAAAACAAATAAGTTGTGCAAGCAGGATCCATGAAAGCAGGATCCATGAGAGCATGGATCCTGCTTAGCATCTTAAGGCCTAGATATCTTCAAAATCTTGCGAACCAGGCAGAGTTACACATTAGAAGTACTTGCACTAAAGAGCTTAAATAGTCTGAGTGAGGGATCCATGACACTACTAATGGCTACACTCTTCATTACCGCGGTCATCAGAATGGGAGAGATTTTGGAGTTGGCTTCTCATCCATCGAAGCGTACCAAGAAATTTAACATCTTGAAATGTGTCCACCGAAGATACATCAGATGATGTCATGTAATGTCATCTACCGACATTAAAATCATCGTGGGTGAATTTTTTAATGTGTCTACCGAAGATACATCAGATGACGTCATGTAATCTCATGTACCGACATTAAAATCATCGTGGGTGAATTTAATGCAAAAAACCGGTAGAAGTGCAAAACGCATGGTATATCGGTCCTAACAGCTTACATCTCATGAATTACAACAACGGCCAACGCATCACCGACCTGGCAATAATGCATAATTTAGATGTATCAAGTACGTATTTTCCAAACAAGAGAATCCACAAAGTATAACGTGGAGATCGACTGATAGAAGATGGGAAAACCATATCGGTCCCGTCGTGATCTCTAAGAAACATTCCACGAGCATATCCGACGTTAGATCTTACAGAATTGCCGAAATGTACAGTGATCATTTGTTTGTCATATTCAGCAGTCACTGACAATCTAGATCGGCGCAGTAATAACCAAGAACCACCACTTGACATCCAGCAGCAGTAACTAGTTTTACGTTAGCCATAACTACCGTAGCACAAAACACTATAGGAAGACTACCGAGATCATGCTGTGATGATGATTGGTTCGAGCTTCGTGAAGAATAGTTGGCTTGCACTACACACTCTCGTGCTACGATAGCTACGACTAAATACCTACGGCAAAAGAAGCGCGAACATATGATACAATGCATCGAAATTATCAGCTTACAAGCGGAACAAGGAAATTCGAGACTGTTTTACCAACTCCAGGAACCATACTAAAGTCGTCCACTTAAGAAGTACAGCCATCAAAGACGGGACCTGAGAGCTGAGAACAATCGTGGCTGATACTCTCTCAGTATTGCAAACCTACTTCCAAAATCTGCTAAATCTGAATGACTAACATTAGAGTAATGACGAAGTGACCCCTATTCTACCAGGTGAAGCGGTCTTTGTCGAATATCTCACAATAGAGGAACTAGAAGCAGCTATTAGAAGACCGAAAATGGAAAGGTCTCAATCCGCGCAGAATTTATTGAGCTCTGGAGCACTAGTGTGTGAACAGCAGCAAAACCAAAATCATATACTGAGGCCTAACTATTAAATTCGGCATTCATTTTCGACGGCTATCGTTTTCCTATAGCAAGCGTAGAAACAAAAGAGAAAATAATAGTAAAAATTTCATAAACTCTTCTTTTGTCTACTATAGGAAACCGATAGCCTTCGAAAATGAACATCGAATTCAATAGTTAGGCCCCTGGCTTTCGAATGCGAGAATATCACATTTGTATGAACTACAACATAAAGAAACTTCCAGGAGGCAGTGAATTCATTGGATTCATCAAATCCAATCGAGTTAGATGGCTGGGCCACATTGTAAGATCCCCACAACAACTGATGATAAATACAGAGCTTTAACAACAACAAGCTGAACGCGTATTTTGATCCTAAAATAATAACAGGAGAGAAGAATTACCGAAACGCAATAGTGTATAATATATGTGTTTTTGTATTAGTAACAAACAAATTTGTTCGGACGTAACGCCACACCATTCGCAATGATTTTATTTTAGGTTAATAATTTTATATTTTGTAAATTTACAAATTTTATAATTTCAAATTTGTTCCCCATCTAGATACCATGGGAAAATGTCACAAAACAGGAGTGGAAGCACCAAAAATTTGAACCGATTCCACCCGGTTCGATAAATTTTGAAGCATATGGTCACAAAAACAACACACATACATGCGTAACAAATGACAGCACACTTATTCAAAATTGTGTATTATACGTCGTATACGTATACACAAATTTGTGGTTTCGTCTCCCAATTCTGGATCAAAATAGGCGTTCTGGTGTACGTCGTAGAGGAAGACTACGCCAGCTTGACGACGTCGACCAAGACATATGGAATGTGAAAGCTATAGAGAGAGACTTCTCTCGAGCAGCTCTAAATTTAAACATAAGCAATTTGGTAAGAAAATTAAAATTATCAAACCTCAGGACAATGTCGGTTTAAAAAAATGGAATATTTGAAATAACAAGCATCTTGCATAAAACAAATTTTTTTTAAATTAATTTTGGTTTAACATCATTATTATGGTTTCTAAATCTCTGCACAAAATATATTTTAAATTATTTACGTACTCACATATTTTGCATGTGTCATACATATTCTAGGCAATATTCTTTTAAATATTTTTGATATGACTTTTCTGTAAATTGTGCATATTCTAGAACAGATAGACATTTTAATGAGTATTTGGGAATTTTATAATCCACCACCTACACGAGTATTATTTCAGCTTACTACGAGCTTGGTAAATTTTCTAGACTTTATGATTAGCCACATTTTGCCAATTTTTGATATAAATACCAATTTTAAATTCCGTTCTTTTACGGTATAATAACGCAGTGCAATCCAATATCGATGTTTAGAAATATTATTAAATTACCTGATTTAGAAAATCCTCCAAAATTGTGCAAGTCAATTAGCATTTAAATATTCATTCTAGTTTATATCATGTAACTGTTCCATCGAGCTATTGGAAGCTTTTATCGCATCGTTATTTCATAGAGAGCAGTTTGGCACCGTAAATTTTGTAAACAGCGATAAGGTTTGGTGGACCAATTTTGATTATTGGATAAAATACACAACTTGGATAACTACACAACTATTTCCAAAACCATCCATACTTTGGAAAAATCTGCAAAAAAGATTAAAATAAAACCAATTAAATACATTTTTCAGAATTTTTTTTTAATTTTTTTTTATTTTGTTGCAATTTTTTTATTTATTTTATTTTTTATTTGTTTTTGTAATTTGTCATTCTTTTCTTTTTGTTTTGTGATAAACTATTCAAGATATGATTTGATAATTTATTTAATTTTTTGTTCATTTTCAATTTAAATTTTATTAATTAATCATAATAATAATAATAATTGATAATAATTTAAATTTAATTCAATAATAATAATTTTATATTCAAATATATATTTGTTGTTTTAAATTAGTTTCTTAAACTGTTTTACGAGTATATACATATTTGATTTCCATTTAGGTAAATTTAAAAAAATACAGAAATATTCCAATTTTTTTTTTTCATATAATTTAATACAAAAATAATAATTATTAAAAAATTAATAAACTTCATATAACGTAACAAAAAAATGGAATTTTTAAGATTCTTTTTTTTACTTGTATAATATATCTAAGTAAATAAATAAATAAATTTTTACGAGCATTTTTAATTTGTTTAAAATTTAATTCCTAAATTATTATATAGATTTTTTAAATTTATTTGTCTTTTAATTTGTATTTTTTTTGTTTGTTTTGTTTTAGAAACAAAATAATTTTATAAATAAAAATAATTATTTTAAATAAAGAGATATGTTTTATTTGTAAAAATAATTAACTTATAAATAATAAATATTTTTATAATATAATGAAATAAAAAAATGATTAGATTTTATAATTAATTATTTAGTTTATTTTTGTTTATTGTTTATTTAATAATGTGTTTGTTATAATTGGGCTGGCTATCTTGCTAACATATTGTGTTTGTAAATGATTTATTAATTTCTGCGAATTGAAAAAGGCTTAAACAAAAAATTATTTGATTACTTTATGAAGTTTCTAGTTCAGTAAAATTTATTTGTTTATGTATTTATTGAGTTATAATAATTAATTAAAAGAAATAATAAATATTAAATAAAATGTTTTTTTTTATTGAATGAAATTATTTAAATTTATAATTTAATTAAATAGAATATTTGTTTTATTTATATCTAATTAAATAATTACACTTGAAAATTTTGTTTTATAATTATGTTGGAATGACTGGATTTGTGTTTTGGCGGATTAGATCTAGAGAGCGCGTCAATTGTTTGTTTGGTATTATGGGTACAATACTTTTATATAATCCATCACAATATCAGTTCAATTCGAACACAAAATAATTTTAATAATATAATTTAATTTATTTACGATTGTCTATCGACGGTGGGGGAGAACATTCTAAGGCATTCTGTCTATATAAAAGATTTTTTTTTTCCTAAACATTAAAATAAATTTTGGTCGTGATAATGTTTTTTATTTTGTATTATTGCAGACAGCTGACTTAAGTATAGAGGCTACTACATCATTTTAATCAGAAGAACATCGCATAGCTTAAGATTATAAAAAGGAGTCAAAAGAGAGTACATATAATAAAAATTGACCCAAGCAGTATGTCAGGAACATTTTTACTGGTTTTACTGGAATAAGTTATAATTCAATTCAACCTTCAATTTACATACAAAAAGCTTTCGTGATCGTTTTTTTTTTAATTTTCATTCGCTAACTTTTTTTAATATTCTTTCTGGAATGTTGGAAGTTCATAATAGATACATAATAGATTGCGTGCGGAGCAACATTTCTCCGAACATATAAAATGGAATGTATAAAAGGCTATGTTTTATTGAAAGATGTCTGGAAACTCAGTAGTAGAGGAAGTGATAGTCAACCGTTAAAGGTTCTTACCTTTAACAGATCGGAATTCATCTTTCTTTCCGAGTTGATGGGATCTAACCAAGTTTTCTGTGGCGAATGATCTTGTCACGGAAAGCCCGAAAGAGTATTTAAAGTATTTTAAACTTTTGCTCGCTCATGTAGAATAAAAATTAACAATTACATATTAAACATCTATTAGTCGACAGTTCAAAAACAACAGTTGCCGAAAGCAATAATTTATCGAAAAAAATATTTAAATAGCTAACCATATATTTTCCCTTTGAACAATTTTATTAAAAGTTAGTGGCAAGTATTCGAGTGGCCTGAATCAATTGCGAATTTAGGTTAAACCAATTTAAGTAGTCCAAAGCACTGGGGCAAAAGTTTCGTCTAATAATTTTTGACGATGGTGAATTTTATTGGATTCCAAAATCAACTTCGGATCGCCATCGCTTTTGATAAACTGTCATTTGATAAAGTTCGTGATTTTTCATGCCATTCGAATAAAACTTGGTTTGGATGAATAAATTAAATTCCATTAGAGTGGGATGCAGTTCTGAAAAATGGTAAATTTGATTTAAACTACGCATAGGTTATGAAAAATGATCATTTCAAAAGTCCAAATCCAATCAGCGTAGGATAAAAGTTAGTTTAAACGATGTAATTCTCATTCCAATACGAGTTCCGGTTATAGTTCTATGAAGTAAAATGAATAGCACTTAGCAAATTCTCAGCAGATTGAAACCCGGTCTGTATTGATGGTCTGTCTGTATGAATTCATCTTAAATGTAGTTGTGGAGAGTGGCCAATTTAAATGGAACTAGCCGAATATTTTATTTAGCTGATAATACTTAAAATCAAAATACCGAATCCCCGAGATCCGGCTTAATTGTTTTCAAAATACTATAGTAATTTTGCTATCACTTCTGGAACTCACCATCATCAAATTTTCCAAAACTTCAACTGGAACTCATATTGGAATGCCAGTTTTATCATCCAGTTCGGATGATAAATGTTTTATTTTCATTTAGATAAATGGCTTAATTCCACTCAAATTTATAATTTTCCAAAATCCATGCTGTTGTCCTTCCCGGTGAGGGGTCGTTTCGATTAATTGTTTATTCGGTGAATTGTTCTTTGCGATAAACTGATGTGTTTTTTTCAAAAATGGCGGTTATATTTTGCACCAACATGTTGGTGTCAGCTGATGGGTCAGAAATGTGACCAACATGTTGGTGGGTCAAAAAATTTCATTTAATAAAATTGCGCATTATTTCAAGAGTTTAGGTGCAAATTTTTCTTATCGATAAAACCTCCATATCAATCATTAAATCTCCACAAGCTTTTAAAAACTGTGTCTAAATAAAAAATAAGTTCTTCTAAGTTCTCGGATACTTGAACATTAATTGGAAATTTCTATGAATTGATGCTTTTCTTAGTAGTAGGTGGAGGGGCGGTGATTTAGTTTTCTAGTTTTCTTCCAATTTACGATTTATGTTATGCTGTTCCCATGCTGTGATCCTAAGTTGTACAAACCCAAGTATCGGTTGCTTGACGTGTCCAAATATCTTTTTCTTTCCCAACTGTCTAAAAAACAAGCTCTTGCCATCCCAACACCCAGAAAGTCATTCTTCAGAGCTATCGGACTAGACACCTATAAAAAAGTGTGGGAATCTTTTAGATTCCCAAATTCTTATTTTAACTTGTAGAGCTCTGTCGCCAATCTGATCCATTTTTACCAACCGCAGTGTGTTGCCATTGATGTAAAGTATTCATCCTTCTTATCGGCGCACAAAACATTCCCCAATCTGTTATTGGGCCAGCTCAAACCTTCATGAAATTAACCCCTCCAAGAGCCGGGAATTTGCTTTTATCGTTATTGCAGTTCTCATCTCCTAGATGGCAATAATGATACTTTACATAAGGTGCTAAACTGTATTTTGGCACTTCCAGTGGTAACCGCAATATAAATCTTTGCCTGTATCCGATTTATTAACTCATCACATGAACTATAACATTCTTCTAATGATCACGTCGTTGTGTTTTTTTTAGCTCGATGAAGCAATAAACTTAAAAATTTCATCCATCAAAGCTTTTTGATTCAATCCGCCATTATTTTATATATAATAAATTAAATTTAAAATTATTTGGTTTCTGTTGTAGATTTTTACTATAAATAAAAAATATTGAAAAGTTTATCAGAAGTGGAATGTGTCTTTACGATGTTCTTGGTTGTTAATATGTCGGAGAATTAAGTAGCAAAGTGAGGCTACCGAAATACTATTTTCTGAGAATTTTCTGGTTTGACGTGCAGAGGTGGTTTCTTCTGATAATTCTACATTATTGTTGAAGAGCAATGTCGTCGGCCACCGGACAAGTGGTGCAGTGGTTAAAGCTTCGGCACTTGGACCGGGAGGTAGTGGGTTCGAATCCCATCAGAGGCTAGATGCAAATCGAATTTTCACCATCGATTACAATCGGTGATGTTAATAAACACAACTAAGACCCTCTGATGGAGTGCAGAATTCAGCGCCGACCCACCGCCCATGTCAATGTACAGGTTGACATGGAGCTTGCAATGTGCAGGTGGTATACTGTAGTTGTGTGAGTAGGTGAATGGGTTAATGATGTGGCGTGAATGCGTGGTGGTATCACAATGGGCCAAAAATGGCCTAAGTGTCAACCACTGAAACCTAACCTAATGTCGTCGGCCGCGTGTTCGACGGAATATAATGATATAGTGGCTATACTTAAGTATTTATCTGCGAAAGGGACGTTTGAAAATTCTGGGATTTTATTGTACGTGCCTTTTATTGAACAAGTCAATAAACATAAAGATACATGACCTCCTTAAAAACAACTAACGCAAAAAAAAAACTTCGGATGTTTCCTTCAATGCAAACTGACAAAAATATTTATAAACCTAACAACATTTCTTCGAATTCCTAATATTAAATAAAAGAGAATGGCCAAGCCAAATAGAAATTTTATGCTGATAAAAAAGCAAGCAGGTCTTAAACAAAAAACACCGTCTTAAAAAAAGCGTAGTTTTGTGTGAAGTAGGCACAAATGAATGTCATTTTCTGGTGTTTTATTTTTGGAAGACATTCATCTTCCAAATATCTAATCATACATTTAAACATAAAACTAAACGATTCCGTCAATCTAACCTATATAAGTATATAAAAAACTATAATCTATAATCACGATTTTCAATATAACATAACTTACATTTCATTTTGATCAATCGAAAAACTCTGACTTTATTACACCGGTGCCGATCAAATCTTATCAAAATATAAAAATACCCAATCATTCGAATTTTAATATCTACATATCACAGCTTCAACACCGCTGTAATCGTAGCCATAGTTTTTCCCAAAATGAATATAATTTTTCTTAATCTCGTATACGTTGGGTGTTTAACACCTCTTCAAAAGCTTACCAAAAATGATTATATAAATAAAGTAAAGTACCAATTTGGAATGGTCGGGGTACACCAAAACTTATCACAATCCAGTCATATATCCAAATTTGTATATATAAAAATCTCATTGCAGATCGCTTGTCATTTTTGTTAAATCTAATTAATTTTATTTAATTTTTTAAAAATTTGTTCATTTTTTTCTTAAGCAATTTGTTTTTCAAACATATAGCAATAATAATAACTGTTTTAGGCTTAAATAATGTTTTGTGTATTAAAAAACACCAAAAATTAAATATTTTCAAGCCATAAATTAAATTAATTTTATTTGTGTATTTTTTTTTTTTTTTTGTTTTAATTTAATTTGTTAATTTTGGAACTGTGCGCCGTGATTTGATTTGAAAAAAATTTAAACAAAATATAAATAATTTCGATAAAAAAAATAAATAATAAATAAAATTTAATTAATAGGACAAAATATTAATCTAAGTAAATTATAATATTTGTTGTTTTAACCAATTAATAATATATAATATTAAAATATAGAGTTCAATAATGCTGGATGGAAAATCCGCGAATATGGTCATGCCGAATATCTTCCTACAAATTAATTAGATACCAGTTAGCTGATTTTTATTTAATTATAAAAGTCTTTTGTATTTAAGTTTTGTATTTTTTTTTTTAATATCATTAAAATAATTTACTTATTGACTAGAAAAAATAGAATTTGTTTTTGATTTAATTTAAAAAATATTTGGTGAAAAGAAAAATCAAGTGGAAAATTGTTAATATAATTTGTATGTGTATGGTTAGCAAATATTTACAGATAAATGTGATAAATAATAAATTAAATAGTCCAACAAATTAAATTACGCAAACGAATTGTGCTCGTGCATATAAGGACTTCGCCTCTTAATTTACCCATAATACTAAATATATGTTAAATATGTTAAATATTTAATCAAATATTAAAAATAAAGAGAATTTGGAAGTATTGCGATTTGTGAAATTAATCACGAATTAATATCTTCAAAAAACTTCGATAAAGAATTAACTTGTCGAACTGAAAAATTTATTAAACAAGCGCTAAATCAGTAAAATGAATGTGGCGGTTGAAAAAACTAAAGCAGGCAATTTCACTTATAAAATGAGTACATCGGGTAACTCACGTTTTGATTCATGTCAAAATATTCAAAAATGTCATTTTCGCGTATATGTAAATAACAACATGTACATATCAGGCGTATATTTCTACAGTTCTATAGCAGCTTTCGTGTGGACAACATTCAAAGTGAAAAATAGAATTTTCGAATTTCGTAGTGTTAAAAATGATTTTAAAATAGTCAGTGTAATTTATTCAAATGAATAATTACGATTTTTGGTTTATTGGGTTTTGGGAGAGAAACATCAGCAAGTAAAGAATAAATTTAGTAATCGCAAAATATCGGTCTTTTATTTAAAGATAAAGTAACATAATAATAATTAGCGACGTAAGAAAAAGTGCTTTGTATAGAAATTATACAAAATTTGTGAAATTACAGTAGAAATCGCGTGTATAATAAAAAAATAGTCGAAATATAAAATGGATGCTAATAATAATTCGGGTTTATGGAATCCTTTGTAAATGGGGAAAATTTTTGCTGCTATTTGGATAGATTGGAAAATTATTTGAAATTAACCAAAATTTATAACGAAAAGGTCAAGGTTATGTTGTTATCCAATTTAATCGCACCATGTGCAAGCACAAAATTTTCAAAAATATGTCTACCAAAGAAACCAAAAGATTTTACCTACGTCGAAATCATTGAGAAATGCAAATATCTATTCACACTGAAATATACTGTGTTAGTGTAGTAAAATTTAATAAAATGATTCAGCAAAAAGGAGAAAGCATAAATGATTTTGCAGTGGAATTAATTTTTGTCTGGTAACACTTTTATTCGCCAGACTGTGGATTGTAGTTTTTGCATTATGTAGTACTTCATTCTAATAATATAAAAAAGAGAGGAGGCCATTTTTTTGTTTAATAAAAATAAAACGTTAAAAACATACAATTGTTTTTCGTCAGCGTCTTTAATTTGGTGCAAACCTGACTTTTAACAAGTGAGAATTGGGATAAAGTATACATACCGAGTAAAAACTATTTACATTTAATTAAATTAAATTCAATTTAAAAAAAAAAAAAAAATGGCACACAAGGAGACGCAGATAATTTTTCATCGTCGCGAGAACGATTGGCAACAAAACCGGAAATAGTAATAAAGAAAGTGATAGTGAAGTGAAAATAAACCAAACAGAAAACATAAAAGACAAAAGTGAAAAAGAAAACCTAAACATACAAGATAGAGGATAAATAAATGTAAACCAAGATAGTACGGAAATACAAATAGATGCTATGGATAAATAACTATAAGAATAATAGATACATCCCACGAGACAAAGGCCCGTATACACTAGAAATCGAGAAGAAAGGGATAATAGACATAGAAATAGTAGCAAAAATAAAAGGGTTAAACTTCGGTGTAACAATTTCCATTAAACAATTTGGAAAAAACAGAGTAAAAATACAAACGAGGGAAATGGAGACAGCGAACAAAATATTGAATAGCGTCGATTTGTGAAGAATCCACATGTGTAAACCATACATACCAAATTTTATTTTAGAGGCAATTGGTTTCATAAATAAAATACCGACAAATGCAAATATGGACGCATTAAAAGAAAATATAAAGGCCAGAAGCAAAAATAATAAAATTGGAAAGGATAAATAGGTGGAACCAGATAACAAAAGAAGTAGAACCAACACCAGTGTAGCAATTGTACAGAAACTGACCATAGAAGACAGGACTGTAAAAACGAACAACGATGTTAGTACTGCGAAGGAAAACACATAACTTTTAGTGGATTTTGTGAAGAATTTATAAAGCAAAAGATGATAAAGCAATTAATAATAACTAAAAAGATAACGTATGGAGGCCAAAAGGACAGTTGAGCCACCTGAATTTACAATGGACATGAACGAATTTCCAAACTTACAAGAAATGCAGAGAAGGGAATTACCTGAAGGAAGACAGAGAACGGAAATTCCAGAAGAAATTGAAAAGAAAAGGAAAGAAATGAAGAAGGTCGAAGAGAGGATGGTCGAGGAAAACAAAAAACTACAAAACCAAATAATGGAATTCAGTAATAATATTATTGAAATAAATAAAATAAATCGAAAAATACAAGCAACTTACCCATGGATACCTGAATACAGCATCGAATGAGCCCGGAAATGATATCATATTGACTGAGATAATTGAGCAGTTGGGGATCATGGACAAAATGATCAAAAAAAAAACTACAACAACACAAATGATGAAACAGAAAAATTTAAAAATATTACAATTAAATATAAGAAGCATCAGAACCAATAAAGACGAATTAAAAAAAATAGTAAAAAGATTGATTTTGAGTGCATAACTGAGACTTGGACCAACGAAAAATATGTCATAAAAATAACTAAACACAGATTGGACGGTAATGGAGGAGTAGCCATAATTATAAATAAGAAAATAAACATAAAATAAGAGAAAATAAATACGAGCCCATAGAAAATATAAGTGCAGTAATAGTAGATGAAAACGGAAACAAAATAAAAATTATAAACATATATGTATATACCACCTAGTGGAATCTTCAAGATGACGATTAACGAAAATTTACCAGAAAGCGATAATCTGGATTTCAAAGAGAAGATTTCCGCGTACCTAGATTGTTTTGCTATCAACTTGCGTGAGATTGGTAAAACAAATAAGGCTGAAATTGAAATAAAATTAAATGAGGAAAATCCTGTTCTTTACTATCCATATCGCTTATCATGGCAACGCAACGCAACGAGAAAATGTTAAAAAACAGATAGAAGAATTGTTAGAGTTAGGAAATATTAAACATTCTGCGTCGCCATATTCTCCTTGAATCGTCGTAGTAAGAAAGAAAACAAGCGAGTAACGTTTATGTGTCGATTATCGTCGATTAAATGGGAAAAGGGTAAAGGACAGATATCCCTTACCCAATATCGAAGATTCATTACAACGATTGACCAATAAAAAATAGTTTACGATCCTTGATTTAGCTTCTGGCTATTATCAAATTCCGGTTGCAAATAATTCTAAGAAAGTTACATCACGAGTCACTCCTGATGGGCAGTACGAGTTCGAGCGAATGCCTTTTGGATTAGCAAATGCACCGGCTATATGTCAACGTTTAATGGACGGCCTGTTATTAACAAATCGCCGCATGAAATGCTTTTTGGATTTTCACCAAAACCGCTACTTGGTGATAAGCTTCAATTGACTCTATTAGAAGAAAAGGAATCATCCACTAATTTTGAGCAGATTAATCATTCCCACGTCAGGGAGGAGGCTTTGAATTAAAAATACTGAAGGATCAAAAGCAACAAATAATAAGATTTGATGCCAAACACCGAACACCAGATAAGTATAAAGTTGGTGATAAGGTTGTTGTGTATACTGCGGCCGTCTCAACTGGAGAAATCCAAAAATTGATGAAACGATGCCGAGGACCAGATACAGTCGTTGATATATTGTATGGAGATCGACATCGTATCGAAGAACCAACGCAAACTGATGGTCGACGCTGTTTTAGAGGGATATTTCCATCCGACCAATTGAAGCTGGTTGAGTTTCCTGACGAGGATGAATGACGATGAAAGCGAAGATAAGTGTGACACCCCTACATGTCAGGATGGACGAGTATAAGATGAAGAAACTTAACGATCTGCCATCTATAATATTTTTTTTTTAACTGAAATGTATTTTGTGTTGTCTGGCAACACTTTTATTCGCCAGACTGTGAATTGTTGTTTTTGGATTATGTAGTACTTCATTCAAGAGAGGAGGCCATTTTTTTGTTTAATAAAAATAAACAATTAAAAAAATAATTTTTTTTTTTCGTCAGCGTCCTTAATTTGGTGCAAACCAGACATTTAACAATGGTGCAAGCGGAATGATGTCAGTTCGGCAGTTATAAGGACAAGGCATTGAGAAACCAGTTTATTGCGGGACTTTTTGACAAAAAGTTACGTGCCGAATTAATGGTTTTGGATGAAAAGAAATTGTTTAAAGAAGTAGTTCAACGTGTGACAGTGGAGCTAATAAACATAGATGTTGAATTTAATAGTGGAATACGAAGTGATAATTCAAAGGAAAACTTGGGCAATTGCATCATAAAGAAAATAGTCATCAAGCATCACAACAATATAGAACGACTAGAGATAATGATTTAAATGCAATTTGGAGAATTTTCAAATACAGTTAATATCGCAGATTCGAAATTAAAGTTTTCAAATGTTGAAATTTTGATCGCTAATAGTCGAAGATAAAATTTGTAGGATGGAATGGATACGGATGCATGTGTCAGTCTATGTAATTTTGATCATTATCAGAGAAATTTTTCGCATATTAAATTAGGAAATATTAAGGGACTATTGTCGGTGTTGACTGAATTTTACTCCAATTCTTCACAAGGCGTATTCCTTACCTTTTAGTTTGATAGAAAAGGTCGAAAAGAAGTTTAATCAGCTAGTAAAGGATGGTATAATTACTCCCATAAATAATTATCCCCGTACAGTTTCGGAAGGGGCATCATCTATATAGTTGTGGTTCCAAAAGAAAATGAACAATTAAGGATATGTGTAGACTATTCTGTTACTATTAATAAATATGTAAAATCACAATATTATCTATTTCCTGTTATCGATGAACTATTGGCAAGCCTGGCTGGCTGAAAATACTTTGTGTCATTAAATTTAAAAGGTGCCTATACTCAATTAAAGTTAAGTCAAGAGGCGCAAGAAATTTTTACAATAAATGCACATCGGGGCTTAAATAAACGAATGCTAAATGGTTTGAGATCAGCGTCATCATTCTTTCAATCGATAATGGACCAAATTTAGATGAATATGGAAAATACATGTTGCTATATAGACGATATAACTACTTATAAATAGTACACTTTATGCGAAATTAGTGTTAGTTATTCAGAAATTGGAAAAATATAACGTTAAAGAAAATTACGATAAATGTAAAATCTTTGTTGAAAAATTAAATTATCTTGGACACGAAATTTCTAGTTCAGATGTAGGTCTATGTGGTGAGAAGGTCAAATCAATTATTGAGGTGCCACCCCCAACCAATGTTACAGAGTTGAAATCTTTCGTTGGTGCATTGAATTTATTATTGGGTTATTGCGGAAATATTCAAAATGTGGATGGCATAATAAATGTCAAGAGGTATTTGAGCAATGCAAATCGGACATGTTATGTAGTAAAATTTTGAAGTTTTGCAAAGAGGTATTTTTCGAATCCCGAGAGAAACTTTTGCAGTAGTGTTCGCTAGGCACCATGTGAAATTATCACATAGGGATCACAAATCGTTGGAAAGTATATTTTCGCAGAAAATGGTCAATCAGCAGGCATTGAGTCCCACTTTCAAAGGTATACCAATAGATTAGCAAGGTTTGATGTTATTTTGAAATACAGAAATGGGTGTGAAAATGGTAATGGTCTCAGTAGATTACCAATCAATGATGAACTGTCAGATGAGGATAAGAACGAACAAATGATTGGTGTAATTGATCATATAGTAAGTGGTTGGAATATTAGCAACATCCCAGTAGATTTCAAGAAGTATTATTTGAAAAATTCCGCTTTGTCTGTCGAAAAGAGGGTTTTATATGGCGATCGGTTAGTTATTCCGAAGAAAATTCAAAGTGATGTTTTGAGTCCGTTACATAATAATCATGCTGGAATCATAAGGATGAAGGTTTTAGCGAGGGAATATGTATATTGGGAAGGTATTAATAGGGACATTGACAATTTTGGCAGAAGTTATGAGTCATGTCAAGTAAAAATAAATCGATTAAAATTTGTTCGAACTTACTAGTAGTCCATTTGTAAGAATACATGTAGATTTTTTTTATTTTCGAGGAAATTAATTCTTGATCGTGGTGGATGCGTGTAGTAGATGATTTGAAGTTTTACTGATGCAGGGAACAAATGCTCTAGTATCAGACAACGGACTTCCGTTTAGTAGTGAGTCATTCAGTTTATATTGTATTGATGAACGCATAGAGTTGATACACAGTCCACCATACCACGCCTCTAGAACTGGCCAAGCAGAACGACCAGTTCGAACGACAAAGGCCGTATTACGGAAATTTGTATTGGATAGTACTTAAGAGATTAAATTATATTCTCCATATAAAGAAAGAAGTAGAAAAGTTTCTCAGAAATTATAATAATTTGCCGTGTACAAGAGGCAAACTTCATTCCATCAGAATAGATATTTTGTTTCAAACGAAGAACAAAATTTGGCTTGTTACAAATGAACAAAAATGTTGTAACAGAACAAAAAGAGTCAATAAAACTAGAAACAGATTGTAATGTTGAGGAAGATAATGAAGTTGGAAAACTAAATGTGAAAAACGATAGGAAAGTTAGGTTTAGTGATGAAAAAAATATTGATTATTATGTAAAGAAAAAAATAATGAGGAAAAATGGTCAAAAAAGCAAATTAGTTTATAGGATTAAAGTAGGTAATTTGGTTAAACTTGCACACATAAACCAATTTAAAAATCGATGTACCATGTAAAATTAAGATTAAAGCCAATTATAGAGAGCAGAAATCTTATACCAGAACATCAATTTGGGTTTCGAGAAAGGCACTCAACGATAGAACAGGTACATAGGATTACTTATACAATTGAGGAGGCGCTGGAAAAAAAGGAAGTATGTTCAACAATATTCTTAGACGTAGCCCAAGCATTTAATAAGGTTTGACACCGCGGTCTAGAATTTAAGCTCCGACGAGATTTGCCAAAACAACATTTTCAATTGCTAGTCTTACATCAACGACCGTTAGTTCCGGGTGAGACAGGACGGGGAATACTATAAACAAATAGGGAATTAGAATACATTCCGATTGGTCTGAATTCACAACAAATTCCATATTATGATAATGTTAGGTGTCTCGGCATGACTCTAAACTCAAGTGGAAAGCCCAAGTTAAAAAGAAAAGGCAAGAACTGAATTTAAAATTCAGAAAAATGCACTGGCTTATTGGAAGAAACTCCGAACTGACAATGCACAACAAACTGCGGTTATATAAACAAGTCCTAAAACCTATCTGGACATATGGTATTCAGCTTTGGGGCTGCCCAAGAAAAACTACAGTGAAGATCATTCAAACATTTCAAAACAAAGTACTACGTAGCATTGTGAATGCTCCTTGGTACATTAGAAATGACAATTTCCATCGAGACCTAAACATATTCCATGTCAGCGATGAAAAACAAAAATTTGCAAGGAATCATGTACTGTGATTGCAGCAGCATGACAACGAGGAGCTACGGAACCTACTGGATCGCACCAATGGACCAAAGCGCCTAAAATAAACAAAGCCTTTCGAATTAGTGGTTCCTTGAGCCGCTTAAATCAAAGGACTGGCAGAGCTGGGATGAACCGATAGGTCTCATCCCTCAAGAGTAGACTACTAAAATAATAAAACAATTACTAGATAATCTATAACATTAGTTGTAATATTATACAGAAATAAAGATTTCTTAAAAAAAAAAAAATAAAAAAAATGTAAAAATCAAAACAACAATAATGGTACAGTTCTTGATAATAACGCAAAATGTTTAGTAAATAAAGTCAAAGTAGAAAATACAAGTGAGAAAAGAATCTGCAGACCTCCAAAGCGTTTTGATGATTCTATTCGAAATTAAGTTTAAATAGATAAAAAAATATTAAATTAAGTTGCATACTAACGGTTTTTTAAGTTAATTAAATTTGAAATATAGAGAGATGTAATGTATTGAAAATATTTAATAAATAATAGCTAATTCTGTGAAACAAGTGAAATCGTCAGTAAATACAGATCAAACTATAAAGTTAAATGAAAATAGAAAATGAAAAGTGAAAAACAATAGAGGTGAAATTATAAAATTAATGAAAAATGCAAACCGTTTAAATAAATTAAAACGAAATAATAAAAACTCAGCAAAAACCAACAAAATAACATATTTTGATGAAAACAAGATGGACGAAAACAAGTTGGACGGCATAGAAATTGAAGAAAATTCAAATCCAGGGTAATCCAATTCGAGGGCTTCAAAAGATTTGAACCACCAGCACAAAAAAAACGAAACCAGGCCATACTCCAGGAACAAAAAATGAAAATACATCAGGAAAAATAAAAACAGATATCAACCGGATGATATCAAACCATATTATGTTATAAAAAAAAATAGGAATAGAGGACATGGTGATCGCTGAAAAATTAAATACACTCAATTTTATCAGTTAGACAGTTTGGCAAAAATAGAGTCAATGTACACACCAGAGAATTAAACATCGCAAACAAAATATTAAATAGCGTAGATATATACCAAATTTCATGCTTGAAACAATAGGCTTCATTAACAAAATTCCCAAAAATGCAGAGATGGATGTAATAAAACAAAACGTTTCATTCATCAAACACAAAAATACATAGTTTCAATTGCAGCAGCAAAAATATTGCAGAGGAATGGAAAAATGCATTAACGGTGCAGAACAGGGTCACACTAAAACGAATTATAAAAACGACACCAAATGTTACTACTGTGGGGAAAACCATGTAACATATCACTTTCTCTGTGAAGAATTTAAAAACAAAAAATAAATTAAAAACATGATGGTTACCTAAAAGGATGCCCTACAGAAAAGCAAGAAACATAATAAAACCAAGGATGTACCAAAATATTTTAATTTAAGGCAAGAGAACTTTCCGTCCATTGAAAATAACAATAAAAACAAAGAACTTGAAAAGTGGAAACAATTAAAAACAAAATTCAAAACGAAATTATGAAAGGAAAATAAAACATTAAAAGATGAAATCAACGAAATAAAAAATAAAATAATAGAAATAACAAAAACTAACAATAAAATACAAACAACAGCTGAATACTTATTAAATACATGAAACAAAGAACCAAAATCAGTTGTAGTAGTTTTGGAAATTCTTGAACAAATACAACACTTCGACAAAATTGTCACAACAACAACAAAAGCAATACCGAATCGAAAAATGATGATGTTAGAACATCCCAGCCCTGGTCGAACACTTGCGTCGAATTAAAAAATAAATCCTTTGAAAGGTTTTTGAAACAATAAAATAAAACCGGTTAAATTCTTGCTGCTTTTTCAGCAGCCAATCCAGAATTGGCCACAAATATTATCGTCCGTAATGCTGAGATTAAAATCAATTGAAACGCTGAATATTTCATTAACTATTGTAGATCAACCACACAGTTGGCAGCACAGTTTATGAAGACTAATAACAACTGCGTTCCACAAACAGAGTTCATAACTATTCTAAATGGCCACATCAATAAACTAACGCCAAACCATAGTTTTTCAAAAGTGTTTGGAAGAATTGAAATATCACATGTGTTATTAAGGACAAATCCCCTTCGATGTCCCTTGTGTTTGATTTATCGAAGTTATCGATTAACTTGAAAGAAACTCTGGTAATCTAGAAGAGCAACAAAACTCGAAACATTCTTCAAAGAGAATTACAGCGTACCATGAATTAAACACTATTTAATAATTATAGTCCCTGATGAACACTATACGTGATTGAGGATAATCAGAGTCTATTGTTAGGCAGTTCCTGACAATTAGCAAGCAGCTTATAAATGGCAAAATAAAAATTTAATAGTGTTTTCACCAACTATCAAAATAATTTTAGATACTTTTCTTGATTCAATTAGATCACGTATGCGTACATATTTTTTAAAACAACATTATAGTTGGTACAAAAATAACTCGACCGGATTTATCTTAAATTGAAAGGTCACCTATAAATGACCTTTATATTTAATTAAACTGCGTTTATTTTTATTTTTTATGGTTCGAATTCTCAATAGTTATGCCTAAGAACCTTTTACGGTACCTTTCCCTTTATTAAAAGCAACGAATTTGTAAATTGCCTAAAAAGTTGGTTTGGTATGCGGTATCTGTTTAAACGTAATCTGACCATAAGAAGGCATGAAGACGTTTTCAAATGTTATCGATTTGATTGCGAGATGACCTCGCCATGGTACACATAAACCTGCATTTTTCGACATGTAAGAGAAAGGTCGTCAAAAGATATTGGCAACGAGACAAACGCATACATATTAGAAAGTAAATTAACTTATTACTTAAGATTCGATCGAACTACTTCTTAAACAATGTAGCAACAACAATAGAGCCAACAAATTCTTTCGCGCGATTTTATGCACGCACAAGAGCTCAACAAAATAATTTTGTAATTTTTCCAGCCAGTATGTTTGTATCTATTTATAAAAGTATTGCCACGCTCGGCTGCTACACATCCATGATGGTACCATGGTGGATTATATCTCATACATACAAGAATAACATGATTAATTTCTAGGATTTCAAACATATAAGTATTAACTTTGAAAAATTAAGGATAAATAACGAAACGTGTATTTTAATCTTCTTACATCTTTTTCTAAAAACTTAACTCCTCACATTTCTAAAAAAATAAAGAAAACAATTAAATTTTCTTTCTACATCAACACAATTTTAGACAAATCAGATTTATCTCCAAGGTTTATAGGATACCATAGGTACAATATTCTCTATTAATATCGCGTTATTGATTATGTTCGAATTGCCAAATGAGCCATAATATTTGTCAATGACCTACAACACATATTATGTAATATACGGCGAATATGCTGACATATACGGTACGAGTAAAACATAAAATTAAAACTGACGCATATGTGTATGCATACGGTATTGAAATGTTATTATGTATGTATCTCGAAAATCATATTAGCGTATATTTTTGTATTACTAATTAGCAATTTTTATAATTTAATTCTAACTTTACGCTAGAATTATTTTAATAATGGAACTCGTTGATCGAAGTCGTCTGGCTACTAAAATTACTTGTGCTATATACGAGTAGAGTATACACATACACTCAGGTAAACCATGCACACTCCACACATCACATCACTAAAAAATAGGGATCTGTCACGAACGATGGAATATGGCCAACAGTGCAGGTACGGGAAAACATTTAGGCCCGATTTTATGAACGAGGATAAATCACAAAAAATCCAAGAGTAATGATTAATCATTACTCGAGAGTTTTATTTTTTGGCGATTTTATAAACGACGATAAATAAATATTTACTCTCTCTTTTATTGCAGTTTTATAGCAGTTTTTTGTATTACTGGCAATACTTTTTTTACGTTTCTCATCAATTGTGTCAATTTTGATAAATATCAAAGTGTTAAAGTTTAATTAAATTCAATATTAATAAATATTTAGTATAGACCTACATTTTACCTACTGTAACTATAAAACTATTTTTGTTCATCAAATGGAAAATTGTATGTGATATTTTTGTGTTTTTAAGATGGAAGGATCAACGTCATCATCATCGTCAAAGCAATCTAATTTATAATACTTAAGTAACATACTTCAAATATTGGATCCGACGAATCAATATTTTTAAGTGGACGAACGGATGGTTCTATAAACGAATATATGCAATTTGTCTGGCTAATTTTAGGTTTATAAGGTCCTCTGCCTATTTTAAACCTCTCTGCATTTTCATCTGCGACAACTTTTCTAAATTCTCCTAATTTATTTTTGAGGCAATTAAAAAATAGTATTCGTTTTTTTGTAAATATTTTTATTTCAAAAATAATGTTCAAAATAATGTGTATTTTTTAAATATTAATATGTCACATGCCGAAAAATAGAACAACAACAAAAACTACTTTTATCCTCTGATTTAAACACCAAAAACAGAAGATAAATCAGCGGATAAATTAAAACTCTCGGATTTTATGTTTTGTTTATCGTCGCTCATAAAATGCAAACAATGGATTAATCCTAGATTAATCGTTTATCCCCGTTCACAAAATCGGGCCTTAATGTAACTTATAAAATCGGTTTTTCTTTTCTAGTTTATCGGGTATTTACGAAAGCTACGCAAATTTAAGCAATTTCATTACCGGCCTATTTTAAACCAAAATGGCACACAATTTGTCACATACAATACAGCTATGATATTTGAAATTTTTATTTCATGAAGCGATAAAACTTTTATTTTACTCAATCGAAGGTCTTAAAACTTTATAAAGCTTACGTTAAGACCTGTTATGGAATTTTACTTTTTTGTCCGGGCTCCTAAATCCTGTCTTGATAGAATTGGCAGAATTCAGAATAGGCTTGTTCGCATGATAAACGATGAGTACACTGCAATCTTCCTAGATTATTTAGAGAACAGGAGTAGTGTGAGTCCTCTAACTGTATTTTACAAATTTTATTACAGTAAAAATCCTTTAAGGCGGAAATCCAATATTGCGAAAAATCCTTTTTGTCGTAAAGTTTAATAAAAAAAATACCCCGCAGATCAATTTACATGCGTTTTTTACTCTTTACGGCGGAAACTCCTTTGCCCCGGACGGAATCGTGTTTTCTAGTACAAAAAAATAAAAATAAAACTCCACTATAACGGAATTACTACTAACTTCATACCGATTACCCCATTTGTCAAACTTGACAATCCACACATTTTTTTAACGTTTGTGGATTAAAGTAAATTTATTCGTTACGATGTCAGTAATTTAATTTTTATTTCAATTTATTTGTGTTTTTGGTATGTATGTACAAATATAAATAATTAAATAAACGATTTTTGTTTGTATTTCGTAATAATTGTGTATTGGTAGTTTCAAATCTAGGAATGGGTGATACAATTGCGCCAATATATGCAGCAGATAATTGATGAAATGTATGGACACGAAATTTGTACTGAGCTGAATTTTGTGGAAATTGACTCCTATGTTGTTACTGAAAACGATGCAATCAACATTGATGATATATTACACCAACGCGGCCCAGATTTCAATATTTCATCAGATGATGAAACTGAAAATGCAAATGGTGACGCAGAAGAAACTACACTAACTTCAAGCCAAGTATTCGATTGTCTTAAAATTATAAAGACGTATGCGCTTAATATGGGGAGCTGTGAAATCGTTGAGAATGTGGATGATATTAACAATAATATGGTAGGATTATTGAAAAGACCTAAAAAAACGAGACAGCCTACATTGGACAAATTTTTGTGATAATGCAACTGAAGTTAATGCAATAATGTGATAATGCAACTGCATTTAAGTGTAAAGAAACACAAATTATACGTTCAAATTTTTATTATTTATGAGTTTTTATTATTTAATTATTTTTTCTAAATAAATAAGTACGTTTGTACATGAAATATGTATGTATAAATTTTGTTGCAACTCCAAAATATAATTCATATGTACGTATGTACATTAACATTACATATGTACATAATTTAACAACCTACGTACATATTTATTGAAATTAATTTTAATCTGTCAAAATTCCTCCTAGACGGAAAAATCCCTTGGGCGGAATAAAATTTCGGACCCATCGAGTTCTGCCTTAGAGGATTTTTATATGGTATATGGAATGTACTTCAGATCCTAAATTTTGATCCCATTCATTAATATATGGTTAATATGTACCCATTTTAGTTCTAGGCAAAAGCCCACACCATTATAAGTTCCCATTTTTCCCAGGGTTTTACTATTACTGTCGTGAGGTTCGGATGTAAAATAAAACAAACGAAAACATTCAATTGTGTGAATGGTTTTACAATTAAATACACACGGTGTAAAAAACTAACATAAAATTGTAATTTAATAAGTGATAATGTAAACATGATGGGCTTTTCTCCCCCAAAAAAGACTTCTTCGAACATCGAACGCCGAATACAATGTATAACAAACTTGAAACATTTTCATGTAGCAAATATAAATATTGCAAGTGCAAGTGCAAACCAAGTGGGTAAAGTTCAACACAGCCCAAAGCAAACACCTATGCTAATGATTAAAAGTGATTCTTCGACAGAATTACATATACCGCAGTTTAAAAATAAAAATCAAAACAACGAAGAAAAAATTAATTCATCAGCAAATTTAACAATGCTAAACGAAAACAATAGTAATGAACTCAGTGTCGAACTCTATGTAGTAACCGAAGTCAGTGTGAAAATAAACTAGTGCAAACGGTATTGGATCACTGTTCAATCTAAAGAAAACCTAGCCCGAGATCTGTCCAGTTTGCTGGCAGGAGCGAAGTGACACGGACTGAACGAGGTGCTAACCAAATATCTCTTGATACCCGATTCTCTAGTTTAGAGGTCGTTGATTTCAATACAGCGCCGAATTTGAAAACTGAGAAACCGCCTCCAATTTATTTAAGGGAAGCATCTAATAATGAACTGCTTAATGAAATCGCAACATTAACAGATTCCAAATTTTATATAAAATAAAATATTACACATACTAGCTAAAAAGTCAAAAATGGCTGACCATTGTGCTAAAAGGAATTGCAAGCTGCGTATATGTTAGCAACATACAAGCTGCACTTGCTGCGAAAGTTTTCCATGCCAAATCTATTGGTAATATAGTAACCCGTGAGAAGGTACGTCAACCAATGTTTCATTTGGAACTAAAGCCAGAGAAAGAAAAGTCCAAAGGAGTTCACAAGATTTACAACATAAAATAATTACTACATCGCAAAATAGTAATTGAAAAACCTAAGAGGAGGTCTGGACCAGTTCAATGCATAAAATGCCAAGGATACGGACATACGAAAGCATATGCTGTACCTTAAATGAAGTTTGTGTTGTTTGTGGTGAAATTCACGACTACAAACAGTGTGACAAGTCTCGCAATGACCCATCTGTGAAACATTGTAATAACTGCGGTGAAAAATTCTAAAATGAGTGCTGAGCAACGAATGCTCAATATGAAATTTAATCAGAAGGCTATGTTACCAAAAAATACAATAGTCACCAAACCAACGAGTGCAAACACACAAAATGATAATTCGAGGGCGTTTGCTACCAGTTTTGCACAACCAGGTGTTTCTTACACAAATATCATAAAAGGTAACAAACCGAAACCCACAGTTTATTTTAATGAGGTGGGCCTAAACATTCATACCACGGTAAATAAATTAACCAGTAACACTAAGTACCCAACGTTTAACAAACAAACTAACGAAATGGGTTCTCTTTAGAAACATAGTTCAGGTAAATTGTCATCTGGATGTTCCCTTTCGCACACCAGAAGACATTGATGCCGCAATAGAAAACTTAAGACAAATAATGGAAATGGCTGCAAAAAAAGCTTCCGGAATGGGTGCAAAAAAAGCTTTCAACGAACATTCAAAAGTTATTTGCAGAGAAGCGGGCAATTCGGCGGCTATGGCAGATTTACCAATCTCCTTTGCATAAATGGAAATTAAATAGAGCTATTAAAGCTCTGAGAGAAGCAATACGGGAAGAACAAAATTTAGGAATACAGAAGTACCTAAGTATTACCTAACCTCACAGCAACAGAAAAAACAGATTAATCACTCTTCCATAGTGAGAAGCAAGAAATTTAAAAAGGCTCTAGAGCTATCGTACCCACCGATAAGGAAACCAGGTTACTGGACCAAAAATGACTTAGAAAAGGCTATCGCTTTCTCTAACCACCTACAAAAAGTGTTCATTCTAAACGAACAAAATAATGACTGCATTACTACCATAGTTTACGTGGGACGAGTCGAACCCAAATCCAGTAAAATTTAAATGGAATTGCATCAAAACGGTTATCAAAAACAGTATAAATCCTAAGAAAGCGCCAGGCCATGATCAAATAACTGGAAAAATGATCAAAGAATTACCAGATAGATGCATACAATACATATTAAGATACATACATTAAACATTATATTTTTAGATGTGGTACTTTCCCCAAAAATAGAAAATATCTCAAATTATCATGATTTCTAAGCCAAGTAAAGACGAAACCCAAGTCTCGTCGTACAGGCCAATAAGTCTACTTCCGATAACTTCAAAGTTTTTGCAAAGATGCACACAAGAACTAATACCTATATTATCTGAAGGTCGCATTATACCAGATCACCAATTTGGATTTAGAGAGCAGTACGGCACAAAAGAACAGGTGCACAGAATTGTAAATACAATTAAGCTTTCGATAGAAGAAATGAAATATTAATCGGCAGTTTTATTGGATATTGCGCAAGCTTTCGACAAAGTATGGCATGAAGGATTAAATTACACAATTTAAACTCATGTCTAGATAATTTCATCCAATTATTGAAAACTACTAAGTCCAAAGGATGCTCCTGGTGAAACAGAATACGGCCACTATACTTGTTATTCACAACAGACTAACCAATAACTGAAAAAATAATCACTTCAACCTTTGCTGATGACTCAGCTATATAGTTTTCACACAAAAATCCCCAAACAACATCGAGAGAATTACAAGAACATTTACACAAAATAGAAGATTGGTTAAAAACTTGGCGGATAAGCACGAATGAATGTAAATCAACACATGTAACATTCACACTGAATAAACGTACATGTCCGGCAGTAAAATTAAACAATATCAACATTCCTCAACAAACAAACGTCAAATATCTGAGCCTTCATCTCGATTAAAGACTAACTTGGAAAAAGCACATTGAAATAAAACGCAATCAATTAAAAATGAAATTTTCTAAAATGTACTGGATAATCGGAAGAAAATCAAGGTTCTACTGTACAAAGCGCTAATCCCCATGTGGACATATGGTATCCAACTATGGGGCTCTACTAGTGCATCAAATATAGATATCGTAAAAAGAACGCAAGCAAAGATACTTCGTAGCATTACAAATGCCCCATAGTATATTCGAAACAGCAACATCCATAGAGACCTAGGAATCAAAACTGTTAAAGAGACAATTAAATCATGCAGTCTAAAATACCAACTGAAACTGGAACCACACCCTAACGAATTAGCTAGAGAACTACTAAGGCAACGGAAATACAGACGGATTCGCAGAGCAGATCCTCTAGACTTAACAAACTAAGAAGTATAATCTAATAATTACACGCATGTTGAGCTAACACACTAAAATTAAGTAATTAATAATAATTTAATAAAAATAATGCATGATATTAAGTATTAACATATAGGTTAAGGTTTAAGTTAAAAAAATTATAGTTTTTAAGAATTTTACTTCTTGTTAGTTTCGTATTAAGAGAGATTCAAGAATAAAGTCTTTGGCATAATAGTTACAAAAAAAAAAAATCCCAGAGCAACCTCGATGTGGACCCAGGTTAACGATTTCGTGTTTTCTGAGTTAAGGTCGATAGCTTTCTTGTTATACTCAAAAAATTGAATTTGCTGAAACACATCATTTTATATGGGTGCACAGTTTGCTAAAATTAAAAATTTCAATATAGTTCAAGGCCATTTTTAATTAAAACGAATGATAAGAATAAATGAAAATAAATCAATTTAAAATAGAATTAGAAATAAATTTAAGAAATAAACTTTATGAAAAAACCCAACTTTATTTCAAAAATCATAGAAATTTACTAAAATCTACAGTATGAAAAGGTTTAACCAATTCGGATCATGGGTTTATAAAATTTTATAAAGATGTAAACTGGAGGTATTATAGCGAAATTGACTCATTCGGAAAAACAAATAATTTGTTACCCGTAAACACGAATTTAATTTAATTCAATTATGCAATACCGATAAGATGACTATACTCTTTAATTATGTAAAAAAATTTAAATATTCTCGCTTTATTTGTCAAATATGAAAAGAATGCCATCTAATGATTGACTTAGAATTTTCAAAGAAAAAACTGCAAAGCAATTCTAAATTATGTGTCAACACAGACACGTTATATATTCATAAAGGTACCGTAACTTCATTTCACTTTACGAAAATTTAGGTCATTGAAAAATAACTTCCCGATATTTATGCGAACCAACCAACAACACAAACACATGTAAACAAAAACGCAAGAATATTTTTTAAACATTGCAAAATTTATTTTGTATTTTATGCAATCCAACTTATACGAGTATAACACAATATTTATTAGTGTTTTTGTTATTTTTCGCAATTTCATAATATTCTACCAATCTACACTAACAATACGCGAATATATACCATTTATACCTTACAAACAGTATAAAAAGAATGATTATGAAAGTCACACAATATTAACGCTAATCAAATACCTATGTACTAATAACTAACTACATACAGTAATAATTATAAGTGGATATGCAATGTGCTCGCGCGAATCATGAAAATCGAGTATAACGAACCGCGAGCCGGAGTTTATATGGTTTCGAGCCACTGACTGTAATTTCTCGCGGTTATCTTTTCATATATAGTTTCTTTACTATTCGCAACACGACGACGGTTATTCTAACGTCAATAAACTTTGTGATGAAAACTACGAGTACATAAAAAAAAAATCTACAGCTAAAAATTATGAATTTCAGTAAAATATTGTTACACGTTTATGAATTTTCGAGTTTTTATATACTTTGTGTGTGCTCTTGGATCGCATATATACAAGAAATGATAAATAGAGGTGAATTTATTTTAATATCCCACTCGGATATTAAAAAGAAAACGAGCTGAAGAAGAAAATAAAACGTGACGCAAGAAATTATGAGGAAATTAATTATTAAATTTAACGGTATAGGGTTACAACAAGAACTGAAACTTGAAATTCATTTTCTTGTATATCGTGTTTCTTCTAGATTCTCGTGTATCCTCTAATGGATTATACTGCACGTAAAACGAAAATTTCTTGTGTATAAAACTCGAAGTTTTGTGTGAGTTGAGCGAATTGAGTCGAAAATGAATGTTTGGCATTCAGCGTCGTTTCCAGTGAAAATTATATTCGCTACAGTAGATTTAACAACAAAATGGAATTATAAAAACAAAAAATGAAAAACCTTGAAGAAATTTCATGTGGATTAAAATTCATGTAACGCAAAGTATATAGCTCTACACACAAAATCGGTATACATATTTTTTTTTTCAGATTTGATTTATGTAGCCAGACAAATGACGTAATTTTATTTTCGAAAATAGTTGGGTTAGTTTCACCCTTATTCACTGATGTCATGTGCCAAAAAACGAACATAACGAAAGAAAATTGTGGAAAAACTGGTGTTCCAAAAATATTATAAATACACATCTATCCGCATACACTAATTCCATCCTGTGTGTGTTCCGTTTTGCAGTGAAACATAAATAATTAAATTTTCCTCCAAGGAAATTATAACAAATTCCCAATGCATTATCCTTCTGTTGTTTCATTTTCTTATATTACATTTTCTGCTAAAATTCGGGGCGAGCAGCATGACAATTGACATTGACAGTATCACCAAAAATCGATTTGTTCATTTATGAATTACCGAAGACTGGAGAATGAGACATGTCAAAACATTCTCGACCTAAACGTTCTCGGAAAACCTAATTTAATTATCCATTAGACCGTTATTAATACAGAAAGCTCAACATGTATATGTATACGAGTACTTATGTAGTTGTTGGTATGGTATGGTAGAGATCGTTCAAGGATATTTCGCTGAATTCCCAGATGCATTATTTTTCTAATGTTTTGTGTTCTCTTACATTCCAAAATTGCCTTTCCCCATCGAGTTCCTAACAGAAAATCAATAAATTTTCCTTCAAGCGTTTCTCTGTTCTGTTCGTTTTTTTTTTCGAATGTGTATGAGCTTTGTGTGTTCACGTTACGTGTTCTGTTACAAAATCAATATCGAAAATTCGATAAGATTTCGAGAAAATTTTCGAGTCAAGATTTTTTCACAAAATAATTAAAAACGGGATTGTTGGAACCTTTCCAGTAAGGGTGTGAGTATATATTTTAGGAAATGTTGTTGCAATACTACACTTAAACACGAGCCACAAAATCAATAAAATGATATCTGAGATTTAACAGGCAGCAGAGCAGCAACAACAACGTCCGAAAAAAGGAAACAAACCCAGATATTTTTTGAAAAGATAAAAAAGGCAGAGCGGAAATAATTTATAAGGGTGTGGTTCTTCTTGAAAAATTCTAACTAGAGAACTCCGACTGGGTATATAGGCAAAAAAAATTGAAAATATAAAAATTCTAGCCTTGTTGTTGTATTTCAAGTTTCCGTTTTTGTGTGTTGAATACGAAATTGTGTGTGTTGGTTACTAAAGCGTGTTCACTAAAATTTAAAACCGAACTGTGTGTTATGTATACTCGTCGTATGATGCATAAGCTATATGAAATGTCTGTTGTATACCAACAGAGAAATCTGCGATTCCGCTTAATAGGATATAAAAAAACGAAAAAAAATTCAATTTGCAATTCCATTCCATGTTCGTGATAAAAAGAAGTTATCTTTGAAATAACTTTCATCATTTCAAATGTTGTGAATCAGCGTGATATGATGAATAATTGAAAAAAAAAACATTTTTAACAGTTGTTGTTAGTTTAAGCTCAGACCGATTCGCTACAGTATACCCAACTCAAATATAAATTCAATTATAGATCTTGAATGGCCCGGGGATTTGTAATATTGAGTATGCCTAATACCTATTAAAACGAATTTAAGGCAGAAATAATAATATGGAATACATAATGTATACACATCTATATCACAATTTTATAACGACATCTCCAAGTATAAAATTCCTTTAATTCTTATTTAGTAATGGAATTGAAAATGAATATCTGCGTTCAGCAAGTACAGATTTACACATTTTGGGACGTAACATACCATTTTATTTAAATCATTCTAGTTTCTATGTACATCTTTTTTGACGGCAATAAAACACATTAAGGAACATTATGGAATTTTTTTAATTGAACTGGAGACAAACTTAATGCTGTCCTAAAAATAAACGGATCACAAAATACTGAACTAGCAACGTCCGCCCTAGATTAAAACTAGGAACAAGAGTGCACTGAAGAATTTATCCACAACAGCGTGGTTCATATTTTCTTTTAAAATTTAACGGTCACATATATCATTTTAGAATAGCGTTCAAAATCATGCAACCTTTCTTAATTATCTGCTTTGGTGGGATTTTAGTGAATCGATTGAGAAGTACTTCACATTCTGTTTAACCAATGACCCAACATTTACATAAGTGATGAATAATTTTGTGCTAATCAAATCATATATTCAGACCTAAAATTATACTACTCCGACTCTACGTACTTATATTTTTCTATACGATTTCCCTGAACTCAAATAGATCTGGGTTTTTAATGAACATTTTTGCATGATAGCGCAAAATGCTAGAAACATAAGAAACGTTGCTGCTAACGTAAAATATTAAAGGAAATAAAGACAGAACAATTTTTATGGAAGAAGTTTAGTTTAGACTGAGTTGTAAAGCTTCTGCAAATTAGGCTTCATCTTTTCTTAATAAGTGAATGTACATGCAGCTATTTTACATCCGCCTTTTCAGCACAGCAAAGCTTTTTTATTTAAGAAAGTTTACGATTACCTACTATAAGGTTTTCTCCGTATATTCAAAAACAAATAATTGTGTATAGGTGAGAGATAAATGTGCAAATAAATTGATATGTGTATAAATGAAAAAAATTCGACGGCTTCTTCAAACAAAAATCAAACTGCTAAATCAGAACACGAAGAAGAATATCCAACTCCAACAAAAAAAAAATCCTAAAAAGACAAATTTCGAGATGAATACCGTGACAATGAGAATTTTAAGAAATGGATAATAAAAGTTCCTTCAGACGATACAAAAGCTAAATGTCGATATTGTGGTTTAATTTTCTCGATCAAACACAAAGGAATTTCAAATTAAAGAGACATGCAGCATCATCCAAACATAAAAATAACGAAATAAGCCAAATTGTGATCAAGAATATGCAGTTTTAGCTACAGAGATTGGTTGTATCTACCATGGGGTTATGCATCACCAAAGTTTTTTGTCACAAGAATGTGGAATTAGAATAGCATGCAAGTTATTTTCTGATTCAAGCTTAAATCCGAAAGTTGTGGCAGAACAAAAATAACGGCAATAATTGAAAATGTTTTGTCACCATATTCTGTTGGTATTTTATTAAAACATCTAGTTAATGAAAACCCATACTCATTAGCAACAGACGCCTCCAGCAAAGACAACATTAAATGCTGGCCACTAGAGAAGGATTATTAGATTTTTATGATGATGCAAAAGAAACCTCAGCGGCGGTTACTAGTCGAATTGAAAATAAATTAACGTCGAATTATTAAAAATTGAAAATATCGTATCATATAGTGCGGACAATGCCTCTGTGAATTATGGATGCCATAATTCGATTTTCCAAAAGCTTTGTGACAAAAACAAAATCATCATTAAAGCAAATTGTAATTGCCACATTTTTCATAACGTCGCGAAACGTGGACGTAAAAAATTAAAATATGTTATGATGTTGAACCTCTCGCTACTAAAGATATTAACGAATTCTCAACGTCTGGGAAAAATTTAGAAGAGCTTAAAAGGAATTTTTGAACTTTTGGAACATGATTATTCAGCCATACTTCGACATATCCCAATAAGCCTGCATTGGATCGTTTAATTGTTAATTGGATGCCTATTAAATTTTACTTTCTTTCTCAAGGAAAGCGTAATGTAGATCCGGTTATTTGGTCTTTTATAAAAGAACAAGAAGATGGTTTATTAGACGGAACCGACCTTAGTTTTCCCGAACTCTATTTACAGTGTATGCAAAATTATATGCATATTATACATACGTCAGTAAAATTCTTGGAAAGCAAGGATACATCTGTAACACAAATTTACGACATTATGCTTAAAGTACGCACAGAGTTGGAACAATGAAAACATGACAACTTTTTTGGTTTTGTTGTGAAACAGGCAATTCCAAAGTTTAATAACAGCAAACAATTAAAATTTAAAAAGAACGCGATGATGAGCGAAGTTTAAATTATTTAAATGAATGGTTTGATTTTAGCGACAATAATCCATTTAAATTATTTAAAGTTTTTAGTTTGCTAAAAGTTACTTGTTTGATAATTTTTTTATATAAAGAAACCAATATTTTAAAAACTGCCATCCCATTCATCGATGTATAGTACATCAAAGGTCGAATTTTTTAATAAAACCGAGATTGAACGTCTCAATTTATTAAAATTAGCAGAACGTATATTTAGCATACCGGTAAGCAACGCTTATGTCGAAAGAATTTTCTCTATAATGAAAAATTTGTGGACGGATGATAGAAACAGAATGCGACCGGACTTAGTGAAGGCTGAGCTTTCCATTCGAGCAAATACTGCCATGAACAATATTTTACATATGGGTTCTATCAAGTAGAATTGGACGACGAATCCAAATCACCATTTGGATGTTATAATTTCAAACGTTTACCATTTGGTATAAATATAGCACCGGAAATCTTTCAGAAACTGAATGAGAAAAATTTCGTAAATATTTCGGGAATACTCATTTACATTGATGGCATACTAATTTACGGTGGTACAGAAAAAGAACATGATGAAAAGTTGAAAAAGGTAGTTAAAAGGGAACCGAAGATACAGTACAAGGTTAATAAAGTTAGTTATTTGGAGATTCTATTTATTCGGGACGGTATAAGTACTGATCCAACCTGAATCAAAGCAGTACGAGAAATGCCAAACCCTTCGAATAGGCAGGAATTGCAAAGATTTCTTGGCAATATAAATTACATGCGTAGTTATATTCCAAATCTAACTAGTAATACTGAACCGTTACGTCAGTTACTGAAAAAGAACATTGAATTTTTTTGGTTGGACATTCACACAAGTTCGGTACACAAATTAAAACAATTGATTATACAATCTCCTGTTTTACAGCCAGCCTTTTAATGTGTTGTCGTAGGGCATGCGCCACGCAACATAATTAAACATTGCACGATGTGTGGTCGTGGGGCTTACATCGGGCAAACGTATACGTTTTCCGGTTTCGTGTAAAGTGGTTGTTAATAAAAAGAAGAGAAAATATTTGTTGCGTGCAGAGAAAACTCAACGCCATATAATTACGAGTAAAGTTTTACACTCAACGCTATTCTTTACGAGTAAAATTCATTCCGTTTAAGTTAAGGAATGTTAAATAAATTAATGTAAAATCAATAAATAATATGAAGTGCTGTATTGCCATAAAAATATGTATTAGAGTAAAATTGAATGGAGTGAGAATTTAATTACCAGTAGGGCGAAATAGCTAATATATCTGTAGCAGATGAAAAGGAAAAAATAGTGATTCAAACAGACGCAAGCCAATATGGGTTGGGCAGAATAAAAAACCAGTAGCTTACGCATCTAGAAGTTTAACTGTTACCGAACAACAATACGCTCAAGTCGAAAAATAACTTTTATCTGTAATTTACACATGTGCTAGATTTCATTATTATATCTACGGAAAAAAAATCGAGATCCACTCCTATCATAAACCGTTAGTGAGTATAATGATTAAAGAAATAGATTAGATTAATTCATACCGTCTTCAACGAATGAAGATGCAACTAATAAGATACGAGATTAAGTTAAAGTATGTACCTGGTAAGGAAATGCACGTGGCAGATCATCTTTCAAATAAAGAAGACAAATACAGAAAACACGATTATTGAGACCTCCCAAGAAAAAATTCTAAGTCAGATTTTAGAGACATGTCAATAGGGATGGCCAAACAAGAAAAAAATGCTCCCTGAAACGGTAAAACCATTTTGGAAATTTAAAAACGACATATTCTGTGATAGGGGTTAATTTATTTAAACGAACTGATTGTAGTGCCCAGAGTAATGCGTAAACAAATGCTGGAAAAATTGTATGAAGCACATGTTGGTATAAGTAAAACTAATTAAAGAGCAAGACAAATATTATATTGGCCTGGGATAGATGAGGATATAGAGACTTTCATAACCAAATGTTGTATATGTGAGAAATATTGACCGTCGAATACTTATGAATACTTATGTTAGTAGTAATTGATTATTTTAGCAAATGGCTTGAAATTGTTGATTTAAAAACCAAAGAGTTACAGGTTGTAATAAAATACATTAAAATAATTTTTTCGGATAAAGGTATCCCAAAGATCATGAGTTGTGGCAACATGCCGTTCGCATCAAAAGAATTTGATAGTTTCAGTCGGGCATGGTATTTCGAAATTAAGACATCTAGTCCAAGATACCCTAGGTCGTCTAATGGTCTAGCCGAGAAAGCAGTACGCATTGCTAAAAATATGATACATAAAAGCGACTCGAATACAGAAATCATCCTGTAGCTGAAGTAAATGCTTCACCGGCTCAATTATGAATGAGCAGAAGAACCAGAATCCAAATTTCGTTAAAGGAAGAGCTATTAAAGGTTTTAATGTAAGAGAAACGTTAAAAGAAAAACAAGGAAAAGTTAAAAACTATCATGACGCGCGAGTAAGGGTTCGACCTGAATTTGTACTGGGATTCAGAATAGTTTATAGGAAAAATAAAGTATGGGAACCAGCTAAGGTAGTCTCAACTCATTCAAGTCCGCGATCTTTCATAATAAAAAATGAAAATAACAGATTATTACATAGCAATAAATATCATCTAAGGTGATCTTTAAATGAGCCTTTAATTAAAAGTCAATAATATAACGATTTTGAAACTGGCCCCAATTTTTTACCAAATTTTAACAGAAAGAGAAGAAAGTCAAGTTCCAGTAATACTAATGGTAATCGGAGTTCTGCGATTACAATCACTAGGTCTGGTAAAGTTTCGAGACCACCATATTATTTAAATAGTTAAGTATGTAAGATAAATTAATTATTTAAAAAAAATCCAAGAAGGGACGATATTATATAACATAATTAATTTAGGTGAAAACAATGTACAGAAGTAAATATTTTTAGTTTTAATATTTTTTTCATTCCCATGATAAGTGATAAGAACCAAATGAAATTAAAATAGCGGTATCACTGGATATTGGTGTTGATCTGATAATTTCCATATACATATATATAAGACATTAAAATTTGGAAAATTAAAATTAAAGTGGAAGAAGAGATTGTGCAGAATGAAGCAGAGAATTTTGATAAAGTGATCGAGAAATTCGGCTTACATTTCAACCCAAGGAAACATTTAGTGTACGAACGGTACAAATTTTTACAAGGAATGCAGCAGGAAAAGAGCGCATTTGATACATTTTTTGCAGGCATTGTCAAATCAGTAAAAAGTTGCGAGTACATGGACGAAGAAAATCAGCTAAGAGATAGAATTGCCATGGGGGATATACAACAAAATGCTACAGGTGGAATTATTGGACAAGGATCAACTTACATTTGAAACAGCCGTAGATAAGTGTCGTACATTTAAAGTAAATCAGAAACAAACGAAAGAGATGCAGAAGAGGAATAACGAGGGACACGTTGATGCAGTACAAAAGCAACTGGCACGCATCAAAATATGTGCCAAATAATTAAAAAAAATATCGATAGGGGTTATGTACAGTTAAATTATAAGCAACGAAATACAAATGTGAATGGGAAAAATACCCAACAGAGTAATTATAATAATAATAAGTTTAAGAATCAATATAGTAGAGATAATAAGTGTGCAAAATGTAACAGAAACCATTTTAAGAATAATTGCCCAGCTTATAAAGCAAAATGTTATAATTGCAATAGAATAAGCCATTTCGCTCTGTGTTGTTTTAAGAAGAAATGTGATAACGTAAATTTAAATGATGATATAGTGAAAATTTTGAAATAAATAATGAGACGAACAAATAAATGATAACATTGCTAATGAAAATGGAATTGAAATTGATGGGATATCTTAATTTTAAGACCTAGTAGCAAATCACTTATAATACTACAAGGGAAATCGTGTCAATTTCCATAGTAAATGCCAACGACAGTATGATTTCGTTTAATATTAGTTTCGGAGAAGATTTCTAGATGGCATACCAAACGTTTTTAACGAGAACAATAGATAGCGCGCGAAGCAATTTTTTCTTATTTTTTTCACAAAATTTTAACATTATAAATGTCATTACTAATATTAATATTGTTGTTACTTCAAAGCGTCTTTAAAGTGAATATATTTTTTTTTTGTGAATTAAAAGTGTTTTATGTGTTAAGTGTTTTATAAAAACGTGTTTAATAAATCATAAAGTTATAAAATAACATAAATATAAACTATAAGTGTTTGTGTGTTGTATCAAAATGCCGCAGAAGTGCTTCAATTGTTCAGCGAAGATGGGTTTGCATTCGTAAGTAAATTGATGCTAAATATAGCTGTTTATTTCTTTAGAGGAAAAATATTACAATATAAATATGTTGTCTGTTTTAAATTTATTAAAACGTAAAGATTTAACCTATAAACGAAGTGCTTTTACATCACCAAGCAATTGGACTATGCGAATTTATAGTCAATTTTAGCTAAATTATACCAAAATTTTCGGTTATAGGTTTGTGGCGCCATAGGCAAAATAAATAAATATGTTCGGATAGCGCTGAAATGATGAAACCAGGATCGTAGCTCTGTTTACGGTTTAAAATAAAAGAACTTGGGTACACCAATGATAGGTGAGCTACAGTCATTTTTTATAATAAAACAAGAAGGACGAAAAACGAAGTATAACGTCGTTGACCGAGATTGCGAAGAGATGTAAAATAAATTTAATTTAGAATTATCCCATCGAATCACGTGTGGTAGAAAAAATATTTTTAGTTTTAATATCGTGCCGTGACAATTAATCGTGGACATTGTTTAACTGTAAAATTATAAAATTCTTTGTTTAATAGTCGAAGTGAATTAATAAAGATTTTAAAATAACTTAAAAGTAAAGTGAGTTTGATTAAAATCTACGCTACATCTAGGAGAACTCTCGAAAGAGTCCGAGGAAATTAACCTCCAAAGGTTTACTATTATGTTTCTACATTTCATATTGCCTCAAACTGAATAAAAGAGCTGATTGTACCCTTATTCTTAAATCCAAATATATCTATTTAATTTACAGCGCACCATTAACTGATTGATATAGAAAATCGTTTCTATGTATTACTTTACTATTATAGAAATTTATTTTAAAATAAGATTTTACCATTTCACCAATCAAGAAAATTTGAAAAAAATAGGAGTTAAAAAAAATTAACTAAGTTAATTCATTTTAATAAAATGACATAATTTAAAAAAAACAAATTTTGTTTTATTTATTTATATAAGCCCATTTACTTCAATAATTTCCAATTTCGATTATAAAATTAAAATTTTTTTTTTAGATTTTAAATTTTGGTTTCGTTAATAATTCGTTGAATATAAAAAAGTGTAGTTAAAAAATGTAAACATTTCGTTCAACTACTACTAGTGCCATCTAATAATCTTCTCCAGAATTATATCATGTTGGCACATGATATCGACGCGATTTCCCTTATAGTTATTATAAGTTATTTGCCTAGTAGAGAACGGAAAGAACCGGCTAAATTTAAAAATTATGTCAGATATTAAATAAATTAAAAGTGTATTGTATTGTAAAATTAAAAAAAAAAAAATTAAAAAATAAATAAATAAAAATGGATTAAACTTAAGGGCAAGGTGTTATAGAATGATCTTACCTATTTGGGTTTATTGGGTTAAGAATATAACATTGTAATGAATATACAGAAAACAGTTGTATTGTAGATGTAATAAAGAAAGGAACTTCAATGAAATATTATAATAAAGTACAAACTCATTTCATGTGTTTTAATTGCTAAATAATACAAATATAACACCCATATTTCCAACAGCATTATCAGTTCCCTCAAACCCACGTGCTAAGTTGACGCTCGTTGCAAATCGCGGTTGTAGTTTTCAACGTAAAAAAATTTCAAGGTCACATGCTTTTGTTATAGTGGAACCATCACTTTCAAAATCGGTCATTAAAATTCAGTCGTAGTCCCAAAAGAATTTGTCATAATCTTCTAGCATATATCATTTTTGCATGACAGAGTTAAAACTATTAAATTATTAATTTAGAGCCAAAAGTTTTTAGAATTAACGTTAAAAATGGATTACTATAGGTGTCAAACTTTCGGTTTCATAGTACGAGTTTACTCCAACAAATTTTCAACTCAACGAAACCTAAAACCGATATATGGAAACATGGTAATAATGATGGACGATGGTTTTTTCTCGTTACAATTCTTTTAACATTTTATGAATTATTTTTGCACGCCGTCTAAACGCCTAGCAATAATCAAAGCGTTTTTTTGTGTATAGCAGTTCGAGCATTCTTGGCATCTATTGTGCACGTATTTTTGATATATAAGGTGCACGCCCGTGCATAATTATTTGAAGACTATTGTTTTCTCAAATATTTAAATTTTACAACCATTATTATGTTCTAATGACTCTCTACTTTGTTTTAATAACCTTTGCCACTTTTAAATCTTGGGGGTTTAGTCAGGACAAGTGCCACCATAATCTCACTTTGGATGTTTTGAACATTTCTTATAGTTTAGTAAGGAATTAAATACTTCTAAAATGAGATGATAGGGGTCACAATCACATCATTTAAATTATTTAAAAACAAATTAGGTGCAAAGTTTGAACGTACAACATTATTAATATCGAGGAAGCCCATATTATCAAAAATTATTCCTCTAACATAGTTACTGGTTATTTACATTCTCGACTATACACTTACACTAATAGTGCAATTGTGCACTTAAACTATTCTGAAGAGGTTCCAAACAGTATACGGATCATCGATTGATTAATCAGATTTAGCACGGAAAACCTTTTGGTAATGCTAAAAACAATTTTGGATTATCTTTAATATTAGTAATATGCATAAAAGTTTCAGCGTCTATAAATTTCATTTTTTATTTATTTCTATATATATATTGGGTGTGTGAACTAATTCTTAGAGTCGACATTTAGATGCCGCTACATGAGATTGCGTATATGTAGTTTGACAACCAATTCCAATTGCATTTTGTAGCTGTCACAATTGTCAATTTTAATTCAGAGCAGAAAATGTTATTTTTCATATTACGTCATCACAAGCTCACCGATTGCTTTCTGATACTTATGGTAATCAAGCTCTATCAAGAGCAAGCTGTTTCAATTGGTTTCATCGATTCCAAAGTGGTGATTTTGACTTGACAAAGAACGGCCAGGTCAGCCAAAAAAGCTTGAAGATGCCGAATTACAAACATTGGATGAAAATGCATGTCAAACGCAAAAAGAACTTGCAATGCAGTTAAACATTGACCGATCAACCATTTTTCATCGTTTACAAGCAATGGGAAAGATTCGAAAACTAGGAAAATGGGTCCCACATCAACTGTCCGAAAATTAATTGAGAGCCCGAATTGAAGCATGCAAAAAAAATCTTACTGAGTACAAAAAACATAGTTGTTTGCATCGAATTGTTACTGGCGATGAAAAGTGGGTCTATTACGACAACCCCAAACGTAAAGCAGCTTACGTCGATCCAGGCCAAGCAAGACCATCACAGCCAAAACGAGATATTCATTGCGATAAGGTTATGCTGAGTATTTAGTGGGACCAGAAAAGTGTGGTGTATTATGAGTTGTTAAATCCAAATGAAACGGTTACAGGTGATCGCTACCGACGCCAACTGGACAATTTGGCACGTGCATTAGACGATAAACGGCCAGCAATAGCGAGCAAACGCTATAAACTTTTGTTTCATGATGACAATGCCAGACCACATCGTGCAAAAACCGCACAAAACAAGGTAGAGCAACTCGGCTTGAACAACTCGCGTATTCTCCAGACCTTGCACCTTCCGACTACCATTTGTTTCGATCAATGCAAATAGGCCTGGCTAACGTACGCTTCCGAAACGCCGGAGAAGTGCGAAATTGGATCGATGGCTGGATAGCTGGGAAAGTTGAAGGCTTCTTCAAACGAGGAATCCACAAACTTCCCAGGAGATGGCAGCAAGTCATAGCTAACGATGGCGAATATATTGGATAAAATATACTGAATCGTTATCTTTTAATAAACATTTCTTTTTCATAAAAAAAAGCCTAAAAATTAATTCACACACCCAATATTCCGAGAACACGCAGAGCAATCGAGGTGATTCCTATACAATATAAAATACTTTGGTCTGGTTAATAATAGGCGATGGCTTGAACATAAATCAGGGATTTCTTTTTTCAAATATATTTTGAATATTTACTAATGAATGCTAATTTTTTAATATAAATTACAATAATAGCATCGTCAACAGACTAAGGAATAGAAAGAGATTGCCAGTTTACGGTACCTAAATCATTTTCACATGGTTCAGTTGATATAGAAGTGTTAACTCTAAAGCATCAAATATAAGGCTCATAGAACGTTCTTCATACTTTGAAACATGATAAATGGAAATGTGTATTCCATTTAATTGACGAAAGGTTCAATGCACTTCAAATGAAAATATACGCATGTTTTAATTTATTTTACATTAAAAATTTGTTTTGAAAAACACTGATTGACCCAAAATTATTTTACATAATATTTTTCTTATTCTATTACAGGAACGACGACTATGGGCAACACTTGAATCTGACCTTGATGAGCTGTCTAAAATTATTCGTATCGCATTTTGTTGCAAGAGTAGAAGTATCTATGTAAAGTTATTCGGGCTTCTAAGCTATTTTTTCTTAACATGACGTCCTTCGGCCTAACACGCCTTTCTTCGTTCCCATATGCAATCTCTATTTTGTTATTTGCTCCTTCAATAAATAACACATTTCCTAAATAAATGACATTTTAAAAAGAAAATGTCTGCAAATGCAAAAAACTGTTATTGGCATATAGTATCTACATGAACTTGATGAATTTAAAAACATTGAAAATTAGCAAAATAGACTTAAGCTGCTTCCAAAACCACAACTGATTTACTTATGATTTATTTGTTGTCTATTGATCAAAAACACCATACAATTTTCTTATATCATTTTTGCAATATTGTAATATAAATATGTAGATATTTGAATCCCGCTAAAACTGAAAAGAATACAGAAAATTGAGAAGCTTCTATTTTAATTCATTTATTTTATTTCAAGATATTCCAAAATTATAATGTGAATCGCACTGGAAAGAGGTCACCTACCACTACCCGCAGACGAAGAGAATAATGGTAGAACTATGAGCTAAACCTAATGTTAACAAATTTCTCGAACAAAACGTACAACCGCTGCGTCAAAATTGTTATTGAAGTAATGTTGCTAGCTGAATAGTTATTTAGGTCATATTACTAAATTAAGAATAACTTGGGAAATAGTCTTGAGGACCGTTTAGGTAATTAAGTTAAGTGGGTACACTATAATTAAACCCATCATTGAACATGATGTTGTAAAACCGCGCGGCTCGCTAAGCTCTGAGAAATTAAATTCAAATTTGATGATAGTGGCGTGATTAAACGCCAACAATTTTGAAGATATCATTTCTTTTAAAAATAAAAAACAAGATTATCAATTCAATCCAAAAGTTATTATTTTTGTTATTTGTGTGTTATAAGTCAATGATGAAACTATTCACACCGACCGACTATAATTGAAAAACTCCTACACAAGCCAATTTCCTAAACTGCATAAGGGTTACTACACCAATTTATTTGGCGTTGGAATTGTGTTCATATATGGAGCGACATACAGACGTGTAACCACGTCGCATTACATGAGTAAACGCGGAAATGCAAATTTATTAATTTATAATTTTAAAAAAGCTCTAATGTTATATTTATTTTTATATATATCTGACTTATTAGAATTATACGTTGATATTGAAATTAAAAAAAAAATATTGTTTAGTTCATTTCACACGAAACACATAATGGCGTGACAAATAAACTACAGCCGTCCGTGTAGTCGTAGTCGTACATAAACACAAAAATGGTAAATAAATTAGTTTTCATCGTCACCAATCTCGCTTTGATGTCGAAGAGCTTTTTTAAAACGGCAAAAAAATCAATTTTTCAATTTCCAACAAAAGCGATATTTTATTTACCTAGCCAATACCGTATATAATGTACATTTTTGCTCTTTCGCATATAAAATACCTTACCGGATAAATTTTGTTTGGTGGTACGTATAAAACCACAACGACCGCACAGTTTTTATATACATTATATGCTCGTATTATATATTTTTGAATAAAATCTGTATACCAAATTCCATATTTTGTTAGCCTATTTATAAAAGGCACGGTGAACTCCAATATAACGCTCATTACGCAACTCACAAAATGATCGATGATCTCGAGTTTACTAATAATACCATAAAGATTTTCCGTTTTTTATTCGAGCTTACGTAAACAAATTATTTCGCGACTTTGTTCCACTTCGGTGCGCCAATGTTAAGAAAACTATGTATGGTGTAAATATTTTTAGGTTTTACGCTTGGCAATGCTTAAATTAATTACGTACTGTGGAAATATTATAATAAACCGCGGATTTTTTCATGTTTCAAGACATCGAGTCGTACTAGTATGAATAAATTTGTGTAATTCACCGCGAACAAAAATATCGAGTTGCATCACAACACGATAATGATAAAATGAACAGAAACTTTATTTAGAAAATGATTAATACGGGGAATTTGATATAGACATATCTATTTATCCGTGTGAACTGGTATCAAAATACATACACTGCGAGTATATTTTTGTGAATCAGATTAAATCACTAAAAATCCTAAATACCTAATTAGAATGCAAATAAATTTCAGTCTCACACACAACGAAAAAGAAATTAGAAGCCAAAACGATGCATTATTAGTTAAGAAGTCTAACTACAATCTTAATAAAGAACTTTTTCAAAAGTTTAATATTAACTTGATATTTTTACAAATTCTGTAATAATTAGAAAATTTTAGAACATACAAAAGCATTAGAAATGCACCGTTCGACTTAAGGAACAAATATAGGTTAGGAAAGTAAGGTTTCTTATTTGTCATTATCGTTATTAATCTCGAACAACTACAGCGCTTTTGTTTGGATATTAAACACAATGCTGCCGAATAATTATCTATTTAGCTTTTCTTTTAATCTTCATAGGATTTCAGAGCACTTTTAGTGCCAATTCACGATTAGGGCATCAGAGGTTACACCATTCAAATTTCATTAAAACTGTTCTTAACTGATTGGGAAATTATTTTCTTCGCATAAGGAACAGTTAGTAGCGTTACTTAAATTTTGTTCCTCAACAGGCGTTATTTCTAATTTTACAATTATTAATAAACTATGGACGTGTCCGATTTTTGTAACAAATAATTTTAGCATTATCAGAATAACACTCTTCTACATAATAAAAACATTTGATACTTATTACTTGAGCTATGCCAAAACAAAGCACGCAAAGTTGCTGTAATAATTTGGCTGCAGGCAGAACATTGTCAAAATTACTATAGTAGTAATAATTATCATCGTATTCGGACCAATTGGATTGTGAAATTCGGGTATAAACTTGCGAATTAATTTATAAAAATGCAAGTTTGTTTGTTCCAAGATAATTTTTACTACAAATCCTAAAGAAACTACACTTGGGTGCAAACAAATCGCACATTGCTCAATTTTCCACAAAAGTTCAAAAATATCAAAAAAATCCAATATTTGTTTAATTTTTTTTAATGCAGATTCAAAGTCTATTTCAAAAACTATCTAGTGGTACTTGTACCATGCCAACAAAGTGATCTTTTGTCAAATGCATATAGCAGGCTTTCGAATTAAATTCTAAAAATAATAAATAATTCAAAGATTAATACAAAAGCATGCCATGAAATATCTAGCTCGGAATTGTGATCATTGGCATATCGACGCTTAGCCTGAACGATCATCTACGTCTTCAACCGGAGCAAAGAAATGAATACCACACCAGAGGAAGCCGCCCAAGTGGTTGCACTAGTTTATGCGGGGCAGCACCAAAGTGAAGTGGCTCTACAACTAAATTTGAGCCGATTACCAGTTCGTCGAGTGGGGCAGAGATATCAGGAAACTGGTGGCTTCAGACGACGACAAGGATCTGACCGACCTCGTTGTACAGCACAGCGTGATGACCGCTTTCTTGTAACAACTTCGTTGCGAAATCGCCGTATAATGCGGTTCAACTTAAACGGCGGCTCCAAGTAATTCGTGAAGTCGAAGTCAGTCGGTGGACAGTTAGAAGACGACTTCGAGAAGTTAATCTGACTGCACACAGACCAGCAGACGGGCCAAAATTGACCGCAGCCCACAGACGAGCCCGTCGTGAGTTCGCTCGAGAGCATTTGAATTGGACAGAAGAAAAATGGAGAACAGTCCTGTACTTTGACAAGTGCATGATGTGTTTATATGGCACGGGGAGCAATAGACAAGGAGAGCAATATGCACAATGTTGCATTGAAAAACGTGTCTCGTATGGCGGTGAATCGTGCATGTTCTGGGGAGGCATATCATTAGAGGCGAAGACAGATTTTGTATTCATCACACGAGCCAATACTGGCTGTCGATCAAGAGGAATGCATTTTCAACGGTACATTGAGGAAGTACTCGAGGAGTACGTCGTACCCTTTGCCGGGTTTATTGGTGAGCATTTTCTGTTTATGCGGATAATGCGAGACCGCATACGGCTGGTGTAGTATACCAGTACCTTCAAGAGGTGGATGTGCCTGTTATGGAGTGGCCAGTTCGAAGCCCGGACCTCAATTCCATTGAACAATTATGGGACGAGTTGAAAAGAAGGGTTCGAGCCAGAGATGTTGCTCCAACGAGTCTCCAGAAGGTGCAACAGGCGATCGTAGAGGAATGGAAGGCGATACCTCAAGATTTTGTGAAAACTTTGGTGAAATCAATGGCAGCATCGAATAGAAGCTGTCATTTGGGTCAGGGGAGGGAATACTTCTTATTAATAAAACTATTTTTTTTTGTTTATTTCCATGTTTTAATTCGATTTTTACCCCTAATTTTCATGCTGACAAATTCACAAAAACATGTACACAGATGTTTACCCCCAAAAATCAGTTTGATGGCACGTATAAATACAAAAAAGGTACCTCTGGATAGGTATTGAAATAGACTTTGAATCTGCATTAAAAGAAATTAAACAAATATTGGATTTTTTTGATATTCTTGAACTTTTGTGGAAAATTGAGCAATGTGCGATTTTTTTGCACCCAAGTGTATTATTCGTCCTTCTTACGGGAATTATTTATCTATTTAAATTCTATAGATAATCTCTATTTTCGCAAATAAAGTTGCATCTTTCGCAATTCGCGTTTAGTGTGAATAAAACCATTTCTGTTTAAACAAAAACTATAAAGTAGCTTTCTGAAACCCTCTAATAGAACACCGATAAGATTTATTTGGACAACCGCACTTATTCTTTTTAAACGATTTATTAGAAATGTTAGACTTATAGACAAAAATTTAATATATGTATATTCCCCTATTATGGTTGAATTTATCGAAGATTTACTTAAAAATAGACTCCTTACTTAGACACGAAGCAATAGATGCACCCATGGTAATAATAACACAGGTTGGCAAGAAAGTAATTTCGGTTTTCTACTGTGAATATTTGTATACAAAGAATAAGCTTTAATCAACAATGTGTTTTCCATTTAGTTCAATAACCATTTGAAATCTTTCTGACAAATCCATAATTCAGCGATCATAAGACTTCTGGTGATAATCAGAAAAAAAACTGAGCCGAAGTGCGATTTCAGATCATTATTGCTCTATGGGGAATGCTACATTATTTACAAAGCAAGCTCCAATAATTCCTCACTAGTTGCCAAATATGTATGAGGTTTTATATTATCAAAGTGACACAAAATTCCTTTATTGCTAATCTGGCCGCTTATTTTTGATTACGACCTTCAGTTTAAGGACTTAAACTTCTGAATTAGTCATCTGGTTCCTTGGGAACTGCTCAAAATACACTACTCTTTGTAGTCCCTAAACTGACAACATGATCTTATTTAACGCAAACCAGCTTTCAATGTAGTTTTGCTGGTTCACTACGCTTGGACTATATTCGTTTTCGAACGATTTTGTAGTAAACGACCCAATTTTCAACACCTGAAACGATTCGTTTCAAAATGACCGAATCAAAAATTTTTAAGTAATTTTCGACTATCAAGCGGTTATCTTCAATCATGACCATCATTTAGTAGGCCGGAATGTTGCTCATCTTTCAGAGAAAAACCCGCAGAATGATTTTTTTATAAATCAACTCTTATAAGTATGTTCAGTTATGCAATCAGCATAATACGCTTCACATATCTCTTTGTGAGTAGCTTTCTTTCGTTTACAGAAATAAAAAAATAAAATATACGGAAAATGTTCGTTTTTTTCACTCTATTTTAACACTGACACAAAACTAAGTTACGAAACAAACTACGCACCAAAAGGAAAGTATTTTAACAAGGGGCGTATCCAGCACGTTGTGATCTCACTAGAAAAATGTAGACCTCACAAATCTCATGTGCTCATGTGTTTCTTACTAAAAATGTAGATAGATCCCACTGTTTTTGCGAGGCGATTTGTTTATGTGTACATTTGGTTAGATTTTTTTGGATTGAATCTTTACTATGTTTTGGCACAACATAATTTGTTTTTGTGAGAAGAATACATAAATACAGATGCGTTAAATGCACTAAAGACCACGAGCCATACCAATGCGAGGCACCAAAAAAAGACACCCCACAAGAAGGCGAAGACATCGACATAGAACCATTCTGTGTTAACTGTGGAGAACATGGCCATCCGGCTAACTATAAGGGCTCTAAGGTACTACGAAACCTAAAGGAACGAGTACGATTAGCAAAAGAAAGAAAACAACTAATAGTCGAACAGAACCTGCAACAGCGGAATTTTGTGATCAAATCAGCCAACCGATTAGTAAAACCAGGAATCTCGTATGCCGAAGAAGGATCAAATGTCAAAACACCCACGGCCGACACCGCTACCCCGCCAGAGATGCCAGAAAATAATCAGGTGAGTCAATCTTCTTTCGACTTTATCAATGGTGAATGTAACTCGTTATTAAACCTAAATTTCTTAGAATTAATAGGCAAAGTAAACACTTTCGTACCACAATACAAAAATATCAAAGAAACAACAGGAAAAAAACGGCCCTAATCAATTTCATTTTTCAATTATGTTGCAAATAAAAAATCTTAAACTAATCACCCTAAACTGTAGGTCTATTGACTGACTTGTATTGTGGTACAAAGGTGATCGAAATAAACACACACCTGAAAGAAAACCTAGGCCGCTTCATCTTAAGATATAAAAATCACCATAATAAAATTATAATAAAGTCGAGAGAAGATATTAACTCACAAAACATAAACTGTTATTTAAAAACAATAGATATAGATAAATTGGAGGTGGAAAACTTCCTTTTAAATAAAAATAACAAACACCGGGGATAACACATTGGATACCGTTATAATAATCATTATTATTATTATTAAGTATTATTATTGTATATATTGTAAATACTAGCTGTAAGCTAAAGTAAAAAGACAATCAATATGATCTAAAGTATTGTTGAAAGAACACCATAATAATGAACTATGCTAAAAAAAAGGAAACAAATTTTGAATTATGACATCTACCGGGAAATAAAATAAACGCTATAAAAGTATTTTGATTTAGTTCAAAGTAGAATATTATAGTAGAGTTATTAATTAAAATTGATACTTAATTTATTTAGAAGTCCTTAATAAATTTAAATTTCGTATTTTCTTTATAAATTACATTTTATGAAAAATTAATTTTTGTTAAATTTGGTTTTAATTAACACATTAGTTTTGAAATTTTTGCCGATTTTTTTAAATTATTATGAACTTGTTTGTCGTATTCCTTTGCAATTTTTCCATAATATGCCCCAATGGAAAGCAAATTAAAACTTTACTACGATCAGAAAACGTGAAGAAGCTAAAAGTGGTCAGAACTGTCTCCAAACAGATACTTATTCCGAATTTATTAAACCAAGATTTCTGTGAAATTGTCATAATTTTCTTCTAATTCAAAACCAGTATATAAACCATCAATATATTTCGAAAAGGAAATTTTTTTAATCGGATAAATAAAGCATTTATACAAGTTAAGTATGAAAAAATATAATGTTTTTTATAAATTCAAGCTCAAACTCGATTCGTAAATTTTAAATTGACGCAAAACAATTTTAAAAAAATGTTAATTATCTAAAAATTGGTGCGGGACAATTTTTGAGAAAGGGAAACAAAATAATTGAACCATAAATGTCTGTGCTATCGATTTTGGTGAGGCCAAAATGTGACCAATTGTTTATGTTACTAATTTACTAGTTCAAAGATAGAGTTATTAAGGTAGAGGAGTAATCAAATAAAAATAACTGCAAAATTCCGGAATATTTCCCATAAATAATGATATCGAGTTAAAAATTGAAGTATCGCTAAACTTTCTATTCCATCTAACTTATTATTTCCTCTGTACAATAATTTTTAATTGTGATACCATGAGGGCCGTTTAAGTAGAAGTTATAACATCGAATCTTGAAGCCTGATTTTTGCATCAGGATGTTAAGGTCAAGCGTTATCAAGATTGGCCTTGAATTGACGTAGAAAATGAAAAATTTAATTTAAAAATATTTAAAATTTTCCGAAACATTACGTTAAACAGAAAGTTAAAACAATAAACTGTACTGGAGTGCGTTCACGAGTTACATTGGGCGCTTTCAGAACACCCAATAGTTGGGAACATGTTGAGTAAAATCGCGGCCAACGTTAACAAAATGTTTAGCCTTATGAAATTTTTAAATCAAATCGGCGGTGATTTCACTAATCATGATAAGGGACCTGAAAGCGCCCATTGTTACAATATTGTTAACAATGACAGCTCAAAATCGTTCATGAAACTAAATTGTAACAATGAACACGTGTGATTTTCGTTCACGAACTCTACATTGTTACAAAGGTCATTCTCAACCCTACTCGAGACTGCCTCTACAAATGTCATTTTTAGTAGTGTCAAAAGCAACATGATCGTACTATCAACAACCATTAAATGTAGGTTTGAAAAATAATTTAAGGAACAAAATTCAATTTTTAATATATTTATTTAAAAAAAAATTGTGTTTTATGAACACAGTGATCATTTTGGTGCTCCATAATATGTTACTCTTTATGTTATGAAGAAATTAACTTTTTATTGTTTTTATTTGTGTTGACACTTGAGACAATCTAAATGTTAACTACTACGTCATTTTTACAATGACAGTTGTTACAATATCTCTTTTTCAACCAAAAAAAAATGGCTCAATTAAAGTTCAAACCACACAAATGTGTGAGTAAAAAATCATAGTATGTAATACTATGAATACACAAATATGTAAGTTGGTTCAAAACACATACAAAAATAAATTTTTGACGTGGTACCATTGCCGTATCCACACAATTGTGTTAGTAAAACACTAAAGGGATGTGAAAAACTTCATTTTATGTCAAAAAATTTTAAATTCTTATTTAGTGTCGCCAAAAAATCGTAGTTGAGGATATATGTGAGATTCTCACTCACAGTGAGAATCATAATACCAAAATTGAATTATGTAAGTAAGTAGGTAAGTAAGTGAGATTCATAATAGGGGTACTAATTATAAAAATCTAATAATTTATTTTCTTCTGAGTCCCCTACAACCTAATGTTTACTCATGCATACAATAATAATTTATTCAAATTTAATGTGAACCTATCATTTTAAAATTATCGTACTTAATAATAGATGGAAGCTAAATTTAGAAAATTGACATTAGAATCATTCGATATAATTCAGTTCAATATTTACATTTTACACTCATAAAGCTTGTCGCCGTATATAGAGCATTTCGAAATTACTGGTCACTTCACTTTGGTACTTTTGCAACGATAGTGCAATTTCGTGTTCTCCAAATCATAAAATATGAGAGTATTTTTCTGGATCAGAGGAGCACATTAATCAACTTCAATAAATAGAGCGTGAAATCAAACCAATACGGTAAAAGCACCATAACTGCTTTAGACTTTCTTCTTCTTGAAAGTTAAGGTTCGAAACCATATACATACAGCAATTCTAAACCTGACGCAGTATTGTAAGAAAAGGAGAATTCTGTGTACAAATGTACGTGCCACCATAGTCAAATGAAATTACGTATGCTGGTGGAGAATAATATGCAGGCCAAGTGTGCTATTCAGAAAACTGGGATAACGGGGCAAGGTGCTACTATGAAATTATTTTTTTTAAACTGTGTATTACAGATAGAAAATGTTAACCCTTTGCAACAACGGAGCTTTGATATTAATTATTATATAACCAAATATTTAATAAGAAATGAGATTGCCGTTTATAATTAATTGTACATATTCGGTTGATTTCGTGAAAAGACAATTTATTTTGTGTATCCATTAGATTTCGTAATAATTTAAAATTTGTAATATGAACTCAGACCTGAATTAAGTAGGGTCGTATAATGGGGCTTGCGAAATTTACCATGTAAATAGCATATATAATTAGGCTGCCCTTGAAGAAAAAATTTAAATTTCTTGATAAATTGAGATAAATGCTGTAATATGAACATTCTTCTTTCAGCTATAAAAGCGAGCTAATTCGAATTCATTGAAATTCATGCTAAATTTGAAAGTCATATTTCGAAGAATTTCATCTTCTTATATACCTACATACATTTTCTTGGCACATGTTAAAAGAAAAGAAAAAATCAACCCAATAAGTCTTTAAGGGAAAATCAATATCCTACCATAAAAAAAAGTAAAGCATGACTTCTGTTATATACGGAGCTTATTTACCGGCTCTCTTATATAATCGTACGTATTCAGAACAGTAAATTAAAGAAACTCCGGATACTTGATACTTTTCCTCAACTACACAAATTATCTATTTCGCCTGCCGTTAAATTTATATATGTATACTTATCTATATATATATTACCTTAATAGAGTTACACTACACAGAGTAGAAATGTTTTTTCCCCCATATAAAGAAGCATATAATATTTGCTATTTCATTTGAGGCACGTTGGTGAAGGATGGTTATATAAAAAAGCATATGGCTTACTCATATTTCAAAACGAAAAACCCCAAATCAGATGTTTATTTATGTGCGCAGTGACAACCTATGGTGACGACTTAAATTTGTGCTTAAAAAATTATTAATTAAAATACATTAAAATAATAAAAATATTTAGTGGTTTATGTAGTAGTGCGTGGTAGTGCAACATTTGATAAAAAAAATTACAAACTTTTAATTGAAATGAAGTGTATTGTCAAAAATTGTTAAAATACGCATAAAAAAATTTCAAAAAGGCGTATCTTACCATCAGTAAGTTTACTAAGTGTTTATATAAAATAAAATGTAAATTATGTTAAGAAAAACGTGATTTGTGATAAATTTATCCATTATTTAATTTATAAATCAGAGAAAATTAAGTAAACAATTTTGATTTCGGTGTGGGGTTTTTCATTTTGTGTGTGTGTTTGTAAACATATGTTATATTACCAGTGTCGCATTTCTCTTCATATTCTACGTGTTTTTCTATTCATAATTATTTTTTATTTTGGAATATTATAAGTATAATTTTTTTATCGAAAATAAAAACAATTAATGCGTACTATATTCGAATAAAAATAATTGGGAATTTGAGAAGTTTTAAATTTCAATCGAGCAAATTCTAAATACGACCCGTTGATTTATATGCTTTCTCTTTTACCCTCCGAATTTGACTCACTTGACAGCTGCTCACATTCATTCTATTTAATTAATATAATTCTATGATTACCTTGCCTCTATTACACGACCACCGGAATGGGAAAAATCACACACAAACACATATGATGACACACATCGTTTTTTATAATAAAAAAAAATCTACATAAAAAAATTTTCAATTTCCATATTTTTTCTAAATTAAGGCACGCTAAACTTTTAAGTTTACAATTTTTAGTTTTTAATTTTATTAATTAAATCACAATCATAACGCAACGCTAATAAAATAAATTCCGTGTGTGATTTTACTTTTTTTTTATATATATCATAGATTTTCCACTTGATTTTCATATTTTGCGCAAATATAAAAAAATAAATTTAATTTAGAATTTTTATAATTTGTTTGTTAATTTAATTTATTTTATTTAGACATAAAAAAATATTTTTTTCTTTTTGTTTTGTTTGTTTTGTTTCTTCGAAATTTTCTTTTAATTTGTGATATTTTTATTTATTAATTAAATAGATTTTAGAGTAATTTTAAAAACAAAATTAAATTATAAATCAATTTATGTACTTAGCTATATTTGTATGTTTTGTATAGTAAAAAATATTAGAGATGACTCTTATTACACTGGTCACTTTTAATTTTAAAAGTAACTATTTATTATTATGTATTATGTATATGGGAATGGCCATTGTGTGGGGTGGTGAATGGTGTAAAAATATGTATTGAGGTGAAGGAACGTGATTTTATGTACCTATTTAACTTCGATAGTGTGTTAGAGCATGATTTTGCATATGATGTTTGCTACGAAAATTTTTATCGCACACATAGCATTTGTATGGTTTTTCACCGGTATGTATGCGCAAGTGTTTGAACAAATTACTGGAATAATTAAATTTCTTGCCACAAACCGAGCATTCATGATGCTGATTTGTGTGAATTTGTTTGTGTTTACTTAAATTACTTGAATCTTGGAATAATTTATTACATATATCACATTTATAGGGTTTTTCACCTGTATGCGTACGAAAATGTTTTTGCAAACAATTGAACTCACGAAATGATTTATCACATTCAGAACATTTATATGGTTTCTCACCTGTGTGGATCATAACGTGCCGCTTTAAATTGTGACTACTGCCGAACACTTTTTTACAGTAGTCACACATGTAGGATCTCCGAATTCGGGGCGGAGGCGGTGTTATTGCCCTTTGAATTGTACTTAGATATGTGCTGCTCATGGGATTGATTAAAAATTTCCTTTCCACTTTTACGGTATCCTCATCATCAAGGTCATCTGAATTAGATGACTTTATTGACCTGTAAATGTCTTCCGGTTGCAGTTTCTGTTTTTCATTTTCACAAAAATAACATTTATTAGGATCATTTGGCATAGATACATTACGAAAACATACGCTACAATTAAACTCTTTCGCCTGATGTATCCGCTTGTGTTTACGCACGTCACTATACTCCCGGAACCGCTTATGACAAATTTCACACTCGTGTGGTTTTTCACCGGTATGAATCATCATGTGTCGCTTTAAATTGTACCGGCTGACTACTTCTCGGCCACAAATCGCACACTTATATGGTTTCTTAGCATCATTCATGTCGGAATTTAATTCGGTTATCATTTCAAGCGAATCGTTTTCGGCCAATATTACTTCTGGCTCAATATTGCTGTACTCATCGATATTATTGAACGTCGTTGTATCATCGGAACTTTCTAAAAATTTATGAAAATTTCGTGCAATCTCATCTGGATCTAATTCCAATGTTTCTGCTCCATCATCCATATCCAATTCGTCAATGTAATCTTCTTCTTCATCATCAATCACTACTAAAGGTGGTGGATTTTCATTTATGATAACATCATCATCGTCATCGTCGTTTCCACGTCCACTGCTATTACTGCTGGTATTATTACTGCTACAACTGCCATTATGTTTATCATCACTGCCACCATCACCTTGACCACCACTACTTCCTCTTCCTTCCACCGCATTAGTACCAACGTTTTCCGGTTCTATCATAATCCCAAGGCTCTGATGGTAGCTATCAAAACCTTTAATCGATTGTGTAATATTTTCACCATTTAGCGAATGCCCAGATGATACTTGTGGACCTTTTACTAATTTTTCTAACGGAATAAATTCATCACAATCCTCATTCGGCATTTTATTTTTAGAAGCAGAAATTTTTTTTTAAGTTCCCCCGCTTGCGTATGTGACCACTTTTAATTAAACCTTAATTCAAAAATTATCCAATACCACTTTTCACTTTTTAAATTTTCAAGTTCTTCTAAAGCACCCTTTCCCACACAATCTTCAAACTTTTTCTCCAATCACCCAACGTAAAAAATTTTCACCGCACAAAAAAAAAACTTTTTGGAAAAACATAAATAAAAAAGTATAATTTTTTTTCTAATCCTAATGACCTCCTTTGAAATGTCCTGTAGTTTTGTCGGTCTTTTTTGAACAAATTTTTTTTTTCAATAGATGCGCAAACTTTTTTATATTTTATTCCCTACACATTTCACTTCATTTGAAAAATCGACATTTTAATTTCAATTTTTTTGCACTGAATTCTTTTAAACACTTAATTATTCACAACATTTTCGCGTTCGACATGATTTACAATTTAAAAACACATTTTGTCTAATTTTTATTTTTTTTGTATTATTATAAAGGACTTGCAAAACTAAATAGAAATAAATAAATAAAAAATTAACTTAAAACGAAAGAACGAAAAATGTCAAATTTTTGCTGTTTATGTGATTTGACAGCCCGCGATACTGTGATTTTTTCATTTGATTTTTTATGGCAACAACAAAAATGTAATAGAATATCGAAAATTGTACTAAATATTTTATGCATGAAGGACGTTTATTGACTGAAATTAGTAATAAAACACGTTTTGCTGCTTCAGATGCAAATTGTTTAGTCGTAGACATAATAAATGTATGCCGGCTGTAATATATGACCTGTTGCATGCGACCGACAAATTTTGTATATTCCAAACAACCGAATATTTTATTCTCTCCGATTACGGAAAATTATAGTTTTTATTCTAAAAATTTAAAACTAATTTCATTAAATTAATTACGAGAGTTATCTCTATATATTATTTTCGTGATGATGCACGCATTGGGAATGATCGACATTATGTGCTATGTAGGGATTGATACGTTTATTGTTTGATGTTAATCTTCCCGCCCTTTTCATTATATAGGGACTAAAAAAGATTAATTTGGTTCTAAAAATAATTCAAAATAATTATTAAATTTTTCTTGTGTGTATGTAGACGATTAATTATTGCTTATACTCACATTTTATAAAACATTTTCCATACATTTCGGCCGATAATCTATCCTCTCGTCTTTGTGATTTATCTCCGTAAACACTTTATATACACAGACAACTAAAGCAATGAAATCGTTCTTCCGCACCGTCGTTACTAAATAATTTTACATTTTATTATACTTCTTGTGAACAAGAATATGTTTTTTGAGGGCTTGAGATTGGGTGAACTTCTTTTTACAGTAATCGCATTCGAACGGCTTCTCACCAGTATGGATTCGATAGTGTTTGGTAAGATGATCCCGAACCACAAATGCCTTAGCACATATGTCACATATAAAAGGTTTTTCTCCTGTATGCGTCCGCATATGAAGAGTTAACGAATTTTGCTGTGTAAAAGTTTTACCGCAGGTTTCACAATTGAATGGTTTCTCCTTGGTGTGCACCCGTGTATGCCTCGTTAAATGATCGCTTAGGTGAAATTCCTTTTCACAAAATTCACATTTGTGTGGTTTTCGGTCCGAATGAATTTTCATATGAACATTCAGCGAGCTTACTTGAGTAAACGATTTATTACACAGTTTGCACATATACGGGCGATTATGACTTAAAACGTGTCGTTTGGCGGCAGCGGCTGTAGGACATTTTTTCCCACAAAGTTTACACAATTTTTTCTCTATAATTTCATCATATGCAAAAACATGTTGTACAGCAACATTTGCAGCGGGGAGATTAGCAGAAGCATAATAGTTACTATGGCATATACCATGCACAGAAAATTTATGTTCCTCTAAAGCCATCCGATTGTTAAACATTTCCGAACACTGGACACATCGCTCCAATACATGATGTGAATATTTAGCACAATGTCTTGTTAGACTTTCTTCGGTCGTGCAATGTTTACCACAAGTTGGACAAAATAACTGTATGTGTCTGGCATGTAAGCTTTTATGCGCATCCAATTTATCTTGACATCTAAAGGTACAGTTGCATTGATCACATAAAAACTTCTTGAATGTATGATGAGCTCTTAGTATATGGCTTTCTAGGCGTGTTTTTACTCGGTAAGCATTAAAACAGTAACTACATCTATACGGTTTATCTACAAAATGCGTCATCAAATGATCCCGTAGAATCGTATTTTCTTCGAACAGTTCCTGACAAATTGGACACATCAAATTCATAGCTTTTACATGAACTTTGATATGTTTCCGCAAACGTTCACGAATCCCATACTTTTTCTCACAGAACAAACAGCTGTACGAAGCGGTTAATAAAGGTAACACGACATTTGCCACCGCTGGATCATTAATGGATACTTCCTCATCCGACGAAGAAGATGTGGAATCCGATGAACTGTCACTACTTGACGTTTCATCAGATTCAGAATCGTCCTTATTGTTGGACGCGGCTACAGAATTAGTTTCATTTTTCACCCAAGGAACTTCACAGTTTGGTGCTTCTTCTGGTTTGACATCATCAGCGAATCGTACTCTTGGTTTGTCCGTAGACCCACATGGCGTTGTAGACATAATCTATGTTGATTTTATAACTCACTGGGCATCTATTATATTATATAATACTTTTATTTACAAATTAAGACTACATTAAACGTTTTTTTTACTTTATATTGAAACGTATAACAATGCTTCGCTTTTTCTGTCAACATCTGCTATAATTTTATTTGGCATTTATTCAAAAAATTGGACTAGATCAACCATAAAATATGAAAATTTTATAAACAAACATTTAACCAACAAACATGACATGCGGAAAGCGCTTTTTTTCAAATTCAATTTGATTAAAGTTGAGATGTTCTAAAATAATGTTTTTACTTTACCAATGTTTTGAGTACTTTCCGTTTCACTAGAATAAAATTGAACAATATAAGCCCGGTCGTATGTAAGACCAACATTTTTCTACTGCAAAATGAATAAGACATAACATTGACTTTTTGCACATGAGAGACAAGAAAAACAATATACCCCAACAACATTTTGCAGAAGAATTTTTGAGCAATATCACCATAAAAATGAAAATGTTGCCATAAAATAAACTCGATCCGAGTATTTTTATGGCAAAATTTTTAAAATTAATAAGAAAAAAATTATTTCGTATTTATAAATGTTGAGGATTCATAATAAAACCAGACGCTATAGATAAAAATGTAAATTTCGCATTTTAATTTCCCTTCACCCGCCTGATATAACCCGATCCTTAACTCTTAGTTTTTTACCATATCGTGTTTTTATCGCGTTTTGTACCATATCGCATTTTGAAATATCGCGTTTTGTACCACAGCGCGTTTTGTACCATATCGCGTTTTGAAATACCGCATTTTGAAATATCGAGTTTTGTACCATATCGCGTTTTGTACCATATCGCGTTTTGTACCGTATCGCGTTTTGAAATATTGCGTTTTAATAATTCGCGTTTTAAAATATCGCGTTTCAAATGGGACCCTTTTAAAACAGCGTGAGAATATTAAATATACATAATTAATTATTAATATCTAATTATATTAATTAGAATTGAAAATCAAGGTTTTAATAATTATTAAAAAATTATTATTATCAAGGTTTTTATAATTATTTAAATAAAATGTTCTAATAATTTCAACACGCTGTTGTGGCTTAGATGTTGGCTTAAATAATAATATATGCAGAAAAATGGACGTTAGTTAAAAAAAATGAGTTACAATTAAGAATTAAGCAACCACTCGGAGACTGCAATGCCGTCAGACATATATATATTTTCTTGTAAAATAAATATTTAGATAAAAAATTCATTAAAAAAGTATTTCATTTTTAATAAATAAGTAAAATAACCCGAAATACTACAGTCATAATCATTGTAAATTTTATATCATTTATTTGGTCATGATTTAAAAATAGGGCTGGAATAGAGTGGCTTAAGATATAAAAGTTATAATGCCCGGTTTACATGTAGAAAACTGTTTTCTTCTACAAATTTTTGCAGGTAAATAAGAAAGAATCCGCTATATAAAAATATTCAATATGCCAGAAAGAAATAAACATATATAGTAATGGCGTAATTTTTTTTATAGGATCATTATTAATTTATTTTTAATGAATTCTAATGCGAAATTTACATTTTTATCTATGGCGTCTGTTTTTATTATGAATCCTCAACATTTATAAATACGAAATAATTTTTTTTCTTGTTAATTTTAAAAATGTTGCCATAAAAATACTCGAATCGAATATATTTTATGGCGGCATTTTATTTTTATGGCAACATTTTGCTGTGTATTGACTAAAAAATCTCCTGCAAAATTTTGTTGGGATATATTTCTTTTCTTGTCTCTCATGTGCAAAAACTCAATGTTATATCTTTCTCATTTTGCAGGAGAGAAATGTTGGTCGCATGTAAACCGGGCATTAGTGGTTTTTTGTAGTATATATATTAAAATTAAAACATATAAAAAAATCGAATTGTACGAAAATGTACAAATTAAAAATTTTATGAAACTTTTAGGTTATGCCAAAATGTAAAACCATAAAACTTTACTATAAAATGTGCAGAGAGACACATAGAAAATTGTTTGGTCTGCAAATTTTTGTAGGTAAATAAGAAGCATCCGCTATTTAAAAATATTCAATAGGCGGGAAAGAAATAAACATATATGTATAGTAATGCCATAACTTTTATAGCATTATTATTAATTTATTTTAATTAATTCAAATGTGAAAAGTTTTGTCTATGGCGTCCGTTTTTATTATGAATCTTGAACATTTATAAATATAAAATAATTTTTTTTTGTTAATTTAATAATTTCTCTCTCTTTCTCTGGCACTATATCCCATCAAGGGATTTGGCTGCCTCAAATGAGGTTTCATAATCATATTTTCATTTCGGATAATGAGTGATTAATTCATTGATCCTAAAACCAGACGTGAAATTTTTTCCTTGTCACCACCGGGAATCGAACCCGAGAACTACGGTCACTGGAGTAAGCATGCTGACCACTTTGCCACCGGGGCGGCCAATTTAATAATTATTGCCATAAAATATATACATACATACATTTTATGGAATACATTCCATCAGAGTATTTTCATTTTTATAGTTGTATAGGCGTTGTAGTGGGTCAAAACTCTTCTGCAAAATTTTGTTGGGATTGGGGAAATTTTTGGTTCTTTTTTCAGCAATATTTTTTTTTGATTCAACTGATTCTCACACAACACAAAGATAAATATTTCAAGGACACCTTGTTTATTTGTCGTTTTTGGGTTAATTTTAGTTTAAATTGTGCTTCAAGTGCAAAAAATATATTTTTTCAACCAAGGAAGCAGTTTTCGCAGTAAATAATAAACATTTTTTACTATACGAATAAATCAAAAAACCAGGGTTCTAAAATTCGCTCTACAAAATATATTATTCTTTCTTTACTGATCGAACAAATAATTTTTACTACTGATCGTCGCCAATAGTGATGAGAAAGCAAAATTTTACTGATTATATTCATTTTGCATTGAATATAAAACAAAACAAAAAAATTCCCTATTCCCACTGTAGTGGACTATTCTATTATCTATTCAAACAACCCAAGTATAACAAAACGAAAGTAAAAATTGAGCATAGTATTTTCCTTCGTTTTCATCCAAAATTAACGAAAGTTAAACTTCACATTATAATGATAGTGTTTGTAGCGTATATGCATACTGTGTTGTTACTACTGTATACTGTGTTACAGCAATTTTTCTTTCGTAGGAATGTGTATAGCGTGTAATGTACATGGTTTGTTTTTATTTTTCATGTTCACGACATGAGTTTGGTAATTTTATAAAATTTTGTTAAAAAAATTTAAAGATGTGCGTTAATTTAAATAAAATTACATCAAAATATATTTTATGTCTATTCAAATATTGTTTTCATAAATTAATTAATTTCTAGTTCAGTTTTAAGTTTTTAGGTAGAAAACAAATGCGAAAATAATAAACTTGATGTGCAATAATCATAGTACCTATTTGGAAAATTATTTAAACTTTTAATATTACAATCAAAGAATAATTTCAAATTGTGTAATAATAAAAAATAATTAAAAAATTAACTAAAATATAATTTAGATTCGTATATAATATGTATATATGTATGTATATTTTATACCGCAAATTTAATAAAATAAAAATATTCATTTTAAACCTAAATTTTTATTTTGCTCTCACATTTGGATGCCGCCATCTTTTTCTTCTAACATTTTCAAATATAGCATTTTACATTCATGCACAACCTCGCTCCCGCCATTTTGTTTTTTGTCTTTTCTGTTCACACATACATGTATTGATGTATACAATTCTCCTTTATTGAGTTTCGTTCAGTTTCGTATAATCGCGACACGTTTCATACGTTTTATTTTAATAAATTGCAACTCAAACTTAGAAAAATACTAGACTAAGTTTAGTACTTAAGTACGAATATCGCCAGGAAAATTGAAAGTAAAAATACTTGGGAAATACGAAAAGTAAAACAAAAGAAGAGAATACAATTTTGTTTTAGTTCTCGTAAACAAAAAAAAATGGATGGTACAATCAATGGAAACACATGGAAATCACATGGTTTCTACGCCACTCTAAAATACAAATGTATAAAGTATTCGCCGACTATTCCTTTAAAAAGGAGGAGACAGTAGAAAAATATAATTGCTGATCTATTTAAAACATCATTCTCTTTGTTTTTTTCATTATTCGCTCACTACTCGTTGAAAACTGAATATTATTTTTAATGTTTTATTTTACTATTCACGATCGACAAAGTGGGGAAAAAATTAAAAAAACATAAATTGAGAGAATATAAATGGAATAGAAACAAAGTGAAGAGTATTTTTGAACGCTGCAAAAAACATAATTTTACGCACATATGTACATAAAAAAGAAACGCGCAAAGAAATCAAATGTGGACGGCGATTGATTTTTTAAAATCATTGAATCGCGACCAAAAAATCAAAGTGTGGCGAGGCTCACATAGCTCTCACAATAGAAAAACTTTTCCTTTTGCCTTACAAGTTTGTTTGAAAATAAAACTTGAGAAAAAAAAAATTTCGTTTTTACCTTAATAGTGCGTTCATGACATAGTGAGTTAGTTCGGAAAAAATACCATGGTAACATACAAAATGTATTAAAATAACAACAAAGTTAAAACAATTTCAACTCAAGTTCGGAACTAGTAGGCGCGGTATAAAGCATTTGATTGGATTTGAGTTCGTTAGCGAGTATGGAAATATTTATTTCCTGTACATTTCCGTCATGTACGCGACATAAGGAAAAAGTTAGCAAACTCTAAACTTTTGCCTTAAGACAAGACTAATGAAGTTAGCTAAATTTCAAATTCAGGGCTTTTGTTGTCATTTTCCAGACAAAACATGTTAATAAGCAAATAAGAACTAATTTATCGGTTTAATATATCTTAAAATTATAATTAATAATGCAAAATACAATTTCAAAAATATCATTAGTATGAAGATAAATAAAACGAAGTTGGTTTCAATTTTTTTTTTTTTGCCCATTGTGAGAGATACTCTTAAGGTAAAAGTTTAAGGCAAAATTTTTTTCTATTGTGAGAGCTCTGATTGTTGTAAATGTAAATGCCCCATTATACATATTACATACTTATACCGTTTTCGCTGACACAAAAATGTTGATCCATTTTTGATCGAAAGTGGCTTCTTTGTTTTCATTTTTTGTCTATATTTTTTTGATTTTGGATCAAAAATAAAATCCAAAAAAATTGTTTGATATTTTTTGACGTTTACTTATGGGGCTTTTACATGTAGAAAATTGTTTTCTTGCACAAATTTTTGCAGGTAAATTAGAAAGATCCGCTATATAAAAATATTCAATATGCCAGAAAGAAATAAACATATATAGCAATGGCGTAATTTTTTTTTATAGGATCATTATTAATTTATTTTTAATGAATTCAAATGCGAAAGTCACATTTTCATCTATGGCGTCTGTTTTTATTATGAATCTTCAACATTTATAAATACGAAATAATTTTTTTTCTTGTTAATTTTAAAAATGTTGCCATAAAAATACTCGGATTGAATATATTTTATGGCAACATTTATTTTTGTGGCAACATTTTAAGTGGTTTTTAAAAGTCCTGCAAAATTTTGTTGGGATACATTTCTTTTCTTTTCTCTCATGTGCAAAAAGTCAATGTTATATCTTTCTCATTTTGCAGAAGAAAAATGTTTGGTTGCATGTAAATGCCGCATTCCACACGGTATTAGTGTTGTTTGGTGACGTATGGTTACTTGGGCAAAGCCTGTTCTTTGTGAGTATGTTCTATGCTCAACCAGCTGTTTTTGTTTACATTTTTGTACGAATCATGCATACCAACTAAAACGAATTTTGACTTTTACTGACATCGTCAAATTTGTATTTTGCTTTTAAAGTATAATAAATAGTGCAAAAAGAACTGGCCATGGCCGAAGAATTGGATGATGATGAATACTTCCAACAAGATTTTACAACAGCTTCGGAATGGGAAGTGTTCAATGCAAGACTAGAAGAAATATTTCATGAATGGAAATTGCTTTATGTAAAGCCCGGGAATAATATGACTAAAAATCAGTTGTCTTTGTCTGAATGGGAAATTTCAAACGAATCGATCTATTTTGCGGATGTTGAATTAGTTGTGTCTAGATACCGCGCCAAAATCGAATCCAAGATAAGTGCAAGTGTTGAAAAATTGACGAAGATTGACAAGCAGGGGAAGAACCAAACATGTCAGGCTTTTGTTGATTTGATGACGTTTGAGAATGATTTTTGTATTATAGATGAAAAATCAGAGAAAACTATTCATCCTATTGCCCGATGGTATGGTTTGAGAGATTTTGTGGTTGTTTCACCAGCACGGAATTCAATCACCAACGAAAGTCAAATTCGTATTCTCTTGAGCTCAATCCATATCGCTGTGGCAGAGAGCAACTGCGAAGTTCCGGTGTTTGTTCATGTTCTTGACAAAATTCAACACGTTTACTTGGGTAGGTTATAAGTCACTACGAAAAAGGTTCATGACTTATTGGATACATAATTTTGTTTAATTCCAGGCGTTTGTGAATTTTTGTCAACTCGTTTAAACTTTGACATCATTCATTTATCAACCGTCCCTTCTGACTGCCAATACATATCACGAATGTTGAAAATGTTTAAAGAGAAAATTGGAGTGCGATATGTTGATCCAGTGGTTATAACATTCCGCGAAACATACAGGCTAACTAAATTCTACAGTACTCAATATTTATCGACGCGGCAAAATGCATTCATGGAGCTTAATGATGAGCCGGAAGAATCTTCAATCCCAATAAGAGTAGCCAGTGAAACTTTCTGTGTATTCCCATTTGGTGTCGGAATCGATCCTGTCATGGAGATAGTTCTCTTCTGTACTGGACCTAAAATAGAAGAAACTCTGATCGTAGATAATTTCCCAATAGATGGAAATGATCAATCATTTGAATTCAAAAAGCTATCGATTCGCGTTAAATTTGAAGAGCTCCCAGTTTGTTACATGTCCAGATGTTTGTCGCTATTTTTAAATTTAACTGAACTGAAATTGTCACTACCTGAACTGATCGATGACGTGGTATTTTATAGTGGTAATACTGTAATTGAGAAAAATCCATTGGATGTGCTTACCGAACCGAAGATTAAGTCGTCTGTTCGTCACTTGTGGATAAAAAATGAGACGAAAAAGGAAAAGAAACTTGAAGGTCCGATTGAAGATCAGATTATGATGAATATGTTGTATTATCTATTCCCTGACGCGCAGAAAGAGTCTGCGTATAATTATTCCTCAAATTTGGATAAGGAGCCTAATGAGATTGTATGTTTTCTTTACAAATTTAAATTAACATTGAAAAATTAAAGTTTTATTATTTTGCAGTTTGATCCAATGCAGATCAAGACGGCTTATCCGGATTCCTTAGTTCATCGATTAGGCTCTATCTTGTCGATTTGCTACTCCCATTATGGGGGAATAAAAGCTGTTGCCCAATTTTGGGCTGAATTCTGCCAGGAAATGCGGTATCGAGTAATCAATTGCATTTTAATTCCAGGGTGAGTACAATATTAAAGATAGAATAATCATCATCATCTAAAATTATCTAAAATGATATATCGACGATACTTGGATCGAACAGCACAAGCGACAATTTTTCAAATTTGTGTATTTTATATCATTGGAAAGCGCTGACAATATCCTATACGATAGTTTGAATTGGTTTTATATTTTTTAGAGAAAATCCCGCTTTTTTCTAAAAAAACGTTTTTTCAAATAGACCAAGCGACAAAAATCACAAGTTTAGTTGAACCAAGCGACGTAAACCAGTGCAATATTGTAAAATGAGAGTGTTGTGTTTGCTCCGGGTTAATATTAATTTTGTTTTGGTTGGACAGTAAGTTACTTGATTCAATACGATTAATAAAAGTGAGAAGTGTTTTTTATATCTAAATGTGAATAAAATTATTCACAATATTTACAATAATAAATAGTTTAAAATTGTTTAATGAATGAAAAAAAATTGTCGTTTGTGTCCTATAAAGAAAGTTACTAAAAATGGCACAAGCGACCATTATTGTTCATGATTTTAGCGCAACTTTACTTGATGTTTTAATTAGTTTATAAATATTTTTAAAACAATTAATTTTGTAAATTAATCACAAATATCAAATATTTTTTGATTTAACGCTTAAACATTTGATTTGATGCTTAATTTGATTTAAACTTAAAGCTCAAACGACAATTTTCGTTTTTCTTTTAACTTCTTAAAACACAACTGCTACTCAAGCGACAACTTCTAAAATTCAATTTAAAATAATTAACACAAGCGCCTTAGCATAAGCGCCAAATTAATAAACATTAAAACCCAAGCGACGAAAAACATTTCTTTTTGCCTTAACTCAATAAAAGAGTTACCAATTGGAGAAAAAAGTATATATTTAACTTCCTCTAATAGTAAATTATGCAATAAAAATCAAACGAGTGTATTTTTAATTAAATATCAAATTAAAATCGATTTTATCTTCTGCTGTAAAATTTGTACGATGTCGCTTATGTTGTTCGATCCAAGTATCGTCGATATGTACAGTGGCGAGCAAAAATGGTAGATAATGAAAACATTTTAAGTTTTTAATTTCTATAGTTATAATTTTATTATTTAGACAATAAAAATACCTTGAGGTTACAAGCTTGTAATATTACCCATTAGATTTACTTAAGAAAATAACAATAATTTAATTAATTAAAAAGATATATTAAAATTAATTGTTTGGGTCATATGTATCCAAATAAGCCCGTTTTAGCGTACCCTTTAGAAACAGTTGTTTTTTGTTTAGTTTTTATATTTTCTCAACTATTCATAAAGTGAAATTGCGTTTTCGCGTTAACCTGTTCTTTTTTTCCAAGTTTTATTCAAAATTGTATTTCAATTAAAAAAAAAATAAAATGAAAAAAAAAATATTAGCTGAGTTGGAATAAATTATCATTTCTCTTTGCGAAAAAGAATATTGTCTGGAGAAAATTGTCACGCAATTACATGCTTATCATACAGCCATGCTACACTATAATTTGGTTTTCTGGATTCAAACTATTGCGCAATAGATTTTAATTTTTAATTTTAAACCCTTATTTTAAATTAAATCATTAAATTTTTATATCTTGTTTTATTCTTTTTTCTCGAAAATAAAATTTAAACAAAAATCTACATCTCAAAAATGTCCGTAAATTCTTTTATTTTCATTTCAATTTTTTTCATTTCGGATTCACGGTCAAAATTTTTACGTCGCAGCTGCGTAATAAAATTTTTGTCCGTGAATCCGAAATGAAAAAAATTGAAATGAAAATAAAAAAATTTAAGGACATTTTTGAGATGTAGATTTTTGTTTAAATTTTATTTTCGAGAGAAAAGAACAAAACAAGACAAAAAATTTAATGATTTAATTTAAAATAAGGGTTTAAAATTAAAAATTAAAATCTATTGCGCAATAGTTTGAATCCAGAAACCAAAATTGTGTGTAGCATAGCTGATAGTACAGTACGCAATGTAAGAAACTGGGACAATTTGGGCAAATCAAATGGTTGTAAAGGGCGTCCACAACTTTTAAATAGTAGGGATTCTCGTGCAACTAAGCAACTTTTAAAAGACAAAAAAGAGAAACCACAACAATCAAGTTATAAATACACTCCGCAAAGCTGCTAATGAGTTGGGTAAGAATGTTAGTGAGTTGACAGCTAGGCGGGCGTTGGAAATAATAGGTTTGCATGCATACGTAAAAAAAAACAGCCTTATCCAACTAAAAAATCTAAGCGCCACGAACTCGCAAAATTTCATAAAAATTGGTCTATTGACGATTGGAAACGGTTGATTTGGTCCGACGAAACGCAAATAAATCGATATCACTCAGATGGGAAGTGCTACTGCTGGAAACAACCACACGAATAAATAAAGGATCATCATGTTACGGAAACGATGAAGCACGGTGGCGGATCGGTAATGGGCTGGAAATGCTTTACTTGGTGGAACGTTGGCCCACTAGTGAAGATCAAGTGCATTATGCGTAAGAAAGAAATTTAAATATTCTTAAAGAAAATCTAGTGTAGTATGTGGATGAATGGGCTATAGTAAAGAAAAAGGGGGTACCAAAAAATTCGTTCGGTTTGTTTTGTTTGCTTATATTAAAAATAGAAATAAAAATAATTAATTTAAAACTGTAATATTTAATTAATATGTTTTTAAAATATTTTATTTTAAATTATATATTAAATTAAATATAAATTATATTTTAAATTAATTGTTTTTATTTATATTTTTAATTATAAGCAAACAAAACAATCCGAACGAATTTTTTGGTACCCCCCTTTTCTTTACTATAGCCGATGAATGTGCTTATCCGGAGGAAGACATCATTTTTCAGCTCCAAATACGCAGCTAAAACAGTGCAATAATGGTTAAAAGATCAGAATTTCCAAGCTATGAATTGGTCTGCTCAAAGTCCGGATACAAATCCCATAGAGCATTTATGGGCCTTCATCAAGGGTCAATTAAACGAATATGGAGAGGCACCTAGAAACGACGACAAATTATGGCGGCGAGTTGAAATGGAATGGAATAAAATTCCACATGACTCCATAGATACGCAATATATTTTACCCACAAGTGGCATATTTAAATGAAAAATTATTTAAACTAGGAACAAGATAGATTCCAAGACTGATCCCTGTGGAACACCACAATTAACAATTACAATGGACTAAGCGAGAAATCAACTAACATTTTGCGAATAATATGCAAGCTAAGTAGCATTGAATCAAGGCAAGTGAAATACCTTAAATTTATGTTCTCTCAAGTTTAAGCAATAACATATTGTGATTAAACATATGACAGGTCTTAATGATGTATGTGTGTGTGTCAATTCTATCCAACTACCTAAACTTTAATTAGGTAATATTGTTCTTGAGTTATTTTTTAAAATATTTTAATTTTTTATTGGTATTAAATAGCAAAAATAAAATATATAATAAAATTCGTGAATGCGAAAAGTTAGTTGTTAAAATAGAATATAGATGGAAATGTGAAAGAATCAAATTTCGTACGCTATGCAGTAATTCGCTAGTAGTACAACTACATGGTATGTTCTATATATAGACAATATTCCAATGTAATAATACAACATCAGTCGTCGCGACCTGATGAGAAGACTCATTTTTTCAAATCAATAGTCTCATTTGTTCGAAACGGTTGTTCTGATTCTTACACATTAGCCATCTAAGTCAAAAATTAAAATACACCTGCTGTTTCTAGTATATTTCGTAAACTAAATTCGATTTTCAATTTTTTTTTTTGCAAATATATTTATGTTTTTTATATATTAATTAATACTATAAATCACATTACAATTTTACAGTTACATATTCTGACAAATAAAAAAAACTTAAAAATTGAAAAGACAAGAGTCTACATACACTTACCATTAAAATCAGATTGCACTCGAATGCAAACGATGTTCCCGTTATGTCCATTATTTAGTTATGTTTTATTAAACTGGCAGCAGTTAGCAATTAATTGCTGACAATGTATCACTACAAATTACTATTAAATTTGGTTAATAGTATAGACAAAAGGTGCCGGGCAATTATCAACAGTAATGGGGACTTTACTATGAATTAGTTGGTAGTGCCTTAGAAAATAAAATAAACTTTCATAATAAAAATAAAAAAAAAATCGTAGTTTCATTTTTACTTAGTTTTTTGCCGTACACGCTCTTGTTGCACATACTGTATAATTATCAGAAACATCAAAAGAATGAAGGCGACACAAACTTTCAATACTACCCGAAAAACAAAATTAATTTATTGTAATGATAAATAACCGTCGAAAGTCTTAGGACCGTGTGGTGGTTTTACAGACTATTTTGGTTAAAAGTGTGTTAAAAGTCCACGTTTAGGCAGACCTTGGGGCGTTATAAAGTCTGTAAAATGTAATCAAAACGAATATTTACGATGTAGCAGTGAAATTGACCGTCTTAAGGCCGACATAAGGAGAGACTTTTCACTGACGGACTGGCATTCCAAATGACCGCCGTGACAAGGGAAAAGGTAGTGCAATATTTACGATTTAGTAGGTGAAATTGACCGCCTTAAGGCCGACATAAGGACAGATGTTTTACTGGCGGACTGGCCTTCCAAATAACCGCCGAGACTAGAAAAAAGTTAGGACAAGCGTTGGTTTTTAAAAAATGTAACTTAAAATGTACTACTGTATTTCATATAATGTTATAATGTTATTCTTATTAGTAATTGATAAATGATTTCTCATTTTTTTTGGAGATAATTAGCTCGCTTGAAAAATTATTTTATGCTATTTCTGATCTGCAATAAGGGTACCGGTTGCTCTGCATTCATGTAATTTTGCACCTCGGCTATCAATTGTATTACAAAGGTATTCTCACACCCAAGCTAATATTCCTTGATTATATCTATGGGCGACAATAGTAAGACATTAACTTATTAATAAATTTACTTGCAAAATTTACTAAAAATGAAATGAGGCATTACCTTCTGAAAGTGAAGACTGAAGACTCAAGAATATTTTTCACCGTTTTGTTTTACCGTAAAATTTTACGATTTTCTATACACAAAAAATTAAACAAATAATTAATCTGTATACATACCTAATTATTAGTTTCAACTCTTTATTGAAATTCCTTATTGTTTTTATTTTTTATTTTAACTTAAAACAATTTTATACTTATAACACTATAATAAGCAGACTCTGAAACTTATTTAAATTTTAAATTTTTTCACGTTTCACATACATCCATCATGGATGAAATACCTTTTATAAATGGTTCGAACTTTCGTTTGTTTAATTTTTAATGTTTTTCCGAATAAAAACGAGTTCAAGGAATAGGTAACGACCAAATTCGGCCTCGGTCAGTCATTTCACGGTTAGTTTGTATTACAAATTTTTATCGTTCTTGAAATGCTATATCGTTATGGCTCGCGAAACGAGAAATCACTTCGGAAAATCGAATTATAGTTTTAAGTTGATTTCGTGTAAACTTCGAGACAAGTTGTCTTTTTTTAATGTGGCGAAATGAATTCGTATGATTTTGCAAAAACAATTTAATTTTTTGTTGTAATTTTGCACCGACTATTTACAGACGTCTAACCGGACGGTTAAAAATTGTTTGTCGGGCTAAGCTTTTCGTATGCTGGTCGAACATTTAACAACTATTTCCTTTCCGACAACCCAACAGTTGGGAACATGTTGAGCAAAATCACGGCCAACGCTATGAAAATATTTAGTACTATCATTGTGTTTATAATTATATAGAGAAATTATGAACTTAAAAAAATACTACAATATCACCTCACCAGGTGCGCGACACAATATAAATTTATAATTGTATAATATTGCGTCGCGAGACAACGAAAATGAGGAAAAAAATTCGTAGGAAATTAATGTTATATGGAGCGGTATCTATTTAGGTAATATTGTACTTTCTAGTAATTCCACTATTTATTATAAACACAATGGTACTATGAAATTTTCAAATCAAATTTGCGGTGATTTTACTATACTTGTGGAAATTGTTGCGGCACTAATATATCGCACTCGCTCCGCAGGTATGAATATATACCTGCGGGAGCGAGTGCGATGTATTAGTGCGGTTAAGATAGAGTGCGACCGCTGAATTGGACTGTTAACCGTGCAAGTTTTTACCTTAATAATGTGAAATTTTGGATTACATATTTGCACATTTCTAAGAAATTTGAGACTCAAACAGATGTAAATTCTGTGTGTTGTTGTCGCATACTATTTGCTTCAGTATTCCCCTCTAGAGAAGAATTTTTTAAATTTGGAAATTATTTTAGTCGATTTCTACCTTTGTCACATTTCTATCGTCCCTTGTGGTAATTGGTTATCTGTAATTTTAAGATTACAAAGTAATTTGTTAATGGGCTGAATCATTTTAGGAAAATAGTACCCTACATGTCTTCTTGTAAAGTTTTGTTCGAAGTAATTTTTATTCTGAGTCTTGGAATCTTGTTCGACAAACTTGGTGTACTTTAGCAATGTTGTTTGCGTAATTTTATAAGATGCTTGTGATATCGTCAATCGTGATTGATCAACCTCCGTCTCTATCTAACATTTGTATTCATTTTCTGCCGTTTTGGAAATGTGAATTCGTTTTAATATTGTTTCTTACTACGCGGTTCTGTCTTCGTCCAGATATATATTGGGTCAATAATAAAATAGAAGCTTTTCATCATGAGTTGTCGCTCAAGGCTCATCCTGCTCTTCCGCGGTTATGCTTTTTTACGTCCTTACTTTACGCCTCCTGGCCAACTCGCGAACGTACGGCTATAGGACCGATTTAAGACCATCTGCAGTCTATACTCATGGAAGATGGGTCGGCCCATGGGTTTTGTACATCGACAGGTAATAGATGTGTTACATTTCACCACAGATCGTAATCTGATGATGAAATTTCACTTTGCATCCCCTATCGAGATTCGAACCCGGTACCTCCCGATCCAAACGCCAAAGGTTTAACCACTGTGCCATTTGGTCGTAGTAGTAAATTTTGTTGATCTAAGATAAACATTTTTTTTTGAAAGAATTTGCTATTAGTTATATCTTCAAGACGTTCCTGAAAACTTCAACTATTCATAATCGAGTCATCCATATAACAAAGTATGAGCGGGACTGTGCTGGCCAATAAGCATGCGCTTTTCGTTTATTTCTATTTAATGGAATCCTGGGTATGTTATTGATATTGAGGAAAGGATATCTATCCTCGTTTGTTTTAGAAAGTATTTTGCGGTTATCAATGACTAATCACCGCTGTTTTTTACCATTGGCGTCTTCGTTTTTCAATACCGCACTAAACCACGATGAAAAAGAAGATGTGATTATACCTTTTGATAATATATTTGAACATCAGTTTTTTGTCGTTCTGGATGCTGGTATTGTTTTACGTATATTGGACTCTCACAGCATAAATTTATGTCATGTTTTATTGTATTTGAAAAATTAAGTGGGTCTTTCGTTATAGAAAATTTTCTGATATTTTCTACGCATTTGTATTCTTTTATTTTATTATTTATGAGCCTGGTTGGTAAAATCTCAAGTTGATTGAAAATTCAACAATTATTTATACAATTCAAAAATAATAATTTCTTCTAAACTTACTTGACTACTTTACGTTCTAGTGGATGTTAGTGCTATTTTTTGATGCTCTTGAGTAAATTTGTATGTGTTTTCTTTTTAAAACTATGTTTGTTTCTATATAGAACTTCAGTAGTTCAAGTAACTGTTGCGTTTTGCCTTCCTTTAAAACTTCTATTAAGGTTCTATTTTTGATGGTGTTACATTTAGATTTCAGTTCGTTGAGTTTCGGGAAATTTTAATAATTTATATTTCTCCTCTCTACTTAATAAACACATTTTATTAAACACTTGTTTTTTATTTCGCAGAATTATATTTTTGAATATTTTAATTAAAAAATTCGTTCAGAAAGTTTAAAAAATCACTCGATCGATTTCGACTTGTTAGGTCATCATCAGGAGTATCTACTATACTAATAGCGCAAAAAGTATCTAAAAAACGAGTGTTTAATAAAATGTGTTTATTAAGTATAAGTGTGTTTCGCCAAGTGCCTACGGCAAATAGCGTAAAAAGTATTTCTCCTCTCTGTTGAGGTGGTTAGTTTCAATTTGTTTGATACTGTGTATCGGTTTATGTTCCGATGTTCTAGTTATTTTTTTAGTTTATTGTTAATTTTTCCTCTCTCTCTGTCGCTGTCTCTCTCTCGCGCTCTCTCTCTACCTCTCTCTCTCTCTCTCTCTCTCTCTCTCTCTCTCTCTCTCTCTCTCTCTTCTTTCTTTCTTTCTCTTTCTATTTCTTTCTCTCTCTATCTCTCTCTCTTTCTCTCTCTCTTTCTCTTCTATTATAAGTAGGTTTTTGTTCGTCGGCAGTTTGCTGCAGGAAGACTTTTTTATTGTTCGTTATTGTGTGGACCTTTTAATGTGGCCCAGCAAATTAATTCTCTTAGATCTAATGAAAAAAAAAAAATAAATAAATGTGATGGAGCGAAGAGAAAAAGACGAGAATCGCGTTACCTAACAAATAGAAGAAGTGATTGTTATCTGCGTTGGAGTTTATTTTTGCTGTTTGCGTTTGCACCACAAATGGTTTTACGTCGTTTGTAATGCGTTTGCATTACCTCCTGGGACTCAAACGGACGGTTAAAGTCGGCATTAATAGCTGTTCATGTTTCATGAAATAACACAAAGGCGCTTGTTAGATTTAAAATCAAAATTTGTAATCGAAAACAAAATTTGGATCATGTTTTCCATATAAAATTTGAACTGATCCGGATCAATGAGCGTCAAGAAACACAGCAAATGTTTATTTTCAGTTTATTTTTGGGAATAGTGATCGTCCAGAAAATTTCATGAGTTAAATAATAAATAGTAATTTTAACTGATCAGTAGCCAGTTTCAGATAGATTTAGATAAATAATTTTAATTGTTTTATTTTTACCAGAATAAAATTTTTACATACTGGCAATTAAAGTTTTCGTAATTAAGTTAACCCAAGTGATTCTAAAATTTTAATTTAGAAACCTTATTAGTTCGAAAAATATGTCATTAGTATTATAGGATTGGCGCTGAATAACTTCCAAGGAAGGAAGGGTCTGACTATATAGGGCTTGGCTCAGACGTGTGACAATCTCCCATTATTTACCTTAATCCTAATATTTCTCATTTTAATTAAAATTTAATAAAACATATTGTAACACATACTATTTTTTTGTTTGTCTATTTATTCGTGATTTTAAGTTCTTATTAATTGAAATTAGTAATTTATTTTGATTACTTTACAAAATGCTCTATATAAATCATTAAAAATTATCAATCAAGTGCTTATACTTAAAAATAAAATTTAAAAGACTGCATTCATTTTATAATATTATATATAATTTATTAAGTCAGCACCGATTTTATTATTACATATTTTATTATTTATTATTAGTGTAAATTTAGACCTAGATTTAATTTTATTTTTTTGTGCATTTACATATGTATCTAATGACATTACCTAAATGCAAACATATAAAATTTATTATTTTTAATAAGCCTATTATTGCCACACAAAATATAAATAATGACTATGTTTTAAAATTTATAGTTGCGTTACATTTTAAATTTAATTTTTTCAGGGTTTCCTATTTATTTAATTATTTAATATCAGTTTTTTACCCTGTTAAAGGCTTGTTATAATATTATAATATATTTTATTATATGTTAAATATACATATTTAATTTAAACTGTAAGAGAAATATTTAGATTTATCTCACCGTTCAAATTAAATAATTAAAAAACTATAAAGTTATTTATAAATTAAATTATTTTAAATTGAGATAATATAAAATAACAAAATTTATAAACAAATTGCACTTTCTTTGTTATAACTTATTATTTACATGAATGGGTTGGTTCATTGAAGGCAGTGGAATCGGAATAGGAACCTAACAACGATTATTAATTTAATTTAATTTAATTTAATTTATTTATATTTATAAAAAAAAACATTTGAATTCCAAAAATACTATTTGTTCCCATATAACAAGTTAATACTAAATCTAAACACTTAAATACTAAGTTTGTTTTTTTAAATTATATTTATTCAGATAAATTGTTCAATTTATTTTATTTATCATAAATATAATTCAACGTTAACTATGAACTGTGTTTTTTCGTTTATTATTTTTATTTATTTATTTTTGAAATAATAATTAAAAATAAGATTTTTTTATATATATTTGTTTGTACAGCACAAATAATAATATTTATCTAAATAAAAACTTTAAAATTAACAAAAACATAAGAAAATACTAGATATCTTTAAATAATAATAAAAAATAATCCCAAATGATATTGATATAATATTATTTTGGTTTGCTGTATTTACGATAAATTTTAATTTAAAATAAAAATTGTTTAATATTTTATTTACAAAATAATAATCTTTGAAAAATAAATAAATAAAAAATAATAATATTAATACTATCTAGCTAGTGTACTATAAATTAATGAAACCTTTTAAAATATGACACTTTCCAATTAATAATTACTAGTTGGATGTTGGAATGTCTTTATACATCTATAACTTAACAATTATTTATTTACATGTTCTATTATATAAAAATATGTTTTTTATTAAATTTATTTATATATTGTTCTACGATATGTATTTTAAAATTAATTTTATTATTGCATCTTAGAAATATGTTTCATATACGTTGCCGTTTAAAAAATTATCTCTATCGTTAGTTTGGGATGTCATATTAAATATAAAAATACTATTATTATTATTATAATAATTATAAGTAGTAGTATTATAATAGTGTCAGAAAACTTCATTTAAGTTTAATACAACATCAAAATATCAGGAAACATAGAGCCGCCCTCATAATGGTACAAGGCCGTTACGTGTTGTTGCATTTCTTGCCATATAAATATCCATATCATGATCTGTCCAATTATCTGATGTATCACAATAGTTGTTTAGCGTATGTGTTGAACCTGCTGTCGAATATCTGAAATGATACGATAGAAATATGTTTTGATGTTCCTGAAAAATGTATAGTTAAATCCCCGCAATTACCGGCTACCAGGGCGAAGGGAATGGACATGTGCACCGCCTAATTGGTCACGTGATCTTGACCTGGGGCGTGTTCTCCGAGTACTCGATGCTATACTGTGGGCTGGGCCACCATGAATCGAACCAGCATACGATGCTCTCGACATACGTTCCGAAGCAGCCGCTAGTGATTGCCTCGATTGCCGCAATTCTATATATATTTAAATATAAATATAAATTAATTAAAAGCATTTTTATAAAATATGAGACCATATACCTGGCCGCGAATTGACTAAATTACTTGGAAATGCTGTCCCTAAATAACCACGTTGTGAATGATTAGAAAAACTATGTTGTGATTGCCCATCAGCAATTGACCTAGCCTTACCAACTTTTTGTTGCATTGATGAGAAATGTGATGCATGACTTCTTAAATCATCCGCAATTTGATTATCCATTGGATATATTCTTGGTCTTGGTATTGATCTCCCACTATAGGCTGATACCTGATCCCAATCCTATATAATTAGTTATAATGATATTTGTTATTATTTTAATTATGCATTTATAATGAGACTAACAAATAATGTTAATAAATAATTAGAGTGTAACAGATAAACAAGTTTTGTTTACATACTAGACTAAGAAAGTGTGATAAATAGATTAAAATAATTTGTATTAAGTCTAATTACAAATTAGCTCTTCTGTTTAACTATTGACCATAGAATAATATTTTAATAGATTCCACTCTAATAATTACGACACTTGTTTATGCAAATTAAAAACACAAATTTTTTCTTAATACAAATAATATTTATTAGGTACGTTTTTTTACAATAATTTTTGGTTTTTAATTCGTTTTTTATCTTATCTAATTTTTTATAATAATTTTTGTGGTATATATATTTTCTTCCTGACCGGTTCAAAGTTATGCCGATTTATACTCTGATGTTAATCAGTGGGAAACTAAATTGAAATTGAGGTATTGTCTTGTGGTTATATATATACCAACTACCTACTCAAGATCCCACAACATCTGCGAATGTAAGATCATCTCAGTGTTGGCTGGTTTGACTCTTTGATGTATAGAATTCGAATTTACACAAAAGAAAACATATTCTCGGATCATATGATGGAAAATCACGTAATCTGACAGGAAATAAGGCTGATAGGCGTTAATGTTTTCCTAGACACACAATTTTACCGCTGCATTCTTTAAACCAATTACTTAATTTATACAATTTGCGGGAGCAACTTTAATCTGAAAATTTACTGTTCTAGAAATGTTTGTGCATTACTATATGGTCTATAAATGTAATTAAATTCATAACCGTGAATTCTAAACTAAGTAGAGAGTGTATAGCCTGTAACACAAATCGCATTAAGAGTTGGGTGGATTTTTGTGAAGATTGAAAACCCTGATTTTAAAATTCTGTTCATTTAGTTTTTTTTTCGTGAAGTCAAGTCTTGTTCGAGTTGGTTCCAAAAATTTTGGGTTAATTAGGAACATAGCTGATACCAAGGCATAATCAGAAAGGCTCAAAGCAGAGCATTCACGATAAAATATGAGGGGAGTACCCGAACGTATCAGGATCTCTGGTTGGTTTGCCAACGAGTTGGCTAAACAGACTAAATTCTGCAAATTCTTCAGCAGCTCGTCGATGCGATGGGTGTACTACGAAATCCCGGTTTTCTTTTCTTCTAGTTCTAAAGTTTTGATGTTGAAAAAAATATTTTTTATTAATTCGGGCCGGCTGGACTAATAATATTTTAACATAAAAATAAGATATCTTGTAAAAAATTTAATAGAAAAAACAAAGGCTGCGAAGTCAGAGGCGGCAAACATGTCGCACTGCGTCCCGCACGTAGGAGCGGATTATATAGAATCTATTAATTACACCTACTAAATAGAAAAATAATTGCACCATTTTGTTATGCAAGAGTTTGTAATTGCACGATTTTGTACTTGCAACAATTTCAACCCCATTTCCATCGCACGTGACGAATTTCAACATAATCGATTAAGAAATGGCCTAGTTCCATCCCTAATGATAATATTCCTTTATCAATCATTATTTCCCATTTAGATCACACATGTTGATTTTCGACATAATCGGTTAAGAAATGGCCAGGTTTCATCCCTATCCGTCTTATTCCAGAACTTTATCAAACACGCATTTTTTGAATGCCGTTTAGAACCCACATGTCGAATTTCAACTAAATCGGTTAGAAAATGGCCTAGTTCCAAAGCGATGGCCATATTTCAGAACTTTATCAAAAAATCATCGCACGTATGGAATTTCAACAAAATCTTTGTTAAGAAATGGCCAAATTCCATCCATATTAGCCATTTTCTAGAACTTCATCGCAAACTCATTTTTGAATTTTGTCAAAAAATTATTTAAGAGTTCCCCACATGTCAAATTTTAAAAATTCAAACCGGGATTTTGAAAACCAGTATTTTGAAAACCAGGATTTCGTTACACAACCGATGCGACTCCTGCCAATCGAAAATCAATCAGGTGTTTTTGAGGACATTAAAATCACCCATGAGAAAAACAACGGGGGAAAACTGATAAATGTTATCTAAGGAACACGACAATACATCGAAATCATGAATTGTGTCGAACAAATTATTTTATAGGAAACCTTGTCAAATGCAATGCGGAATCGTATTGTGACTACATCCACCTCGCTTCCATCGTATTCATAGATGTTAAATAAGTTGGAGTACACTCTTTTAATTATTTGAAATACTTTATGTCCAGTTTAACATTACTGATAGAAAACAATGTGACAATGGGTGTATTACGTTTTGAATGTGTGAGCATTTATGATGATCTGCACTACACCACGGAAATGATCTCAAACCCTAGAGTTGTACGACGATGACTATAATGTGGGGTAATAGGAAGAGGTATGCCTTTAAAGTATGTTGGCACCGTTTCCCAAGTATGTTGGCTCCCGCTCCCACGAAAATAGAAATGTGACGAGTCTACCAAAATTCGATTGATTCTACATGGCACTGTTATGCCATAAATTATGTTAATGATGTTGTTTCGGCCTCTTCTAAAAATTAGCTTCTCATTTGACGGTCTCTTAACCATATAATTCATATAATTTCTGATTAAAGTTTGTATCTCCACCGTGTAGTTATGTATGTGGTTCTGTGTAAATATTTTTTCGGTAGCATCAAAATGCCAGGTTGATTTGTTCTTTAATTCAATATGGTTGAACGATTGTGGATAATTTTTATGTTTTGCCCTACATTTTTTTTAATTACACACTTTGATGTGCTGTGTCTGTGACTCATTTAAAATAACTAACTAATGAGACTGATTTGGTTTTTGTAAAAGTTGGGTTGTGGCTTTTTGATTCACCTTTGTTGTTTAAAGCACTTCTTGCATAAAGCAATTTTTAATTAGGTATTAAATATTGCGGTTTACCTATCTTTTCAAAATTAATAAAACTTTACCTTTGTAAATGCTGATAAATTAATAATAGGAACTTAATATATAAACTATTATGAAAATTAACTAAATTATATCTGTTACACACTTAATTAAAGTTAAACAGTATTGTAGTATATTATAAATCTTTTAATTTATGCCATCGTATTTTCTTTTCTTTTTTTTTTTTGCTTGCTTCGGTAAGAAAATCGCGTGTCTAATATTGTTATGTTCTACAATTAAATAAAGGCATAGAGCAATAAACTAGTTGCTAGAACTTTAATAATTTTAACTGCATTTTTCTATATGGATATAGATTGATACCCAATAAACGAGTATTGTGAAAACACAATTCAAATAATTATCTTGTGTAATGGCATAAATTAGAAAATTGTTATAATAATACGAATACTTTTCTACAGGTAGAATGATTGTTATAATTGTGTGGTACGTGGTTTATAGTAATAATTATTTGTGTTCGAATTTTTACGGCTACTATTACTATAACGACGTGTTTTCGTTACCTTATGATTATTATATGCTGATAGGGTTGCTAATGATCCTAGGCCACCGCCAGGACTGGGTGTTGGCCCACAACAATTAACTGGCAGACCAGCGATCGGCAATGGTGATTTTTGTTGTGAATGCAGTGATTGTAACTTTTTTGAACGTCTCCTTTAGAATAATATATAATATTAAGGGTATATTCAAATGTCAACTATTACACAATATATTTACCTGCTAGCAGCAATAAATATAATAACAGCAATAATAATGGTTCCGCAAATAGCAGCACTCGCCCCGATTGTAATTTTATCCATATTTGATGCGGCTGAGGTCTCGGTCCTCACTTCACGACATTGTCCAAAAGGCACGGTTTCCGGCGATACATTTAGATCTTCCAGTGACGTGACACAAACAATTATACATTCTTGTGATGGGACATTTTTTATTTTAAATTCACGTTCGCTTGTCTCTAGTGGTGGACCTTGTTTAAAGTTTTTGTCACCAAATAACCGATAAACAACCCGAAATCCGAGTATGTTTGTAGTTTCGGAATCCCATTGAATAATTACCGAATTGTCTTTACGGAAAGCGGCTTTTACTTGAATTTCGTTATCTTCAATTTTAGTAGCACGTTGTGGTGGAAACCCTAAAACTAAAGGGGGACGCTGTTTGTGTACGGGCGCTGTTTGTGGAGGATTATTATTTCGCCAGCCTGGAGGATTACGTGGTGGCAACGGTGGTTGTGTTGTAGTCTGTTGTGTTTGGGTTTGTGTGGTTCTTGTGGTTATCGGCACTAAGGAAGTTGTGGTCGATGTAGTTGTGCTTAATCTCGTTGTGACCGCGGGTCTCGTAGTTAGAGGTGTTGTGCTTGGTGTAGTCGACAGACTATTTGTACTACTATTAGTTGATAGCGCTGAATTAGTTGTTTGATTTGCGGCTGTCGTTTTTGGTTGCAATATTGGCGATACTGTTGTAGAAATTATTGTTGAAGCAGTGCTTGTAATCGGTTTAGGTATCAAAGATTCAACCACGCCAACTGGTCCATTTAAATCAACTTCAGACTCAGGACACGTTAATTCTTCGGGTTGAATCGAATAAAATCCTCGATCTCGAAACCGATTTGGACTACCACAAAATTGTGGATTACGTTCACGAGACGTTACTTGTAAATCACCATTACGAATCCATTCCGCAACCCATTTCAATTTGCAGTCACAATGTAAAAATCGTCCGCCAAGCGATAAACCGCGTAATGTTTTGTTTAAATGCGCTAATGCTTTTTCGGGCACAGTTGGTATTGGATTACCATCCAATGCTAAAAGTGTTATAGTGGGATTACCACGGAATGCGGTTTCTGGGAGACCGGTCAGCAAATTAAATCCGATATCGAGAACGCGAAGTTCTTTAAGTGCATGTATCGCACCAACTGGAAACTCGGATAATAAATTATTTAGCAAACTCAATGAGCTTAGTGATTTTCGTACACCTGCAAATGCTGTTTCACCTAAATTTTGTATTAAGTTACGTTCTAAATTAAGTGCTGTTAACGATTCTAATCCGTCGAATGTGTGCAGACCAGCATTCCCCGGCAATTCCCTGATTCCATTTTGTGATAAATCTAAAAATGCTAACATTTTTAAACCTCTCACCGCGTCTGGTACCCGTTTTTGACGTGTTCCTTTTAAATTTAAATTTTTTAAACTACTTTCAAGCCCACGAAATGCGTTCGCGGCCAGTGTTATATTATTATCACTTAGTTTCAGTGTCGATAATTTTACTAGTCCGTCAAATGAATCGTCCGGAACAATTCCGATATGATTTTTCGATAAATCTAGCAAATTTAATATTGATAATATTTTGAGTGCATTTATCGGCACTGTTTCGAGTAAATTATCTTGCAGATTCAAATTTTTTAACACGTTTTCCTGTCCTTTAAACGCGTCATCTTCGATCGTTTTCATCTTACAGCTACTTAATTGAACATTATGCAACTTTAGATTAGAAAATACGTTACTTTGTAATTTTTCTATTGTTGAATTATTTATGTATAGTAAATCAATTGGTGTCGTTCTGGCAAATTTATCTAAGGCATCTACTAATAATGGAAAATCAACCTGGAAATTTAAAATGAAAATGTTAATTAGGTTTAATTGGAATAATTCCACAAGGTCACTTACTTGATCACATTGAACAGATAGTTCATGACCCAAGTTGTAGGCACATAAACATTCTGTTTGCAAGTCTGGTATATCGCGCTGCCACGGACATTGTCCAATAGTTGAATTTACAAACAATAATGTTGAAAATAAAAAACTTAATCCACGCATATTTTCCCCTGTGTGTGTGTGTTGATTAAAAATTAAGCTTTCAAATATTCGAGTTTAAAAAAGCGTTGATTTGTTATTTATGTCGTTGATTTTTTTATGGTGGTACAATATTTTCGCGTATATCGCTGAGTTGTGTTTTGATTTATTTATAAAATTCTGGAAGCAAATAAAGTAAAATTCGAAATTCCATTATTTATTTATTTAATAAATTTATTATTGATTGAAAGTCAAATTTATTGTGACACATTTGTTGTACAATGCAAATATAATATATGAGTATTCGACTGATTTGCATAAAGGTGCGAAAACTGTTAATTTGTGCAGAAAAAAAATATTTGTGTCCTCACATACTTCGGAAAATTAGGCTGTTTAGTATTTGTATGCTTTTCGTTTTATAATATAGGACGAAATGGCTTGAATTAACCAACCGGTTCAGGTGTTATTCTAACGTAAGGTTTTTATAATTCCAATATAGACCATTTATGTTGCGATGGGTCACATAAATATTTTTTCTTCTGCGAAGGTTGCTCTACTTATACGGTTAATGTGGCAAAGGCCTTCGAATTGCTAGATACTAAATTTTTATTTAAATCTTTTGAATTTTGGTCGGCCGTATTGCGGCATTGAGTATTAGTTTCCATTCGATTTAAATTCATATTGGATGATAAATTGAAATTTAGAGTATCTGCAAAATGTACCAAAATTTCATGTTTCTTAAATTCAAACAGTGATATTTTGCAGAGGGAGCACGTAAAATTATGTATGTTAAGATAACGTGAGTAGTGAAATCATTTCTTCTAGGCGTCGGTTTGTAATGGTTCGTTTGGGCAATACTCGAGCCTAGTCGTAATAACTTGAAGCACACTAGACGGTTGGACCATCGACAAACGGATAGGCGGCACTCCATCCAAATAGATTCAATCAAAACTACACGAAAATTGATTGCTGAGCTATGCAGTTTGAAGTCCACTATTTTTCGTCAAATTGACAGACTCGATAAGCATAACAGATCTAAAGTCGGCTGCCAATGGCTGAGCCCTAATTCAGATTTAGAAGTTTCCAAACCTTTATTGTTGTAAAATCTAATCATTGATAAAGCTCGTATGTAGCTCGCGGTAAAATAAATGTATCTAAATAATACGCGGTATCCACAAGTAGCAAAATAATTCGAGATAAATTGTCAAGCTAAAACTATTGCTTAGAGATAACAATTAATTAATTTGGCATACAAAACAAAACCTCCAAATTCGTGAAAAGGATTCCACACAAGGTTAAGTTGTCAACTTTTATCTTCAATTTATATTTCTAGGATGATAATTTGTTGTAAAAAAGTTTTGTAGTCTTTACGGGGGCCGAACCAATATTTGAGTGATACACATTTTGAGTCAGCGTACTGAGTCAGCGAAATCATGAGCTAAATATTTGTACACCCCGATTCTGAGCCACAGTCACGGTCTTATATATAAAACTTTTGCTTTACGTTTTGAGTTTAGTTTAAATTATACACTTTTCGTAGCCCTAGCCCTGCGTAGCCCTAGTCGCAATTGATTTAAAAAAAATCTTACGTAACGGTTTGATATTTCCCTATAAATTGCATTATGCTCGAATATAAAACATGAATGAATAATAAACTGTAATCAAAATTATTGGGTATAAAAATAAATCTCCGCCGTTCAACAAAAGACGGTGCCACTACTAAGTTATGCTGGAAATTGCCAGATGTAAAACGTCATATCCTAAGCTTGGACATCTGTCAACAACATAACCTTAAAATATTAGCGATTTTTTATCAGTATTATATGTATATTTCTTCCTACTGAAAATGTTGAGTTTTCAGCCGAATAGAGGTACATCGATTGCTTGTAGAAGCATATGGTGATGCTGCCTTAAGAGAGATAAGTTGTCGAGAGTGGTTTCAAAAGTTTAAGAACGGGGAATTTGATGTCGAAGACAAAGAACGTAGCGGAAGGCCAAAAGTGTACGCGGAATTGGAAGCATTATTCGCCAGTTTTTTGCTTCGCATAGTCACTGGTGATAAAAAAATGGATCCAATACTATAACCCAAAATAGAAGAAATCATGGGCACCACCTAGCCATGCATCAACATCGACAACCAAGCCGAATATTCATGGAGGAAGCTCATTTTGTGTATTTGGTGGGCAGCAGCATGGTGTTGTGTATAATAAATAAATAAAAATAGATTGAGCCGAGCACTCAAGGAAAAACGAGCCCACTACTAATCCAGATACGATGATAAAATTATTCTCCTGCATGATAGTGCTCGTTCACATGTTGCGGCACCGGTCAAAACCTGCTTGGAAACACTGAATTGGGAAATTTTACCCCATCAGCCGTATTCACCACACCTTGCCTCGTCTGATTACCACTTGCACATTACATTATATGTTAACCTATACTTGAATGCGGCCAACTAATATGGATGTTTGCCTTTTTAAATTTTAAAATGCTTAACTGGTACTTATAACTCAGCTGAAGAAGCTCCGATTTCATTCGTCTAGGAAACTGAGATTTTCTCCAGAAAATTTTTAGCGACATATTTTGGTGTCCAAAATTCAGAATGCAGCTCGAAGTAAGATACATTTTTGTAATGTGTTTTTGTCAAGAAACCCTCTTGTGTCAAATTTGTGTTTTGTCAACATTTATCTCTACACAATAGTTTTGCCTTGACAATTTACTTGCAATGATGTTGTGAATTGTAGAAAGCAGATCATTTCATTTAATTAAAAGGCGGCCTATGACTGTCTCACTTTTTACGCTTACGATAAATTTCTCTATACTCCCAGAACGAACTGTGGCCCTATTCTGTCTTTCCCTGGGAATAGGAAATTGGGAAAAATATTTTCATAGCATTTTTGTCAAAATTATATTTTCTGGCCTACTGAGGGAACAAGTTTGGTGTTAATATTTTCGAAACAAAGTTAAATTGGAAAATATAATTCCCAAGAAAAATTTTGTGGAACAAAAGTTTCCCAATCAACTTTGTTTTGAAAATTTTTGCACTAACCTTGTTCCTTCAGTAGGCCGGAAAAAAATAATTTTGAAAAAAATGCTATGAAAATATTTTTCCCAATTCCCTATTCCCAGGGAAAGACAGAATAGGGCCACTGCAAACATACTGAATCTCTGGGTGTACTTAAATGTTTTTTTTTAAAAACACCAATAAGCTAAAAATTTTGCAAAATGAGAACCAATGTTTAGTGCTCGATTTAAATGCAATAAAACAACCAAGAATAAACAGTTGGGTCTACCATGTTAATAGAAACGTGAATTAACTCCCACACCCTATGTAAAAGTATAATTTATGTAACTGTATATTACAAAACAAACAGAGCTTGCAATCTATCGATTTCCGGTGCATCGTGCCATATTGATTTTATTTTGCAATGTAAATGGCAATTATTATATTATTATATTTCATAATTGAGTAGAAATTGTATTGCTTATAATTAATTGCTTTCAACCAATACTTATGTTATTTCATTTGACTTCTTCGTCTTCTTTTTGTGCATCGTCTGAGACGTTAGAATATTAGAAATTACGAAAAGATGTTTACTAAATACAGTTAAATAACAATAACAAGCTGGGCAGATTTTCTATATTTTTAATTAATGAAATAGTTTCAGCTAGAGCCGACTGACATAATTTTGTGGGTATTCGGCATATAAAATAAAGAATAACATCTAACGGTTGAGTGAAAATACAACTTTACATTTTTGTTTTCTTCTTTGCATTTTCTTGTTTCGAAACTAAAAATTATTATGATTAAAAAAATTTCGTCCAAAAATGCCGGATGCATGTTGCCACTCACGTTTGTGATATACTGTTCGTACGTACATTTTTGTACTTCTGATGTGTTATAGCAGTCAGCATTTTGATACTCCTTGCTACACAAAATTTAACCGTTTTACCGGCAAAAGTAAATCCACCAGTTTTCACTGTCAAATAATCGAATAATTGTCTTTAAATGCAACTCAGAAGCTGAGTAGTAATGAGATCAATTACTTTATAAATCGTAAATTACAATGTCATGTTTATATTCATACCAACAGACCATGGCATGGTTAAACTAATAAAAAATTTTGACATTTATAAAACAAAAACAAAAAAGAACTTTTATTACATATTAAAACTGAAATAATGCCTTAAAAATATTGATGCAGTGGAAGGCAGCTAGCTTCTTATGTGAAAACAACCTTGGTGATGGTGACGTTCAGATGTAATAAAAAAATTTTAGTTTTATTTTTTGTACAGTGGATATTTTATAGTAGCTGGGTTTGGTATATTTCCGGAGAGATACAACATAATTGACCTATTTACGAAAGCTTTTAAATGTAATCATAATAAAAGCTTAAAACAGAAACACTAGACACAAAAAAATCTTGCACTGCACTAATCATAAAATTTCAAGAAGATTTAATGTATTTTTTATTTATTTATTAAAAAAAGAATATAATTGAAATCGATTGTGGAAAAACAACAATGCTTGAAAAGACGTCCATTTCCAGTTTAAACGAGAAATAATGTAAGATAAAATAAAAAAAAACTTGAGATAATCCCGCTACACCTATCCATAGTTCTGATGTGTACAGTTTTCGATTTCAAATAACTGTGATTTTATTATAATTTAATTCTAATTACATTTTAAACAACCATTCATATCATATTTCTGTTTTCTTATTGATTATGAGTATTATTATCTTAAGAAATTCAAAATGATAGAACACATTCTCTATTATACGGAAGATGATGTAGCGATGTGAAAATATAAAGAAAAGTCTATTCTTCTTATAACAAAAATGATTATGGTTATCATTCATTCCACGTGATATAATGGTTTTTACCCCTTATATACGATGTGTTTGTTTGTACATAGAGAGTGACACCCCAAATAAATAAAAACTATTTGATTGATGAATTATATTTTTGTGCATGGTGTTATGAATAAATAAATTTTAATAGGCATTTATTTTAGTTTATTAGATAAAGATAATTAAATAATAATAGACGATGATTTTGGATGATTTTGCACGGAAAATGGATTTATTTGCCTTTTTGCCCTTTAATTTTAAAAATTTGCCTAACATTTTATGTATAACATGAGATTAATATGCGTATTCAAATTTCTAATTGGTATGGGACACAACAAAATATAACGACATTTTTCTATTTCCCAAAAAACCATTATTTATTAATCTTTATTTCAAGTATCAATTTTGTGGTAGTTAGAAATAACAAACCAGGCTGATAAATAGACATCATTCATAAATAATAATAAAAGCACAAAGCGTAATCTTAGATCTAAACATGTTTTGGTTATAATAATATTATATTATCAGCAGATCCTGTTGGTTGATGACGACAACGACTTAATCAATCTCTATCAAATCCTTTATATTTGCTATTATTAATGTTTTTAGATACAAAGAAGATTTTAATAATCCCAAATCGTTAGAATTATTTTGAAAAACAAATCGATCGTATTGCAAATATTTACGATGTGTGGTAACGAGATTAATGGATTTTGAGATTATGCATAAGAAATATGTTTTCCTGATCTGTGATATGGTGCATACATATTTATTAATTATCGATACTAATCACAATTTATAAATGTTACAATATATTCATACTGTAAATGTCTTGTTGAACTGTCAAGAAAATACGACAATCGTTGGCGCTAATCTGTTTCAACCAACCGACGTTAATTTATGTTTAAATTATAAAAAAATGCGATGCTTGGTAATGTTACAAAGAAATCGGAGTCAGCTCACTTTATGAATAAAATGTGCTATACCGAAAATTTGTTTAATCTTGTCTTGCGTTGACACAAATTGTTTTTCGGCTAAAGTCTACCACTGGACAATAAAATCATCAAATTTTACGTTTAATCTTGTATTCAGAACTAGACGATTAATTAATATAAGGATCATTAAGCTGCTGTCTATCGGAAAACAGGATTTAATTCAAAAATGATTTAACCGACCCTACCTTTATCTGCAATGATTGATTGATTAAAAAAGTATGATTGAAATTGTGCATAAAACATTCTAATCCTTCAAAGTTAGGAAATAGGCCGTTCGAATTCGATTCTATATTTTGACGTAAAGTTAAAAAAATTGGCAGGCAAAGTGAAAATAACGGATTAAACTAAAAAACAATTACATTTGTCTTTATTTATTTCGAAAACGAGGTTGTGGGTGCTTTTTTTGCACGCGAACTACAACTGTAATTTTATTAACCCATATATTAATGAAGGGATATTTGCAGGTACAAGACAAGTCAGAATTAAAATAAATAATACAACTCTGTTTTTGTGTAACACAAAACTAATAAAATATACCTAAAAATCTATAAGAGATAGGTTAAAACTCAGCATGACGTGAGAATGTACGGTTCTCAGTTTAGACTCAGCCAGTCAACATTGTTTGTTGTTATATCTTTTAATTTTACGCAGCAATATACTAACAATACAAACCCAAAACAAAATGAAAATGCTTAGTAAACTCGTAAACCCCAACACTTTTATAACCCTGATGTATACTACAATTTTTGTTTAAATTGTAGAGCATGTAAACAGGGTTACCAGATTTCCAAACGACAAAGTCCGATTACGAAACTTTTAAATCCAAACTAAAATTAATAGTACCTAATATGTATTTCATCGAAGATATAAGAAAATAATTTTAAAAAACAACTTTGTAAATTTTTGGGTTTCTGCATATTTCCCGAAGCCTCTGCTTATAGATTAGTAATAGCTTACATTTTTCGGTTTTTGAAAGAAAAGCATGAATGCGCTTCGTTTAGTTGCATAGTGAGTTCCGCCTTCTTTACGATTTACGAAAATTAAGTATAAGAAAAAGTACGTTTTGAATTCTGATTTAGAAATCATAACCTCGATATCGTAATTACGAAACTGTTTTACAAAATTGTATTCAAAATCCAGTGCAATTATTATGTTCCGTCAAAATTATACAACAACATTACGACATTTTTTTGGATAACGTAGTCCTTAAAATAAAATCGTTAGTGTACGTCAGATGCTTTTACCGTTTACCATTACTGCTCTTTCGTACAAGTCGTATGCCGTGCGCATAACACCGTTTTTTGACTAAATTACTGACTAAACTAAATTGATGGTAGTTCATATCAGTCAATAAAGATGGTGCTAGAGCACTAAGTGTATTTAAACTCTTATTTAGAAATTAAATCGAGATTTACGAGTACCAAGCATCAATTTACTAACTGCAATTCATAATATCTTGTGATTTAAATTTAAATGTCAGACACATTCAATTCCATGAATACTGCGACATTGGTAAGAACTAACAACCATTTATAGTTTGGTGAATAATTTAATCAATGAAATCAACGTTTGGCACACTAATTTAAATGTAATTTAAATTTTATTATATTTAACGTTTTCGATCACGAGCGGAAGACCATCTTCGGAATAATTTTGCAACGCAAAACTGCAACTCAAAACTTTGTACTCTGAGTTGCAAAATTATTCCGAAGAATATCACTCAGTGATCGAAAACGTTAAATATAATAAAATAAAAAATAATTAAAATAATTTGAACTGTATTTTGAATTAGGTAGTTTAGTGGTTTCAAAAAGGAGTTTGCGACTGCAAAGTGTTCAACAACCGTATAAATGGAAACCACGGCGAGTCTACAGTGCAATAATTTATGGTTAAATTATTCGTAATAATTGCGTTGGACAACGATTCGAATAAAAAATTGTACTCCACTCTCAATAATTCATGGTACGAGTGAACCTGAAATAAATTGGAAAATGTAAATTGGAAAGAAAAAATATTTTGGGTTATTACAACGTGGAAATAATTAGGGGGGGAGATAGGTATGCTTAGAGCCGAAAAAAGCCCTTGTAAAAAGGAAAATAATGAGAATTGTTCATGTTGTATTTTAAACTAATCTCTTTTTTCGGACACAGGGTACAGCAGCCGAAAAGATTAATTGTAATATTTTTTCATACTTTACCTATTTCGGTGCTATAGTGCGCCGTTGTTATGAGTTTAAGAAGTATGTACAAGACAAAGGAAATTCAATTTTCGTATAAAACGTTTTTGCTTCTGTAAAGAAAATTTTATTTATATAACTAAGAAGTTATTCGTCTTAATCAAAAGGCCAACATAATGTATTAATCACTTTCGATAAGAATGCGCGCACGGTTGTTTTAAATAAATAATATGATTATAAGATTAAAAGTAAAATTTAAAATTCCATTTTTGTTGTGCTTTTTGCAAACGAAAATGGTTGTCTTCCGTCTTGTACTCGGTATCATAAAATTGGATTGTAGCCCTGAAGGAAAATAAAAACGAATTTATTTTGCTGAATTTTTTCGTTCTTTATTTTTATATATATATATACATATATATAATTTAATTCTTTAATCTAATCTTCAATTATATATAATTTTTTTCTCTATAATTTTATAATATTATGTACTTTAGAATATTCATTGAATAGAAAATCAAAATAAATATAAAATATTTGTAATTTCTTAAGCGTCGTCTTTAATCAGATTTCTTGAGTTTGTGTTTATAGATAAATCATGTGTATTTGGTTGTAAGGCAAATTCCTTTAAGTTATACATAGACTTAAAAGAAATTTCATTTTCATTTTAATTTACTGTAAATTATAATGATAATGTGAAGATAAAACTAATTTAACTTGGGCGTCATCGTCATTCGTTACAAAGCAATAATTTAATATTTAGATTAATTAAAGAAATATGACAAAAAGATCCGTGCGAAATTTTGCCATTAACATTAACAGTACTTTATTTTTTATTTGACCCTTTAAAGTTTAAAACAATAGGTAACGAAACCCAACTATTTTAAAATCAAATAACGCATACAATCATCGCGTGAGATTATTCATCATCATCAACATCTATTGTGTGCGATTTGTGGTAGAAAAATATTTGTATTCAAATTTCAGTATAGACACATATCATAAACGCGCTAATATCTTACTTACCGTGCCAATCTTATAAATATTTTTTTATAGTCATAAGGACTATAATCCTTTAATTCGTATCTCGTAAGTTGAATCATACATTTGTTTCTTCATATGGGATCGTGTGATCTGAAAATATATTATAAAATATGTATGATTAATAATCTGAATGTACAGTTTCATGTAAAGGTATAAAGAAGAATGTTAAGTATTGAATTCCGTTGTACTTATTTTCTTATGTAGGTAGACAAACAAAAGAAGAACTTCTAATGAACAAATTAATTATTTAATAAATTTGTTTGTATTAAGTTCAATTAACTTAACAATTAAGTAAAATATTTCTTAATTAAATTATTAACACCATACAATCAAGTAACAGTTACGGGACGTCTTAACCCCTGTAAAATGGTATTGTATTTAAAGTTTGGTAATTTTGGTTTATAAATTATTTATATTTAATTTCTATAAAAATATTTTTGAGCGGATTGCGTAATATTTGATCTTGTCGACGGTAAATTGTGTGGGAATATTTGTATGTGATGGTACAGCAACATTTAAAATACGGTTGTCATTAACACTGCATAACATCATAAATTATGTAACGGCCTTAATTGTTGAGTTTCGGTTAGAGCTCTGCTCGATGGGATAAGTAAATTCAATTTGCACTTAGTTTTTTTGTTTGCTAATTACCTTTTAGTGCGTTTATTCTTATTCGTATAATTTTTTTTTGTTTGGCAATACTGTGTAAACTTTATCTTTCAAGGTAAACTTGTATGATAAATATTTTCACTGATTTAAGAAATTGTGATCATAATAGTAAGATTATGACGCACTTGGAATTATTAATTATAATCATTGGTTACGAAATGGTCGGGTTCTATTCAGCACTGCCGTATTCGAAAACTTCGCCAATATTTCATATTAATATTCGATTTTGGTTGAACAGTCTACAATGTGTTTGGGTTAGGTTTCAGTGGTTGATACTTAGGCCAATTTGCCCATTGTGATACCTCGCACCACATCATTAACCCATTCACCTATTCACACAACTACAGTACATCACCTGCACATTGCAAGCGCCATTCCAACCTGTACATTGACGTGGACTGTGGGTCGACGCTGAATTCTGCATCCATCAAAGGGTCTTAGTTGTGTTTAGTAACATCACCGATTGTAATCGATGATGAAAATTTGATTTGCATCTAGCCTCTGATGAGATTCGTACCTAGTATCTCCCGGCCCAAGTGCCGAAGCTTTAACCACTGCACCATTTGTCCGGTCACAAAGTGTTTACTTGTAGAGCATTTAAGGCTGCTGCACGACTGTGAGATTTTACCCGCACTCACAGTCTGAAGTTATTAACTAATAGTTTTTGCTCAATAAAATTCGTCTACATTATTTGACGTTTCCTTCATTCCACTGAAATTGTTGTCATTGTGTTTTTATTACCATCGAGATTTTTTGCGTAGTGTGTCCCCTGTATTAGTCCAACTACAGAAACATCAAGATCCCTAAGCGGACACATACCGCCTCCCTTCCCTCCTCCCCCCGGTAATCCTGAAATCTATTGGAATGTTAATTTTAACACTTCCATCAAGAGTTTCGGGATTCCATTACGATAGCACAAATCGAGCGAGCAATCGTCTAATGTTTCCAATACGTTTTACAAACGAAGCATAACAGGGCTTTGGGCAAATCACTGGTATTAACACATTGAGAAATCTAGATAATTTTAATCGGTTTTTTTCGTCCTAGCAATCAAATTCAATTCCGTACGTATAGAAATTAATGTGTGATTAAAAGTGTTGATATGATTAGAAGACCTGCATCAGTACATATAGATTATTATGGTTGATCCGTTGAATTTTATTAATAAACCCGGAGATAGTGGGAGCAGTCAATATGTCGTCGACATATGCCTGTATTGAGAATGTAAATGATGAAAAATTTGGCACAAAAGCTGCTTATATCTTTCATGATGGTTGAAGAAAACCTTTTTGAAGATAGACACTATTATGAGTATAAATCGTAAATATTAGAAATGCAGACGCCGCCCGAACGGGATATTCTGGAAAAATTTCGACTGAGCGTTAAAAATTTGTACAGTACCGCGCGGTTGGTCTAGATCTAGACGACTACATTTGCTCCATTTTCACGCTATCAATAAAGAAAATTTCCAACGCAAATTATTTTGATTCTATTCATTTATAAAAGTTTGCGAACACAAACCAAACAAAAAATTTAATGACAAATACTTGTCATAAAATAGCAAAACGCTTGCTCATTTTCTATTTTAAGCAAAATTTTTTATATCTGTAAGTTGAAAAGATAAAAATATTTTAACTCGCAGGGGAATTTTTATATGAAAAAAATGATAGAGAAATATTTTCAAGCGTTTTTATTGGTTTAGCGTGTGGGTCAAAAATAATAAATTTTCACTCACACTCGTGCAGTCGGCTTTAGATAAATAATTTCTAATTTTTCGATTTTAAAACTGAGCGTGTTTTAATTTGGCTTTATTTTATTTTATACGATATATTTTGATCTAGTTCTGTATTATTTCCTCGGCAAAGATTGATATAGCCTTGTTGTTCGACGAATACACTTCACTGTAAATCATTGTGTTGATTTCTTTAAGTTCAGAGTAATTGTTCTCTTGTTTACCGGCGGACTACCAGAAATATACACCAAGGTTTAATTTTAGTGCATAGGTTAAATCTTCTATGGCAAATTTAGTCAAAAAGTCGCAATTTCGAGCTTTGTTGCTAGAGAACCAAGCTCAAAATCCTAATATACCCGATACATCGTTAACAAATAATAGGTTTGCTTTGGGCTTCTAATATTTTCGTCTTTCAAATAAACTATAAACAGTTTAAGGATGCTGTTATATCCTTATCCAAAAAGTTCAACAACTATGATTAACAGTTTTATGATATTGGTATTCTTTATCCCATTTAAAATAATTTTACCACATAAAACTGAAAATTTTATCCATTATCAAGTTTGAACTATCGGTCAAATCAGATTTCTGCTGAACTGTCGATAATGCTGTTGGGGTCAATTTTCTAACTTCAGTAGTATACGTTTGATTCTGAAATATGTCGAAAATACATTTTTTATTTAAACTTAATTACGGCCCAGCACAAAAAATCATCAATCTTACTATGACCATAAGATAGTTCCTAATCCTAGGTTTTTACTATAGTTCCTAATGTTGGACAAGTCTTTTAAAAGACTGGATGTAATGAAGTTTACTAAATAAATAGAATGTTCTGTAACTTTTAAGCTACCACTTGTTAATCAATCTCACTATGACCTATCTGATGGCCATAGTACGATCGCTAAGCAAGTAAGTAATTCAAAAGTTGCACAATATTTTATTAATTTAGTTTCGAAAATTTCGGTATTTGTAGTCAATTATATTCATTACACCCCCTATCCTCAGCAGACTTGTCTTAAACTCCATTTTAATGAAATTGGAATTAAATCGGGAGTTTTTGGGACCTTCCCCAATCTATGGAAAATGTGTGGACGACATAATTATTTTTCGTTGAGATTTTACGTAAGAAAAAGGTTTTACACCTCTTATTGACAGGAAACCATTGTTGACGATTCAAAACGTCATGTTGGACAGACACAAAAGTTTAGTTGACACGAAATATCACTTAATCAAGTGAAGCTAGATGCAGTTGCTAATAAACCCATTACAACAACAATGGACGTTTTCAGGGCACTCAACAGCTGGGAACATGGTGAGTAAAATCGAAGCCAACACTGATGGGGATGATTTTAAGAATCGTGCGGGAGGAGATAAAATTAGTATTGCCTGATCATTTTTTATTTATTGTTGGACTAATACTGGGCCGACGTGTTACAACTATCACTTTTTTCGCTTCGACGAAAAAACCGAGCTACTTTGACGAAAATTTAAAAATTTACATAAAACAAAAAATTTTTTTACTTCTAAAATACCGTTTTATCGAAAATGCATCGAAGCGAAAAAAGCGATAGTTACAACATGTCAGCCCTGGAATAACTTCACACATTTAGCTTTACGCCATAGTCCTAAAATCAAACCGTATACTCGATCGAAAAATATTCAAACTTCTAATTTTTTTAGACAAAAAACGTGAAACAAATGTCGCCTAGTGAGCCCAATGAGCTATTTTAAGCCATAGGGGAAAATAACTATTCCACAAAATGGCATGTATTTTTTTTTCGTTTAGATTGATCTTGCGAGAGAATTGATCACTTACAACTTATTTTTCATCGAAATTCATAATAATGATTTTTACCGGTTTTTACCTGAAAAATGTTCGCTCTTACAAACGTTTCTTGCAGTGAAGCAGATAATGGCCATTACTTTTGCTTTGTATCCCTTGTAAAAATAATAAACATAATATATATAACATTGAAAAGGTATATTTTTCGCTCATTTAAGTAAAACGCCAATAGCAGAGTCTATGAGTCGGATAGGTCTGACGTATTTTAATATTTTTTTCTGTTTATTTCAATTTATAATTTATGATGCACCAAACAAACCAACCGTATATTTACATCTTCATCCGGGGATAACTTTCTTTAAAATCCATAACTAAGCTCATAAATTAAATTTCAAAATAAACCTGTAAATGCGGAAGATCTTTAAATTAACACATAATTTAATCTCAATAATTATATTGATTGTCATTTATTTCAAATCTTAAGAGAGTGTAACTGTTTCTTCCATCAGTAATTTTAACACTGTTCTATTTATTTTCTCTGTATATTGAATTAAAATATTCTAACGGTGAGTGGTTTTTATCGATCAAAAATTATTTTAATTTCTTAATTGTTGTTGGTTCTTACTATGTCGTGTATTAAACATAATCTTTTGAAACCAGTTTCATTTTAAGATGTGTTGTTACGTCTATTTAATATTAATTACTATATTATTATTAATTCGCGAATTTTGATGCGGTGGGCTTTATTAATACGAGTAGAACAATTAATTCAGAAGGAAATTTATTATTCATGAGGAAATTCCTTATAACATAATTAATTATGATTTCCAATGGGAGTTAGATCCAGAATGAACAATTTTATTGATAAGAGGTTGGGGTGGTATCTATCTTTATTGATTGATTTATATCTTCTATACATACACGTAAAATTTTCCACCCACGTGCTTTTTTTTTTTGGAACGAATTGAAAGATTATAGAAGTCGAAATCTTTTCTTCTATATTTTCGGTCTTTCCTCGTCTGCTAAATATTATTTATGATTTGTTGTAAGAGCTGAACAATAATCATATTATCATCATCATCGTTTTCGAGTAGAGTTCCAAGCAGGATAAAAGTTAACGAATTTAGGATTCTTTTTTTGTTTAATAGCTTAAAGGATCAACATATTTTTTTTTGTTCAAAATCAGATATAAATCAATGGAATTGGTATGTCTAGTGGTACGTGATTTGGTAGATAGTTGGATGTATGCTCATATTTACTAAAAAAACCTCAAGGATCATAAAATATTACAGACGTAATCTAAGAGGTTGTGTATGATTATTTTATTCACAGATAATACATTATTATCACGTGTTTAACGATTATGCAAAGATGCAATAACTAAGATATTAGAATATTAGTTATTAGATTTAGAATTCCAAATTAATAATTATTTTTTTTATTGCAGGTGAGTGAACGATGGAATACAATGTATAAATTCTTAAAATAACTGTGAGTCAATGGTTTAATATTTAATAATGTTGATGTCTTAACGTAATTTGTATAATCGTTTTTTTAAGTGAAAGTAAAATCTTAAATGAATCGTTTCATGTAGGTTCGATTATTTGTACACAATTATAGTGGTTTTACTTAACCTAGTTTTTTGTATGTAAGAATGTATGATATAATACATAATGTTGTATACAAATATTTGTGAAATTTAAACACATTCCAGAATGAAAGAGAGTACGATGCTGAAAAATATTTATTTCTTCAACAATTGCGTGTTTTAGTTTATAATTTCTGATAATTTAGACGTATGTGAAATTATCCCCGGATTCTATCCCCGAAATTAAAAAAAATAATCAGGCAACACTAACATAATTATATCCCTCTAACTCTTGTGTGAAGTTAGCCCCGCCCCGTTTTATATTATATTTCATACCAAATAGACTTCATATGTGAAGTTATCCCCGAATTTTATTATTTGAAAAACAAAAAAGTTTATTAAAATTATTTTAATTCGGAAAACAAACAAAATAAATGTAACAATTTAATAAAATGAAGTAAAAAAAATTTAAATTGGCTTATAAATTTGTCAGATAATGATAATTTGGTTATAAAATGGAAAACACATATCTCACATTAAGGAAAACGCGAAAAAATCGTACCGTTCCAACCTAGCCAAATTAGGCTCCAAACAAAATATTTACTTGTAATACGTTTTTGGCTCAAAATAATATTTTAATTTGACATGTAAAAAGTATTAATTTTTCGGATCAGAACTATATGGTTTTTAGATTGCCAGATCCATACGTCGCTATTCGCAAAATATAAACAAAATCGTACCGTTGCAACCTAGCGAAATTCGGCTCCAAACAAAGTTTTTACCTGTAATACGTTTTTGATTTAAAATAATATGTTATTTTGACATGTAAAAAGTATTAATAGTGAAATTTTTAAGCAAGATCCTCGAATATTTACTCCAAATATCAAGGACACATTTACTCTAGCGTAGAGAAATTGTAAAACTTCAGGTATTTTAGATTGATGTTATGCTATTTTTCATTTACTAGTACAAATACTAGATTTCGCAATAAATAATATGACTCTTGACTCTTGTGACCTCTATTTTGTACTTTATAAATTAATCAAGTACTGCCAATTAGTGTAATATTCGCCATATAAGAACTATTGCCACAACCGTGTATAGAGTCATAATGTTATAACATCTTAAGATAATGTTTTAATGCGTTAATTTAGTAAATAAAAAAATTGTCCGTCCGTCTAGTTGCCTGGATGTAAAGAAGGGTTTTTACGATTTGAAGTTGTCACGATTTATATATCAGCATTTCAAAATATCAATTTTGATCTTATCTAAAATCCCCTATGCTAGAAATTACTCACTAATCATTAAAGTAGCGCCCGGGCTGATATTGTGAAAAGTTAGTGGACATAAAACTCGTTCTTGAAGTGGGCAAATAATTTTAAAAAATAGAATACGTTTCGAGATTATTTGTGTCATGTTCTTTTCATTTATTCCCAGCAATCATGAGTGTACGTAAGGATATGTGTGGAATTACCAAAATAGAATTATGGTGACGTCGCATCATCCGGTGATAAGTAAGTGAGATTCATGATAGTGATATTAATTTTGGTGCAATTACCATGCCAGCCGTGAATATTATTTACTTAGTTTTAGGGCAGTATTAGTTCATGCGAGTCAAACTTGTCACAAAACAGTCTCAGATCATCGTTCATTGTAAGTAACAAATTGTTCCTCAAAGATATCACAGAATAATGCCGAATAGAATAATGCCATATCGTGTGCAGCAGCTAACGGTAATCCATTTAAATTTAGGGCAAATATGGAATTTATATAAATTTTAAAAATAGTTTTGCGTAAGACAGATCCTTGTGGGACTCCCGTGTTTACGATTAATTCGTCGCTAAAAATATTTTTCAAAAGCTTTTGAAATAGCTATAAATATTGTGTGTCTGTTTTTTATTAGAATTTATACTAGAATATTTTTTTTGCCAGAAAACGTTAGAAGAGCGTCCTTTGTATGGTTTGATTTATTTTGTTAAAGTTGACGGTTATATATTGCAGTGTGGTTGACATTTAGTCGATATTCTTTTGATAATTTAAAATGTTCAAAAATCACTCTAAAACTGGCACTAACGTCGAATCCTTTGGCAAAATCAATTGTTTCAAAAAATGTTGTTCTATTATAAAATAAAACCTTAGATTCATTTTAAAAACTAAAAAAAATATAAAATTCCTTAAAAAATGTTCATCGAAAATTAATGTTAGGTATTGGGTTTAAATATTACCAAAACATGATAGGTTATCAGGTTTAAATAGCAAGTCATAAATTCACACTCCGTAAGATTTCTGTGTATTGTTTTAAAGATACAATGGTGTAATATATCATTTTAAACATGTCCTTAATAAATTTCTGTTCATCTGCGCCTAAAATTAATTTTTGTAGAATAATCAAATAGTTTTATGAAATATGTGCTGTTTACAAGTTTTCAATGCTACACTTTTGTACCAATTACACTTTTCATAACTTTGTGTAGCTATACTTTTCATTAAAATGTTCAGTTAAGTAGATATGTGATATATCAAAGATATGGATTTGTTATTACCGGTAATTCAAAAAGTTAGTAAATTTTCGGAATATCTTATGCCCTATCTACGGCTCTAATTTATATTAATTTGAAATTTCCCATATGGTGAAATAACATTTTCTGATAACTATTTTCAAGGAATTGTTGCTTCTGATGAGTTGTCATAATTTCGGTGATCAGTTATTCTGTAATTCTGAGTTATCAGTACTAGTTAGTATTCAAATGGGGTCATATTTCGTTATGCACTTTTACTCCTGATCAATATGTAATACCACGTCACACGGCTACTAAACATATCTATACGTAATTACGTAATATTCTAATAAATATATAATAACAAACATTTATACCTCAAATACACGAAAACATATTTTAAAAAATGTATAAAACTAATAAAATTAGAACAACGTTAGAAAGAAAATCTATTAATTAGATAATAACAAAACAATATAAAACATTGAAAGATTTACAGCAATATTTTAAAATCTTTAAGAAATATTTCCAGGTTTTGTTGTTTCTGGTTTTTTTTCTAATCGATTCAACATTCAACAACTATGTCTACTCTAAGCGCTTACACACAGACACATTATAGAAGCTCTTAATAGGTCAATATATAGTTGATCGTCTTCTTGATTATCTTCGTTTCTTACGATGTGTAAAAATATATACAACCAAATTAAGTAAAGTTTAGTTAACGGATGTTCTAGTTTTTGTAGATTTCTTCGTCTTAATTTTTTTTTTCGATTACTCGCTATATAGGTAATTATTGAACAGAAATATTTTAGCACTCTTCTTTAGATTCACCCATTACGTATATTAAAATATCAATAATAGTTAAACTAAGCTATAATAAATGGACCGCACCACATACAATGTACAATATTTTTTTATGTCATGTAATATCAGTAGATTTTATAACATATTTTATTATAGAAATGCATTAATCTTTAATGTATAAAATGAATTATACTTATATGTACATACGTATTTATTATACATGAAGAAAATTCTCTTAAATATATAAAATCATAAACTATTTATTGCTCGGATAGAATTTTATGCTATTTGCAATTATTCCTTTAATCATTTTCTACTGAATACATATTTCAGAAAAATTGAAGAGACTGCTTTCAATGCACAGTGGTCGCTTTCAGATCATCCAACAGTTGACAACATGTTGAGTAAAATCATGGCCAACCTTATGAATATTTTGAACTTTATGGAAATTTGAAATCAAATTGGCGATGATTTCGCTAATCATGTTACCAACGGCTGGGGGATCTGAAAACATTCCGTGCCGCCGATGAAATTGTTTGTTATTAAGTGTATTTTCCGGAATAAACGTGTCCACAATTTTGAATTACACCTCTATTAGTATATCTACATTCCATACGAATTTCACCTATTCGCAAAATTTACAACTGAAAATATATTTTTATTTCGTAAGTCAACTTTTCTATTTTCTCCTTTGGTTCTTTGCAAGAAGCTTTTATGGAAAAAAATTCTCCAAACTTTTTCATTTTGATTTACCAAATTTCAATAAAATAAAAACTTTTTTAGGTGTTAAATTACTCTCAACTTTATCCATATACAAAAACATGTACGACTATATTTCTATTTGTATTTTCAGTCATATAGGTATTATATAATAATGTAAATATATTTTTATGTGATATTTATATAAGAAAAAGTGTTAAAAAATACTTCCAGTTAAAAGTTTAATAAATTTACCATTACTTGAGTAAACATATCAATAATAGTTTGGATCATCGATTTTGGCCATAATTTTATTTAAAAAGTTTGATCAAAAATGAAAAATTATTATGTTCTTTTTTTATTTTGTGAAAACTGAAAACACATTTTTACTTCTTTTATGCTTTTATATTTTTATTACTATTATAGTATAAAGTACTTTTTACTCAAGGGGAGACTTGTCTACTTTATTATTAGATGACCATTTTACACGTGCTACACTACATTTGTTCCTTACAAGAGCATCGATATACATAAGACTGGTTTAAATAAGATTGTATATTTTGTTAATATACAGGTTCTTTAGGGAAACTGTTTAGGGAGTAGTATTTTGAAATTCGGTTTGAATAAAATAAAACGAATTTGTTGAAGCAATCTTACATCAGTACAATGCAAGATTTTCTATAAACTCATCGCCAATTCCATTCAAAATGTAATACCTATCGTCTTTCTAAACTATTTGCCCACCTGAGCCATCTGCGTCTAAGAGAACGGTAACAAGTTAAATATTTCAGAAAAACATGAAGAATTGCTATTTCCATTATCGAGTACGAACAAAATCAGGAAAGAAAGAACGACTACATTTTGGTAAAATAATTCGTCAACTTTTGGGAGTTTTTTAAATTGCATTTTGGTTTTTTTGAAATTTTTAGTTTATCTTTCGTGCGGATGGGCGCAAGACCTTTATTGCGCTCATACAATGAAATAAATCTTTGAAAACACAGCATGAAAACACAGTAGACTAGTTATACAGAGCAGGAATGAAATTGACAAGAACACAAAACTACTGAAATTTCGAGGAACAGAGTACTGAATCCAGTTGGAAAGTATTTTCCGCACCTTTACTGACTCCACCAATAGTTCAGCAACTTCACAATCAAATTACAATGCAAATTGAATTAAGTCTGTTGGTTGTCACATCAATATAGCATTTTAAAGGAGCCATGTTCAATTTTAATCAATGCATTATTGTTCAATAGAGATTAGGCCTCTCTTTCTCTCTGGCACTATATCCCATCAAGGGATTTGGCCGCCTCAAATGAGGTTTCATAATCATATTTTCATTTCGGATAATGAGTGATTAATTCATTAATCCTAAACCAGCCGTGAAATTTTTACCTTGTCACCACCGGGAATCGAACCCGGGACCTCCGGTCGCTGGAGCAAGCATGCTGATCACTTTGCCACCGGCGCGGCAAGAGATTATTCCTGAGCAAGTTAAATTAATATTAATAATTTCCACCATGTTCATGTCAAAAGTGTTTGCAAATCTATCTATACAGGTTTATTTCCAAGTAAACCACGAACAAGTTACAAACTCTTTTAGAAGTAGTATTTAACGATCCATCATAATGTATATTAGTTGCAGTCCCAAGCAGTGGGCTGTTCATCATTTCATGATTCTAGTGCTGATATTGATTTTTTTTTAAAAAAGCTTCATTAATCGTAACGCTCGAACTTACTTGAGGAATTAAACTGCATTTTTCGGGTTTCTGGTGTTCACCTATCTCTGCAATCGTTTAATTAAATGTGTGTGCTGTTGTAAATCTACATTGCTCGTTTGGTAATTTAACCATGTTATTGCTCACGTTAAAGATCTTACCATAATTTCAGCCACTGAAAAATAAAATCATCTCCCATCAAATTTGTCGTATGTTCCAGAAGGCTGTCCTCCAGAACGTTTAAGTAGTCCTGTGACTTCAAATTTGTTGAAACCCTTTGCTATAAGCAAAACCACCCCAACTCAAAACCGACCCGAGTTTCGCACGTCATGCCTCTAGAACTGAAATCCGCCTTTGCCATCCAGATTAAATTTCTTTTCATCGCTACCATGCGGTGATATTCGGTTCACTTAATCTCCCACAAAATGTTTTATTAAAAACCAAAATACTTGAAGTTAATTTTTGTTTTCCTCTAATTGGGCCTTTCCATAAATGAATTGAGCACAACACACCATAGCGCCTAAAAAGGTACATTTAAACGAGCGTCCGCCATAATTGTATTATTTTTTAAACTGTTTCTAGTTTGTTATAGCATTGAACAAAATATTTGGCAAGTACACGTTACCACTTTACATAGAAAATTCATCATTTTACATAGGAAATGAAAAGCCCGAAACAATTTAGAAAAATATAACAATTACAGCCACTCGTTTACTATGCTTACTTTTATTTTGTTTTGTACCTACCGTATTTTTTCCAAAACTGCGTTGCGTGCGTTCATTCACTCATTCATTCATTCATTCATTCAAACAACTTTTTCGACCAATCATATTGTTCCAAAATAACAATTTTTTTCTTCTGAATTTTTTCACAAGAGATGTTTGAACGCAACACTGAATCCGTCTTTTGTTTTCGTAAATTTGTGCACAATTCCTATGTTATTTCATTAATATTTATTGTTGCGATGAAAATACATATTTTTTTAGCTGCGAGGTCTTTTTAATTTTCTCGATTACATGGCCTAGAGTCTCTGCATCTAAAGATTATTACTCGATTATCGCAACTAAGGTTTGGGGTCGATTGAAAATCGTAAAATTCGCCTAGTAAAATTGTTTTGTAATTTTCAAGTTTCTGAGAGATTTTAATTTAACTTTAAATCTAAGAACTGCTTTTTAAATAACCATACAAAAATATTAGGAATTTCTGTTTCTTTGTGATCTTTCTGCATAACCCAGCTGTGCTACCGCGTAAACATACAAACTTAGCTAAAGCAGATCTTTTAGAATACAAGCCTCCGTGTCTCGACACCAATAATTTTAATGGAAAGTTACTAAATTTAGTGATCGTGCAAGCTAAGGTACGGGGCTTCGCGTGCAATTCAGGAGAGACGCCAATTTGAATCTCAAACCCAAATTTAAATAAAGTTATTTATCGTCAAAAAACGGATGGTTAATATCGAGATTTTTCGTTTAGTATTTCAAAAAGAAAACGAACCATCATTAGCGATAGTCGCGGATAAAAATAAGTAGTGAAATTAAGAAAAGTGTATGGTATGAACTCTCCTATGATGGACACGAATTTGCATCATTCACTACCACTAACAAACATCGCCTACTAATTAATTAAATTAAACTGTTTTTTACTAGAAATGTAATAAGCCAGAATTGCATTCTTCAATTCTGCTGGCTAAGTCATCTATTTCTGAGATATTAAAATTACGAACTTTAAATTAACCTTATTACAATTTTCCTGTAGTCGGTAACCACAAGGATAAACCAGTTGTTTTATTCGACCGTGCATGCCATAACAGATTTTAAAAACACTTTTGTTTCAAATTTGTTATTGTTGCTCAAATCGCCAAAATTTCGCAAATAATTTGAGAGTTCTAACTATTGATTATTTAATATTAAAAACATAGCATATCTAAAATTTAATGTTTGCATATAAATTAATCATAAATTCACTCAACCTAAAATTAATAAATTTTTCGATAACATCACATAAAACTTATCTTTTGAAAATTTTAATGAAGTAATATAAATTTTTTATATAACTTATAAAACCTATCTTGGTACTAAATCAAGTATCAATAAAAACAATTCCACACATTTATGAGACAAACAATTTTCATTATGTACGAGAAAATATCTTCAGGTTATATTCTATATAATATACTCGTATGATGGTTCACATTTGTAATGGAGGTGCTTCTTCTTCTGCAGGCACGGAAACTTCACCTGCTGTAAAGTTATCCCATACAAATTTTTACCCTTGACGCGTAAATCTAAATATCGATTCTCTAATTTAATCCGTAGTCGGATTAACAATATTTCTCCGCTCCGCGGGGTATTTGAAATTTTTTACTTGTGCGGTGGGACAAAATAAAATATTCTGCAGACATTATTGCTCCATTCTGTTGCCAATCTAACAATTAAAATTGCATACTCGTATATGTATTGACATTATGTAAAAAATTAACAATGCACGGATATACGAGTACAACATTCAACTAAAAGGTAAACATTTAATTACGTTAGGAAATGTTTTATAGCGTCTTATATTTACATAGTGTTAAATCGTTACGGTGAACTTATATACGAGTACATGTACTTATTTCATACAATATTGATGCGGGTATTTATAAGTTACGTTTTGTGCACATATAAATTTTAATTGCCGACTTTATACTTGATTAAATTTTATGCATGCATGTATAAAAAAACGTGTGATATTTAGAATACACTTTATTCGATTAAACCTCAAACCATCGATACCGAAAGCATCGAAATTTGTTATTTTAAAATAATGAAAAACCACTGAGCAATGCAATTTTTATTTCGATTCTTTCCACTATATATATGGTGCATATATGACTGCTTCTATATTCCGTGGTATAAAATAGCAATAGAGCATTTCGTTCAACTTGAATGAAAATTCCCAGTACGACAAATTTATAGAACATTTCTTAAAATTTGCCATCATGTATATTATACATCATAAATATTATGTCTAAATTGAATTTGAGGTGAAAATTTATTACAAAATTCTTTCTATATATCTCTTATGCTCAAGGTATTTCACCTTGTAAAAGGGAAAAAATAATTAAGATTTTGGCACGATGAATGTCGCTTGTTTTAAGCTCTGGAGATCAGATGGATAAGAAATAGATGGTATGATTGTTTGATTATTGAGATATTGGGAATATTCAAAATTACGATGTCTTATATTTTGAGAGGAACTAATAAATAATTTTCGAATTTGTATTATTTACCTAAATCAAAAGATTTCTAACCGAGGCTGATAATACAGCCTTACCTGATAAGACAGCCTTACCTTTTGGTGTTGTGATCGTATCACTAATTCTGAACAAGATTAAACATTTTCGAATTATGTGTGGCTCCTGGTTAGCGAAAAATAACCTCAATTCATTTTGCACTCGACGGTTAATTTTTATTATTTCTTTATTGAGACGTCTCATTATTTTTATCTTTGGTGGGCTGCTCTTGCTTTACTATGAAATTTGTATTTATTTATTTATGTTAGGGTTAAATAAAAATAATTTTATTAAATAATTATTAAATCACGTGTTTCTAATTCCTTAATTTGAACAATATTGCGGTAGAATAAGATTTTTACTGCCCCAATGTTGAATTATTACTTTATTTACCGTATAGCATCAAGATTTTCATAAATTGAAAAATCCGAGTGAAATTTTGTGGAAATCGACGCATCAGAAGTGGCGGTTTTAAAAAAGGATTCTACATTAAGTTGGCAACAAAATTGTTCCACTTTATTTTTCTAAAATTTAAATTTTGGCTCAAAAGTGCGGGTTGCGTCTTGATATTACATATAATTAATTAATAGTTCAAAGTACTTGAAGCGTAATTATAATTTTAAATTTTGCTTGTTTAACATCAAAATCAATGATTCGAAACATCTTGAATATAATATATAGTACAATATGTAACTAGAACCAATTATTATTTAATAACTCCCCGACCAAATATCAATCCACATTTAAATGTTTGCTGCATAAAAAATTCAAAACAAATAAAGCTCATTTATGTTTATCAACATAGAAAACACAAAAAACAGAGGAAATATAAATAAAATTACAATTTTTATTGCATAAAAGCGCCTCGTACCACAAATAAGAAAGCTTGTGTGCAAGCAAAGCACAGTGTAAATGTGCAAATTATGTAGAAACCTTACAAAAAATAAAACGATGCTATCTACATTATGATTAACGTTTAATTTTATTTTTTCAACATTTATTTCCATTTTCTTAAAGGAAAAGCTTTTTTTGTTCATTTTATGAAAAATTTCTCATTTCCTTATATATTCCATGAATATTTTTTAGTGTAAACCTCGCGTCGTGAACAGTGTAATCTTTATTTTTTACTATGTTTATATACTTAGATGTTGGTAAGAAGTGTTCGGGGGTAGAGTGGATTATGATTTGTGTTACATTTGGGATTGATGATGATATTAAAATGCTTTTGTATATATTCTGAACGATAATTGCAGTTCGCCAAGCACATACCTAGATATGTATACATAAATGGAATAAAATGATTTGTATTTTTTTTTTTGTTGGTACGGGATGAAAATTGATAATGAAAAACCTTATAATTCTAAGTGATTTCTTAAATGTATACACGACTATTTGCTAATATAAAAATTTTAATTCATCAAAACTCACCATCCAAATAATATTCAACACTCAAAATAAGTGCTTTGGTTGCCGACTCATTCAATTTATGATTCTCGAGAACCTGAAATTAAACAAATAAAAAACGTTGTTAAAATATAAAGTTGATTGTTTGAAATTAAATCGTAATGTAAATTTTTAATATTATCACAATAATCTAACAACCATTATTAAAAAAAAAACTTCAAGTGCAATTGTAGATGGTTATAAAACATATTCGGTTGGCGTATAGAAAGTCTGTTCAACATATTTTTTGGAATTCTGAATAATTTCGTGTACAATTTAATTTTTACCTCTCTTGAATAAAACACAATTCTTAAAATCATGTTTTATCATCATTTCATCTTATTTAATGATTTTCTAGAAAACTCACTTCGTAGACAGAATCAGATTTCACCATACCATGACCTAACACAAAAGGAGGAAAGATATAATATGTATATTTCTACACACACAAAAGTCATAAGTAGTCTTTAGGGCAGGAAGATTAATTTTCCTTATTTATTCGCCCATTGCGTACAGAAAAGACGTATTAAATTAAAAAATCTTATTTTTCATTGCAAATATAGTTCAAGCTCTTAGTAAATAACATTTTTAGAGTTGAATGGTTGTAATCTAATTTGAATAATTTTTGGATAATTTTTTTCCTATAGTACGTAAAATGCAAAATTTCTGCACTTTCTTGGTAAACGAATAATGTATTTTCTGCTATTTATTATTTTTCCTAATTTTAATAATGAATTCATAATTAACTTAGTGTGGTTAAGTAGAAATTCTCTATTATTTCTAAGGAACCCCAGAATAGTCAGAGAGAGCTAAAATAATTTTTAGGTATTATAAGCATGACTGGAGAAACATGCCCAATTTAAAAAGCCCCATGAAACTTTCTTTTTTATGTTTTATTAATGCGAAAAAAGGACATTTACGAAAAAGAAAAAGTAAAATAGATCAAGCAGCAAAAATACACCATATTCTCTTTAAAAGATGCGTGTTCGTAACCTAAAAAGAAAATGCTCTATATTCAAGCATATTTAATACGCGGAAAGAAAGCCGATTCTCATAAACAATAATCGAATTTTGTGAATATCAAAGATTTCTGATTGAATTTTCAAAATTAACGATAATTTAAGAAATTTTCTTTCAATAATTTACCTTATAGAATAGAAAATGATCTTTTATTTTTGAAATAAAACTTCTTTTATCTAATACCCGATAAAAACTCATATAATTATATTATGGCTAGATAACCAAGATTGCCTTTTACTTGATGACTGTGTTACCCCGCTATTTGTTATTTCGTGTTTGTTGATTCAAATGTCGTAGAAACCTCGTGATGATTTTAATTTTGTGAATTGGAGCGTTGTCTTGCTGCAATATATATTGATGTCTTGATGAGCTGAATAATAATATTTTTTATCGCAGGTTATATTCAAACTAAAACCTGGCTCGTCTGTTCACAAAGTATTACGTTAGAATTCCACAGGTTTTGACTGGTAAATGTGTGCAAATTTAAGTAGCTTCCTCTTATTTGTTTGGCTTAGGAACGGCTTCTTTTGAATAGTATAGGTTTTGAGATTTGCTTCGTGTAGTCGTATTCGTACAGTCATCTAAGAGATTGTGAATTTATGAGTGAAATATTTCATTCTGAAATTGTTTAATTTTTTCCTGAAAGTTGCGTCTTAGGAGATTTACTATTATTTATCTTATTTTGAGGTTGTAGTTCGTTTTCGCCCTCTTCCTTGCACATTTTTTAAGCTGCCCTTAATTTTAATTTTTTTATTTCATCAGCAATCGAACTTCGATGGCAGTTGTAGCTCCGTGCTAATTCTTTTATAGGCATCCCGGCAGAATAGCCCCCTACAATCGCGGCTCTTCCTGACAATCCCTTTGTCTTACCTGTTTTAAAAAATATCGACTATGAACTTATAATAGAAAATAATAACTAAAAGGATAACCTGTCACATTTTTGTCAAAAGATTAAAAACAAATTGGGATTCCCGTTATGAGAGAATTTTTTCTTGCGTTGCATAAATAATTTTGTGAGAGAATAACAGCGCATCCTCAATAGAAAAACTTATGAATTTTTCCTTACAGAAAAGTATGAAAAAAAAAATTGAGAATTTTTTTTCTTCATACTTTTCTGTAAGGAAAAAGTCATACGTCTTTCTATTGTTGTTTGATTTTGTTTTTAATGAATATTTTTTAATTTTTTTTAATCAAATACAGAATAAATGTCCTTTCGAATAACAAATAAATTCTTTTTTTGTTTAAGTTAATTTTTGGGTCAAAATTTTAAATTTACTCGAGTGATTTGTTAAATTTTGGCGATACACAAATTTTGTTAAGGACTGTAGATAAAATTAAACGATATAAATAAAGATATGAACAACTTGTGTTCAGTATTGGTTGGGAAAACACCATGGAAAGGTACACAGTTGCACAGCGTTCAGGACGAGCTTACTATTCGTAATGTAATGAAAAAATTGGAGACAAATGGTACTGTTTGTGATGTTAAGAATACACCCCATCAAACGTACTGCTAAAAATATCGATGTTGTGAACGAAAGTGTGGATGAACATCGAGAACAATCAATTAGACGTCATTCTCAAGAACTTGGAGTTTCTTATGGCCACAGATGGAATATTCTTCATAAACATATGCATTTCAAGGCGTATAAAATTCAGGTAACCCAATAACTTAACCCAAATAAATGACCGTTTATTTAAGAAATAAAGAAATTTTGCAGATTGGGCTTTAGAGCAACTTAAAACAGATCCATTATTATTTCATGGAAAAATCATCTTCAGCGATGAAGCTCCTTTCTGGAAAAAAACCCACATGCTGCTCATGAAATCGTTTACATCTATAAAAATAACAGTTTCGTGTGGTGTATGGTCTGGACTGAACTATATTTAATAGTTTAATGACCACTTAATCTCCTAAAATTCCGATGTGACTTAGCCACCAAAATCATGGGATATAAGTCCATTGGAGTTTTTCTTTGAGGTTATGTTAAATCATTGCCAAGTAGCAGAATGAAACCAAAGTTTCAGAAAAACGAGGAGCGATGTTTAATTTAGGAGTTTGCGTATCTTGTGTTTTCGAAATGGTTTCATCATGTCTTGAGAACGAGTTTTAGAACGGGTTTCACACTAGGAAAAAGTGTTAAATTGTTTCTAAACACCCAAAAATTGACGGGTTGTTTTGAATCTATTCGTAAACGGGTTTATTTTTGAACTATTGCAACATATTTTGAACGGTTTACAAAAACCGTTTTGTAACTTTTCATATTAATTAAAATCACGTTTTTTTGTTTCTGGAACAGGAATTTTTAACGATTGTGACAATAATAAAATAATTCGCTAAGTCAATATGAATTTAGTTTGTTTATAAGCAGAACGATTTTAGTTCTATTTTTAAAGTTTGGACAATGCCATCTTATAAACAAAACATGGCAAATGACGAATCTTTTAATAAAAGTAGTCGAATCACTTGGTTATCTCACCTCGAAGTGAAAAATCCAATCTAGATGTAAATCTTTGCACTCGAACATTTTTCTACCACTTTAAACCCAGATTTATGTGAAAAAGTGGCCAACAATTGGTTTATTTTAAATATTTGATCACCCTTTAGTTCGTGGTTTTTCAACTTTCCCGATCTTCAGTTCTTGGATGTATTGCTTTCCTTATGAAAAAATTATGCAAAAACCTATAACTCGATTTCTATTAACTTCAAGTTTAGCACTTTGTTAAATATGACTGATAGAAAATAACGTGAAGGATAATGTTATCACCAACACTATACTACTGATTGTTGACCTACATACTATTAATAATTTTATCATCCTGTTCATCTTTTGTTTTTAATTTCCTTCAATAATTTTATTTGCGTACTTTTTGTTTATTTTTTAAGAAAATATGAAGGAAATTATTTTCCGAGTTTAATTTGTTTGCTTTCGGAAATTCAACGTCTTCCGATTCATAAACATTTCTTTCTTTAACACTTAATTCAGTGATATAAAAGCAACTAGTAAATACAATTATGAAACATTTATATAGTGCTACTCAACCCAATTCGTTGAATCAAAAATTTAATTTTAACTTTATAAAATTATAGCAGGATGGTGGTTATAGTGTTACTAAAGGTTAAACAAAACAGTTGAGCCATACACAATGTAAATAAATTAAATTAAAAAAGTTTTGAAAAGTTTCGATGTACAATTACAATTTAGGTAAATTAAATTAAGCGATTATGTTAGCTTTGAAATGCTTTCGATTTTTAAAGTATTTTGAGATTAATTGATTGATTAATCTATTATATGGTCTATCATTGATTCGTCTACGTTCTGCATCCAATAAAATTATGTTTTTTTTGTTGCCAAGAAAAAACACTTTACAATAGCAATAAAAACTATGTACAATTTTAAATTGCATTCGATGTGAAAAAAATGAAAAGCTCATAAATATATTCTGGTAAGAAATACAACAAAATAAAACAACATCGTATGAAAACGGATGCTCAATTCAAAGGATGTGTTTTATACATATACTTTTCTTTATATACAGATGCTTCAAGCTCTCATCTTTTACTACAAGTATATAAGAAGACATAAATACACATTGGGAGAGACTTAGTCTTATATGTGTGTTTATAAAGATATTAAAATCCATTCCAGTTTCGAAAAAGTTTCGTTCCGTTTTGTTTTATTATTATTATGTCTTATGGTTATTATTTATTGCTTAAATATCTGAAAATGACTGAGATTAAGTTGAGAAGGAATTATTATATTGTTATGATTATGATTATAATAGTTTTTTTTGTAGTTGCCATCCTTCTTAAGTAGTTGTAGTTTTTTTATGTGGCTGCGGAATGTTATGAATATTTTATAAGAAGTTTTAAATTTTCATCCAGAGTACTTGAAAATAATGTAAATTGTAGCTTTGTGGAATAAATGTAATCGTACTTAGCAAGTTCTACAATTTATGTTTATGTCTATACCTAAACACTTGAGGTTGAGACTAATAATAGTTAATCTAAATATAAGGAAGAATAAGATGCCTGTATTCTTGACTATTTTTATGTTAGTCATAAAGAAATTTAATTATATAATCGTTATTACTTCATCGGTAGCACTATTTATGACCATATTACTATTATTATTTTATATTGAAAGTGTCCTTCGGCCTTTATGATATAACCAAACCGTAATTAATGTGTTGCAGTAACTTTTCATCTCGTACGCTAAACTTTAGAGTATTATGTCAACAAAAGTGATTTATTAATGGTTAAAAGAAATTACAAATAAATTTCTATTGTCATAAGTAAACATTACATTATGAAAAATAACTTTCACCTATATGAACATTTATATGTATACAGGTATGTAAATCACTTGTTCTCAGTATATATTCAAATCTTATGAAATTCAATAAAATTAATAATTACAGTTTCATAATCTTATTATGGTAATGTATTTATGGATTAAAGAATGAATATGAAATGTTCACGCACATACATAACTTTGACGCAACTATGTTTCAAATTGAAAGAATGCTGGATGCATGAAACATAATTACGGTTGGTAAATTGTGTATTGCTTTAACACTGTACATGTAGCATGTGTACTTGAAGGGGGACTTAAATATAAACTTGGCAACGTATGTTCATTTTATAGTATGTAAAGATATAATAAGAAAGTCATATCCGGAAAAATTAGGAAAAAATTATGCTTTGAACAGCTTAATCAATTTTCATACACGATAAATTTTCTTAACTTATACATATAAATTCGTAATTCAACGTTTCTGTCTTAACAAAAAATAAAATGTTATTGTAATTTTTTTGTGTACAGCAAGATGCCATCAGATATGTAATATGAAGGAAAGCATAAAAATAAAAAATAAATTAAAAGATATCCTACAAAAAGACTACAAAAAGACTTCAAATATTAGTAACGAAGTACAATATAGAAATTAGTGTTGGGATTTGTTTTTTTCTCAGCGAAAACAAGCCAAAAAATTGTAAATCGAACTTTTAAGCTTAAAAATTAATTAAATCTTCAGAAGGAAAGGGTATAAAGTTATATACTCATAGTTGGGTTTAAAAGTACAAACAACAATCAAAACACATGTTCAAACAGTCTGTAGACACACAAACCACAATGAACGATTTGAGCCACTTTAAATACTCATCAAACACTCTCTATTTAGTTTGAACAGTTATTAAGAACCCAAGAGATGAAGTTTTAAATATTTTTTCACATTTGAGGTAATCGCGACAGACCCTGCTAAACAGAATGTTTTAAGAAATCATATAAGGAAATTCTGAAAGTTTTTTTTATGTATAGGCCATAGCCTTCGGCGTGTTAGAATCGATCGAAATTACCGCCACAAGTGTTAAAAAGAGCCTTTAAATAAAGCCAAAAGTAATATTCAAGATAGAATAGCACTAAGTAATTCTAAATATAAGAAACAAAGGTCAACAAAGGAATACTTCAAGATTCGTCAGGTATAAAATGAAAGGTTTTCCAAAATTTTTTGGCTTAATATCCTCTACAAATCCAATTTCCTCCTAGGTCAATAATTTGTGCCAGTTGTATATGCACTAAACTCACAGTTATTGATAAAGTAAAATTTGCGGGCACTACTCTGGCAGTAGCCTCACTGAAACTGCACTATGCTCAATTTAAGACGAATAGACATTAAATTAACGCAAAAAACTGCTTACACACGCCGAAATGATTCTCCTGATAATGATTAGTACCTTTTCCTGATGACCGTGAGATTTTACAGATCTACCATTAGCTGTGTCGCCGAAGCCAAAGACAATAGTTTTTAAAAAACCTCTGTGTGTGCAATTTCTATTGACGCTCTACAACCTAGACGGGTTGACTGGTCGGGCTGAAATTTCATACCTGAGGTTTTTCGTAAATTGGAAGATCCTAGTGATTTTTGGCCAAAATCGGTCTACCGGAAGTGGCGTCTTCCACATGGAGCTTTTTAGTTTTTTGTAAATTTTTGGAATTTTATAGAATTTACGGAAAACGATTCACAGCTCCACAAAAAAAAAAAAAAACTCCGGCACCCGAAACGAGAATAGGTGTCCTATATGTTTTTGGGGTTGCTGATCACGAATCTGCACTCAGAATTTCTGTATCGCATCAAAATTTTGAATAAATCGCAAAAAATCTATGAAAATCGATAAAAAAAGCCCACCTGCTCGTCAGCCTGCCAGTTCACCTACTCGCATGTCTACCCGCCTGCCTGTCTGTCCACGATTTTTTACGATTTTTCGCAATTTTTTCGGGACTTTAGTCTGTTTTTTGGCGATTTCTTTTTTTTTCTTTTTTATATTTCATTTTAGCATAGAAGCAATTTTGAAAAAAAAATTTTGATGCGATACGGCAATTCTGAGTGCAGATTCGTGATCAGCGACCCGAAAAACATATAGGACACCTATTCTTGTCTCGGGTGCCGGAGTTTTTTTTTGTGGAGCTGTGTTATGAACTAAATTAGTTTTGCAACAATGTGGGTCCAGATCATTTTTCCAAAATTTAACCAGATATGCAAAGAAAAATTCACTCACCGGAAATTTTTGACAATACAAATTTGGCCCTGAGTATTGCTCAGATGGATTTATTGATAGGTGTGAAACGTAATACTTAAGTTTTTTTTAAATAGGGGGATCCCAATGAATTTTGGCCGAAATAGATCCACCAAAAGTAACCGCTTCCATAATAACCTTTTCGGTTTTTTGCAAATTTATTGAAAAGTATAGCATTTATGAGAAAAACGAATATGAATTAAAAGATTCTACATAAAATTTGCAGCGATACTGTTGCAGAGCAATTTTCCAAAATTTAAGCGGAAATTACGATTTTTGACAAAAAGCGGGTTTCAACAGAAATTCGGGGTTATGCGGGATGCAATTTCATATCAAAGCTTTTTCCTCAAATTGGCAGATCTCAGTGAGTTTTGGACGAAATTGGTCAACAAAAGTCGTAGCTTTCATAGGAGCTTTTTCGTTTTTCCACCGGAAGTGACAGCTTCCATGGGATTTTTTTTCATTTTTTATAAATATTTTGAAATATGTAGCAATTACAAGAACATCGACTACGAACTAAAAAATTCTAAATTTATTTTGCAAATACTGGTCTAGATAAATTTTCCAAAATTTAAGCGAAAATGACGTTTTTTGGCAAAAAAACTGTTGACAAAAAAATTCGACTCCTGTACAGCCAAGACGGTTTGATCGTGATGCAAGTTCATACTAAGGGTTTTCCATAATTTGGGAGATCCAATTATTTTTGACTGATATCGGTAACACCGAGGTTATCAACAGGTGTGGAATCTTCATTTCGAAGTATTGCGAATTTTTATTTAAAACGTAAATTTCATTAATTTGAGACTATACATCGCAACCTCTTGCGTGATTTTTTCGAAAAAATCGTGTTTTTTTTTAAAATACGGTTCCCGAAAAATATCATTGAATCGTCAAGTTTTAGCATCTCTAGAATATGTTTTTTTTAGTTTAAGATCATTTTATTTTATATATTTCTTAATTATACACTCTACAAGCCATAGGTGCACCATTTTTCATAAAGGACTTAGCCCGCCAAATTCCGAACTGCATACAAAGGTCTTGTTAGTATTGCAAATTATCTTGGACAACAAATTTTAACGTGATCGACTGATAAATGGTCATGTTTCATTCTAGATAGGCTACATAGTTCCAGAACTTTTCCGAAATTTGTGTTAGACTAATGTGGGTTCAGTCCTAAAAACTGAATTTAACCAAAATCGGTTAAGGAATAGTCAAGATTTATTCAATGCCAATTTTCGTTCAGAAATAATCGAGATTGACTGAGCAATTTATAGAATTTTACTGTTGTTAGTTAAGAAATAGCCGAGTTCCACTCAACATGGTAGAACTCCACGAGTGGGATTACGAATATCGTACGGTAGTTTTAGACGAAACTGAAATTTTACAAACGAGCACCGAGTTATTCTGTTGTTTCTCAATAAATTGCATTTCAGTCTCAGAATACGAAGTTCTGTTCATCAAAAGTTTAAATATCCGATCGAATTAGACCATAGCCGGTTAAGAAATAGTTGAGTTCGATCAGTATGGCGATATTCCTAAAGCCAAAATTCTTACAGAATCCCAATTCTAAAGTAAAAGCTACGTTTGACCCCAATTTGTTATGAATTTTAATAGAAAATAGGATTCCAAAAAATAAATTGCCGTAAATTGTGCCAATAAATAAATGGTATCGAATTTATAAATGAATTCGTGGGATGGTGTCATTACATGCGGTAAATTCTACCAACTTACTCTATCGTTTCGTACCTACTGTGGTTCAAAATTATTCCAGTAGTGCTATAACCGGTGATCTGAAAAATATTTCAAATGCAATGGGCAATTTTAAATAGAAAATTTCGTACAAAACGTTTGATACAAAAAGTTATTTATTTTATTAGAGCGATCCATTTCAATTCATCGTTAAGTTTTGGAACATTTGCGATGGAGCTATCATTAGAAAGGATAAGTGGTATTATATTTCATCATGAGGCAGCAGATGTGCTACCTCTTTCCAATAATTATATTCGCTTGTCGTTTCTATTCAATCCCAGATTCCAAACTAACACATCGGATTAAGCTAATAAAAGTATTTTTTTTTTGAATTTTTTGACTCGAGGTGAATTCAAGAAGTGAATTTTGCTTGAAAAATCCGAGATAGTTTAGCCGAACTCGACAAATGATAGAATCAAAATGATTTTACTCAAAATTAATCGTACAGTGATTCTTTCAGCGGTTTATCACTTGATTCCAATAACAAAAGTTAATGAGCCACTGATGAGACCTGAGTGTCGATTTTGTACCAAAAATTATAGCGCGAGCTGGCGAGGTGAACAATTATTTTGTGTACATATACACTGTATATATAATATACAATTTTATATTTGTATTGTATTTTTTCTCTCGTGTGTCTGTGCATTTTGTTCGTTAATTTTGCGAAGGCAAGTAGCAAAATAAATAGTTTCGGTTGAATCGGTTAAATATTTATGATGATGACGTACACCTCACCTCTTCTATTCGCTTGCTTTTGAGCAGTGGACCCGATTGTTTGCTATGTGGTTTGATTTTTAATTTTGAAATATTTGAACAACACACGAAACCGCATTTGACATATCAATTAAAAAATATATAAACAAAATGACGCGCATGCGCTCAAGCAAACCAATATTAATAAAATAACCACTACTATGTTTTTCCGGTTTGCTCACCTCGCACTGTCGTTTTTGTTACAAAATCGACACTCTGGTACTCTAAACTGGAAATAATTGCTAAATTAATGTGGAAATTTAGATGGATCGATTGAATAAAGTTTTTGATTTTTGTGTACAGTGGTTCGTTGTAAGCGAGCTTCAAAATCCCTGAATTCCTTAAAAGAAGGTTAATGTTTCGCGCTGGAAATTACTAAGGGAGAATTTAGAAGCCATTGTTTAGCTACGCAGGTTTTTTATCAATTATATAACAGCTAAGCTTTTATCTAAAACCAAAAACGCATTCGATGTTGTGAAAATGCTCTATAAAATTTTTTAAATTGCAACTAAAGCAATTAGTTTATCGAATCTTTCGCACATAATTTATATGCATAGTGGAAGTATATTATACCTTTCAAACAAATTAGTGTTTTAAAATAAATCATTAGTACGATAATATTTGTGCAATGAAAGCTTATTATAAACGACTGGACTAGGGCACATAATTTCCTACATATAGCTAGTTAAAAAATTATTTGTCAACATCATTCAACTTTTTACTGCAGTTTCCGTTCCATTCACATTTCCACGAAAATCAACAAAAAAAAAAATTTCTTATTTACAAATTATAAATTATAATCGAGACTGGTATTCGCGTCTCAAAATAATAAAACATAAAGTTGAAAGTAGCACTCTAATCGTATAAATTTATTTTTAAGGTGTGTCTCATTACGCTTTTATTGCACACGGACTATGTATGTCAAAGTGATTTTCATATTTTTAAACATAAAATCTTACGTTTACACATAATATACGTACATATGTGTGTAAAACTTACCTATGGCTATTATTTTATAATTATTTCAATATTTAATTGAAATATATATTGGGCAATAATCGATTTTTCTCTTTAACATGCAAATGATTCCAATCTAGTAGACATATGTGCAATGTACAGTAAGACACAAAACATAAATTAATCATAATCCCAAACTGTATTATTGTGAAACTTAAATATGTTTTAAATACATATAAGCAAATTGTGTAATAATTAAATGGTATGCGCAAGTATGTAGCAGGTAGATAATATTCTCATCAAAACAAGTAGTTACTTTACGTTTATTCAAGTTCTCATACTACCCCTCACGGTGGCCATCCTTGATTACGCCATGAAAGAATAAGCTAAGCATGTGGGAGCTAGCTCTTAACGACAACCTCGAACGTAAATTAAGAACGACGTCTTACAACTTGGAAGGTACGTTGAATGCACTCAACATCGTCAATTAGAGTTAAGGATCGATCTATTTTATCGACTAAAATAGAATTTAGAATTGGATGTTTCATCAGCACCGATACTGTGAATTTGTAATAGGCTCCATTCTTTGTTCCATGGATGTCACTCGATTGTAAACTTTCACAACATGACGTTAAATAATATCGGATCAATGCCTTAATCGGCGGCTATGACAGCAAATATCTTGATGCTATCGGGCAGGACTCTGTTTAAACTCTGCTGTGAAACGAACTTTTTCAAGATATTTCTTTTTTATCATCCATCATTATACATATTTTCTTCGTGGAAAGAAATCTGCTGAGGGTTAGAAAGAGGTATATGAGGTTTATGGTGCTATAGTTGCATAACAAAATGCATATATCAGAATTGGTTGAAAAACGGAAAAACTTGAACAACATTATGTTAGTGAAAGAAATTTATTTATCTCAACGAATCAATATTTGCGACATGCACCTTAAGCGTAATTAAGTTGACTTTTTTTAAACGAATAGTTACTGATGCTGAAAAATGAGTCGTTTAAGCACTAACTCCATCGAAAACTGATCAAATTGGAGAAGGCGATCAATGAAGTTGCCACAACCGCAGTTATCCTGCCACAAATATTGCAGAATAACGATGATAAACAAAGGCTACAAGGTTCGGGCCAGCAAATTTTTTCGAGAAGGACATCCTTGTTCATGTTTTATTTTAGTATTAAAATAAATAATTTCGGTTTCCAATTGATTTTATTGTTACATATTATATATGATCGAGTATCTACACAAATATTAAAATCTAAAGTCTTACCACAAATATCAAAGGCTTAAATTGATTGTATATTTGTATGATGCTCAGACCAATTAAAGAGAGAGATATGATGATTACAAAAAAGTGGCGAGGTTAAAAATGATCTTCATAGGATTCAATATTATTTATTACATAGGATAAAATTATCTAGCGTGCAATACTTAGGGCATGTTGTTCGATCATAACTTCGAACCACCAAAGAGAGCATGCAGTCAGTAGCTAGATGGTGGTGTAGTGGCTGCTATATAAAATGGTGTAGAATAACCAACAGAAAATAGAAGCTTATACTTTCATCACAAGAGACCACGCTATCATAAAATAGAATTTCGCTTGTTATTTTATAACTAAGGGAAATTTTGAATTCATCTTAATATTTTCGTATCTGATTTTTCGAGTCCAAGTACTCGATGGTGCTGGATTGAACTTGGCCATTTCATAACCAAATGATGAAATTTTGATTGTAGTTTAGTATTGAAAAGGTTTCTAAGGTGAATTTTGAACTTACAAAATTCTGAAATCGGTTCCTGCGGACCGCTTGATTAGGATTGTATAATTTATATTGCACAAAATTATTGAATCTCTCCATGCTGGATGTCACTAGTTCAATTTTTTATAAATTATTATAAAATTTAGTACCCAGGTCCGATTGATATTTGAAATTTGCGAAAATGCGTGACACATTAGAAGAAGATCAACCCATATAATATTTTCTTGCAATTTCTAGAAACCTTCCACAGGTACAAAATTGGTTCTGATGTTTTCTATTTTCTTCTATGTTTTTCTGTTTTTTTAACTCTCGGATCTATAAATTCTCAGTTTCTCACGAATTTCTCAAAAACTCGGACGGGTAACCGTATGATCGGTCATCCGTGAGAGTTTTTCATATACTTCGGATCGAACAAATTGATTAGTTGAATGGAAGTGTGAAGTACAAGTTCTTAAGATATTTCCAGAAACTGAAACCTACGAACAAAATTTAATCATCATTGATTAAGAAATGGCCGAGTTTGACAATAAATGCTAGAAATGCATTCAAAATATATGTTTCAAATAAATTAAATAGGAAGATCTAAATTTCTGTATTATTTGTTAATAAATATGGTTTTGTTCCGTTTAGTTTGGTTGGATTGAACAATACATGTTTAAATTGCAATCAAACCTTTCAAATCAAATTTCAACATAATTTTGTAAACCTGGGATATCAACCAGTTAAAATAATTTAAGGAAAAATTGTTTAACCTGTTTCGCAGAGCATAAATTCTCTTTTATGAAACTGCAGAAAGCTAAAGCTTCAACCAGCGAAACATTAAGAGCTTAAGTTGTGCTCCGTTTGGACCACATAGGAGAGCGGTACGACCACCAAAATTTTAGAGGTCAGTTGTTTATTTGTGACGAGAACCCAATACAATTTTGGTGATTGTACAGCAACCGAAATGATACAAACAGCGTGTAACTTAAGCTCTTAAGTCTTCGCTAGTTGAGGTGTAAATTTGTAAAATTCTAATTTAACGTTGATGTAAACAATTTATTTAACTTTCACTATGCAATAAAAATGATGCAAAATTAAAAGTTATGATATGCATTTTATTTTACATTAAATCCAAACGTGAAATCAACCCATTAAGTGGCATGTATTATCTTATTATTATCACGTGAATTTCAAAAAAAATTATTAATGGCATTTCCGACCGACAGTATCATTTTTACGTTTTGCGGAGCACTTTCGCGTCGGAAGACTCATTTTTACTGAGAATAATAGATCTAGGTTGCATCTATGGATATCACTTTAAATCGTTTGAACATGTTCAGATCTACTTTGAAAAGGAAGCGGAATCCGACGAGTTGGGGTTTTCCATACAAGATGTAAAAAATAAGTTCGTCTGAGGTGTCATCATCTTGACTATCTCTTGCCGGACAAGGATTAATATAATTATTTGGTATTGGTCGTTACTTCAGTTGTGACTTTATTAGGACGTCGCGGGTTCTCGCGCTACTCGCGCGTTCTATTACAACGTAATTAAGCGAACTAATCGAGAATCATTCCATGCTACGGAGTAATGATTCCCATAGTTGGATAGTTTTTATACAGTCATCTCTCATTGCAACACAAACTAATCCGCTCTAGAGCGGTTATAAAATAAACCATTAAATTCTGCATAAAACTGAGTGCATATGTACCTAAATAAAGTGTCAAGAGCCTTAATATAATTATACTGTAGTGTAAGTGATATACATCTGTTATAAAAATCACTGAGTTAGAAAGTTTTGCTTGAAAGCCGCTTGCGTGTAAAAATGTCAGAAACGTTTAAAAACAATTTTGTTGGCCTTGAAATAACATATATAACATCAAATTTAGTACAAAAATAATAAAAATATCAATTCTGATCGATCAAAAAATTACGTCAAGCGATAAGTACATATTTGTTTTTACGCCGCATTGACAATTTTACGATCATTGTAAAGCAAAGTAAATGAATTAGACATTAGTAACAAATTTATTAAAGAAACAAATCAGTTTGGGCACGCTATTTGAATATCGAAAACTAAAAAAGAAAAAATATCATACCGCCTTAATATGATTGAGGAAATTCCAAAGATTGCTGGTCAACGATAAGTCAACGATGTTTTGTTTTTTCGAGAGCGTGGCACAACACATAACCGTCTAGTAGATCTTGTTTGGGTTTTTTCATTCGATGTTTGAAATAACCTTTATGAAATAAAAATTATATTTTTTAAAAATGTATAACATGTATAAGCTTCTTTTCACTTTTTGTAATTCATAATAAGAATATGTACTTTGAAGTTTTTTCACTCATTGAAAGTTTGAAATACCAAGCTAGGGCTTTGATTAAGCTAATTAATGACTAAAATACATATTCAACAATCATAAGCATTTAACATTTACGTTCTATATCTGTCACATCATGTCATTTAAAAAATAAATAATACAATCAAACTTAATTGATACATAAACACAAACAACATAATTTAATTTAGTAGAGAAACTTGACACACTTTGTAGTTTGTACTTTAAAACACGTGCAAGATCAAAAAAGCAAGTTTTAAGCATAATCATAAAAGTGATGATTAATAAAAAAATTCAAAGCTTTCTTAACATTATGTATTTTGTTTCCAACACGTGATCTTGAACTTATCATTTTGAACAAAGAGCTATAAAGTCTATTAACTGCAACATATGTTGTTGAACTATCATTTACTCGTTCTCCATTTTAAACTCTATACATATGTATATAAAATATAATTTAAATGCCTTTATATAAAAAAATTACAAATTTTCTAAATTCCGTGAAAATTATTTTACGTTTAAAAACTAACATTTTCCTTTTAAATTAGGATATTTAATGCACGAGAGGAATATATGTATACATACATATATAGAAACATCATGTTCATATGGCACTTAAAAAGAAAATTCTTTTGTAAACTATAATTTCCCTTGTATATGCTATTCGTGCATATAACAATAGAGAAAACTGATTCAAATTATTTTCCAGGTGCAAAAATCTTAAAAGAGTTTTTTTTTAATTCTGTGTACCTGTTCGTATAGAATGCCACTTTAAAGCGTTTCGATTAAACGGAAAATATTTGTATTGCACTTATGCACCATACACAAGTAGTTAAGGTGGATTTTATATAGAGCAACGAAAATTAAATGGTTTAGATTTCGATTTAAATAAATTGTTTAATTTAATTTTTGCGAGAAATCGTTTAAAAGTCAAAAACTGCGCGTTTTATAATTAAATGTCATACAATGCAATTTTATTGCTTTCAATTTGGTTGAATGGAAGCCCGCTGTGTTCTTACCTCGCCAAAAAGTGTTACATCATTTCTATAAAGTTCATCGTTGCATATTCATTTTTGGCACGATTATTTATGTACCTGTAAATCCTGCCCCATGACAAATTCGCGTTAATGATAAATAACAATAAGAAATACGCCTCTATACACTTTATATATGTACGAGTGTACACACACACCCATGTACCGTGTAAAAAACCGGATAAAAATTCCATAATTCTTAAATCATCGTCAATATACACCGCTATATATACATGTTTGGTGATTCAGCGTAATTTCAAGCGTCATCCCGCGACATTTAAAGTGTGTTTTGAAGAACTTCATTCAATCGCAAAATGTATGTAATGAAAACAATAACCGACTTCACTAGAAAATTAATTAAATTACATTATAATATAATCATGGTGCGTGCACACGTAGCTAACTGTTATGTTTTATGTATGCAAATTACATATTATTCTTTATACTGTACTTAGTGGGTTTGTTTAATTTCTTATATAGCGATTATTACCTAAATTTGTTTTCAACTAGAATAAATAAAACGAAAACGATCGAAATGTATAATTAATTAATTTGCAATGTGCGAAATTTATTGTTAAATATTTATAGAAGTTATACAGTTAAAAGTGTATATTATATAATTTGGAATTCTAAATATCGGTAAGCGGTGAACGCCAAATACGTAATAATTTCCGACACCTACGCTACAAATTTTAAAAACGAAATTTAATTCGATATTAAATTTCACTCAATTTTGCTATAGATTTATCTCTTTATAGTGAAAGTGGACAGACACCCAAAGCATATCTTCCCACTAAAACCAAAAAGGTTTCGTCTAACGACGAGAATACAAATGGAACTATATCCTTACGTGATTTACTACTTTTATTGACATCAACATGACATTTCCATATAATCAACGACGTGACTTTTTTATTTTATCGTAAATTATTTATATACAAACATTTGAATCAAGTTGTTATTTTATTTCGTCGGCTGAATAAGAAGCTTATCTCATGCAACAATCCAATTCCGTACCTCGCTTATATGATGTTGTAAATATTTAATAGTAATCCACATTATCGGGATCATTATACATAATCATAAGACCACATCATGGTATGGAATTGTTGCCGAAATGTTCATAATAATAATAGTAAACTATTTTGAACCGACGCGAGATTTGTAACTTAAAAAACCGTTTCCCTCCTTTTTGAATAAAAATAAAACGTACAGCCGGACTATATACTGTTGTCTCTTTTAGTCTGTATAGTTTTACAGTAGAGACCACCACTTATTTTCTATGGACACAACTATGTTCTGTGATAATTAAGGTTAATGAGAATTCCTTTCCGTCGGAGATGGTCAGTATTTTATTATTTTTCATTCAAGATGTTATGTTATGTTATAATCAATAATTTCCATTTCCTTCAATTCTATTGAATACGTATGCTGCTCATAGGTATGCACTTGATCTTTGAGATAGCTTTTACTTTTCTCTGCGTTTCGCTTTTAATCTCTATCTTATTTTTGAAAATATTAGAACAACACACACAAGGGAACGTGTTTAGCGATTATGAAGGCTGGAATATAATTATAGTGTCGTGGCAGAAATTCACGAACAAGCAATGAAGTGTGAGGATTTTCAGTAATCTCTCTGATTTGATTCGACGGTCATTCATAATCTTTTTTCCACGTGCTCATAGGTGGTTTATGTGTTGGGGCGTCCAGTGTACTCGTCGTCTTCAACATCTTCACTACCTTCATAAAAACGCTTGCACGAGTCGTAAATCCTTTTTTATGCATAAGATTCACCAAAAGCCAAATCAATACTTCTAAAACTATCCCACACTCTATTCCATTCTTACAGCACAAAGTCTAATCCGTACATTTAACACAAAGTCTAATCCATTTTTTATACAAATAAATAATATCTGATCCTACCAAAACAAATAACCTTTTTAACAGTTGACATTATAAAAAATTATTAAAGTAGCCGACAAAAAATTCAAATAACAGAGTTCTAGCAAATTATATCTGATTTGGGGAAGTTTCACTGACTTCAAGAATAAGACTCCAGATCTTTTTTTAAATTTTACCGGAAATGGCAAGTTTTCATAAAAAAAACTATTTCACAAAAATTCGGTATCTCTACAGTCCAGGCAGATCAAGTATTCGGAAAGAAAACTTCATACTTAACCTTATTCCATTGGGAGATCCTTGCAAAATGTAGTGAGGATCTATGTACATTCGTGGCAAAAGAAAGTGAGTGTTGGCCACAACATATACTCTTTTGGCGGATGTATTTTGCTAGCTTCAACATGAAATGTACCGATATCTTCAGTAATAATTTGTCGATGGTCGGCTAACCTCAAACTCTATCATCTACAATCATGTTCCCGATAGTTGTATTACTACGCGTTACCAAATACCAAAACACCTAAAATAACTATTCCGAAATCATCTAGAAACACCGGTTTGTTGTTGGGATATCTCAAATTTCTACCAAATTGCTTAACCCGAATATTTTTTGTTCTTTTCCAGTTCTTAGAACTTATGATCTGTCCTTATAGTCTGACATGTTTTGCAGTTCCCCGCGCCTACAGCATCAATGGTGTTTATTCACAATTTTCCTAGTTGCCGCTAGCCCTTTTAATTTGGTAGATATTTTTATACCGAAAATCGCAACTACTTAAATACAATATTCCGAAAAAAATATTGTGAAAATTTAAAATCTTGAAATTATTTAAAAACATAAAATATTACTAAGAAATTATTATTGAAGCAAGTTACAGATATTGGTTACGATAACTTAAACTGTGACAACACTATCAAATAATTTTACAAATATCGTTTTATACACCGGGACAAAGTTGGTGTAGTTCTTCACCAGAGTATAGTTCTTTGTGCAGAATTGTAGCAGCTAATGGTTTAGATCGATTTCATGGGATCGCGACGGCTGAGCTCCTCGTCTGCTTAACCCATCGATCGCCTTTTATTTAAACCTAGATGCTTTTGAGTGGGCCGATCTAAACGTACTTCGGAAATATAAGATTGGGTGATGGGTGATTTGAAAATTCTTCAAATTATTGGCGCCACTGAAAAAACAGCTCCACCTAAGCCAAAGCTACAATTCCACAATAACTCTTCTTTGGCTTAGACTATTTGCAATTTAAAAAATTTCATTAAACTTCTTTATTATTAATTAAATTATTCATTTTTAACAATATGTTTCAGTTTTCACCCACATTATGGTCGTACAGAAAAACCGAAATTCAAAATCCCAAAAATGGAGAAAACCGAAACTCCTGAATTTTAGGTTTCTAGTATTTTTAATTTCAGAGTTTTAAATTTTCGGGATTTAAAACCTAAATCAATCTTACATCCTCTTCGAGATTGGGGATATGAAATGATAACCTCTAATATGAAAACCCGTAATAAGTTTACGGAAAAAGTGAAATGGCCCTAAACCCCGAGTTAAGTAAAGGGTGCCAATAATTTTTGTTAGGGTTGTTCATAGAACCGTTGAAGCAATTTACGAATAAAGTATACGATTATAAATAATTATTATTCAAGATGTTTTAGTTAATTAGATAGCTTCACTATACACCGAAGTTCGATGCAATATTACACAATTTGTAATAAAATATTTTAGACACAAAAATCAACTTTCCAAATACAAAAGATAAATTTTATATTCAAAATCACCCAAATGATCCGTCTAAACAATTATGGGTATTTCATAACACATTTGAATAACGAACACACCCACCTTGACACCGCATCATCAGCTACATCGGTTACATCTCTAAACTTTTCTTTTTGTGTGACACTTTTTACCATGAAAACATTTTTTCGTTTTCATTTAACATCATGATGATGGATACGAGTCAGTTAATTACCAACGCCAAAAGTGTTAGTGTTAGATAATTATTAACTTTGGATATTTTAATAAGAAAATAACAATTACACCAAACCCCGAATTTTAATGCTATAAATTTAACGAGCAAACCCATTTCACGGTACCAAAACGAGAGATACGCAATGGCCTAAAGAATTTTATGAGTGGTAATAAAAAACCGAAATCAACATCTCAGTAGAGAACCATAGAGAATCATTATAAAAATCATTTTCCATCAATCGTTAAAATTTTAGTGTATATAGAAAATGACGAGATTCCCGTTTTGCTGCTGCTGTTATCTATCTTATTCTTATGAAATAGAAAGAATGAATAAAAAAAAAATATCGGAACATTTATTGAATTTTATCAGTTATATAAAATGTATATTACTAGTATAATGTATATAAACTTGATTCTTAATTAGATTCTTTTTACGGAATTAAAGTCGACGAAAGAAGTTATAACGAATACATAACTGTTAACATAGGAAGTTACTTTTATATGAAAATACAGTATGTGACTAGAATACAATTTTTCTGATTTTTAAGAACAACATTTAAATTTTGTTGGCATATTTACTATGTTAAAATTAATTTTTTCCTTTAATTTTGTCTTAAAAATATAAAACAATTAGTGTCGTCAGAACAGTCGGGCTACAAAAAAAGTTCAGCAGAAGATTTATATTATAAATTACTTTTATAATTAGCTTTTCTTCGTTTTCTATTATGCAATCAGACAATTGCATGATAAAATCATATCTTATGTTTCCCACCATAGAAATGAAATTTAATAAAAAAAAAGTATGGATTTGATAAATTCAATTAAACTTTTGCTACAGCAAAACATTGTCTGTGTGTAGTAAATTATAACACGCGGAAATTTATGGCTACTTACCCAAGGTTCTTCCTTGTGTCTCATAAATTTAATGGTGGCAAGTGAGTGTTTTATCCGTTTTTATTATGACATAATACATTGATACCGGTTTTGTGTTTCGTCCAACACCTTGACATTAGCGCGCATAAATTCCTTAAACACTCATATGTAAACATGTAATAAATCTTTTAAATTTGCAATTCAATATCACATTGTTACAAAATCCGGTGATGCAGTAAGAGAAAATTTATTGTTTTCTTAATTAATATGAAAATATAAATATATACATATTTATATAGTTTTATATCAATATGGTACCCAGAACACATGAGTATGACTAAGAAAGAAAACTTGGTGAAGTTTTACGCTTTTCAACGTTCTCGACACTTTTTTATTTTTATTTTCTTGGTTTAAAATTTCTTTCAAAATAAATTATGAGAAAAATAATTTGAAATAATCTTAAAGCTTTTGGTTCAAATTGGTATGTGTGTTCAAGATAGAAAAAAACAATTTCCTTGGCTCGGTAATTTATCTGAGCTTTTGTGTCAGACTCGATATGACTGATAGCGCGTGCATTATATAATTATACAAATTTTTTAGATAATCTTTATTTTCCCAGACATATATTTGCAATTTTGTTGTAAAACGTAAATTTAGCTCTAATTTCTCGCGAAAGATAATATTTCCATTGAGACGAGAGAGAAATTATAGTTTTCAATAAAACAATAATCAGCCCCTTCCACTAACAAAATCAGAACGGTTAGAGGCTTACTGATAGCCAACTCACAACTCATCAAGCAATTTTGTTAAATTAAACAAATCTAATAAATAAATCACGCAAAAGCCCGTTACGCACGATGTACAAAGATTACCAATGCATAATTAAATAATTGACAAAGAAACACTTGATTTTAAAATATTTAGTCTGAAAAAAATGTTGTTTTGTATAAAAAATATTCCAACAGGATAATGCGTCCATAGCTTGTGCCATAAAGTTGTGGTTTGCGAATGAAAACATAGAGTTGGTACCATGGGAAGTATTCATCTGATTTTAATATCATCCAAAACGTTTTGGGTTCGCTCAGTCGCAACGTTTTTGAAAAGCGCGAACATTACAAAACCTACTTTATTTATTCTGAGTTGGAACAATGTCATGTTTTCAAAACGGAGAACTTCTTTTCGTCGCTGTAAAACTATACGACTTTTCGCCACTGTAACCAAATTACATTGTATTTTAAAATTTTCTATCAAACTCAATGGCGGCACTCGAATATTGACATAAACTCGCGTTATAAATAAAATGTTTGTATATCATAAAAATATTAAATTTTATTTAAATCAATTAAGAAGTAAATTAAAATAAAAATGTATGGTACAGTTGTCAAACTACATATTATTTCAGTTTATATACCTTAATAAGAATATTTTTCCTGTGTACATCGCAACAAACTATTTGTTTCGACTGTACCTATATGTATTGCATTATCAACATTTAGGCGTATATAGGAAAAGTAATAAACCCTAATAAAATAAATTGCTTATAGCTTAAAACTTCAATTGGCACTAGTTTCTATTTTTGTTTGGTATATAGATGCTGTTGGTAACAACATATATATGTGAAAACCGTTTCAAAAAATGACATTTTGTTCGAGTTACGTCATCAAATTTGGTGCTGCAAAGTTACAGAACAAAACTTCCGTTTATAAAGCCGAGTTACATTTTATGAATACTATTGTAGTACATATCGGAAATTTTACAGGTACAGAGCTTACATACAGTTTGTGAATTGGACCATTAATTTGAACTTATCCTATATAGGAAAAAAATTAAAAGGTTGTTAAGTGGCAAATAATTGCCTATTGTGGTTCTTCTTCTCAATGCAAATATTTTCTTTCTTTCAAGGTCACATAAAAATTTATATTTAATAGCAAACTAGAAAGTACTTGACTAACCAAGTGAACCACAGTGTATTTAGCATAACAAGTTCGCATTCCAGCATTGTCACCCGAATTGCTTTGATCGAACCATTCTAAACTTTTTACTACAGTATGGAACTCCCCTCTCTTTAACCGTTACAGCTTCGAGAAAACTGACGCGGTTGTGAAAACCTTTCTTTTTTTGTATTGAGGTATTAAATATAAATATTTTCAACAATAATACATTCTTCCAATTTTTCACATACATATAACACATGACACATTAAAACCACCTAGTCGTTGCTGTCGAGGGTGACAACATTTATATAGGGATACCAGGCGCCTACTGATGCTAGCATCAAAAATACGCTTAGACGTCGACATTCTTGCAATTATAACTCTTGATAGACGTCTTCACGCACATAATAAGAACTAAACCAATTCAAGCTCATCCATTATATATTAAGGAAAAAAATCTTTTTTATAGAATTGAACAATTAAAATCGAAAATACTGCAGCGGAAAATTCTAGTTATGCTTTATGAACTTCTTGCTATAAAGCAAATAAGAGCATAACCTCGATTTAATAAATTGAAATTTTCTCATGAAATTTAAGATATACAAAACAGAAACGCAGCCTAACTATAGTTAAGCCCAATTTTTACGTTCAAACAATAAAAGTTTGCGAGGAGATCCAATATCTCTAGTTATGCTATTAGCCCAAACCCTACTATTGAACATAAAAGTTTGCCATTTGATTATTTAAACGGACTATTTTAACAAATATGTCAAAAAAATTCAATTTATTGTCTCAAGGTAGTAATGGTGATTTAAATACCACCATGATTGCAACCGCACCTTGAATCTACATAGATCGACCAATCAGATAAGTTTAAACAATTGGGGAAATCCAATTATTAATTGTATTTGGGGTGAGACTCAACGAATCGAAATTTGAACGATTGAAACGCTTATAATCGTTTAATGGGAAACTTCCTCGTTTTTTATCTTTTACATTTCAATCTTGGGTGCAATACGTCCATAAAGTAAACAGAACCCATCCAGTACGAAATTACTGGGCGCGTATTTCTTGTGTTAGAAAAATATAGCAGAACCAATTTCCAAAAAAAAAAAAATTAAAACCAATTGGAAAATAAAAGCACGCATTAGATGGAATATTTCATATGTTATTTTGTTTTACTCCGCACCGGCACTGTGAATTTATTTTATCACATCCTCGTCTAATTTTTTGGAAAGCTTAAACCAATAGAAAATATTTGCCATCTTTGCAATTCAATTATCAACAATATTCTATTACAAAAATAATAAATCAATGTGTAACCGCAAATGTAAAATATTAGATTTTAAATAGATAATTTCCAAAATTAAAACCAAAATGTTTTTATATGATTTTAGAATTTCGTTTGTTTATTGATTAGATGGTGTTTTTAAGTTTTTATGCGGTTAGTGTTTAACAAATCCCAAAGGTGACAAAACAAGAATAATTATTATTTGTCAGAGTTGGTATTAAAATTTGTTTCGTATGACATTTAAATTTATGTATAACACCACCCGTAAATTTTCCTTTCGTGTAATTGCTCACGTTTCTCGCGTTTATTATTTTAATGTACAATTCTGTTTTCCCTCTTCAGAATTGTCGCCCACATTACAAAAAGATATGATTACAATATTTTCCCGCAAAAACCAAAAAAAAAAAAATAAAAATCCATTTAATTTCAAATTTCACAGAATTTTGAATTCAATTTAAATTTTTTGTTAAGTTTCATTGTTTATATTGTTCCACATTCCTAATTTTATGCTTTATAATTTTTTGAATTTTCCAATTTTTTGTTTGATACCGAAAAATTAATCCTGTTTGTCATTCAATGAAAAAATTAAATAGATTTTTCCTGGTGTATTTCAATGAAAGTTAAAATATTTAATGTGCTTGTTAAAATTACGTTTTAATTTTACGTGATTTGGATGAGCACGTACTTATCATAATCTCTCCAGACACTTAAAAATATTAAATACTTAAATAACCATTACTAATCAATATTAATTATATTAATTTGAGTAGAAAGTTAATAATTTTATTTCTATTTGAGTGATTTGATAACAGTGTTAAGCTGCTAGATTTTTCATCTCTGTATCTATATACTCGTATAAATCGAAGACGGTTGCCTTAATTAATTTACCTGGAGAAAATGTTAAATCAGTTTAAGTTGTATTAAAAATGTTACACTCACATATACATGTTCGTGCTCGTATGTGTTAATATTATTACCATCTCTGTATGTTGTGTGTGAATGTAAAGGAAAAATAATTATTTTAGTTTTTCACTTGGTGATTCTATGCTCTTTGGTTCGCGGTGGTATGTTTCTAATTAAAATAAATTGAAATTTTTTTCTACTATATGTTTATCTGTATGTATGGGGAATTTTCATTATTTTACACAATACACTTATACATATGGATGGTGTGGTTAATTTTGCATTCAATTTATATGAAGCGCGCTGATATATGAGATCAAGAAATTATTTAAAGGCGTCATAAAAATCCCTTCAAAATTTTAGATTAAATTAAAATTCGTCACTTGTATATTTGGCATACCAGTGTAGAATAACCTTAAGTTCACCCTTTATGTATTGAAGACAATTTTTTGATTCAATATAATATTGTATTTTTAGATGAATCACTGGTTAACTATTTTATTATACGAAGGTGTTCATTTTGGCAATTTACTTTTACTAATGCTTTCGAGAAATACGGAACTAAAATTAATAATCTTTTGTATAGCTATATACATAATAGGATGATAAGGTCATGGTAAAAGAAGATTTCTCATTCACGGTAGATTTTTTTATTTGTATCTTGATATTTATTGATACATCAATTGATACATAAATAGCATATATTAAACATTTTTGGTGTGTTAAACTCAAAACAAACCATATACTAATAATATTTTCATCAATTTCTGTGTAAGTTACATATTTCATTTTACAAAATCCAGTCTACTCGTACACAAAATAAATCATATTTTTACGTAAAGTCTGAAACCAAGAAAATAAAATTGGAGAAAATTAAATTTCCATAAATTTGATTAGGTAAAAAATGGTAAACATAAATAAAATATGATATATTTTTTCAATTTGCATCAAAAAGTTTTCCGTTTTGCTCAGCTATTTAAAAGTAAATTTATTTTCGTGTCTTCTCAATTTAAAACAATGAACTCTTTTCATTGAATTTTTCACCAAGTTAATTCTTTTGTGTGTACTTTGGACATTTAAAAAATTTTAATATTAAAGGATATTTAAATTAAAACGGACTAAAAGAATTATGTATAAATTACAGGCTGCTATTTATATTTCAAATTAGGCAGCAAAAGAAAATAGTTATAGCTTTTAGATTGCTACTGAAAGGAAGTTTTCCTTTTAATTTTCCACGGAGCACGAGTCTACCACAGCCGGAAAAAAATTATCATTTCTCCAACTAAAAATAACGATATACGGACATACCCAATGAAAATCGTATACACAAGTGTCAAATTTAAATATGTAGTTAAAAATGTTCAGCAAAATAATTTTAGTATTTCAGACTTCAGGAAATACCACAAATAAAATTATAAAAATTGTGAAAAGAATAAAACAATTTTGCGAGATGTTACGATGTGTTTACCCAATAAAAATAAAAATCATAAAAACCAACATATAAATCAAATGAGTTTATTTATTTGAATTCAAGTTAGCTACCTTCAAACGTCTTTGTAAAGTATTCGCTAAATAGTTTGTAATAAAATGACATCATTCTGAAAGCCGTAACCAGTAACTACACATTAATACAAGTTAAATAAGCAGCATATTTAAAAAATTTGTGGTTTTACCAAAATCTTAATTGTATGGCTTCTGAACATTACATAAATATGTTAATCATATAATTCAGATAGTATTATCAGGAAAATACATTTTCTTTGAAATCTGATTCAAAAAGGTTTGTGATTGCCGAATTCGGTAAGCCCCTCTAAACTATAGAATTATTTCGCAAACCCTTTAAAAAATAATAATTAGAAAACAATGCATATATCTGCAAAAATCCACTACTAACCAAACTGTGATACTATAGAAATTTTGCTTCTAAAGCAATTCACCCAAAAAAAATTGGCGAAATTCATTCAAAAATATTTAAAGTTTTTAAATCTACATGCATATTTTATATAGCTTAATCGGTTGAATTAGTTTGGAATTCTACGGATAGAACTGAAAGGCGAATAATTAATTGGAAATGGCTTCGTGAACTAGTTTAGCAGACACCGTTCAATAGAATAGTGATGCTCGTATCGCGGTGTACTGATAGTTTCTAGTTCTGTATGAATTTTTGTGCCATAAAACGTTTTCGTAACTAGTGTGAAGGTTCCGACTAAGTTCAAAAAGTGTAGCTTCACAAATTGACACAAAAATGTAGCGTACACATTTTTATTTTATTTTTAGTTTAAATTGAATTTAAATCAAAAATATACTAACAAAAATAAAATAAGTACAGAAATTCGAAAAAGTCGAATGGGCGGTATGTTGTATCATTTTCGAATCGCGATAAATGATAAAATTTCATCATTTAAAACCAAAGTAATAATAAATGTAGCTGACATTTCATTCTAGAAAAAGTATTGCAAGATTAAAAAACGATAAAAGTCCGAAATTGATACAACTTTCACTTTTCCGATTCGACTTTTTTCGAATTTCGAAGGCGCGAGTTAGAGATCAGACTAGGACAGTTTCATCACCAACGTCAATTAACCATATTGTGAATGGAACGAAATTTCTCCAGACATGCCAGTAGCCTTACTCAGCAGCTCTTGGATATGGCTATAGGATTCATTGGATCAATTATTTAATCCGAAATAAACACTGATTACACAAACGAATACATACTAGAAATAATATAAAACCGGCAAACAACATCAAATGGTTTAGCACAAATTGAGAAAGCAATGAAGCCCAATCGAAATATTTGGGCATATATACAGCAAACACGGGCAACTCTATCCGATTTACTCTGTGTAGGAAAACACACATGAACAATGAATACGAATGAATATTAACAACAACTAAAGGGGAAAAATCACTAGTTAAATGGGAAACTTTAGCAGAATAATTAATATAACAGGCAAGATTCCAGTCGAAATAAGAAATAAAGCGATAATTCAGTGCTATGGTACCTACGGAGGAAGCAGATGACACAACTAAAGGCGAAATCTACTAGCAGATTGTTTACAAGCTACAATATCTAGTACATCCAGAAATAACATAAAAAAATGTTCAAGGTGGCTTCAACTCGAAAATTGAAATTGAAAACAACACCAGTATGACGTCAATACATGGGTAAACACGCGCTAGATTCTGAAAGAAACAATATAGTGGAGAAAAAGACTCATCAGTTACCTCGTCACAAATTAGCTATTCATATGAGGCCCAAAATTCCCACACAAAAATATACAAAAATAAATTAATTATATTAATTATTGGAATCACCAGATAGAAGAACGAAAACTGAAATTGATCATGTGTGTGTCCCTGCACTAAAAAAATTCCTTTACAGGATGTCAGAGCAATGGGAGGAGCAGACGTACACAGCGATCACCAAACTGGTAATAGCAAAATTTAAAATTAAACCAGCAGCAGCAACTAAAGATTAATCGGAGGAAATTCAACATTGAGAGAGATTGAAGAACACTGTCACCACTGAACTCAATCTTCCAAGTAACGAAACCAGCGCTATCGATTAGAAATGGGACCAAATAACAGAAGCCTATACGTTAAGACTTGCTGCCAATGTGCTTGGCTACCAAAACTATACCAGAAAACCATAGATTAGAGATGAATAGATACATGGAGGAAAATTGAGGTACAACTACAGTTACAGACACCTCTGTCAAGATTAGGCTAAACAAATAAAAAAGATGGCAAGAAATGATTGCAGAAAATACACTGAAGACATATTCTCGAGACTACAGACACAGTAGCAGGAAAATAGAAACATGCGCACACTACTTCTACATATCAATGTGTAAATAGGGTCATCGGAAAATTCACAAACTTACCCACCAATGAATAAAGGATTCTTCTGGGCAAGTTTTAACCACAGAAAACCAACAGCTAAATAGATGGAAAGAGTTCTTCGAGGACAACGGAGCAGATAGAGAACAAAATGATGATCTCCCTGATGACAACTATATAACGAAACTATAAACATTCACCAACCAAAGGAAGGGCAAGTTAAAAGCGCTTGTTATTCAGAAACTATATTATATTCCAGTTGCCCTATTCTGTCTTTCCCTGGGAATAGGGAATTGGGAAAAATATTTCCATAGCATTTTTGTCTAAATTGTATTTTTCTGGCCTACTAAAAGAAAAAGTTTAGTGCAAAAATGTTCAAAACAAAGTGAATTGGGAAACTTTTGTTCCACAAAATTTTTATTGGGAAAAATATTTTCCCATTTCACTTTGTTTCAAAAATATTAACACCAAACATGTTCCCTCAGTAGGCCAGAAAAATACAATTTAGACAAAAATGCTATGAAAATATTTTTCCCAATTCCCTATTCCCAGGGAAAGACAGAATAGGGCCACAGGAGAAAAATTCCTAAGGAAGACGGTCTTAAAAAATGCAAGAATTGGAGAGGAATCTTCCTCCTCAACAGTACAATGAAGAGGTTAGCAATGATGATGAATATTGAGCGGATATCACGAATAATCCGAAACAGCAGCTTATAAGGAATGAACAAACTGGCTTTAAACCTGGTAGAAGCTATGTACTGGCCACATCAACTCAATTCGTATCACCGTTGAGCGATCAGCGATCTAGAAAGTCTGCGAAATGGACATTCCGAGAAAGATAATCGAACTCATTAAGGAAATGTACAGGGAATGCCGGAAATAGAGTTCAATACAAGAGAAAGCGGAGTGATAAATATTACAGCATACTATAGGAGTCAGACAAGGATGTGTTCTCTCGCCAATACTGTTCTTAATATTACTAGATAATGTAATGCGAAAATTAGATAACACAACCCCAAATAACACTCAAGGCGGATTCAGTGTTGCGTTCTTTCGTTCCTTTCTTCCTTCTGAATTTTTTTAAACTAATTTGAGTTGATAAAAAAATTTCACCAGGAAAAAAACCTCATTTTTAACCAATGAAATTGGTTTTTAAAATTTCAGAAGGAAGGAAGGGACGAACGAACGCAACACTGAATCCGCCTTCAGTGGAGTCCAATCAATCGACTTAATGAACCCTGGATTACGCAGACGATATACGTCTACTAACGCATAAACACGCAGACATACAGCAAAAAGCCCAGAAATATTAGCTGGTTTGGCACATGAAGTCTGTCTTAAAATTAATATCATTGAGGATGTTGACAAGTTTGTATACCTTGGTTGTACTGTACCTGCGAAACAGGCGGAACTAAAGAGGATATCAACCAACGCTTGATCATAGCACGGAATATATTCAATATGCGCTATACAAGATCAGTACTGTAGTACGGATGTGAAACATAAAAAACACGCAGGCGATCATTACAAGACTACAGGCAAATGCTTATGTCCCAAAACGATCACAACCGAAGAAGTTCTGCGGCAGACCAGGCAAATCTCCCGTTTCCGTCATCGATTACGATCGGTGATGTTAATAAACACAACTAACACCCTCTGTGGAGTGCAGAATTCAGTACCGACCCACTGTTCATGTTAATGTACAAGTTGACATGGAGCTTGCAATGTGCAGGTCGTATACTGTAAAGGTGTGAATGAGTGGTATGTGCGTGAATGTAAAGGGGGTATTAATTGACATTCAAGGGACATTAAGTCCACTGGACAGTTAATACTTTCCTTTAAAAAAGAAAAAAAAATTAATACCTCGATTTAACGTAGCACAATTCGATAAAACTAAAGCGTCTATTAAATGATTACACCCCATATGTTTTTAAATTGAAGCGACTATTAACTACTTACACCCCCATGTAATATGGGGGTGTAGTTATTTAATAGACGCTTCAATTTTACCGAATTATGGTCCGTTAAATCGAGGTTTTATTGTACGGATTTTCAAATATCAGAAAATATCATTACACCATAATCAATTTGGGCTCTCGATTTCATTTTCTAGTTAAAATTGAATTTTCGATTAGTTTTCCGATTTTTTTTGCTAGCTTTAAACGGAAAGAGCTAAGGTCTTATTAAAATGTGTAGAGTTTAAAACATTTAGCAGTAATTGCTTAAAGTAGGATGAGAAAAATGAATCGCGAAAGAGTAGGGAGTGCTTCGGCCCCAGAAGAGATGGAAGATTGGAGTGGAAATCACCCAAAAACGCCAAGGTTAGAAAAATAAAGATTACAACGTTTTGTCTAGGTTTTACAAAGCCCGTATTCCTTATTACGAAAACTAAAGCATTTCCACTTAAAAATGTATTAAGGCTCACCTTGTACAATCATCGAGAATGTTATTGTTAGCAACATGAATCATTCAGTTCGATATCATAACTGATCAAAACATTTTATCTTAATACATGGAAAAAAAATTAATTTTATGAAAGTACATAAATTAGATCTAACATTGTAAAAATCAATGTGTAAATTGTGTGTCTGTATTACGAAATTGACCTCCTTGTGATATATTTTACAATTTCGCGATTTACATTGCCTGTACACTCTGTATATCTTTATATTAAGCACGTATATAAGTAAAGTATAAAATGTAAGATATTTTTTGTGAAATATGAAATTGGAATTTCAAGATTGTTGTGCAATTTTTTCAATAAATATTAAAATACGAGTCTTTTATATGTAATTGTTTTGTTACGATAAATAAGTTGTGATCAATCGCAAGACAATGTTTAGGTATCTAAATATGTATGTATTTTTTTGGTATGCCTAAAGTTTTGGAACACATTCTAATGGTATTCCAAAACTAAGGTAGAATACAATTGTGGTATTTAACTACATCTTTATAAATATTCTTTAGTATACACATCTTTTTAAAGTTTAAAAACTATTTGTGTTCGGGTCACATTCCTAACCAACCGTTTTCCTAATCTATAAACAAAAACTAAAGAAAACATAAATCTATCTAAAAATAAGTTGTTGTTGAATATTTGATCTTAATCTTACTACAACAGTTTAAGAAGGCATAGGCATACGAGTAAATTTGTAATATAATAATCCAAACAAGTAATATTTATGTCATAATGTTTTGTAATAGTTTTCTTTTATCTTTACTTGAGACGTGATTAAAATTTTATTGATGATAATTGAATTCTTGTAATCATTTACATAGTCGATATCGGGACAGTGTACAAGTATCTCGTTACTTATTTCTTCCGTAAATATTTAATAAATTTAAAATATAAACTAAGTTGTTTCGGTGTAAAAAATCAATTAAATGTAATCCTTGTTGGCAGGTTTATTAAATATTATAACAAGTTTTGTAAACAGTTAAATAAATTTATTCATGTACGGTACAAAGTTGGTATATATAGTTGGCACAGAAACGAATTTTATTTAAATTCGAAACGATTCGAGTGTTGTTATACGGTGTCTTCTTCCGCTTTTTATATACGTACGGTACGATGATTTATAAATATTTATAAGACATTTTCCTTACATTTTTAGATTAGATAACGATTTATATGTATTACTACTTGAGATGCATTTTCGTTTCATTGATATATTTTCTGTCTGATTTTAATGACATTTGTCAAATAAATCCTAATTTGTATACATATTTTATTGGGTGATATAAATATAAAATCGATTTGATTGGATATCATTCTAGTTTTTTGAGATTTGATGTTACATAAATTTTAGATAAATGACATTTTATCGAAAAATAAATATATGTTTTCCTTTAGGTTTTGATTTGAGGTCGTAAATTCTTTAGTTTATACAACCGCCCTGTAAACCAGTTAAACAAATTAAAAAATTTATGATTATCTTTGAAATACTTAATTGATCTTAGGCACAAGCTTTTTATGGTTCTGTAATTTAATTTCCTTCAAACAATAGGAAATTAATAATTTTGGGTCACATATATTTTGACCACATTGCGTTTATGTTGATATTGTCTAATCATAATATTATTATGTTATACAATAAAAACCTTTTGTTCGAGATAAAATCAGAGGAAAATATTTTCTGTCGAAAAAAACTTGAATACAATTGACAAGAAAATGACAAGATTGTTTGCCCTAAAGGTAGAAAAGAAAAGTGAAAAATACATGATTATTTTTTTAATAAGTAATTAGTTGATAGAAATTACTTTGCATGTAAACGGGGTTTTATCGTACAAGATAATGGTTATTCTAATACGATGATTTAATTTACACGATGAAAAGAAAGTTCAAATAAATACAAATTTTAAAAAAATATATATCTAGGAAATGAATTTAAAAACGAGGAGTTTTTAAAGACAATTCGATTGCCTCGCAAAAGACATTATAACAGTTCATGCATCCTGTTTGAGTGGAATGTGGTTTTTGGCTTACGGAATACTATCCATTGTTACCGTCAATATATGCGATTGTTTTGAGTATCGTGTGTAAATTCATCATCTACGTGCCATTTCTTGCGAATTATATTAGGCACCGACTAGTTCAAAAAAAGTCCAGAGCCAGACACCTCAACTTATTTTTTAGGGCGACTATTTTTTAAATTAAAATTATATGTGTTGATTTGCCACCTTCAACTCCAGATGAAATAACCTTTATGAAGTTGGCCAAAAATTCTAGAGTCGTGAAAAAATGAAACTATCACGATAGAAAATAGTAACAAAATAGTAATATGAGCTTGCAAAAGTTATCAATGGGAATATTTTAATAAAAATTATGGTGGTTCCTAATGTATACAAAGTTGTACCCAAAAAGTCTAACCCATAAAATATTATTGTATTTTAAAAATATACGAACATTTACTGCAAGCAAGTATCTGAAAATATTTTGTGCTTTACCACATGAGAACCGCCATATTTTAATGTCAGCCCAAAAATAAATCTTTCATGATACTATCGAATCAGTATGATAGATAAAACACTACTCACAGACGAAAAATGAACAATTCAACGAAATAAATAATTAATTTTAATCCCGTTTCGGGTTAGTTTGAGAATAAGCTCTGACTATGAAATGGATTTATATTAAGGGCTCCCCGAAGGCATTATCCGGATTATAGTAGCTTTCAATGAAATATGTTTTTGATTTAAATTCGGTTTTCCTTTCGTTGTAATTTACTTTTTTGGGCTGGCATTAAAACATGGCGGTTTTTAGTATAATCTGTATTGTCATAGAAAGTTTTTGGGTTAGAATTTGGACCAACTTCTTAGAAATCCAGATGTGGGGCTAATATTTTTCAAATGACACTAGCGTTCCATGCCGTATCATTTAAAATGTGTTTTTTGCTGAAAATGGGCCAGTTTTGGTTTTCGTATACTTAGTAACCATTCGGTCCATTATCGAAAACCAAACTGTTGTACACATAATCAAAATACCCTTCAAACAATATATCACACGATCCCTAGTCCGTTTGAAAAATATTCCTCCCATTTTTGGAGCTGAAAAGGGTAAATCTACGCCTGTCGCTCTCTAAAATTAAATTAGAGTGTCTAGGTTTTTATCGTAAAATTAAATATTTCAAGTTTTTTACTGAAATTTATCGAAAATTTAAATGGGGCAATTTAATGGGACGGATACCAGTATCGTATAAAATTCCTGTTCTGTTTTCAAAAATCCAAAAAAATGGAGGGGTGATTATGATGTGGCTAACACTCGACTTTATTTGCCCTCTTATATTCACATATATCTCAAATTAACCACTCTTGATTTCTAAAGCGAATAATTTAACTTACTGAACTTTTGGTAAAATTATTTTGTGTAATCAAGAAACAATATCCCTGTTCAAATTTCAGAAAACCATCAAGCTCAACCCTTTTGAACTATTTTGGTTTGTAATTTAATTTACATCATACAAATGCTAAATAATTTCCAAAATATTTGGAAAAAACGAACAAGCTCTTGTGGAAGCTCCCACTTCCGATGAAACGATGTCGACCGAAATTCAGTGCGATCTCCTAATTTCTGAAAAAAGCTTAACTATAAAGTTATTCTTCATATCAATCCATCCGTATGGGCTGGCTGTACAAGTGTCGAATTTTTGCCGAAAAACAGTTTTTTGTCAAAAATCGTCATTTCTGCTTAAATTTTGCAAAATTTCCAATCTTTTCGTTCATCAGTGATTTTTCACATAAATGATACACTTTTCAAAATGTTTGCATAAAATAAAAAAACTCCTGACCGTAGACTACCCCTAACCGGGTAAACAAATTCCAACCGACAAGCAACACCGTCAACATCTACAGAGAAATGCCAATACGTAACCGCAGTCGATCGCCATCGTTTAGTACTCAAAAAATCCCTCATATTATACTAACCCTTTAGTCCTATTAGTCTTACCTCAACTGTTTCAAACTGAAAAGATTCGTTTGCGAATTTATTAGAGATCGCCACTTATCTATCTATAAAAAATATTGGTATTGATGAAACATGTGGTGCCTTGGAAAGAATTTGTGCGCTAATTAATCTAACACTAGAATACCGGGCTTTCCTAGCCTTGTTATTATTTTTTGCTGGCAGCTCTCATCCTTAATTTGATGAAACTTTAAAAACCGACTACTCTTCACAAGATCTATGATCATAAGGATTTCATAAGGATCATAGGGATTCCAGAAAATATTTTGTTTTTTTCAACCTGCCGGGAGGCGATATACTTTGTTTGTGAACCTAATCTAAGATTCACTAAGTTTGCTCTTTCTCTGAAAAAAAAATCTGGTTATGGCTGCTTCTATTCTAATAAGTTCTGGCTCTTTTAAACTTCGTTTACAAGGCGCGGGGCTTGCTCAAGACATATTCTGTGGCGACTGTCTTGAAGAGGATGTTAAATACATTCACTTTTTTTGCAATTGCTCAGTCTTCGAGGTATATCCAGATCTCAAATTCTTGGTCACATGTCATACAGTTTTCCAGTGCACAACAGCTGAGATAGCCCAAATTCGAGCAACTGTTCCTTTACCGCACTATCGGCTTATGTTTAGTGATGGAGGAAGATTTAATATAATTTCTGTGATTTTTTCAGAATTTTTCTCAGAGGAAAAGTTGAAATGTAATCCCTCAAATTACGGAACCAAAAAATAGGCCGGACTATTGGTTTATGTCTATAGTGATGGAGGAAGATTTAAAGTAATTTCTATAATTTTTTAGAAATATATGTGTTGGAGTTGAGATATAGTCTCTCAAACTTAGCAACTAGTCGTTGGCCAGACTATCGACTTAGTAACGGAGGAATATTTGAAGTAATTTCTATGATTTTTTTTAGAGTTTTGCTATAGAGTAGAATTAAGATATGGGAGGAATTATTAAGGAATATACTCAACTCCACCTCAAGTCAAATTGTCAACGAATAGTTGCTGATTTTGACGAACTATATTTCAACTCCACTCCATAGACAAATTCTGAAAAAATCAAAGAAATTAAACGTTCCTCCATCACTAGACATAAGCCAAGAGTTTGAGGGACCATATCTGAACTCAGCTTTATAGAAAATTTCTAAAAAAATCGCAGAAATTACTTTAACCTTTCCTCTAACACTAGACATACGAGTAAGCCGATAGATCGGCCAACGAAGCGTTCCTAAGTTTGAGCTACTGTTTCTCATCTCCAACCCATAGAAAAATTCGGAAAAAAGCCAATAAATAGTTCAACTATAAAATATATCCCATGAAAATTCTAAAAAAAAAGTTCGGGGATCGGCAAAAAATTAATGATTTATTTGTCTAGCCCCGACAATTTTTCTGTCGTCATAGTTTTCAAGTATCATCAAAATGCCATATTTTTACAGTAAATATTTTCGATAGTCAAAAATGTCACGAGATTAATAACTAGGCCATCTCATTTTTCGCAGATGAAAATTGGGTTATCTTCACACATAATATCCCGTTAATATTAATATCTGTGTTTCTTATGTGAGTAGAATTTTGACACATCGAATGTAAATTTTCAACAATGATTATTGGAAATGATTATAGGTTTCAGTTTATAAAGCAAAATCCGTTGCAATCTATCCTATAAAATCATCTTTCAAAAAAAAATAACAACATTGAAAGTTACTAAACCGCATGAAGCTCATAAAAATTCAACGAAAAATTCATTTAAATTTAAATCTAAAGGACATTTTATCATAAAATAGTGAAAAATGCGACTCGTTATGATATCGTGTTTTTGACTGAGTATTATCAATACACTTATATCTAAATTCTAACCCATTGTATCCTTGTCCGTCGTCTATCAATAAAATGGGATATGTGAACAACTTTACAACTTTATTGTAAATTGACAAAGATAGATTTTGAGAACAATAAAACTAAAAAATCTCAAAAGTGCCAATGTCCTAAATTTATTCCTTTTCTCGTCCGATATGGATTTTTGTTCGGATCAAACAAAAAAAGGTTTGAATTGAAAAATTTAAATGCTATTAGATGACAATCATTTGTGGTCAGCAAAATGGGATAGTAAAAAAATTCGTTTCGATTTCTATTCCTAATAGACAAATTTGGAGTTTTTTTTTTATAACACATCGGATTTGCTGATGGCTAACTAATTTAGTTATCAAAATAAATCACGCACATACGCACACACACACTACGTTTAACATATTACAGCAAAACCATTAAAATGGGCTAACTCAAGTTACTGGTTATTCCACGAACCTGTATTTAATTCTTCTTGACATAGCGTAATTGTTGAACAGCATCTTATGCGTGTTGTATTAAATATCGAATTGAGACAAGAATACAACTGAAAAATAAACAACTTAAGAAAAGATCAAGATTTTATAACTGGATATATAATCAATGCAATGTTAAATTTACTGTTAATTTAATTCATATTAAACATATTCGTATATATAAATGAAAACGAGAGAAGAATATTTTACTATACCTATCTGACGTATTTTAAATCTGTATATCGCGCGTAACATTCGCCTCTCTAATGATATAAAATGTTATTTTATGTAAATTTTATTGATCTTCTTGTCGTGTGCGTAAAATGCATCGCGTTCAATGATCGCTAAAATATTTTACGGTTTCTTCTCGTTTTTTTTTCATCTCGTTTTTGTCTCATGTTTTATATATGCAATAATCTCTAATATGCCATTTTATGCTATTTAGCGCGAATATTTATTTTTCTTGTTTACCTATGTAAGTATATCATACCTGCCTGTACATACATAAAAATGTAATAAGGCCAAGTTCTTGAAAAAGATGATCGTAAAAAAAAAAGAAATTTTTAAAGGTAGAAAATATAGGTCAGTTGTATAATATATTATGATTCTTGTTTCTTCTTATCGTTACACACTATAAATGCAATTGTGTACTTGCTATGCAATTGCACATGTTAAATTGTAACGGCGTATTGGAATGGTATAATCTTTGTAATTAAAGTTTAAATAGTTCCATTTTATAGTTCAATGTAACATGCATGTTCTTGAAAATAAACCAATTCTCTGATGTAGGTCTAGGTTTCATCTCAAAAATTTTACTTTTCGATCTAATTTAATTTTCTTAAATATGAACTAGACTGTAACCATAATGCATATGTATAGTAACGTAATAATTACAAGCAGTGAAATTTCATAATTTAATTAGCTTATGTTGTTTCTGTGTCACTTTATAAATATTTTTAATTTTTATAGCCATGAGCTTTTAAAGTTACAAATTATTATAATTTCCAAGCTATTAATTTTCTAAATTACATGTAAATGACGTATAAATTATTTGTCGTCTTGTAACATGTACATATACGACAAAAATGCTAACACTTATCTCATACTGCTCAAAACGATTCGAATCAAATCGATCATTTTCATTGATTTATATTGTTTTTCCAATCATTTTTAGAACCCAATATATTTTATATATTTGAACCGTACAAATAAAAAATAAATAAGAAGTGTCACTGCTATGTTTTTGTGTTACAGGGGTGTGCGCGCGCGGGGATGGGATTTTGTAAATAATTGACAGGAAAACAGTTTTTTATGTTTCTGTTTGTTTAAAAATTAAGTTAATCAATCTTGGAAATTCCAAAATAAATAGCTTTTAAAATGTTGTAGTAGACAAATAAATGTATTTTCGAGAGAATATGTTTACGTTTGTATACAGAAAGGGAAATTATCTGTAAAGTGAAAACATTTTTCGGCGACAGCGACAAAATATTTATTTAATTGGCGTTAATATCGGAACCATATATGAAAATAGTATTGGATCGAAAAATATAACCTCCCAAACCAAGTCATCTTCCAAAAAGACCAGATATTTTTCAATTCGCGTGATTTATTGTTAAAAGAAAACTGATGTTGCACATAAAATTTTCTGCTTTTTCTCCTCTATAAAATATTCTACTGTCTTCTCGTACAGATATGTAGTAGTTTTGTTGTTACCTTCTGTTGCATACTAACTTTTACTATGTTGCCTTTGGGTATTATAAACATATATCTTCCAACCAGAAAGAGAGTGTTATTTGTGATACTACACAAACATTTTTATTTTATGTTGAAATCAGTTCCGGAAATATATAGACATTATAGTAGTGGCTATTGGATGCATTTCCAATAAATACCACCCGCTATAAATACGATTGCCCTAGAAATGGTGAACTCTTATTCTATTTATCTCATTACATCAAACTCTATTAAGATATTATGTGGTTTAAAAAATGTTTGAAAAGAAGAAATTTTACGCGATTATATCGACCGATTTTAACGGTATGATCAACAAAATAGAATTTCTTTTACATATTCATGTTCACTTGTAATCTTAATTAAACATATTTTTTTTTACATATTTCAAATTTAAATAATGTTAGTTAGACTAATTCAAATTTTAAAGAGGTCAAATATATTTTTAAAGTTTTGGCTCGCAGCATTATTCATAAGTATGATTAATAATAACGAAATTATGCTACAAACGGTTTTACAAATTTATTTAGAAACATTGTTATAATTGAAGTAAAGATCGCCCAAAAAAAATTCGATTACAAATTTATGATAATTATGAAAATGTTCATAAAATCATTTTATCTGCAAATATGAATAAATGAATAATACTTTTGAAGACGATCTTCAACTTGATCATTCTTATTTAACCATTAATTAGTTTTTGTTCCTCAAATTTAAAATTTTCGAAGTGAATTTTGAGCGAAATTATAGAGATTTAGGTTAAGTTACTGTTACGAGTAATGTCAATTTAACAATTCATACCTTATATTGTTTTCGTAAGAATAATTTCAGCTCTTCTCCTAAATATTGTAAAAATTGTTGCACAACTCCATTGAAAATGTAGCTTCAATTTTTTAAATATTTCGGTTCGTAAACCACCAATATCATTTTAAATGGATGAGATGCTTTTCAAGCTACTCATTTTAATAAATGGGTTAATAGTTACTGTCCTGAATATGAAATTTTTCCTATCAAATTATTAATTATGTCCACCTCTCTAATGTATTTCAGGTTTTTGTAAAAAATCTTTGAATTAATTGTAGAAATGTTTCTAAACTGTCTCCAATTACCGATTAAACTAAATGAAATATTTCTTATGATTATTCACGGTTTGCTTAATTTTGTCCACTCATTAATTAGTTTTGCCCACCTACAGCTTTGTTTTGAATGTTCTGAAGCAACACCTTAAAGTAAACTTGCTACATTAAGCTTAACTTATTAAATCTATTATTTATGATAATAGTAAACGAGCTAATCAATTTTGCTCACCCAATATTTAATTTTGCCACCAAATTAAATTTGCATTTTGTGATGCTTGCGAACTTATAATTTTATTCAAAATGCCGTACGAAAAATTTATTATTCCAAAACTAATCATAAAAAGTTTAATTAATCAATAAATTAATAATCGTTAGTTATATTTTTAAATTTGCAATTACGGGTGATTCGCAAACAGTTTTTAATTTAACCCAAAATCCTAAAAGGAAATTTTATTATTTAATACAAAACTTTAGGGTGCACTTGTCACCAATTTGACCAACGTATTGACAATCAAGAGATGTAACTGGTTTACTGACAATCAATAGATGTAACTGGTTTATTTAACCCTCGTCCGCAGTAACCTTACCAAATCAACAATAGAAAAATGGAATTTTATGTGGTATACTTTACGCTCATCGATTACTAAACGATACTAATTGCATTTTTTAATGCAGAAACTTTTATTTACCTAGAACAATGAAAGCTCCATGAAATCCGACGTAATCTCACAGTAAGAACCCCAGCAAATATGATTGTCATCACAGAGAGAGAGAGAGAGTCTTCACCGAACGCAAGCAACTAGAAAACTGCAAATCAAAAAATATTCAAAGATCATCTACAATTAAAGCCTCTCAAATACCGTAAAGTTTCATGAAGGTGAATCTTCAAAGAGCCTTAGAATATCTAAACAAATTTTAGCTCGATACACTAAGAATAAAATTATATTCTGTGACAAGAAGTTATTTGTCCCGGATACATTTCTAGATTCTAAAATCCTACGTCGGTCATGGTTTGGGATGAAATCATTTCACGAGATAAATTACCCTTAAATTTTATAGTCAATTCAGAATGAATGCCCGCCCACTGTGCGGATTACAATCCTCCCGATTATTTTGTATGATCATATGTGTTGCCTAAGCTACCGACTACAAATTTTCAAATTCGAAACAATTTAAAAATGTTATTATAAAAATTTGGAACAAAAAATGTCAATGGAAACAGTGGATGAGGCTTACAATGCTTTGGACAGCAGATAGTAGTTATCCAAGTTAAAGGAGCAGTCATTCCTGTTTGGAAATCATTCATTTTCAATAAATATGTCCGCTTTAAAAATTGAATATATGTAAACTTAACTAAGGCTGTTTTCGAAACGAGTACTTATTTCAAACTTATTTACTTATTTGCCGCCATCTTAAATAAGTAAGCAAAGCCGTTCGAAATGAGTTTGTTTACTTATTTTGACAGCAACATGAAAATGCATTACTGTTTTCAATGAAAATAGCCAACCAATATGTTATTCGATATTTTTATTAATTTAATATATACAATTAAATAACATAACGAGTATAAATAATATTTATACCACTTAAAATGCTTGTCTACACAGAAATGTCTCAAAAATGTGTCTTGACTAAATGTAATACATGCAGTTTTTTTTTCAAATCTAGTAGCAACGACCAATATGTCAAGAAAATTGTTTCTTCCATATAATAGAAGCGTTTTGTTTTTTTGTTATTACGTCACAAATAAGTCGGTACAATGAATTGGAACAAATTGACTGACTTATTCAAGATGGCGTCAAATAAGTCAATAAGTCTGAAATAAGTCGGTAATTGGAAAAGGGCCTAAGACTCATAAATTTAATATTATAGCGTTTTCATTTGAATCAGAATATAATTGTCACGGTGTATGTTCCTGTTACGCAATCAAACACTCAATGATCGGATAAGCAAGGCTAGGTTTAACTTAATTGGCGATATTCCAGAATTGCATGTGATAATTTTTTTATAATTCCATTTCTTTCCAAGTTTCACGAGGGTTGGATAAGAAATCGTCTACTTTATAATCAATTTTCACCGTTAACAAATATCATAATGATCGCTTAAGAACTTATAAAGTTCTGTTGCAGTTAGCAAGTAATAGCGAATTTAACAATTATTAATTATGTTAAAAAATCAGATTTTACTCATTTCATTCATATTTGAGGGGTATGCTTATTTCAGAAGAACTTGGAAATATTACAGAACTGTGGGGAAGACTCGAAAGAAGAAATCACAATGATTCTAGTTTAATTTTGGAGCCAATTTCCATCCAATAAATGGAATATTTAAGTCGTAATTTGTTTTATCGCAGCACCGGGCTGCGGGTTTCTTAACTACTCATGATGATATTTGATATATTTTGTTATTGAGTTTTGGAGGCTCCTGGAATAATTTTTATAAAGAACTTCTGGAATTCTCTAAAGCTTTAAATCACATAATTAGCCTTTCATTAATTTGCTATAAATTTTAAATGATAAATTAATGAATTAAATTTCAAAATCAATTATAATTGTACTTAGTTAGTCATTAATACTATTTTTAACAATTAATCAATTGAATCATAATAAAATAGCGTGTTTCGTCCTAATTGAAAATATTTCAAAACTTCTTAAGGGGTAATTGGAAGGGGGGGAGGGGCTGTTAGTGATGGAGAGAACAGGTTACGGAGTAATGTGACTCAAAATTGTCTCATTCAAGCAGATATGTCCCAAAAATTTGAACGGATTTCAACCGTTTCAAATTTAAATCCACAACGAAAATAAATGACATACACAAGAAAAAAAGTTAATTCTTTACACGGTGTACGTATACTCGTTCAATTTCCCATGATTTTCGGAACAAAATCGATGTACAGATAAATATTATAATCATGTACGGTTATCCAATTCTTTCTCTATGAGAAGAAAATCATGCTTCCGCTAGAATTACTAAAGTGGGAAATGTATAGTAGGAGCCTAAGATCTATAATGTCATAGGTGCGATCTCAAAATAATCTTCGCTGCGTTTAGACACCCACCATTAGATCTCAAATGTTGAACTTCTAATTATTTGTTATTGAAATTGGAATTACTTCTCAAATTTAATATTTCGCCTAAATGGCATTGTTGTTTTACTTTTTGTTGTTACAGGCCTGTAGTACAGATGGCTTTGATGAGGGTAACCATTGCGTGAATTTGTTGTTTATGTTTGTACGGAAAAAACTTAGAAAACAAAAATGACCCGAATGAAACATTTTAGTTGTTCATCACTGACAGCTACGTATTTATGCACATTGTTATGTCATCTGCTCGTTAGCATTTATGTAGTAGCGTGCCTGTCCCCAAAGTTCTTACTTATTACGATAATAACGAATTAAATTAAAAAATTATGCCTTGATAACTTTTAACTAGTAAAATTTCTTCATTACAACTAATTAAGATGCTGCTTCAATAATATTCTCTCTCTAGCTTTCACACCCCATGAAGGGATTGGCCGCCTGCAATATCGTCCTCCAAGTGTCTTGGTTTTAATTATTAGAAACACGAACAGGAAACAAAATTACAATGTTATAATAAATTACGAGTTATAACTTTACACAATTTAATTGTTAATCTGTATACTTATTTGTATAATTTAAAAAAAAAAACATAGAAATTAACCGTGGCCCATGCACGTACCATCTCTTGTAATAATTGCATGCGTTCAACTCAGTACCATTTAAATATTTAAACGAACAATAATTATTCATGCGAGGCAATACATTAATAATTCGGAGTTTAATGAACAGTACTTTCTTAAACGGATTTTCAAGAGAAACTACATCTTTAAATATTTCGTAATGGACTGTAAATATCTCGCATATATCTTTTACATAAATATTTAAAAAGATTTATTACCATTCATAAATGTCTTCAAGTTTAAAAACCAAATAAAAATTTTAAAAAAAAATAATTTGATTTGTGATAAAAATGATGATAAGAATTAATTTTAGATTACACACACGCACACACATACATATATGTATTTACAAACAGAAAATTTTTGGAAAATAAATTACACTTCAATGAACGCTCGTTTTTCACAATCTCTACACATTCAGATGATACACACACACACACACACACACTGTCTCTTTTTCTATATATATGGTTTAATCGTAATAAATTTCATTTTTAGTCATATGTCATGTCATTTTCATATATATAAAAAGCTCACATAATAAAAAAGTAGTAGTGTAATTCGTTTTTTTTTTTAACTTTTTTATTATCTCAGTTTTTTTTTATGTGTTAGTTGATAGATAACACTAAAAAACGATGTACAAAAAGTTGAAAAAACTCGGAAAATTGTTCAAGAAAATTGGGTTTATAATTTTTTTGTTTGTTTGTGAGCTTTTTCTACTTTTGTTTGTGAAAGTTTATTTTTATGAATTGATTTTATTATCGTCACCTTTATTGCACATATGTTTTATTGTTCATTAAGATTTGGAATAATATCGCACATATAATATTTATGAGGGGACATTGGTGTATCCTGAACGGTTTGATTTTATGACTTCGAAAATTTAAAGCAAAATTATTCATATATGCCCTAAAATGAATTTTCGTGTAAAGATTTCTAAAATACTTTGCTTGAGTATTCATCGTACGAGTACATGTATTATTGTAATGTGTTTACATTATATAAGATAATCCTAGAATTCATAAGATAAAACAGATTCTCCGAGCTTATAAAAATACTCAGAATTTTTATTTTTTATAAATCAAACTATTCTTATCAATATTCTTATAATAATATAATACACGTATTTGAAATATGATAGTTTCTTCCAAGATAAATTCTCAAAAGAATAAAGCTTTTTTCGTAAGAAAACTAAAAATATTGTAAAACAATTTTCTTCTGTGCTTAAAGTAAATCCAACAAATAGAAAAGGAATTTAATTGTTGTTATAACTTTAAACTTCTTTTTATATTATTTTCTTCATCTTTCAAGAAAATATTTTTCTAAAGTATTAAGCTATTTTACAAATATTATGCACGGGGTTCCTTTCACCAACAACACATATAAATTATGTGCTAAATCTAAATCCTGATAAATTAGCTGTACGATTATACTCTTCTCCCAATATTGTGTCAAATGTTGTAACTGTCAATGACATTTAGTGATATTTAAAATAAATTTACAAAACTATTACAAAATACATTTGATATATGTATAATATATATAGACATATAATATGACGTCATAATACACAAAAAAACATTTTTGTTTGAATATTGATAAATGGGATTGTATAGTAATTTTGAAATGTTTATGTACATATTTATGTTCCAGAAAATAACACGCTTGACATTTAATAACAAATAAAATTATCGTATTATATACATGATGAGTTATTTTATAAATCATCGTGACATATTAATGCAAAGTGCAAACTATAATCGTATAATACGTTAGACGAAAAATTAACTACCTTTATGTTCACTGTTTATGCCTTGTTAAAAAACTAATTTAATTTTATGTCTAGATTTGTAGCGGCAAATAAATGTTTGAGTTGATATGAATTAACATATTAGTCATTGTCGTAATCCATCGTCGTGCTCTTTATGAGATTTAACTCAATTGTTTGGTAATGCGACTGATTAAAATAAAAATGTCCATGTATCGCAAAACCTAGAGATGACTTTTTTCGGAAAAAAAATCAAAAACCAGTCGACTTATTAAACAGTACCCAAACTCATTATATGAAATTTTTGAAGATATCAAGAAGTCCCTATAACACCAAACTCTGTAACCAAACAATTTAGAATTTGTAATCGATAAATATTAGTGATTTAGAGATTCAATTTGAAGCTTCAAAAATAATAAAATTTCAGTAGGTAACATGTAAATTTGTCGCATGGATTGGCAAACAAAATTGTAACGATTCTTTAATATTGCTATTTCCTAATATAGTACGCCAAAACCTCATGCGCACAGCTTTTCTTGGGCTAGAACAGTGCAGCAGAATATTAATGGTCTCGTTGGTTTAAAAATGTTAACATAGGACGTAATTTATTGTCGAATGTTGCAATGTTTGAGTATAGATGGCAGTATAATCAAATAAATTATAAGTTTTTTGTCTTACATTTTTTTCGTTGAAACGTCAAAAAAAAATATTAAATAGTATCAATTAGAAATTATATTACGCGCTATTGGTAAGAATTAATTGATTATTTTATTAATAAGTTATAGACATTTCGTTATTCATCAAAATTTCGAAAACTTTTTACGAAAATTATAGCCATAAACAGCAGTAATGCCTTGTACTCTAGGTGCATTAGCTAGAGTAACAATTACCGTGGCATTGAAAATTCTAACCAAATTAACACATATTAGTGTTAATTATTAAGTACATGATTCCTATCGGAACTTTAAAATATTTTCACGTAATTTTAAGTATTAGCAGTCACACGGTTAAGAGCATCTATTTCCAAATTTGAAAAAAATGCGTCGTTTCGATAAAAACTTTTTATTTGTTTTCATCTTAGTTTGCTTTTTTTACTTGGAATGTTTCATCCAAATAACCACGCATCCCCAATAGAATTCCTTATGACTTTTCCTTACAGAAAAGTATGAAAAAAACTTAGAATTTTTTTTCTCAAGTTTTTTTTCATACTTTTCTGTAAGAAAAAAGTCATAAGGAGTTCTATTGGGGATGCGCTGTAAATTTCTTCAAAATTTTGAGATAAACGTTTGTTGATTGTAAAGAGAAATCGAGTGTTAACAAAAATTAAAGTCGTTCGTTATGTTTGCCCCTCCGCACAACATATTCGCGCATTTTTTTTGTAGTATCCTTATGCTGGAAACAGACGTGTGGAAAAACGCTTGCGGATACGTAAGTCAAAATAAATACACAGATTTTTTGTCTTAACGTTTTTATTTTTTTTATAAGCCACCTATCGGCAATCTATTGAATTGTTTATCCTGTAAACACACCATTTTATAATTAAGGTATAAGAAAGTCATTCACAAATTCTATTAATAATTCTTCTATTTTTTCAATTTTTGATTTGTTGACAATTAAATGACAGCTAATACTCAAAATGATACCGTCAAGTAGGCATAAATTTTTTTATTTTTATTTTTTTTGTGTTGTCAATACTGCTGCCGCGTGATGTTTGGTTTTTTTTAGGGATACATAGCTATATTTCATTTCATTTAAAGTAACACCTCTGTTTCCAGCATTAGTTTTTTGTATATTTTGATCTTTAGTTTTTGACATTTGATATTTAGTTTTGGTAAAATCATTATCCAGTTTTTTGATCATTTTTCAGATTTTCCAAGGCATTGAATAATAAAAGCGAAGTTAGTTGTTGCAGATTTCTGAGAATCCATAGTATAACGACTTAGATTTCAATGTGACTCGTTCGAATTCTGGGAAGGTGAAATATAATATCGTCGCTATTCAAAAATTTGAATTGATGAAGAAATGAACAAATATAACGCTGGGCCAATATTTCATAGACTTGAACTTATTTACTTATTTTTGGATAATTTTAGGTACTACATCGGAAGAAAAACGTTATGCCTAGCTAAAAGTTGGTAGACAAAATATTTGGCTCCTTCTATTGATACGAAGAAGCTATCGGAAGCACATTGGTATTTGCTCGGAAATTGAAAAACATAATTTGTTCTTTCTTTATTTCATGGAGACGCAGCAACCTAAATGTTTAGTTATAAGGTTATGTCAAACTAAATGTCAATGGATGAAGTCGTATTTCATTAATTGTTAAGGGATTTTACCAAATCAATAAAAAATGGGGGCCCAATTCAATATTTTTTCCTTAAAATTCAATTTTATATTCATAAAGAGATTAGTTCCAACAAAAAATTTTATAAAAAATCTTTTTCTCTAAATTGTTCAAAAATTTCCTTTAGCCCTTCATTACTTAACATTTACGTGTTAAATATGAGCAACAATCGAGTGAAGCTAGAAGCGGTTGCATTGTTGACAAATTCCAAATTAATCAAATTAAGTTTAGCACACAGCCTTTTACCGTAGACAGACACAAACTTTGTCGCGATTTTCAGTTATTTAGATTGAAAATTAAATTATAATAATCGTGATAACAAATTGTGGTGACAGACAGAAACCCGATTTTTCGAGTGTGCCTAATTTATCGGGATAGATTGCATTTATCAAGTTATGAAAACTTAATAATTCTGCTTTCAAAAAATCATGTACATACAGACAGGCAGAAATAACTTAATAATCTAAATAACGAGGTTATCTAGTTTGTGTCTGTCTAAGGAATTATTCTGAGTGCCAAATTTAAGGTAAAAGTCAATTTTAAGTAGATTTTTCGGTAAATTCAATTTTTTTTTGTATTCAATATTTTTCAAAAACTCTATGGCAAACTGATCCAAAAAACCATCCTAACACCAGTATTTATCGTAGTAAAGGACTTGGGGGTATATCCTTCATCCAGTCGCAAGTTAATTTTTTGCGACCAGAAATATGGTTACTAGATTTATTTTGCCATGCCAATTGACACATTTTTTTTCAAATTTAAATTTGTTTTGCGATTGTTAAGTAGAAATGTATAAAAAAACTGCGACCTCGGAAAAGACGTAGAAGTCTTTTCGTGGATTTCTACTTTATAATCGCAAAACAAATTTAAATTTAAAAAAAATGTGTCAATTAAAGGCGGTGATACATGTACAGATTTTGCCTTTAAGGCATAAAAATTATGCGCGCTGATTGGTTAAAAGTTGGCCATCTTGAATGCCCTTACAGGCAAAAATTTTAAATTGAACATTTCACAATTTTGTATAAGGCAAATTTTTTTTGCCTTAAAGGCAAAATCTGTACATGTATCACCGCCTTAAGATGGCAAAATAAATCTAGTAACCATATTTCTGATCGCAAAAAATTAACTTGCGACTTGATGGAGGATATACCCCTTAGCCTTACAGGAAATTAATTCGAAAAACAAGAGAACAAAGTTTTAATAAATTTTGGTTATACTTTTGAGCTTTCTGTGTTCTCAAATAAGCATTATACCAAAAGATTGCATTATACCAAACTTCGAACCGAAATGGAGCGTATTTATAATTTTTTCATATTAATTGCGTTCTTTGCCTATCGGAATGGTCCTCCAGATAAAAATCGTTAAATGCTTTAAACGACAATTCGCACAAGCAGTTCTTTAAAATTAGAACCTTTAACATTCGCTTATCTTGAACTACAGTATTTGAAATCCTTGCGCATTACAACAAATGAATACATTGCGATAGAACTTATGGGACGCAAACTACTCAGAACGATTGCTGGTTTCTCTGGCATTTTATTGTTGTTGTTATTCTTTACTAAAAAAGCAATATTTGGGAGAAAATTGGTATAGAATTCATTAAATTTCTCAAAAATTTATAAATTTTTGATAATACTATCACGATTTCAGGATCTATTCCGGTCTCCTTTTAAAATTATATCTTAGTTCAAATTATGTAAATAGTTATAGTGAGAGTTTTGAATTCTACACAATTGACGAGGAATACAAAAATCACCCATGATCTAAAGATAATAACAAATCTCTAATAGCACGTAAGAAATGTTCAGTCTCTTTCGGGTTGTTTTGGCACTTTAAAGTGTAAAGGTACGTTATAATGCATATACACTTGACCTATTCTCAAATTCTGTCTTACTTTAGTTTTGTAAAAAAATACCAAAATTACCGCCACAAACTGACATTTCGTTACTATGCATTCCGAATACATACTACTCACAAATCTTTATCCAAAATTTTCATTTAAACGAAATGATTATTTCAAATTAACGTTTCCGATTACAAACAAACATAAATAAATCACAAGGTCAACTATCATAATCGAATCTATATTCGATTAGTGTAAAGCATTCTAAAAGAAAAAATCAAAAAATTTACTCAAACTATATAGTTTGCTTGAATACCACTAAATATAACGGTCCACCATATCTTAATGACACAATCCCATCTTATAAAATATATTTATATACACTCATATCTAACCACATCTCTAACGGATGAAATCACAAATTATACAAAATATTCTGGTTTTTTTGTACATATTCGAAAAGTCGCAATTATTAGTCAAGGATTATTTACAGAAATTAACTTTCTTGTAAGCGCCTTTTGAATCATTTATCACGCATACAGAATTATTTATGTACACCACTCACCAAACAAGTTTTTCACAGTTATTTATGTACGTAATACATTATTTATATCCAGATTCCCATTATAGAGATCTAACTAATATAACACAGAAAACTATCGAAAAGAAACGTTAAATGTTAAATACTCAACATTAGCATAAAATAAACAAATCTTCACGGTCATCAAAAATTCCGAAGTGTTTAGTTTTGTGTACTACTGTACACCATAAGGGAACGGTTTAATTAAATCTAAAGCGGTTACCACTAACGTAATCTATTATTTAGGTCTTTCACTATAAAGGTGCACAAAGGACCGGATCCGTATAATAAATATCCTTTTTGATAATATAATTAATTGGATGTTGAGAATATAAAATAATAATCCAACGCTTTTACTTTGCTTTTTTGTCGGGTTGTGTTTATTTTTTGCGAAACTTTGATTTATTACAAAGGATGGCAACGGAAAAAGCAAAAAATGAAATTACACGATGAGAGCTTTGTAATAAAGTTTAATTAAACATTAGCATTCTCCTTGTTGTGTGAGTATAATATTATGTTGTATTTTGCTACACAGGATATAATTAGGATTAATAACTACACAAAACAAAAAAAAAGCTAAAAGCTCGTATAAAAAAACGTTTGAATTACTTTTGATTTGAAAGAACTGCACAGCACAGCAGAAAAATCTCGTTTTCCTTTTTAATCGTTGTTGAGATGTGTCACAAAGTTGAATAACTGCACTTAATATTTTTTTTTTTGGTTGTTAACTTTTAAACTTTTGAGCTTCTATATATTTTGTATTCAATAATTTTTAAACATTTTTTCTACACTAAGTTTGCTCTACACGTAAAATCACTTTGTTATGCATATACATACACACACAAAAAATATTTCACATATAAACCTTTAAGAAATACGAGTACAATTCGCGCGCGTGAATTTTTTTATAAATTAATTATTTTAACATTTTTTTTTAAATTCGCAATTTAATTAATTAACCAAAACAATACAAATATTAACGTTTTCTTTTTTTTTTGCTAAAAACAAATCGGTTCGATGTTACACGTTCAAATACTCACAGGTGACTGTTTTCAGTATGAAAACGAGAAAAAGCTTATTGCAGCAAGCAACATCGAGACCAAAACAAAATACCAAAAGAAAAATGTATACAATCACCATCATCAACATAGAAATTTACGATCATCATTGGTATAACATTATAAGAATTTGTACTTTCAACGCGGAACACCACAGAGTTGGGACACTGTATAATAATCAACCGAACGATTTCATTGACTTTACTATGACGTGCTAGTATGTGTGTTGTTGATTTTATTCCATTCACATTTAGTGTTCGTATTTGTGTTGAAATATATAAAATTTCCCCTAGATTGAGTTGTTTGCCTTCTAGAGCGCAAAGTCAGTTTCTAATGTACACACAAAAGTTGTGTGATATGGTTTGTTTTATATTTGTATTTCTTATATCCAAAACAAAACCGAAAAAATATTCTTGCACGTGGTATTTTACATAAGACAATATTTTTATGACGCGTCGATACTGTGCAGAGCAAATCGAGAATTGTAGTGGGAATATATTTTGATCTCAAAGAAATTTTTATGTGCTAAGCATTTTTATTACATACTTCTGATTTTGTGTAATCTTAAAGTTGCGAGAAATCGACATGAATAGAATTGAATTAGAGCAGTAATTAGTTTTAGTTTAAGCTTTTAGGTGATCAAAATTAACTGAAATAGAATTAAAGCCGCTCAATGAAAGTTTTATTTTCATTTAAAGCGATACTGTACGCTGTCATTATTTCACTATAGAAATATTTAAACTTTGCAAGGGAGCTTTATAGAAATAAATTAAAAATATATTATAGCTTTTTTGATTTAATCATTTCGACTTGGCTGGTTTTAATAATAAATGATAGCCGTACACACCATCCCCTATCTCTATGACGTTCCTAAAGCAAGCAGAACCCTTGTAGGCTAATAATAGGCTAGTTAAATTCACTATTAAAAAACAGTTGGGCTGCATCCTTTCCGACTATAACGATGGGTTCGAAGCGTTAGAAAAAGTTAGCGAAACCCATATCAAAGAATGATTTAAAAACAATTGGAAAAGTAATAAGGCTAATTAAACGCCCCATTAAAAAATGTTAGAGGCTCCAGTAGTTGTTCCAAGTTTTAGGTCATTTAATTTAAAACTAGCAGAAGCCAAATAGAAATTCGGGTCAAACCCGCATTTAGAAAGCAAAACAAAATATGTTGACATGCTAATCAAAGTTCTACTAAATTAAAATAAAATTGAATGACGTAACGATACAATAATGAGCCTAAAATTATTTGTGTGCCAACAGATTTAGTTTTGCGTTTAATTTCGATTTTGGGGTCCAACATTTTTTAATGGGGCATTTGATTAGGGCATCATAATGAACGTAAAATTATTTGTATGTCAATAGATCTTGTTTTGCGTTCTAATTGCTATTTTGATTATTTATCAACGATGTTGTTGACTGCTTAATAAACACATTTTATTAAACATTTGTTTTTTATTTCGCAAAATTATATTTTTGAATATTTTAATTAAAAAATTTGTTCAAAAAGTTTAAAAAATCACTCGATCGATTTCGACTTGTTAGGTCATCTCTGTAGATACTCCTGATGAGGATCTACTCTGTAGATACTCCTGATGTGTGTTTCGCCAAGTGCCTACGGCAAATAGCGTAAAAAGTATGTTGTTGACTGCTTTAAATTCGCAAGCTGCCTTCTTTTCACCGAATTTTCGCTCGAGTTAACATCGAAGCCGATTGTAACAAGCTCCAAGATGAATTAGATAGATTTATAAATGGTCAACTGACAATAGACTATGACTTAATGTGAGTAAATGTAGAATTTGGTCTTTTATCGTATCCGCTCCTCTATATTGCATCAATATCGTTTGCACAATGAAGTTGTTGACAGAGTGGAATTCATATCTGGCCTGGGATTAGTTTTTCAACCGACTTTTAGTAGGCATATTAACACTACTGTTCCAAAGGCAAATAATATGGTGGAGTTTATCTTGTTTGGACTATCGAGTTTCAACTACAGTTTCGGTTCCACGAAGCTCCTACAACGGTTAAATCTAAACGTCGTATTCGTTAACCCGGTAGATTACTATATATAGATCAGTGATCAACAAATTAAGGTCTTTCGGAAAATATTTTGATCTCGTTTTACGTTCTAAATTCAGTTTTCAACCGATTTTTGATCTTGGGTTCTGCTAGCTTTAAATTAAGTGACCTTAACCTTGGTCAAGAATGTGTCGAGCCTAAACTTTTTTAATGGGACGTTTGGTTAGCCCATAATGAGCCTACAATATTTGTATGTCAATAGACCACAACAAAAAATTTAATATGTCGGAGAACCAGGAAATGCATGATGCATGCATGATGCTAGAGTTTAAAATCGGCCTAATTTATGAAAACATCTGTGTGACCATTTTCAAAATTGCATGCTGCCTGGCGCGTTTATAATAAGAAATTGTGCTTATCAAAACATTATCCTATTGAATCCTTGCCGTTCCACTACATACAAAAACAAGAAGTAAAACATCAGTAAACAAGAAGTAACATTTAACAAACTTCTTTCAGCTATCAAAATTGACGTGACACAGGCTTTTGGTCTATTGAAATCCAGATTTCGCGGTTTTCAATCGAAGTGGAATAATTGGATTATAGTCTGACTATTCGTCAAAAAAAATCTGAATCTGATGTTCTTATTATCAAAAGAACAAACCGTGGTCTGTAATACTCTGGACCAAATATTCCATGAGAATTTGCTACAATGGACCATTTAGTAAATCTAGTGGCATAGCATTTCCGCTTGCTAACGCTTCTCAAAACATATAGTTTTTTAAATTTACTTCAATCAACTCGGGCATTCGAGCGATTGGAGCATTCGTAGAAACTTCTAATTTGTATGAAGAATATAGCATATTCAATAATATTTCTTGAGTTTGAAGCATTGCTTGGCGAGTCTCTGCTTCTAGTTAAGGTATTTTCAAACCATTTATCTTCTAGATATAGGAAGGAATAGTAGCATATATACATATGTCAAAAACATGTTTATGTGAATTTCCTCTAGTTTACGCCTGTTTCTTTAAATATGGGCAACCGAACCGACACGCGACCGATACTTTGAATTTAGAGAAATTTAACATCGGTTTGCAATTTATATTTTCAAACTTGTATTATCCACTTGTGACTAAGATTCGTCCTGCATAATTATTAATCTCTCGACTGCATCTCCATCCAAGGTTTCCTCCGCTCTTACATAAAAAATAGCATCCATGCTCCCAAAAAGGGTGAAAAGGGATATGAGATTGCCTTTGTCCGTATTCAATGTTTCGCCGCAGTTTTAAACTTATTTTGAATATGAATTATCGAGTAAATCTGTAATAAAAAGTTTGCAGTTGTAGTGTAGCAGTAGTATCCACACAACATAACATAGCAGTTTTAATGTAATACATAGTTGTAATTGAAAAGTGTATACGAGGGTTGTCTGAAAAGTTTCCGACCTAAAAAATATGCAAGACATTTTTGCTTCAAATTTATTTTTATTTCACTACATGGCCTCCATATAAGTCTATAAACTTTCTTCAGCGATGCTTCCATCTCTTCAACCCGTCCAAATAGTACTTGGTGTCATCTCTCTCCCTCTCTGCAAAATAGATGTTTACGAAGATGGTGGCCTCTTTTAACGCAAGTTTTAGCTTATAGAGAACAAAAAAAAAGTCGCTTGAGGTCAGATCTGGTGAGTGGTCAAGCAGTTCAAACCGTAATTCGTGAATTTTCGCCATGGCAACGGCTGAGGTGTGGACGGTGCATTGTCTTAGTGGAGCAAGATTTTTTTTGCAAATGTGGCCGTTTTTACTTAATTTCTGCCTTCTGCTTGTCAAGTAATGATATTATGGTACTGCCATGGCAGTCCACTGTTTTGAGTGTATTTTTGATACCGGATTGTAATGATGTATCCAAGTTTCATCAACAGTAATTAGCCAGCTCCAAAACTGATTTATTGCGCCTAAACTGCACCAACAGAGCATTGTAAATGTTCATTCGAACACGTTTCTGGTCCAAAATAAGAATACGCTTCACCCAACGCGCATTGATTCAATATGTAACAAACACGTTTTTTTGAACATATTCATAGCCTATTCGTTATCTCTCTAACTTTAATTCGACGGTTGTCTAGCGCCATTTGGTGAACTTAAGCGATGTTATCGTCAGTGGTTGGAGTTTTTGGACGTCCCGGACGTTCATCGTAACCCAAGCTGGTACAGCCACGTTTAAGTTCAGCTGTTCAAAATTTCACTGTGGTAATTAATAGTGCAGAGTCCCCGTACATAGGGCCCAACTCGTCTTTGATTTGCATAGGCGTATTTATACATATTCTATAAATCTTGGTTGCAAGAAGTTTCCGGCAAATTGACAAAAAACCTTACAAAAGCTGAAAAGTGTATATGTATACAGAAATATCCTTATTAAATTTGACCTACACTAATTATGTGTAGTAGGGATCAATAGTTAATGGCATCGTGAGGCAGTCATAGATTTTTTAATTTAAAATTTTTGATATAGAATAAAGTGTAGTGGCGGGTTCGATGGTCAATGACAAGGCATCATTCGACACACATTTTTGATGAAAAGTAAAAATGTTTTATTAATAAGGAAATGTTGATTCTATGCCATTTATGTATGAAAAACAATATTGTTTATATGCTCACCACGGCTTCGCCTGCATCCGAACATCAAAGTTTTCGATCATTTTTTCCAATAAAAGTGAATCAATGATCTCAACTTCAGCTTGAATGTTGTTTTTGTTGGATTGTTTATGGATGATTAGCTTCCACTTTACCTTTCAAAAAACCCCACAGAAAATAATCAAGTGGTGTTGAATCCGGGTTTTTTTCTGTTTGTTTTCAAAGAAAAACGGCCCAATGATGCCACCAAGCCCATAAACCACAACCACACAGTGACTCCAAATACAACAATTTTTCTTATTAACGTACCCATTATGATGAAAATGAGCTTTGAATGAATTTTGTATGGATGCAAATAAAGATCAATATGAAAATGCGTCGTAATATGATTCGTAAAATGTTTAGTTCTTGTGAACGATGCCTGGTTGATGTGCTTGGTTCATTACGAACACTTTCACTAACCGCTGCCACTGCGTCAGGAGTACGAACTGGATGAACATGTTGATACGGTCTACGACCTTCCGCCAAACCAGTTTTTTCAAAATAATCAATAATTTTGTCCATTGCTCAGTAGGGCGACGATGCCGACCAAATCTCTCACATGATTTATGATATGTTGTTGTTTTCGAACGATTATTTTCATAATAAATTTGGACAATCAAAATGTGTTGTTGTTTTGTTAGCGAGTCCATGATGATAAATGGCATATTTTTGACTTTTCATATGTCAAAGAATTTTTTAGAACAGAACATTAAGTACTAAAATTCATCGATTGAAAAAAGGACCAACACATGGCCCACCCTGTATTTAGACAATCTTGACAATGCCTTGTCACTAAGCATCGAACCACCGCTACACTTTTTACTATACCAAAATTCTAAAATTAAAAAAAAAATGTATGACTACCCCACCGCATAAATATGTTCTAGAAAACATAAAAAATGGTTATGGCAAATGGCTATGGCTTACAATTTATTTCATTTTCCATAACACGTTTTTTTGAAAGTCTAGATTTACACTTTTTGGCTGTTGTAAAGTTTTTTGTCATTTTTAGTTTGTCAGAAATCTCACTATAGATATTTAATGCCCAGATATCGTGTATTTTAGTACAGTAAAAAATGTCTGCTCAATAGATCATGTTTAGTACATAAACTTCACCCTTTATCCCACCAGACGTCAGCTAAATACGGGGTACATTTTCAATGTTTACATTTTTTTTATATGGAGTTTAGGCGAAAATAGACTTGATAAAATTTAGAATCTTTGTATGAAAAGTGCCAAATTTCGATATTCAAAATAAAATTATGTAATTAAAACACAATTAAACATATATTTTTTGAAAAATATTAATTAGTAACCATTAGGGTATGTGTGGAAATAATGTTTAAATAGCAACAAGTTTTCTAAATTTGTGAGGTTATATCGAAATGTTTATTGACATTTAGTTATGTTGTATTGGATAAAGCGGTAGCTAAAGAAAATTTATAATGGTGAAATATTGCTGTGTGCCCCAATGTACAAACAAGTTTGTGAAAAATTCTGGAATACGTTTTCATGTCTTTCCGAAAAAATGCAATACAAATTCATTTAGAGTATATGTACCTCTCATTTAAAACAGTTTTGCTTTGAGGTAACCTATTTATATATGTATAATAGATATATGAAAAATATTACCTCAATTATAATTAATTAATCTATTAACTGTATTGTATGTAGGTAATAAATCTACATAGATTCAATGTTAAACTTACCAATATTTTCTTTATTTGCCATCTTAAAATTAGAATTTGTGTTGCCTTCAAGAACACTAATCTTAACGTCGACCAACCAAAATAAACAATTTGACATAACCTCACAAAACTTCAATAATTGTTAAAGTTTGTACATCATTTTCTTAAATATCCAAGTAATATTATTTATACATTTTTTTAAAAAATCATCTATGCATATATTATAAATAAAAAGCATTAGTTTTAGCATCGAATCATAGTACATTTCATTAATTTATTTTCAATTTTGTAATAGCCGTTTATGCCTAAACTCCATATAAAAAAAATGTAAACCTTAAAAATGTACCCCGTATGATATTGACATCTGGTGGTACTAAATTGACCAATTATCACGATCTATAGAAACCGGTTGTCAATGCTCTATGTGTTTTGGTGAAACCACTTTTTTCAATACACATTCAAAAGTTCTGTAGTTGTTACCAGGTTAACACAATTATAGTTCGGTTATATCCGTAAAATTTTAGATTTAATTTATTCCGCGAATTGTCTGTTTCAAATTTTTTAATGTGTTTGAGTAGGAGACAATAATAAATTGGTTTCACCCATTTAGTTGTTTATTGCATAAAATATAATACTAGCTATTGAACCTATCTGTAGAGAGAAATTTTTGTATCGTGGTACCAGCACTCTAAGTACGTTGTAATTTGAGAAAACGTAAGTCTGTATTTAAGAAAAACCATTTGTCAATTACCCAATCCAAAAATGTATTATCTCACATCAGATAAATATCTGATCCATCACAACCCCGTCTTGAAAAAATTTAAATTCGAGATATATGTTTTTCATGTAGATATTGAGCTAATGAATTGTATATTAATGACTAAATTCTATAAATCGTAACTGTCAGTGTATTTTTTGTTCTTTCATCATGAGATCTCTTAAATCCTATAACGATTCAAAACCACAATAAATATTTCCAATCGCATTTTTAAACGTCAAATTTATCATTAAAATTAGCCGGACTATACCAACCATTGATAACTAATGAAGGGGCAAACCGTTAATCGCAATTAATATGATTAATCCACTCATTGTTAATAAATATTTGTTTTTTAAAACATGTACGTTCGTTCTTTAATTTTTATTCATACCAAAAGACATTTCTAACATAACCATCAACAATCATAAAAGTAGTCATTATTAAAAATGCTAACCGAATAAATTGCATATAATAGAAGTCATATCATATCCGTTACGATTCACTGTGCATACCACCGCTTATAAAATGTCTCAGGCGGCTACCATCACAATTATCCGATAACATTAATTTAATTTTACGGGATTTCATCACTTGCGGCTGTGACCCTAATTATGTACATATTTTTACAATTTGTAATGCAAACTAAACTGTTACATTTTTTTATCGAATAATAAGTCAATCAACAGAATTTTGTTTCTTGGTTTACCTACTTTTGAACTATTCACAGATGTTTCGTCAAGATAACAGAACTATTTAACACAATTTTTTGTGAATAGCAAGCACACGTTACGGTTGTTACGAAATAATTTTTTTGGCTAGCGCTATACAGAGAATGGAGTTACGGGTATATACTCTTATATGCATACTGGACTTTTTATAAATAAAAAACGAAATTAAAATTGTTAGAAAGCGCCGTAATTAGCAATTCTTCTTTGGAGACTAACCGTTTATTTTTTTGGTATTTTATATTTTTTTTACTTATGATGATTACGATGATCAAAAGATGAAAATTCTGGGTTGTATTGTGGGACCATGAATTGATTAACGTATTTCTGAAAGAGTAAATTATAATTCTTGTATTGTTAAAATCATTTTAGTTAACCGTTTCGTACACACCAGAGATGGAGATTAAAATAAATTTTCGTGTATGCTAAACTTATAATTCCTACATTATTGTGATCGAATAAATTAAATTTACAATTAATAAGTATTTGCCAAGTGTACATAAGTCTTAGACAAGAGAGCTTTACGATGCTATTCACATAAAGCGTCCAGAATTATTTTAACAACAACCAGATTAGTTACATATAATTGAAATTCTAGGCGGATTGACCATCGTTCCACATTGCCCTAACAAATTTTAATAATTTGATACATTATGTGAGTTTGAGGATCGTTTTAAAATTTCTAAAAATTATTATTCGCGAGGCAATTTCAGCTTAATTTCATTTTCTCGCGTGGGCATTTGGTGATTTGTGATACCATTAATACTGTATTGGTTCATAACAACTTCAGTGGTATTTCAGTAATGAACGAGATAACCTAATAACAGGGATAAGCAAAATTAGGTTGGTATGAAGTTGCCTGTAGAGTATTTCATTGTTGTTAATGTAAGTAACACTTTATTTCCAAATGAAATTTCCAATTCTATTGTCCGTACCCTAGAATAACCAGTCGTTAGTTCGTTTGTTTGTTGAACTATATATGATATCCGAAGGCTTAGTAAGCTTCTATTTATTCCATTCCGGCTATATTTACTTTCATGCGTCTGGATGTCTCTTGTTGTTATTGTCCAGGGTTCATAAGCAAAGGTAAAAGGCCTGCAGTTGTGTATTCAGATAAGCCGATTCTAATGAAGTTTTCACGTTACCACTCCACGTTGGAGTATAAAAGTTCACTAAACTTTGGGGTTGATGTTAAGTAAGCAAGCAATTTGGATGAAAACTTGGATTTTACCATATATAAATGTTGATTTGAAATTATTTTTCTATCTCTATATTAAACTTTTATGAAGTTCTTTAAAATCGAAAATCAAAAAATGGTAATTTTCTACAAACAACATTCTTGTCCCAATCAAAATTTGATCAACCCGAGTTTTATCACAATCGTTTTAGAAATCGTTTGGCTCCATTCAAATTGTTCCCATTTCCCAAAAAATCTTAGTTCTAATCAAATTGATCATTTTCCAGAGCAACATCTGAAGCTATGTGGGAATTCCACTTTCATCATACCATACATTTTATCCCTGTTAAGCATTTTATTTCTGTTAAGAAATGGTTTAATTCAATTTAAATTGACCATTTTTTGTGCGACCATATAAAACAAAATGATTGTAAATTAAATTTCAAACAAAATTAGTTCAAATCGTTTTTAAATTGTACCGGAAATGACAAGTTTTGATAACTTTATTTTACCAAAATTCGGCATCACTATATACCAAGCGGATTGAATAATCAGAATTAACCTTTTTTTTATTAATTGGCAGACCCTTGTGAAATATGGTGGAAATCTGTGTATAGCAGGAGTGGTAGCTTCTAGATTAAATTTTCAACCAACAAGAGTTCCCCTTGTTACTTTTCTGAAATTTAAACAGAAATAATGATTTTTGAATATATAAGACAGATTTTACCAAAAATTCGGTGAATTTAAATGTTTGCCTTAGAAATCAAGTGTGGTGTATTCGATCATAGTAAAAGAAAATCGGGTGTTAGCAACATATTTACTCCTCATGGTATTTACTTATGACACTAAAACCAAAAACACGATTAAATTTCTTTCAACTTAACTACAAAAAAAAAATCCACGTAAGATATTGTACAAATTATAGAAAAAGACGTTCGAATACAACGAATGTTGAGTCTAACTGCAACGTGTTGCGTTGGTATGTGACTATGGATAAAACATGAATCCACCACTATACTTCGGATTCAAAACGTCAGTCAGGTGAGTAAACAGCAGCCAGTAAAAGCCGTCCGAAGTGATCAAGAACGCAAATGTCTGCCGGTTTTGACCTCCATATTTTGGAATCCGAATCCTACGAATAAAATACTTATTCGTTGCCTATCTTGGTAATTAAAGACCATCAACAGCGAATATTATATAGCGTTTTGGCGCGTTTGAAGGGAAATTTGCGAAAAATTGCCCAAATGTAAGAGAAAAAAATTCTCGTGGATCAAGACCCCGGATTATTCTCCGGATCTAGTTCCCAGTAACTACTACCTATTCACAGACCTCAAAAAAATGTTCCAGAGAAAGAGATTTACATTAAATGCTGGTCGTTCTACAAAAAAGGCATCGAAATGTTAGAGAAGCGTTGGAATGAATGTATCGCTCTACAAGAAAACTATGTTGATGAATAAAGTCGAATTTTGCAAAAAATATTGAGTGACGTGATACGTCCCAAAATTAGTCTCAGAGTATTGTGTGTTTTCATTGATGCTGTGAGCTGAGTCTTGTAGTAGTTGAAGAGCTGGGGATTTGCAGCAATCGAACTTTATTTTTTATTGACTTTTATTGTCACACTGTTGGGACACAAACACAACATATTTAAAGGATTAACAAGTTACCCCATACTGAAAACTTAATCGACTTTACTAAGCAGAGTTGGATTAACTATTGGACTATTAGTTATTTGGCTATTCGTTATAAACGCCGTTTGCTTGGTGGCACGTATTCGGGAGCTCCAATTTTCGATAACTTTGTCGCATAAATCTGGCTGAATTTGTTGGATAACGTTCGCTATGATGACTTTGAGGGCATCGATTTAAGATAGTCCAGAAGGAAAAAGTCTAACGGCGTTAAATTGCACGATCTCGGTGGCCAGTTCACGTCGCAGCCGCGAGGGATAACCATGCTCTCAAATCGTTCGTGCAGAATGCCCATCGATGGAACTACATGTGGTCGGTATCCATATTATCCAGGCCACAAGAAGTTGCTTATCATCGATCTGTAGCGCTCGCCGTTGATGGTTATGGCTAACGATCTTTATGGTATTGCTGGTAGAGCAATTTTACCCCCTAAGTGGATTTCTTCATTAAGAGTTAGGTTTGTTATACTGTGTTTCGTTTGATTATATACACTTGGGCGTGGAACGCTCTCGCTTGTATTGGATAGAGAAATCCTCAACCGATCAATTTAATGTCTCTTTTCTGAAATAAACGTCACTGAATTGTACTCAGTGGTCTATATTCGTAGACGGAATTCTGGTTCTCTTAAGGCTTAGGGCTGTCTCTTGGTGCTACCCTCCATTAGTTCAGAGTTTAAAAAGGACGAGTTAAGCATTTATGTGTGACTCGTAAAATTCCCAGCATCTATGGTTATGCAAAATGGGATAAAATGCTCGATTTTGCACCATTGTGTCATTGAATACGGAGCCTCTAACGTAATCCTACCGCATCTTCAATAATATTAATGTTATGCCGGAGAACAATTTATTTTTGAAATTATGTAACTGGTATATAACAAACAGGTTTAGTAGAAAAGGATAGCTCAAAAAAGTACTCGTATGTGTAGTTGGAAAGATAAAACAATTTTTTTACGTTACGTTAGTTCGGAAGGGTTTGAAAAGCTATTTTTAAGTATATCACACTATGAATTGAGTTAATTAAAACCTCATTTTTCAGAATAACACTTTTCAAAATAATTATATGCAACTTAGATAGTTCAACCGGAATTACCTACTGTAATTTTATAAAATCTACACAAAAAAAAACGTATAACGAATTTTTCATAATTTTCTATGCCCTCTCTTCTATAGTTGTTTTTACGGTTCTTTGTTTGTGTTCTGTTAGTTGGTACACTCTCACTCTTGTGTACAAAGTTGTTGCAGAATCTAGATATAATATGATTGAGAATAATGAATATTGTACTTGTACGTAGGAACATAGAAAAATAAATTATTATAACAAGATGAAATAAAGATGCACTTGAGACTCGTAGAATAATCATTAAAATTTATGGAGTTGGTGGTTTTGTTTGCAAACAAGTTAGATACGGAGATGAAATTGATTGTGTACAAGCATTTCAAATTTTAATTAAAATGCAAACAAAAGCATTGAATTAAGTTAATTCACGGTTTCGTATTCGATATCACTTACCTATAAAAATTGCACTAGTTATATCACAATTTAATATCGTGTGCGGTAATATTCAAATTGAAAAAAATCCATTTTCTTGCACTTAAGATAGAATAATAATAATTTTCTCGTATTATTTTTCCATTTTCATAAGAACCTAGCACAAAATATAGTAAAGTTTGTTTTGTGTCGATACAATATACATGCTTCTCCCCAATAATAAACTTGATGTAAGAAATAAAATCGCCCACAAAACTATATCGAATTTTTTATTTACATTCTTTCACATGTACAACGTTAAAGTATCAAATTTTATTGCTCTTAAGCGATTTGGTCTATATAGAAAATACAATAAAAATGGCACTATTTCCTAGATCATCTCGAAGGGGTCAGTTATATCATTCAATGTTGCTATTTTATCGACGGTAAATAATGTATACATAAATATTTAATTGTTTTTATCGGATGGTCGAGAAAAGTGTTTCTTTTTTCACACAATCAATAAAACTGCTGCTTTAAAAATATAATTTCCATAATTTGCGATTACGACAAAAAACCAATTTAATCTTTCACAGATCTAACAAAATCTTTTACAAAGTACAACAAAAGCTTATATGTTTTACTTTAATTTCATATATGAAGTAAAATATAATTGAAAATGAGAAATAGTGTGAATATACTCGAACAAGACAACCAAGGAATAATGTTAATATATAACTAGTTTGAAAAGTGTAAAAATTGCAAAACTCCTACCTAATCGGACTCAATGGTTTTTTTTTACTTTTCATGCTGTCCATGTTAATAAGAAAATTCTTTTCGAATGAAAAAAAAATGTAAATACCTCTCAAGTTCACTAGTACAAAAAATTAGAAATATCTTTCTTAAGCTACATATTCCGTTTCACTGTGCAATATTCTAAGTCAATGACTTGTATAATAATAATAATACATAACTTAACGATCAATGACTAATAATATGTTCAGCTAAATGCATACATTCGTGTTTGTGTATGGAGAATACATTTTCGATTTGGTAAATTATGGAAAAGTAAAATTATCTTAAATTGATTAATGAGAGTGTACGGCCAATCTAAGCAAGAGCGTAGTGAACATGCTGTGCAAAATTATTTAAAAGACTGGCCATCATATGGAAGCAACTACCAAGGAAGGTCGGCGACAGTTCTGACGCCGCAAGATACAAGAAAGATGCATACTTTAGTGTCCAATTCTGCATTTTCTACCTTAACTAAATCAGAACATCAACTAGGCTTAATGCCAACAAATCAACAGTTCATAGAACAATTTTAAGTGCTTTATTTTTAAAATTCAAAAGATTAACAAAACACCACCAAGCAGCACATAACCTGAGATGTGCTTCCGCAAACGATGAATAATAATTGGAAAAGATTGTTTTTTCGGTTGAAAAAAATTTAACTTAGATGTAGACTAGATGGGTTGGTATCGAAAGGCCAAAAATTTTATTAGCAAAAAAAAATATCCCAAAATGCCATCCCGAAAATAATAATCCAAACAATAAAAATCTCAAAACTCATAATACTAAAAATATATTTACCAAGAAAAAAATTGCTCGAAAACAAAATCTCAAAAAAATAAAAATATCGAATTAAAAATCCCAAAATTTGCCGAAAATAAAACCAAATGAGTCGAAATCTGCGCGCGCAGATTCCGACTCATTTGGTTCTATTTTCGAAAGATTCGAAAAAATTAAATCATTAGATAAATTTTCGTAAGATATATTTTTAAAATATAAAATATATATTACTATTATGTAAACTTATATTTCATTTTCTTATTTTTATTTAACAGTCTTAAATAAATATAAAATTAAATGCAAAATTTGGGTTTTTTTTTTTTTGAGATTAATTTTTTCGCCCGTAAAATCTAAAATTTACAAAACGTGATTTGGGATATTTTTCGGGCTATTTATTTTGGGCAATTTGAAATTTGAGAAACTGTCTACTAGTAAGTTTTTGATCTAGTCAAAAACATCATTTTGGTAATAAAATTTTCGGGAATACGATGGTATCCCAGACTAGATGGCTATATAGTTATTATTTTCATGAAATTCGCAAAGGAGAACAATTTTTGATTCGCCATCATGCCAGAAAAGGAGAAGTAATGGTATGGGGTGCAATTTCATATTGGGGCGCTATTAAATTGGATTTTGTTTCCAATAAAATTACAGGAATTTCATATAAATATATACTGCAATCAATTTTTCCAGAAATTCAGGAGCTATTTGGGCCTTTTCAGTGGATTTTCCAACAGAATAATGTGCCCATATATAATGTTCGCGTTGTAAGTCGTAGATTGCGACTGAAAACGTTGAGCTATTACCATGACCACCGTATTCTCCTCATTTAAATATCAACGAAAACGTTTGGGGCTGTTTCATTCGCAAAGGTTATGAAGAGGGAAAACAATACCAATCCACCGAACTACTTAAAATCTTTAAATGATTCTCGCAATTCTCTCAATCTTAAAAAAATGAAAGGCACGTTAATTTGCTTTCTCAATTATAGATTATGGATTTATTGAATAGGGATTTCTCTCTTTTTTCAATAAAAATATTTTCTTGGTTCCGCGAGAAATTACAGTAACATTTATATTTAAAAGTAAAAATGTAAGTGGGTCTAATCAAGTGAAACGCAGTGTATAATACATGTATACCTGACTACCGAATGACAAAGCAAGCCCTCTACCTATTATGCCAACGATGGCTGGTGTCCTAGAAGTGGCGGATCAAGCAAAGCAGGGTGAAAGGGGAACTCATTTCCGCATCCATCCAAAAAATAATTAAAAAAAAAACAGTTCATTTGTTAATTTTTCTATTTTATAATACGGCCTTGACGAGTGTACCTTTCCATGAAATTTTTTTTAATAAGCTCTATTATCTTCTGTCAAAACATGGTTTTGTCGACTTATTTGACTCTCCAAAAAATCTCCACGCGAATATGCAACTACATAGTCTTTGCGAGGAGAGCTGGAAGATCTACACTCAGAAAAAATATGATAAATACATGATTGCATTTACCATAATATGATTGATTTTATCATACTATGATTGATTTTATTATACTATGATGTTCTTGATCATTCTTCATCATAAAAATGATGATCACTCAAAATTTTCAGTTATAATCATTGTTATGATGAAGAAGATCAAGAAAAATGATCAAGAATATCATAGTATGATAAAATCAATCATTTAAATAATTGTATTTAACATACAATGATTATATTATGGTAAATGCAATCATGTATTTATCATATGTTTTTTCTGAGTGTAGGCAATGATATTCGAAGATATTTTAATTGAAATGGTGACACAGAACCCATCTTAAAGTGTTAATCGTTTATCAAGACGTCCGGGAGAACTACGGCCACGTTGCATCGTATTTTAATAAGGACTACAATATATCTTCTATCACATTACAAGAATTGAAAGATTAAATCAATCTTAACTTAAATGCAAATAAAGGAAGGATCACACATCGGACCCTGTATTTTTATTGTTTTCATAGATCGACTAACCGAGATAATCAAAAACTCAATCGTGCTCATATTTGTAGACACCTGGACACTTTAAACGATCAATTTTTAGAAATTTTCAAATTTTTTCTGTGCGATATATTCAAACGAGTTTTCTTGAACTTCCCAAATGAAAATTGACCTGACGTCTATTAACCCTTTCAACACTGTAGGGACATATCGTCCCAAAGAAGTTCTGTCAACATCATACTAAAAATATATTTGAAAACTTCGTATTGTAAGCATCTACAATTTTGTAGTATTTATCAGAACTTCTTTAGGACCTAATGTCGCTACAGGGCTGAAAGGGATAAACAATATGATTGTGCAATTTATTTTTTGATTTTTGTATTATTTAGTTGACGACATTATAAAAAAAAATCGCGTTGAAAGGGTTAAATGATAATCATTGGAACGCACTTCATTTAAAATATTGTCCAAACATATAGATGCGTTTCACATTTTACCTCTCCAAACATCTAATAAATCACTTAGAAAAACTAGGTTTGGTATATTAGTTTTAACTGTTTCTAATGAAAAATTCTTATTTTAATTTTCGGATGGAGCTTTCGATGGACATGTTACCGACAATTATCTGCTGTTATTTTCATTTGATTAGTTTGAATTTTCATTATCTGTCGATTTTCGGCTCGAAATTTTCTGCCAACTTTAATAGGGTGTGCTTTATACACTGAGAAAACTCATGCTCAGAAATGACACAGTTTCTACATGTTTCGAATATAAAATAAATTTGAAAAGACGACAACAACAATTTATATCCCAATTTGAAATGTTTTATTTAGTTCATTGTAAGTCCATTTATCAAATAATTAATAATTACGATGAAAATATTAAATATCAAAACTAACATTAAAAATTTTGTATGTAGCTATAAAATAAAGCTGCTACTAAAAAATGTTTCGGAATTAATAAAATTTTATGCGCATGGGGGATAGTTAATTTGTAAAATTTCCAAATATTTTATGCCTAACTTGTAAATAAAATATTTACAATTTAAATGGTTAGAATAACTGATTTGACTATAATAATTTCTAAATAAGGAGACTTTTATGTCAGATTGACCCATGTGTGCCTGTATCACTATGTTTCTTTTGACGTATTTTTAAAAGCACTTCCTTCCACAAAAATAAGAACTTGCTTCTTCTGGATGATTGCCAGTTACCAAGTGTTTGGTAGCTTGGTTCAGATGAACAAGACTGAGAAACCTCATAAATTAAAAAATTCATTTATCTCGTCACACTGCTCATTGCAGTGGTCACCACAAGCTACAAACTAAAGATGAATACTTCAGGTACCTATATGAAGCAAATACAAGTTGACTTAGCGAATTATATTATACTACTAATAAGCGTTGAACATTTTATTATTTCGAGTTAGTGTAATGTACTTAATTTAGTATAGAAATATATTATGCTATAAAACGATAAACAATAATTATGATTTGGTTATAAAAATATCTCTTAAAACTATTTCTATGTACTAAACATTATATTTCTAAATTTCATATAATGTAAAATAGGAAATAAAATAAATTAATAGGAATAAAGATATTAACATAATGAAAATTGCTATTGGTCAATTCAGATATATTTTTGTCTGAGTCATGTATGCTTTATATAATATGCAGGTATAATTTGATTGACATGGTTTATGCCCGATTTTCATATGTGGATTTTTTTCAGTGTACCTGTTTATGTCTGGAGAAATCTTGACAGACATGTGGAATAAAAGATAAGTGATTCTATAAAGGTTTCGTTGTTTCTTTTTGAAGTCCAACCCTTAAATATATTTAAAAAAAAAACTTTTTAAAAAGCCACGCTTATATTTAAAGGCTTTGGAAAGTAGAAAATAAAATTCGTCTAAAAATGACTAAAAATATAAGCGTGGGCGCGCGCTCCTTTACTGCATTAGTAATTTAAGACTACTAAACACAAGTAAAGTCTTAATAAAGTCTTTTAGTAACACTAATGGAACAGTCTTTTCTGATGTATCCTAAGGATAGATTTTTTGCTGGAGCATTTCAGTGTTAACGTAAAAATGATATATTGAGAAAGGAGCGCCCACGCTTATATTTTTAGTCATATTAATTTTAAATTTCTACTTGTTATAAATATACCTTGAATAGGAGTAAGGAAGAAAAATTTTATTTTCTACTTTTCAAAGTCTTTTATTATCTACTTTTTAGAGCCTTTAAATATAAGCGTGGTTTTTTAAAAAGTTTTTTTAAATATATTTTATTTTCTACTTTTTAGTCATCGAAATTTTTTAATATCCAAAAATGTTAGAATCTTGTATTGTCATCGGAGTTAAGCCTGCATGCAAAATTTCAGCTCAATTGGACTATCCGCAAGTGGTTGAAAATTTGATTACAAAATTTGACGATACAAACAAACACACAGAGTGAGCTAATATAAGCGTTGTAAAAAGAGGAATAAGTTTAACATCCGCTCACAGTTGCAATCCAATTTATTCAATTAGTATAATGAATATATAATGCATAATAACAATCGCAAAAGTTGAAAATCATCAATCTAATAAACCCGCCCGAACGTCAAACATGAATTGCAATTACATATTAAGAGATTATGAAATCCATTAAAGACAAGTACATAACTTTCCAGTATATATAGAAAAATAAGACATCAAAATTGTTATGTTTGAAAGGTAAAAAATAAAAACTATTTTGATTTTCCAAATCTCATAAGAAGAAAAACCAAACTTTTTATGCTTCCACATACGAGTATTTTTGATAAGTCATTTTGGATAAATTTATAAATTCGTGCAAGATACAAAAATGATTTCTACTTTTCTCAAATATTTTCCTTATACTCGTATGCTGCTTCTTAAATAAAATGGATTGAACATTAGCAGAAAAGCACGTTATATAGGTTAAGGAAATTAATAATATGACATGTGATTTTGATTTATATGCAATAAATTTTTTTATGATCCAGTCTATACAAAAACTATATAACAGTGTATATACTCGCGAATGATAGAGTAGAAAGTTTATTGTTATTGGTAAAACTACAAAATTATATTGAATTAAAATTAAAACATTTACAGTTAGTTCAAGGATATAAGGATTTCTACGAAATTTATGATTTAAGATTAAGTATTTAGAGTAAATAAAAATCGTATTTCTTTTTTAAACTATTATAGTTTTATGAATTTTCTTATATCTTATGACATCTAAAGCTACACCGTAGATATAAAAGAGGATTACAATAACAATGTGATGTAATTATGGTTTATGTATTAGCTCGTATGATTTATTTTCTGTCGTCATAAAATTAATATTATTTCATTGGATATAGTTTTTAGTTTTAATTAAATTATATACTCGGATGCAGTAAAATTAGTTTTAACATTTTTTGGTTACAAATATTTTCAAAAATCTCAAGCTTAACCAAATTCCAAATTTTGTTTCTAATTTCAGTAACTATAGCAAGTAACTGTAACATACAAATTCTTTGAAATTGCAGGGACAAAGTTTGTACAACTTTATTATCTCTGTTGATATATCAGGTCGATAAAAAAGTTTCTGAGTTTTTCGCGGTTTTATAAACGAGCTTTCTCATAATTTTGGCCCGATCCTGAAATTCGCAAGACAAATGTTTGATAAATAAAAAATGTGAATTAAAAGTAAACAATGATTACTTTTTCATCAACTTTCTATAAAAATAAAAGGATAAAGGATACATGTATTTTGTAATAAATTATAACTATTTGTTTGTTCGGTGGTGCTATACTGTGTACTTACTGCTTCGGCAGCGGTATAGACATAATATAACACTGTATACAGAAGAAAGGATGCTGAGAGAACGAAATATAAATTGCACAGAGTATTTTTTTTTTTAGTTTTTGTTTATAGTGGTTAAGGATGTTATAGCACAGTTAAAATGTTAAAATTAAAAGATCTTCGCTCTTTTTGTTGTGTGTGTACACAATTTTAAATGACTTCTTCTGCCGCTGCTTATATTATGTAACACATTACACAAAATATAGCTAGCTACTATAGAACCAATACTCTCTATCTATCCGTGGTTTGGGTGCATATTTTTATCGATATGAGGGTATTAGTAGGTGGTTTATCGCTCCGGTATTCTTTTATTGACCGGAAGAAAAATGTGATTATATGAATTATTTCCGGAGATGGGCTAGTTTGATAAAATGATATGTAATTTATTTTCTCCTTTTAACTTTGACCATTGACCGTTCGGACATATTTTTATCATTTTGTAGGGCCCATATAGTACTGAAATAGAAAGATAATCAGACAAATTTACCTAGATATAAAAGCAAAAAGGAATTATAGAACATTTTTTAAATTTAAAGATTTAATGAAAACTTCATAAATCTCTCACGTTTTTATAAAACTAAGATTTGATAAAATAGACAATATTAATGTTACAATGTGTGGTACTGGTAATGCGAGGACTACCTAGTAAAAACATTTCAACAGCTTTAATTGCGACACTTAAAAGTATGTGTGACCAAACATCGAAGGCGAATATGATGTACTTGCAACGCGGTACTAAAGTTTCACAACGGAACCGGATGATGATACTGCAATGTGTACAACAAAACTCATGGAAGTCGTGCAACAATTAAAGGATCGATTCAACGGTTAGCCAACTGAATGTAACTATTTTTATAGTATCTGGGAATCAACAAGTGCGGACTACCAAACTTTGATAAATTTACTTGTCGCTGAGTCAGATTGAAAGAACAGAAGCGTTAACGGCCAAACTGAATTTTTCGAAAAAGAATTCTAATTCAAAAAACGGTCATTCATCGGAACAGAACAACAATGAAAAAGCTAAGGGCAGTAGTAGCAAAGTAATTATTTTCATTTTGGCCATTGGAAACGCGACTGAACACGCAGAGAATAAAAAGAACAATTCAGGCAACTAAACACAGAAAAATGTTTTAGACGACTCACGACGACGTGTTGGACTCAGGAACAAGTGATCATATGTGTCTTCGACGTAAATGGTTCTAGAACTTTGTAGACGTGTCATATAACGGTTGTAAATTCTGAAAAGATCATGGCTCGAGGAAAATGCGATATGTAAATGCTTGCAACCAACGGTGATTCATGGCTTCGTATAGACACATGGTGGATGTGCTGCATGTACTGGTAAATATATATGATTTTTTTATGTCGGGAAAGGTCATAGATGGTGGCAATCGATTACGATCGAACTGCGAACTACTGAAAAATTTAAACATTTATGTAGTGGAAGTTCGACGCGATAGGCTATTCCAAATGCTGTTCAAAGTTGATGAATCATCGGAGGTCAATGAGGCCATCGTAAATGTGGCATAATAAAAAAAAATCACTTCACACATGGCATGTTATGACTCGGACATCAGAACGTTGCACATGTAAAGAAATTTTTACGAAATAATGAAATCAATTTTGTGGGTAAGGATGTTACGTGTGGAACGTGCATCTACGGAAAGCATCATCGTGGAAATTATAAACTTCGTGAAGGGAAGTCATAGGAATGTGGAAAAGTTATTTATGCGGACGTTTGTGGGCCAACAATGCAAACGAACTCGATTGTATATTCGAGGTATTTTTTGCTTTTGACGGACAATTTTTTCTATTTTTGTTAAGTATATTTTTGGAAGCAAAAGCCGGAGATTGTAACAAACATCAGCTGTTTTATTTCAATGGCTTTATTTTAAATCTCATATTGCTTTGATATAATACACTCTTTGCATTGTTATTAAAACAATTGTCGAAGCCCTTTTGTTGATTTGACCGTTTGTTGATTTGAAAATGTGGGTCCGGTTTTAGGATCTTAAATCGGATAGTCCAATAAATATTTGAAACGATAGTATCAATGATAGAACCTCTGTTGTATCAAAAACTTGACCTAGTATTTTAAAAGATTATGTCATGGCTGCCAGGTTTTATACCGCTAGACAATTAATTTATTGCAATCCAATTTTTCAAATATTTCCCGATTGTATAAGGAAACTGGAGTCCTCATGAATTATTTTTAATTTTATGATGAAGCACATATTTGTAAAAAAGTAATTGCTGGATTTATTTGAATTTTAATTAATAAGTTTTACTTCAATTTTCCCTTTTTCATGCTACTTGTGAAGCTTTTGAAAATATAAGTTGTATATAATGTATATGGAAAACGCTTCGTGTTACATTTTTATTGTGTTTTCCATATCACAAGAGTAAAGCTATTTGTGCTTTTCATATTCTGTAGTACAAATTGAAGAGGTATATATACGTACAAAAAGTAAAATTGGAAAATAATTTTTTCTCAATTTCTGACATAAAATATAAAATAATAGAGCACAAGGTACGTTAATGTAATGAACTCCCAAATGCATGCGACGAGAACACCTACAATAAAATCGTTTACATTTTATTTGTTTATTTGTTGGTTGGTTCTTTTATGGAATAACAATTGTGTATTTGGATGACAATTTTCATTGTGTTTTATTGCAAAACGAATAAATTTTCTATTCAACAACAGACAGCGTTTTCTATGGCGTAACTATCACGACTCTTAATACAAAGCACAAGACAACATTTTTTTATCAACAGCAAACATTTAAATTCTAGTCTAGGTGCTAATACGAGTATATTGAAATAAAAATACTAAAGGCTTACACTTTGTTTGTACCGTATGAACCGAGAATTAGTTCACGGAACTGTAAAGTTAAATGGAGAAAATATGTTTGAAAAACTGTAATAAAAATTTACTAAAAAGTTTTAGGGGGGGGGGGGGACATTTTATCAGGCGATTAAATCGCCTACATTGTAGAACAAGTTCAAAATTAAATAGTTTAATTTCGAACTAATTCTCAAAGTAATTATATAAAAATATATAAGGACTGGCTCCATCAGCAATGGCTCCATCAAAATTGAATTTACCGAACCTTCTGGCCACTTTGCGGCAAGTGTAGCCATTCTTGATCATTGTCACAGCCCCGACCTCAGTGTGTTCCATATCGCTCATTTTGAATTAATAACTCTTTCGTTAAATTCTAATGGCGGATAAATTGATATAGATATATCAATATTCACATTTCACACAATATACAATTAATTCATATTAAATACTTACAACTAAAACAGTTAGATATCTGTTAATTAATTGTTGATAATTAAAATTTGGAATTAAAATATTGAAAAACACAACCGTAACATTAAAGATTTAAATATATAAACAAAAAATATTGCACCTTTTGTATTTTCTTAATGAATCGAGTGTTACTTGTGTTCCCCGAATTGTGCCGCTGTGTGTAGATCTGAAACGGATTATTGTCATGAGGTGCATAAGTAATTGAATCACATTGAATTGCTGTAATAATAACATTTCGGGAGATTACGATGCAAATGGTTAGTCCCAAGTACCCATATACATATATAAAAAGACGAATTTGAGAAATTTATTCAAAAAAAAAATATTATTATAAAAAAATTATCTCCTTGATTACGTCAGTTTTGATGTTAAATCCCACTAGAAACGTCATGATTGACCAAAATAATGTCAAAACACGAAAAAGATTACAAATCATTGGCGCTGATAGGACAATATACCTTTTCGTCAGGAGTAATTTTTTTATGCCGGATTCGAGTTCAGCTTGAAAAGCTAAATCTAGACTATCACACGCTAAATGTCGCAAATAAATGTAAACTTGTGTGAAATATCTAAGTTGAAGCCATTTAGTAATATTTTAACTATACGAGTTGAAATATGATGCTCCAAAATCAAAAGACCCTCTTGAATAATATATTTCCTTATACAAAAGACCATTATATAAAAGTACAATTAGAGTAGATAGATTAAGGTCTTTCAAAATCGGTTGTCGTTCCGAAAAACATTTTGCTGTGCATGAACTGATACTGCAAGATCATTATGTGACTTATCGTGAGATTGAGGCATCTTTGAGCAATAGTGGAACCAGCATACATTCAATATTGCTTGAACATTTGGCCGTGTCAAATGGTCGATAGAAATGCTCAAAAAATATGATCGCGGTGCTTCAAAACATGTCTATAACATTGTGGCGAAACCAAACAGCAGTCGACGGTATTGGTCTTCCAATATCAGCCAAATCCATCGACAGTTTCTAGTGACAAATCCGAGCTCTCACCTAACGTTATAAGCAAAGTTCGTTATGCCTTCCAATACGGAAATTTTCGAATTACTCATTTCTTTCTATTTTCTCGGTTGCGACGTTATCAATCCTAATTTTGTTGTTTTCGTTCAATCTTTCAGTACTGCTAATCTACCCGTTTAGGATTAACCTGTAGGCTTGTCACTCGCGAGATTTTGTGTTGGAGTTTTTTCTCCTTCCCACCTAATAACATCTTTCTCTACCATCAGGGAGACCTGCACAAATTTTGCTATTGACGAAACCCCCGTTATATGGATGAAAGTTACCACAGGTGGCCCCAGGATGATGTTTTGTCACCTCTCTTGTGATTATTGGTCATTGATGAATTATTTGTTAAACTGCACCAATCTGGCTTTACAGTCAAGAGCAATGCTAATGACTTAGTCGTTTTGGTTGCGGGTAAACACCTTAATGTACTATTTCTAACTTAATGTCACGTGCTCTTCAAGTTGTAGAAATGTGGTTGTTGAAATCGTAAAACATTTTGGTGTTACTTTAAACAGTAACAATTAGTGCTCGGTCTTCGACTCCTATACCTGTATTGTAGACAATTTTGATTCTGTTCACCTTGGCACGGCTTGCTCCGCTGGACATAGACAAATTTACAATTTATTTAATTCATCTGTACCAGAAATCAATATGGTTAATGACAAATTGCTACCAGAATTCTGCTCCGATTCTTGGTGGAGTTGCCAGTGTTTTTCTCCGATGACTCTCACTCTGAATTTGATACACGTTCACTACTGGAATTCATTGAGCCTGAACCGGCTGCACCCTTGATCTTTTATAATGGTAAGAAAGCTATTTAGAACTACACTCATTGGCTTGCTGTACAGCTCGACTTGTCCACAACGCTTTTCATTTGTGAACCTAACCTGAGATCGCAAAATACACTTTATCTTTGAATAAAGAACAGCTAGGACTTTCATGACAATTTTGAAAGGTTGGCCAGGTCTCACTTTTTTAAAGATTCGCTTAACCCAGATCATGTATCTAACTTAACGTGCCCTTAAGACCATCTAGCATCCCTACAAAAGGTGGGAAGTTCCAGATTTTCTTCAAAACATCCAAGAAGGGTGAGTTCTGGGTATTGTAGACCAACGACCGATTGTCCAATGGTCACGTCCTAGTGGCTTCTGTCCATGAGTAGCGTTAAAGCGTGTTCATTGAAGACGTTGTTAAAGAGGACCTGCCCCATATGACGGACAATTTCTTCGTCATTTAGAACCATCGCTAGGTAGTATTGTCCTAAAGGCTGTTGTCTCGAACTTTAGCTTTAAATTAACACTACTGCCGAGGGTCTAGTAACCGTCAAACTTTTTAAACTTGATTTTAAAGTTGAACAATTACGTGTACATTTTTCTAGCGTTAAAATAATTTGACCATTCACAACAAACCTGAATGTACAATTAATTTAGAATTAAATTTCAGGTATCTCTTGTACAGTATCCAGCCGTTAATAATTTGTAAGAAGTAACATCAATTTATTTTGTAAATTGAAAATTTGAAGCTATTAGAAGAAATAGAAAAATTAATCTTTTATTTTTACAAACCATAAATTTTATAACCAAAACCCTTATGTGTTGGTTTGTTTGGGTGGTACCTCCAAATTTTATTTTGCTGGTACACATACAGCACCACATAGCTGCGACCCTGATCATATATTTATGTCAAGTATGTATCATACTTAGTGAACATTACTACTACATTACTGCGTATAGGAGCTACGTAGCATTAATCTTATTAAATGATGCAAATTGATCATTGAAAGTGACGTACCGACACAGATTAATCAACGTCACATTAAAGTTGTACTGGTACGAGTATAATGCAAGGATGAATACCTGACGTATTTTCACAGCATGGTATTTTATCATTTTGATTGTACCAAACAGGAAAAGTGGTAAATGTTAATTTTTCCACTGCTAAAACTGAATTACAATTCTCTATTCGCAAATGTCATATGTTCTGATGATTCATTTTATAATTTCTTAGTCATTTAACAGAAGAAGGATACGATGAAAAATGGTATCTTATTTGTATTCATATTTTATCCTTAAGGAGAACGACACGATGATATAGAGAGAAATAAATAAAATAAAATTATGGTTCTTAGAATTCTTGCTGTTGTTGTAAACTGTCGAATAGACTGAATGAAAATAGAAATGTCATCTTTACCATGTAAAGGAACAGATTTCTAACGACAATGAAAAGAATTTTTGTGTTAGGAGGGATAAGGAAGGGTGCGAGATTCTTTCTTTACGGGGAATTGATTTCGTGTAGTTAGATAATAAAAAGGCATTATTATTAAAGTTGATATGTCGTGCGGTGTCATTAATTTTTTGTATTTTATGTTACAGGGTCGCGAAAGGATTTCCCGATTTACGTACATGTTTACTGCATCAAAAATTTCAAATGCTTAATATTTGTATGGAACGAAGACGGGTCCGGGAAACGGGGTTACCATTTAAACAAATGCAAGAAGAAGAACGTAAATCGGATGAGGATGACGAATTTTACGATTGTTCGGATGGTGAAGAGCGAGAGAAAAAGGCCGAAACAAATGAACCAATACAACCGGATGGTCGACTACATCGAATGGAAAACCGAACTCTGGTCGATTCGGACGAACCTCTTTATATACCGTTTACACAAGATCCTGTACCAAAAACGGAAGATCAACTGGAAGATGATGCTAAAGTTATGTTGGAATTAGGGCCAGGAAGCGAGCTTCATGCTCAAATGATGAGCGCATCTCTGCTATCAGATATGGAAAGTTTTAAAGCCGCCAATCCGACCGCCAAAATTGAAGACTTTATTCGATGGTACAGTCCAAATGATTGGATTGAAGATCCGGCGGGTGAAGAAAAAGGCCAATTAAGCTTTCGTATGAAAATTCCAGGTAACATTTGGCAAACAGTTTGGAGCCAAGCGAAACCAGTGTCAGCACGAAGACAAAAACGTCTTTTCGACGATGCCAAAGAAGCCGAAAAGGTTTTACATTTTTTCGAATCTCGAAATATTGGCCAAATTATTCAGCTAACCCTCGCCGCGTTATTCCACTCGGCCATCAACATCGTCAAACAAGAATTTCAAAATGAAGATTTCGATTCAGTTGACGTAAAAGAAATAATTGATAAGTTAGTAGCGACGTGTTGTAAACTATCACGAGAGAATTGGTTCAACGAGTCGAACCATATAAAAGGCAACTCTCTCTATAAATGGGAAAAACTTTTAGATGATATTAAATCAGCCGAGTATATGACCCAACAATTGCGATCGATTAAATTAAAATTATTTCCCAATTCTAAAATTCTGAACGACGAGGAAATCCGAACAATATCTGCATTACTCAAAGGATACGAGGTCGATTTGAAAGAAATTAAGGAAAATACTGTTGGGTTTAATGTGCTGCAAATGTTTACCGAGGCGAAAATTATTCAAAGTGAACAAGGGCTGGACACGTCAGAGTCGTCCAATATCGAATATGTACGTATTAGTATTACCTGATCTCAAGTAACATTACGTTTTTTACTAAACACTAAATTTGATTTTTTTTAAAGTGCCTCCCAAAACCCATTGAGAAGCAGTACACATTTCGAGTGAATGGTAAAACTGTAAACAAAGGAATGGGTGGGCCACAATTTTTGAGGTAAGAAATTCTCATTGTAAGTTTAGTATCATCAACATTTTAATGCTTTAAAATTTTTCATTTTAGGGCAATGTTGGCACAAAACGAATTTCGACTATGCGGGGCATTCTCAAAAGACACGACATTTTATTAAACATTTTTTCTAATTTATTAAACCGCGCTTGTTAAAAATTTTGTATTTGAGGTTTTGGGTATTAATTTGCATTACTAACCGTTTAAACAAAATAAAAATATAATAATAACTAACCTAATGATGAAGTATTTCTTCATTTTTCTCGGTATGATTTAACTTCAGCCATTGAATGAATCGATGAATAAAACGGTGAATCACTTAATATGTGAGCGACTTGGTAAATATTGAATCCTATTAAACATTCGGGGTTCCACGAAATATGCCGCAGGGAGCAATCTAACAAACTAAAGCAAGGAAGCCGGACAATGGAGAGAAAATATTGATTTGGAACAAACTCGATCGTTCCAAACTTTTTGAAAACAAAAACAATATAAGAAGTTATGTTCCACTTAGAGACAATTTTGCATTTACCCCTCTCTTTAAACCATGGGAAGTAGAAGATCTTCGAAGGTAATTAATTTGTTTAAAGGTGCAATATGTAGCAAGTAAAAAGACAGACCATTCAGTCCGTCAGATCTTAAGTTGCACTTTATTTGCATCAGTTGCATTACAGATCGTCTCGCCTGAGAAAATATGAACATTTTTCATTTAATTGTAACGAAATGTTTCCAAACTTTCACTAATCGAAAACCCTAACGGAAATGGTATAAAAAAGGTTAAATTTAATATCTTACGAAAACTGTGTATTCATCGGTCGTGCATTTTCAAGTTACCTACACATTGTAGCGAACGTCATGTAACGGCCAGTCGCCTATTTTATTTTTTGGTTGCTGATTACAACACTAATTTCCAATATTATATCTGTGGCGATTCAACAAAACCGCTTATCTATTTTTTAGCTACGTTTCAGGGCTAAACTTCTTAACAAGAGACTGAGAGTCTCTATTTTTTTTAATTGTGGTATACATTTATAACACACTTTTCTTTGCGGATGAAAGTTCTCTCTAATCTCAATTTACCGGTAATTTTACAAGAAAAAAAGTAAAAAATAGTTTTGTAAAATAATCCCGTTACTTTTTCGCGTTTTTGTTTTTGTTTACATAAATTTTTAAACAGAGCCTGTTAGTCTCTGCTTATTTAATATAAATTAAAGATAAATGAAATAATAAGGTGCAACAAACTAATAGTGGATGCATAATTGTTTTGAATAGCGAGTGTTTTAATTCAATCTATATCATTTAGTGAATTGAGTGGTGGAATTCGTTGCGTGTGCAAGTTGAAGTTTGTTTGTTCATTTTATTGTTATTGTGCTGGTAAGTAATTTCATTTGTGTATTTTATATTATATTTATGTCATATTATATTTATTTGTTTCATGTATTACAGAAAATGTCAAACCGAGCGCTAACTATAGCTGAAATTTTAGACGAAAGTGATGAAGAGGATGCAATCGCTATTGCATAACCTAAAAATGATTTGAACGTGCATGTGAGTGATTCCGAAGAGGAAATTATTTTCGAGGCCTCTGAAGTTGAGGATGAAATAGACCACTTTGATGCTGAAGATGAATTATCAGTTCCTGCTCCTGATGCCTTGCAGAGCTCGTTGCTAATTTATTCAGTACATGCCAACTAAACCGGATAAGTACGGCATAAAAATTTGGTGGATTTGCGATTCCAAAACTGCATATCCACTAATGGGCATACCATATACAGGCAAGGAAGGCAATACCAGACGGTTGGTTTAGCGCAAAATATTGTTGAACGTTTGTGCATGCCATTTTTTCGAACACATCTGAATATAACAATGGATAACTACTTTACCAGTCTTAAATTGGCAGAAAGGTTATTATCGAATGGATTAACTAAAATTTCTACCAAATAAAACGAGAGAGACAGGATCAACATTATGTGAATTCAAAAAGGCATTTACAATAGCATCACATGTTCCTAAACCTGGGAAGGCTGTTTTATTTTTATCATCTATCCACCACAATGCCGAAATTATAGTTGAAAGCGATAAAAAACCAATATCAGCTATAAATAAATATAAAATTTTCATTTTTTATGAATCTTCTAGGTATATCAAATATCGCAGCATACGTTATATGGTGCAAACAAATTCCTAATTGGAATTCAAAAAAATCAAATAAAAGAAATTTGTTTCTAAAGGTCTTGGTGAGGACTTAATTACACCATTGATAACGGGCGAATAATCCAAAACCATTGAAACGGGCCAATAATCCAAAACTTCAAACCAGGAGTCGCCAAGCAATATCGAAAGTATTGAGACATGTACAAGACATCGGCAACGAAGTTGCGGGACCAAGTTCGTCAAATGATACTACCAAGCGTCGGAGATGCCACTTATATCCATATGCGAAATCAAGAATGCAAAAACAATCTTGCGGAACCTGCCAAAATAGCGTATGCAATCAGCATTCAACATCAACTCGTCAATGTCTTCAATGTATCGAGAAGTGAATTATCCTAAATGTACTTGGAAAAAAGGTTTTTATTTTAATTTTATTGATTTTTAATAAATGAATTGCTTTAAAATATATTACACATTTACTTTTTAATTAAAACCTAATATTTACAGGCAGTTACATTATAGAGACTGAGAAGCTCTTGTTAAGAAGATTCGTTATAAAATATGTTAAGAGGTTTAGGGTTAAACTGCGTTTATTAAAAAAGACGTAGGTATATAGTATCTTGATAATTATGATATTCACGTCGATTATAGAACTCGCGGGAGCGAATCGAATGCGGATTGGAAAATGTATATAAATAAAATGGAAAACAATTGTTCGTAATCAAAGTAGCCAAGAAAATTTGTATTGATCCATACAAATCGTTTTTTATGATTCCCCGTACAGATAGTCACAAAATTAAAGGCACAAGCAGTTTTACTTATAGAAAAGTTATACATTTTATTGAAACTGCATGTACAATTAAATTTTTTTAGTTTTTATTAATTTTAAGTTCATAACAAGTAATACAGCCGAAAATTCATATCGAAAAGTTCAATTTCTTAAAAGTACAATAACATTAATTATAAAGATCCAAAAATAATTGACGCAAAATTAAAAGCACAACCATATAATTTTGTTTTTTAGAAACATGATTAAACTTAATATCTAGTCGCATACCCCTTTGCATCAATCACTGCCTGTAGTCGTCTCGGCATACTTTCAACCAATTTTTCGGTGATAACGGGACTAGTAAGCCATTCCTTAGCAATATTAAGCATATTAAAAATCATCTGAAGGTCAAAATATAATCAATGTTTAGTTCGTTAAAGTGTTGTGCCTTCAATTTTGTGACAATGTACAAACGCAATAAAAAATTGCGAATCTAAATCAAATTTTACTTTACTAATTTATGAAAATCCATAGAAATTTCTATGATACTATGACACAAAGTACTTATATAAGTACTTTGTGACTATGATTTAAAGTTTTGTTTTATGTTTTTTTTATATGCAATTTTCAATCCGCAATCGCTTCGCTCCCGCGAGTTCTATAATCGATGTGATTATGTTTATTCTAATCAGAGTGGATTTAAGTAATACCTTGACTTCTTCCACCCTGAACACCACCGAAATAACTGGTATGAATATCGATTAGAACATGGTCACTATTAAAGTGCAAAGAACGGCCTGTATGCTTATAAGCGGGGCGCTTAGGGCAACACCTACACGCACTTTAGAGGTTATGTTTTACCTTATTCCAATCGAATTTTTTTGGTAAACAGATGGCAGCCAATATGGCTACGAGGCTCTCGGCTGTCTCTCAGTGGAAGTGTCCAGGCGGCACACGGTGTTAGTTAGATCGCTAAGGTAGGCCACACACGTACAGTTTTAACTGTACAGTTAAAACTGCAATTTAAAACTGTACGTGTGTGGGTATTTTAGTTCAGTTAACTCAACTGTACAGTTTAACTGAGAACTTTAAAATTTTTATAATTTAAACTGAACCGATTAACTGAACGAACGTGTGTGTGGGTTTAACTGCACAGTTCTCAGTTTTGTGTCGAAACTTCATACACTTCAGAAATCGTTCCGCTCATTCAAATCCATGATAATAACTGAAGGATTAGACTGAACGTGTGTGTGCATCTCAGTTCACACTTAAAACAGACAGTTATAACTACACAGTTAAAACTGTACGTGGGTGGCCGGCCTCGATATTTAAATTGTGTCTGTCTACGGTATAAGGAAAGAACTGGCGAATCTAGATTATATTAAATTATTATTAAAAACAGTAACAATTCAAATTTAAAACAGTAACCGAGGGTCAATAGTTTTCCAATAATATACTATTTAACAATAGTTCTGTAGACCGTTACTTTGAAAATTTATAAAAATATTAAAACTGTGTACAGTGCCATCTATCAACCGTGTTTTAAATTTAAATGCACTGTCAATCGCCACAAACATTTGCGCTTCCATATACAATTTAGTTCTTTGAGAAATTTTTGTTTTGCTTTTTTGACCTACGCAAATGTCAGGTTTTTCCATCAGATTCTGCCGAAATTTCTTGAACAAATATTCGACTGCTTGCAAAATGACTACAAAGAAAGTAGCTGTTATATTGCCACCTGGAGCTGAAGAGATGGAGTATGTGATCATAGTGGACGTCTTGCGTCGTGGTGGTGTAAGTTTCACTATATTTTAGATAATTTCGTTTCTTAACAGTATAACCTATAATTGTTCGATAGGTCGAAGTTCATGGTGTCGGCTTGCACGGTACAGAACCCGTGAAATGCTCAAGAGATGTTTGGATAGTGCCCGACACTGATTTATCTTCTATAAGCTCGGTAATTATAATTACGCCAACATACATTCATAAGGGAATTATGATAACGGTGATTTACAATAAATTATAGGACACCTATGATGGCATCGTACTACCCGGCGGGTTAGGTGGGTCAAACGCTATGATTGAATCAAAAGAGCTTGGAAAATTATTAAAAGAATTCGAGACCAAAGGTAAAATTGTAGCAGCTATTTGCGCAGCACCAACTGCTCTTGCAGCTCACTCAATTGCCTTAGGGAAAAAAATCACATCATTTCCAGGTATGAAGGATAAATTGGTAGATAAATACGACTATGATGATGAATCCATTATTGTACAAGACGGGCAACTTGTTACAAGCCGAGGTCCAGGAACTGCACAACAGTTTGGTTTAAAATTAGTACAGGTCTTCGTCGACGAGGAGAAGGCCAAGCAGGTCGCAAAAGGAATGCTGATGCAACATTAAGCCCGTTAGTATGTTTTAATAATAAATTGCGAATTTCTAAAATGTTTGATTTTTAAATGGGATCTTTAATAATCACGTTGGGAGATGGCGCCATGTACTGTATACATTTGGGCGAACTATTCATTTGCAGATAGTTTTGAAGATATTTCACAGATGTCGATGTTTATGTTAATTGAATAAACCGCATTTAGGTTGCATAAATTATACCGTTTTTCACAGATTATTACTACACTCTCAAATCGACCGACTTAGGAAATATTTTGAAATTTGAACGTTGCATGCATCTAATGACCTCATTACGCAATTTTCTAAATTGCTTTAAATTTAATCGAGTTTTACTTAATCAGGTCAAATTAAATGCACTATACATACATAACATCGATTTCCTCGTGCTTTAATCAGTTTTGACTCAAAACCAAAAAGATGAAGTTGATTAAAAATCATGGAAAATGCCAAGTAAATTTTCCAATCTTGAATACGGGTAAGGTGCACACTTAATACATTTAAAACATTCAAGGGATCTTTTTAACATCAATTGATTCATTATCAGTTTAATTTTCTATTTATTTAACAAAATTTGTATCGGATTCCATTATCCGTCGTCTTAAATTCGTCGCTCATCGCGTCTTATTATTAAGTCTTATCTCGAATTAGTTCTTCTCGCAGAGCGTTTTTGTTGGTAATATATTCGCTTGCAATTTTTCTTCATTTTAGTCTTGAATTAAATATGAAAGAAACTTGTAGCACGAATAGTTTAAGTAGAATAGAATATGAAGCCGAGCAAGGTAAACAAAAATATTCCGTGAAGCTGGTTAATAATTTTGGAGTTCTGCTCTTAAAGAAAACTCAAAACAACGTAATCGCCTTATCAGTATTTGAACAAAACTTTAGAAATATTTATGTTTGTCTCAGTATCATAATAAATTAAGCAATTACATGAGTAAATGGAAGATTATGATGAGAGAAAGTGGGAGAACGTGATTTACACCTGTGTTCTTTGTACTCGTTTCAGAAACTCTAATACTCGATAAACTCGACCAACGTAATTATTTGTCGACAAATGGAAATTCAATAGAATTTCAAAATGTGGCGTCAATCAAATATCCGCGGGCCGTTATATTTGTATTGATATCGAAATTATTTGAAGCGTTTGCCGCAAATGGGGTTCGAAGTAAGTAGATTTTGAATTAATTCTTTAGATAATCTGGCACATTATTTATTTTAGCGATTCTGGCACTTTTCCTACGCGATTCGTTCTGTTTTACAGAAAATAATGCCACAGTGGTATTGCACATTTTTAACTTTTTTGGTCAGTTTTGTCCGATTTTTGGTGCAATATTGGCCGATAATTATTTAGGAAATGCAAAGTAAGTAATAATCCTATAATCCTAGGTAAGGTAATTTGACCCATAATCTAATTCAATTTTTAATTTCAGGACAGTATTTTATTTTTTCTTTATTTATGGCCTAGGTTATCTAGGAATCATTTTATTAATGTTTGACTTTTATATACTTCCTGTGAGGCCACTACTCATCGCTTCGCTGGTGTTAATTTCAATTGGAAATGGAAGTATCCGAGCGTGCGTTACAACCCTGGGTGGATTACAATTCAAACGGCCTGAACAAGAAAAATCTCTGGAAAATTATTTCTCTTACTACTATTTCGTGTATTACATCGGAATTTTACTGGGCAAAATTTTGCCACCGGCCTTACGAAGTATCTCACCAACATACGAATACTGTTTTACAACTGCCAAAACATACTCATTATCGTACGTTGGGATCGGAATTGGATTTATGTTGTCTTGGGGTAAGTATGACCTACGTAATTCATAATTATGTATTCACATAAATTGTCGTATCATTTAAGTATTCTTTCTGATCGGACTGAAATTCTATCGGCGCGAATATCCAAACCATTCCAATATATTCATGAAAGTCCTAGATTGCATACAATACGGGATTGGGTTTAGGTTGCGTGGCAATGAAGCACCAGGATGGATAGATGGATCTATCGGGCGATATAATGAAACTTTCGTCAAGGATGTTAAAACTCTATTAAATGTAAATCATGGTATCTAGTCCAAGTAAAATTTTAATTGCTATTATTTTGTAGATTATAAAACTGTTTCTGCCACTCTCGATTTACTGGTCATTGTTGGCACAGCAAGATTCGAGTTGGACATTTCAAGCGTCGCAAATGAATACAACGTTATTTGGAATTTATATTGAGCCTGATCAAATCAAATCAATCGGACCAATTCTTTTTCTCATTCTAATTCCAACTTGGGATAAAATATGTCGACCACTTTTAGAGAAATGCAACATCACCATTTCCCCATTTTGTTGTATAACTATCGGAGGTCTCTCGGCCGTTACATCATTTGTATGTGCCGGCCTACTTCAAACTCTAATCGACAATAGCCTTAAACACAACATCAAGATATCAGCAATTGGCCAACTACCACAATTTATATTTCTTATGCTCGGTGAAGTATTCCTATCAATACCGGGGCTTCAATTTGTGTACACAGAAGCGCCGAACTACATGAAATCTCTCTTGACCGCATTTTGGTTTCTAAACAATGCGATCGGGAACCTAATTGTAATCGTAATCACAGAGTTTGGTTTTATAAATCAACAGATATGGGAATTTTATGCATACGGCGCACTTATGCTTATCGGTACCGTTGTGTTTATATTCTATTCGATTGATTACGAAATAAAGACGACAAGACAAAGACCTAGTGTGATCATGACAAAATACGAGAGCTGTGAAAATGTTTACGTTTAATTGACAATAAAATTACATAATTCATAATTTATTTTAAAATACGAGTCTTTGGTTTCAGTCTGGCGGCACAGGAACGTATGTAAACCTATGATAATATTTTGAAAAGATACTCAACTTCTAGATGAGCATCTTCTGGCAAATCGGTACAGTGAATAGCGTTAAGGACTTTTGTTTTACCGAATTTTGCACGAATTGTTTTTTGACGGATCTTTTGCCCTACTTCCGGATCAACAGGGCCACATAGCTGCCGGAATGTTGAATGGGCATCAATATCTGGACTATTCGATGATATTTCCAATGCCAAGCTAGGTCCGTTCGCTAGGGCTATTGTCATCTGAACATATTCGGGCACAACGGTTTTGTACACCTCCAAGAATTCCTCACAATTTATACGATCCATGTAGATCATTTTTAGTGCGGTTATCGTTAGACCGGAGTCTAATATCATTGAAATTATGTCACCTGCTTTCCCTTCTTTTACAGCATGCGGTTTAATAATTCCGAGCGTACAGTTGCCATACTGTTCCGTGGTTGGCATTTTTTGCTTGCGAAAAAAGAAATCGATTTCCCGTCTTATATCGTCTCGCGTTTCAGAACAATGAATAGCATTTTTAACATTGTCTATACCGTATTGAGCACGAATGCTTTGTGGTTCCGAAACTCGCGCCTCTTTTGAATCAACAGGACCACACAATTTCGTTAATCTCTCGAAAGCATCGTCTGCAATTAGCTCCATAGCTAAAATCGGGCCTGAGGTTATATTCTCCAACAAAAACGGAAGTACCGCTTGTCCGGCCAATTTTTCATAGAATGTGACAGCTTGAGATTCTGTCAGCTTCACCATAATGCATTGATTGATTTTCAAATCATTTTGGGACAGGATTCGAATTATTTCACCCATTTTTGGCATTGCCTCTGGTTTTATGATGGCAAAAGTGACACTTCTTTTACCGCCGACCTTTTCTCGTGTTGCCGAATCGGCGTAGTCTAAAATATCAATCTGTCGTCCAAAAATTTTCAGCTTAGCTCCAATATAGAAATCTGATTCGGAAATGCCCTCAATACGGGTTCGACGCAGAAATGTTTTCCGAGTTTTATGATCAAACTAAGAATATGATTGTAATTATTCAGAAGTAAGCTAAGATACTAATATAAGGGTGGTTCCTTACCAGTTCAACAGATTTATCCTCGGGAAAGAAGTACAAGTAAAGTGGACGGTTCATCGATGCCTCCACTTGATACCATTCCGCTAGAAATATATATCGCTCCATGTGACTGAATTTCTAGAATCGGAAGCATATTATTAAATTTATTTCAAAAAATTACAAAAAAAACTACTACCGTTTCAATAAAAAATAAAATTTTAAAAAAATCGCAGGCCAGCTGTTTTAAATTGTCAAAAAATTAAGTTTACATTGTGGTGTCATGGAAACTGGTATACGTACTCATGGTATGGGAACAAGTTCTATCATATTGTCGAAAACCAAAACATCGAAAATTGTTTTTTTTTTCTAAAAAACATGGCGATCAAGTTAGTCTTGGGGTGGTATTTTCTCAGAATTCCTTTAGGTCTATTTCTAGAGCTACATATTCAATTTAATTGAAAAGTGAATAAATTAAAATTGAATAAGAGATGGCGCCCTCGACGCTGTTATAAAATAGAACAGATTTATGGAGGGGATGAAGAAATTGACAGCTTTGACATTGAGCAATGAGCTTGCATCTCACGCAACGAATGGTGTTGTAGTTTTCTCCTTATAAAAACAATGCATGGTTTTGTTTTCAATGTTATTTAATGTTTTGCTCTTGTGTATATATAGTTAAAATAATCGTTTAAATTGATTGAAATATAATTAATCAATAATTAAATTATGACAAATTCTAATGCAAGTTCGGACCAACAAAGTCCAAGGTAAAATGTGTTTGGAAGTGATTTTTTTTATTTTGTGGCTGATGATTTTTCTTCCACAGTAAACCAGGTACTGGTATTAAGTTTGTTGCATTTGGGAATGTGCTGTTGGATTTATCGGTCCAGACAACTGATAATGAGGTGTTGAAAAAATTTGAGCTGAGCAAAGATGATCAAGCGGAGGTACCAATTGCGAAGCTGCACAGTATTGTTGAAGAAGCGTTGGAGCGGTAAGTAATAGTTGCTTCTTTGTTTGATTGGAATCTATGGTTACCTGTTGTTGATTTATTGGTATTTCTGTGGAATATGTATATGTAATTTATATCCAAGAGTCCATGGAAAATATGGGAAAATCCAATTTCCTTCAACTCTGACCTCTTTCTTCACTATGAAGGTCATGTTCCCTATGCCGAAACATTTACCTAGGTATTAGGTAACCATTACCTATATTCGAAATCATAATTTGTTTACATATTTATGTGAAGTAATACAGTGGTGATAGATAACCGCGATAACGATTTGTTTTGTAATAAAACTTAAAACTTGACGCTTCACGTTTTAAAGGTGCACGTATTTTAGTGACGTTGTGTAGAGTCAGTGTACTTCTTAAAACATTTGATTACTCAGCTATCTAATATAATAATTGCGTATTTTATGATTACATACACAGTTTGTTTTTAAATTTATTGTACTTTTAAAACCATTAATTGAAATCAAACCATGAATAAACTCGTTCACATTTTATGGGTATGATGCATATCTATTTCTACTACGTACGTATTTAGAATTCCCTTGATAATTATAAAACATGCCTACTGTCAGACCTGCAACATTTGCCCACCTTTATCTCGTGTAATTAATTTAAAATTTTATTCTGCCTGTTCTTCCCTTCTCAATCAGTTAGTAACATGATGACCAAGTGGTCATAAACATAACGTTTCAGTTTAATATATTTTGCCTTTATAAGATGGAATGGGTGTTAGATTAGACAGTTAGCTGAGGTTATCGAAATTCATTAGATTGCTGTGTAGATGTTTGTTTGAGTTAGACGACACTAGTTTAATCTAAAATCTTTAAAATGCTGAATTGTGATGAAATCATCACTAAATATCAGTCACTTGTCAAGGCTTCATTTTTATTTCTATTATCATATTTGATACTGTATACTTATTTCCAACTCTACTAATCTAATGTTACTTCTTCTTTGATTGCCTAAACAAGAAATGATAAATTGTATGGTGGTATTATTTAAACGCATTCAAATATCGAATCTCTTTGGAATTTTTCGAATTGGACCGCTGAATAGCAATAATATTTTCTATTAGAAACACAGCCCATATCCTAATATTACCAACGAAATTCTTAACGGTTTTCTCATTATACTGCAGGTCATATTGTTTGCCTTTGGAATGCTTCAAGTATTTGTACAAGACTGTACTGTACAATGTTGATATTTAATTCAGATGCCTTTTGCCGCAAAACCAAAACGATAACACGAGTAAAGATTTTACTGTTGAAACCATCTTGTTTCATCCTATTTGGCGATTTGAATTTCAAGTGGAACTATTTCGTTCTCGTCCCATAATAATGGGTTTCATTGATTAAATAATCAGAGCAGACAAAATCAATTATTTTTCTGCAACTTTTTAGCTGATCGCATGCAAGTTTATGTGATGGCCCATCAGTAAATTTCCGGCTACTTAGTTTTTGATGGCTTTTTGGAAACTTATTGACCCTTATTAAAAGACTGTTTAGAATTAACTGAGCACTGAAAATCTTGTGAAATCTCCACCGTAGGGTGATTTTAAATCTTCTAGTAATAAGGCCTACTGGCTTTATTTGTTTATTGGTAATTTGCTGGGTGGTAAATGCTCGGAGATTTGTGGGATTATAAGTTCAGCAAAGTTAGCATGAATATTTTTTCAACATGTTTTAACAAATTTCGTGGAACGTTGAACCGAGGTTTCGTTATGACTTTTATATCTATATCGGATCATGCGATTTTCGGGATCTTATTGAGGTTAAAACAGTTCCTCCTTCAAACGGTGTTTTATTATTTATCTTCACTACGTCTTGTCCATGTCCCTTCTTATACAAAATATTAACTCTGTCGGTTCTTCTCTTCTTCTATTAATTTTTCGATTTCAGATTTTGCGTGTTTTTTTACTTTAATCTTACCCGAGAATTAGACTCTAAATTGCCTATGTAAAATTAAGTTTATTATATAAGCCTGCCAAGATGACAACCGTTAATATCAGCCAATATGCATACTTCAATTTAAGATTACCGCTGTTGATTACCCAATTTAATGTCATACCCTTTGTACTAAAGCCTTATAATAAAACCATTTCGAATACTTTACAGATACGGTAATGTAAAATACAACCCCGGTGGATCAGCTTTAAATACCTGCCGAATTATGAAAGCCCTCGGCGAAGAGGATATACTATTCTTCGGTTCCGTTGGTGATGACGAAAATGGTATGATACTGAAAAACATATTACAACAAAACCGTATGGACAATTGGTAAGTCTTTTGGATTTGGCTTCCGGGTTTTAACCAGTTGCATTACATAAAGTGCATTTTATATTTTAGTTTACAAACTCTGGAAAATCAAAATACCGGCACTTGTATATGTCTCATACGAGGAACAACACGTTCGCTAATCGCCAATATCGGTGCAGCACTTAACTTTCAAAAGGAACATCTAATCAAAATGGATAAAAAACTTGAGTTTAGCCGTGAGTCACCAGAAAACCTCGCAATACAAAAACCACAAATTTACTACATTGAAGGGTATTTTATTCCGAAAAAATTTGAGTTATGCAAGTATATCTATGAGACGTATTGCCAAATGAAACATAATTTGCTCGCTATAAATCTGAATGCTTCGTACGTGTGTAACGAGTTCCCGAACGAAATCAAATATTTGGTTGCACATGCTGATATAGTGATTTCAAACGTATGGGAAATGTCGGCGCTTACAAAAATATGCGATTTTGATACAAACACAGAAACAGTAAAATATTTTTTTACAAAATATCCGCGAACCGATCGTCAGAAATTATTTATTATTACACATGGAGCGGATAATGTACAGACCTATATCGGCACTAAATCGGAATTGCAACACGAACAGTATAAGGTATTACCGGTGCCTAAAGATGAAATTGTTGATACAACAGGGGCTGGAGATTCGTTTGTTGCCGGATTTTTGTATGCTTATTTTGGTAAAAAGTCACTTGCCGAATGTGTGGCACTCGGTAGTGATACTGCAGCTAAGGTGATTCGACAGGTCGGCGTGGTGCTACCAAAGAATAACTAAATTTTGAACCTAATATACGCCGTACTTATATTCGAATCAGGTACCTTAATTTTTATTTTAGAATCTTATTATGTGTGTACAATTATTAATTAGGTAGATCTTTTTATAAGTCTCATCAAAGATTTGTAAATTTATAAATATTTTTTTGTACTTAGTAATTACATGTTATAGTTATTAAAAGGTGATAATTTTTATTGAAATGCTATTATTTATTTATTTATTTTTATTGAATAAAAACGTTAAGAGGAATGATTCCTTTGTTTCAGTTTTCTAATTCTGTTTATGGTTTCCGTTAAAAATAGATTTAATTTTATTTTTGGAATTTTAAATTACTACAAGCAACTGAAGTTATTTTTGTATTTATCATACTTTTCTTAGAAGTAGACTGTGTTGTAAATGTAAATACAGAGCTGCTACCCTTCAATAAACTGTTTGTCTCTTAAGGTTAAATAAGATTTAGTTTAAAAATAAGATAAAATGTTATCAATGGTATTCTAACTCAGGTCCAGGGTCCTCACGACTTTTTGACTAGTTAGTAATTGTCGGGGAGTTCGAATTGTTTCTGTTATTCTCATTTTTCTTGGTCAGCTTGGTTAACTACCTCTAACTTTCCCTTCGCAATTTGTTGAAAATAATTTCCAACAAAAAATATATAAGGAAAGATGGTAATTGCCGTGAATTGCGGTCACCAAGTGCATCTAATTACTTTATTTTTAAAATTATTTTTTCGGGTCCCCCAAAATTTTAACCAATACCTGAGCACCGCTACCATTAATATTGAAAATTATACATTGCACCAATCCAACTAATGATATGAAATATTGTACGAATTTCAAGTTTGGCTTTTCCTAAAGAAGAAATTTCCAGTCCCCAAGGATTCACGATTTAGAACACACGTAGCACAATATAAATCTCTCGTCCAAAGACCGATTACTTTTAGATAGACAAAAGTATCTCAAAAACATGTCCTCTACTCGTTTCTACGCTACACTTGTGCCAAAACATGATTACCAAGGAAATAATTTGTTCACTAATTCGGAATTCATATTTATACAGTTAAACTAATAAACAAACGTACATCTTCTTTAATTTTCAATCACAAGAGTGGCGGCTTAGAAAATCCCATCAGTTTTGGCTGGACCCTTCGACGCGGTTACTGCTCAACATACCCGTGTGATAATGAAATCGGTTATAATACACTCGACTCTATGCTAAAAAATAAATTTACAGGCCAATCAAGTCTTGGATACACGTGAAAAACTGATTTTTGGGCAATAATTCATAACAGCCAGGAAGAAGGACTAAAACTTCCCATCGACGTGCATATCCACACTAGAGTAACTTGTATCCGGTAACTTCTTCGTGTCTTTCTCCTTTATATTTATAAAATTTATTTATTTTATAGGCAAAGAGGAAAGAACCGAAGAAGTTACCGTAGTATGGATATGCACATCAAGAATGCTTTTTAACTCTAAACCGGACCTGGGTAATAGCCTGGACAGACTGAGGTTAAACTAGATAAACTGGTTTAGCAAAATTCGATCAAGTAATTTAGGAAATACATTTAAAATAAGTTCGCCACACTATGACAAACTTGAAAAGTCACTAGTAAACTCGTTTTTTCCTTAGAGTACTTGATACAATTTTGTTAAACAAGTTTAACTAATCAGCAGTCTGCCCTGGATATAAGAGCTGTATTTTGTTGGTTATTGTTCTGTTCCACACTGCATTTCTTTTTAAATTTCTTTCTGTCATCAAACTAAGTAGTAATAAATTTTTTATTGCTAATTTAAACCCTTATTTTATATTAAAACACCAAATTTTTTTGTATTTTTTTATTCTGCTCTCTCGAAAATAAAATTTAAACAAAAAAAAATACATCTCAAAAATGGCCTGTAATTTTTTTATTTTCATTTCTATTCGTGTTAATTCGCCTTCACCGAAAAATGTTATGCCACAGTTAACATCGATTTTATAGGTAAAAGGGGAAAGAGACGAAAATGAAGCCGGTCTTTTGAAGCCGTGTATGGAACGGGCCATTTACGCTAAAGCTACTTCACCAAGAAAATTTTGTTGAAAAATGAGTCGCAATTAAACTGGTATCATAGGCAAACGGGGAAAGAAATGAAAAAGAAATATTAGCTTTGATATGCCGTGTGAAACGCCTGATTAAATCTCGCTGGAAGGCTGATGCCACACTAGGGTAACTTGCTTCCCCTTTATCAATCAAATCAAAAAATTGCGGCGCAGATAAAACCGTTTTTATTGATAAAGGGGAAAGAAGCGAAAAAGTTACCAGATAAAAGTTACCCTAGTGTGGATATGCACGAACAGAATGAATATGATCACTCACTGACATGTGTGTAGGTACTATCAAGGCGGCCGCATGAAATTTGCTCGACAAAGTTAAAAATGTATGATCTCAAGGCGGCGGTACAACAACGATTGAATTACAACAACAATTTGCATTATATATCACATTTTTTACTTTGTTGGCTCCGGCTCGAGAGTCGAGCATTTTCATGCGGCCGCCTTCAAGGTATACACTTTGGTACACTTTGATTCTTTCCTCGTTTCCTTCCTCTTCACCAACAAACTGTTGTTAGTTTCTAGGTGAAGGGGAAGGAAACGAGAAAAGAATCAAAGTGTGGAACGGCATAATAAGGGAGTTGAGACTGTATTGATGAAATAAACACCTTTTATTTGATCAGTACAGTCGAACGAAGATTTATTTTGGAACCATTTTGTTTATTTGACTGGAGTCAAAATATAAAGGAGCCATCACACATTTTTGATATTGTGAGTAGAGTGTTGGTGCAGAGTGTTTTTAATCGGGCTAACTGGTGTGGTCCAGTATGGGAAAATTGAATGAAGATTTCCACCTGAAGGATGATTTTACATGTTTTATTGAGCTCATAGAGTTATCCTAAGTGTCACGGTAACTGAGATATGATATTTTTAAGTTTTTTTTAAATACTCAAAATTTCACCTTTAAATGGTCATAAGTTTTTTATTTGGAGTCGTAAAGGCACGAAATAACTTTTATTGTATTCTGCAACGTGATTATATTCTAAATAAATCATTATTTAATACAATTGGTTTAAGAAAAAAGACTTATGGTCTTCTAAATCCTAAAAAGTATTTAAAAGTCTTCTAAATGTATTTAAAAAAACTAGAGGCTATTCTGAAATCACTTTTGATTTAAAAACCTTTTTAGTTTATGCCCTTTCCAACGGTATTTTACATGTCATACATGTCATAGAAATCATATATTTTGTGGTCAAAATAAGAGATACTATTTTGCTAGGGTCAGGTTTAGGAATATAAGTTACTGATAAAATTTAATCAACTTCATTTATTACATTTTCTTCAAAATGACCTGCTCCGCTCTGTATGCATGCAAGGTATCTTTTTCTTATCTTCACGGTTGTTGTGCGAAGTTGCATTCATTTTTAATTTTTTCAAATGCGGCGCTTATCATTTCAATTAAAACTTCTCTTATGGCTATTCCTTTGTTGCGTACCCCAATTCCTTAGCACGTAACCAGACATACAAATCCAAGGATGTCAGATTTAAGGACCGTGCGGGTCAAAGAATAGGGCCACCTCTACCAATCCTTGCTTTTGGGAATGAATCATCCAAGTATTCTCATACCATTCGTTGGTTATGTGCCGGACAGCATCCTCGTCAAAAGCGTGTATTATTCTTTCATCGACCGCAACATTATGTTGCCTCACATTCACCTGAGGCTCGTGAAAATAAAAGCTGCTGGTCGCTCAGATGTCGATAGGTTGTTGAGAAGGCTTCGTGGTGCGTTAAACGTCAATTAGGATATCACTCCTGATAAATTCTTCTCGCTCCATGCGGATTGCAATTAGCACTGACACACGTCAACAACATGTCAGCATACTCTTCGTTACTAAAGTTAAGCATCGTAACAACAGCGAAGACAAACGCAACACAAAGTTCTTAGCAATTTAACTTAAGTCTGGCACATAACCAACGAACGGTAAGAGAATACTTTGATAATTCATTCCCAAGAGCATGGATTGGTATAGGTGGCCTTATTCTTTAACCCCTTCACGAATCGCAAATTTTCGCGCTATTTCAAACACAGCCAAGGATGGCACGAGAAGAAAAAATTGGTACATTAAATAGAAATTGATAAGAAAAATTACAGATAAGAATATAAATAAAGATCATTGTGGATATTTTCCGCCCAAAGTAAAATTAAATAAATATATTATTACTAAAATATGCATTAAAAATTTCGTTAAACCCAAATGTCAATTACTTTCTACGAACATCACTGCCATCTACAGTTCGGAAAAGAAACTGGACATAAATTTGATGACGTATGAAGCATAGTACTGCCTGGTACTATGATAGGTGCATTGACTTAAGTTATGGTTAAATAAATATTATAATTACATATTAAAATAAATATAATAACTGGCGAGCAATCTGGTCGAGAGCTACACATTTACGAAATCCGCTTCTCTCAAAATTGCATTTCATAATTTTTTCTCAGTGAATCGGCATTTGTTTACTGTACTTTGAAAGTTTGAAATAGGTACTTGCTAAGAAATGCTATTTTGACTTTATGAGATACATATATGAAGAACCTACCAAGAGTGTGAGGAAAAACAATTATGGACAACAGCCATTTAAGCTTCTCGAGTATCGGCATGTACTGATAACTAAGTATGACATGTAAAGCAGATATGATTTGAACGTCAAAATCTACCATTTCATGATTGCACATTTAAAATTTTAAATCAGAAAAACACCGGCACTTTAAATGCGCCCGTTACGTTTCCCCTTTACCAATATCTATATAAAAGTACATATATTCGTTTGTTTTATTTTGATCTTCGCTCGTTTCGTTATCTCTTGTATATTTATTTTTATTTATATTTTTGTTTTCGTTTTTTTCGTTAATCATCCGTTCCTCCGTCTGCTTTGCCTATTCGGTCGAAATATTTCATATCAATTTTCATTTTGTTGTTTGATTTGAGAGAGAATGCAATTGAAGAAATTGTCGTAGTTGTAGAAGAAACAACTCAATCGGGCATTACATCAAAAGTGCATTCATTTTATTTACACGTGTTTGAGGTTTTCGATTAGAGAAAATTAAATTAATTTAAATTTTTTGTTTGGTAAAATAAATTTAACCAATAGTAAATTATAAACAATCGTGTGCATTTGTTTTCTAAAGAAACACAGTTTGTACAGTTAAATAAATATAAAATTATAAAGGTAAGAATTAAGTTTTAATAAATTAAGTCATGATGGATACTAATTATTTATGTGATTGTATTGTAAAATGGAAAATATTTATAAGATTTATATGATTTTGTTGTTGTTTTGAGAATAATTAAACTTTTTTGTTTCAATTTTGTTAAATGTGGCGATGTGCGATAGTCTTTTGAACTTTTTGGACTTTCAATATTGATATTGAAAAATGTTTGATTTAAATAAAATGAAAAAATTTCATCTTCTCGCCATTTAAAAGTATTTCTTGTTATTAAATGTTAATTCAACATTTACCAAATGTTCGTAATACCTAAAATGTATGTTTTGTTAACACAATTCATGCGAAAACATCATGCTTCCATTGTTTTGTTGATGCTGATTGCTGATGGTTAGTTTGTTTTTCTTCGTGCGTTTTATGTTGTGTGCAATGTGCATACGGTCGGCGTCAGTGGTGTAAAACATAAGGTAACCAAATACAATTTAAATTAGTATGCAATATTTTTACCATGTGCAGTGAAGGTCATTGATTATCCGTTAATATAATATCAAAAACAATGAATACTTTATTGATTGCATTATTTTATTTACTGTTTTTCAAAATAATTTATTAAATTTTATGACCTTCACGTATCTAGAAAGATGTGTGCAGCTGAGTATTTTCTGCAGTTTTTCTTATTTATTCTAGAAAAACTATTAATAATTTATCAACATAATAACATTCACAGACCTATTCATAATTTTAACCTAGACCAATTGTCAAATTGGTACTTTCTATAGTGTATCAAATGGAATCCTTTTTAAATCATATGGTTTTAAGTAAATATGTACAGCAGGTAATAAGTTCTAAGAAAAATTAAAACGAAATTTCAAATATTTTGTATCCTTTTTGCAACTCAAATTGTTTCATATTTTTTATTTTGGTATTTTCCATCGTAATGTTGAGAAAGGAGATTAAATTTCAAAGGATTTATTTTGAATAGTAAAATTCACTAGAAGCAATGGCAGGCAATATAGTAAAATAATAAGTCGTAGGGGCTAACACCCCGATTCAGAATCACAGTCCAGTCACTGACTGAAAAATGGTCTTATGTAAGACCTTTTGTCTTTGTCTTAAGTTTACTCTTAATTATGAGTCTTCGTATTCTGCGCGTAGAACAATGCCAATTAAAAGTGGAAGCAGTCAGGAATAAGAACTTAATTTAATAAAAAAATAAGAATGCGATAAATGGCATTTACCCAGTCAAACTTAATTTTCAAGTAAGAAACCCAACCGTCACTTAATAAAAAAATAGTGCGCGCGATTTCTCGCCCAAAAATAAGAAAAACTTAAAAAATTGTGTCGCAAAATCCGATTTTTATTAAATAAAAAGGCGGAAATTATTTTATTTCTATAAATAATTACTAAATTAATTGTATAAAGTTATTTGAATAGTTTTACGTACATCTTTCACTTATATATGATAAAATTATTGAATTTATGAAACCTAACCTAAAAACTAGATTGAATTGTGCACGTTGTTAAAAATTAAACATTAGTCGTGGTTTTTCTATTATTAAATGTTTGTGTTAATATCAAAATACATAAAAATCTAATCATGGTTTATTATGTTTTATTCATAAAAAATATAAATTGACATCGCGCTAATTTTGTTATTACTTAAGAATTATAAGTTTTGGATGGCTGAAATAAAGTTCTTATTTTTGTTTTTAAGTTTTTATTCCTGATTGGTTAGCCCATAAGACTACGCGCAGAATACGAAAAGTTTCACAATTAGGACTAAACTTAAAACAAAGACAAAACGTCTTACCAAGACCATTTTTCAGCCAGTGACTGCTTCAAAATCGGGGTGTAAAGCGGCCTAATCATTAGTTCAAAACTGAAATTATTTAATTTACATCTTTAATTAGAGAATTGATTATATTTTATTCCTTCCCATAGAACATTGTTTTGTCTGCTCTACGTAGTTATTTTTTTCAGTCTGTCAGCACACGATTTTTGCAAAACAGGGGCGGTATGTTGTACCATCACTTCGAATCGAAATTTGAAAAAAGTCGAATGGCGGTATGTTGTATCATTTTCGAAAAGCAAAAAAGATACAACTTTCACTTTTACGATTCGACTTTTTTCTAATTCGACTTTTTTCGGTTCGAAGTGATGGTACAACATACCGCCCCAGGATTACTGCGTTTATAGAACAAGATTATTACAATCGGCTTGTAGGAAGAAGATAAATCTGAAATATAAGAAAAAATCAGTAGGATTGTATGGGACTGAGAAACATAAGTCATTTTTATTGAATGTATACAGAAAAATTGTTAGATTGTAAATTAAATTTTAAAATTTTTTAAATGTCACAAATTATTTATACATTTAGTTTATATTAACTTATTGTAACTGATTCGATGTAATTCAAAATCGGCAAATATATGAATTTGAACGTTTGCAGAGTTACAAAATCGGGTTTGTGTCTGTCACCATAATTATAAAATCGCGATTTTATTTGTTTAACATGCAATCGCGGTTGGAAGAAATCGCGAGAGTTTTACAATTGGTTTAAATACCACATAAAAAGTTAAAAATTGAGGTGAATAAAAATGTCAAACTTTTTATCTGCTTCTTGAGCTGATAAAGTTTTTATGTGGAAAGCATTTGGCTGACAAAAATATTTTTTTGTAAACGGAAATTTGTCATGTTCAAATTTTGAGAAAAATCGTAGTGATTTAGATGTACTCGGATCACAATTAACTAATACACATCTAAATAGTATTTATTTTACATATTTTCTTATTTAAATTTGCTTTATACGTTCATAATTACACATAAAACAAGCAACCGTGTTATTATCAAGATTTTAACGAAAATCTTGATAATAACACGGTTGCTTGTTTTATGTGTAATTATGACGTATAAAGCAAATTTAAATAAGAAAATATGTAAAATAAATACTATTTAGATGTGTATTAGTTAATTATGAAAGAAAATTGTTCATCATAGAGTGTATTTCATATCTGCTTAAAGTTAAAGAGCTGATAAAATTTGTATGTGAGATACCTTTGGTTGACACAAAATAGTTGTTTGTAAACTATGTTTGTAAACTATGTGAACTATGAGTTTGATAAAAATCGTAATTTATAGTTATAAACTGACCGTAATTGAAAAATATATTTTGAACTTCCATTTTTTGTCTTTTATACGTTCATATTTACGTCAAACAGCAACCATACAATTTTCCAAATTTTTAACCAATTGAAACAGATAAAAAGTTAAAAGAAATCTACCACGAATAAATTTTTAACTTTTTATGCGGCATTTAATCCAATTGAAACACACTCATAGTTGGCGTACTTTTCAGTTGTAGTAAAATTCGAGTTTGCTTTATATTACTTAATCAAAAAATTGAAGGTTTATATAAATCGAATTTGAATCATAATTACTATACTGACAAAGAAGTCAACTATGATGGACAATTTTCTTTTGCTATGATACATTCAGATATAGACACTTCTAATTTGAAAACTGACCTCTAATATTTTAATTCCCAACAAAATACGGCTAACATTCCGCCTGTCCACACTAGAGCCCTGCACGGATACATTTTTTCGTATCCGCATTCGCCGAAAAAACTATAAATTTATCCGCATCCGGACTCATCCGCATCCGCAAAATCGGTTTTTATGAGTTTGCTTTACCTTAAGTCCCAACCAATGAACAGACAATAGTTTAAGTTGTATTCTGTTGAACCATTAGCATGATCGGTACGACCACCATAATTTTAGGAATCGATTGTATAATTTTGATGAGAAGTCTATACAATTTTGGGAGGACGGCCCATAACCACTTCACCATCCACGCAAGCAACCATACATTGCCTTAGAACAAATTAGGGTGGCCGCATGGAAACAAAACATAAGTAATTGGTAAAATAGAAGGAGAAAACGAGATCATCCCGCCCCCCGGGCGAGCTCATTAGCAGCAGTCTGCCCCTTCTAACGGCCTTGGGATCTGGCTAGGATTTAATGATCTTATTAATCTGAGATCAACATGATATTGTAACCTCATTTGAGGTGGCCAAATGGATGCCAGATAAATAAATAACAAAATATTAAATTTTGATGGATGTTACATTAACCGACATAGAAAAATTTTGTCAAGGTAAAAGAAAAAACATTTTGAAATTGTTATGCGTGTGGATGTGTATACAAAGGTTTATCCGCAACCGTGCGGCTAATCCACATCGTCGAATAATCCACATAATGCGGTATAATTACGATGTAATTTCTAAAATCCGCATACTCATCCGCTAGAAATTAATGCGGATACATCCGCTTTTATCAGCTAATAGCGGATAATTCGTCGTGATTCTTTCCTCGTTTCTATCCCCTTCACCTACAAACTAACAACAGTTTGTAGGTGAAGGGGGGAAAAACAAATAAAGAATCAAAATGGAATGACAGATTAACATTTAGTTAAGATTGATTCTTCCGAGCAAAAAATCTTTTTTAACGCTCTTTTCTTTTATTAATCAATTGTTTTCGAAAAAATTACAATTTAAATCACTAGCTTCCAAATGGTTTCAAATACCCTATCGGATGGTAACCAAAGTTGTATAAAATAAAAAACCCGAGTTAACTTTCAGTGGGTCACAGCCAAAATGATGCAAGCAATTTTATTTTATTTATTTTTTCCGTCATCGGTGGAAATCTGGTGGAGGTAGCTTGATTTTTACCTAATAGGTTGAGGACCAAATTTATATTGACTAAACTGTTAAATATAACTACTCGTACCTAGTTTTGGTGGTTATTCTATCTAACGCCAAGAAATGTTTATGAACAACATCTCGTCAGGTTACAATCGTTCAATCGATCAGGTTACAATCGTACAACCGATATTAATCAATGCTTTTGTAATTGATTTCGATCCTGGAGTCTAAAACATGAGTATTTCAACTAATTTTTAAGGATCTATATCATTTAACTTGTACAAAATAATGAGCCACCTATGAATGAGTTTTTCATTTAAAAATTCCGCGAAGAAATAGATAAGGTGAAAAAATTTTAATTGTGCCTCAAGTCGATCAAAATTTTATTAGGAAAATAACACTCCGGCACTTAATTTTTTTCATTTAATTTTTATGTGTATTTATGTGTTATTGCTGCCGAGTCAATTTATGTATTCTATTTTTAGATACTTCTATACTGGGAAACTAAAAATATCTCTATTTTGTGTGTGTGGGTATTGTAAATGCCGAGTTGCCTTTAAAATAAAGGAAGAATAGAAGATTTACATTGAATCGACGCTATTATCGCTTTTCAATCGTTTTATGTACTTAAAGATGTCTATGCAAGCAAACATATACCAGAGCTGCCATATGCTCAGTCTAACAGCTCAGGATTATTACGAAGCTATTAATTGAACTATGTAGTATAACACATAAAACTAGTACAACATATTAAGGTTATCATTGAAATGATAACAGCATCATATAACTATCATATTTAAATCTAATATTTTTCTAATTAATATTTATTTACCTGTTTTTGACATGAGGTTTTATTCTTGAAGTTTATAATAATAATATTGCGGTCATCTATTTTGTACTTATTTTGTAGTTATTGGTTTCTAAAACAGCATTCTGCCCGGTTTACATGCGACCAACATTTTTCTCCTGCAAAATGAAAGATATAACATTGACTTTTTGCACATGAGAGACAAGCAAAGAAATATATCCTAACAAAATTTTGCAGGAGATTTTTTAGTCAATACACAGCAAAATGTTGCCATAAAATTAAAATGTTGCCATAAAATATATTCGATCCGAGTATTTTTATGGCAACATTTTTAAAATTAACAAGGAAAAAAATTATTCCGTATTTATAAACGTTGAGGATTCATAATAAAAACAAACGCCATAGATAAAAATGTAAATTCCGCATTTTAATTCATTAAAAATAAATTAATAATGATCCTATAAAAAAATTACGCTATTACTATATGTTGATTTTTTTCTGGCATATTGAATACATATTTTTATATAGCGGATTCTTTCTTATTTACCTGCAAAAATTTATAGAAGAAAACAATTTTCTACATGTAAACCGGGCATTCTTTACTATCAACTTTTAACCAGTTACAGAAATAAAAAAGGTTTTTTTTAATCCATGTCATCTGTTTTGGACCGTACCACTCCCTGCTCTTTCGCGGTTCATTTTTTCCGTCCTACTTTACGCAGTTATGCCAAATCGAAGACATAAGGCTATAGCGCCGATTTTAAGTACCATTTGCGCATTGCATAGCTCCATGTCAGCCTATAGTACTTGGACCTGGGTCGGCCCATGAGCTTTGCACGCCAATAGGGGGTCGTAGTTGTGTATTCATTTTAATCACAGATTGTAATCTGTTATGAAAATTTCCTTTTGCATCCTGCCCCTGTTGGGATTCGAACCCGATACCTCTCGTTCCAAACGCCAAAGCTATAACCATTGTGCCATTTGGTCGGAATAACCACATTTTTGCCATATCACTACTTATACAGTTAACTCTCCAAGAACACTGTATTCGAAGAACACGGTTTCGAAGAACACGGATACCCATCCCCTCAAGTTTCACGGTTTCAAACAACACGAATTTCGTTATTCTTTTTTATTTTGTTTTTTGTATATCATAACAAAAAAAAAAAAATTAAAACAACGTTTTGTTTTATTTTTTTATTTTTGTAGTCTCGAACAACACGGTTTCAAAGAACACGGAACGAATTAATCGTGTTCTTGGAGTTTCCTGTACTTAGTTCTCTTAGAAATATTCAATTTTATAATTTTATATTTTTACTTAAGGAAACATCTTTAATAGTGTATAATTTTGGACATGGCCAAAATAATGTCCGTTAACCAAATGTTACATGCAAACTCTATACGAGTATTTGCGACGGAATGTTTGCTATTCAAATTCATGGTAAAGAAATACCTACTTGCATTTTTTTAAATCAATGGGTATTCCCTATCATATGGGGTATCGCCCGCCCATCATATTCGATAGATATGTATGTAAAAATATTCGGATTTTCCGTTCTTGGTCTTTATTGCTCAATACATTTTATCAGATTCCATGTCTGATTTTGGATTATATTTTGTAAATACCTATTATTTTGTTTAACCAACTTAGGATAATTGGCACGTTGATCGACATTCAAATTGCTTAGAACTGGAATTCGGTGTATTAATTTCGTTTGTTTCTCTCGTACAACTTTGTTGTTTAATCTGATGAATGCATTGCAAAGGCTATTGGAGGTTAAGTATTTTGTATCTGTATAGTACGTGCATATACAATTTTCGACTTAATTTGTTGTTCTGTGTCACTTGTTAATAACCTACATTCATTATCATCATTGAATAGATAGATTAGGAGACGAATTTTTGTTTTGGAACAAATTAGCTATACATTTATTGATCAGCTTGCACGGATAATAATTTTAGGGTAAAATTTTTAATACCGTTACATTTTCCATGTTCCATCCAAACAGGTATGGATTTCTTTTTCTATCTCAGAATTTTAATTTGTGGTGAAACTCATTCAGTATTAACGCTTATAGCTCACAGGTATTGGTAAACAACGATGTAGTCGAAGCTGATCATTATATTCGTATTCCATCGTACATTCATCGTATATGGGACAAAGTTTATTTAAAAACGAACGAATTTATCACATTATATGGATCATCATCAAATGGCTTCTCCAGTATTTACAGATGGTAAACCCCGGATGTATACGCTTAACATTTGAGTTCCGTGAAGTTGTAAAGTCATTAATACAAACTTGTCTTAATTTGGCTTTGCATATTGACGATATTTTTAAGCAGTCGTAAATTAATTATTTTGCTATTTGTAAAGCAATTACAATTTCTGGCAATTTGTAAAGTGTGTTGGTTTTTATTACGTGTGATATTATCTTAATTTACGATTAATAAAGAAACAGGTTTGGCTAACTACGACACTTTAACGAACTAAAAATTGATTATATTTTGGCCTTCTATTAAGATAATGGGGGCCTGATTAAAATCGAACGCTGTCGATTTTTGTTCGTTGTTTATATTCAGCAATACTAATTACTATTGCTGAATATAAACAACGAAAAAAATCGACTGCGGTCGATTTCCATAGGTCCCATGATTTTAATTTGGTTAATGAAAGGAATGGCAACTTACTAGTCCCGTTATCACCGAAAAATTAGTTGAAAGTATGCCGAGACGACTACAGGCAGTGATTGATGCAAAGGGGTGTATGCGACTAGATATTAAGTTTAATCATGTTTCTAAAAAAACAAAATTAAATATATGGTTGTGCGTTTAATTTTGAGTAAATTGGATTTTGGATCTTTATAATTTATGTTATTGTGCTTTTAAGAAATTGAACTTTTTAATATGAATTTTCGGCTGTATATTACTTGAAATGAACTTAAAATTAATAAAAACTAAAAAAAAGTAATTGTACATGCAGTTTCGATAAAATGTATAACTTTTCTATAAGTAAAACTGCTTGTGCCTTCAATTTTGTGACTATCTGTATTATTCATCCCAGATTTAAATTCACTCTAGATAGCGAGGGAAGACAAATCTGGGTTATATTCATCTTCATCTTCATTTTCCCTCGCTCCATTTAATTTATAAAGTATTAAGTTCGAACTCGATCTATCATAAAATAAAAAAATTATTTAGGACATTTCGCCCTGGAGTGCAAACTGGGGGGCTATTTAAGAATTCGATTCGATAGCGAGAGTACAAGATTCATATTTGATTTGAATGTGATTCGAACGATTCCTCTTTAAAACCTAATATGAATCTTGTACTGTCGTTATCGAATCGAATTCCCAAATAGCCCCATCAATAAATTTATTGTTAAATTTTCCGAATCAAAAATTCCACACCTATTCTATTTAACGAAATGCATTTACCAGGTTAAAAGAAGTCTCACGAGAGTCCAAACAACTATATTGTAATATACCGCATTCTAAATTTTGGCAATTAGAATTACCCGCGAAATCCCTACTGCTTTATGTTGGCCAAAGCAATATTTGGAAAAGTATTCAAAATTTTAGACAAGATCCGATAACAGCTAATAAGCAATGAAATTACACTCGTTGCATATAGTGAGATACAGTCAACAATTTAGCAACTGTACCAATCGATTGAATCGGGCTGATAAATCAATATCGCAATAGTATAGGAAATGTTTAGGTGTGAGTGTGGTCTACGTAGATCCAATGAAATGTAGAGAAAAATGCAACATCTAAACAAATTTTAGGTAGTGATGAATAAATCTCTGTATTTACTTCGTGTTGATCATTTTGATTTTTGAATAACTGAACTAAACTAGATAATAGTCGGAATGCGCAGGTTTATCGAATTCAGATCATGTCAAGCAAATAATAACTGAAAATTGTGATGTTGTTTATTTAATATAAATTATTAAAGCGCGAAGGTTTCCATTTAGATGATCATTGTTGGGGCGGAAGTCCATTTTGAATTATGAATGTTTACACAACTAGACTTCTGTACTTTTTTATGATTGATAAGAATGTACAGAAGCCAAAACAAAAAATTAGTCAAATACTACAATTAAGCTGAGTTGATTATTTAATATAATGTAAGCATATAGCAAATTATGCAGTTTTTGTTTTAGTTTCTCATTTCGATGATAACGAAACGTATTTCCAAAGTTAAGTAATCAGAAGGTATAAAACTTCTTCAAGGTTATTTTGAAATGTTCTTAATTGTGCACATAAATTGAGTTGCAGTTTTAACCTTGGAAGAAACATTTCTGAATTACAATTTTATTCGCATCATTAACTGGAAAAAAGTATGTTTTTTACAGGGGTGTTCAACTGTTACAGAAGTTGTGCGGACACTTGTATTTAGTATGTAGTTGATAAATGTTCAATTAAATAACAAATTAGGTATGTTCGATTTGATTGACGATGCTATCTCGAAAAAATTAAGAAGCTATAAATTACGTAACGTACTAAGACGAGAAACCACGAAGATTTCCATCCAAACCATATCAAAAGGTTATTCAAATTCACGTCACGTTCATCGTGTATATACATTTATACAAATACATGTACAGAAAGAAATATTATTTTGAATGCACTTATAAATGATAACAAATTTTAATTTATTTATGTTTATATTTTATTATCACACAACATGTTGATAAATCAAATGTTTTTTCTAATTTTAGAAACTTTTCGTTTCAAACATAAAAATGGCTACAGATGCTGATTCACAACACCGGCAAAATAATAATAATACAAAGGATAACGATCATGTCGATAAGGAAATTGATTCGAATCCGATTTATGATCAATTATTTAATTTAGGAGTTAAGTTAACGTCAAATAAATTAGGACAGTATGTGGTGAGGAAACTTGATCGGATGCTTTGGACCATTGAAAACACGGCCAAATGGAGTGTGTCGCAAAATATATGTAAGTTAGATGAAATATTCATAATATGGCTTTATGTATTAAACATTTATAATTTTTAGCCGAATCGGAAAATGCAGTGCCACCACCACCAGCATTAATTCGACCACTAAATTGGTTTTTATTTATTCCGGCATTAATTGTTATGCGATTATTTCGTGCTGCGGCAACATTTGTGCTATTGCTGTTTGGATATGATTCATTAGCGCCAATTACTATTGTGAAGGCCCTCCAAAAACAGCGTAGAATACTGAGAGCAGTGCGATATCAAGGCTTAAAGACGATACGTGCACGAAATGCCGTGAATACACAAAATGTTAAAAAAGGTATATTTAGTGGCCTGCTTTCAATGGTAAGCGGGCTAATTTGCTTGCGACCAAATCTCGAGGAACCAGTAAAAGTTGTAGTTAAATCAAATAATCAATCGGAAGGACATTCCTCCAAAAAGCGGCTTTTAAGCGATGATGAATGCAGTAAAGAAGACGACATTGATTTAAATTTGACTTGTGCCGATTTACTGGATAAATATGGTTCAATCTCGAGTTGCGGTGATTCAGATTTTGATCCAGAAGCGATTGAAGAAGATACTTCATCCGAGTCTGATGAGGAATCGGAGCCTGAAGGAAGAACAGATAAAAATGATATGGAAGAGGAAAATCACGAGACTGAAGACGAGGCAGCAACAGAACCAGAAAAAGTTGAAGAACCAAATAAGGCTAATATTTCAGAGCCTGTAGAGATTATTCAAACTAACAGTAAGTGTCTCTAGTGATTACCATCTTCTTTCATCCAAATACTTATCCATCCTTCATCCTTTAACTAACCATATTTTCTGTTCTCCTATTTAAAGACTACCGTAATGAATATAACAAGGAGTCCCATTCTGCCACTTTATTTGGCTCTAATCCAGATGATAAATTCTATAGTCCTATCGGTAGCCTGAATACTATTTAGTTTAATTTTGATTTAATCATTTTATTACTTTGCTAGAATCTCCAGTACCATCTGAAGAGCATAACCATAGCGTGGTACATGATAACGGTGATTCACATTCACATGAAAGTAAGTTATTTAGTCTCTGAGTTATAACTCATTTTATGTCCACTCACTGTATTTGTGTTTTTAGAGAGCTTTGTGTATATTTAATCCGTTAAGTTTTATAATAAATATAAAAATGTATCTAGTTTAATTCATTTAGGTAAATTATCCGCAAAATTTTATCATAATCAACCGCATAATTTCAACCACAAACAATCACCACTTCAAGCTGCAAATCGTTTCAAGTTTCATTATCAAAATAATTCACATGAACCATCTCGTCAAAATCATACATCATCCTTTGATTCGGCTGGATTTTTGGTACATGAGAAATTGGCACATCATATGCATGAAGGAGAGAGTAATAATACTCAATATCACGAGCCAAAAATTCATCATGTACCACCACCACCGCCATCATCATTATCACCCACATCTTCAACATCATCGTCCACAACAAATGTTACATCGACTGAGACAGGTTCGAATTCAGCAGCAGGTAACAATAATCAGCGCAAGAAAAATCAAACCAAATATAATAAATACCAGAAGAATCGATATTATGGCGGTGGCAATAAGCAGAACACAAAGAAAAATACTTACTGAGGCTACGTTTTGCATCTTGCTGTATAAAACAAATTAAGAAAAAACTACGAATATTCTCTCCTTTTAATTAATTTTTTTCTGTTATAATTTTTTAATTAATTTATTGTCATTATTTTTTAATTAATATGTAATTCTTTTTTTCTGTTTTGTAAATTTGTCGAATCTACCTTTATTGAAGAGAAAAGATTTTATAAGAAAAAAAATTATTAAATTAAATTTATACAAAAATATTTTGCTGAATTTTTATTGTAATAATGTGCAAAAATGTTAACTGGATTTTTACTCGCGATAGTTCCCGCTACCAACATATTGGTTAAAGTTCATCAACCTTCTTGTTGCTGTACATTAATACCATCTTACAAGATGCAGCATCAATTGTAGTGTCTAAGAAGAATTAACGTAACACATTTTGTTGATTAATTGATTGTTTTCTTTTGAGGCTGTTCCGGTAAACAAACGTAACACTAATTTAGCTATTTCTTTTGAGGAATTTTTATTTAAAATCGATTTGAGTTTAAACTAATTTAACCGTGAAACCTTCAAATAAGTAATTAATTTTTTGTTGTTAGATATAAATCTTGTAGTGAGGGGTATCTTTATCTAGTGGGTAATATTCTCGACCTTTCATATTTTTTTAATAGGAAATGTCTTATTTTTTTCTGCAGTGGGATTTTGTACGCTATTCTCATGAGAATTTGTATACGTTTACCATACAAATTCTCATGAGAATAGCGTACAAAATTTTTCCGGACAATACCGCATTTTCCGGGAAAATTTTCATTAAAAAAAATTGCTTATTATTTTATTCAAAATACGTACAAATGTGTAATTTTTATAAAAGTTTTGATAGTAGGATTGTATCTTATGAGTTTTTGACAGTACAAGTAATTTTTCCGGGAAAATTTTACGATTTTTCCAGGAAAATTTTGAAATGTTTTCAATTTGTTTTTTACTTAGTTTAAAAATTATAAATAAAATTTGACACTTGAAGCATTCAGAGCAGCCCTTTCAAAATCGGAAACGAGCTGGCCATTTGCGTCTATTATCGCTGTCGCGCTATTATTTTCAGTTTCGCATTCTTTATTATAAAGCAAACCTTTCAGAAAAATATTTTATAGGTCACTTATGAACTACGGGTCAAAAAAGGGCGTTAGTAAGGGGGGTTGTTGCCGAGTATGGAAGAGGCGCGTGGGGTGGCGGCAGTAGTGGAGGGGATTGTCGTCAAGGATGTGGTTTGGCGAGGATAAAGGTATAATTAAATTGGTTTGCGTTACACGATCTAACCTACAGAGGCGGAAGTTTGGATTTTGTTCGGGACTAGCGGATAAGTAGTAGTAATGTAACGATTTCGCCTATTGGGTTGATTGGCAATTAATTCGGCATTGGCGAAACATTTATTCAACAATATAATTGCACATTTAAGGGTTAGAACTTTACTAACATCTTTTGTGAGATTGGTGACATCTGGGTTTGAATAGTTGCACTAAAGGTGGTTTTATAACAGTTTTGTTTCGCGATAAGCGAAATAATAAAAGCGAAGTGGACAGTGTGAAAATAATAAGTGGTTTTAAGTGAAAATAGTGGTGTAATTAAAAATTGTAAATGGTGTATTTACGGGGGTCTAATCGCAAGCCTCGCATAAACGTCAAACAAGCCTATAAAAAGTATAGTTGATATGAGGCTTATTCTAGACTTTCAAATAAGTCGGTGTCCACAAAATAAGTCACGAATTGGACCGCAGTCTAAGTGAATTAATAAATAATTGTAGAAATTATTTGTTAATGTGATTTAATGTTGCTAATATTTCGAGAATATTCTGGAAGTGTGTGAAACCGTCAAATTTTCTAACGATATTCACAATCCAGTGATACGAAGCGGATTGGACAAGGTAAATTCGTAGCAATATAGTGATGATTTAATTGACTTTCAGATTGTTAAAAATGATTTTTATAGTGGCGGAGCAGAAAAAAAAAATTAGTCCGGCCAACCAAATATCTCGATGACAAACATAAAACAAAGGTAACTACATTTTTTTGGTAAATTTTAATGCGACCGTAATCTCAATTTTTAATTTATTCGGCGTTGTGTCCCAAATCTCTTCGTGTTTTCATTTATGGGTTTGCCTACATCCTACGGATGAAATTTTGCCGCTGTAGCTTTACTACATCCAGATTTATAATAAAAATGTTATGTGACAGAAACGATGCCGAAGTTCATAACATATTTACCCGATTATGATCAAATCTTCGAAATTGTATTTGGTGTTGATTTCCGGCGTTTTTAAGCAATAAAAATAGAAAATAATGTGTCTGGTGACTGTCATTGTAGTCAAAAGAGTAACCTTCTTTGATTTCGGTATATTGTTTGATTAAATTGTGCAAAGTAGTCGTTAGACTACGTAAGACGTTAGTTAATCCTATATTATATTAACTTATCCACTTTCTATGTTTTTTAGTACTGCGTTTTACTCAAATAATCATTTACGGACGAGACTGAATGGCGCATTATACCTCACCAACTAACTCCATTTTGGAATCACCTATATTCGAAGTGGAAGTAAGTGGAATCAACAGAGTAAGACCATAACACCCATACATTTGATTTTACTTTAAATCAACATTGTAATTTATATGGAATTGTTCTTCATAAAATAATAAAATCGTATTACTCATAAATCAACAAACACATGAATACTTATTGTGTGTACAATTTTGAATCAAAACAAACTCATTATCTCCCAAAAACCTCACAAATATCCCTAAAACAGCGCCTATATGTCGGGCGCCACAATCTGAATCAAATTTGGTTTTTACCAATAAAATTTAATATGAAACTGAAAGTTTAAAATACAAAAGCATTAAAAAGCTCGACGTGACAAAACTTTTTTATAGGAATGTTATAGCGGCGTTTCCTGGATGTTATTGCATGGAATAAACATTTTCGTCTGTTTATTGTCTGCTTATACAGACTATCTCACTATACGGTTATCATTTAATCCGCCGTCAACTTATAATTCCCAATGCATATTCAACTCGCCTTCATTACACCAATTATGATATACAAAGAAGAAATTTTTTTGAAGTGTTATAAACTCGATAACAAAAACGTAGAACTTTGAGCCAAACACTCGATCACTTGTCACACAATTTTAACACGAGTGTGTACTGGATGTTATTGATTTTAATCTTCGATACATTTTGTTGTTGCTGTTGTTACTTTATTTTCTTGTTTTTTATGCGGAAACGTGACATGTCTTACGATTCTGCTCTCAACTTAACTCCATAATGTTAATGATTAATCTTTTTTTGTGTGTGTGTGTGTTCTAATCTTGAATCGATAAACCATGATAAGAAAGTTTTATTAAGATAAATTGATTTAACAGAATATGTTTGTATAAAGAGTTGTTAGACCGTCGTAGTACGTGCTAAAACAGATGTTTCAATTAATTCTGCACTTTTGTAGTCGATAAAGTTGTAAGACGCTATATAGTTAATGCATTTTAGATGAAAAGATCATTAATGGAATGTGATGTAACGGTAAAAAAAATGTTATTTTAATTAAAAGGGTGGACGTGACTTAATCAGAACATTGCTAAAATTATTGTTAGTCAATTAATTTTTTTTACAACTTAGCTCGCCAAAATTATTGAAGGATTTTATTTCTTATTCAGGGCATAGTCGTATGTCCGCGAATTTGTGAGTTTCGTAGGTATTTTTGACGCACCCCAAATTGAGTCAAGGAACTAAAACTGAACTTGTATCCCTTCTTTAAAATTCACACTCTCTGTCATTGTCCTTAAGCCTCTTTAAATTATCAAATCGGTATATAAATGTTAATTAAAGAACATTTGTTGCCCCCAAAAGAGGATTTCTGTTAAAATTTTAAAAACAGCGGCATTTTTTTATTCATTTTTGTACTTTTTTTTTACACAAAAGAAAACATTTTAATGGAATAAAATTTTAAAATTGTTCCTTAAATAAACCGGATTTTACTTTCTTTTACTACGTAAAGTGAAGTGATTATGCAAATGTTTGGCCTTGACACCATTTGCTGGGTTTGTCCGACTTTCAAAATCCCAAAATCAAAATCCTCTCTTTTAAAATCCCGGTTTTCAAAATCCCGACTTTCATAATCCCGATTTTCAAAATCCCGATTTTCAAAATCCCGGGGACCTACAATGGACCGCCGTAATTACTATTGCTGAATATAAACAACGAACAAAAATCGACGGAGGTCGATTTCAATAGTAGGCTACCCGATTTTCAAAAGCCCGAATTTTTAAAATTTTAGAGTCACGGCTTCCATAACTCTCACGGGCACCAAGCCCTCCGATGGGCTTTAGATTTGAACTTCGGGGGACGTAGGAACCGGGATCAGCAAAAATGTTGCACTGCGTGCCGCACGTCGGAGCGGATTACATAGAACCTATTAACCCTTTCAGAACTGAATGTTTATTTTAACAGTTTCAATTCGAAATCCACTTGATTCTAATTAAATTTGGGTCAAAGAATTCAAATCTTTTATCAAAATTAAATTCTGGCTGCTCCTGGCAAAGTTATGGCTTGGCAACAAATGATGCCAAATCGACTTAGCTGTTGGAAATTCTAGTAATAAATAACTATAATAATTTAAGAAATATTTATTCAGACTTTATTTCACTTCAACTGAAAGTTTGTTGAATTAATCACAGATTTCAGGTAATTATTATTTACATAAAATAAAAATGATATAATTATAAATAATCAACAAAATAGATAAAAATACATTTTACAAAATAAAAAATTCAGTTTGTTCTTAAATCTATAAAACAAAAATTAGTACATGTGTATGTAGAAAACATTACTTTTTCATATGAAATAATAAAAAACAATTGTTGTTACCATTTACACACAAATGCACATTGCATTTAGTGCATACTATTCGGGATCGTGATGTACATCCCGGACGTTTGCATCGGAATGCTGAGTGTGAGTCCTCGAACTGTGGAAGGTGGTTGAAACCATCAAAGCGTATGTCTGTGGCTGGTCTCGCTTCATTAATACGCCGTTCATTATCAGGGCCAAATTCTGAACTAATTGTCTTTCTTTTTTTATTAGAGAATTCTGCTTTGGTTAAACTATGAGCCAAGCTCATCTTAAAATCGATAAGAGTCCCAGTTTCGCTCGGCTTTAATTTATTGATTTCGCATTGTCTTTTGTGCTCCAAATAACTGGCACAAACTGCAAAATCAATGAAATGCGATATAACCCGAAGAGTCCATTTTCTTGATTTTATGAATATACGATAGTAACTCATATATTGATCGAAGAGGTCAACCCCACCCATTCCTCGATTATAGTTTTTGACTATAGCGGGTTGCGCTACACGAACGTATTGTTTTGCTTTTTTGTCCCATCGTTTCACTTCTTCGGTTTCTCCAATCCCACAAAAATTTGACGCAAGGTGGACAGATCGATTATCCTGCCATTTGACCAGAACTATGTCACCATTACGGTTTGTTATCTCTTCTGCGGTTCCTCGTCCACGCTTTCGCATAGTTGAATCGGTGCTAAAGTTGGGAATGTTAAATCTATTATATCGGATTGTACCAGCTGCATTAATTTTTTGTTGGGTAAGCACTTCAAATAACTGATACGTCGAAAAATAATTATCAAAAAATATGGTATGTGCAGGTGTTTCTAAGCGGTTAATTAAATGAAGAACAACGGCTGAACCAAGATCCACACGTGCGCGATCGAACATTGAAATTTCTGTTTGCGTCCCTTGATATAAAACAAAATCGTACGGGTATCCCGATTTACCACATAACAGAAATATTTTAAGGCGCCACGGACAGGGTTTGCCTTTTATATACTGTTTTATGTTCAATTGACCCTTAAAAGGAATTATTTGTTCATCTACGCAAACAACTTCTTCTACTGGTACTTTTAAACATCGTCGGCGAACACATTCAATCAAAGGTCGTACTTTAACAAACTTATCTTTGTTATCCTTCGGTATTTTATCATTATCTATTAAATGGATATGTGTTCTTAGCCAAAAGAATCTATCTCTGGTCATAACTGATGCAATCGATTGAATTTGCAACTCATTGCTCCAAAACATTTTACAATTTGGTAGTTTTATTATGCCCATGAACAAATGAATACCGAAAAATTTTCTAATTTCTTCCGGCGTTGTATGTTTAAAAGCAGAGCGACCTTGTATTACATATTTGTGTACTGAGCGATTTCTTCGTATAATTCAAAAGTTACGTATTCTTGAAATATTTCAAGCGGTGTTCTGAACTCCACAGAATTAGAAATAGGTTCAGCTGGTGAAAATGTAAATGGTTCCGAAATAAATTCTCGTTTCCTCCATTTTATATCTTTTTTATCCGTAATTATGTAATTCGATTGTTCATCAATAAACTCAACTTCATTGTCGATAGCATGAAGAAACGCAGATGTTTCTAATTCCGAATGAACTGCATCCGTTAATTCAATTTCGCTTAATTGATTGGATTCTACTTCATTACTCGTTACTACATCTAAAAGGTTTTGGCCTTTGCAGTGTAGTACATCTTCAACGTCATCGCCGTCCATAATATGTTCATCCAGCTCTATATCGGAATCCTCTGCCATTATTAAATCCGCCGCTTCTATTGGAGTGTAATATTTGATTGGCCGTGACATTTTACCTACATACGTACAACATAAATTTTTCTTATTAATTACTGTTGAGTTAATTTGGCAACGTAAGTGGACATGGCAACATTTGTGTTCGCACCACTTCAGTCTAAATGGCAACATTTGTTGCCATCACAAAAATATCAACTTTCTTATATTTATAGATTTAAATATGAATAAAATTTATTGGCAATTCAATTAATAGTAACTAATAACTATGTATACATATAATTAGCACTTTGAAATTAGTTCTAATTAGATATATTATAGACTAAACTTACCGCTTTCCTCAGACTTTATTTTTTTGAACTGCCTCACACAAAAAACACATATACACTAATTTTTTTTTATTTTGGCGCAAAATACTTGACAGCTAAACATAAAGAATATATAGAAAAACTAGACTAGATGTTAAAATTGTGTAAAAAATAAATGTAATAGTTTTTATTGATGTATTTACTGCATGGCAACATATGTTGCCAGACGGTCTGAAAGGGTTAATGACACCTACTCTAGACTCTAGTAGGTAGGTTTAAAAAAATTATGATTTAATATTTTTAAAAAAATCCCATTTTGTGGGGATTTTTAAGATTTCAGCAAAATCGGGATTTCGGAATTCGGGATTTTGAAAATCGGGATTTGAAAGTCGGGATTTTGAAAGTCGGGATTTTGAACCGACCCTTGCTGGTGTGTGTGTGTGTGTGTGTGTATTTCCGCGTAGACTAAAACTTAAGGTCCATGTGGTCCGGTGGCTGCTTACAAATATTTTAAAACTATCTAAACATTTATAAAAAAGATTAAAAACAAACAGATTATAATTTAAATTAAATAACTATTAACTAACTATGTTAAATTCACTAACTTTATGACTAAACTAACTAAATTAATTCAGATCATTTTAAAGATTTACGGCCCAGGCGGATTGTTTATTCGGAATGGAACTTCAGATTTAAACTTTTTCCATTATTGGTAGATCCTTGCGAAATTTGGTGGAAATCTGTGTGTCGGAAGTGACAGATTCCATGGAATATTTTTGTTCAATTTTTGCAATGATGTTGAAATTTTTAGCATGGAATAACCACATTACCTGTCGAGTTTGCCGCTGTGATAACCAACGATGTAACTAATTGTCATTTCTCACCGCCATTGTCTATTTAATTATTATGATTATGTCTATTAAATACATATGGGAATTGAATCATAGGGGAAGCAATACCCACGTTTGAGGTGGTCTATACAATAACTACTCAAATAATCGCGTGTCTAAATTCCACAGGTTCCACAGGTCTATCAGCGCTAACACCAAGGCGTTTGTGGTAGGATATTCTCTCAAAGCACTATTAGCCTCAGATATATACCACATATTACTAAAAAGAAGAAGGCACGTTGTCGAGAAAGAGGTTCAGGACTTATGGAAAAGATGGTCGTCCGAAAACGTTCGTCAACTACTACAGCGAACTAAATGGAAATGTAGCCAACCGATCCTGAGGGTCCAGAACTTAGTGTTGTTAAAGGAGGACCAACCACATGGTGGAAGCTAGGAGGACTATAGAGGTGCACATCGGAAGCGATAATTTAGCTCGAGTAGCTACAGTGAAATGCTAGGTCAATACGTTGAAGCGGCCATTTGTGAAATTGTCTATGTCAACAAATTAAGAATAATTTAAAGGATTTAATGCTTTACAAGCACGCTTTACACACAGTAAGTCGTACTTGATGTAATCTGTAATTTACACAATAATATATTACATCCTCGAATTCATCAAAAGGCACATAACAACAACCATCACCATACCTGGGGACATGTCATTTTTGATCTTCTTGACGTATATCATAGCAGTAGAGTAACACCAAGAAAAATCATAGTACTACAGCTAGCCATTTTTCCAGTCCCTACTACTGAACACAATATCACGAAGTCTTACATTAACACTACGTCAGATTATTTAGCAGTAGATACGTATCGAGAACAGTTCGCGTTATTGACCGGAGAAGAAGGGAAGAATTGTCAACTGTTTCAAGGAATGAATCTTAAGGAATCTTAATGCCAATAATCAGTGGTTAGATGTCGTTCACAGTGAAACAACAGGTCGACAAATAGCCGAAAGCAAATCATACAGCCTTTAGGGATCAGGTATAGTAGAAACCAAGGATGAATGTGTGGTGCGAGACACGAATATTTAAATTATTGCACTTGGATTAAAACTACTAGAACCGCGTATGAATATCCACAGTCCGTAATGTTTCAGGAAACAATAAAATTAAAAAAAAAGACAAAGACACTTAGAGAAACTGAGATCCAACTACACTACTGTTTGTGTCGCCGCTCAACCGATCTTCATAAATTTTTTACCATGCATGATTTGCATGTCGAGGACAAATTTTCGTTTCCTTTGGTTAACTTCCGAACAAAAGTTCGTTAAGTTTTCGGATTTTTTAATGATGATAACTCAGGCAAATTGTAGTCGATTTGTATCATATTAAACGTCGTATCTCGAGAATTAAAAAATTGCGAAATTTCGGTTAGTTATCAAAAGAAAAAACTATCAAATATCATTGTTCTACAGCTCAATAAAGCTTAAATTCTTGAATTTTACGTAGAGAATTTTACAACATTAATCCAGCTGTACAAGAATTTTAATTACATCAACTCCGACATAACCTGCGATTTGCTGCACTTTAAAGATTTGTTCAACGACACGTTTCTTTGGCTTCGGAAACCACTGTCATATGTGTTCGCTTATGTATAGATTTGGAGAAAAGATTTAAATACAATTTTAATTTTTTCAACAGCACATACTACCGAATGAAGATACTACTAATCAAACGTGCCAAAATATTTACAACACTAATTATTATTTGTATCTTCATTATAATAACTAATTAATATCGCAGCCTAGTCATATGCCTGGCTCCGTGTCTCAATTTTGCAATCAAGTAATTAACACTTTTTCAAATCGTAAAACAACTTTTGCTTCTTAAGCGTCTCGATTTGAGATTTTAATTAAATATTAGCACTTACCATGCATATGCAGAGTATACATAATATAGAAAATATCGATAATCCACCTACATAATATCCACTTTACACTAGACATTTTCTTTTGCAATCGATAGATAGTTAATACGTTTGCGATTTTATCTTGTTCATTTCATATGCCAATATAAATGCGGCTATTTAAGATATGAAACGAGATTTTCAAATATCTCCATTAATTTAGCAACAATGTTGCCTAATGGGTTATTGGTAAAGACAAGAGAAATTAAAAGAATTCCATTTTTTCAAATCCCATGAACATTCGGATCTTTTGTGTGTTGATGCCAATAATATGTGGTCCAGTCAATTAATTTTGGTTAATTAATAAATACGAAATTGTTGTGTGGTATTTTAAAATTGGTTAGAAGAATATGATGCGAGTATCAACTGCAATGAATTTTTCTGTTGGAATTCTCAGATAATTATTTCAACGAAGATTTCCGCGAATTGGCGCGGTATCATGAAAAAAAACCATCTGTATGGAATTCTTGGCTTGTGGAGGTTTTACAGCATAGCGCTATGTACATAAATACATATGTATTGACAGTTCTCCGCACATTTTTATTCCTTAAAGAACAAATAAGATTTAATCTTCTTTTATTGCTATACTCTAATTGGAAATGTATAAATCATTATATGTAATCGTTAAGTCATTTTTTTTTGTAAACTACCACTAATTTGCATAACAATTCATATACTCTGGAATACTCTGGGTTTTGACAAAAAGTATATAAAAGTTTTGGAAAGATGTAGTTTAGAAAGCATTTTCTTATCGAAGGACTGAAACTCTCTAAACATTAACATAAAATTATTCGTTGCAATTTTTGATAAAAATCATGTTTAGATACAAAGAAAAATTAAAAAAATTAAATACAATTAATTAATTAATTGGAAACGATAAAATTCAGTTTTGTTTTGCAGAAATGAATAAATTGCATATACAAACTAAAAGATCCTAATCAAATAAATAAATTAATGGGTAACAGACAATTTTCATTTGTTATAAGATGTTCCCGATTATTTTACATTCCATTATAATTTAAGTGACAAAAATCGTCCATTCTGCGGTGGTAGCGCCAATGTTGTACAACAAAGAATAAAACGTTATCTGATGAGCATCTTTGGTTTGTTCTTGGCAACAGACGGACAGTAATCTCATAACAGGCTTACATAAAAGGGGAACTTTCAAAGTGTTGTTGGAATTATCGTCGAATTTTTGGACATCTAACAAGGTCTGAATTATAGTGAAAAGAAGCTGAATCATAACAAACAATTTCCAAACTATGAATAACTAAATTATGAAACTTAAATCCATGACCTCTTGCGTTATTCAAAATTCTAAAGTGCCGGTGGATGGCGCAATTAAAGTTTTCGCTTCATCTCGTCAGTCTAACGAAAAGTGTAGCTACACGAATTAACGAAAGGTGTAACTATTATTGTAAAAGGGTGAGAATGTGTAAATCTTGAGTTTATTAAAAATAAAATTCAAAGCTGAGCTTGAGTTTATTAAAAAAAAATCTTTAAATGCTAGAAATGTTATATCATTCTAGGAATAACATAGATGATGCCATGTGTGGGTTTATGCTATCTAATAGAGGGATAATTGACCTGAACAGTTACCCACATTTAAACATTAAAATTATAAGTTTTGGTTGTGCTCCATACCAGTTTTAACTCGACAAATTTTTGGAAAAGTCAAAATACTTGCTACATTCGGCTATGGCCGAGTCCAGGAATCTCAGATATGTTTCGAAAGGTGAGCATATTATGTCGCCCAATTACTATTAATTCAAATATTCGCCACATCTTTTTATTTCAGGATGGATAAATATTTTGTACAGCTCAATTTTGATAATGTCTCTGAAATTTCTTGAATTCCTTGAAAATTTATCGGATTGAAAATTATCATAGAACAACCCCAATGCAATTTTAATTTGGTTAACTGTTTTAGATAGCTCAATTGGTTAACTATTAGACGTCATATGCTTACACTTGGTCCCAGTACTGATATACTTTTAATCAGGAATAGTGTAGCATACACTCCCCGTCAAAAGTTTTTGACCACCCAAAAAAAATGTTAGTTTAAGAGTTTTTAAATAAAATTCAACGTTTATTTCAATTTCTATTTAATAAATTCAGCTTTTCAAATATATATTTATTGAATTTAAACATATTTATTTTTCTTAAATTTATATATTGGCTTCATTGAAATGTCCTATCTTGGCATTCTTAACAACAGTTTTTCGAGGGTGGATGACTGAATTACATTCCATGCAATTACCAATTTATTCCAAAGGTCTTCTTTTGAAGTAGGGCATGTTTTTCGTACTGCTCGATCCAGTTCGTCCCACAAAAGCTCGATAGGGTTAAGGTCGGGACTTTGAGGTGCCCACACCGTTATATTCAATTTTTGTCTTTGGAATTTGGTATTTAAATGATCTGTACATAACTTTGATTTGTGTTTAGGATATAGTTGAAAAATGAATCCTTTTCCTATAATTCGAAGTCCAGAGGGGAACGCGTGCTCTCATAGTATGGATAGATAACCTTCCTTGTTTAAAATTCCGTTTATTAGATTAAGGTCGCCCACTTTGTTGTTACCAAAACAACCCCATATGATGACAGAACCTCCTCCATGTTTTATGGATGGGATTATACAGTCGTCCAGATACTTTTCGATGGCGCGACGGCGAACATAGATGTTACATTTTATACCAAAAATTTGAAATGATGATTCATCAGTCCATAGTACCTTTTTCCAATCTTTAAGTACAAACTCCTTATGCTGTTTTGCCTACCCAAGTCTCTTTTTCTTATTTTGCTTTCTTAACAACGGTTTTTTGACAGCTTTTTTACCTTGCAGTCCAGCGTTGAGAAGACGACGTCTAACAGTCGATATAGAAATATTCTATATAGTAGATCCCGTTCGCTCACACAAAAAAATCATCAATCCTTTTAGTTTTTTTATTATTCTCTCACTGTTCGTATTTTTGAAATTTCGTTTTACTGTTCATGAACGAAGAGAAATTAGCGTAAAACACAATTAATTTTAAAATGAACAGAAAATGAATAATAAGCAACTGAAGAGTAGTATAGAACGCTGAGAAACACCAATAAAGCGTGAAACAGTAAAATCAGTAAAATTAACACAAGATAAAAATATAAATCCTTTGCTTGTTAGAGAGAAACAAAAAAAATGTTCAGTAAAATTTACTGGCAGTAAGCGGGGAAAATGTTGCCATAAAAAGTACGAAACTCGATACTTTTTATGGCAACATTTGCTTGTCTTTATCACTCTAACGCAATTTTAATATGTACACTCCCCTCTTTTTGGTTTTCCAGTATTTTTGACTGAAAAAAATTGTTTCATTGTGGAATCCACGCATAATTCACTTGAACACATTAAATAAAAATTTGTTTTTTTTTTACTTTCGGTGATTCCCCGAAGTATGAAAAGAAAATCCATAAAGAAAAGGTTGTGTTACTACATTAATCATTGCACTTAATACAAATTCGCATAAAACAATTTTAATATTGATTTGTATATTAGTGAAATTGCAGATTTGAGTGGTGGTCAAAACCTTTTGACGGGGGGTGTATGTCATTTCAAAAATTCTAGAAGAACAGATATATTTTACTCATATCCCAATCACTCATGCTACACGATAATTTTTTTTCTGGTTTCAAATTAAGTCGCAATAGATTTTTATTTTTAATTACAACCCTTATTTTATATTAAAACACCAGTTTTTTTGTATTGTTTTATTCTGTTCTCTCGAATATAGATTTTAAACAAAAATCTACATCTCAAAACTGTCCTTAAATTTTTTTATTTTCATTTCTATTTTTTCATTTCGGATTCAAGGACAAAAATTTTATGTCGCAGCTTCGAAATTTTCTGATTCTTCATTGACTTTCTAAAAAAATTGTTTTTAATAATATCAGGCTATATTATATTATGATGGTACTAAAATTGTTGCTTTTCCAAGAATGAGCTAAGTGTAACTGCTTCAACGCCACAATGGTAGTTTTGAGTACTAATGTGCTTCAACTCATATTTTCACATCCCAAGACCTTTTTCATTAAATCAGATGGAAATTGCATCAATGGCGACCTTTCAAATGAAATGCCATACGGTTGTAGAATAATGAAGCAAATTTTAACTGTTTTCAGCGCCACATTGGTAGTTTTGGGTACTAAAGTGCTTTAGTAAAATTTACGGCACTCTTCAAAACCTTTTTAACGATATGCAACAAGTACATGTTGTTTATTAAACGAAAAATCAGCTACAAGCGACAAACCGGTAGATTTTAGAACTTAAGTGGTATTCTCAAAATTGTTGTCTGATCCAAGACCTTTCAAACGATATTGTGCCAGTGTATTAAAATAATGTAAAGTAATAACGTATTGGGTGTTTTTTTCCGGGTGATTTACTATCGCAGGTACCCGACCCCCTTGAGGTAGAGATCCTAAAGCTTTTCAATTCACCTAATGAAACTTCAAAATGGATTGACTAAACAAAAAACGAATTGCGTAAGGCGTTCTGGAGATATCAATGGTACAGACTTCCATCGAAACATCCAGATGGACGGACAAACTTTTATGTTTTTGCATTTTTTCTATCAGGGACCATCAAAACGTCGAGTAAAACGGTTTTTAACCAGGGTCATTTTTCATCATTATCTTTAGGATGTCAATAACCAAATTCAACCAAACTTCAAAAACTCTAGAGCTGAAAGTCAACGGTCTGCTCAGTGAAATTGAAATATTGTAAAAATCAGACAGGTGCTTGAAAATAAAATTGTCTCTATTTCGTCTCGATCTCACGATCGTTGCGCGATGATAACACTAAGTAGTGTATACTTTAACAATTCGACCACAGAGTGTTATATCTGTTTTAAAAAGAGAACACACTGTGGCTTTCGTTAATTTGTCAAATATTTTTATGTACTTCCATTGCCTCAATGGTGAATTATTTATTATAACACATTTTGAAAACAACTAATTTCTGTATGTATAACTGTTTATGGCAATTCGAAGAATTCAGGTTTTACCTGTATAATTTGTTTCTTCTACAAATTTTAACGCCTAAATTGTTTCGAACAGTCGAAGGCTTCTCGGTCGGTAGTGAGGTACAGCGCTCAAATCCGATATTCTCGACGCAGAGTTTCCACGTCTTGGCCTAAATTGGATAAAATTACGAATGATGTTTTAGGGAAAGGCCCACCTTTACAATCATATGTTTAAAATAAAATAATGCCTCATACCATAAAGCAAAATATACGTAAGAGGACTCATGTAAAGATTCCGAGGTTAATCTACTTTACTTTTGGCAATCTGTATAAGCCCAACAAGAACAATGAACTATAAAAAAACTATGGCGATATGTTTATAAGATACGTATAGTATATGGATTAAATATAGAAAAAAATCAAATTTGTGTATATAAATATATTAAAACTATAAAATAAGATTAACCTCGGAAAAACCGGCTTATAAAATTTGCACTACTTCATTTCTCTTATATATTTATTGCTCGGTGCTCATACTTAAGGCTGTATGGTACTGGGAAAACAAATTTATTTTTTAGCATTGATATTTAAATGCCCCGAAATGTATGGAATGGTTTGTTTCTTTAAAAAATTAGAGTATCAAAATTTCTTTATTTATGTATATTGTTTATATGTGTAAATTAATTATTTTATTAATTTTTTATTTTTAAATATTTTTGATCTAAATCTTGCATATTATAAATAATAATAACCGCTTATATTGGAGACACTGTTTATTTCGTGATTTGCCATCTAGGGACAGTAAAATTACCTGAAATAGCCGGCTTTGCGATGTAAAACCAAATAAACTTATCGTTTGTTTGTGGTAATTTTTCGATCGATAAAAATCGAAATTTTTAATATTTTTAAACTAAATTTCACATTTTCTACGTCAATTTTTTTTTTAACAAGTTTCTTTATTTATTGAATCTTTCAAACATGAAAATAACAATAAGTTTTCAATTCTTAATAACTAAGGCTAATTATGTAAATCTGCGGGAGCAGAATTTACTTCATATCAATAAGTAAATTAATAATTTTATAATTTATGTTATTACAACAACCATCCTTTTCTTCCAGATCATCCAGATACCAGTTTCCCTGCATAGCTGATCCGCATCTTTTGTAATTCGTCTTTGACAGTTAGGATGCTAAGGTCCTTATGTAAATTTTTGTTTTTTACGAACCAACGTGCTACTGTCATCATTCTGAGTATTTTTGACTGTGTTCGTTGGACAATGTCGATATTCGAATTTGAGGTTGATTGCCATAATTGACACCCATACGACCAAATTGGTTTAATCATTGTGTTATACAGGAGAAGTTTGTATTCTAGGTCAATAGTTGAATATTTCCCCATCAACCAGTGCATCTTATCAATTTTTAATTTGATATGGTCTCGTTTCATTTCAATATGTTTTCGCCAAGTTAACCGTCGATCTAGATGGACGCCTAAATATTTTGCTCCATTTGATTAAGGGATTTGTATTCCGTTCACTGTGACAGGCGGACAAGTAAGCTTATTTAAAGTGAATGTTACGTGGGTCGATTTCTCTTCATTGACCTTTATCTTCCATTTTTTTAGCCATATTTCGATGTCATAAATATGTTGTTGCAGAATTTCGGACGCCGTTTGTGGGTTTTTATGGCTACATACGATTGCCGTATCATCTGCGAAAGTAGACGTCAGAATTTGCGAAGACGTTGGTAGATCTGAAGTGAAAATTAAATATAACGTTGGGCCAAGCACACTACCTTGTGGTACTCCAGCCAGAATGTTTTTCTCGTTCGATTTAGAGGTGTTGTATTTTGACATAATATCTGTGATTTGTCAAATACGACTTCATGAGTTGGTAAATTTCTGGCAATTTAAGATTAATTTTATGCAGCAGACCCTCGTGCCAAACTTTATCGAATGCTTGGGCAACATCCAAGAATACGGCGGAGCAGTATTTTTTCTCTTCGTATGCTGACCTTATTTCTGTAGCTACTCGGTACACTTGCTCAATGGTTCCGTGCTCTGCTCTAAAACCAAACTGATGCTAGGGATGATATTTCGTAGTTCCGGTTTAATATTTTCGATAATAGTTTTTTCGAATACTTTCGAGACGATTGGTAGTAGGCTTATTGGTCTATATGACAAGACTTAGGTAGGATCCTAGCCAGGCTTTGGGATCATTTTTATAGTTGATAATTTCGAGCACTCAGGGATATATCCTGATTCGTAAATTGAATTAAATATTTGAAACAGTCGACCAAAGGCACACTCAGGTAGTTGTTTAAGCATTTCACCTGTAATTCAATCATGCCCAGGGGCTTTCTTTAATTGAATTTGATGTGTGATAATAAACTTTACCAGTGGTTTCTTTATCTTAAATTTCCTCACAGGCCTGATTGCTATATTTTTTGTTTGAATCACCGATAAGCCAAGGTTTGTAGTGAATACACTTTCAAGGTGATCAGCAAAGGCTTTAGCTTTTTCCTCGCCACTTCTAGCCGATTCACCGTTATAAAGACGAATTGGCGGATTTGGTTGCTGAGGCCGTTTAAGGTGTTTAGTGGCCTTCCATAATGAATAGTTTGTGTCCGAATGGGGAGATAATTCTTTAAGATAATTTTGCATATAATCCATCTTGTTTTTTTGTAGTAGGCTTTGTAGTTTTCTTTTTGCCTGATTAAAGTTATGTTTAGCATCTCGCGATCGATTAATTTGCCAGATGCGTCTTAAGTGACGTTTCTCGGTTAACATTTTTTCTATTTCAGTGGATGTTATGGTGTGTCTTGTATGTTTGCTCTTTGGTTTAGGCGAGGCCGCAATAGCTGCGTTAACTAGTACATCACTAAAGTTTTCAATAGCAATGTTTATATCGTTAGCCGTCTGCAGTATAGACGTTAGGTCGATATGTGAACTGATGTACATCTTGAATTTCAACCAGTTAGTGAAGGTGTTCGTTAGATAGTTATTCGTGGAACATGGCTTTTGGTCGGCCCAGTAATGTAGTAAGACGGGCGAGTGGCCAGAAGATAATTCTAAAAGTGGTTTACCTTGGATTATTTCTCGGTGTATTTTACTCGTGACTGCAAAATCAAGGACGTCAGTGATTTTTTGACGATCTGTAGGCCAATAAGTTGGATGGTCACACGACGCAACAACGTAATGGTTTTCTTGAATAACATTCATTAATTGACGTCCCCTCGAAGTAGTCAATCTTGAACCCCAGTAGGTATGTTTGGCATTAAAATCGCCGGCGACCATAAAACGTTGACCCAGGGTTGCAAAAAATCTTTTGTAGATATCTGCCGAAACGTTATTATTTGGTGGGCGATATATTGAAGCGATAACTAAGCTTTCTTTATCGAGGTCCACACATACAGAGATTGCTTGAATTTCCTCAGTTGAATATTCATTTAGAACATAATGGCAAATCCGCTTTTTTATAATAATAGCAGTTCCTCCTCGACTTCTGCCCAAGGGATGTTTTGTATCATAAACTTCGTAACCATTAATTCTGAAATTGTGTTTATCCGTTAAGTGGGTCTTAGAAACTAACATAACATCAATTTCGTGTTTAGCTAGGAAATGTTCTAATTCGAGTTTGTGTTGGCAAACGGTATAGTTGCGCTCCAGTGGCATATCTTCAGATAATTTTTCGGAGACATTCTAGTTTCTGGATCATAGTAGTTTGATTTTGCTGTCATTAACTGCATCATCAGTTGCATGCAGTTATTCAGGGTAGGTTCAAAATTTGAGGATTCGCCTTGAAGAACGCTTGCGTATGTTGGTTTGCTGGTTGGTGTTTTGGGCGAACGAGAGTCATTTGGCGTATGCGGAGGTATATTATTCTGCGCATCTGCTGTAGTTTTATGCTGCCTCCTGGGACGTGACAATTGACTAATATTTATGTAGACTAAACATCCTCGGTAATTTGCGGTGTGGTTTCCACCGCAATTGCTGCATTTCCTTTCAGTTGAAGAGTTCTTCGGTTTTCGGCAACTTTTGGTTTGATGTAACTCCCCACATACGACGCACACTGATATTAACTTGCAACATGTCCTTGAGTGACCATATTCTTGACAGTTTAAACACTGTATTGGTCCGGACCTTTTCTTTGGTTTTTCAACAGTTATGCGTCTGTGTAAGAGGTTCTTTATTTTATATATTGGATGAACTTCTCCCTTTTTCAAAATGCGTTTTCGGATGGGTCCAGTTCAACTTTGAACATTGGTTGTGGTTGCTTCAAGCGGTTCATGATCCTATATACTTTCTGTATCTTAAATCCATCTTCAACAAGCGCAGCCTCGATTTCGGTTGTCTCAACATGGACATCGATGCCTTTAATAACGACAGAAAGTCGGTTGTTTAGCGGTAGTTTGAAATTTACGACGTTTGATTTCTTACTTATCAGTAGGTTTTCTTTTTTTGGACTATCCCTTTTCCGTTTTACTGTAATATAGCGATCGATGCCAGTTTGTGTCAATTGAACATTGCGTTTAATGCTCTCTTTAATGCTTGTGTCACTACTGTGATTTTCTGAACAGAACTTGCGGTAGACGGTTTTATAGGTGATCTTGTCACCATCCCTCTTTTTAAGAAAGGATTGTCCAATTCCGTAAAGGTGTTTTTACATCCGTCATTCGTACTGGATGAACCACCCACCAGACTGACGACTTCAGTGATATTGCTTGTAGCTGTATATGATGTAGTAACCAAGCTTTGAATCACTACATCATTGCGGTTGCTAGATCTCGATGACTGGGAGCCCGCTTGCTCATTTCCGAGAGCCTCCGGTACTGGGCATCCGATTCCCTGCACCGTACCTTTGTTTTGGTTGGTTGACTCCATTGAATATTTAGTTCTGGGTTCCATCCCTTAGCATTTTATACCTACTGCCAGGTTTTTTTACAGCCACCCCTAACATGGAGAATAGACGCTTCAGGATTGGCTATGGGTATTTCCTCCTCAAGGCAAGTAGCTTGGGTTTTGTCGCGCTCGTACTCGCGGGGTTATACTTTTAGCGTTACCCAAGGTGCAGCGCGAGGAGCTTGTATGACCAGCGCACCCCAAAAACTTATCTTGATAATCATGTATATTTGTGACATTTTGAGTACAATACAGCCTTAAAGAGTAATTGGTTGGAATATACAATGCCACAAGTTCATTTAATTTTTTGAACGTTATGACGTTAAGATGGCGTTAAATAAGCACTTTAATTTGAATATTTACCAGACCATTCTTCTAAGCAAATGCTACTCCCTGTATATACGCTCTTACAATATTTTCCCAGTAAGGTGTCTAATAATAATTTCTGGTCCATCATGAGATTTTCCTTGGGGATGGTGGGTGTTGTAGATAACCATTTATAACCATTTAATTTTACAGAGCTTATTTGCGTAAAATGCGGGTCAGAGACCATCATGATTAATGTCAATGTTGTGGTCATCAAGGAAATGCTGTACCTTCTAATCTATGTTGTGCTAGCCTATTGGCGTTCCATAACGCTAATTTAAGTTTAATCATTTTGTATTTAGATTGTTCATTAACAGTTGCATCAGGATTGTCATGTTTTGCAGCATGAGCCCCCTAGTTGTTTTCATAATTTGTATACATTTATTCATTGCCTTAACGATTCACTTCGTCGTACTTACTATTTTGAAAATTCCCTGCGCAGCTGCCTCTTCGAATGATGTCTCTGAGTTAATGGTTGCAGAAATAATTTTCTCATTGTTTAAGTGTTTGTGTATTGTCTTAGTGTAATTTTTTCCTTAACTCCTTACGCACAATGTATCCTCTGTAATTAGCGGAATGATTTTCCTCATAATTACTGCACTTCTTTACTTCAGGCTGTTTGGATTTGACTAAACCAAACTCACTAGTTTTCTGCATATCACGCAAGTTGTTTCCAATATAAATTCTTGGCAACTGTTACAAGACTGGCTTTCGTTTCTATGGCTCTTCCGTTTCAACTCCTCTATACAACAGATGCCTCATGTTGTAGAGTTCGGGTGCTACTGTGATTTTTGCTGCTTCTGCATGTTAAAAACGCTCCTTATTCGGAAGCACTTGATAGTTACTTCTTCACATACCTCTTGTGGCGATACAGATGACTCGATTCGATATATTGATGGTGGTCACAATACATTTTATGAAAAATTTAAATGTGTTAAGGAATTCTAAATAAAATTTAGAATTTATTTTATTAAAATTTCGTAAATTGACTGACGCGATATAGTCATGTTTAAAATAAACAAATTACCATTGAGCTACCATTCAATGGCGCGTGACGATGTTCTCAAATACTCAATTCGAGATAATTTATTTATGTTCGATGGAACAAGCAAAACGAAACTAATTAACGAAACAATTACATGTTGTACTGTTTATGTAAAAAGCACAATTACAAATAAGGGCAATTCACAATTTGTTGTTTAAATTTTTATTTAGTCTTATCATGTCTCCGTAATCTTTTTATATTATCTTTGTATATCCAGTATGTATAATTAATAAGCAATTGACAGTTTCAAATCAAGGTATTACAAAACTTCTCTAATTTTTCAATTGCAGAGTCAATTAATTTATTCTACAGACAATGCACAAATGCCCGATTTGAAAAAAAAAGTAGATTTACGATAATGATCAGCGGGAAATTTTATTTTTATTAATTTAAATTGATTATTAAAATTCCATATTTGATTGATTTTCAATTGTGCATGATTCGCGGAAAATTAATATTTGTTTTGCAATCAATTAATTATACAAGAGATTTTCTCTGATTGATAAATGATAATGAAAGGTTAACCATTTAGGCCAACATGATTCGTGTTGCTTACTTATCGTTGTTCTTGATGAATCACTCTTCATATATTATGAGTCTTCCGTTGATGAGATCGATTTGATCGTTTATGTAAGTCTGGTGAAATAAATACGCTACGATAAACTCCACAGCTGCATATATTGAAAATAAATAAGAAGTGTGTTCAAGGCATTTAAAGATGCAATATAAATTTCAGTTTATATTTATAGACAGCCTCCAATTATTTAAAAGAAAACCATTAAAATTCTCATACTAAAACATACTAAATCCATTTACAAATATCGCTCGCGCAATTCATGTACACAAATCGAATGAATGTGTATAGAATTCCAATCCACCATTAACAATTCTACATTTTAAAAGCGCGTATCATAATACCAAATGTGCATCAAGAGCACAGGTGAGTTCGTAATTTTTCATCACCATAAGCGCACAGAGACAAACAAAGCGAGAAAATCTTGGTTTCTTCACAATACACCTTACCAAACCAAAAGATTAAGCCTTTTACACAAATTTCTTGAATTGTGATCTTCGCGCTCTCTTTTCATTTACATTTATTTGTATTTCTTCTTCTTTTATTGTTGTTGAGTTTACTGATGATCATGATGATTTATAATTTAGCATTGTTTATGGTTAATTGATTTACGCGTCTTTAAAATTGTTTACGAAGTTCAAATGTTTTTTTAAGATTATATTAATTCTTAGACCGAAGAATTTTAAAATATTAATAATCTGCACCGCACTATACGAAGCAGTGATATTTCATGTTTAGTTTTAGAGATTATACGTCATGGATATATTTCTTCTATGGTATCGTAAGCGGGTCATTTTGATTGTTAAACAACAGTCTTTTGGAAAAAAAAACAATTTCTTTAATAAACAACTATTCCGATGTGAAATAGCTTCCCAAAAAAACTTGGCTTGGACTAATGCGTCAATTTAGAGGACTCACTGTTTTGTTTGGTCTGAGACAAATCAAACAGTCTAAATCACTTTTGTATTTGATTGAAGTAATTTGTGGGTGGAGTTTATCTGCCCAAATATCACAAGTACAAATTGTTCAAATAATTTTGAAATTTGCTGGATTTTATGACACCCATGGATCAGTTTAAATGTTAGTTGTTGTTCAAATAATTAAACAAATTTCCCCTAGATTTCATTTTGTAAAACTTTTTGCCCCTTCGGAATAAAAATTATTCGTGTTGAGTATATGATGCCTAAACTAAGCTTATAATTGCGGTAAACAGTACCAGTTTGGGAGAAAACCTATAATGAATAAAATACATATACATACATATTTTTGTCTAAGAACATATATCTAAAAATATAGTACCGGTACAATAACGGGGAAGTTCCATTTCTCTTCATATTCTCTGGCTGTGTTTTTGTTCCAAAATTCTTCGTTGAATTCAGGAAAAACACTTCCGTTAATTACTTTCCAGAGATGTTGTGGCTTGCCCAATGCGGTAAGCATACTTACCGATTGAGACCATGCTGTCCCCACTATAGCAAGGTCTAAGCATGATAATAGAAATTTTAATTAATAATTTGATCACATATGAATTATATTTCCAAATAACTTACCGAAGAGTAAGAGACAATCTTTCACCCGCAGATATTGTGGATTTTTTGTTGCAGTTGCGTTGGATTTCGACCCCAACAATTGATAACTCGTCAAATAATTGGGATGTCATTCGGTGGAAATTGCAAAATGACCCTTCGTCATTTAAACGTATCTCTGCCACTAGATTTTGGCAAAAACCTTGACGGTATCGATTTTGATTTACCTAAATATGTGTTTGTCTCCTCCACATCATCTATGAAGGGACCCAAAGTGGAAATTAAAAACATATTTAAAAAAAAAATGTAAACTAAGAAATTAAAATTATAACTCTATAAAATTAAAATTAAATTAAATGAAACTCTTGAAACATGGGATAAAATTCAAAATAAAACGAAATATTAACTATATATAAATAAAAACACACGATTATTTGAATATTTCCAGCTTATACCGTAGTATGAGTACTTTAAACCAGATAATTAAAAAAAAAAAATTAATAAAAGAAATTAATTAATTTTAAGACACAACAATAAAATCAAGAAGCACCGAGAATCGAACAATCAAAATTGAACGACACCTTATAGATAAAAAAGTTTAGCTTGAAAAATTAAATGCGCAACCTTTTTGCCTTTTTTGACAAGTATTTGGCATTCAATTTTTTTGTGTTATGCTTGTGAAATTTTCACAAATGAAGAAAATAAAAATAATTTTATTTGGAAATCATATTTATTGTACCGTATACTAATGCTGTGAGCCTCAGGTCGATTTTTTATGCTAAATTATGAACTAAACTAAATTATGAACTAAACGCTGTTCGCCGCCAGTGGCGCTATTCCGACAATTCCCCGGGAATAGAGAATTGGGGAAAGACTTTATATGTAATTTCAGTTCAAATATTTTTTTCCTGGCTTACTGCGGTAAAAAGCTGGTATTAATTTTTTTCAAAACAAATTTAAATTGGGAATAATTTTCCCTACCAGTGGAACTATTCAGGCAATTCCCCGGGGATAGAGAATTGGGAAAAGATTTTATATGTAATTTCTTTTCAAATATTTTTTTCTGGCTTACTGAGGTAAAAAGCTAGTGTTAATTTTTTTCAAAACAAAATTAAATTGCAAATAACTTTCCCTACCAATTTAGGTATGGAAATTTTTTTCCCAATTTATAAATATTTACATGGAACTTTTTTCGTCAGTAGGCTTTGAATGGGTATTTGAACAGAAATTACATATAAAATCTTTCCCCAATTCGATATTCATGGGGAATTACCAGAATAGTGCCACAGGTTATTATATTCTCAATACACCCCTATTTAATTGTTAAAATCTCGCTTTCATGTGGTCGACATATTGACCGCCCCCACTATCGCCGGCTTTATTAAGAAAATTCAACGGATCGTTCATAATAATCTAAATGTACTGGTACATTGCTTGTTAAACATATTTGAAGCATTCGCCAGCATAAGACACGGTTTTTCGCTCGATCGCTATTATCATAATAGAATCTCTAGATCCCAAGATTTCCGAGAGAGGGGCCCTATCTATTACGGGTCGTATACGAGCACACTTTGGTTCCTTCATATTTCTGCAGCTGGAGTTATAGGCCAAGCAGACTACAGAAAAATAATTTTCAACGATCGATGAACTATTTACATCTTAGAGGATGTCTTAGAATCTAGCAAGGAACAACATGTTAAGGGGCATGTTGTTTCAAATAAAGTGAGGTACGGTGTTTGTGACGACATAGTCCAAAATTGGCTGTGATAGTGTTAGATGAGAGAAGGAAATGTTAATGTTTTTCCATATCGAGTACTCTTGGATTCAGGTTCCCAAGCCTCCTTCATCACAGACTCGTGCCTACATATGTTAAACATAAGATAACAAAATGCAAGGATTTATCCCTCAGGATTGGGCAACTCGGGGTCAGAAGTTACAATCTCAATTAAAGAGCTCTTGAAGATCCTGAATACTATAAACCAAATAAAATTGGTATACTCATTGGAGCTGGGCATTTATTTGATATTTTGCAAAACGAACAGATGCAATGAAAAAAGCAAATTATATTACTGAAAACATTATATGGTTGAGTAGTAGCAGGGCAATGACATCTGAGATATTCAAGCATATTGGCCGAGAAATGTTGATGTGAATATCGATGACAATATCGATGAGGCATTAAGGAGATTTTGAGAGATCGAACAATTTGAACCAATAAACAAATTTTCGAATGAAGAGGAATTTTGCAATAATCATGCAATACGACGACTATACGGCAAGGATTTCAAAGTTGACGATTTGTTGATTGGCGCTACGTCCAGGATTTCACGAAGTTATAGAAGAATATCAATACTGCTCTAAAAGACAAAGGGTTTCATCTAAGGAAGTGGGAATCCTTTTCGTCGGAGATGAATGACCGAATGTCAGAAATGGACACCAAGATAGTACTGGGATTACATTGAAGGTCGACAGAAGATATCTTTCATTTCCAAATAAATATATACAGAAACAATCGCCAAAATAATAGTTCTATCCAATGCAAGTAGGATATTTGATCCTTGCTGGTACCCATTGCTATTCAAGTAAAATGTTTTTTAACATCTCTGTTAGCTCTGTCAGCTCATCAATTACCTCATACGAAGTATTCAGATAACAAGTGTCCCACTACATGTGTTCGGCGATGCTAATGAAAGAGCATATGCTGAAACCTATAATGAATACTGGATTAGTTATAGTATTTAATTAGTAGGAAAACTTGCAGTCATAAAACAGATTTCAATGCTACGTCTCGAGTTATGAGGTGCAGTTTTACTTACCAAAGTAATTAAATTCGTCGTATAAAATTCATCATTACACAAAAATCAAATCACAGGGTGGACAAACTCGATGATTGTGCTCGATCGGCTTTCATCACCAACAAGTCGGTGGAAAACCTTTCTGGGCAATCAAACATCGGAAGTGTTAGACTCGATAAATGGAGATATATTCGGCTAAAAAACCCAGCAGATTATGCCCTCTTGTGGGTTGTATTATACAATTCTAAGAGACTTAGGTGGGAAGGTTAAGTTTGGACAGAGGTAAGCGGCCAACACCAAGATTCAAGATTGAAGTACCGCCTCAAAAAATTGCGTCGTCAAGTTTTCAATCTAAACTTAATCGATCATGCTAATCTTATATTGAAGAAGCTGCTGAAAGGCTTTATCTTATCTGAAATTAATAAGGGTAATCGCTTATATTCATAAATTTGACCAGAATTTAAATTTACCACTTGGACTAAAATAGAATCCAAAATAGAGGAGCAGATCTAAGTTTATTCGACCATTTCTCAAGATCGTATAGTCGATTTCGTTGGCCCATTATAGATGCCTAACCAAAGGCCAAAAAACCTATAAGACGTACGTTTGCGTATTTATCTGTCTCGGAATTTACACCATTCGTCTTGAATTAGTAGGCGACTGGAGCAGCGAATCATTTCTAACAGCATTGAGGCGATTTGTTTCGAGACGGGGTTTATGTACCCACTACCCACATTTACTTCGACGATGGCGCGAAGTTGGTTTTATATTTGCACACATAAAGTGTTTTGTGTTCGGATGATTTAAGTTTTTAACACCATCGCACTTTTTTATCGGCCACTCAATGACAACAATTCGAGACCACAACTTATCAGTTATCAAGACAAACTTCAACAAAAGCTGGCAAAACGTTCAACGAATTTCGCAACAGTTTCACAAACGATGGCACATTGAATACTTAACATCACTACAACAAAAAGTCAAATGTCACACAGCGAAGAAAAATGTTAAGGTTTTAGACGTGGTTGTAATAAAAGAAGAAAAGGTATCATCAACGTCCTGGAGGTTAAGAAAAATTGTGGCAATTCATCCAGGAAATCAATATTGTGATTTATTGTTCGAGATTCAAATGAATTTTTTTTCATACAAGCATTTATTAATATATTTTGACTGAATCCGCGAAATATTGCTTTCAACCGCTGGTTTGTTCTTCCCTATAGGGTTTGAAACAGAATGTCGACAATAAGTTGCCTCTATTTGGCACTCATCAATGGGCTTGGTGCTACCACAGACAATCAAAAGAGATTTTTCATTTGAACTAAAAAATTAAAACAACATTTATTTCTGATAATTCCATTTTCATCGTTGTATCCGAAAAATAATTCACAGTTTTAATTTTTACGTTTACATAGGATGAAATATCTCTTTTAGGTTGTCTCTGGTGTTATTTTGCCGTTCTCGCCCATGACTGATTTACAACCCGATCCACATAGATTGGATCCTACTTCTGCACTCTTCTATTAGGATTTTGCGGCCGCTGAATCTATTCTCTTTTTTCTTCTTATCAGATTCATGACTTTGGGTCCATCCACCAGCAATTTTTTGTTACCCTTGCGGTGCCTTTCATTGAGTCATCAATGTCATTCCTTGTTACGGTTAGATCATTCCTTGTTTCCGCATGGCCGCCTGTTTCCTTGTTACTGTTCTGATTATACGTCCCGTATTGAAATATTGCTGACTTTTGAGACTTGCCCCTAATTGCGGCTGTGCGTAAGGCGTTAGGCTATTTCTTATATTATTTTGGGCTGGCATTCGTTTCGCAGAGTCTTCTTTTATTATTTTGGGCTGGAATTTACTTCGAGAAAGAGTTCTCTTCTGAGCAGAGGACACATATAGTTCTTTTGAATTGTCATCGTTTAATGACACGATCCCCTATCTAGTCCTCTCTCTGAAGTAGCGAGTCACAGTGGTTCGTACTTTCGCCCTGCAGTTTACCAATCAAATCGAACCACGGAGGGCTCGAATATTACAGATAGAATTGATGATATATGGACCAGAAATTAAGCACCGGAATGCGGGTGTCGGTTCTATATTTCAAATCAATTCTTTGAGTATTTTATCCTGGTTTTTCTGTGGAAAATATATTTCTGTGGAACCGACCAAATGGCACAGTGATTAAAAGCTTTGGCATTTGGATCGGGAGGTACCATTGTTCGAACCCCGATACGGGCAGGATGCAAAAGTGAAATTTCATTACAGATTACGATCTATGATGAAATGTAACACATCTATGACCCCCTGTCGGAGTGCAAAACTAAGGCCGCCCCACCTTCCATGTCAGTATAGGCTGGCATGGAGCTTGCAATATGCAGATGGTCTTAAAATCGGTCATATAGCCGTACGTCCTCGGATTGGTGGGCTGGTGTAAAGTAAGGACGGAATAAGCAAACCACGAAAGAGCAGGGGCCCCAGAACAGTTTGCAGGGGTAAATACAAAAAAAAAAAAAATAAAAAAAAAAATGGAGGCGATGTCATTGGCAAAGTGCCGCTTCTTCTACCAGCATGTATTTTCTTGAACGTTACCATCAATCACTGTCAAAAACGTATAAACTGATTTTGCCTGTAGCATTTTGCGTGACGGATGTTTAGTTTCCGCATCACAGTTTTCGAGAGGGAGCTAAAATATAAAAGTTCTTGTAAACGTTTTTGGTTTTAAAAGATCAGAGGGTTTCACGCTTACCTGTGAAACCTGAGGTTCCTGTTTGAGTTTATGTGAAAGATATTCTTCAATTTGGTCTGACATTCAGTGCCAAAACGGCGAATTTATGAACTAAAGTGCTAATAACGAAATTGTTGCTTAGCACAAAGACTTTCAAACGATATGTTATGATTTTATTAGAATGATCAAAATGTAACTATAATTTTAGGAGCTTTAGATAAATACAAACGTGACCACTTTCAAAACCTTACTGATTATGCGACACTAACATATTCTATAATAATCGAATAATTTGCTGTCAGTGCCAGAACGGTGGATCAGTGAACTAAAGTGGTGTTAACAGAATTGTTTTCTGATCTAGACTTTTCAGGCGATATACTACACGATTATATGGGAATGGTAAAAAGAGTGTAGGGTATTATTCTGAGTAATTGAATTGCTTTTCAGTCATTTAGTATGACAAGTTCTCGGCATTCTTCTTTTTAATTCTACAGATTGACAATAGAAGTAATGGAGAAAAATTTTCAAAAACGTTTCTTGAAATATTGGGATATCCTAGTGTTGCGTGATTTTTGATCTTTTTATATGGCAAGCACTCGACTCTAATAATTTTTTTTAAACTAAAAATACAGACCCTGGAGTCCAAGTGATAGTTGGTTATAAAAGTAATGACTTTTCGAATAAAATAAACCCCATAAAGATAAACCCCACAAACCTATTTTATTTATCCAAAATCGTGCACATCGACACAAACACATTTCGAATAAAAATGCATTCCGCCTAATCACAAATCCAATTAGTAATGATTAGCGCCAAATTACAATTTCGTTTTCGATTATTTAAGTTTTTTAATCGTCTGCACAATAGATCCTCGTCCCCCACATCATAAGATAAACGCGGCGCATATACATATAAGAAAAAACCGTCGATCATGTTCATCTCGATACGTTCGATCGATCAACAAAAATGTTTTCTTCTTCGCCGTTGCTGTGAATAAAAATATAAAAATAATGTAAGAATATACAAAGTTTGTTATCCATTCATCATTGATCGCGTATTATTAGTCTTAATTCTGTGCATATCGCGAGAAATAGCGCGCATTTCAACGTTTGTGTATTGTTTTACACATATACAACTAGAGACGGCTGAAGATTTTTTGTTGTTATTGTTGTAATAAACTAAAGTTTGGTTAAAATTGTTAAATGCAATAAGCAGTTCTCATATACAAGAGACAAACCATAACGTAAGAAATGAATAAAATCTACATCACGTTTTTTCTTATTTTTATACAATTTTTTATGATCACAGAATTTTTTTTATTTTTTTACTTTTTAACTTTTTTTTAAAAGTTCGAAAGGAGTAGATTTTCTCTGCACAATCAGTTTGAATATTGCTCTTTGATCGTTCATTTCGTGCTGTATTCTTTTATTGTGCGTTCTTCCACATTACACAGAATTTTTTTTTGTGCGCGGAGATCGCGAATTATATTAAATATAAATTTGATTGATTGAAATTTGATCGCGATTTTAATTTGCCGATCGATATCGGTATTGTGAAAATATTTATATCGAGTGTTGTGTTTGTGTATGTGTGTGTGTGTGATAAAAATGAAAATTGATAAAAAATTTATTTTACAGTGCAGTAAGTTAAATTAAATTAAGATCAATGATCTTTTAAATGTGCAGTGAGTTTATATAGTTTTTTTCTATTTTTGGAAAAATTATTTTATGTTTTTCATATTTAGTGCACATGTTTTATTGTTTAATGTTTTTTTTTTTTAATTTTCTTTTACTACATTTATTACGTAGTGTTTATTTTAACATAAATTTAAAAAGTAAATAAACATTTGTGTTTTTTTATATAATATAGTGTTTGATGTTAGTTTTGTTAATTAATATTAATTTAGTGAGATTAAAGAAATTAAATACCGTGCAATGTGTTAGTTCATAATACAATTTTTGGATACACATTTTTATTTCGTCGGGATCATTAATTCATCTGTTTCATAAATTTGGACACATCAAAACAGGTAATTTAGTGGAAAATTGTAATTTTTGCCGCCAAAGATACACCAAGATTATGTCATTCCTCAAAACAGCGTGCAACAAAACATTTAATTAGAAAACCTAATTGGACCGGTATAACTAACAGTAAAATATCTCAGAATACTCTGTCTCACTGTTCTAACGGTTTTAAGATTTAAACAGTGCAATAACTCGGTTAATCCTATATAAAATATTGAAAAAATTAGCAAACATTTCAATCAAACTGATTAAAATGAAATATATTTTAGCACAAAAGCATTATTTTAATTTATCATAATAATATGCACTATAAAGCGATCATAAAACTTTAATATTCAAATCCAATACGATTATTCAAAGGGTGCGGTTATAGCTAGAGGCATAGAAAATATATAAAACAGCGCATTAATTTATTTTTTATAAAAAAAAATAAAAATAATCAAAACATGTTTCCACACAAAACAATAACCATTTATAACCTCTTTAAAAAGCATAACTTTCTTTATGTAACACCGTAAAACCGTTAAGATAAATTAAAATTAATTACAAGTAAAACAAATAGATCATCCCTCACCGCAAAATCCATTTACTCGTGCACCGCGCAATTTAATGGTTGACGGTGACTTGGCTCTTACGTTAATCGTGTAATAAATAAACTTGCTACATCATTGCTAATTCGGAGTTAGCGCCTCTATATATAAATTTTACTAAATTAATTAATTTTAATTACGTCACACCTCGCACAATTTATAAAATTACATTGCAAAATTTAGATTCTTGCTGTATCAACTGTTCATATTAAATTTAAACTTATTTTATTAAAAACGGTGGATTTGAAACTTTACCCTACATACATATATAGAAAGATGTTTTTGCTGTAAAAATTGTTAGACAGACAAAATAATGGTTGCTCTTGTTTGCCAAAGGGCGAAACTTCGTGTATTAAACAATTTACCGTTCATTTCCTTTAGTAGTTTGGTATTCGATTAACTTTCAATTCATTCTAAGCGATTATAAGTAGCTTCGACAAATATCGTTTTCTGTGAATGGTTTTATGATAAATTGTCGTTTTCAGTAAAATGGTGTGCTAGGGATAGCCAGTGCCTTGTCTAGTCAAAAATCGTCATTCCCCTTAAATTTTAGCAAATCAACTTGGACTCAAGGGCAACTCTTGTTGGAAATTTAATCTTTAGATTGGTTAGAATCTATTATTTCTGGTCATTTTCTGTAAATGTTATTGCGAAAATTAAAGAAATTTTACAGAGCCATCTCTGCCAAATTTCTTTAGAATCTCCCAACTTATGGGATAATCCGTCGATACTATACAGTGATAAAAATTGTGACGAAGTAAAAGTTTTTAATCAAAATCTTAACCATATTTTGTTCGAATTTTGTAGCAAATTCAATTTACAATATTTTTTTCTTAATGGATTTCTCGCAAAAGCTTTGATTTTCAAAATATATGCAAAGAATTATAAAACAACGTATGGCTGGGTTATGCAGAAACCTCATTTTTATCAAAACTCGTAATTTACAATATTTTTGTTCCTTATAAGTATTTTTTAAATCATATTTGCAAGAACGGAAAGCCCTTAATGGCGCTGCCACTTCCGGTTTGCCGATTTTCGGCAAATTCCCTCCCAATTTTTGAAAGAAATTTAAGCGGCTGATTTTTGGTGGAAATAAGTTTTATATCAAAAACTATCATTGACAAATTTTGTTGCAAATTTTCGTTTTTCAAATACAGGTTCAACCAAATTTAACGAATCTCCGATTGTACGAAAGAAAAGTATCCGATTTTACGAAAGATAAAAAAACTTAAACGTTTATTGCGTGTCAAGTCACCGTGAGTTAAATAATCCCTCAGAATAGTAGAGTTTATGGAGATAACTATAAACAGCACATTTGGCACTACATTATAAACGAACTCTAACAAAGACAAAATGCTTCTAATGCACGGGGATCAGTTTGTAGTGTTCTTAGTGCCGAAGTTGTGGCTTATGAAACGTGTAATTATTTGTACACACGTTTTAGAAGTAGTTATTTTGATCTTAGTGACCATCCGCGTCACCCACACAGATATTTCCAAGCGTTTACAACGAATGGGAAAAACTTGAAAGATGGGTCCCACATGTGTTGACCGAGCACAACCTAGGTCAGAACCCCCAAATGTAAAATGTTGTGGATAGATCCCGGCCAACCCAGTGCATCGACACCGAAACAAAACATAGACTTAATGATGGTTCTCCTATGCATCTGGTGGGACATGAAGGGTGTGCTTTATTACGAACTCTAGTTGCCCTATTCTGGTAATTCCTCGGGAATAGGGAATAATTTTTATTGTAGCAGCTACTCCCAGACATTTATTCCCAATTCCCCGTTTTCCAAAAGCTAATTCTGTCAATTGGAGAATAAATGTACGGGAAACAAATTTAATTATTCGCGTTCAAATAAAAAAAAAAAAACATAATTCATTTGGTAATAGTTTGGCTTGAAAATAATAAGTGCTGGGTTGGCATGTTGTTTTACATATATGTACTACACGAGTTTCGTGTATTCCTGCGTCTCTTTGGGTCAGACGAAAAACACAACCAGCATTTACCTGCTTGAGGAATTCGCCCAGTGCTATAGCGCACATTATCAGTTGTCTTCTCTGTTTTGATTTGTTATCGATACTGGAAGTGGTTTACCAAGTATGCACTCAATACCAGATCGCGTGTTAAAATTTCTATATACATAAGGTATATTCGAACGGGTAGAAATATGTGGTAGAGCAAGTTGCAATGCTAAATCGTTCAAACTCTCTCGGCGTCTGGATGTATTTTTGAATCTCGTTGGATTGTTTTCAACATAAATTTTAACACGGCAAGACATGCAACGTCTATAATATTATAAAAAAAGGCTAGAGGCCATCGCAGGGTCTTTCTCTTGGTTGTGTAGTGTGTCACTAGTTTATCCATGTTATCTATGCCACTTTTAATAGTGTATTATTTCTGGCTTCTTTTTAACCCTGATTGGCTATAATGTTGAGTGGACATCAATAATACACTTTTGTTTTTTTTCGGTACTTATGAACATAATATGGTATCCTTGTCACTGAATCCAAACAAGGAAGAATGTATTTCACGTGATTTGGACAGCAGCATTTCTCTTGGAATGTAAGGTTTATTTTTTTAACGTTCCGACAATGGATAAACCCTAAGTTATCAATAATCTTGCGAGTGGCAATGTTGTAAAAAAATTGTCCATAACGATATTTCTGCCAGACCCTTTGAAACGCATGCATAAATCCTTTACGACTCGCTCCCCTTGTTTCGTTCCCCTACCAAATGGCTGAATGCCGGTGTAGATTTGCCCTGTTATTTAGTATGAATTAGAGGCATCACAAACCCACCAAACTTTAATTCCGTATTTGGATTTTCCATATTACCACGATATGGAAAAAGTTTCTCATCAACAACCAAGCATGCGGGCGGATTATAATTATTTCGCAAATTTGCGTTCAGTAAATCAAAAATTTCATTTATTGCGGCAGACAATTTAAATCTCAGAAACCTAGATATTTCACGAAAACGATACAATCCCATGCTTGCGCGATATAGGAGACTAGATGTTGTTGCCCATAATACTATCGCATGCTCATTAATCGAGCGATGAACGCCAGCATTTATGAGTACGGCTAAGTATATGCTTCAAATTCCTCATTACTTAATATTATCCACTTTTTGCTGTTTTATCCCCGTTTTTTTAGATTATATGCTTCGTAAATCTCTTTCGCCTTCCTATTTGTTTCTCAAATTATAATGTTACAAATTACGTCCGAGAAAATACACTTGAATGTGTCTTAATAGAAGAAATGTTTTCGCCATAGCTTTCAGTTTCATCGATTTCACAATCGTCGCTATTATGTTCATCCGACACATTTATTGTTACATTCTCAGTAACTACGTCTTCAATATCGGAATCCTCGTTATTTTCTTGTAGAGTTGGTGGGAGCCACTCATCTGTCTCTCTACCACGTTGGAGATAAGCTTGCTGTTCATCGTAAGACAAACTGTCGGAAATATATTATATAAAACCATCTAATTTAAAAATTATAACCAAAAGCAATAGTTACCGTCGAAATTCTGCATTTGTTAGTTCATTATTTCGTTCCGTCATTTTATTTAAAAAATGAATATGTATATAATATTTTTTTACACGGACAACCTCTTAGTTTGAATAACTATTCATCAGTCGTCAGTTCTAAATCACTAATTTCTATTTATTTATCCACCAATGTATATGCGTTTTTCTTTTGTTTCGCTCTTCTACTTTTACTCGGGGAATCCCAAGTTTATATACTTTTTGCATTTATGATCAAAATTTCAAAAATAAATTGCAACGACATAGAGAAGAGTTAAATATTCGTGGCCGGGGTGGGTCAGGTAAACACAAGGGTTAAGTTGATACAATATAAATTTCCGTTAAATTCTATTCCCAATCAATGCGTGAATTCCATAGTGAAACAACTTTTTTCAGTAAAACTAACACGAGCTGAAAATATAACTACTTTACTTGGTAGAGAGAAACAAAAAACTTTTCAGTAAAATTTACTGGCAAAATAATTGAGTAAGTGGGGAAAGTATTGCCATAAAAAGTATGGAACTCAATACTTTTGCATGGTAACATTTTAACACACCTTCAAAACTAGTATGCGATGAGAAATTTTTTCGCACACTACGACAATTTTATGGTTGAAAAAATATTATAGTGAAATGTCAAGAGAAAAATGAAACGTGGGATTATTTTGTTGTGTCGGTATACCGACGTATACGTACAACACGTTCATTGTAGGGTAAAATCTAAATTTTGAAAATTTCGTGTTTCGTTAAAATCGTTTATTTTCAAATTTTTTAGGTTTTGTTGCCCCCAATATGTCACTATTTTGACTATACATTTTGCTATAAAAAACAAACAAAAGTTGCGGTCTTTATCGCTCTAACGTAACTTAAATATACTCTTCCCTTTTCGGCTTCCCAGTATTTTTTACTGAAAAATTTGTGTTTCATTGTGGAATCCACGCACAATGCATTCATAAAATTGGTATGGAATAATATTCGTCAAAACTGCTATAATGGGGAATAATTTTTCCCAAAATTGCTGTAAAATTAAAAATTTCTATTCCCCGGAAATTATCAGAATAGGGCCACTGGAAACTGGTCAGACGGTGATTGTTGATCGGTACAGCCGACAATTGAACAACTGTTGCATGACAATGTTTGACCTCGTGTGATTCAGAATACTCTCTTGAATGTTTGACTTATAGAAGAAAAATGTGTAAGAATCGCAACAATCAGTTTGGATTATTGATTTGAAAAAATCAGTTTCTCAGGTCGCGATGACTGATGTTGCATTATTTACATTGGAATATTGTCTATATTTACCATGTAGTTGTACTTCTAACGAATTACTGGCGTAGCGTAAGAAATTCGATTCGACTCTCTTGAACTTGAGATGGGAAGTTCTCCCACACGCGCCATATACACCAGGCTTGGCCCCATCCAACTACCATTTGTTCCGGCCAATGCAGCACGTCTTAGTAAATAAAGAATTCAAAACGCTGGATGATGTGCGTAAAATCGTCGATAATTTTATCGCGTCGAAGCCTGCAAGTTTCTTTCGCGATGACTTTCGTATGTTTGCTGAGGGATGGTCAAGGTCAAGGGACAAACGATGGACAAAATTTCCAAGTTAAGATTCGTTGTCTTAAGATTCAAAATTTATTTTTTTAAAATTTAAAATTCAAAAACCCCTTTTAAAAAATATCCGATTTAACGAATGTCCGATTTTACGAAAGCAGCGGGTTAATACTGTATTTGGGCAACGGGTTAGTACTGGATTTGTAAAAATCGAAAACCGATACGATTGATTTAAACCAAAAGTAACTGGGCTATCTAAGTTTATGTAAACATTTTATTACGTAAAGGCAAGTAAAAGTGACCGTTTTGGAATTTCTATATTTTACGATGACAAATCGAAAATATTAGAATACGTCGAATGAATCACATTTATTTGACAGTCTTCAAACATCACAATGGCGTTGTCTTTTGTCAGTGCAATTTCTAGTGCTCTGTCTTTTACATGAGCTTTGCTTTGCAAGCGAGAAAAGCTAATTGTGCAGTTTCGAAGCATTGTAGCAATTCAGACTCCACTCGATTAGTCTTTTACTTAAGCAGTAAATTCTAGTAGTAGGTTTCAGGATCTATATGTCAGAATGACCTGTGGAAGTTGAACTACTACTGATTTATTGCGAAGTTTCATTATTGGTTGAATGTTAATATCAGCATCATCATCATCATCTTCTTCATTGTTATTTTCTTGTATCATGATTCGAAAAGCATTGGGAATTCCCTTTGACACATGTTTTCAAAGTCATAATTAATATGATCCCCTGGCCGCACCTGCTATACGTATGTCGAAGATGTTTGTGGTATATCCATTTGCTCTGTTGTTCTTATCGAAATTTAACAGTCGAGATCTGTTCTCTTCTTTGCGTGTGTTACAAAAAACACAACTTTCTCGATATATCCAACTCTTCTACGCGCATCTGCTTCATTTATTGTTGAAGTTCAGTGGGCTTTGCTTTTGCGATGTATTTTGCGATGTAATAGGTCGCTATTTAGTGGCCAACAGATCCATGTTGGCTAGCATGCTTCGAGTAAGGCTGCATTGTAGTTGTTGGCGAAATTCTCGTTTTTATTCCGCTCTAATTCGCAAATACGATATTTGTTTCATCTGCAACTAATCGTGGAAATTGGAAGTGACCGAAGGTGTTGTGCTCAACGAGATCACAAAGAAGTGTTCCTTCAGGAAGCAGATTGTATGACAACCCTTAGAGATTCCTTCTGGTGTGTTGAATTTTAGTTGTTTTTCAATCCTACACCAGTAATTAATAATTTTTCTTCTAAAGATTTCATCGTTGTTGAGTATAAAATTGATGAACTTTGATAGCAGATGATTGAAATATTTACTCACGGTGGCTGGGTACATTTAAATAAGCCTTTGAGTTTCATCGAAGCTGATTGAATTGATGCTGATCAACATCAAGTCTTTCGTTGGTAATTAACAAAGTTTTCTTCATTGCATTGATTGCATTCAGCAATCTATTCCACTATGCTTCTGTTCCTCGTAAAATTTTCAGGTAAATGTGTATGTCATTGGGAAATCTATCCTTTCCTTCGTTCTCTTTCCACCAATATCGACTGTTGGCTGAATTCGCAGGCAATCGTAACCTGGCAGTACGTAGAACAGGTAATCGATGTTCCTAAATCGTCTTTCACTTCCGAGTACTCTGTACTTGAAATATTTGCAATGGTGTAAGGTGCACTTGTCTCTCCTGATTAAGTCTTTAAGATTCAGCAAAATGCTGAAAACCAAATCACATCCATTTTTTGGTTGGCTCGACTTGGTGGCTTTTAATTAAAATTTTTCACAATAACGCGTAACCCTACGCAACAGGTTATTGCGAAAACTCGTTAGAATTAATCATTTCCATTTACATTTGAAAAATCCAGCGATCGGAATCGTTTGGGTATTTATCATTGACGATTATTCACTCCAATGATAACAATAGAGAGTGATAACAATCAAACAAACCGGGTTCTCTGTTTTTTTCAACATTAAAAGCCGGTTAACCAGAGTTTTAGAATTAAATCAAATAAACGTATTTAAAATAAAAGATGTTTAACATATCGAAACAAATAAAAAAAAATTAAGAAACATCTTGATGCTGATCCAGGTAGCTTCAGTAGGGTTTAGTTCGTCGAATAATCATTTAAAATTTTTTGTTCAAATTCTGTTCGCCTTAAATTATCTAAATTGTTTAAGCCATCAACCTCCAATTTAGCACTGTAATATTTATGAAATTTTGAGAAGCTCTTTACAGTTACATTTGCCAACTATGTGGATATTTATGATGTTAATTCATCCGCAGCCTCTTTCATGGATATGTTTAGCAAATCTTCAGAGATAGCAGCAAGCATTCTTCGGGTAAGGTTATTAGATGATTCTAAAGAAGTCCTGGCGCCTAGAGCCTTCGCTCAGTGTAAGTTAGGCCGGTGGTAACGTTTTTTTTATCAAAAGAACTGAGCTTCATTCAAATTTGTTGAGAAATGTTTAAGTTACATAAAAATTGGTCACTTTCCAGAAGCACAATAGGAATTCTTATTGAAATTGATTTTTCAAAATGCGACATAAATTTGAAAAATGGTGTATTTGTATTAAATTAAATTTTCAACTTTCAACTGGAGTTCCATTTAAATTGCCCATGTAACGCACGTGGCTGTTCCGTACTCATTCGTTATTTTGCATGAACCAAATCGGGAAATCATTTTGTAATCCCCGTTTTATAAAAATTGCTTGCCGAAGGCTTAGCTTCATTCCAATTGACCGATTACCAGTATGTGGAACCGATAAACCACAAAACACCCGATTCATAAAAGTAGGTACTTTCTTTGCAACAACAATAAAATTTGGAAACTAACGAAAGAAAACCTCACACTAGTGCAATGCCATATAATACGGCACAACAACACGCAACATGATGGGATTAAAGAACTCCTAATTGCTTTCTGGACCTGGAAACTCTCACCAAAATTTATCAAAATCGTTCATGCCGTAAAAAGTTTATAAAAGGCAACTGATTCTAATAACTTCCTGTCGCTCGAAAAATAAACCTCACAAGTTATGAATTTGTCCTGTCAAATCCAGTTTATATCACTCGATCGTGAATATCGTTATTGGATTTGAGGGTTAGGCTCGTTTTCCCGAATTTCAAAATCCCGAAATCAAAATCCCAACTTTCAAAATCCCGACTTTCCAAATCACGACTTTCAAAATCCTTACTTTCAAAATTACCACTTTCAAAATCCCGTTTTTCAAAAGCCCGATTTTTTAAGTTTTTTTTATTAATTCGGGCGCCCGTGGGCTGATATTTTGAAATGCAACAATTGTAGAGGTAACGGCTTCGATAACTCTCACGGGCACGTGGGAGACCGCTGCACTCCTTCCCCGCTTAACCCTGAGAGGCTCCGTAAGAGCCCAGATCAGTAAACATCTCGCACTGCATGCCGCACGTAGGAGCGGATTATATAGAATCTGTTAATGACACATAGACCTACTCTAGTAGTTAGTTGTAAAAAATATTAAATATTAAATTCTAATTTTTTAGCTATAAAAAAAAACAAAATTTATGGGATTTTTAAGGTTTCAGCAAACTCGAAATTTTGAAAGTAATAATTTTGAAAGTCGGGATTTTGAGAATCGGGATTTTAAAATTAGGGGTTTTGAAACTAAGGATTTTTTTGTCGGGCTTTTGATAATTCGGGATTTTTTGATTCGGAATTTTGACCGATCTCTGGATTTGACGTTTAAAACACCAATTCACGTAATTTACCCACTTTCGTAATATTTGCGAAAATACTTTAAAATAATTTCCAAATATTTACTAAACAATTACGCCACTGGAATATTCCCGAAATATTCCTACAATAATTTTTGCACTTTTATTTTACCGACACTAAATCATAACACCAAATATTTTCCACAATTATTTATTAATTCACTTAATACACCATTTACAATTTTTAATTACACCACCCTAATTACACCTCCCTTAACACCACTTATTATTTTCCCGCTATTTACTTTCGTTTTTAATCTTTCGCATACCTTATCTCCCAAATCACATACCAAGACGGACTCATTCTGTTCGTTGCACTCGTATTCGTATTTATACACCGATCGAATATTCTCGATTCGCCTAGATTCTAGATTCTGTTCCTGACTATTACAAATCTGCTACACAATAATATGTTATAAAACTTCTTTAGTGCGACTACTAAGCCCAGATGTCAACAATCTCACAATTTTTTTTTAATAAAGTTGTAAACGTTAAATAAACATTTTTTATTTTAAATAAATGTCTCGCTAATGCCGAATTAATTGTTCATTAACCCAAAACGCGAGATCGTAACATTACCCCTCACTTAAGCCTTCCACCTCTGTAGGTCCGACCGTGTAAGGCAAACCAAATCAACTTGACCTTCGTCCTTGCCTTATCATACGCCTTTTCCATCCTCGGCAACACCTGTTCAAACATCCTTTAATCCACATAGTGTTTTGCTTGCAAATAGCCAACTCACTCTTTGACCAGCATTTCATAAGTGATCTTTTCCACTTTCGTCTGTGCCGCTCGAATTTTAGTGACATAGAGTATAGTCCGTTCGATCTATTTTATTTTAGTTGGTGACATTAACATACCTGTTAATAAAAATCTTAACTTAATCTCAGAATATAACGCAACTTTGCTCTCTCATTAAATGATTGTAACAAATACTTTCTTTACCAGACCTGTGAGCCGTAATATTTTAGACCACTCTGTTAGTAGTTTTCATAATATTGAGCAAGTTCGGAATTTTGCCATTGAAGCCGACATAAGTGATCATAGTTTTGTACTCTCAAAACTTTGCTTCAAGCCTAAATATTTTACTCGGACACTAACGAAAAGATACGTTAATTACAAAAAGGTTAATCAGTCCTTTGAATATTTTTTAATGATTACCGTATTTGACGTCAGAAATCCTGAGCCTACTCTTGAACGGATTTTTGAATGGTATAATAAACTTGTTCTACAGTTTTCCGAATTGAAGGAAGTACATGTTAAAATTAAAAATGCAAGTGTTTGTCCTAAGATGACTCTTGATCTCTGGGATTTAATTAAACTTAAAAACCGCAAATTGAAACGTTTTAAAAGGAACAGTACTAATTTAGCACTGAAACATGAATTAGATTTGTTAAATAGGAAGATCAAAAACGGAAAATATTTTGCAAAGAAGCATTATTTTAACAATTTATTTAATAATTTGAGCCAAAAGAAATCTGAAAACAGTTAAATCATCATGGAAAATAACTCTAATAATATGATCCACTCCGTGATTTGTAATGATGTTGAGTATCATATATTTAATCGCAGTTTTGTTAACTTTGTTGATTCTTCTGTACTAGCAAGTAGTTCTAGCCCGGACTCAGATGATTTAAATAAATTTCACACTATGGTGCCTAGTATTAATTCGGAATGTGGTTCTGAAGAATTATTCGCCAATTTTTTCACAATTACTAGCTGATCTATTTAATGTAGTTCTGAAAACCGGTGTTTACCCCGATTGTCTTAAAATTGCTAAAGTGACGCCAATATTTAAACCTGGAAATTCCAAAATGGTTAATAATTATCGTTCAATTTCAGTTTTGTTGGTATTTGACAAAATTTTAGAAAAAATTATTGCTAACCGGATGGATCGATTTTCTAAATAAATCTAATTTTTTCTATTCTCGTCAGTATGGGTTTCGACAAGGTTCTGGTACAGATTTGGCCCTAACAGACATTACTGATTTGATCTATCGTCATTATGACAGGCAAAATTATATATCTGGCTTATTTCTTGATCTTCGTAACGCTTCTGATTGTATATAGATCACAGTTTACTTCTTCAGAAATTACAAATGTATGGCTTCCGTGGCCTATCACACAAACTTTTAGAAAGCTACCTTAGTAATCGAGAGCAGTTTGTGATTTTAAATGGTGTAAAAAGCTCTACTTTAGGTGTGAACTGTGATGTTCCTCAAGGGAGTGTCCTTGGCCCTTTGTTATTTTTGATCTACGTAAATGATATGGCCAATTTACCGCTCACGGGTGATATTAGAATATTCGCTGACGATACGGCCCTCTTCTATGAATCCCGGGGTTGTCAGGTAGCAATGTCACAAATGAGGGATGATATTATTTTACGTTTAGATTTTCTGCATCTGAACAAAATATCAGTAAATTTTAACAAAACGAAATATATAATTTTTCACTCCTCACGCCTATGACACATTGATTTACCACCACTTCAAGTAGCAAATTACACCATAGAGCGAGTAGACAAATTCAAGTACCTTGGTGTAACATTCGACAAGCATATGACGTGGGATGACCATATTAATTCTATTTATATTAAATTTTGCCCTTTTATTTGCTTGATTAGAAAATTGGCTGATTTTGTTCCAGTACATGTGTTAATAAAAATTTATTTCTCATTTATGCATTCCCGATTCTTATACGCCTCTTCTACCTTTGGCCCAGCCGTTAAAGAAAAACTGAATAAATTGCAGATTTTACAAAATAGGTGCTGTAAAGCAATGTAAAAACTGCCTCACCTGTTCCTACAGGCATTCTTCCAATTAAAGCAATTTATGAGATGTATGTGTCGATCTACATGTTTAAGTATCTGCTTACGCTATTTGCCGTAGGCACTTGGCGAAACACACTTATACTTAATAAACACATTTTTATTAATCACTTGTTTTTGTTTCGCAGAATATTTTTCAAAAAGTTTAAAAAATCACTCGATCGATTTCGACTTGTTAGGTCATCATTTGTTAACCTCTTCATAAGCTTCTACGTCTTTTATGACGCTAACGCTACTCTGATTAATCTGAGAAATAGGAAAAACAAAGCTTTCAATATAATTAAAAGGCCAACACAGAATTGCAGAAGTGAACAGAAACACGTTTCCGCAGATAACCGTTTCGTGGGGAATATTTTCAAGTAAAATATCAAAACTACATTGCGACTTTACAGCCCAACATCAAAAGTAGTCCTAAATACTTTTGGAATTTTTTTAATACTAAACGTAAAAATCCCGCCTCCCGCATATTACAAGCATAATCAGTCAACTGACTAGCAGTGCATTGTCAACATGTTTGCAGAGTTTTTTCAATCTGTGTACGAGCCTAATAACGCATCTTTATCGTCTTTGCCGGGTGCTCAATCAAACCTTGATATACAGATATCCATCATTTTCATAGATAATATATTACTAGCTCTAAATGCATTCGATAATGGCTGTGGTCGAGATAAGATATCTTCAGCTGTTTTGAAAACATACAGTACTGAACTAGTCGAACCACTGCGACTTCTCTTTAGCCACTCTCTGCAAACCGGGATGTTCCTATCCGCATTGAAAATAACCAAAATTGCCCCAATATTTAAACCGGAAAACAGGGCTGACATTTCGTGTTACAGTGGAATTTCATCTTTGTCTTTAATTCCTAAACTCTTTGAACTAGTTGTCTGTAACTCATTAAAAACAATAATACCACACCATATCTCAGTCTTCGCATGGTTTTCTGCCAGGGAAATCAACCTTTACCAATTTGACGGAATTTTATTATTATTAATTCATTTCAAAAATGAATTAATAATTTCCAGTCGTTATAGAATATAACAACAGAAATTCTTTGGCCTCTTGTGATGAGGCCTCTTTTGATGAGTAGCGTAACTCGTTGCATACCATAATTTCATTACTGGTCTTTACTTATTAGTTTTAGGACCTTCTGAAAAAAATTCCGTGTTTAAGAACTGCTTCTCTACATTAAAAACCTAGAATAATGAAAAAAATCGGGTCGGTTGTTAGAAATCGTTGATCTGGATAAAATCTCTTTTGATACATAAATCTTCTTCTTTCGTAACTGTAAATCAACTATTTTGTATGTATTTTACAATTTTATTACAGGAAACTATCTCATTATGATTAATAACAACTGCAATATACAAAATCGTAAAAATTTAATTAATATTTTATGATCTAAACTAAACTCAAAAGTTTAGAGTTGCTCTTCTTCATTCATTCCGTCAACGAATTAATAAAAAAATTGATTCATTTAACATTCACCTTATAAACCTACATAAGAAAGTTAAATTTTTTATGCTCGGCGTTGTTCAGCTTGAGCGCCTGAGAAATTGTTTTTTTTTTTTTTTTTTTTGTTATTACAGGTAACCACAAATCATAAAGACAATAATTTTTAATTTGTTGAAAAGAAATTAAATTTTTTATGTAATTTGAACCACTTTAAAAATATTTCCGCATCGGTAATAAAAATTTTTGTAGTTATCAATTTCCAATAAAATTGTTTGATTGCGTATAAATATATAAATCACAATTAATGCCAGGAAATTCTTGACTAATTAAAGTTACCTGTTTTTTAGGGCTTGCTCAATTAATTTTATAGGGAATTAGATTAATAAAAAGTTTGTTTTATTGCTTTGTTGAGGGATAATTGCGACATCATATTATTATAAATTACCTCACTCAATATAACAATTCAGGTCTATATATAAAAATAAAATATTAATACATCAAAGAAGACATTACGCTGGATATAAGATTAATGAAATCATTCCATGTTCTTTATATAACAAGTAGACGTTGTAATAATGATATAACTCAATGTAATGCAATTGGCGGTATTCCTTTTCTGTTTATTGTCGCGACATCTACGCGTATATGCAATTGCGATGCAAGATGTAAACTGCAATTATGTGCAAATGATTTTAGACTTGTTTTGTGACCTATCACTTCCACTTTACAAATTTTTAGAATTCATCCGCGCATCTATGTAGAATAAACGATATCTCACTCGTGTACTCGTACACTAAACACAGTAGACTTGAAGAACGTGAAAAATGTATCTTTAATAACAGTGTGAAATAGTTGGTTCGGTTCATTAAACAACCAAGTTATTATTTTAATTTTTATACTCCTTTTGTGTATCATGATACATGGATGTAGCGTTTATTATTTATCTTTTCTTATAAAAAAATTCGCTGCGCTTATGAAATATGAAAATATTAACCCTACTGACGCTAGGTCCTATATAAATGCACAAACACAACCGGATCTGCGGATTATATACGGGTTTTTAACTTTATCTCATTTCATATATGCGCGATATATGCGGTTTGAAGCATAAATCAAAACAAACAAATATCGCAGCAGGTGAAAATGAGACACCACAAATCCAAAATGAACACAGAATTATTTTTCATATTCGCAAGATTGTAATCTAATGATGACAAAACAATCGAAATAAGAAATTTGTACTAAAATGTTGTAGTAAGGTAAGAAATATACAACAACAACAACAAAATTGTCTTCCATCGAATTAATCATCCCAGATTCACAAGACATTCTTCGTATATTGTGCAGTGCACGATATCCATAAATGGTTATTGAGATAGCAGCAGAAGAAATACGCTACTCGTATATAAGAAAAAAATAAAATGTTTTTTTTTTAAATATATTAAGATATACAAATAAATAAATAACTTAAGAAACGATAAATTTATTATTTATTTATTTTTATTTAACAAAATATTATTTTATTTTTATATCCATTTCGTTTGTTGTATATAACGAAATTATTTGCTGTTGTTGTTTTTTAAATATTTTTTGCAATGCTGTGCAAATTTTTGCTCGATATCACGCAGCTGGACCAATACGTTGGTACTAGTACTGAGTAGTTTAGCAATGGGAAAGTATCCCACCATAAATGTTGCTGATTATAGCAAAAAATTTAAGAAGATAATTTGCGCGGTTTGATTACGGTTTTACTTTCTAAAAATAATTAAAGCGCAATAATTTGTCTATAATCGGCAAGCTTCACAAAATTTCTGGGCTTTATGAGTTCTATTTTTCTAAAGTTTTAATTTAACTAACATACTATAATAAAGGCGGAGCCACTTTAACCAATATGTCTTACGGTTGCAGCGGCAAACTTTGATTGATAGCAGCAATGACCTAAGCGTAATCCTGCACCATATTTCTTTATTAGCAATTTGGTCCTGGCAGCAAATGCCACTTGTGGTATAACCAGTTACTGGACATTGACATCGGGTTAAGACGTTCATTCAAGCACGCCTTCATCCTCGCTGATGTCAACCGCTCCTTCATAGCTAACGGTTTGTTAGTGGATCTTAAAAATCACAAATTAGTTGATCCATCCATCAAACTTTCAATCAACGCAACATCAACACGCGTTGATACTCCATCACAATTGCATTAAACAATTAATAATTGCTCTAAATCTGCACCGACCGAATTAGCCCGCCTCAATGAAACCTCTACTATAATGTACAATTTACTACAACAAAACCCGATTTTATGACAGTTACTGTTTTCGAGGAACGAGTGGTCGGTTTAGCTTATAAATAAACCTGCACCGCCAAAGATGTAACTTTTGAAGGAGCTGTGATACCTGAATGGGTCAAAATTTATTACACATTAATTACATTGATTAATTAATTCAAGATCAACCCTATAACTTGACTAAGGGTAAATTTCACCCAAAACGATTATTTATAACAAAAACATCAACTTTACCACCTTTAATAATTTATTACACCAGACCGCCACTAGGTGTTGGGTCTAATGTTACTCCGTGGACTTTGTGGAGGGCACGTCGACCTTATCAGCTATAATAAGTTATGTTTGAGTCAGGTTAAACGAAATTGGCTTCTAACGGTCAGGCTTCATCATATTGGTAATTTAAATTATTAAAGAAAGTAGAATCGACCTTTAAATTAAAAATTTGAAGCCTTTACAAACTTGAAACAAAAATAATTTGTTACACGCCTAGATAAGGTTAACCTGTTCTCCACAAGGTCCAAGGAGTACCATTTAACGCAATATCTGGTGGCGGTCTGGTGTAATAAATTATTAAATGAGTAAAATCGATGTTTTTGTTATAAATAATCGTTTGGGGTGAAATTTACCCTTAGTCAAGTTATAGGGTTGATCTTGAACTAATTAATTTGTAATAATTTCTGGTCCTATTTATAAGGGTTTATTTGTAAGCAAGATCGACCACTCGTTCCCCGAAAACGGTAACTGTAATAAAATCGGGATTTGTTGTAATAAATTGTAATAAATGTGTAACAAATTATGGTGCAGGTTTAAAGCACTCAATTAACAATGGCTATGAAGCATTGTGAAATAAACTTACTTCTTTAACAGCTCCGCCAAACTACAACTCTCCAGTAAGGCAAAACTTGATCCAATCCGCCACAAATTAGCTTTCTTTGAATTTTAACATATGGTGAAACTTGAAATCTGCCAACTTTCACATCAGCACCAACAACTTCTTGAACTATCTTCTTGCATAAAATTTTACATCCAATTGTACGAGCAACTCGCAAATTCATTCCTTTAAGATTTTGCCCTAATTTTGAACAAAGATTTAACCCATCTGGTGTAATCTTGTTTATCTGCCAGAAACGCAAAGTGCCGCGCCACACCAAATCACCGCATGAGAATTGCCAAATTCCACCAGGTCATAGATTTGAACATATTCATTTAGATATTGATGGACCACGTCCACCATCTAATGGATTCACATACATTTTAACTTGCGTAGATCGTTTCAAGCGGTAGCCAGAAGCCTACTTCATAAAAGACATCTCCGTACCGTCAATTGCAAAAAAGAGCTCAGAAATCCCAATCATATTGTTAGAAATCCGAGCAACAGTTCAAGATGACCTACATAAAATGTTCACCAACAGAACTGGTGTACGGTTAAACCATGAAATTACCTAGGAATTCTTTGTGGAACATACATGTACACTCCATGTTACCATTGACACAGTAATAGATCAATTGCGTCCTAGCATTAGCCTAACGTCCTTAAATAGTTCCAAATGATAAGCACACTTTATTTCAATGCTCCAAAATACAACGAATTTTCTCCCCATATCAAATATTTTAAAATCGGTGTTCTTTAAGATTTTTTCGAGTTATTTATAACCGGCTCGTGCCAAATTCTGCATTTATTCAACAGTTTGTTGATAGGCGCAGCAACAATCCTGTCACAGCTCCTAAATATTTTATAAAGTATTCTGTTACTATCAAAATGACACTTCGAGTGGTATTGGTGGACCAGTTGTCACATACGATGCAAGTCTGTCGAAGGGTAGTGTCCGTAGGGAAACACTCTCGACCGACTTAGATTTTAAGGACTGGAATGAAAACCAACTGGAATATATTCGGAACATTTCGAGGAAGTTCATTACCGGTACCTGTGCCAAAACTCGCTGGATCAATACAGCAACTTGATGAACTTGCAAGCTTTATAATAAAGATATTATAAGAGCGTTTGCCATGAGTATACCTTGAAGTAAGTTTAAACCTCGCCCACTTGGTGGTCGAAAGAACATATCGTCATATCGGAGGCGTACAGTCGGCTGATAGATCAAGTGCATATGTAGATGTCGTTACTATCGGTGTTTTGAATGAAATGAAAATAACCTAGCACGCTAAGTACGCTAAGATGTTTCAGCGTCAACACAAGATTGAGTTCCCAGATTGTCTCCCACATTAAATGGTATAAGTTTAACCACAGACAAAGCGAAGGGGGTTCTACTTTATAAAGCAAGCTAAGATGAAAACCTAATATATTAGAAAGAATAAAAAATCCAATATGTCGCTTTTACTCTTATAAAAGTGCTGTTGGGAAAGATGGAGTTTGGAGACCCACATCGTACACTCGCTTTAAACACTTCAAACTGTTAGGTCCTTTTTATAATATTGCCTAGTGGCCGGTTCTGGCGAACCTAAAGCTTTTGATGAAAGTACAGCAAGCGCAGCTGTTCCGTGCATCAGTGGTACAATTAAGAGCACACCAATCCAAGTACTGGAGGTTTTATTTCATGTTATATCCTTGGATGTATACTAGGTAAGAAAACGACCGTGAACTGTGCCATCCCTATCAGGTTCAACTCTATATCCGTGTTGACCTTTTGCACATAGAAGAATCATTTTTCCTTTTAAAACAGGGACATCTGTATAATCTTACATCTAAACAATGCAGTCGCAGAGAATGAAAGTATCTGTTCTGAACCCTAAAGGTGTTAATTTTTTCACTGATGGTTCAAAGATGGACGATGAACGGTAAGGTTTTGGCACTATATTTAAACCTCTCTTTCCGTCTAGAGAATTGGGAACTAGGAAAGAATTTATATGTAATTTCTGTTCTAAAGATTTTTTTCTTGCCTACTGAGAAAATAAGTTTAATGTAAATATTTTTAAATTGGGAATAATTTTTCCATATCTAAATTGGCAGGGCAAAATAATCCCAGTTTAATTTTGTTTTCAGAAAAGTAACACTAACTTTTTACCTCAGTATGCCAGAAAAAAAAGTTTAAATAAAATCTACATATAAATTCTTTCCCCAGTTCCTTATTCCCGGGAAATTGTCTGAATAGTGCCACTGGGAGTCAATTCGCGTTCCGTGAAATAATGAAAATCAATTTAGCAATCGATTAGCAATCGAGCAGGTTTGCACTACCCATTTTGATTTCACACGCAGTAAAATTTAAAATTATGTGCGAATAATTCAAACTACTAGATTGCCAATGAAAAAAACTTCATATTAATTATTTGACGGAACGCGACTTGACCCCCTGGTTTAGGAATAATGTAATATCTGAAAGAAATAAAATCAGTTTCCTTACGTCGAAAGTAGCCAATAATTGTCTCTCTTTTATTAACGAGATGACAGATCAGTACAGAATCCATTTGATATGCAGGTCAGGGAGTCTATTATGAAACATTATTCGCTTTCGAAAAATTCGATATCTAAAAATTCGATACGCTTCGAATATTGCTATAATGAATCAAAGCGAATCGTCCATTTGTCAAATCAATTTTATTGTAATATAATTGTAGTAAATTATTTTACAATTTACATCTTGGTAAATTTATCAATTGATATTAAAAAACAATAATTATAGTTGCCTTAATTAAAAAATATAAAAATACACGACCGAATTTATTTACACGATAATACGACATTCGCCACCTGACCAGTCGGATTTTGATGTCACATTTTCATTTAATTCGATTCGTTGTTTTATAATCTGAATTTGTCGATTTCGAATTAATTGATTAAAAAAAAATAAATCATAATACCAAAATACGCCGCAAATCGAATTTTCCGAAATCGAATAAGTTTCATAATAGACCCCCAGGCCATTCCAATATTGTGTTGAATTTAAATGAGAACGTGGAAACTAATGCTTCATGAGGATGCTGTGAACTTACAGTGTTTCTTGTATAATAACTAGGCAGTTCTGGCCAAGAGTAGATCTGCCAAGAATCAAACAGCTGATATGTAGGACAAGTATGCCTTTGTAGGATAGCCACCATAAGTTAACATCCAGGAACGTTTTTATTTTTTCGGCTACGCTTCGAATATTGTTTTCTCTAATAATGAATATTGTACAGCAGAATTTAACTTTTTTTGTAAGAATGGAATTGTGGATGCAACAAATTTAAAGCAGTCTGCTCGAATTTGCCCTTACAGCAGAATATAATCGAAAATTTTGTGATTTTTATTCCCAACATCGAGCTGATTTGTATGATATAGAGAAAAGAAAGACAGGGACAAATATTTTCTTAAGTACGAGTATGTTAGATCCATCTGGGACACAATCGGAGGATTGTTCGCGTTGCGTATCTTTAAACACTACTACCGCCAAGGGATCCGTATTCACTTCTGGCTGACTCACTTGATGTTAATAATAATTCAACAACAACTACTGTGGAGCGATTTGCGATTTAATGAAAAACTGGTTGGCTATGATATGAATAATGCTTTACTAGACTATTTTCCCGTATCGTGATGTTGCTTAAATGAAAGTTGGCGGTATAGAAAGCAAATATTTTGCCATGTTAACAATTATCGAATTGTCACGACATCGGGTAATGGGATATATGTTATCCGATGTTGTATTATTTTGAATTGCTCAACGTAGGTTTCTGTTGTTTATTGTGCCCATCAATAAGTGCCGTTTGGCCTGAAGGAGTTTAATGCTTTAGCTTGCTGTGTTATTGTCCGGGAATAATAGCAGGTTTAGCTTTGTCAACGATCGCTTGCAAGCAGTGCTTTGGATGTTATACTGTCAAGACGCAAAGGGTACCAATAATGCATTTATTACGATGATGCTGCTGAGTAACCAGTTTTAAGCGATTCTCTACTTGAGTGTTTCTGGAGGCTAAAGTGGTATTCTAACAAATTCAAACATGATTCGATTTGGAATAGAAGTGTCGTTACCTCTTTGAAGGTTTCACCGATAACGTGCCAGAAGTGATGTTTTATGAGTTTTACCCCTATTTCCTACAAGTAGTCGAAGCAAGTGGAATGAAGTCGGTGGTTTGCTGATGTATTTTGCGCAATGGCGAAAACACATGATTCAATTGTGTACATGCGCGCGTACCAAAGATTTGATGGATCCACTATTGTTTTCTTAGATGAGCCGAAAAAATGAGTTGATCGTCTTTAGAAATTATTATCTGTTGCTTCCCTGTAAACGGCAAATGCAATTTGTTGATCGTTACTGTTGATGGAAGCATTCAACAACCGTAATATGGGCTATTGCCCAGTAAATGTTTTTATAATTAGCGTCAAGATACCCCGTCAGTGAATTGGAATGCCTGAACGGCCCTGACCCAAAACTTAAATTACCAAAGTTGTAGTACGAAGTACTAAACCGAGTAATGAACATAGTGTAAGTAAATTATGACTAAGAAGTTATGGATTGCGAATACGTTTCGACCATGGATTTTAGCTTGCCCTCTTCAGTCGGCTTACACCAAAGCCTCGCAAAATGTCAGTAACTGGGCTGGTTGGATTATGATTGGTATCATAATCCCACCGATTGTGCGTCTCGTGGGGAAGGAACTGTCCCACGAAATTTCAAATACATCCGAACAGTTTCACTGATATATCTGAATCTAGCTCGAGTTGCCCTTGATACTCTTGGAATTCTTTCGGTGTCTCATCGAGTGCTGCTCTAATACCATTTTCATAATTCGAAGCCACCACTTTGGACCAGGGCCTCGATTTGCTTCTGGATTACGATTAATTTAATGATTGAGCATCTCTCCTGTACCTCTGGTGCTAATTATTTAATGAATAGTACAAATTGTAACATATGGAGAACTGGAGGTACCATCTCCAGTCGTCTGTGGAATTTATCCATTACGATTCGCTGGTAGTCTTTGTGGTAAGATGCCTTCAAAATCTGTTGATACATTTGTTTGAAACCTGCAACGGAAAAGAATTCGTGTTTGCCAAACGCTAGTATTTGGAAGATGCTGTGTTGAAGCTTGGTACAACTACGGACTTTCTGATTTGGTGATACACCGGTCGTAGTTTTAGGCGATTTATCAAAAATAATCGAGACTTGAGTTGCATTCGATCTTAGTGAGACACGTAACAGATTTACGCTCCACTTTGCCAAACAGAATGTAACCGACTTTCACGTTTTGGGCGGATGGGGAGGAAAACCGGTATCAAAACCGGCAATGTAGCCATACATTTGAAGTATTTCAATGATGAGCTGATATCATTGGAATACTTCAAATGTATGGCTACATTGCCGGTTTTGATACCGGAATATGTGTCTTGCTACCTACTGCAAAAATTTATTATTTTTATACCGCCGATTCTAAAAATGTCCATTCTCAACAACATTTTAATAATTTAATAATTTTTGCACAAATTTCATCATGAAATATTTCGTTGCTTTAAAAATTTCTCTTTTATCCTTTTTGTTGATCAGAAGAAATCAGATTTATAATCAGGCTCCTAAAATTTGATTTAAATTTGGCACGGCTCTTCCGACACTTACTTACATACATATACAGTCACTGAACATTGTATTTTTGATATGGTTTTTTTTTATTTTTTATTGAAAATGACTAAACTAGTTTTAATCATGAAGTTTTAAAAAATATTAAATTTTAAAAATAATATTTGTTGGATGCCTGCTATCAGCCTCTTTGTAAGCTGCTGCTTTTTGTTGTACCTGGCTCATAATTGAAGCCAAAACTGGTTGATCAATCGTAATAATTTCATTTATTATGTTTTTAGTTGTTGCAGTTTATTTGCGTATATACACGATCTTTCAAATATCCCCACAAAAAGAAATCTGGTGGTGTTAAGTCGGGTGATCGTGATGGCCAATTAACACCTCCAAATCGTGGTGGAACGAAAGGTTAACAAAAACCGCTCGCAGCAAATTCATTGTTTCTCTTGCAGCATGGGGCATAGCTCCGTCTTGATGAAACCACATTTCGTGAGTATTATCAAATTCAGGAAACAAACTTTTTTCTAATATAGCCCTGGAATGCTCACCATTTACAGTCAATTGCCATCTTCGTCTTGGAAGATGTACGGGCCGTAGATCTAGTCTGCTGATATTCCGCACCAAAGTGTGACTCTAAGTGGATGCAACGGACGCTGTTGACTCACCCTTGGGTTTTCAGTACCCCAGATTCTAAAATTTTGCATATAATAACATAACCACATCGGTAATTATAATTTTTTTTTCATAAAATCAGGATCATCCGTTAATAAATCGGTTAATTTTGCACAAAATCTTAAGCGCTTTGCATAGTTTAGCGGCAAAATTTCATGTACCATTTGTATCTTGTACGGAAACAGGAATAATTTTTTTTCATTATTCTACGCAGTGAAGTTCTGGACATTTGAAGTCGACTGGCACATTTACGAGTCGATGTTTTAGGGTTCTCATTTACGCTATCCCGAACTCGTTCGATATTATCTTGGCCTCGTGCTTCAAGCAATCTTCCACTCCGAGATAAGTCACTAACAGATCCCGATGACTGAAAACGAGCGACTAGGTTGTGTACTTGATTTCGTGATGGTGCATTTCTGCCGCCCTATTTATTAATAGTACGATTCTTATTTAAAATTGAATAGGAATCTTATACTTTCGTTTTCGTATCGTATTCAGAAATAGGGCTGCTTGTGTTAAAAAAATTTCAAAATTTTCTTTGGGTTTGAATTATTGAATTTTGACTAGCAAAATAAAACTCTACAATTTTTGCTCATTCCTCAATCGTATACAAGGCTACTGAATCTCCCAACCGTTGTTTGTAATACTGAAAAATAAAAAGAGAAAAAAACACGAAATAAAAAAATTATATCAAAAATACAATGTTCAGTGACTTTTGGCCCACACTGCTCTTAGTCTACCATAACCAAATATCCATAATTTAGCTCGCCAAGTAAAGATCGATTAAACAAAATTGTAAGTGTGTCAGAGCCCCTTTACAGCATTTAAATTTCTTATTCAATTAATTGAATAGTTTAACCTTTAACATATAGATCGCATTCAATGTTAACTATATAACGTTCATCCAGCACACGCACGAAAACAGTAAAACAATTTCTCCAAATGCCACTAAATAAACTAAAATACCAGTCTTAGTGACCTTTTACATCGCAATTAAGCTTTCATGTTCTAAAAATCTAAAACTTCACTCCAAATCAAAATCAAAACATAATTTGAATAAATTTATGTATATCTACCATATGCACTACCTATAGCGAGACATGAATTATGAAATTTCATTCATGATGAACTTACAACATTCACGTTTTAATTTAACAAATTGATTTAGTGTTACCAATTTGACTTTTGATTTCAATAATCGGTTTCGTTCATTTTATGTTTTATATTTTGTGGGTCGAATATGCAAATAAATTCTTCTCTCTTTCAACGTGTTGCACAGCAAGAATTTAACCTGTATAATGTATGCAAACTGTACGTTGTGTTTTATGCATCACAACATAAGAGTTATTTGTATGCATAAATAAGAATTGATGACGTTTCTTTTGCGTGTATATGTATTTTAATGTAATTCTTGTGGTAACAAGAGAAAATGTGGGAGATTAAATTGAGGTATTAAAACAGGTTTATCACCTTTCGGCCAAGCTTATAATTAGCATCAAAAGATTAAATTAGCTAATTCATTCTTCGCGAAATATTCGTACGTAATGTGATTTGTGAGATTGCGCAAACTACAAAAAAAATTGATGTCTTTATACGAGTATACATGTATGTAAATAAACACGGAACGCAAGAAAAATGTCATCAATATCATTTACCAAAGTTAAATGACCGAATGATCATTGATCACATAAAAATCTTAATTTAAATTAAAAAAAATGTTTAAAACAAAAGCGATAAAACGACATTTTATTGTATGGCAGTTAGTTGGCCCGATCAATGTGGTGTAGCTCTGGCATTAAATTTAAACATTTTATTGGTGTAATAAAATTTGTCAGAATTTGATTAATTTTTTGATTAACGAACGGCAACGCTACTTGATTGGTACAACATGTCGTTTTCCATTATTTAACGTTTTATTGTACATTTAATAAGTTCATGATAGGCATTTAAATGCACAAGAAATTGATTGACAAGAAGATAATTGTTTGTTTATAAGTTTATGTAAATCACTTATGCTGGAAACAGACGTGCGGAAACCGCTTGCGTTTAAATTAGAATACACTATTTTAAATGAAATGAAATACATGTATTCCACATAGCAGGCGTTTTTCCGCAAGTTGTCTCTATTTCTAAAAAAAAACGCACCGCAACAGAGTTGACTACACAACAAAAAAAAAAAAAATACAATACATATGATGAATTATTATTAACATCAAGACGGCTTTTCAATTTTTTGACAGAAATTCAAAAACAAATTGTATATTGTTTATTGAAAACTCTAACGAAAAATAAAAACGCAATGTCAGAAAAAATACGTTCATGTAGATAACTTGCGATTTCGCATGCGGAAATTCCGCACGTCTGTTTCATACATTAAACTTAATTCATTTGATTCTTTTGTTTTTGATGTAAAATTTTATTAATTTAAAATTCTTGTTGTTGACAAATTTTGTTGAAATCAATAACAAAACAAATGATGTTTGCTAACACCCCTATTCCTTTATATCTTGTTCACGTTCGGAGTGAAGTGTACTGGATTTGGAAATCCACCACGTGAACACCGAAAAAGAGTGGATAGTCAAACCCACTCAAAATGTCAGGAGTGAAGTGTAGTGGATTTGCAAATCCGTACCACATGATCACTAGCGTAGTGAAGTAGACTGGATATTTTGACATTTGAAATTGTTTCAAATTGAAGTTGTGGTGTAAAGTTGTGATAAAAAATAGTTTTAATTAATTTAAACATAATTTAGAAACTGAAAATGGACATAGTGATAATTTAAAGTGTATGTGGGAAAATGATAAGACCAAATTATTTTTAAAAATATGTGTAGATGTAGATAATATGAAACAAATGGACAAAAAGACATTACGACATTGCGAAATATTTAAAAACAATTTGAGAAAATGTAAAGAACACGGATATAATGCAACTGCTGAGCATGCACAAAAAAACTAAATAAAAGTGGTGCTTCAAAATTTATACATATGGAGCAAATGAGCGAGCTTTTTGTAAATCGTCCAACTAATATGGTGTGTTCATCCTTCGCTGTGGACGCACATCAGAAACACAACCAATAGAAACTATATTGGAAGGTCATACTGACATCACAACTGAGCACGATGAGACGGCCATTGATGTTTCCAGCGAAATATATACCAATAGTTGTAAATTAACAATGGAGTTTTAAAAAATATACATTTTTAACGCTTTTTTTATTAGCTTTAGGGAAAAACAGCACTGGTGGGAGATCAAAATATGATAAAGTTATAACAAGCTTTGCAAAGAGAATGGACAAGCAACAAATTCTCTCTCTCTCTTTCTATCTAGCTTCACATCCCATGAAGGGATTTTACCGCCCGCACTATGGTCCTCCATCTGTCTCCTTCGCTCTCGTCCTCCATTTTTGACATCCTAATATGAGTAGATCTTGTTCGACGTCGTTACCCCAGCGCAGTAGAGGTCTTCCTCAAATGAGGAAGAGTTATTTGAAAAACAAAAAGCTCTGCAACTAGAAATTCAGGATAGGGAGAATGAACGACAAAAAAAATATTTGGAATCATTAGCAGATATTTTTCAGCCTCAAAGATATCGTGCAACATATCTACAACCAACCATATCGGATGATGTATTTATATTTCTGAATATGCATAAATAAAATTTAAAAATCATATATAAACATGATTTGGTATTTCATTAAGTTTTTATTATAAACAGATTGCTTAGATATGATAAACATGTGAGAGGAAAAGAATTTAATTTTTGTTACCCTAATTGTGCGTTGCACGGCCTACATATTGGATGAAGGCCAATATTTACGGTTAACGAAGTCATAAGGACTTCTATCTATTCTTCGGCACCATTGTTGATTTTGAACAATGCTATTGCTACTTATTTTTCTGTCGGTAAACTTTGTTGATTATTTGCAGCAGCGACATTAGTTTTAGGTGTAAGGTCTTCATCTACAACAGCACATACATATAAAGGCAAATATTTCTTTAGTCATTCTAAAATTGTCAATCCACTGGTTTTGCGTAAAATTTAACAACATGTTTTCCCATGCATTTTTTGTGACTTTGGGTTTCATATAAACTTTCCCAAAATCAACTTTTATTGTTAACAACATTTGATGACCCCAAAATGATGAATATGTTGACCACTGCACTTGATGTTGTAAAATTAAAAGGAATAACAAATATAAAAAAGCTAATGAACAGCTTTTTTATATTTGTTATTCCTTTTTTTAATTGCGCCAATCGTGAACTTTGTTTTACGCTGTTTTTAAATAAGATTGTTTTATGTACAATATAATTTTCGATATTTGAAATTTAAAACGAACAATTAAAAAAAAATAATATTCATTAAACGCGTTAGTCACAACAAAACAATTTCAGGAAAAAAATGAAAAAAAAAGATAGTTCAACATGTCTTCACTAGAGCGCTATGGTAGATTTATTACGATTCACACCCAGGTGAACCCTCATACTACGACCGGGTTTACAAATCCAGGCCACTTCACTCCGCACCACGTGAATAAAATACTAGTCGTATCACTTCATGCGATGTGACTATTCATCTTCTTGGTCACTCGTTGTGTCTGTTTTTTACATCTTAGCATGCTATTTTATAAATATTTCCTTGCGACTATCACTTCAAACGACAATTTCTATCGCTTGAAATTTTTACGTGACAAATATAAATTTATTTTGTCAAACTAGGGCAGCCAACTAAGATTTTAAAAAAATCACTGGGTTTTCGGCCTTCGGGGCAAAATTATTTAGTAAAATTTAATTTCATAATCTATTTACCAAGGCTGTGGATCAATTATACGGTAAATCTAAAGTAAATGCCTTTTTTAACAGTGTATGCGATAAATTGAAATACTGAAATAAAAAGTAGGGTAAAGAGCGAAGACACAAAAGGTAAATAATAGTGGATTTTTTGTTTTTGCTAAACAAATCATGATAATATGGCGGCCATATTTCGATACCTCAATTCCATATACTGTAGCAACTACACAACATGGTAAATTTAGAAAATCGCGGTTGAAAATTTAAAGTAGGATTTTACTACTATAATTTACCTGTAAATAAATAACACTTTTAAGCTCAAATAAAAATTTGAAAGTGCTTTTATATTCAAAAACCAGGAGCTTATCAACATTACTAAATGCGCGGCGAGGCGAATATTTTAGTTTGAAAGTATCAGATGGACGGATTCCGTTACTATGAAATTGTTCATTGCTCCAATTACTATTAAGTAAATCTCTGCCATGTGTATTATCTGAAAAGCGGAAAATGCATTTTTAACTAACATTAAAATATTCTTCCCTAACTGCAAAACAACTCGGTAATAGGTTTTATCCTCGTCACTCATGAATGAAAACATGTGATATAAATCTTGAAGTTTTTTATCGTTAAGACGGCCCTTCCTTTTTATCTCCAATAATCCTCCATAAAATGGGGCTCAAGCTGACGTTTTTCTAAGATTTTTGTATAGGAATGCTTATTAATTGTGAATTATCATAATCATTACAGTACTGTATTGTAATTATTTTTTTTTTGAGAAAAGCGAATAATTCTAAGTTTGCTGAACGGTATGTCTTTAAAATTATAACAGCTTTTGGAATATTCAGCACAGTCCTTAAAATCATGAGGTTTCATTTGAATCAGCGAACGGTTTTTCTATTCACCAGTTTTAGCAGCCGAATCAAAGGTATTGGTGAATAATACTCTTATTTTCTTAAAACTTTCTCGATTTGACTGTCTTTATTGTCAACTTCTTGGATTGCTCTATGTCTTGGAACACAATATTTCATAGTGATTTCCTCGATTTCAGGATGAGCATTTAAAAAATATAGAATTGCCAGACCGTCCTTCAGTATATTCCGTGCAAATAACACAATAAGCCTTTTTCGTGAATAAAAGATGAGCCGTTAAATTGTACATATTTAATTTTGATGAGTAATATGCAGGCCCCACTTCAGTTTAGGGAATAGTTAGCACATCCTGTAAATCGAAGCTCAATATTGGTATGTTAGAATCTTTGTCCGATATTTTTACTACTCGCATTTGTTCCTTTATAATGTTATGATTCTCTATGGTATATTGTATTTCTTGGGTCATCTTTTTATCTCTAGTTGCTACTTTGTAAATTTCACAAACTGCACATCGGTAAGAACGAGGCTAATGAAAGCCCAGGTTAAATTTTGTACAAAAAATATTTCTGTAGTAACTTGGTTTCTGTGGACGAATATTCGCCTTACGACATTTAATCTAATCGTATACAAATACATTTTAGCGATACTCAAATTAGGATCCAAGTAATGCTAGTTCGTTCTCGACCGACAGTAATGAGACTCCACTTGTGGGAATGCTGAAATGTGGTCCATTATGAAAGTTTTATCCGTATCCGAAATTCTGTCCCTGTAATGCTCTCCTTGTTTTGATGACTCCACAATCCCAGTTAATTTTTTTCTCCCAACTAATGGAAAAAAGTTAAGTATTAAGTTTGATTCCGAAAAGTCAATACAGCTGGCCTATAGAAATATCGAATATTGGAGAAAAAAAGTTTTTTTTTTTATGAAAAATCGTCATTGCCGGTAACATTTAAAAAATGATCTGAACTGATTTATTTGAAATTTAATTTACAATCTGTTTGCCTATAATCGTTTTTTCATAAATGCTATATAATTTTCAAAGTATTTGAGAAAAAAAACGAAGAAGCTCGTATGTAGGCTGCCACTTCTGGTGGATCGATTTCAACCAAAAATCACTGGGATCTCCCAATTTATGGAATAAAGTTTAAGTATATGCTTGTCGTTCAACGTCTTGAAGAAAGCAACAAATTTATCTGAATCATTCCCCAACAACAGCCCTCACACACCCCTAAAACAAAATCCATTGTGATGAGCAGAATCAATTAGCTGAGTTTTCTGAAGCGCCAATGAATTCTTTTCGATTTTTAAATTTTCAGATCGATATTAAAGTTACCCCGTGAGGTTTAAAAAGGTTATCGATTTTTTTGTTTTTTCGTTTTACCTAATGGATGCCAGTTTCTAGGTAACATTATTCCCAACAATAAGAAAGACTTTGTGTTTTTTTCTACTATTTATTGTCATTTTATAATTAAATTATTCACTACAAAGTCATTTGTCACACCTAAAAGTTAATTACGAAAAATTTCCCATCACAAATAGCAAAATGCAATTTTATTTCAGACAAAAGCTCTTAGCACAATTAAACTGACGACTTCATAATAGAAGCCGATGCAATTACCACGTCAATAAAAGGAATGCTGGTTAACTCGAAAGAACATTTAGATTTCAGATGCACATACTTTTAAAGTGGCATATCTCATGCAATATTCATTGAATCACGATGTAATTTAACTATAAATTCTCAATTGTAATGTGTCTTGTACTTATTGTATCTGCAATATGTTTCGCTGCCTCATAAAGATGTCATGTTTTGTATAATGAAGTGAAATTGTGAGAATGATTTTTTTTTAAATCAAATTATAAAAATGCCAGTTTATTTTCTATGACCGTGTAAATGTACGCCCTTATTCTAAGTAAAAGATGGAACATCACTGTCGTATACGAGTACATAGGTCAAGGGGTGCGCGCACACGTTGTTCTAACTCAGACATAATAAATATTAATACACATTTTTTGTGCCTCATCCGTTTATTCGAATTTCGGGCCTCGAATAAATATTGCAAAAGGATTGATGATTTATTTATATAACTAACATGTAATTTAATATTATTGATTTAAAAGTAAAAAAATATAAAAATTTCCTCCTTTTTCTTGCTTCAATTCTTTGAGATTCAAAAAAAAAATAAAAATTAAAAAATTTTCTTATTTCATTTGAAAAATAAAAATAAATTTTATGATTGAATGAAGATAAGAAGACGAAATTTTATATAAGCAAAAAATTCGATTTGTAATTTGATCGTATACGATACTTTCATATACAGTGTACGCGAGTATGTGGAACGATGTTAATTGTAGGTTGTGACTCTTTGGATGTATCCACGAGAAAAATATTTTTGTTTGGCTCAAAAAACCAAAACGTTAGATAGCGTAACCCAAACACTTATACCACAGATTACAATCATGCGGTTTCACTAAATTGAATTGTATTATGCAAAATCGTTATGTTTCTCTATGCGCGCACTAACAGCAATAAATGTAAATTGTTTTACTTCTTGTAGCTCGTGTACAAGAAATAAATAACATCCTGTCGCTATGTTATGTTCTGACATTATAACTTAACCCTCTTCTGGTGGCCTTGCATATAAATAATATTTTTTAACTGAAAAATGTTAGACTTTTTAATTCCTATACAGTGTTAATTCCTCGTGGTTGTCGTATAATGTAAATTTTAATGATTTGATTGTTAAAAAATTTATTACACGCGATACAATGGCATAATGTTCAGTTTTAAAATAAGTTTTCAACATTCAATTTAATTGATTTATTAACACTAAACATTATTTTTATTATTATGTTAAGTATTCTTGGCAGAATTTGACCTTTGGCATCCAATCTCATAGAGAGTGCAACCACAAGCCGGTCATAAAATAAAAGGTTTAATAAGACTCATAATGATTTATCAAAAATCGAATGAGATTATTTATTTAAAAAATAAGTTTACAATTATGACTTGAAAAATTCATAATTAAAAAACTAGAAAGACATTTTCAGCACCACGTTTTACTGTCTTTATATGTAAGGGTAGCCTACTGTTAGTTAAAAACAAAAGACATCAATCCCAGCACATAAAATGATAAAGCGACGAACCTGGTATTACATAAATAATGGAAAGTTAATTTATTCAAAATGGCATCAAATACTGAATATTTGAATACTGCACTGTCATAGAGTTCTAAGCTTTTCTGTAAATTTGAGAGCTCAAACTAATCAAGAAATAGGTGAAAATTACATTGCAAAATACTGCGGACAAACAAACCAGCACGAAAGCGGGCTAAGTAGTTCTTAGTAGGACTATAAAAACTTTAAATAAAAAATTTAAGATAGCTTATTTTAAATATGTTATCTTAAATAATACTGAGAGGAAGGGGGAGGGGGGAGGTATGGGGCAGGGTTCCTTTCTTTAATATTTTGGTTAAAAATGGGATTTGGAAATTTCGTTTAAGGGGTTCTTCGGTGACGATTTTTATAAAATTACAATGAAGAATTGCGATGCAAAGATATTCTGATTTGGATCTGATACTACTACCTGATCGCAGAACTCTCAGACAGCTGTTTCACGCTCAAAACATTTATGCTTGATCAACGTTGGGAAATATTTATTAGCAGCATCATTGACCCAATTTCTTCCAAAATGATGCTGGTAACATACAGCGATGATTTTTTGTGGCTAGAAATTGAAGACATGGGCTTACGCAAACTCTGGTTTCATCAGGATGGATACAATAAAGATTAATTTTGCAAAATTAATCTGTAATTTGTGTATTGAAAACCAATTTTGCACGACTTTTATATCGGATTTAGCATCAGACTCTATGAAGAAATACCTTTGGTCATAAATACAATTGCTGCATAATCGGCATAGAACTGCAATCGACCATTTAGTTTAAGCTTAAGAATGTCATTCATATAACAAAAAAAAAAGTGGAGGTCCCAAAGTGAACCCACCGTATTCTAGAAAACGAAAGGAGGAAAATGCTGACCAAATTTTGTAAAATGTGCTCTATTTCTCAAATAGTCTTTAAGTTTCAACGGTTCCAAAGGTGCTTTTTCCAAATATTTTGAAAAGAATATCATTTTCAAGAAAAACGATTATGCACTGAAAGATTTTAAATTAAATTTGCAACAATACCGGTTTTGCGAGCCAGGTCTAATAACCAAATACCAGGACTAAGAGCCAGAATCCCATACCAGCAAGAGTTTCCGAGTTAAGAGTTGTTTGTCCCCCGAGTAGCGGAAAAGGAGATGTCTATCTATGCAGAGATCCACAGTACACAGACAAGGCAGTTTGATCTGGAGGGTGCCAAATTAATTTGTACAAAATGAGGTATAAGTTATGATGAAAAGCCGGTGTGACAGTGAATTTCCGATTGTGTATTTCAAATAAAAGGGGCATATTTTATTTATTAGGGTAATAAAAAATAAATTCGGTACCGCATGAAGATGAATCAAAAAAAAAAAAAATCTTGTTAACACAACGACATAACAAAAAGGTAATTTATCTTGTTGCTCCCCATTTTCAATTAATCAAAATAACAATTTTCGAAGAAAATCACCGTCAATACACAAAACACAAAAAATCAATAACCATAAAATTATGCATAGTTCGGTAATTAATAAATTTTATGATTAAATTATTAAAATTTACAAGAATAAATTAAAATTTTTGCGGTTTCTTGTTATTCTGTGGGTCTTTTCTGTATGCATGCAGCAACGTTAACATTTAACAACCAGCATTTTTATGTTTATTAATTTAACACTGTGCAACGTGTGCATCATCTGCACAAGAATCTCCCATAATTTTTACAAATCGAAGTATAACCAACTCTTGACATTTTGTGTGTAATAAAATTTATAAAAGATAATTGAGTATGTAATTAACGTGACATGAGAATAATTTAATGATCGATGTAATCTTGCGATCGAACATAGTGTAGCATCTTGTTATTTTCTTTTTTTTGCATTAGCATTGTCAGGTACAATGTATAGACATAATGTAGTTCGATATTATGCAAGACGTTAAGAATTTAATCGAGTTTTAATTTTTCTTATACGAGACGAACGTGCTTAGCAATTTTATGCGATCATTTTTTCGTTGGTCATTGATCGTTGTTTATTTTGTAATTTGTGATTATTTTTGATTGATTTTTACCCAAAAAAATAAAGAAATGTCAATGACTTTTATAATGTTGTGGTAATCAGTCGAGTTTAAGAAAATGTAATTTAAACTTATTTGCCAGGTACAAAATACCAAGACCATGTTGAATCAAATAGAATGGAGGTTAAAACATCCAGTCCCGTACAGTTATTGTTAGTGACAATTTCAGACTGCATACGCTTTATAACTTAAAATTTTAAGAATAAAATTTTCTAAAGAACTATAAATCTCGTGGTTATTTTACAACAAAAACATTCTGCGTTATTCGAAACATATTTATTCTGGTATTATTCTGGAATTTTATAAACCTGTACAGGACAAATATGTCGTTTTGTATTGATTGTCGAGGTTTGGTACGCAGTTGTTCCATGCTTATGGTTGATGGTTTCTCCGTAAACGAGATATGTAATTATGAATGAAAGTTGTGGTAACGGTTAGAGCTGACATGTCTTTCATGGAATACTCTTCGGGCCATCGTGTGATCGATTGAAACAGGTTAGAAGGTTAGTTTCTTCATTGGAAGGTGGAAGAAAACCATTCAAGTAAATATGCTCGAGTCTACCATAGGTGTAATTTCGAATACGGCTAAAACTGTTTTCGTGTGCCCTTGAACTTTCAAATCCTGGCAGGATAAACGGGGTTGTGTCCATCCGCTGCCACCGTTGTTTATACTGAGCCAGAAGTAGCGAGGTAACCAACCTACGAGTATCACGGCCATTGGTGGCACTATTCTGGGTTTCTCTATGGAAATAGAGAATTGAGGAAAATGTTTTCGTAGTACATATTTTTGTCTAAATTGTATTTTTCTGGATTTCTTCTGACGGGATTAGTCTGAAGCAAATATTTTCAAATCAAAGTTAATTGGGAAAAATTTTTCCCACAAAATTTTTAATTCCATTAGAAGGCCAGAAAAATAAAATTTAATCAAAAATGCTATGAAAAAATTGTTCCAAATTTTCATGGGTGATTTGTACTCGTAGTTCTGCAGAATATTTCGTAACCGGGAAAAAAGGCTCTAAATTGGCCAATATAATTCAAGTGGCGCGCATGCCTAGCTGTTACTTTCAATTTTAGACTGCATGGCTAATAATTCCCGATCAGATGCAAAGTATTTCAGAAAAATCTCAATAGTTTCCTACAATCATTGTTGTACTGTTGCAGAACAACCCCGACGGCAGTAATCGCTTCAGTCGGCACACTGAATTTTGCGTCGTTCAGCGGGTGAAATAAACATTGTTATATTAGATAGTTCACTCGGTAGTTTCGTGAACACGTTTTGGCATTCTTCGGGGTAAGAAAATTTTTGGGTGCCTTGGGCTTCTTCAGTAGAGTGGCTAAGTGGGAATGAATCGGTCCCCCTCGTCCAGTGCTTCAAATTTTGGAGTAAATCGATGGTAATAATTTTTTGTTTAGAAGAAGGCAATCATTAAGGGATGTAATATGTGGCTAAAAAAATCTAGAATTTTAACGCCGAAAACACATTACACAGAATGCTGTCAATAAAACAAAAACTAATCAAAATATCGGACGACTTCGTTCACAGCGATTTGTAACAGTTGTGCTCCATTGCTTAGTCCAAACGACATTTCGTTGGATTCGAAAAAATGGTGTAATAAATGCCGTTTGAGTGACGAAAATTAAATAATAAGCCCTGAAAAAGTCACTTTTGGAGAAATTTTGTATGGGAGGTATCGGGTGGCGATCCAGTATCGTAACCGTATTTAGTCGACGATATTCCCCACATGGTCCCCAATCGTTTGTTTCTTCTTGACCATATGTATAATGATCAAGAGACGGGAGATGCCGATCCCTCTCTCTCTCTCTCTCTCTCTCTCTCTCTCTCTCTCTCTCTCTCTCTCTCTTTTTCTCTCTCGCTCTCTCTGTCTCTTTTTTTAATCCATGGGTTCTATGTTAAATTACTCTTAAGGTCGCTTGCTACATTGAACGATTAGCTAATGCAATCAATAACATTATTCATAATGATGCAGTGAAATGCTGTAAAACTGTATTTTTTTAGATAGATTGTATGTATGCGGGTGTCTAAAGAAGCAAATCTCTGGGCTTCTACATAAGACGTGGCAGAAATTGTTCACTTCAAAAAATTCTCAAACATTTTTATTGTAAATGAGCTTTCATCATTTTACGACAAATGCTGCGGTAGCTTACGATTTCCGCTAGCTCATTATTGAGTATCGTTTATGTAGTATATGACAAGGCAACCATGACAAGCAATTTACTGAAAACTTTGTTTCTGATCATCTTTGGAGTTATGATGAAGTAACTGTGGTTCATTTTGCAGTAGTTTCTTGTTTTAACACGACCAAAAGATATATTTTCTGTTCACATTTACCAACGTTATTGATTTCAATAACAGAATCGTCAAAGAGATTGAAGTTTATAAGCAGTTTGACGTAGTGTACTCAGATGTTAGTAAGAGAGTTGATTCTATCAGCCATCGTGGTGTGTTATATAGAAAGTTTATGTAAATTTGGAATATCCATGGTTTTGTTGCTTCAAATCGTATTTAAGCAACAACGTCATGAGGAATAATAAGTATCCCATGGTATTTACAGGGTGGTATTTCTAACACTTCTCTAAAAAACTGAAAACATTTCAGTTTCCAAGTATACCAACGCTTCCGATTTTTTTTCTTTTTGCATGTTGTATAGATAATGAAAATAAGAGATTACGCTATTTGCCACAAGTGGCAGCACTATCACTAAAGATAAATATTTTAGTTATGCAATTACCAGCGGACATTTTTTATTCATTATGCATCTCTTTTTTCACTAAATAAAACAGCGGAATAAAATATTAAAACAGATCCTTAATTCAGTCGCTTCTTGTCATTTTTCTTATCATTTGGAACCGTTCTATTTGCGTATTTACTAGTACTCTTTCTTATGATTTGATTATCTAGTAATTCTGATCCAAATTCGTCAACAATCTGCTTTTCCTTTATAGACATACAAGTTTTATCTGAAGTTAAATATATTTTCATATCATTTTTTATATTTGTTATGGTTTACTCTCTCGGTATTTAGATCGAAATCGTTCGGAAGAACGGCCAGATATTATATATCCGTGGTATTCGTTACCTTTTCATAATCCACAGATAATATTTCGATAAAAAGTGGTCATTTCATTCGAATATTCATCATTCACTTTATTTCTAAAGTTTAAAACATCTTGACTCAAACTGTTCGATCCTCATTCACCAACGTGAAATCTACTTCAACATTCGCGTTATTATTTCCGTATGCTTCTAACATTTTTAATTTCAACCCTTCACATACCGCGCGTCCTTAAATACAAATTTAAATTAAAAATTCCTAAAACACGTTGCTTCAATTATTAAATTCCGGGGTTCTGTAAAGTGGCATCTGTTGGACTGATATTGTGGTAATTTTAGAAAAGTATTATCTCATGCAACAATAATACATATCTCTAAACATAGATGTCAGTCTACAATAAATAAAATTAAATTGGTAAATTGACTTTACTTGACATTACACTTTATATACTTTACAATTTTCTCGAACGTTTATGTGAATTAGAAAACGAGTGACGTTTATGTTACAATTTCCTCCTAAATTAGAGCTTTACAGAAAATTATCAGAGCTATATTATGGTAAAATGATGTATTGTAAAAGAAGTTTGAGTGGTTTAAGACGCCCCGTGTATTAAGGAATCGGTGCTGCCATTTCAAATTCAACCTAATCCTAAGAAGAAATCATATTGAGCAAAAGCCTTTTCGAAGTACTAAATTATTTACTGCGTTAAAAGTCGTTTACTGCTTTAATCCACTAGTTTTAATTTAAAAAGCAGAACATTAACCAGCTTTGTTGCTTTCGCATAAAACATTTTCTTCTCGTTTCGTTATTTAAACTTAAACTCAAGATCTGTAAAAGGTGTTGAAGAGAAATCACCTTAGGGACCTGATTTGTACAGATTTGATTACAAGTTACAAATCCCATTCTACTTATATAACAACGTTAATTCAAATCTAATTTAAAAATGACAGAATTTTTATCAAATTGTTAGATGGAAACAAGCAAGCAACAAATCGGATAGGGCAATTTAAACAAGAATCGCCCGAAGAGAAATAACGACGTTCTAGTAATTCTAGATTTTTATATTGAATAAGTTTAATTTTTTTGTCATTATAGCAATTTTTGAATTTAAAACTTAATTAAATTAAGATATAGTTTCCCTAAAATTCTTATTTTGACGAGGGAGCCTAAATTAGCTACCAACATCTTGTTGTTCTTCGCTTCTTTATTTTTAGACCCTGATTTATTGTTTGTAGAGTAGCGACGATGTAATAACCACAAACAGAACGATATTACTTTGAAGCATGATATATTCGAATTTACGTATATCCTACGGCCATAAAATCAACATTTAATTTATTAAAATAAAAAAAAAATTGGAATCGTATACGACGCATAAAGGATATCAATGTTAAATAAATTTTGTATAAAACTCCTAAAGGTGTTAACACATCTGTAAACAATTTATGATACCAACGTATAAATTGTTTAGCCACTCATCAAAACAATCAAAGGCTTTGTTAAAGAGGAATTCTTAATTATTTCCGTTTGCAGATTAAATTAATTAAAGCTAATAAAATCATTTCGCGTTCATGATTTGTGATGTCAACAACAACAAGCGATGATCACAACTTGTACGTAATGTTGATAATTTCGAATACTTATGATCTCTTTACATGGATTACTTAAAAACGCATTTAAGATAAACATTCGTTTAAGCCATAATCGTTGAAACAATGAAACCGAAGTCGATTTTATTATTACGTTAAGTACCCGGCACATATCGTCGGTCAATTACCAAATCCAATCAATTTAAATTATAAAATATTTTCACTGGAAATTTTTGAATCTGGAGACAATTAACAATAAAATCGAATGGGATTTTTAATTGGATATCTCTCATGTATATCTGCATGACTCTGGGTATGTACATATACAAGTTCACCACTGTTGGTGGTAACAAAACACTCATATAATAAAGACAATTTTCCATAATTTTTATTATTATTTAGTTAGTCATAGGTTCGAAGAATGGTAGTTCTTCGTAATCATAATGTTCTCGTATAGTTCGATCCCAAAATAGTCCTTTTTTTCGAAGCATTACAATCACACACAGAAAACCTAAACAGATGGAAATACTTAATTAGGAAAATTGTCTATTTTTATTCAGGCATGTGTATTCAAAACCAAAATAACCGTATACAAATCGGAAAAGTTTAAAATTAGAATGCTGTATATGGGAGGAAATTAAAATTAAATGTAATCGTAATAATAACAATATTTAATTATAAATAGAAAATTATTTTTTATTTTTATGTGTTTCCATTGTAAAACGTTTCGTACGTACGAGTATGTAAATTAGATAAGTAATTAGATTTTATCGGTTATTATACTCGGCTTGGGATATAGTTCCAATTTGATACGTCTCCGTATTTACTTGTATGGTTTGTTTTAAATCGTGCAAAGCGTGTATGGTAGGTACGTATAAATGCTATGGAAATTGTAATAAAAAATTCCAATTTTGAGTGATTATAAAACCATTAAGGAGTATATGTGTGGGATTCGAGTTGTATTATATGGGAAAATATTTTTTGCTTGTGGTGCTGTACTACAACACTGATTATTAACGAGTAATGAGCAGGTCTTTAAAATACTCGGTAAATTTGTTTAGAATAACAACTTATTGAGAACTACCAGGGATTCAAAATCTGTAGGGCTTTCCCAATTGATTTATAGTCGAAATCGAGATTACTATGGCCGCAGAAAATCAAAAAATTATAGTGAAAATTCTAATCCATAATTTTTTTTCGAATTGTCCCTGAATGCGAATCGCCCCTGTATTGTACAGATTCCTTTTTTTTATAAAGACTGGTTATGAAAAGGCCAGTTTAGTCCAGCACGAACAGATCCTAGATTTTTGTTTAAAATTTACTTTAAAATCCCTGACAATATTACTATCCAAACTTCATCGTTATTCGTTAATAAATGGCGGAAAGACGGAATATTGTTAAATTTTAAGATTTCTTTTACCAGGTTCCTTTACTTCAGAGATCTATCAATTTGTCATTTTAAGGATCACTTTTAATATTTGATTCTGCTGAGAAGTTTTATTTAGTGAAAAAATTAATAAAATTTTTCTTCTGGTAGTTACATAACGAAATAAATTATCTTTAGTGATAGTGCTGTCACTTGTGGCGAGTAGCGTAATCTCTTATTTTCCCCTGTCAAAATTCCGCTATCTTATACAGCATCTCAAACCCCCGTATTTCAAAATCCCGTATTTTATAATCCTGCATTTTAAATTCACCCCTCACCCCACGGACAACTTTTTATGATTGGTAATAGTTCATTAACTAACTGCGGTCTTGTAAAATATCGGGTAAATCAAAAATTACAAGACATTTTAAAACAATGGTAAAATTATATAATTTGAAATGATAGATTTTTGTGGTATTCTGATTATTTGGAAGTGATAGTAGGACTATAGGTCTATCGAGTAATATTTCTTTGAGCTGCAAAATATTTTTTCTACTGGGATAGCAAAGACACTATCTGCATTACCATTGACAGGCAGGAAGCTTTCGACTAACTTTAACAGTATGTAAGAATATTTGTCCAGCTTTACACCGCAAATATGCATAATTTTGTAATATTTTTATATTGTTCCTCGGTATGTGGATGCGTTGCTCAGAATTTCTACCGCCTGTCCTATCACTACACCAACTTTATTAATATCGTAGTTGTCATATTTAATGAAACTTTCCAACAGTAGGCGAACTGTGCTTTTTAAGGATTTATATTCTGATCCCAGTTATGTTACGCTTGTCTAAGGAAAAGAGTTTCTTTTCTATATCCGTTTTAGTTGAGTCATAATATCGGATAAACTTATTGTGTTGTTCGCAGAACCCAAAATAACATAATCATCATCAACTTGTGATTGGTTTGTTGAACATCTACAAACCTCACACAGCCAGTTGGCAGATCGGTTGTTTATCCCACTTAGAAGTTCCTCGGAGAATTGGCGAATTTTATATGGAAAAGTTGCGAGCCATCGCATTTTATACCGGGAAATCTTTCTTTGGTTATGTTTGTGGAGCAAATATTGCAGGTAGTAGCCATAACCAAATATTTTCCACCACAAAATATTAGCAAAACAAAAACTAAAATTGAATTTGTTAATTATTGGTTTTAATTTTAAATATTTTCAGAAATTCTTTGACCACCAGGTATTATGCAGCATAATGTTATTAAAATTAAAACAGTTCGAATTGATTGTTTTATAACTTAGTATCAATAAACTCCAACATTAATTGATTGAGTTATTAAGAAATTGCCAAGACTGCATCAAAATGGCAAATTTAACATTCCCTTCTATAAACTCAAAGTACCTAAGTATAATAAAAGTGCCAGAGTAGATAATCGTCATTTTCCACTTTTTACATGCAGTTTGCGATCCAATTTTTTCTTCTCTTAAGCTTCTTACATATTTTCCATTATGAAATATGAACTGAATATTAATAATTACTTTCTTGATCTTTATCAAGTAATAAATTTTTATTGTACATTTGCAAGCAAAACCGAAAACAAAACATTGCGTATTTTATTTTTTTGTTGCTGTAGAACTAAACTACCATTATATACCAACCATACCACCATTATTTTTATTATCACAAATAACAGAAACTAAAATAGTTTTTCTTCATTAGAGTTACCTTCTTGTTCCTCGTGTAATAATGCCAACATTTTATTCGCAGCATATACACGAGTAAATATAAATTCATATTTCGTGATGATGATATTTTCTTCTTCCATGGATGTTTTGTTGTTGTACATATTCAGTCGTACCTATATATATATATTATGTTTTATAGCAGCTTTCCACGTTTAACTTCTTAAGACAAAGATCGCATTAAAAACGTAATCCATTTCACATATTTTTATGTACTCTCCCTCGATTCGATATATAAATGCATATAAAATGTATTATGGTTACCAGTTTTAACTTTTATTTATTGTATTATTACTATGTTACAGTTTATAAAAGCATAAATGATTAAATGCACTACATCTAAAATTATGTTGCGGTTTTTTTACTTGGACATGATTTACTCCGTTGCTTTACGTATGAAAATATATCCGCCCGTAAATATTCAACCTGTTGAATCAAGGCTTTTATATTCATAAAATACGTCTGTCTACCTTCTTACTGCTAAATAAGAACGAATGCGAAAAAAAAATTAAATTAAATTACGAACATTTATAAATCCGTACAATATGATAAAATTAATGTAATCACCATATTCAGGCCTCCATACTGCTCTCGTTATTAAAACAAAAATAAATTTGCGATTTTTATTACCAAACGATTTAAATATACTCGTACCAGCAAAATAAAAATCAATTAAAAAAATTAAGATTAGTTTATAAACATCATCAAACCGACTAATCTCATAAATATATATAAATTATAATTTTAATTGAAAACCACTTTAGAAATATCGCAACGATAGGAGATTAGAAAATTTAAAATTTTAATTTTGAAAAAATTTATTCAAGAATTGTAAATGTATAGTGAATGAAAGAAATATATCGATTTCTAATAAGCACATTAAAATTATATATAAAACTTTAATTACATTTAATTTAATTCGTTATAGATATAGTAATTTAATTAAATAGTAAAATTATATAATTTAAAAATGAATAAATAACATGTCGCTACCTCAATCTACGGTGTAATTACATACACATTTTATGGTAATTTATCATTACATAACTGTGCCGCGCCGACAATTTCTTCAATTGCTTTATTACATACTCGTATATACGAAGTGATTTTAATTTTAATTAATTTATTATTATCGAGTGAAATTTTTAAAATTTTATTTGTAATTTAGTTTGTTCCGCTTAATCAGAACACAAAATTAAAAATTAATCACGTAAATGCACGCATGGTTCAATTAAATGGACAAAGAGAATGGGTTCATTGGAATTTGTCTTAAAATGTCGTAGTTCTTAATCGAGGCTTCGGCCGGTTTAGTTTGGTGATGATAATACATAATTAAGAAAATAAATTTCAACGAATGCTACAGAAAATCAACCAATATAATACCAGTGGTAAGAGGAGCCTATATTTTAAACATTTACTGGGCTAAAGCCCGCTTAAAGGTATTGTAAAAACTTTATCAAAAACACGTGCATATGAGTAGTACAGCGCAACCGGTCGAGATGTGATGGAAGATTTGCCTCGCTCTGGTTGGCCATCCACATATTCAACTGAAGTTAACATCAATAAATCGAAGGAAATGGTGACGGAAAATCGTCATTTAAGGTCGCTGAAGATAAACTCAGATTTCTTGGTAGCAGGTGTTTGAGAGAGCAAATTCGTCGAAAAAGGCCGCAAGTTTGTGGAAAGAAAACTAATGAATTTTGTACCACGACAACACTCAAAACGCAACCAATATCATCGAATAACCACCGTATTCACCTGATATGGCTTCGGCTGACATTTTTCTTTTTCCAATAGTCAAATTACCACTTCGAGGCACAAGTTTTCAGTATTTAGAAGACCTACAAGAGAATTAGTGGTGAGAACTGAAGTCAATTCCGGAAAATGCGTTTGATTTTGATGATTATTATTACTTCGGATGGGCCCTACTTTGAAGGCGATACAATAAATTTGAATGAATAATATATATTTTATGTTTTATTGACCAATTCCAGTTACGTTTTTGACAGAATGTGAGCTAGCACTGGATGGCACTAAACTATTTTACAAATTTATTAAATTAATGTATGTATGAACAAAAATACTACAACCAGTACACGAATTTTGTTCGCAAACTGCGACTTGAGAGCTGGGAGTTTTTCAGTTCTTTCAGCAGCACACTAAATGTTAATAAAAAATAAAATTATTATTCACATCTATTAACAATAATATTAGTTTTGTGCATCTAGTAGGTTAGTGAAACAGCAGCGAAATTCCCAACTCTCAAGTCCCAGGTTTCGAACAAAATCTGTACTCAGGGCACTATTCTGGATTTCCCTGGGAATAGGGAATTGGGAAAAATATTTTCATAACATTTGTGTCTAAATTATATTTTTCTGGCATACTATTGAGACTTGTACCCCTGTGCTCTCGCGGAAAAATTTATTACTACGAAAAAGAGTTTAGTCGGGCTTTTCTATGAATTATCTATGAAAACTGATCTTGGAAAGATTATTTGTATACTGCATTAAAATATAAAAACTATAAATTTAATTACAATTGATATTAAAATTATTAATTTAAAAATGGAAAAAGTGTCTCGGGTGTATCTGAAGCAAGCTTTATTTTTTTCCACTGGTGGCGTTTTCAATACTTTCCCTAGTCTCAATTAGAATTAGTTTGATGTAAAGGATGAAACACACCAAGCAGCAGTAGCAGCGAGCAGCAAATTTAAATATTGGCTTATTCGCTTATGTAACGATACAAATATATAATTTAAGTATAAATATAGGTACTTCCAATAAAATAAATCAAATATTTTCAAATTTTAATAGAATAATTTAGGTTCCACACACATCAACATAAATTTACTGTACTTGGCTGCTACTTATAACCTCGATAAATTTGACAAAATCCTATTTACAACTCAAACAAAACAATCTGCTGCGCTGCTTGGTGTGCACGCCCATATGCAGCCGTTAATGTGGATTGCTTGGAATATGTCATCTGCTCTTGTGTTTCATCCTTAACTATTTCCGAAACAAAGTTGATTGTGGAACTTTTGTTCCACAAAGTTTAATTCCCAATATATCTTTGTTTCCAAAATATTTACACCCAACTAATTCCAACAGTAGGCCAGAAAAAATATAATTGAGGCGAAAATGCTAAAAAAATATTTTTGGGGAAGAACCTTTAAAATAACGAAGCGCCCTAATTTGCTGATTTAGAAATTTTGTACTAAAACATTACTAACAAAAAACAAAGTCTAATATGTACAATTATTAATGAAGTAAACATTTAGGCGATCCACGATTTCTTGAAAATCAATTAATCTCGAAATTCAAATGGAAAATTAAAATTCAGCTAATCCTCAAAAATAATTATTTTATTAAAATTGGTACATTTACAACGTTAAACATATTTTATTTCTAAAGAGATGAATTATTGAACATTTTTCAGCAGTCACAAATAAATCTAAAAAAATCACATTAATACGAAACTACTGTGCTCGAACTATTCATCATAACCACTATGTTTTTCACCTATAGGTCTATGCCATTTACATTTTCTAAGGACATTTCACGTTCACCTTTCTTTTCACTTTTTCAGATTACATGGTATCGAAATATGAAAAAAAAACGTAATGATTGCACCTTATATGGAAAATTCGGATGTTCCGGTTAATACTAACCCACTCTGGGCGTACTGTTAATCATTACCACTATGTTTTTCAGTTACGTCTATATGCCATCTACATTTTCTAAGGTCGTTGCACTCCACCTTTTCAGATTGCATGGTATCGAAATATGAAAAATGTAATGCATTCACCTTACATGAGAAATTCGCAAGTTCTGGTTAATCCTAAATCACTCTGGGCTAACTATTCATTAATGCCGCTATGTTTTTCAGTTAAGTCTATTGTCATTTACATTCTGAGATATTTTACCTCACATTTTCAGATTACATGGTATCGATATATCAAAAAATGTAATGCTTTCACCTTAAAAGGGAAATTCGAAAGTTTTGGTTAATACTAAACTACTCTGGGTCTACTATGTTTTCAGTTAGGTTTATGTTATTCACATTCTCTAAGGTCATTTCATTATTGATTTTATTGTCGAAACTGGACCTAATTTATAACTGCTGGCTACTCTAAAAAATTTAGAGCAGCTCACCACACTCTTACGAAGCGATTTTTATGATTCATATTGTTTTAAACCTTTAATGACAATCACATATTATTTACTACATCAACCCAAATAATTAAATAACGGTTAAATCGAATCGACCCTCCTTTACAAGTAATGGCCACTCTGGAATTCACAACAAAAGCACTCATGGCAAATCGATTAAATAAAATAAATAGAATTGCCTAGCGTCACACGACTTATAATTTACCTAGCTCGCTAGCCCTAAATGGGAAATTAATTTATTTTGCTATAAATAAAGATAACTCGAGTTTACTGCATCGGACCACAGCCTTAAGGACTAACCAAACAAAAATTATAAAATTAAATTTTTTTTTAAATGTTTACGAAACTAATTTTCTTTGACGTTCAAGTCATACTCACCGTAAAGCTTGTAATGTTTGTCAATATCAAATCAAGTAATTTTCATTATCCTATTTGCCATCATCTTATTGTTTATTTTCTGATATAATGATTTTTTTTGTATTTTTTAATTTAAACGGAAAATCGCGCTCCAAAAATTTTTGTTAAGTGACAATTGATATTTAACGAAGCTTCGTAAAAAAATTTAATTTAAATTAATTTTTCGATGGTCGAAATCATAGAAATGACATTTATCGCAATGATAATTTTTTTAAAGTTACGTAAAGTAATTATACGTAAACAGCTAGCTACGATTCAATGGAGTAATCAATCATTAATCTGAATATAAAAACGCATTATCTATCCTTAGAAATAAGGCAGCCAAATCCCTCTATGGGATGTAGCGCTTGCGAAATAAAAATATAATTCAGACAAGTGGTACAGTGGTTTAAGCTTCGGCACTTGGACCGAGAGGTACTGGGTTCGAATCCCAGCAGAGGCAGGATGCAAAGTAAATTTTCGTCATCGATTACGATCGCTGATGTTAATAAACACAACTAAGACCCTCCGTTGGAGTGCAGAATTCAACGCCGACCCACCGTCCGTGTCAGTGTACAGGTTGACATGGAGCTTGGAATGTAGGTGGTATACTGTAATTGTGTGAATGGGTGGTGTGTGCTTGAAAGAAAAGGAGAGTATTAATTGACCTTCAAGGGACAATAAATCTACTGGACAGTTAATACTTTCTTTAAAAAAAAAATATAACCAAATTTTGTCTAAATGAATACAAAGTAAATTTGTTTTTGCTTTCGTTACGAACAAGCTTTTACACTAATGTCCACTCTAGAATTTATAACAGCAGCCTAAACCATACAACAATTAAAAAAAATTAGAAACGTAACTTTAAAAAAAATATGTTTACGATAAATGCCGTTTCTGTGCTTTCGCCCATGGAAAAATTAATTTAAATTAAAAAATTTAACGAAGCTTCGAATTATCATTTAAATAAAAATTATTGGAGCGAAAATAATATTTGTATCGTGCTATCTAAAAAAACAACAACAATAACTAGCTGTCATTCAATATTCAACAATTCTCATTACGACTGGTATGGCTGGAATGCCATATTAAAAATTAGTGTCGTCAAAATTTTTGATTTTTTTTTAATTTTATAATTTTTGTACGGTTGGCCCTTAACATAATTAAAATTTGGTAATGAAAACCGAATTACCTTACTCCGGTTCACTTATGTTTGCTTGTGTAATTCTACCTTATTATGTAAAAATCTTAGTAGTCTTTGACCAAAGGAAAAACTATGAACTGAGAGAAAAAAGGAAGTAGTACTCAATAAAACTACATTAGTCAGAAATTATTGAAATTTTTGGAAGTAATTGAAATTTAATGTACTTACAATTTAAAAAAAAAAATATTTAATAATTTTTTGTTTAGTTTTTTAACTTTCTAATTATTTTTAATTCATTCTATACGCGCAAAGACTAGTTATGAAACTGAGTTGAGTCGTAACCATATCGTACTGTGTGTGACGCTGTCATAACAAAGGCAATCAACTATAATATTCATGTAATATAAAATCTATGGATTAACATTCACCTTCTTGCCCAAATTATGCTTACACGAATAATGATGGCCAAGTAATTATAAGTTGAGCAAACTGTCCACTGAAAATCATAACGAAGAAACATTATAAAATAAATGTACACAAATTTTGACAGCTAGGATCAAAAATATTCTTGAATTTTTTTGGGATAAATGAGTGCGTTTTATGGTAAAAATGATAAAAAATATCACGGTATTTTTATCATTTTTGCCCCACGGAACATTAGAAGATTGAATAAATGATGACACCCTAAAACAGAAGAGAAAAGTAAAATCCACTTCTAAATCAAATTACAATGAAAATGAGCATACCTCGATCGATTAAGAGAGACTGACAATCGTCAACATAGCACCATCTCATCATTTTAACAGGCCATGTGATCCAGTATTAAAGATGGCTACAAGAGTTTAATTAAGTATTTTGCGAAGGTAGCAGAACTGTTAACAAATCTTACAAGGGGCGAAAAGTACCAAATGCGGGCCAATCAGAAGGTAAAAAATCGAACAACCAATGGTTTACCTTATTCAAGCGTTTTCGATACTTCATCGAAACTTATGTCTCTATTTCCTAAACTGAAATTGGCGACTGTTTCGTTTATAAATTATTTCATTTCTATTGCTAACGAAAACCGACAGTTAAATTCGAAATTGTTAAAAAAACTCAAATTTATGTTATATATATGCTGAGAGAGTACATAATATTTTATTTTGAATAATTTTTCCGGTTTTTATAATCAAATACATATAATTATTGTGTTTGTTTAAATGTCAAAATTATGATTCCATGACTAACTGATTCCATGACCAACTATTTCGCTGATACTAACGAAGACAATTTTTTAAGACTACTGACAGATAAGACTAAGTGCAGAATACGAATTTGAAGTATCTAGTCTTCGTTAAGATAAAAATTACGTCTGTGACTGTACGTTAGGATCGGGGGAATATCTCTTTCTCTAATTAAAACAAATTTCTTGGTGATAGAAATCGAGTAGATATATCACAATTTTTTAACCTAGCAGGCTTGAAAATGATATACAATTTGAAATAGTATCCCATTTTATTCTAGAAAAGCGAGACATAAACTTCGATAAATTATCGAAAATGTGATGTTAGAAAATGCCACCTCAGCCCTGGTTTATTAGTTGAAAATACTGATATATACGGCATACTTAAAAAACTGTGGTATAAAAAACAAAACTAAAAATCGTATCTAATGTGCAATAGAGAAAGCAAAAATGTATCGTTCTTGTCTTGAATTTCGAATTTTCGGAAATCAAATTCAAATTAGTGTCAGTTAGACGACTACAAAAGAATAGTTGACATACACTGACTGATTTATAATAATATGACTCTATAATAAATGTATGATTTATTAAATACGTGTACCTATGTAAGCAAATATGTATTGACAATTTAATAGTAAAACAATCTTGAGAAAAAAATCAACTTTGTTTATTTTTATTTGCGTTAGACATTTATGTCGATATGTACTTCGTATTTCAAGGGAAAATACGAACAAATTATTTAAATATTTTTTGAAATTAGGTAAATTATGATCTAAAAAATTAACAATTATGAATATTTTTCTGTGTATCCTATGTTTATTAGGAAGAACAAAACGATTTCAAATAATTTTCGGAATTGTCTTAGTTCCAGTACGGCTCTTACTTTATATTTTCGGTTATACGATTTTCGAGTAAGAGGTGTTTATATACAAGCAGTCGAAAGGCGGAGCGAATTATCTTTACAATCTAGTCGTTCGTACCGAGTTTGACATACTCACACAAATCAATTCAAAATAATGCATATCGAATGCATGCATCGAATTTTTATTTCATGTTACACGATATGAAAATTTAAATTTAAAAAAAAAAATTAGAAAAGTACCTAAACATATGATTGTGAACGTTCTTGACAACTTCCAGTGGCGAAATTTTTTGATTTCTTCAAAAATTTGTCAACGAATTACTGTACGACCGGACAAGTGGTGCGGTGGTTAAAGCTTCGGCACTTGGACCGGGAGGTACTGGGTTCGAATCCCATCAGAGGCAGGATGCAAATCGAATTTTCATCATCGATTAAAATCGGCGATGTTAATAAACACAACTTAGACCCTCTGTTGGAGTGCAGAATTCAGCGCCGACCCATCATCCATGTCAATATACAGGTTGACATGGAGCTTGCAATGTGCAGGTGGTATACTGTAATTGTGTGAGTAGGGGAATAGGTGAATGGGTTAATGATGTGGCGTGGTATCACAATGAACCAAAAATGGCCTAAGTGTCAACCACTGTCAACCAACCTAAACCTACTGTTACATTATCAGCAAATTATACAACCGCAAAATTAGGAAATTGGAAAAATTATAAACAAATTAAAACCCAATATCGTCGGATATTAAGACTAGTGCAAGAAGTGATAATTCACGAGCTCGTCTCGACAATAATTATTCACCATCAATTGTTGATTTTTTAAAAGATGACACAATCCCTTCAACAGGCAGCGCTAGTATAGATTTAGGTGCATCCGATGGGGTGAAGGAGGTGGTAATGGATTATCGAGTAAATATGTTGCTATAGGTTTTGTTTACATTTTGCACAAATTAGCAATATATAATCTTAATTTAAATTTATGACTTTTAATTGAAGCAAACAATAAAATGACGGAAGAAAAACACCAAATCGAAAATAAAGAAAACTTTGATAACCAAACAACCGATTTTCTGCGTAAAGCGGTTCAACATTTGGATTCTGGAAAAACCTCGAAGATGCGTATACGAATGTTTAGTCTAAGTCATGTAAAAAAAAAATAGAAACTCTACGCCTATCTCCCTACAACCTTTTTCAAGGTCAAGGCTCACCTACACCCACTTCAAAATCTGCAACGCACATTTTGTCTCTGACAAATGGGTTGTTTTGTACCAGAGCCACCACCAACGCCATCGTCTGATGAAATGGTGTTTTCATATTTTTAAATACACTTTTCAAAATTTAATTAAATTTGGATAAAACGTATTTTTCTTAATTATTTTGAAATAAAGAATTTAAATACACAAATAAAACATTTTCTTTTTATATTATACAACTATTTTGAAATTTGAGAAATTGCGCCACAAAAGTCTTTTCAAAATTGCCTTGCTTGGTTTGAGTCATACCTAGAAGTTCTAGTTTTTTCATTTTCGGGAAAAGCTGCATTGTCGTTCGAAAGACATAAAATCATGGTAATAATACGCCAATTGCTTTTTATACTTTAACTCGCACTGAACTTAAATTTGGTTAAAACGAAATTCATTTTATGTTAAATTTGCGTGAGCGTATGGTTTCATCTTGTAAAGAATACATTGCCCGCGACAAAGACGTAAGGTAACTGCTTGCCAAAAGGAAATATGAGGTCGGTAATTTTTTGTAAAATTTCGATTTTAAAAATACTCCTCTATGGCTGATGGCACACGAGGTATTACATAAACCGTAGTTTTCTTCGTTTCTTTCCCCATTTACCTATGCTACAGTTATTAATTGCAACTTAAATAAATTTTCGGTGCAACCACACTAAAGCAAACATAAATGAAATAGAAAATATTTCAAGGCCATTTTTGACTTATGCCAAGTGAGTTCCACGGAACTCCGGGGTTCCGTGACAAATTTTAGGGGATTCCATGAGCTAGTACCAGATAAAATCCGTGCCATAAGGTTTCATTTCATACATACATACACACTAAATTTCATACATACATACCAATAAACAACGATAATTATTGGGTACCAAATCCTTTCAAAAGCAATGAAAAGCCAACGAGACTACTAGCAGTAGAGTACGAGAATTTAATTGAAATTAGTTCGGATACTCGCTAACTTCGAAGAGGTTAAAAATTCATACAAAAATTTGCTATTTCATTTGAGACACGTCAGAGCAGGATGGTTATATAAAAAAGCATATGGCTTCCTCATATCTCAAAATGAAAACCCCCAAATCAGCTGTTTATTTATGTGCGCAGTGACAACCTGCAGTGACGACTTAATTTTGTGCTTTTGAAATTATTAATTAAAATACGTTAAATGTAATGTAGTGTATATGTATGTGTGTATGTATGAAATGAAACCTTATGGCACGGATTTTACCTGGTACTAGCTCGTGGAACCCCTAAAAATTGACACGGAACCCCGGGGTCTCGAGGAACCCATTTTGGGAAACTCTGGCATAAGTTAAAAGTGGCCTTCAAATATTTTTTATTTCATTTGTTTGTGTTAGTGTGGTTGCACCGAAAATTTATTTAAATCGCAATTAAAACCTGTATCATAGGTAAACGGGGAAAGAAACGAAGAAAAATACGGTTTCTGTGTTTCCCGTGTGGCATCAGCCGATGAGATGCAAAGTGATATGCGAAGAGATTTCAATAATTACTTTTTTTGTAAATTTTGTAAACACATACATATACATTATCTATTACGACTAGTTGGCCTTGAAAAAAATACCAAATTCCAGAAACCTAGTATGGAATTATGCTATTAGTTATTTCCCATTAGTAGCAGCGACCACATATAAAAATTTGCCGCTGGCATTCACTACTGCAAGTAGAACTTTACTGAATGTCTTTCTATATGGTTAAAGTAAAAAAGATCCAGAATGTGACGATCTTTTTTATATGAATGCGTCTCCCATCCAGGGCCCTTATCTTCGAAATCGGTGTAAATTTCCGCGTTCGGAATATAATTTGCTTTAAAATTCTTTATATTATTCGAATTTTTCGCCGGCTATTTTAATCATTTTTTCAAATATGTTTATTATTATTTATTATTTATTTCCCTACTAAGGGAGTAATTCCGAATCGTTTGTAGGGAAATAAATAATAGAAAACTTGCAAACAAATTTGATAAAATGGTTAAAGCAGCGGATGTAAAATTCGAATAATTTGAAGAATTTTAAAGCAAATTATATTCCGAATTCGGTAATTTCCACCGACTTCGAGAATAGGGCCCCGGGGCTCCCAAAACAACGAGAAAATCTGGAAACGCTCTCAAATGCAGCAAAACCCTCGTTCACACATTATTCACTTGTCATCGGCATCAAGAATATATTGATGGAAGTATTAACGATCAATAATCAAATAAAGTTTTCATAGCTTTATAAACCCATTTAATGCAGTCATAATTGCCTCACAAGTTTTGAAGATAATTTTACCAATAGATTGGAATGAGATTGTTTTTTGTTTTTTTTTTTAAATAAAATTGATTGAGATTGCTTTGGAGAGTTCCATTTCCTCGAAAGAATTTCCCATAGCCAAGAAAACACCCAGTTCAATTTCTTTAATATTTTTTAGTCTCGTACGATTTTCATAAAAATTGATGAAAATCCCCCGTTCAAATGCCAGTGGTCAAATCCGATGGTTAATTTCGGGGAATTTTGTTTAGTGGGTCCATGATTTCGAATTAGAAGGAGATTGGAATGGAATTAAGCTACAACGTTCAAATATCTCGGAAAATAAACACTCTACGAAAAAATTTCCATTATCAAAATTTAATCATGTTGGGGAGGGACATACATTAAACTTTTTTCGATTCATGATAGATGGCGCTGTAATAATGATATTAAAATTTTTTCGATTTCTCCTACTGAGAATGTTTGTATTAAAATTAACACGTTATCAATGTAAATGCTCGAAATTAGTCCTAAACAAATTGTATTTTTTAATTTTTTTATTACTGTAAAATGATATGTCAAGAAACTACTATTATCGTAATCGAGGAACATGAGGTTAAATCTGCTTTCAAATAAATTTTTTTGTAGTTTGTTTTAAATATATCTGAATAACTGGGAACCTATATAGAAATGTAATTGGCTGGTGAATAAACTACTTTCAGCGTAATCCATTAACAACGACGTGGACGTAGTAGTTTTCTGCTTCCTTCGGGGTGTTTGATTAACGTGAGCCCCCTAGCAACTCACATACCATCGTGCTTGACTTACATGGGTCCCGTCGCCTCATCATCTTTTAATTAAATTAAGTGCTCAAGATGATGGCCAAACGTATTGCAGAATCGTATGCATAGATTCTTAATAAGAGAAATCGAAAAAAAATTATATAAATTTAATCTAACAGCGCCATCTACCATGAATCGAAAAAAGTTTCAACGAAATCTTACGTACTTTAAGCCGTAGAATCCGAATCTGCAATAAAAAATACGGGTTTCTATTGAAATTTCAAAGTTACCTCCCGCCCCACCTACAAGAAAGAGAGGAGGGGTATCAATTTTAGCACTAATGTATGCCAATACCCCCCCCCCCATGGACATTATTTTCGTAGAGCTCTTATTTCCTATAATATTTTCTGTGAGATTCAACCTGGGCTGAATTCGACTCTCAGCGCATATTGTCATGTGACGTCGGTATCAAACGAGTTTTATATATGAAACAATTATTTAATATTTATGGGTAAGTGATCGATTTAACCAAGTTTTTGCTGTGGTTGTTGGTTGCAAACGTAATAAGCTAATAAAAGAAAGATTTAAAAAATTCTCAGAAAAGTATTTTAATCTTTGAAAGGTCTAGTTTCTACTAGTAAATAGTAAAATACGGAATAAGTACACAAAATAAATAAAAATTTAAAAAATTGAGAATATTCCCGATATGTTAAATTTTATTGGTCTACAATAATACTTATTTGATTATCATATTATATATTTATTCCAACAACCAGTTTGCGTTGTACTATTATTAATATTTTATCTTTTGAGCCACGGATACGAACTCCTAACAACTCTAATTGCGCTTAATGGATGTTAAAGGCGTATTTCGCATAATTTAATACCGCCAAATTATACAAATATTTGTTCAAGCAACATAATATTGTGTAATTTAGCTATAGTAAAATTATCCAATATTAACCAAGTCAAAAGGGTTCATTAACCATTTCCGTAATAAATCTTCTATTTATAAATCCATTAGCACTTGAAACCATATACCAAAAAAACCTATTAAATTACGATATCACAATGAACTCTAATTTAAATCAAATATTATGGCACCAAATGATACAGCCATGGTATTATCCATCATAAATCGTAAAAACGTTGAGATTTTATTAATGTGCTGCGTTGTACATATAAAAACAATAAAACGATTAATTAATTTATGTTTATGTGATGTGCGGTTGGAACATGAAATTAGCCTGAAATTTAAGCTTTCCTTCACATTGTAAATTGTAATATAATCTACATTTTTACAGGAAGAACAGATTTTTTCAATGTTCTTTTGTTTATATAATTTGTCTGGTAATTATATCGCACACATCCAACATAACAAAACATACAACCCATTAAAATATCATTAGACGTCGCAATACAAAATTGTGGCCATACATATTTGTGTGAAACTGCATCGCTCGCCGATAATGTTGTCCCGCAGTCCGACATGATTAATATTAATTTAATTAAAGTGTGCAAATTTTAACAAATAATTCGAAATAATTGCAACGGACATTTACTAAAAATTTCTTAATTCTGGTGCAGCTACATGCAATTTAGGTAGTAAAATGTTTTTATAATTGTGAAGGTTATGGTAAATTGCATGTTTGCAATATACAACATTACATTATATTTTTAATAAATAAATTTGACCTTTGTGGCCCACAGTATCTTTGTCTATACACATTGAGTAATAAGGGGATTGATTTAAAATTTAAAACAAACTTGTACAAAGGAGTAATACAAATTACACGGCTATTGGATACACTTGATTGAAATTTACAAATATGTAATGTAACATACACGAGATAATTGCTAAATTGATTGAAAGGTTAGCGCACTGAGTTTTAAATTAATTTAAAAATGTAATTTTTTAGAAAGTTTTTTGATTGGCGGATTTCATAAAATTAGCACATTAACATTTGATTTACCTCAGTAATTGGTTTCATACAATTTTATTGTAGTCGGACGAGATTGGTTTGTAATGAAAATGTGACTTTTTCTCGTTTTTGTTCTCAACTTGTTACCATTTTTAGCAGTCCATCATAATTCACAAAAAGACGGGACATATCCACCCACAAGGGGTTAACAAAATCCTACATATCTCCGAATACCCTAAACACAGCTTGAACGTTTAATGTTGAAATTAAGTTAATATCTCTATTCATTCTCAAGTTATCGTGGATACAGACGGACAGACGGCAAACCGAAACCATATAGCATTTTTTTAAACAAAAATGCTTAAAAACCTAGAGTCAGTTAGAAAAAACCAAAGCAGCATTAGTCGTTGATGGCATACGAATCACATCTTACAAAAGATTGATAATTAAAATTTATTTATCAGTGCTACAGCGGAAGATGACTGGGAAATCAGAGACAAGAAACGATTACCCTACAATGTGCGTAACACGATTAATGAAGAAACAAAGCGTTCCGACTTGTCAAGAAATATGTGTAAGTACGTCCTATTAAGAATATGATTCTTATTCGTTTGTAATGTTTTAAAATTAATCAAACATACTTACAAATTATCGAGTTGTCATTACCAAATCTAAATGAAAATAGGAATATACAGTCCTTCTGTAAGAGATGGAGAGACATAGAAAACACTGTTAAGTACTCTCAACTACACATGGAAACAATAAAGCACTATATCTAAAAATTCGAGCCTTAACAAATATTAATGATTTTGATAGAAACGAAAAAGCTCCATATGTGCCGCTGGCCTCACGATATGTCGGGAGCTAGCTGATTTAAAAAGTCAACTAGCAGGACACAAAGACGGTATCAACCCAAAGTTAGCAAAACGAAAACAGGACGTAAACAAAGTCTTGTCACTTAAAAAAAAAATAATAATAATAATTGTGGGAAATTATTAATCGAGATGAAAGCAACATTGCAGTCAAGAAGTTCAGCGATACTGGAGAAAACAAGTCCTGATCGAATCTGAAAATTCAAAAGGACTATAGTTTTTTCTAAACAGGTGAGCGTTTGTCGGATCTTGGTTTGGTAGCCTGCTTCATTATATACCAAAAATAGAAACGAGTGAGTTAACAAAGGCTATTTATAAAAAAGTATCTCCTCACTACATCAACCAGCCAAATCGAAATAAAATGTATTTGCCTTATTGGAAAAACTAATCCCAACGCGCATAATATTTGGTACTGCGTCCAAGTACAACGGGAAATATCTGAATGGCCTCTAGTTCATTAACGAACATTTTAAAATAATGTCATCCAATTATTTCAAAATTGAACGGAAATTCACAATCAAAATATTTTTTTTTTATTTTGCTGATACTACATCCCATAGAGGGTTTTGGCTATCTTATTTCCAAGAGTTACATAATCAAGTTATATTCGGATTAACGTATTTACGAATTCGATTCACAAACAGAAAGATGTTTTTGTCTTTTTGAATGTGATTCGAACTCGTTAACTTGGTGTAATCATGGTAGTACACCAAGGTGTAATCAAGAGACCAGGAGCAAAACTAGCTAAATTGAAATACGTGGAGGTCCTGTTTGTTGCAAATTTGTTGATTCAAAAATAATTGCAAAACGTGCAAATCATCTGTTGATTTCTCGATTTCATCAGTACAGCTTTAAAGTAAATTTGAAATGGAAGGGAAAATTGTGGTGAACATTTAAACCTAAATACACTTGGAAAATGGTTACACTTCAAAAATTCTCTTTTCCGACACAAATTCTAGAAAAAGTACCTAAAATGCAATAAAAATGGAAAATAACAATTATGAAACACAACAACATTTAGAGGAGATGAATGAGTCTGTTAAAACTCGAAATTGTAATGTGTAAAAATATCTTAACTGCTGTAATTTATATCTTTGAGCTAAAGTGCCACTTTGAGTTGAAGTGGAAATTGTCTGCCAATTGTGGCCAATGTTGTTTAGAATAAATTATTGCTGCTGTTACTGTTCATAGTAACTACACATTCCACCACCAATTCGCTAATTGGGTCTCGATATCGGAATATGATTACGAAGTTTTTGTTTGACAAATTGGAAGATACGAATGTCCGCAGAATATGAGGTTTCGTATTGTCGAGTACAAGATTAATTGGCCTCTTAAATCTTGCAATCTAACACCTCTCGATTTTAGCCTATGCGGTTATTTGTAGACAAAAGTGTATGTGTGTATATGTAGGCGTATTATGTATTTGTTTTATTTAAAATTAAAAAAATAACCTTCATAGGTGTGTTAAAATAAATTTATATTAAAATTGCAGCTCAGAATCATCTACTGACATTCATAATTAGTTATATAGCTGGAGTGGGGCACCTGTTGTAAACGACTATTTGTGAATTTGAACGACTATTTGTGACCGCTATTAAGATGACTGGAAATACAGAAATGAAGCAAATATTAATAAGGAAGGTGCTTATTATGGCATTGCCGTTAGTATCGGAAAAAGATGTAATCCAAAAATGTTCCCATCGATTTATTTTAGAGTGTTCAAGCAAGCACGCTACATATCATATTCTATCATAAATTTACACAGCAACACACTGACAACGCAGGCGCAATATAATGCTTTGGTAGTAAACAAGTTTACTTCGGCAAATGAAGTTTACCGCTACTTTGTGAAAAAAATTAAATCATACGAAAATCTTTTTTGTAGTATGAGTAAATATTTCAAAGCAATACAGAGCCGGGGTATTGTGACTTTACTTTTTTCAGTTAAATCGAAAGTTGTATCTCGTTGATTACTGCTTCCGCTTTATAGAAAAAAGAGATAGCACATCAGTGCTGAGCGCTTTCAACTCCACGAAAATATTGGTTGTACTAATCGGAATAACTCGAATAAACGGAATAAGTTGAATAAATTTCAACTCGGGAGGTAACCTGTTTCACTTTTTAAAAATTTTATTGGCTGGAAGTTTGCGGACAAAATCTGCGAATTCTTATCCGTGCAGCGAACTGAAGTATCCTAGATTTGTTTTGGTTTTAAATTAAAAATCAATAGTGCTACAACTGTATATTGAAATTTGTATGACGTCATTCCTTCTTTACGATAAATTAATGAATTAACGGTTAGGTGGGGTTGAAGAAATTCCTTCCGATGGAAGTGTATGAAGAATTAATTATTTTTTAGTATGTCAACAAAAAAAATCCGAATCCATAATTTCAGTGGCTCTTGGAATAGACGATGCCGATAGAAGACCGGGCCGGCTAGAGCTTTAAATAATACTGCTTGGTTGTTCGAGATTATGAAGATCATGTGATACATTCATGTGTGCAGGTCAATCTTGCGAGAATTTTTGCTTGAAATACGGTTCAGGAATCTTGATCGTCAAATTTCTCAAATGTTATTTGTTTGGCTGACTTTGGTATTTCTTTCGATATTCTGCCGTATTCTCATGATAGATTTTCATCTTGGTAGTCGAGAACATTTGATTCCACTATTTGTTCCTATCTCTGATTTCTATAATAATGAAGTGACACATTTTTCCAAATCGGTCGATGTGGAATTTTCTGGAGGATAGAAATTCTTTGTTAACCTATAACGTCACCGATCGATTTGGTTCTTTCGCCTGGTGGTATCCAGATATGTTTGTGTATATTTTTATCAGCAGAATCTACAGTTTCTTTTTCACTTGAATATGTCGCCAAGAATTAAACTTACTTTGTCTTCAAAAGCTGATAAGCTTGATTCTGTTGCTTATTCAATTCCTGGATCAACTTGTTGACTTATGCTTGAAGATGACTGCACATTTTGTTCAGAGTGTAAATAATGTAGTTCATTGAATAATTTCTCCAAAGTTTTCATGGATTGGATAGCAGTAAGGTTCCAGTGTATTGTTTCAAAATGGCACTTCGAAATAGTTTGAACCCTTCGCCTTTAAACCTCCGATCTCCACCAGCTTAGCTAGAAGATACATAACTCAGTTTGATTTTGTCGCTTACTTTATGTCATTACACCTTCGGTTTTGTTCCTGGTGCCTACTCATGTAGTTCAAGTGAGCTGGTCGTTTCATTCATTCTCTTCATCGGCAGTCTAAATATTTTTGTGATATTCATATGGTTAGGGATTATCTATAAGGCGATCTTTTCAACATACTTATAATTCATGACACATTAAAAACATCCAGTCGTAACTTTTTTTCTGGTCACAATAGGGAATAGTTTTCTCGAATAACGGACCAAGTAACGAACCGAGACTTTCTAACTCTTGATGGAGTTTGATGATTTGTAACATTCTTGTTGAACAAAGTGATAATTTTGATTACTTTTGGAGTTGTGATAGATATAAAGGCTCCAGGTATAAATTCTGATTAGATATTAATGCTGACTTGTCATCTATGTCATTGCTTAAAGCCGTATGCCATAAGCCACGCTTCTATTTGATCAAATACAGTTAAAATCTCTTCAAAGTTAGAGTAAGTTCTCCATCTAGATGGTAAAGTGCCAAATGGTCCCATTTTCTGTCAGTTTATGAGGCTTTCTTTACTCTTCAGTGAGGCTGGCTAAGTACAAAATATGTGCAAAAATATAAATCAACTAGGATGATTTCGAGACATTTTTACTCAACTTTTGTGGGCTTAAACAAACAATTATGAATTACAAAACAAATAAAGGTTTTGGAGTTTAATATCAACAAGTTTCGCCTTATAAGTAAACCGAAGTAGTCTGATTTCCCCCATTCATGATTTTATAGAGTGTTTCTTGCACGACCAAAGTAATATTATTACAACTCCAACTCTTAATAATCCTTAGACGTCTACGATGAGAATTCGTGCGATTATCCTCCTTGATAGGTTTTGAGCTCTTTATCTCAGTAATAATCTGCTTAAACATGTTACTGTGTTATCAGGATAAATCCCATTACTTTTAGAAGAAAGTAGTGAAGAAGCCACGTATCTCAACGTTTGAGCCTTCCGTAAAAAAAATTATCTATCGAATAATTTTTATCTTTTCTAAATCTTATAATTCCTGTCCAATTTATAATCCAACCATATTTTACAGTTTCAACTGCTAACATCAGATTGTTCAGATATGCCGTAGCCTATCTAGGCCTCACCTAGGCTCTAGATTAGGGCTAGTGTTTCGTTGGAAGAAAAGTTGACGAGGCTGTCTTATATGTCACCGTTAAATTGTATGTTTGCATCATTTGCGATTGGGATGCACACTGCACATGAGAACTTGAGGAAAATTTGTTGATATCGGTTGTGAACGCATACCATGTTTCCTCCATTTTATTTATTTATTTAAAAAGGTCTAAAATTTTGTTAATTTGCATTTAAAATCTGTGTATGCTAAGGCAAAATTCAAAGAGAAGATCAATTTTGTTCAATGTCGTGCACGTCTTGTTTCCCGGTCGTTGTACTCATGATTTGTTCTGAAATTTGGGTTATTCTGGATAATAGCCAGATAGTGTTTTTAATCAAGGTCTATTCACTGTTTCATTAGTTCGAAACCAAACCTCCAAGGTCTTGGTAACCGCACCTTGATTATAATTTGTTCTGTTTATTTTTATGAAGCAACTAACAGCGGCGGTAGTTCTTGTTGGTTAACGTGACAGGTTATCATGACAAGACATTGAATTGTCTCTTTATGATAGATCGGTCTAACTAACATCAACTGGTATGATTCAAATTTGTTAACCGCATCAGTCGATTTTTTTTATTACTTAGTTCATCATTTCGGTGTGGCCTTTAATTTAAAACTAGAGTTGAAAATAGAAATTTGAGTCGTTTCCTTTTCTCGATTGTTTCGCCGTACATAATAAAGCTAGTTTCGCACTCACTCATGAATTGTTTTGTTTAATTTATCCAATTCCCATTTTCGCTTGCCGCAAATAATTCTTACTTAAACGAAATCCCATTTTGGAAATCCATAACCTATATAACCTGATAAGGGCAGAATTCAGTGGGGCCATATCAGCCAAAATTGGCAATAAAAAACCCTTAATTCAACCCTTTAATGTTTTTATAAGGTATAAATTCATTTTATGAATGATTCCTGGAAATCCCACCGTTTATTAATAAAATCACTTAAGCTAGTTGAAATTAGCATTCTGATCAAATTTAATGATTGTGCCTACTTCCCATCAGCCAGGACCAGCCATAGCAAACCCTCGAAACTTTTCAAAATTTTTTAAAATTTTTCAGAAATGATCTTTTGAAATTAGGGTTGAAGTAGGGTTCTTATATGTGTGATTCTGGCTGATAATCATGAAATTTGATCATCTATGTAGTTCCAGTGATTTCATTAATAAAAAATGGGATTTCCAGGAATGTTTGTGAAGATAGTCCAAACTCCATCCCCGAAAAATGCGATGGCAACACTAATTATTGGTATCATGACTTTTTTTACTCTCAGCCCACAAAATCTCGTTATTTTACCTCTCAGTCCCGAAAATATTTACTATCATGATAGTTAAAAAATGCCATGACAGTTAAAATTTTCGGAGTTGAGAGTAGATATAATACTTTTTGTGAAATAAGCCCAATTTTCATATGTGTGTGAAGATAGGCTAAATTCAGTCTCAGACGAATGCTATGGTAACAAAAATATTGATATCATGACATTATCTACGCACAGCCCAAACAATTCATACAGTTTTACTCTCAGCTCCAAAAATTCCTGCTATCACGATAGTTAAAAACTCTCATGACAATCGAGCTTGGGAGTAAAATGTAGGGATTTTCTTATGCGGTACACATCGTTTGATAGGTGAATGTTGAAGGATCATGTATGATTTTTTTTAAATTTTTTTTCATGCTCCTTAAACATTTATTCACCTATCAAACGATGTACGCCACTGCTAATTTAAAAACAAAACAGTTTTTTTTATATATAAATTTTCATACTTATATCAAATTTTTGACTCTCAGCCCCGAAATGTTTTCTGTCATTACAGCTAAAACTATCATGACACAAACATTTTTCTGGGCTGAGAGTAAAATATTGCATTTTGGTGAAGGAGGAAGATTCAAAGTAATTTTTGATTTTCGCTATCCGTATACGAGTATTTTTTGGAGAGTAGAATTTAGTTGGTTTTTGTTTATTTACACGTTTTATCAGAACTTTTTAGTGTTTTTATTAAACTCATAACATTTTTATTTATTATTTAGCTATTATTCGGAAATATTTATACCCGAATTTAGATTTATTGCTATAATTGTTAATTAAATGTCGCAATAGTATACATAAATTTGTATAGTATTGCCATGAGCAACTTTTCGAGGATATAAATTTAGGCTATCTTCACAAAGGTTTTCCATTCATAAAATGTATTTCAAAAAATACAAGGTTATAGGGTTGAATTAAGGGTTTCCTATTGCCAATTGTGACTGATATGGGGTATGCCACCAGTGAATTCTGGTCTTATCAGGTTATATACAGCTATATTGAACAATATGGCTAGAAAACGACGGTATTTTCTTACATAGTTGACCTACTTCAATAGATTTTGTGCACAACGCAAGTAAATGGGCAGAACGACTATATGTTCTAGGAAAAATCCAAACCAACTCTGGAGGAGAACTAAATTGTTTTTGGTAAGTACTGTTGAATCCTTATTGAAGCAGTTAAAACATACGATACCCAGGGGTTAGAAAATTTCATTCAAGTGATCATTACTATAAAAGCATTGCTATCAATTCGCATAGCGACGTATATCCCAAGGTGTTCATAAAAATTGATTTTATTTTAATATTCTAATTGAAAATTTTAAACCCTAAACCAGTCGCTTCCACTGTTAAAATTATGTAAGGATAACATTTTACTGTATTCATAAACCGTCCAAAATATTATTATGGGGTTGAAATAAATATATAAAATTACATTTTACCAATACGTCCATTATCTACTTTATTCATCAGTCTATAAATGAATAAAAAATCTAACAATAAATCTAATAAAATTTAAAAACATTACACTTTGTTATGCTTTATACAGTGTTTACAGTACACCAAGTGGGTGGTCGATGACTACAAAAAATATTTCCCCTTCATAAATGTAAGGAACGTTGAAAGATTATGTTACTCTACGATAATTGAAGATGCGTGCGCTCAAAGATTACAAATTTATATTTATTGATTAATGTACGAAGGCTTTGCGTAATATCTGAACCACGTGTAATCAATATTCAATTTAGTTTCGATGCTGGTCGGGGGGTGCCCTAATACAAACATCCTTTATTCGATTCTGATTTATTTAAACACTGGAGGGAGATAAATCTTTGAAAATTTTTATTTTATTTCAATTTGTCTCAAAAAAATTGGAATTCAATTGAATTTCTGGAAAACCAGTAATATGATTTTGTGATTGTCGTCGTATCACATCAAGAGTGACATGATGATTGTTGATTTAATTGTTTTTGTGTGTTGTCTATTTATACTCGTATAGAGGGGGTAGATCTTTATAAAAACTGTATTTTATTATCGAATTTGTGGTTAGTGTTCGATAATGAGTCAATAAGTGCGATTAGGGTTCACCGAACCACACATCAAGGTAAACAATATATTTTTCTACTCCACTGTAATATCATAACATTAAAAACATTGTAAGAGATTCAGTGTACCCAGCCCCTTCGCTATTTATTCATATCCCAATATATAAAAGTAAAAACACATAAAATTACCACCCTCCTAACCCGTCTCGTAATCTGTTATATTTACATTGTGATTGTATTACGTTTATCTATATATACACACAGGCACACATATTTAAACATAAAAAACACGTGGTATAACAAAAATTACATGAGGGTTGGCTGCCTGGTTTTGAATTTCCTTCCATTGAACGAGGCAACAAACAGAGAACATTTTATGTATAGGGGATAATATTTCGGTACAAATACACGTACACATAAACGAATCGGTGAGGAGTGTGGAAATCCGTTATTTTCCTACTGTATATATAATGTACACAAACAAATACAGAGTACATGTCTGTGGATGATGATTACTGTACATTTATACACCGAGACATTCCAGTTTTCTATTGTAGTGTGTGTGGTCGTGAAAATGTGCATTTTATAAACAACAAAAATATATTTTTTTGTTTTGGTTTTGATTATCCGTTTTCATTTCCATTTTGGATGAAGCAACAAAAAAATTATCCAAGTTCGACAGTTTTTAGTGTAAATCAAAGATTGAAAAATGTGTGATTCTTTTAATTTTAAATAATTATTATTGGAAAATAAAAAAAAAAAAATAAAAGAAAAAAAAAATTACGGGACTATAAGGAAATATGAAAGGACAAGCAGGTGGAAACGAGGTTTTACGTTTGCGCAACGCTTTGAGTCATCGGATTTTCCCATTTTTTGTGTTTAATATATTTTATATAGTACAGTGTTTGTGTTGTTGTTGTTGTTTATTGCTGTGAAGAAAAATCATGTGTTTGAGGAAAATCTGAGAAGCCATATTTTTGTGGTAGTGTGAGATCAATGTGTTTTCAATATTTTTAGTGTTGTGTGTTGTGATACAATAATAAATGTTCAGTACAAAATGGATGCGTCAGATAATGAAATTCAGGCCATGGAACTCTTGGATGGTGATTATAATACATATCTTACATGGCCTAAATTATCGGCGCACAACAATTATTGGGATACATCAACCAAGCCGATAATTCAAGTAGCTGGAATAAGGTAATTTATCGGTTCACATGACATCTTTTTTTGTGTATCAAATGTTAGATTTAATTTATGGGTACACAAATGACCCTTTGTTGTAAAATAAAATTCTTAAACTCGATTTGTCGTATTTCCTGTGTTAAATCGGCAGACAAATTATTTCGATAAATTTTCAAATAGAAAATATTTTTACGGTCATCTACAAATACAGTACTGCCTAAGTAATATATTCTTGATTATAATAACCATTTAAAATTATGTGTCTTCAACCTCGCACTGTATACTAGTTTAAACATTTTATAAAGTTTTATACCTTTCTGCTATTTCATTTTAAAAAGGATTTAGTAATTTGATGATTCAGGAAGGTCTGTAAATAGGAAAAACTAAAAAATTATTACCTTTCCCAACATTTTCATATACGTACAACATATAAATGTAATTTATGTAATTGTTGGCAATAAAAATAATAGGGAGAGTAGTGCCTGGTTTGTTTGCCTTATGCCTTAGTAAAGTTTATTATACAATTCATATTCTAGAATGTATATCCTTCAAAAACATCCCGACCACCGTACACCCCTTACTCACGAAATAGAAAAATATATTTTTAGAAATGTTGTATAATTTATAATTAAATATTCATGATCACGTATTCGACACATAATTAAATTTAGATTTTTAATTAAATTAGAAAACTATATATTATATTAGAATAATATATCTGGTAACCCTGTCTGTACCCATTGTGGTAAAGTGTGAGCGATTCTCTGCAGACTGGAACAGAATAAATATTTTTTTGGTATTGTTTGCAGCACAACAAAATCGCAGATTGATAACGAATGTAAATTCTGCAAGATTTATTTTTTTGACATTGAGGTTATGTAAATTATCGTTTATTGAATGTGAAACCGTTTACGAGTACATATTTGTACAATTTAATTACCTTTTGTTTCCAGTAATTGTCTTGAGGCAACCAAATTTTCATTTTACGAAGAAATCTCTATGGATATTTGATGTAGGTATTACGATTTGCTTTAACAAGAAGGACGCCTTATAGTATTGTCTGCGGTGGGTTTTGTTATACTTAATGATACTTTCAACTTTCTTTTGAAATAAAAACTGAAATCCAAATTACTAAGTATCAAATTTTTCTAGTCGAATGAATATTCCAAGGATTAACTTTACTATTAACTTTAAAAATTCCAATAAACTTTCAATCTACGTAATCGGTATACGGGAGTTCCACGACAATTTATTAAAAAACAATACTACATAATCGGCAATTGACCGAAAACTGCAATTGGACGAAAATAATGCACAAATTGAGCAGTTTGATTCCTCAGAATCGTCAATTTGAATCGAACCTAGCCATTTCTTAAGCAGATGATCCCTACGAAAAGATTAATTTAAAAAAACTAACTAATTTTATTAAAACTAAACCAAAGGTTAGGATTTAAACATGAGTTCCGAGAAATGACCGATTTGAATAGAACTAAGCCGTACCTGTTTCGATTTATGATGAAAATATAAGGCTCCCGGAAAAATACTAATTTGAATTCATTTCGCGCTCGAAAAATATAAGATTCAAATATAAGCCCTCTCTCAACCTGTCAAATCCGGATCATATATCACAGGATTGTGAATAAAGCTAAAGAATTTGTAGGTTATAACAACAATTCTCGTAATTTAGAATGTTCGTGTGAATACTGGAAATAATTTCTGAATAATTTTTTGGCCACTTGGCCAAAGGAATCTGCCAAAAGGCATCCTTTAGGTCAATTGACGATATGAACTTCGTTTCAACGGCCTAACAACTCGTCTACATGGTAATATAATCTATAGAAGACCCATTCATTCGATTTTGAAACAAGAATTGCTGAAGAGCTCCACCCACCGTTGCTTTCCTCGATCACCTCTAAACTCAACCTATGCGATCCAACTCTGGGTACATCAAGTCTTGTTTCATTGATATTCGGTTTGGGGGAGAGAGAGAGAGGAAGAGGGATTGGTTTTACCTAGCTCCTCGATGCTTGAACACGGGAAGAAAGTTTTAATAACATCCAATTTATCTTGATTTTCTCTTGAAACTTTGTGCTGTTTGTTTACACACGGATTATCACAAATTTAACTAGTTAGCATGGGCGCAAGATTAAATCTACACCAGAAATCAACTGCTCGATACATTTTCTACATTTGGTTTGAATGAAAACGTTCGGGTTTTTGTTTAAACATATATTTCGGGTACAATTGGGACATTGTGCTGTACGAACGCCGGATTTTCCATAACGAAAACAAAACACGTTAGTAAATTCTTTTACTCAATCGTGATAATGATGCCCAATATCCTTACAATTCCAGCAAATAAGATGCGTTGAAATATCGACATATTTTATGTTTGCTTTAAATTGCGGATACCACTTCGTGACTGTCATCTGAAACTTTTACAAGATTCCATCGTAATTTCATTATAAGCATTTTGAGATGCAGACTTCATTAATTACGATTACTGCTCGAATTTCCATGGTACTTGTGATCGTAACCAACGTTATACCACATTCGCTCATATTTAGAACATATCGCTCTCAAATCCTCAATGGGGCTAAATCTCATTTGAAGAGTTTGTGTTCGTAAGGCAAGGCTCATATTCTCCGTATAATTTCGATCAATTCAGTCTCTGAGAATTTATTATTCAACCGACCGCTCAGGGTTTGTAATTCCAATACAAAATCATCGATGGATTTGTGATATTTCTGTACTCGTTTTTCGATAACCATCCGCTTTTATTTCTCAGGTTTCGGTTCACAAATTCTATTAAGGAAAGCATTACGGAGTTCATCCCAGCTTGAAGTTGGATGATTTCGGGTACAAACTGATAACCATTTCTCATCGGTTCAGAAATAAAAAAGTGAATCATTAAAGGTAAACGGTTGCTACGAAGTCCATCACGCCTTGCAAAGGTTTGTAATCAAAACAGCGCATCAGAAACATTCAAGCCTCGAGAACTACCATTGAACAACACTTTCCATTAATGCATGATAAATCGGGAATGTTCTTTTTCGTAAAAATATTCATTAGAACTACAAAACTTGGGAATCATCCCTTTCCCTTGAAAATAAAATTTTCTCGACCCGGGCTCCAGGGCCACTATCACGCCTAAAATAACTATGATGTATCAATCGTATCATTAAGTATGTCTACTGTCTCAGCTTTGTCTGAGTTTTCTGTCAATTTATCTTCGTGGAATGTATTAATTTCTCTTTTTAGAGAATAGTTTCTTTAAAATTGTCGATTAATGCAAATAATTTTGGAATATCCCCAAACTTCTTTTTAATCGCATATTCAAGCGAAATCGGTAATATACCTCGAGTGAGGATTCTTTGGTTTCTTCGGTGTGTTCAATAGTTGTGAAATTTTTTTTCTAAGAGGCTACTACCAGCACGCTCGTCTTGGTCCGGATTCGCAGCGTCTATACTATTGTTTTTCTGTTTTCTCTCTTCATTTTTATTTCGAATTTTGAGTAAACGCAAGATCATGCCAAACATAATTAATAAGACATATTGATTGATTTATTGATTTGAATACTCAAGTTAGATGAGAAAATACAACCGTTACAAATACTCCCGAAATATTCCGACAAAAATTTTCCCACTCTTATTTCACCAACACTAAATTGCAACAACAAAAAATGTCCACAATTATTTGTTAATTCACTTCACGCCAATAAAAAATTTTAATTACACCGCCATTTTCACTTAACACCACTTATTATTTTCCCGCTACTCATTTTCACTTTTAATCTTTCGCATATCGTATCTCCTAAATAATAGGACGACTAGTCTCACTGTGTTCGTTGCTCTCCTATTTATATAACGATTGAATAGTTTAAACTCGTCTGGATCTATACAGAAGTAATATTATCGGCTCTTTTCTAGACTATTATAATTTGTCATACAACTACCTGTTAGAAAACTAACTCTAAAGGTACTACTTTAACCTAGATGTCTCTAATCTCACAAAAACGTACTGAATGTACTAAACCTTAAATGAACAATTTTTGATGAATACTTGTATCGCCCATGCCGAATTAATTGCTTATCAAACCAATAGGCGAGATTGTAACATTACCCCATCTTAGCCTGTTCACCCCAAACAGGGTACAAACTGCCACCTCCGTAGGTTAGGTCATGTAACGCAAATCAATTGAACCTCATCTTTGTCCTTACCTCCCGACGCCATCCAACTTTGCAGCTACTCTCCATGATCCACTATTTAAGATCTAAAATCACGGAAAATGGGACCGATAAAATTTATTCTTCTCTACTCACACATCTCTTGCAAACATCCTCAATTGCCAACGCCATTTTTGACCAACATTTCATCGGTAATCTTTTCAGCCGTCAACTGCTCATAATTTCTTGCCATTTGTTCACGTGTTTCATAGACGTTTTTCATGCTGATCGCCTACCATATAGATCTTACTCGCCCTTACTTTCCACCAGTTCCAAAACATATACAGCCCACGCTTAATAACCTTCCAGTAAATTGCTAGTCACCACTTCCAATGATCCTTCCTGCCCTAACAATCACAACTACTGGATCATCTGTAATTCTTACTCGTCTTGGGTGGTATCTCCTCCAGATACATTTCAATGTTCTATATCCAACGGAATTTTATTCGATCCAAAGATGACTAGTCCAATAATACTATGTCGATATGGCCAGCATTCGTTCAAGTTATGTTTCTCTATCCCGTCTAAACATAACTGCCATAATTGCTGCCATAATTCGCTTTCATTCACTATGGAATGGACACCAACTCTTCTAGTTCATAACTAATAAATAGCGACTAATAAATAGCTCACTAGACACATCGATTCTGCGTTCGATTGAGCATCCAGAATTACGAACTCTTTGTTTCTTACTTTTTGATCATATTTTTGAGTTATGACAGCCAATAGTTGCGCCATATTGAAAGCTTCAAGTGTTACGTGTTCAAGTGTTACTTTAGACGTTTATCATCTTGTTTTTCTTCTATGAGCTATTCGAATTCACAATTATCCGAGTCTAATCTTCACTTCTCCATAGCTTCACGTAGTAGCAATATTAATTCATTTTTGCGAGATGGTTCAATTCCACAATTTTTTTTAAATTCATTTAACCTTCCTATTTTCCTCAAATCGTTTATACACTGAGACCCGAAAGATCATAATATTTTTTTTTTATTAATTCAACATGTAAAGTACATATAATGTATTTGATGAAAAGTCAACGTAACCGCTTCTCACTTTCAGAAGTAATATTCACGGTTCCGTTCTAGACTACTATAATCCGCTATACAACCAAACTGTTATAAAACAATCTCTAACGCCACTACTTTAACCTAGATGTCACGAATCTCACAAAATAAATGTTAGTAATGAGCAATTTTTGTTGAATAAATGTCTTTCCCATATGCTGAATTAATTGCCCATCCAACCAATAGGTGAGATCGTAACAATATCCTATTTTCACTGTACATACCGAATTCCGTCATAGTCGGTTAATAATAACTTATACAATTGAAAAGAGATAAACCCGAATATTATTTCAATTTTTTTTTCTAACGTGATGTCAAAGTTTGTGTCCCCAAATGAAACCAATTTGTATAAAATATTGTTTAAATCTAGACTGTACTATAAAAATTATTTTGATTTTTTGGTAAGGTGTATTGAAGAAAGTAGATTTTTCTATATAATCGTCGGCTGTGAGACTTTTGACAAAACTTAATAAAAGAACCACTCACAAGGAATGACTCCAAATCTGCATCCGATTTATACGTGAATCAAAAGTAATTATGTCACTTACTAAGCCCCGAGACTGACACATACATGACGCATCTATTGAAAAATTTGTATGATTTTTCGAAAGTACTGACCGTAACGATATGTCAAAGCAGATATTTTGCGTCGGTATGTGACAATGGACGAAACATAGGCCCACCACTAAGTCGATTATCTTGAAAAAAGAAAGATCATCACCAGCGAATATTACATGACGTTGTTGATGCGTTTGAAGGAATAAATTGCGTAAAGCGGCCCAAACGCTAAAGAAATAAGTGCTCTTTCACGAAGACAATGCGCACAAGTTGTTTGCTACGATAGGAAAATTGCACGAATTGAAGTTCGAATTGCTTCCTTATCCACATATTCTCCGGCGAGCAACTCAAGAGAAAGAGGTTTGCGTCAACAGCTGAAGTCAGCGAAAATTAACGTCTATGCCAAAGTAAATCGTTCCTCAAAAAGAGCATCGAAATATTACAGAAGCGTTGGAATTAATGTATCATTCTTGAAGGAAGCTAAGTTCATGAATAAAGCCGAATTTTGCAAAATTAATATTTTTTAGTAGTTAACCTCAGGATTTATTGAGTGACGCGGTACTCCACGATACGATTTTCTCTATACTGGGTTAACCTTATTATCGCCGTTATAGTGATCGAATTACATTGTGACTGACACGAAGTGTTACCAAAATAAAACGCCACAGAATTTTTATTTTTTGGTGAATTTTATTGAATAAAAGTAAAAAATGTTCACAAATATTTATATTTTCGAATTGCATTAGCAGTTTTTGAGTTGGCCACCCTTAGCCGCGATTATGGCCTTCAAACGGCCGACAAAGCTATTGCATTCACCACAAAAGTGGCTCTGCGGTATTTTGGCTTATTCCCGGCGAAGCGCTTGTTTGATATGATCGACACTTTGATATTTTTTGTCCCAACCTTGCTATTCAAAATACCCCAAACCGAGAAATGTAGCGGATTTGCATCCGGTGAATTTGGTTGCCATTGGGTAGGGGAAATGTACTGCGGGACGTTGTTTCTCAGCCAATTTTGATTGAAGCGCGCTTTACGACTCGGCGCCGAGTCCTGTTGAAATGTCCAGGCTCTGCGGCTGGAAAGTTTTTGTTGTTTTCGATAAATTTGAGCATTTACTTGATGCCATGGTCCAAAAAATGAACGGTGAACGGCTTTCGACCATCACAATCGGCGGCGCTTAGTTTCGAGTTGCAGTCAATTGGTCCAAATTTTCAGTAGAACGGCCGGGCAAGTAAATCCGGTCGTTTTGCTTGTTCAAATATTGCTCAATGACCAACGGCGACTGATGTTTTAACTGGTTAGTGCAAATTTGAGCGCTCTGTCATCACTGGTTTGAAAGCAATGACAGTCTGAAGTTGGTATAACACTTCGTGTCAGTCACCCTGTATAATCATAAATTCTTCTAAGTGATGAAGATTATCTTACAAAACAACCTTAATGAAGGGTTAAGTTTAGTAGAAAATTATTTGGAATTCTTCTAGATACATAGTGACAATTGATTAAGTAACTTTCCAGCATTATTGTAATTTACCGTGTGGAATTTTTAATCTAAATTTTACATTTTCTACGTCATTTCGAAACTTATCTTGATAATTATGTATTCATCCTTCAATTAGACATTTAATTTATCCTAAAGAAAGAATTAGGTCAATTGGTAAGTTTTTGTAGCGAAAAAAATTTTGACACTAAATTTATTCCATCAGTAGGGCAGAAAAATGCAATGCAAACAAAAATACTGTGAAAATATTTCTTCCAATTCCCAGGGAAAGCAATCGCGATTTCCATCAAAGTAGCTAACATCTGTGTCACTATTCTGGTAATTTCCAGAGAATAGGGAACTGGGGAAAGAATTTATATGTAATTTCTGTTCAAATATTTTTTTATTTCCGGCCTACTGAAGAAAAAAGTTTGATGTAAATATTTATAAATTGGGAATAATTTTTTAAAATGACAGGGAAAGTTATTCCCCATTTAATTTTGTTTTCAAAAAAATTAACACTAACTTTTTACCTCAGTAGGCCAGAAAAAAATGTTTAAATAAAAATTACATATAAATTCTTTCCCCAGTTCCCTATTCCCGGGGAATTACCAGAATAGTACCACTAGTGCACAAAACATAAGTCGCAGTTTGCTATGAAGCAAGGGAGATCAAAACTGTAAAAACAATGGATTTGACAATTGTCATCCCCATAGTAGACGTAGAAACCAACGTTATCTACATTCAATGGAAATTGCCATAAGTGCCAGAAAAGGTTTTAGGTGTAACGTTTGTTAAGAATATGGGTTAGCATTAGTTGTTCTCTAAGCTGTTGCACTCGTATTGCTTACATAATCGACAAGGTATATGATGGATTTAATTTATGTCTTACAAACTCATGACTGACAGCCAGACTATTTTAGAACTAGAGCCAAATGTGATCAATTTCTCAAAAAAACTGGTTTGTATGTTATATGAAATTCGTAGATGATTATAATTCGACTGAATATTATGTAAAATGTTCAATTAATGTAACAATTCATGAAAAAATCCTTATTGGCTCTTCCTAAAATAAACAAATATTAACTTTTGCTCGCAAAGGAAGTGCGGTAAAAAAAATTTTAAATTTCCGATTTGACACTATTAGAGTATTTAATCTATATAGAATGTATACTACTCGAAATTCTGAATATGTGGCTGTTACATATGCTCTGCTGCAACATAATGACAAAAAATAAATAAATAAATTTTATTAATTAAACAACAAAATCCACTTAAATTAAAATTTATTATTATTTTAAATTAAATTGGCGAACGTAAAAGCTAAAAACTTTAATAAATTTATTTAGATGTTGTAAATTAAAAATTTATAGAAATAAATTAAGTTACCAGTTTTGTTGGTTCTTTTTGCATTAGAATTCTATTTGAGAAATACAAAAGCAACAACAACAAATCATCAGCGACATCGCCAGTTTAATTATTGCCTTGTCTGTGTGTAATTTGTGTTTCGTTAAGATCCATGACGACGGTTAATAAGACTACTGGATATTAGAGAAGACTACATTAAGACGGTCGTAAAACTGGATTTATAGATTCGTGAGAAGAGGGATGCGCTATTTGCGCGACGTATAAATAACAAATTTAATAGAAACGCAACATTTATGAATACGTACGCAGAAATGTGATAATGGTGTTGGTGGCGTTGTAAATTACATATATGAGTACATAACATATAACACGCATGTTTACTATACTTCGTATTTGTGGTCAATTTATTGAGTAATTAATACGCAAGGTGATAAATGATTTTTTGTTTAATAAATTAATTCAAGTCATTAGTGTATGTATATGGTTATAGGCACAATAGAATTAGCAGTTTATCGCAATCAATTCATCGCATGGCGATTGTTTCCAAACGCAATTCATCGTAGGATCTTTTCTAGTTTATCGATTAACAATTTATCTCAGTTAATTATCAGTTAATTATAACTTATCATCATGAACACCATTCATAATGGTGGGCTCCGCAGCTGAAAAAAATTGAGAACTCCTGTTTTAGATTGTCTACCCTACCATCTATTGACATTTGCCGTGTTTTATGATACCCATTGATCCGTTTCCAGTTCAAATTTTGTATGGAAAACCTGAGTGTCGATTTTGTACCAAAAAATAGAGCGCGAGCTGGCGAGGTGAACAATTATTTTGTGTACATATTCACTGTACAATATACAACTTTATATTTGTATTGTATTTTTCTCTCATGTGTATGTGCATTTTGTACGTCTATTTTTCAAACGCAAGTAGCAAAATTAAAAGTTCCGGTTGAAACGCTTGAATATTTATTATGATGACGTATACCTCATCTCTTCTATTCGCTTGCTTTTGGGCAGTGGAACAGATTGTTTGCTATGTGATTTAATTTTTCATTTTCAAATATTTGAACAACATGCGAAACCGCATTTGATACATCAATTAAAAAAAATATATAAACAAAATGACGCGCATGCGCTATAGCAAACCAATACTAATAAAATAACCACTACTATGATTTTCCGGTTTGCCCATCTCGCGTTGTCATTTTTGGTACAAAATCGACACTCTGATCGAAAATTTGTGTTAGATCACAAAATTTGTTTTGAAATCTAGTAAACGTCTTTGTGTTGTTTCATGAAACATGAACTGATCCGGATCAGGCCAAGTGCAAAGAAACATAGCTAATGTCTACAATGGTAGACGTACAACACTGACACTTAACCCCGTCGTATAGTTTTACTCACTAGGGAGTAAAGCATATCATTCTTGGCTGATATTTTGTCTATGGTATAATGATCCACTTCACTGTCTATTTTCCATTTTTACAAAAAATGTTAAATTTAGTTTTTCTTAACTCTTTCACGACATTCTAAAGGCTTGTACATTGTACTGTATAGGATTGCGAAAAGTAAATCGAATTTTTTCAAAGTGGTAAATTTAACTTTTCCATATACAAATTTCCATAAAAGTCATTTAGATATATTCCACTTGAGAAATTTTCCAATCAAAACCACAAAAATGTCTTTCGTTTTTTAATTTTTATTTCGGTATATTTTATTTTCCATTTCCAAGATTTATTCATATTTTATACGAAGACTGATTTTAATTTAGTTTTTTCGAGGTTTTTTCTTTGGAATCAAATTCAAACTTTTTTCCGTATATAGTAAATATACGAAAACCAGTACGGTATGCCCCATTCTATATAAACGAGTTTACGTGAACGTATCCTCGAGCAATTTAAATTCAATTGTATAAATTAAAATGAAAATTTCAAGAAGCAACAATTAACTCACGCCAAATAAATATAACGGTACTCTGGTGGTGGTGGTGTACGGTTCATCACATTCTTAATTTTACTTTTATTACCTATATATGCATATAGGTAGGTACTACTCCCGGGTAAACTAAATGGAATTCCAAAGCAATGAAGACTACAATAAAAATATCGCGTGTCTACTTCCCATGACTGTAATATGTAATTGAGAAATACAATAAATAAATTTTTGGTTGTTTTTCTTTTTTGCATAAATTAAGATACCCGTTTTCCGATAACAGGAGTGGTAGCTCTATCCCTATATATACGTAACATTAAAAATATATGAAAATTTTACACTCGGTCGTTCCGTATGTATATTTACATAAATGGAACTCCATAATTCTTCCCGTCTAAAACATTTCCCATATGGTGGTTTTAAGAACTGATAAGCGAACCATTTTTTATGGTCATATCCAAAATATTCGGCGGGTGGAAAATCTCATTTTTCATTATGGCACGACGCGACGAGCATAAATAAATGGCTGCAATATAAATACTATAAACCATGCGAGATAAACGGTACGCGGTATACAAAACACCTGTTTATCTATAAATGATTGATATCACCAACTAAACTAATAAAGTCATTTAATTTTCCAAAGTTTTTCCAATAATAAATTTCAATAAAAATCACATAAAATTTTTTCATTTTTGCTATCATTCGAATTGAAACCCCTTTTTCATATAGTTATATGCCGAGTTGTAATGGGTGCCCGACATGGAATATCGTAATATATCTAAAAATTGCTGGGTTTTGTAATTTTTCATATTGATGAATGTGTTTCAAAAAACACATTTAGTATACAGTGTAATTTTAAACTTGACGGGCATGGTCGTGGTGCTGCGTAATATACGATTGGAAAAATATTTTTTTTTGTTTTAAATAATGGATTTTGTTACGTGTTGATATATATATTTTCCGGCCTAGCTGACAGTAATGAATTGTTATTTCTGAATCATAGGAAAATAAACAAACTAAGTAATTTAAAATCCCGAGGAATTCCAAGGCGAGGCAGCACTCTTAATTTTAATCATTTTCTTGAATACAATTTGCAGAATATGATACAAGTTGAAATGAATGGCACCAAAAAAGTAAAATGTGGAGGGCTGTGCAAGAAGCTCACATGTCGAAATTCAACGATACCGATTTCATATCAACCACCCCGTATTGTGTGTTTAAACGTGAAGAGCAACAGTTTTTCTCACATTAAGTTCTAGTGGATTTTTTTTTATATGGTGGGCGATCTGTTAGCCTTTTTTTCATTTCAAATAAAGCACACATTTTGGGTCGAAAAGTCTAAATTTTTTATTGATAAGGAAAGGTGGTTTTATGCTATTTGTATGTGAAAACAATATCGTCATCTCACCATGGCTTTGTCTACAGGCCTGCATCCGAATATCAAAATTTTCGATGGCTTTGTCCAATAAAAGCGGATCAATGACCTCAATTTCAGCTGGAATGTTGTTTTTAAGTTGTTGAATTGTTTGTGAATGATTGGCATACACCTTACCTTTCAAATAACCCCACACAAAATAATCAAGTGGTGTTAAAATCGGGCTTCTTGGAGGTCAGAGAACTTCACAATTTCTTGAAATTATGCGATCCGCAAATTTTGTTGACAATAAATGGATTGTTGTACGACTCGCATGGCATGTCGCTCCGTCTTGTTGAAAGGTCGTTGATACGCATTTGATTTAATTTGGGTCACAAAACTCCGTAACATGTTGCGATAGCGTTCCCCATTCACTAAAAGGGCATTCTCCTGTTCGTTTTCAAAGAAAAATGGTCAACTGATGCCACCAGCCTACAAATCACTAAATACTGACTCTTGTAAAATGAACTTCTGCTTCGTGAATAACATTAGGATTCTCCGCTCTCCAATTTTGACAATTTTGCTTATTGACGTACCCATTAAGGTGAAAATGAGCATCATCGCTAAAGATGAGTTTTGATGAAAAACCTTCATTTCGTTCAAGCATCCAATTAACAAAACAACGACGATTTTAATAGTATGGTTGGGTTTAAATTTTTATGGATGCAAATGAAGATGAACATGCAAAATGCGTCGTAATGTGGTTCGTGAAATGTTTACTTCTTGTGAACAATACCTGGTTAATGTGCTTGGTTCACGAGCACTTTCACTAACAAGTGCCACTCATTTGGAGTACGAACTGGATCAGTTCAGACAATCAAAATTGCGTTGTTGTGCTGTTAGCGACTTCATGATGATAAATGGCATATTTTTGACTTTTGATTTGTCAAAGAATTTATTAGAACAGATAACATTACTTAAGTACTAAATTTCATCGATTAAAAAAAGGACCAATAGATACCCTTCCCTGTATGCAATTACAGTCTAGTATTTTGACATAGACCATATCTTGAATTACAAATAATAAATACTACACTGAAAAATCTTTCATTTTGGTGGAGGCAATATAGGGTTGCTTTGGGAACTTTTTATTGTACGACTTTTTATTGTATTACCCTGCATTTTAAGTCCTCCATTTTGTCAGAGTGGCCTCGATGTGAAACCAGTTAGACAACAATATATTTCCCGAGATCTTTAATTGTGACAGCATGTCAGGAAACAAACCAATAGGTTTCTGAAGAATCGTGAGTTGCCGTATTTTCTTGGTTATGGTTTTTTGTATATTTGTCTGACCATAGATGGCATTGATTTGTTAAAACACATTAAATTTAATGTATTAGGGAAATCTGAAAACATAAATTGAAACCGGTTACAAACGTGAGGCATGTGATAATCTTTGTAAATCGCTTGCTTTCAATTTTTAAATTTTCAATAAAACGGCTCTGGCTGTCATGCTGTCGTGACGGACGTTATTCACGGAGTTAAGTTGGCAATATATTTTTATTTAAAAAAATCAATTAAAAAAAAAATTATTGCATTACTAGTGGTGCAGTTGTAGCTTTTAATTGTCATGATGCGAATTTGAATAGAAACATTATTTTATTGCACAGATGACGAGGTGAAGCAAACTCTTTAAAAATACTCAAGCCAATTCTAAGCATGCCTAGGAATGATTTACGACTGCCTGTTGTGCTACTGTCTATGGGTCAGCTTTCTTAATGAAGATTAGGATTGTCAGTTTGTATTTTGGGCCCAACAAAAATCCATATAAGTTAAAAGTTCCATTAGCAACATAAACAATTTTTTGCTTTGCAACGAACAAGGCATTTAGTCATGTTGTGTAAGATAGCGAAAACTTTCCTGCAGAAAAAGACCACGTGAGGCATTACTAATTATAGTATTTTCGTCTCCCATTTGTTACAAAAGACGTACAGTTCTTCTTAAATTGTTTAATATGCTCGACCACGTTCGTTTAAATGACGGCTATAGCCTTCATTTGTTCTGGAAAGAGAAAAAATGTTGTGATGAGCAAATGACGGCTATAACCGTCGAGTGTTTTCATGGAAAAACTGTAAAAAAATGTGATAGTTTTTACTTCCAAACATATGAATAACGCTGAATGTCATATGGCAGTCATAAACAATTGAAAACAGAAAAGTGTGTTTCTAAGCACGGTCGTCAATTTAAGAGTGTGCGGCAAAGGGTTAAAACTGTTTTGCAGAATGCATCGATTTCCCCTGAAGTAAAAATCCCAAGGACCAATTGACGATTCAGAAAACATATTTTTATATGCGTGTGAAGTTGTTCACGAATTCACACTTTTATTGTTGTAACGGGTGGGGCAAAAGTTCCGCTACTTTGCCTATAACTTTGTTATAGAAGTTTGGTTTTCATAAAAAGTTTATTTGGTCTTTACATTTTTTTTTTCGTTATGATTGGAAAATTATATCGGCTAAATGGTGACCGCTTTTTAAGGCATTTTAAGACATCCTGCAACATCTCAGACTGAATTTCTTCAATTTCGTGACGAATATTGTCTTTAAGATGTAGAATCGTTTGGAGCTTATTCACATAAACTTTTGATTTTAAAAAACCTTATAAGAAAAAGTCTGCGGTGCTGTTAAATCCAGAGATCTGGCTGGCCATGCTAAATCGCCATTTCGCGAAATTAGTCTTCGTGGAAAAACGTCATTCAATAATTGAATTGTTCAACGGGCTGTGTGTGTTGTGGCTCCATAACCACATGCCCTCTAGTTCTTGCTGTTCCATTTTAGGCACAAGAAAATTTCGAATCATGTCTTGGTACCGTTCAGCAGTAACAGTAACCACACTTCGCCCAGTTTCAAAAAATAGGGACCAATAATGTAGTTGATGCAATGATGTTTCATGAATTAATTGAGGATTGTATGTTCCCCAAAATAGACTGGTCTGTTTATTGACGTGGCCACTGAGAAGCAAATGGGCTTCATCGCTCATTATCAATTTAGACGAAAAATCTTCAATTTCACCAGACAGCCTAGGATTGCATTACTGTACTCAACTCGTTGATCATGATCTCTCGGTTGCAATTCATGGACTAATTGAATTTTGTACGGGAACATTTTCAATCAGAACATTTTCAAATCATTTCAAAATTCGCCTTAAACTGCGTGCAGAAATGTGTAACTGGAAACCACGTCTCCGAATTGATGTTTCTGGAGACTCTGCAACACTATCGCGCGCCAGAGCCACATTTTCAGCGTTACGAGACGTCCGTTGTCTTCCAGAACGAGGTCTGTCTGCTGTCGTACCGTACTGTCGCAATGTAAACGATAAATTGTGGTTTTGTGAGGCACTGGCAATAATAGAACGATTATTTTCAATAAATATTATCACTATTTCTGCACTATTTCTGCACTATTTAACTCTGTTAAATTAAAATCTAATTAGAAAACATGACTGTTCCTATACAAAAATTAGTACTAAAACCTAAAACTGACAGTGTACTAAAATTTTATCCAATGGAATGTAATGTAATAAAATATAGAAATAAAAAAATTATATCGATTCAGAGAAATTTAGCAAAATAAACTAAACTAAATTTTTGTCTATTGTTTCAGCCTTTTATTGAACAATTTAAAATCATATTCTGATTGATCAAATAATATTTATCCACTGTCAAGTAGAATAAATCAAGGATACTTTATAATTTTTATTCTAGCTGAAAATGTTAAGCCTATGCTACTAGAACTTAACTATTCTTGTCTTAAGAATAGCACTAGGAAAAATTAAGTGTTTATTCCTAATGAATCATTAAAATATAGAAAAATGGTTTCCACTTCATACCTCAAATCTAGTATTACGTATAGCATTCTGGCTCGAGGAATATAACAAGTTGTTAGACCCCAACCCCAAGATCTCTGGTAAGGATTGTTAATGGCCATTTTCAGTTCCAAGTCAAATTTGATTTTCTTCGAGAAAAAATCGTGAACACTTTGGGACCTGGGTTGGGGGATCGTTTACAGGCTCGTCGGATGACTAATTTAATTGTCTATTAGACACACAATCGGAACCTTAGTCAAATTCTCTGATAAGGAGTGTTAATGGCCATTTTCCGTTCCAAAATTTGATTTTCTTCGCAAAAAATATTCGTGAACACTTTGGGACCCGGTTTGGGGGATCATGTATATGCTGATCAGATAAGAAATATAATTATCTATTAGTCGCATTATCGGAACCTGAGTCAAAATATCTGGTGCGGAGGGTTAATGGCCATTTTCAGTTCCAAGTCAAATTTGATTTTCTTCGAAAAGAATTCGTGAACACTTTGGGACCCAGGTTGGAGGATCATCTTTGGGCTAATCGGATCAGGAATTTAGTTAGCTTTAAGACACACTATCGGAATCTGAGTCAAGATCTCTGGTAAGGAGTGTTAATGGACATTTTCAAAAAATTTTCAAAATTCGTGAACTCATTCGTGAACATTCGTGTCTTCCTCACACACATATAAAAGAAATATTGATATTATGTTATTAAAATAATCACACTATAGACCTATTAAATTCTAAGTAAATTTATATTTAAATTTTACTTAAAAATCATTAGTTAATTTTTTTGACATCTTCCTGAAAAAATAATTAATTTCATAACAGTGTACACATGCACTAATACATTAATAAATCAATTAGAATTCAATTGGATTTTACGTATTCCAATATGATTCGTATACGTATACGTGTGGTGACATAAAGTGTGAACAACTTCACACGCATAATTTTTACGCTGTGCTAATCAAAAAGTGGATCATTTGTTTTCGAGTTGCATCCAAATTGCTACACTTTCTTCAGTATTACATGTGCCACTCTGTATTTTACCAAAAATCAACAGCATTAGGATTAAATAATTAAAAAGCTTTTGAATGCCAAATTGCATGAACTTTACACAAAAAATCGAATCCCCATATCGGTTGCATCACAAACAGGACAAAAATGATACGCCAACACCTCTTTAAAATTAATCTTATCCTTTTTTGACTTGCAGATCTCCCAAACCCTTGAATCATGCTAATTTTTACACATACTTAAAATGTATCTGCACAATAAGTGCGTCAATGGTCTGGGGCAAGAACTTCTGCTATTGTTGGGCTTGTCGGCGATCTTATTGTTTTTCGGCTAACTGGGTGGTTTGTCGGCTAAAAATCCTATCGCAGATGTGGATGCCGTAGAACTATTCCTGATAATTATATTTCTTTTATATGAGTATTGGGGATGTGCGTGTCGGCTAGTGATTCTATAGGGAATGGGATGGGACTGCTACATTTTTCAAACAATTACCATGATGTTTGGTTTCTATAAGGTTTGAATGTTTTTGTAACAAGTATATCGTTGATGAAGATCTATAATCGGACCATGCCAGACGGTACTCGGCCGGTTCCCATGCTTTAGAGAGTTTTTCCGTTAGAATGTTTTCTTTTTTGAAAAATGAGGTACCAAAATTCGAAAATTAACAAAATAACTTAGAGCTAACTCCTCTTGTTTTCCATTTTTCGGTTAGTATTTGAATACAGCGTGTCTTGCGTCTAGTCCGATTGATTTTTTTGGTTCAGGAATCTTGTTTCGAATATTTCTGTCTGTATTGAGTAAAAGGTAGCGACATTAGCTTGCTTAAACCAAAGTTTTATTCCAAAATCTATTTGATCCACCCTAAATCCCATCACTTTAAAAATACTTGAATAAAAGTTGCATATGATACCAAAATCAATTTTTTTTATTCAAATTACCCCCGACCCAAATATGATTTTCCAAATTCAATATATACCAACTCTCATGGGTGTCTTGCAAAAATATGATAAAATTTAAGATGAATCATTTTTTTTTATCAGCAAACATATAACAATGCATACAACTTACTCACATATGTGGAGTATTTTTATGTGATTCAATTTTTTAAATATGCATATGAAAATTTAACCCCTCTTGTGGTTTATTCAATTATACGTGGAATGTAAAGAATATAAATGCTGCTGAAGAACTGTTCTATATACATAAACTTTCCCAATTATAAGTTTGCACATGTATAGTTTAACCCATGATTTATTGTTGATTTACATCACTTAGGGCACGATTGTGTACCTTAACAATAATCATGCAGTGATCCTATTAACCCCTTCACAAAAAAAATTACATAAAAAGGTTGAGTAATCAAAATAACCTTAAACTCAAAAATCAAAATAGCAACAAAGGATATAATTTCCCTCCTCTATATCGTTTTCATCTTAAATCGTGTAATAAAGAAAATCATTTAGTTTTCCATTTACCAATTTCACAATGTTATTGCTTTGAATTTCTTTATGGAGTATAACAAAAAAACAAAAAAAAAAAAATGCCGGTCAAGGAACAAAAAGCCGACTGAAATAGGATATCAAAGAAATTTGTATCGTTTTGAAAACCCCGACAATCCTTTCACATAATATACACAAAAGAAAAAGGAAATACGAAATAATCAAATGAACAAATCAAAAAGGATATCAATTTCGATTTTATCGGAAATTGATTTGGACTCGAAAAAACTGATGATTGGATGAATTTAATCACGATTTTGGTATTTCATCTCGCTTCCAATTAAATTTTTAATATAAAGTTGGGCACGACTTTTTAACCTACAAAAATTTTTTTGCTACCACGTGCGAACTTTTCTACTTCCCTATATACAAAATTTTGAACCCGAGTAATAGACTTCCCCAAAACATAATACTTTGACATAACAAATTGAAAAACAATCCTACAAAAAAATTAATTAAACGAAGTAAATGTTAATTCAAACAGACCCAAAAGGGTATACTGCTCGTACACAGTAGAACAGGATCCCTCCACTCAAAGAAAACAAAAACCCAAAAATATTGAAGAAATTAGATTTCATGTCACATAATGTACAGTTGTGTATAGTCGCTTTGAGTATTACAGTCATTTTATAATTTTCTTACATCCAAAAAAAAAAAAACAAAAAAAATTTTAAAATTGTAAAATCTCACGTACGTAAACAATTTTCCATTTTCTACTGTGTGTACCTCATCTCTTGTCTTTTATAATATTTTACAAGAGACTTGAAATTTTTCCCAAATTTTTTGTTGTAGAATTTTTATTTGAATTGAAATTTAATTGAAACCCAATTGAAAATTCATAAACGGTAGAAAAGAAATATATTTTATATATTTGACATTTCAATCAAGACGGAAACATTTTTTTCCAAACGAATTTGTCGAAAATTGAAAATTATATGTGTGTACCCCAAACATTGCGAACAGTTTTGTGTAACCCCACCATCGCATACACAAATTATTTATTTCGTGTAGATTATATAAAAGACTGCGTGCACATAGATAGACAACAGCCTGGTGGGTAAAAAGGTTTATTTGCACAATTTTCCCATTTTTGTTGCAAAAAGTGGTTTTGTTTGTTTGCTTGTTTTTATGTATATTTTGTACCCATCCAACTTATGTTTGATTTTTGTTATGTTGGTAAAAGATCGAAAGACAAATATTTGATTAGCACACAGAATATATAAGGAGTGGATTGGAAACAATGTGCACGATTAAATATGTCAAATACGAAAAGATCAGAGGTTATTATAATCCGTGGTTCATGGAACAAATTTTAAATGTAAAAATATATTTTAAATTTAAAAATTTAAGGCGCCTTCGCGTATCTTTACTATTCTGTTATCAATATTCCTCAGGTTGCTCGGTAGTAGTAAAAATAAATGTTGTATGTCCTTGTTAGGCATTTACATTACTGAAATTACGACATTGTTGTTTGGTTTATTTCTTTAGTCACTTGCACAGGTGAAATCAAAGTTTTAATTATTTTCAATATCTTCTACAGATTGAATTTTTTACATTTTCATGGTCTTGCTTGGTCTTTCGTGAGTCGGTGGGTGAAGTTAATTAGTTGTATTTTTCAGTTTTATCTGTCGGCATTCTTATGTTCTGCTGCAATTAGGTCGCTTTTCAAAAATTTCTTGTTCAATTCATTTCCGATTTTTATGTGAATTTATCAAGATTCCATTGCATTGTTTGAAAATTTGTTTGTCACTGAAAGTAGGCGATATTGAGGAATGAATATGTTAGTTACCTTTTAGTAATTCAGTGTTATCATTGTCTTTCGGATTTAAGACATTGTTTTTTTTTTTTTTTTTTAAAAGAAAGTCCCTTTATAGTTATTTACGCCTGTTTTCATAGTGTTTGTGAGTCCGTTGCCTAATCTTCCTCTTTGATCGTTTCCCACACCCATCTTCTACATCCTCGTTTCTGACCGTTTTAAATTTTCTAGTACGGAGAAAGAAATATTTTTGGAACATTAGTCGTATGCTATTAGATTCACAAAAAAAATTGTTGAGTAATTTTTGTGAAGAGTGCTTATTCAAATAAGTGACCTTGTGGGCGTACTTATTTGAATAAATGAGTCTCTACAAATAAGTATTCATTTCGGAAAGGGCTTAAGACCTCATTGACTAATTCTATGATCAGTGCCGTTAAAATATCGAATTTAAATAAAAATGGTAAGCAAAATGAATCGCACGGAACAACAAAGGTAACTGACTTGAAACTACTAAGAAAATAACATATTTGAGAAATATCGTGGATGACGATATACATTATGAGTCGTTCCACACGTCAAATGAAGTACAGCTTCACGCTTCAAAATAAGTCGTAATAAATTTTTTATTGCTAATTTAAAACCCAATTTTACATTTAAACACAATCAAAATTTTTCAAACATTTCAAAAATGGCCTTAATTTGTTTTTATTTCATTTCTATTTGTATTGAAGCTGCTTCATGTTGAGTTCACGGAACGGGATTATTTTTTATCCAACTCTTCAGCCAATCAAATCTTTCATATTCAACTAAACCCCACCCAATTTAATCCAGCTTTAGTTAAAATATTTCCATCTTTTGAGCAATAATCTTAGTCGTACCAACATAGTAACAAAAAATAACCTGGAAGTATGAGCAATAATTTTGCTCAAATATTTGTTGTTATTGTTTATTTTAGACATTTTTTGTATGAATTTGTTAGGTTATCGCCTTAGATAATTTTATTTAAAGTTATTATATAAAATAAATGAAATAAATATGCGAGATGCATTTAAGTGAAACAATTAGGATGAGAAATAAAAATTTTATTTTGTTACAAACTGTTGGGCTGTAAATTATTTGATAATTTATAAATTGTGATGTGTATAAAACCGAATATTGTGTATTTGTAATCCCCAGACATACGTTTATTCGATTAAATTAAAATAAAGCTTCATCTAATCGTAAACAAAACAGAAATTGCAAACAAAAATACAAAACAACAGAAAACATATCGCACATCCTCTTAAAAACTGTCAACACAATAAAACAGTTCTGAGATAAATGCGTTTTAATTGTTTTTTAATTGCTAGCGTTACTGTGATGATGGTTTTATCACAAAATTGTTTTTTGTATTATGACATTTTTTTAAAGGATGTGCGAAGTTGGGAAAAAAACCAGCTATTTTTTTATCTCGTTCCGTGAACTCACAGTCACACAAAAATTTTTTGTTGAAAAATCAGTCGCAATTAAAACCGCTAACATATAGGTAAACGGGGAAAGAAACGAAGATGAAACTTCATTTGACATCCCGTGTTAAACATTCAGCCAGAGGTAATATACTGCGCATCTGTCAAAAAATTCAATATGGCCACTTTCTGTGATGTGTTTTCGACATAGATAATGTATATCTTATTCACGTGGTCGGTAGTTTAATGTGTTATCTCCCCACGTCAACAGAGAAAAAACAGTACCAAAGTGTATTATCAACTACGGTCAACATGTTGTAGTGTAGTGAAGTGTATTTGCAACTACGCACCACGTGAACACTTGGCGTAGTGTAGTGTACTTAGTTTTGACATTGGGGTTTCCAAGTTCTTTGTATTGTGAATATTTTACTTTTTCACAACGAAACAAGAACACGCGACCGCTAAACACAATCGTTAATATATACAAATTAAAAAAAAACATCGAGGAATGTCAAATGTTCTTAGCACAATATTTCAACAACAGGGGCGTAATGGTAGAGTTACTATACACTACACCTCCAGGTGAACCGTCATATAAGTGCTGTAGTCATATTTATACACTACACTACAGTACGGACCACGTGAACAAGATATTAGTAAGAGAGAAAATTATAATTAAATAAATTATATTTTTAATTGAAAGTTTTTTTAAATCAAGTAATCGTTTTATTTAATTTTTTGATCGGAAAAAAATTCCTTCACCTTCTGCTCATACATAACGTCTTCTGACAATTTTAGTAATTGTTTTACGTAACCCCGACAATATACGATTCCGTCTCCATTAAATTGCTTGAAAATGGATTCAAGTTTCTCCATTTCCTTCATCCATTTTTCGGTAGGTTTTTGAAGGCGCACCTTCAGCTAATTGATTGGTCCAGGTAAATGGGGAATCTTGGGATGTATTTTCTAGAAAAAAGAAGAATTAGTAGAAATTACCAACTCGGGGTTTTTAACACTATGGCATATGTATCCTGTCAAGTATATATGACCGTAGTCTATACACGAACTCAAGACGATCGGAATGATCATGGAGCCCACCTTTTGCCGGATAACACCAAAAAAAAATATCTCCAAAACATCTTGGTTAAGTCTGTACGTGAGAAGATATGAGATAGGAGATGGAGATTTTATTTTGTTAAATCGTGTCTAACCTTTTTGGAATGGAAGCATACTGCATTTATTTTTTGGCGTACGCATGGTGAAGATAGTTCCCTTCATTTTTTCGATTATCCCCAACTGAAATATCTCGGAAAGTCTAACACTTTGAACTCACGGCCGACTGTCTTGGTACGGAACCCTTAGGTTCAGGCAATCAAATCAATGGTTAACCTAAAATTAAAAAAAATTAACTACTGATAAAATAAAAACGAAAATCGCTTAATTGGGAAACAATTTTCATCAATCTTTTGATTCCTAAGCGAACATGTAGCTAAAACCTCTCGAGTGAGCCAATTAAGCTTATAAAATATGCAAATATTTTTTTCAAACAATTAAAACTTCAATCTTAATTTCTGAACATTGGGCGAAAGTCACATAACCAACTCTTCTTTTTGGTACAGTGGAAAGATAATAAAAAAATCATTGGATAATAAAATATTTTTTTTTTAAATTAATTTCAACAGATTAAAATCTGTAGGTTTAAATACTAGTTGTATTTCGGTAGTACTCGGGTACGACGATATAATTCACGAGTGCTTCCAATAGTAAATTTGAAATCGTTTGCCCCATTAAAGGACCATATCATGAACATTCCACAAAATCTACTGACGTGCCCTGATCCGAGATATTTATAGTTTTGGCGGAATCTGTTTAGTTTTATCGAGCGGGACGAAAATTTACACAAAAATTAATGAAATTTCTAGCCGAGAGTTCATTTTCTGGGACTTGCCACGGAACGATGTTATCCGTATGTGGCTTAAAATTAGCTATATACTTATACTGTATACATCTCAAAATCATATAGCCTTGATCTGAACATTTTTTTTGCCGAAATAATTTTAATTTTATTTTAAATGAAAATCAATGAAATTCCTAGCCCAGATTTCATATTCGGGAACTTGACACGGAACGAATTTTTTCTAACATGGCCTAATATATGCATCTCAGAATCTTACAGTTTTTTGATACTTCAGTTTTTATTCAATCAGTTTTATTTAGATTGCCATTAAATGGTTTAGATTTTAATTTTTTTAATTCCAAAGTCCAAAAATTTACAAATAATGAAATGAATCTGGACTGAGATAACCTAATACAAGAGCAAATTGGTTATTGATATGTTAGTGTTGCCTGATTAAAAAAAATTTATTTTCTGAAAAGTCATATTTTTTAGTTGGTCTAGCATCAACACCAAGTGAAAACATCTATCCCAAGAGTTATAACCTCTTAAAAGTATCTTACAACAGAGGGTTTCTACTTCGATTTTTTCCTCTAAATCTTTTGAATTCTAAACGCAAGTTTAATAATAAATGGACATTTTTTCAATTAATTATATTACTCTCGATGATTAATTTAGTAAAATATGATATTATAAAATCATAATTAATTTGTTTTTTTTTAATTGCCAGTATTGTTTATACAGGGTGTCCCAAAATTGGAAGATCAAGCATCAATTGTTTATGGTGCAAAAGTTATTCCACTTTGAGTGTTTTTTAGTGAAATTGCATGTTCACCCACCAAAACATTAATTAAAAAAAAACCAAGAGTTCTTTTGTTTAACTTTTTTTTAATATGAACTGAGTGTGCCTTTCCAATAAAATCATTTTTGTAAACTGAATATTCGTTGACTGACGATAATTAGCAAAATTTTAATTTTTAAAATCGATGGTTTGTCAGAAATAAAACAAAATGAATAAAATAAAATTTATTTAAGTTTTTTTATTAATTTCAAATATTATAAAAGTGTTCGAAGTGCCAATATACATAATCGGCATCGGGTTGGTTTACTTTTTCATAAACCAGCTCTTTATATTAACTCCACAGAAAAAAGTCTAAAAGATTTAGTTGAGGAGACCGCGCTGCAATGAACGCTCGCTCCGGTGTTGTCTTACTACTTGTGCATTGTGAGGGGGAGAGCTCCATCACGCTGCAGTGACATATTTCCACGAGTTTGTAGAGAAACGTCATCCAATAATTCATCCAAGTCATTTAGTAGAAAACTTAGATAGATTTCCACGTTGATCCGATTTTGAAGTTCAAATGGGCCAATCAATTTTCCGTCGACTATTCCCGCCCACATTGGAGTGAACAAATTGGTGTTGAAATTGACTAAGCCGCACATTATTTAGAATTATGTGAGCCCAATAGTGTATATTGAATATCCCCTCGCTTTTAAAACATGTTTCGTCACTCCATAAAATGTTGTTAAAAAACTGTGAATTTTCTTGAAATTAACGCAGCATTTCTTGGAAAAATACCCTTTTTTCATGGTCAGCAGGTAAAAGGTCTTGTACACGTTGCACATGGTAAGGGTGCAACTGGTTTCTTTTTAAAATACGATAAAACGTGGACTGTGGCACTCTCGAACGTCTTGATAAACAACGAACACTTATAGATGGGTCGTCTGTCACCATTCCAATTACTATATCTTCATCTATATCAAGTTGGCCGGCTGTTTCATAGCTTATTGGCCGACCGTGAACTTCGCCTTCACTGTAGATTTGATGTACGTTTTGAAAAAGCGTTCCCGATTTGGATATCATCAATGGGATTCTCTTGCTGCAGCTCGGGCATTGCCATTACATAAGCCATACATGAAATGCATTTCTACATATTCGCCGTGGGAATAAACCAGATAGCTCAATGACATAATGACATTTTAATTATAAACGCTCGAGTATGTATGTATGGAACTTGTACTAACAAGAATTACAAAATATTTTTCTTTTTATACCACAAATTTTGTTTAATTCGGGCTACTAGATTTGATAGTGTTCATCATTTTGTTTTATTTCTGACAAAGCACAACCTACTTTGTGATTAAAATTGATAAAAAACATTCTGTTGTGAATATCGCGGTGTGTGATACCGTATTAAAATCTGCATTAGTGTCGCATATTATTGTGATAGTTGGTCAAGATTCTGCAGTACATTGTTTTCTCGCTGACGTCATTTAAACATCAACAAGAAATTTTGAGAAACAAGAAGACTTTTCAAAATCATTATTTTTGCTTGATAGAAGATAATACAGCTAATAAAAATAATTTTATTGGAAAGGCGCACTCTTCTAGATCGTATTAAAAAGAAAGTTAAACAAAAGAAGTCTTAGTTTTTTTTAAATTACAATTTTTGTGAGTGTGCATGTGATTTCACTACAAAACACTAAAAGTGGATTAAGTTTTGCACAACCACCAATTCGAAAAGCTTTGTTTTTGTTGCAAAATGAGTTCCCCTATCACCCTGTCTTGTTTGATCGTCCAATTCTGGGACACCCTGTATAACAATTGTGATATTATTTTACACTGTATAGTCGAGTGAATTTTTACTTAAACTTGTCTTGAAATTTTTGTTGGGGTTATAACAAGTTAGGACAAACTCAAATCAAAATAAGTAACAACTTGATGAATTACTTCAAATCAAAATAAAATATTTCGGATTTCCTATGCCCTTTCCGTTATGCTGCAAATAAATAAACTGTTTAAATAATTATTTATGCATTGTTATGTTAAAATTAGTAAATCTTTTTTATTTCGTTTCAGGTACGTCATTAACAAACGTTTATACTCACCAAGTATTTACACACTGCACACCCATTACGGGAGACGGAAGCGAATAACTATTTTATGGTACGCAATTACATGACTACCTAGAAATCAAAACATAATAAGGAACTTGGTGAGAAATGTTCATAAAGCGTTACGAAATAATAGAATGGTTAGCGTCCGGTATTTAGCAACAGTCTATATACATAAAACATTCTAAGATTACGATAAACAGCTTCCAGGAATCATAAGAAAAATGAAGTGCACGTATTTTAATTAAATACAAAATAACGAGTGGTAATTAAAATCAAAATATATTTTTCTTCTTAATTATTTTAATTTTTTATTTCCTTAAAATATCAAACAATAATTTCGAAAGTTCACAATAATTTTTTTTGCTGTATAGACATTTTAATCTGATCTTTAATGTTTATAATTTGTGTTCGAGTAGCTGCAATTCGGCGGATTAAAATAAATTATTTATTATTATTGGTGCAAGATTTGTATCTTTCGAGTACATAGTATATTGGTATACATATAGAAAGTTAATTTGCGTGGAAATTATATATATATATATATGTACATTTTGTTAGGGTTGAGTCACATTCGCGATCTCGTACACAATTATCTTCAAGGTTATCATACCTTAAACTTTGACTTTACGTACATGTAAACTGTTATTTATAAAATAATTACTTATGTATATAAATGTTGGTAACAAGTTAGTTCCTGTCATCTGCAGACATCTAGTTTATAACTTTTATACGGTAAATCGCAATCAACTGAAAATGTACTTGACATATTTTTACGTTTTCTATTTGTGTAACAATAAAATAAACAAGCAGCATCTTTGTTACATAAAAAAAAACAAAAAGAAAAGTGTTAACCGCTTTGTTGAAGTGGACATTTTTTTATGCTATCTCTCGCAATCTTGGCTGTCTAACAGAAAAAAAAATATTTTCGTTATATCATTTTACCAAAGTTTTTTATTTTGTTTGTTGATAATAATATAATAATATTACGGGAAAATGCTTTCTCTTCCAAAATACCTTTTTTGTGTTGCTAGTTCCTTATTTAAAAATGAATTTAATTCAGTTTCTTGAAAACTTTGATTTAGTTTTTGTTTGAAGGATTATCATCATCACGTTATTTATTTTTTGTCTAAACTTCATTTTACTTTTTTGTGTATTATACAGGATTTAAGAAAACGAAGATGTATAAACTTTATATAATTTTTGTAGAGCTTAAAATTCACAGATTTAATAAAAAAAAGCTGCTGCTGTCCTTTTTCTTGAAAATTTATTTTAAACTTTTAAATAAATTTCTATTAGAATTTTCTTAGGAAAAGTATATAAAGTACTTTTTAGCAAGAGAATAAAAGTGTTAAAGCTTGAAAACACTTTGTCAGTTTGGAATTAGTTATATTTTGTTTAACATTGCTTTAAATTTGTTGTCTTATTGATTTTGTTGCTAAAGCTTTGTATAAAGGCTTTGGGAGTGATGTATAGGTTTTGCAAATCATTCATATAGTTAATGTTTCTTAATGGTTTTTGACAATATAATGTGTAGGTTTAAAAAAGTGATAAGTTGACAAAGTTTTTAACGTTTAAAAGTGGTACCAAATATTTGGGAAAAATGGTAAAAATATAAAGCTCAGGGATAAAGCAGCTCAGCAAACTCAACTTTTACTGAGTTTAATGATGTTTCTTCGATATTTGGTCTCTTCAACTTCTAAGTATGGTTCTAAGTATGGTGTGGTTTTCTGTATAATGTACGATTCCAAAATTTGAGCAATAGACCCCTGTGCCAGACTTGATTAAAAGTTTGACTCATATTAAGGAAAACTTCTGTCATTTTTGACATTGGTAATTATCTTACGATCTTGATAAATTATAGAGTTCCATTCCATGCCAATGAAGTTACTGGCTTGGATATTATCGCACTGAGATTTTAATTTCAACATTAACCTCACCAATCAACATCAACGATCTACTTATGATGCAGTCTCAAGGTTGTCCGATAAATTTGATGTCTCTAACTCAAATATTACTGATGCGAATCATGCTTTACATATCTTGAGTAAAACTTGAACAATTCGCTTGATGACCAGATGGCCCAGATTGAACAGGTCCTATAGAATCCTTAGAAACATTCTTTTCACGCAAGGTCCAGTTTAAATGAGCACATCATCCTTGTAGACCACCTTTGATCATATGTAGAAATATTTATCGGCTCAACGGTCACGTGCGCGCCTTTAAAATTACATTTCCTGGCTCGCCTCGACGTTTATACGCGCGCTCAGCAAAAGACACTCTATAGTTACCGATAATATGATGAACTCAAGTTTGTTTCAAACTAGGGCCAGGTTACATCATCTTCCGTGAACATGAATGCAAACCAAATAGAATGGAATTTAATTTAATAAATATTTTTTCGTTGTTTTGTTCGCAATGAATTATTTGTGACCGAATATTCACCAAAATTCACACAGGAAGTGTAAAAGGAAAAGTGAACGTGCATTAGTGGTGAACAAAAAAGCTTCATTGTAAATAAACGTAGTGAACAAAATTGAACTTGAAGAATGAGTTATTTAACCGTTCCTTAAAAATTTGACGCATTTAAAAATGAAGTAAGTTGATTGTCTTGATAGAATTTAAACGAATCGATGATTTTGACATTTTAAAAGTAACACACAAAACTAAATTTGACTTTGTGTAAAAAATAATAAAAGCTCGTGGTTATCAAAAAATAATAAGTAAAAATTTTCTTATTGTACAAAAATAAATAAATTTAATATTCATGAGTTGGTACAAGAAAAAAAAATTTATTTCGCAAGGGAACACATAAAATGGGAATTGAAGTTTACAAAACAAAGATTTTTGGTTGGTTGATTTTACTCTCTTTCAGTACTCTTAGACAAATTTGTCCGGACGTTTCGTTAAACGGTATTTTGTGCTTGTCTGGATCTTAGAAGATCTAACGTCGAATACGCTGGTGGAATGACTCGTAGAGAACATTACGTGATCGATTTCGTATTCCGTTCCTCTACCGTTCGATCTATACGTTACTATGTGGTTTTTCTTATGTGGAAAAACGTACTTCATACAACTAAATTGTACGTTATTGCCCAGGTCAGTATTATTAATTGTGAGATGCAAGCTGTTAGGACCGATGTGCGATATACTATCAGCACTTCTACCGATTTTTGCATTAAAGTGGTGCGGGATTTTATTTATGATTTCCCCCAACTCGACAAAGAATTGATCTTTGACGTCATCTGATTTATTTTTCGTGGGTCGATGCACATTAATGATCGTGATCTTAAATTTCGTAGTGCGGAGTCTGACCGTATTTATCCGAATATTGTTATACGGATGATGGTATGTTACTTTACGCGAAGATGGATGAGAAAGTCATCTCCAAATTCTCCTACAAAATGATGGTCGCTGGAAGAGTGTAACCATTGGTGGTGTCATGGATCCCACTCCCAGACTTGTATTTCTGATGTATTCGTTATGGTAACCCGAGACCTTTGTGTATGGTTCATAACTAAGTTGTTTTTATGAGAGAGGGTCTTTCCTTGAATACATTTATACCGGGTGCTTCTTTTAAACTGAGACGATCAAATATCTCGAAAAATAGCCACCCTACGGAAAAAATGTCCATAATCAAAATTTAATAATACCGCGGGGGAAATACATTAGTGCAAAAAAATAGTCCCCCACCCCCCGCTTTGTAGGTGGGGCGGGGGTAACTTTTAAACTAAGATAGGAAGCCATATTTTTTATTGCAGATACGGATTCTACGACTAAAAGTACGTATGATTTGAATGAAATATGTATTTTGTTCGGTTCATGATAGATGGCGTTGTAATCGACGAAATTCAATTTTTTCAATTTCTTCTTCTTAGAACACACCCATTCGATTCTGCAATACGTTTGAAATAAAAACATCACGTTTTCATTGGAAATACTCGAAATTCGTCATCAAAACAATTTATTAATGTAAATGGCAGGTGAATAAAATAATTTTAGCTTAAAATAAGTGTTCAAAATGATGACCTGCGACTTCAACGCACTTATTAATACGCATTTCCAATGATTGTACATAACTGAGAAGTGTGTTTGGTTGAATTTCAGCACACGCATTTCTGATTCGCTCAATCATGTTCTCACGTGTTGTTGGTTCTTGTTTGTAAACTTTGTCTTTGAGATAGCCCCATAAAAAGAAATCTGGCGAAGTACGATCTGGTGATCTGGCGGGCCAATTTATCGGACCAGCTCTACCGATCCAGCGACCATTGAAATCACGATCAAGGATTTCACGTGCCAACACCGAATAGTGTACAGGACAACCATCATGTTGAAACCACATGTTCCGTCTCACTTCTAAGTTCAAATTTTCAAGTAATATTGGCAGTTCATTTTCCAAAAAGTTTCCGTACATTTGACCATTCAAGTTACCTTCAATAATGTGGGGGCCTATGAGTTTGTTGCCAATTATTCCACACCACACGTTGACAGTCCACGGACGCTGATGTTCAACTTGACGAAGCCGGTGTGGATTTGTAACACTCCAATAATGCATGTTGTGTCGATTAATCGTTCCATGGTTTGTAAAAGACGATTCGTCAGAGAACATTACGCAACGGAAAAAATTGGGGTTTTTTTGTATTTGTTCACGTACCCTTTGACAAAAAGTTACCCAATTTTGGAAATCAGCACCATGAAGATCTTGGTGTAAAAACACATGATATGGATGATACTTGTGCCGTTTTAAAATTCTCCAAACACTGGTGAGGGACAATCCGGTATCGCGAACTATTTCTCGTGTACTAACATGAGGATCATGAGCCACTGCTGCCAATGCAGCAATTTCATTATTTTCTCCAGTGACTGGTTGAGCGTAAATAGCAACAGCATTTTCAAGATTTCTGCCAGCTTCTCCATAAACCAGAACCATTTCAATTTTCTCTGGCACAGTTAAACGCTCCATTCTAAAGTATTTTATCGTTTATTTTGCAAATTCGAAAAACATGAAGATAAGAAATAACACAAACGTTAAATGTGATTTACAAAACTGAATAAATTGTTTTGATGACGAATTTCGAGTATTTCCAATGAAAACGTGATGTTTTTTATTTCAAACGTATTGCAGAAACGAATGCGTGTGTTCTAAGAAGAAGAAATTGAAAAAATTGAATTTCGTCAATTACAACGCCATCTAACATGAACCGAACAAAATATTTCATTCAAATCATACGTACTTTTAGTCGTAGAATCCGTATCTGTAATAAAAAATATGGCTTCCTATCTTAGTTTAAAAGTTACCCCCGCCCCACCTACTATTTTTTGCACTACTTTTGATTATGGACATTTTTTCCGTAGAGTGGCTATTTTTCGAGATATTTGATCGTCTCAGTTTAAAAGAAACACCCGGTATAGCCGCTTAATACAAAACAAACACGAGACGCCAGCTTCACCCGCATGACTATAAGCATATCTTTCTCTGCTCGTCTCCATTAAACTGCCTGATTCATTTGGAGGTGGAATAATAAATTTCTTTAATTTCTGCGACACCGTGGATAACATTTTCATGTTGAATTAAATGCTTTCACATATAATTATTTGGATAAAAATGGTCAGAAATGTGATTATTATGTTTTGCGTTCGACACTTCCTATACTGGGTGTCATAGTGTTCCGGTAAATTGGTGGATCAGCATTTCTCCAGAAATTGCATTTTAGACTTAATTAATTAATATATTTATTTAGCTGTCAGTATTATTGTACATGATATTTAGAAAAATCAATTCAAATCAAATTTGTATAATAAAAGTTTTTTTATCGTCTCGAGACAAAATAAAATCGAACAAGGCTGAAATATTATTAAACAAGCGGCTTGAATTAAAAATTGAGTCCGACACAGCAAAGCTCAACCCATGGTTGTGCAGATCCATCATGAAGCCTCAGTATCTATAAGTGATTGCACGTAGCAAAATATTTATATCTCAAAACAAAACGATTTTAAACAAATTTTAGAGTTCGTTTCGTAAAATCAACTTTAAAGGAAGAGCATCTTACCTGAGCTATTCCAGTTTCTTTATTATTAAGACGTGATCATTTTTTTCCTCATCATGCTAAAGTTAAAAAAATTGGGAATAAAACAATATTTGTCACAGTGGACCAGCCAAATAAAACCCATGCTGGTTTACAGAGATGGAATTTTTAATTAAGCAAAAGACACTGCCGATAAGATAGAAAGGCCCCAATAATTTTCGATATCATTTCTTCGTTGACTCTTGAAAAGTAAAACTGTATTTCCAAATTGAAGGAAATACTCCACTCGCCAAACTTAAATTGAAGAAGTATACGTCAGCGGTTGAACCAAGACACAAGCACACTCTTTTAACACAAGAGGGTGAATTTCGTTCGAATCACAACTGGTGGATTCAATTTGTATTTTTCACGAGCTTTAGATTTCCGATTTTTTACGCCAAACAGGTGACCATAAAACCATGGCTTGCGCGCGGACGAGACCACAATCGTAAAAAATGTTCAATATCCAAGTTCAAATTACCCGTTTTACATCGATCCCAATTAATACTAACCAGAACACATTTAAAGCCTACCTTTTTAAAGTTGAAAGACTCACTAGAATTAAAATTTATATCAACATGAATACAATTTTCAAAAATTAATTGGATTCCCAGTGGTGCATTAAAAATACTCGAAGAACCGCCAAGATTGCTGCTCTGTTTCTTGATCTTGTTATTTTGTCCTAGTCCGAGTGAATAGGTTGAGTTCATTTCGAAAACCATCACATAAACGAAATCAGCAGCCGCAACATGGTTTGAGAAAAATCCATACAGATCATGGAATGTAAACAATAACTATCAACATCAGCTTTCCATTGAAAGAAAGTTTAACAGTCAAAATCTCCAAATCATTCTTCTCCTGGCCAATAATATCCGCACGTATATCTTTCGAGGCAGCTAGCAGAAACCCGTCACCTCTCGCCGTCAATTCAAGGCCCGAATAACGATGACGCCTGAAAACATAGTAGTAGCTTGCCAGCCATGTTTCCGTAATACAAATGACATCATTCGCATTTCGCAACACCGAAGTACATTACATGTTATTTTGAATGAATTCCGCTAGAGTTGTGATAATAAAGAGCCAATGCATCGATTTTGGTAGAGATCGGCAGTGCCGGTTGAGCAATAGGTGCAAACAGCGGCATCGAATTTGATAGAGGCACACAATCAGTTGAAGTTGCAGTAGATGTTGTTATAATGTCAGATTATATGTTTTAGATCGCTATACATGAAACTCACGAACTTGAAGTTGAGAATATTTGCGGCCAAATTGTTGTTTCTTATATAGGCTTTAGAAAATATTATATTGATTCTAACGCTTATAAAAGGTAAAATCTTTTGAACGATCCTTCTTTATTAATGGTCTGCATTCAAGATCCACTGGATTGCAATCTTCTACCTTTTTACAGATAAATCTAACAACTTCCTCAGTTGTTGTCAATAGCAGCAAGATCATTATCATCACAAGTTCCAACAGCATCAACTGATATTGGGATAGATATAATCGACGAAGGAGGATCCTTATTTCTTATCGACATAACCCCTTTCCTCGATAGTTGCATCGATGACGATCGAAGTGACGAAGAAATGAAACCAATTATTATTTCAAATGTTCCTCAACAAAATATTATTTACCAACCAAACGGCACAGTGGTAAAACCTTAATTGGCTGGTTTTGGTTTTGTTCTATTTTCCAGTGGTTCTTACTTGTTTTAGCGTAAGGTCATGTAACATAATATTCGTTATTTTTACGTTGAATCACGAAATGTGATTACACACCCTGAAGTGTGATTACTTTGGCTGGGCTAGTCTGGCACTGTAATTCCTCATCGGATGCACTTTCCCAAAGAATACCGCATCAGGTATTTCATTTTCAAATCGCTTGTTCTAACATTTGGAGCAGTCGTTTTAGTCGTAAGTCTTCTTTGTTGAATGGTTTTTGAATCAATGCCCCAATAATTGGTTGTTAGAATGCTTCCTCGACTTGCGGAGCATGTCAGCCTTTGGTAAGTACCCTTACCTCCCCGACCAGGAAATTTGATTTTGTTTGTTTTTGCAAAAATATCGGAATGTTCGTCTATATTTCTACTGTTGTTTTCAGAAGAGCAGTCAGTTCGACATATCGTTGAGATTAGCGATCAGATTTTTTGTGTTATTTTTGACGAATGACTGGTTTGCTGAAAATCATATATTCCGTGGCCATTTCCTTTAGTGTTCCACAAAAACATCTTTTCATTCCTGCATCTATTTATCTTAATCTTGGACATTAGCGCTTGTTCTGTGTTCTTCCATACGGCCTTTTTTGCAGGGAACAGAATTACATTCAAAAATTTTATTCTGACTCTACTAAGCGCAATTCTATTTTTCATGTCATTAATATATTTTTACGAGGTTCCGGTCTGACATTTTCAAAAATCCCGAACTTTAAAAGTCCGTGGAACACGCAATCAAACTTTCAGTGTGTTGTCGGGAACCTAAACATATTTTTCTCGAATGTTTTCTGTTTTTGGGTTGAACCACTCCCAGCTAGCTAATTTGTGATTAGTGTTTTTTTAGAAATTTTGCAATTTCGTGCAATTTTGCAATTTCGTGCAATTTTGCAATGTGACGCAGATAATTGTATGAGCGATTGCTAATATTACACCAATTTTAATAACCAGCCCCCAACAATTTCTGTTGCTCTCAACGCTTCTAAACGGCCATTATAAAGTTTAAATCTATTATACTGTTCATACTTTAACATGTTTAAAAGTGACAAAAAATTAAAATAATTAAATTTCAAAATGTTTTCAAAAATAAATATAAATTTCAAAAAAATTACGTACATAAATGAAAATCAAATTTATGTTCTAGTGTTGTACATTTTCAAATTCCATTATATTATTTTGTTATTATTTCGAATTTAAAGCTTGAAAAGTTTTAATGAAAACTTAAAATTGAATTTATGTTCTCCTCGTTTTTTTTTGTAATTTTGTTGTTTATTTTGTAAAAAAAAATTATGGAAATTTACAAACTCGGAAAAACTGGAATGAAAATAATTTAATGATTTTCGTTTTTGCTGTACACAAAAAAAAAAAATTCAAATTTGGGAGCTTTATAAATTCAATCAAATTTAATCTTCTGGTATTACAACTGCGTAAATATACAAATTATATGTTTTTTTGGAAAAAGCTTTATGTTCAAATAACGTAACTTACATTATCTAAATTGATTTTATTAACTGATATTTTATTAAGCTGAATATTTATCGTAACATCATCATGCCATCATATTTTATTTCGTGTATGCAAATTAATGGCACAGCTGTTTGTGCAAAATTTATTCCATATTATATAAAATTACATTTCTATTGTTTGTAAAATTTCCAATTTAGCTATAATATTTTGGGGAATCTTTTTTATTCGATCATTTTCTATGTATTTTGATTTTTCCCCAATAACCAAGTTATTGAGGAATAAGTTTTCTTAAATATTATCGACACTTTATATTTTCATTATTTGTTTGTGTTGTTGTAAGCTATGAACGTATGCACATGTTCCCGGTTTTTTGTTCATGCGTATCTTCATGCAGCGTGTGCACTTTCAAAAGATTTGGATACATTGTTTGAATGGCGACCTGAACTGGCGGTAGATTTATATTTTATGGTTAATTAAACCTAAAATCCTCGGTCGTAACTATAGATGGTGAAAACGAGAGAGAGATTTTTACGTAACTATAGGGAATTGGAAGAAAATTAGAAATTTGCAATGGAAGTACCAAACATTTCTGGGACCTCTTAAAACTTATTTTCAACGAACCGTGTTCTCAAATTATAATGTTTTGCACTTCTGTCGAAGACTTTCTAAATTTTGGTTTACATTTGGTCATGTATTAAACGTATAGTCACTCTGATAATGCAATTTTACTTTCTGCAACATAAAAAAAAATCTGTAAAATTCTTAACTGGTTCATGTACGTTGTTTCGAAAGACGGACGCAATTTCGGGCAAATGTATGTCGCAGCTGGTATACTTCTTTTGAGTGTATACTCCAGTTATTGTAATATCGACCTGTTCACTCTTCCTGATGAATTCAACTGCGGTGAATAGCAGTCGTAGCAGATCTTGATACTCTTGGCTTTTAAATTGAGACCGGTATGAACTACTTTTAGTACTCGAGAGACAGAATTAATCAGAAACTCATTTATTTTAGTCGGTGTGCGGGTACAGCCCCAACTAATCCACCAATCCGTTTTGGTAAATTAATTATCACTCGAAATGCAGAATATTTATTTGGTTCAGCCGGTATACTAACTTTTAAATCCTTATAACTAAATTGATCAGGTTCTAACTTCACTTCGTAATTGAGTGTGGTTACGCTGTCCGTAATTCTTCGATTATGTCTCAGTTAATATGTGACAATGTATCTGACACTATCTTTTGTCTTCCCATTTGATATTTTATTGAGAAACTGATTCCTTGAGCTTTCAAACTGCATCTCACTGGTAGATTTATTTAACTGTTTTTATTTCACAAGCCATTTGAAGCTAGCATGAGCCGTCGAAATTATGTTAGTGCAAAGATGGCTGCTAACATTCCATCTCTGTATATGCTCGGTGAGTGAACAGTTTTTCTGTGTCTTGTTCGATTGTTACGACATGAATAAAATCGGGCGTCATTCATTTTCGACTCCTACAGTTATAGCATTGCATCTTATATAAAATTTAACATCATAATCATCATTTATGAGTACTGGAGCTGAAAAGTTAATTTATTTTTACTATTCCGAACGATTTGTTAATGTGTTGTGATCATTTAAACTGTCTTTTTTTTAATCAATCGGTTATGCGGTAGCGGTAATAGCCGCATAGTTATGAAAGAAACGATGATACCACCCAGCCATTCCAAGAAATCTCTGTTCTACATTTTCTGCTTATTCGTCTTCAATCCATTCTCGAAAACCAAATAATCCAAAAACTAATGTTATAGGTCAGTCCAGCTGCTCGAAGTGGGTCAATGACCTACTATAACAATCCAAAGTGCTCTTCAAATATGCCCGTGATGATCAACTAATCATTAAGATACACAAATTATTTTATCTTGAACATCATGAGTGATAACCTTATACACCTATAAGGTTGCACGGCTGCATTCCCCAACGGCAGCACTTTGAACTGATAGAGTGGCCGGCCTGGTTTTTCAGTACACGTCTTTTAAGCCCAGTTCGATTATAAGGTTAATTTTATTAACCTACCTAGTGCGTTGAATATGGGATGTAAATATGCACCGTTCACCGTAATTAAATTTAATTTTCGTTTTTTAAGGCACCACATGCACAGTTAAATATATATACCTCCTGTTATGCAAGCAAATGTTTCACACACATAGCGAAAATTTTCGTGTCGCAATCACCTTGGAGACGAGCACCCTTACCATCGAAAAAATTGCAATTTCACCCAGTAAGTTTTAAGGCCGCACCTTAGACAACCACTATTATAGCTTAGGAACAAATCGCAATCCCGATTTAGTTCTAGTAGCAGCAAGTTGCACCGTAATAAATTCTTACTGTACCAAATTACTAGACGCCGACATTGGATTAAGTCAATCGTCAATCAAATCACAATCAACTGAACCTCGGCACGCGTTGATACACCTTTACCATTCTTTCACATAATTGCAAAAAGTTTTAAAATTTAAATTACGTTATTTTAAAAAACAATGAACCACTGTTCGTCTTGTTTTTTGTATTCTCGAAATTGCATAGTGAACGACATTTTTTTGCTAAAGCGTATCTGCGATGCCATTAACACTTACCAAATTTCGGTGTCACTGCCGATGACGATCGGTTACCACCGTGTCACCTTTTAAATGAAAGTCGCGTGCGAATTTGACATTCGATTTTATTGATCTTTTGCGTCAATATTTGAAAAATTTGATGTTTTAGCGACGTAACGTATGATGGCACTTTAACCTTTACATAGTGTATGGTACTCGTACAGTGGAACATTATCCGAGTATGGGGTAAAAAATACCCCAATGTATTTTGTACTTAAAAATTATTTTCTATAACAAAAATTATTCTTTTTACTTTACGTCAATTTATCAAAATTACAAAAATTCAATATGTATAAGATTCCGAGTTCCTTAATGTTTAACAAAAGATAATTAATTCATTAAATTTTTTGATTAATAAAATTATTAAAAAAAAGAGTCATCAACTTCTTCACGTTGCAACTTCTTCAAGTTTACCATAGATTTCTCATTTTTATAAATCGATAGATAAAAATGAGTTGTGTAAAAATCTTCTGATAATTGCGCGCAACCATATCACATTGGAATTATCAGAAGTTTTTTACACAACTCTCGATTTATAAAAATGAGAAATTTATGGTAAACTTATTTTTCTATGTTAATACAAACTTCACACATGGTTTGATGATGCCATTTGCATTCTGGTTTATTGCAGAAGAAGCAAATTACTTTTGTTTTCACGTCAGCACTACGTGAACATAAATTGCATCTTTGTGTTTTACGACTTTTGGTTTGTTGGTTATGAGCGATTTGTGTTAACCTCAATCCTACAACATTGTATCCTTTTTCACTAAGGCACTGGGAGCAACAAATCGCTTCTTGATTTTATCGTCCAACAGCTCCAATGTCAATTTATTGAGAAATTATTTTCGTTCTACATCTTACAGGTTGATGAAGATTTGTCCATTGGTGATCTTCTAATTTTTCGCTTGCAGGTATATGTTTTAACCAATTTATCAAAAGTATCCACACCGCCTCTAGTTTGGTTATAATCGAGTATAATGTTCGGTTTACCAGTGGTTTCATCGATTATGGTGTTGTTGTGACTAATGTCTTGTTACCATCAAGAAAAGAATAATGATGATCCAGTATCTATTTTTTTAATCGATTTTTGTGAATTCAGCAAGCAAAACAGGTTTATTTGATCTTATTGTTCAAAGAATCGATTTTTTTCTCCGTCAATTGTTCCACTACCTGGCAGCTTCTAAAAAAGTAATACATTTTCTCACAGAGTCACACACCCATAAAATTTTTATTCTGTATTTCTTAGGGTTACTGGGAATATATTGCCGGGAGTTACATCGACGCTATGTTGCAACTAGCTGCTCATCAATTGTGAAGCTAGCTGATGGTTTACACGGTTGCAAAAACTATCTAGAAACATGTTCCAAATAAGCCGATCTTTTCGTCCCAGTTTTTTCATAAACTGGCGTACATAAGTATTTTGATCAACGCATATATTTCATCGGAGTCCGGTATCGTACCAAATCCGAAGCAGTTTTGCTTCATCTGTTGATGTAATGCTGTAATAATAATCTTTGGCTTTTCTGTTTGTCTTACATACAATAATATTGACTAATACAGTCAAACCTGTTTGTGTGCGTACTTTTTTGTGCGCTCTGTTTTTGTACGATTTTTTTTGTGCGCTCTTTTTTTATGCGATTTTTTTATGCAGTATAAAAAAAACGTATTGTCCTACTTAAGTTCGTTCAAAATGTCAATCAAATTAGAACATAATTGAATGTGATTAATCTAACTAGTTAGTTGACGTTCGCCATTTTGTTTTTTCGATTTTTGATATTTCACATTGCATAATGAAAGTAAGTAATGCGTCATGTTGCGAAATGTTTTGAGTTTTTTTATACGTCAAACTTTTTTTATGCGGTCCCTATTTTTTTTTTTATTTTTTATACACTGCATAAAAAAAAGTTTTTAAATGTGTTGCGAAAACTATTTTTATACCTACTCGTGAAGTCTCGGAAGATTTTTTTTATGCGATTTTTTTTATGCGGTCTCTATATTACCGCACAAAAACAGGTTTGACTGTATTTCTGGAAAAACTTTAAGAATGCTCGGAAACTGCCTATTGCTCGATCAAAGTTTAAATTATCGTACTTATCCACATTAGGTGGCTTACTTACCGCAGTATTTACTTACGATAATATACTTGTATCTACAGCTGTTACAGTGTATAAAAATTGGTAGTGTAATATCACCGAGTATAAATTGCGGTTCCAAATGAATATTTCAGCATCATTTTCATTGCATGTAACGCAATTATAAGGAAAAAGTATTGTTCGGGGAATTGGTTAGGTTATATATTCAATTAGAATCGAAATGAAATGAAAAAGACAGTCGAGAATTTAGAAGAAACAAATTGGTTGTCATAATCAAAATGACAACTACTGTGTACTGTGCACGATGTACAATGTTGTGCAAGAATATAACTGTAGAATAAATTGGCATCATTCAACCAAAACGAAGTTTATATTGTATGCAATTTAATTTTCGAAATACTGATTGACTCGTAATAGTAAAATCCCGACTGTAGAAAATGTGGTATTTGGAAATTTGTTAAACAAGCTGTATGTACCTAAAGTAGTAGTGGTGCAACATTTGTGCTTTATCACCATAAGTAATCAACCCCTTCCATCTAGTTGACATTTTTTACCAAGTTTATAGCTTTTGCTCCCTTTTCAGCTCTAAATCATGTAAGTTTTATAATCGGACATAGAAAAAATACATAAATTGTGTAAAAAGGAAATTTAAAATCCTCCATATTTTTTCGATATGTTATAGCCGATAAAATCGTTTCATATATATTACATAAAATACGAAGTTGTAAAATATTGGAAAAATCTTAAATGAAAATCGAGATAATAATCTTAAAAAAAAGTCATATTTCCATTTGCGTGTACACACGCACACAAAAAACTTTTTTTTTAAGTATTCTGTCGTAAAATATTCGTTAAAGTACACAAAACTCTGCAAAGAGGATTTTCCATTCTGATTTATTGATATTAGATGCCATTTACGAGATTACACGTTGATTGTGTTAAATGCGTTAAATGTTTTGCTTGTGCGTCGATATCGAAATGTGATTCGATTCGATTTGATACAACCGTTATATATATACATAGAGAGATGACATTGATATAGAAAAAAATTAATGATATGTAAAATCTAAAATGAAATTTAGTTGGCATTCATCTCATCTTATTTTATGATGATTGATAGAATTATGATGATGGCACAAAATGCGCGATGATATAAAATCAAATGGTTTATAAAAATTCGTCTTAGGTATCAGTTCAAAGTAGCTATAGGTATAATGGTGATCTTTATTCGGTCATCCGTTAAAACGTAAAGAATTCCCATCGAATCAATGTGAAATAGTTTGATAATCTATTAAATTGGATAAACCAGTTTTCGTAATCGTTATAATTTCAACCAGATCGTAGATTTTTATTAGCATAATAAAATGGTAAGAAATGTCCGCTTTATAGTATTTTTAAACTTGTCGGTTTTGTAGCGATCTTAATTCTAATTAGATGGTGACTATCTAATAATCTAAAGTACTTTATTAACACATTGAATATTTTATAATCGAGTATGGGTTAACAATCGTAAAAACGTTGATCTCTCTATTATCCAGTGATGGTAACTTGACATTTTTATTGGTTTAGAAAATTATTTCCTGGCTTATAGTAATCTTATGGTTAAATATGCGGTTAAAAATATAAAATTATGCTTCACCTGCAGTGTACAATTTATAAACAATTTTGAATTATTCTAATGATCGATTCGCGTCTAGGTATAGTAACCGCCAAGGCAGCAATATCTAAGATGGGAATATTGGTAGATTCTCTTAAAGTTCTTCAGGACAATTACTATAATATTGTTATGAATTTGGCCTCTAAAACATGATTCATGTAAATTATTTCCCAATATTCACGTAGCTTTAAATGTGCACTGACCCAACAACAATAATTTCTGCAATTATTTATTAATTCTTGATTAATTCGATTTACTTTCTTTTAAATCACTAATAATTATTTTTCTCTTATTTTTTCGCAATACATTTTTGCTTTTATTCTATCGCGTACTTAATCTCTTCCAATAAGAATCATCATAAAATAGCCGTCAACTATGAATTGAGATATTCAGAAAATTCACATCACACATTAAAACTCGTAACTTTTGGTTTGCAACTAGTAATTCTGGTACTATCAGGTTCATAAACTGTTGACGTCATGATCAGTGAAATAATTGACAATTCGATTTGAAAGTTGCGTAAATATCAACATTTTAATAACGTTGGCCATGATTTTCAGATGGTTTTGGAAATACTTCCACCATCCTATAATACCTTTTCAGACTCGTATTTACCTGAGGATAACCCTTAATTCTTCATTTCTCTAACCAGTCATCGGCAAATCCGGTAGAACTATTTTCTGATATTCACAATTCCATGACTGTCACCATTCGTAACGAATTTGGTATTTCAAACTAGGTTTATATCACTGCAATGTGATCCAACGCTCGAGTTAACGGTTATCATTCATAATTCACTTAGCATTTATTTTTTTAGTTAACTGTTATTAGCTTTCATTTGAATCTGACTAATTTTTCTGCTTACCATAATTCACTTTCATTCAGTGCCTTCTGTCTGTGTTTTGTTTTAGATGAATGTCGTGTTACTTAGATTCTCGTCTCTAAATTAACGCTACTGGCGTAAATAACTTCTGTGTATGCTTTCTCGGATGCGCCACTTAACGCATGTGGACTGCTTAAGATTATCTTGTATCGAAGTAGATCCATATTATGGGTATGGTTTTCTCTTTTTGGGAGGATTGATCACAAGAGAGTCCTGTTATTCAAAGTTCGTGCATCGTTATTCTTGGCTACTACTGTAATTGGTGCTAGTCGTCATAGGGGTCGGAAAGTTTAGCACTGTTTCATAATAGGCTACGTTTGGTAAATTCCTTATTAGAATTTGGGAGCGAGATGGCAATTCCAAAACTGTCTGTCACTGGATTTCAATGTTGAACATTTGTAATTCTTCTTCTAGTGTGTTGTTTCTAAAGATGGGGCCAGCTACATATAAATCGTTTAGCGTAGTTTCTCATTCATAATTCTTGTCATCTTCATGGATCAAGATTTGAACAACTTACTAGCTATCCAACGGAACCTTTTCTTTGTATCTTCCATTAGTTTGACGCGTGAAAGTTTCTGCATAGGATTCCTCACATTCGTTTTCTTCTTTTGTGAGTCCAATTTTTCAGTACTTTCTCAAGTTCCTAAAGAATTGCTGTCGGTCAGTGAAGAAGTCGTTACCAAACTATTAATCGTCAATGTGTTCTCATTAGTAGATGTATATCCGGTGATTATCCAGCCAATCTTGTACATTCAAATCTAGAGAGTTCTCTTGTTACATTTGTTCCATCAAGACTTGTGCAAAGAATTTAACATGTGCACACTTGAAAACAAGCGTCTACTTTTGGATGCCGCTTTTATCGAAAATGTCCTTCTCGGCCACATCGATTCATCCTTCATACTGGAAAAGATATCCATAAATGTCCTAAGCAGGACTATGCGTAATCATCGATTTTTGGCGCTCGAATACCACCCAACCAACTGTGGCGACAAAAAAATCCCATTAATCGATCAGCAAAATCTTTCAATACCGTAGTTGATCAATTTGATTTTAATTTATCAAAAAACAGTTTTAAAAACAAGTTAAAATCGTTTTTTCTAAATTTTTAATTGAGTTCTTTAACAGTTTCATATTTGAAGTACTAACTTTTAATTTAAATAGTTGTTTTATTTATAATTCTTACTTATTTACAATCTCAGGCCCTTTTCCAATTACCGACTTATTTCAGACTTATTGAATTATTTGACGCCATCTTGAATAAGTTCCAATTCATTGTACCGACTTATTTGGTACGTAATAAAAAAAAAACAAAACGCAATTTCTATTATATGGAAAAAAAAAATTCTTCACATATTGGCCGTTGCTACTAGATTTGAAAAAAAAACTGCATGTATTACATCATCGAGGAATAAATATATAAGGGAAATCAAGTAGTGCAAATTTTATAAGCCAATTTTTCCGAGGTTAATCTTATTTTATGGTTTTGATATATTTATATACACAAATTTAATTTTTTCTATATTTACTCCATGTATACGTATCTTATAAACATATCGGCATAGTTATTTTATAGTTCATTGTTCTTCAAAAGTAAAATAGATTAACCTCGGAATCTCTACCTGAGTCCTCTTATGTATATTTTGCTCTATGATTACATTTAGTCAAGACACATTTTTGGAGACATTTCTGTGTAGACATACTTATTCAAATAAATCTCCTCGCGAGGTGACGTTTTATTTTTGAAAACCATGGCGTTTATTTTTAGCAAGTTTGAAGTAAATCTTGGACTATAATTGTGTGTGCATTGTGATGAGTAAAACGTTTGTATTCTTCGAACTGAAATAAAAATGGCTTTTTTAAGCTTAAATACCACTTTGAGTTCATTTAATCGATTAATGAAATTTTTAGAAAAACGCCGCTTTATTTCAGTTTTTTCCTATCCAAAATACCCAATTTCTTTCCATTTTTGATGACTATTTTAAACTCAGCTTTTAATAATACGTGTAACCTAGTGAAACAGCATTTTTCAGAACCTCCTTACTCGTATCTAACGCAGCTATCACTATTTGACAAATTTGATAAATACAACCTTGACATCTATCCATTTCCTGGGAATAAATATCATATTTAAACACTCAGTGAAGGTTGTCTCCATGAAAAGGAGAATAGCTCCCTATTTCTTCTGCATTCCAGCTATGGAAAGGTTCAGTTTGGTCCCTGGAATTTTAACGACTTGCATCCGTTTCGCCCACAACATCCGTTTTTCAACGATATTACTGTGTATTACATGTAAACGTTTAAGGGGTTTCCAATACATTATTGGCTCTTTCAAACCCTCAGCGTTTCCTTGGAAGTCACTGGACATTTTCACTTCATGGACATTTTCAAGTGCGGATTTTGCACTTGAAAATGTCTCTGAGCCACGCAGTCGAGTTTAATAACTGTAAGTGGTTTGATTAGTAGAAATAAGGTTCCTAAGGCGGGAGGGCTCGGAAATACTTTTTATACCCAATTTTATCACATAACGCTCTGCAAGACTTGTTTGTGCACATCGTAGACCGCTTCAATTTAATCACAAAAATTGGAGGCTAGGTAGTGTGGATCTTATAGTAGCGATGCTTACATCTGAGCAAGTTGCGGTTATGTTGCTGTCAGTATATCGAGTATAAGTTAGGAATAACTTTTTTTTATATTACTTTTCAGAAGAATGCTAGATTTAATATAACCTGGCTTACCTGAGAGTATGATTCAATACCCGTTCGCTCTAACGCCATAATTTCTGTATTATTTACCAGCGGTTCTTGTATAAGAACTATGTTTTTTCTCTGTGAATTAAGTGTAGCATATTTCAACTTTTAATTCCCAAATATGCATACTGCTCCCTACCGCAGGTTAATTGCCCGCACTTCTTTGAATTTGGTTGGTTTTCAGCTCTATCCTTTCCACGTACTCCCCAAGAGAAATTGGCCGAAACCCAAATTTGTAACATCATTTGTATATGAAAAGAGGCTAACGATTGGTTATTTATAGGCCATTTTCGTTCCCCCTTTGTGACGGTTTTCTAATTATTGGTGGGAAGCTTAGGATTGCTTTGTTAAACAATGCCCTGTATTTTATCCAAATTTGGCTTAGTTGAAAGGTAGACGCTGGTCCTTGATTTATTTGGGATTTCTTTCTTGCTACCACCGCAAACTTCGCACTTGGTGCGCGTGCAGGCAGTTTAACACGTCCTGGGATGCCATTGACTCCAACCCTTAACCCCTAGTGTGTGTTTTGATCCTGGTAACTCTGTATTTATGGTGTGATTGCCATATCCGGGATCTTTCCGCTGTCATAGTTTCCTGACTCATTTTACGACATTGCTCCCGCCTTTGGTGGGCGCTGATGATTTCAGTTTTTTTAAGTTTAAATATGCTCCATCATAGTTCCATGAGTATCGGTCTACCTGTGGAAGATCCTAATACCAGCTATAAAATTTAGGTTTTGTCAGATAAGCCTCACCTGAAAGATTGTTGGCTCGAGTTGATCTCCTAACTAGTCAGAATTGCATTAAGAATACCATTTAGGAAATGGTTATTTGCATGGCGTACTATCATATCGCAGCTCCTAGATAAGAAATCACCAATACCGGATTAACCATAGAATATCTATGTTCAATTGTTGTTGACAACATATTTTTGTGAATACAAAATACCTAAACATAATTATGTGAATTACCTGGAATTTACACTCATTTATGGGCAGTCGAACCAACGCGTGACAGAAATGTTGAATTTACAGAAATTTTTTGCGACATATTGTGTGTCATAGTTTTAGATGGAGCTTTTCAAACTAAACTTGAATCCTTGAATATTTAAAAAAAATTTGCTTTTGAAGAGGTTGTATTTTGTGGGATTTGACATCAAACTCACGTAATCACAAAAATACATGATATTCGGTGATCCCTTAATTATCTTGGGCCCAACCACTTGCACCATAAGTTCCTGAAATGTTCGGATTATTGAATCCGTTCAAAATCTGTTCAATATCGATATAATTTTATTTCGATGAATTGTGAAATCTCCATATGGAATTTTTACCTGTAAGCGTGTGTGTTTGTTGTTTTTTTTTTAATATTGTACTCACGCACATTAGGTTATTGTAAAATTATAATTTTCATATTTGTTTTTCGGTTAATTGTTTTTCGATGAATTTTTTGTCGTAGAATTAGAATTAAGTAAAATTATCCAGTCCACTAATTGGCAACATTGTTTATGCCTCAAGAAAATAGGCAGAAGGGTTGAACGCTGATTCAAATCCACATTTTTTTCAGTTGAGCCTTATTTTAGTTGGGTCCTAAAAAATTTAAACGTTATGGACATTCACAAACAGTAATCTTTTCGCAGCTGTAATACGAAATAAATTCTTCGCTGTGACCCTTTAATTAAGGACTAAATTAAAATAAGAATGTATTGTACAGTAGTCAAACAACATATTAGTACAGTTGGTTTCATTCGTTTGTGTACTTTAAGAGCAATATTTTTTCTGTGTATATCGCAGCAAAACTATTTGTTTCGACTGTACGTGTATGTATTGAATTGCCAACATTTAGGCGTTTATAAGAAAAATAATAATTCTTATTTGGAATAAATTGTATCTAAAAGCAAAATAACTGCAATTGTCATTAGCTTTAACTTTTGTTGGTATAGATAGAGATGCTATTGGTAACAACATATATATGCAAAAACCGTTTCAAATGATTCGTAATGTATACTTATATGTAACTATGTCATCCAATTTGGTGCTGCAAAATTACAGAACAAAACTTCCGTTTATAGAGCCGAGGTATATTTTATGAATACCATTTTAGTACATATCGGAAATTTTAACAACTTTGGAATAAAAATATTTAGAAATGTTGATGCTTCACATAACTAATTATTTCTATTGATTAATATATCTTTAATATTTTTATTCATAATAAATTTAACATAATTTCGTTTTAATTAAACTTCAAACTGTTATCCGCATCATATGTGCAGAGTCGAGTAGAATCACGATATGGGAAATTGTGTTTTTCTTCTTGAAATACTCTTATAATCCATATTTATATATTCTACGTAACAATAACAAAACGTTACATGGAATAAATATCTTTCAGCTGTCAAAATGATAAGACGATTTTTCTTCTGTATATATAGCTTCTTACGTATGTATGATCTAAAAGATGCGGAATTAAGATTAATGTTAAATTACATGTTTACTTATCATATTTATTTATTGTACAAAGCTATACATTCAAAGTGATTAATCATGATAATGTTAATTCTGTGCTTTTACAGATGTTATGGTGTCTTGAATTTAATGTGAAATGTATTTATCCGGCTATTACGAAATTTGAAAATTTTTGTAGTTTCTTATTACTTAACTGTATACACCTTGACATTTATTTCACTACGTAAAATCGGAATGCATCGAGCCGTAGCGAAATTATTAAGACAAAACTATTTCAATTCATTGAGCGAAATTCACGTGAATCCATCATTCGAAACAATAGAACTGCCGGGTAATAACAAAAACAATTAGATTGTTTTTTAAATAGTAATTGAAAATTAACCGAAGCATAAAAGAATTTTTCTATAAGTGAACCGTATACAAATAAAGATGTGATGCTGCGATTTATGGAAATTGAAAAGCTGAGTTTTTTATATTTGTACATAGTTTATAAGCTTTTTTCGGGTTTCTCTCTATTTATTTTCTTTTGTTTTCTTAAAGGGTATAATAAAGGAAATTTATATACCATTGAAGGATTAAAGTGGAAAATAGGATTACAAAGTCGCTATAGTTATTTGGGTAATTAAAGAGGATTTAAGATTTTTGGAGCATACATGAATTTATGCTGTGGTTAAGCCTATGTTAATAATGCTTATATAGCAAGCTACACATGACTCCCATTATTTAATTTTCAATAACAGCAAAAAAAAAAAATATTTCATAAATCATTCCATTTCCAATTTTGTTCCATGTTGATTTTTATGGAATTTTCATTTGAATATTTATCTTTCGTTTATCATCCCAAAGCAATAAAAAAATTGGATTAAAAGTTACATGAATGTTGTTGTTTGGAATTCTATTTACCAAAAAACAACCTAAAGAGAGGAAATTCCTCTGCTTTTTTCCGATACCGTACACAAACACAGAGCACAAGGATTTAAAACATTTTTGTTCGTTGAAATTTTGATTTGTTATTGTTTACTACGTAGCTGCTGCTACCTCTAAAGCTATATATCAGATTGCAATTTATTTTAGAAAATCCAGGAAATCAAAACCATAAAAGGGTTGGAAAATTAAAATTGTATTTTATTCACAATAACGATTTGGTTTTTAGTTTCACTATATAGAGCAGTAAAATAGTAGATAACACAAATTTTGTTTTCATTTCGGTTATGGAACAAAGAAAAATGTAATTTATGAGTTTCGTCCCATCGTTCCTGGAGGGTGGTGGCGTTGCGGTGTGTTATAACTATAAACGGGTTGGGTAAACTATTTTCTAATTATTTTAATTGTTTTCCTTGTGGTTTGATGTGATAATTTAGGAAATTTTATAGGTCAACCGCAATATTGTGTTTCCATATAAAACACACAACTCGATATGAATTTTATTGCGTTGAGGTATTGAGATAATTGTGTGATAACTTGAATGTCTTTGATACTGTAAAGCAAGTGTAATTGCTCTCTCTCATCTAAATTATGTATTGCCATTTAACTCAAGTGTTATTATTACATGGAAATTGTGTATAATTAAAACCAGTACTAAATAACTATAATCAAATACACATACATACTTACATAATATCTTGTTCAAAAAGAACTTATACATAATTCTTAAGTAAATTAAAATCAGTTCAAGTGTAAAATTTAAGTGAATTACACAATAGCGTGTTTATGAATTCTTAACTATAATTTTGCTTTTTTCTTCTCAAGTTAAAGATTAACCATTCTTATATACGAGTAAATATACCAACAAAAAGACGAATGTTATTTAATGATCCTGAAAATCCTGTTTTCTTCTTATATGTATGGATTTTTGATGCGTTAAATTTTAATTATTTTAAATTGTTGTACATTGTATGAAGATAATTAGCATTAGCATATTTAGACTTGGATTATTCAATGTAAGATGATAATAGAAATCTACATATTTAACATCTATACAGTATTAGTAATATGGATCTTTGTTTAAAATCAATACACATTGTGATTGAAACCCTAAAGTGCGGAAGCACAAAATGCTTCGCGACTTGAGACGTTAGTACACGTGCTATAGTAAACTGAAACAAAAATGTTAATTTTAGTTTTATTGGTGAGATATTTAACACTAAAAAGCCTTATCTATACAGCGAGAGAGGAGGGGGAGTGGCAGAAATAGTTTAGATCGTAAGGAGAGTGACTAGAAGCCAACCAAATAACGATTGGAATACTTCAACTTCGCTGGTAATTTTAATTACTTAAAATTGATTTCCCAAATCTTTTAACCCATTTCTAACCAAGATCCTCAAATTGGTTATACGTAATTTTTTTTAAATAATGCACATTTTTTCCTAAAATCTTAACCGAGTGACGAATATCAGTTTTGCTGTTTTGCTAAACTAACGGTTTTTGTGTTGTGGAATAAGTAAACATTTTTTTTATGTTTTTTAACTTCGTATAAAATTGAAATATTCTGTCTTTCCGGCACTTCTTCCAATAGTAACCAATACTTTCGGTTGTTTTTCTAATAGCTTAGGTCATCCTCAGACTATATGGGAAATTTTGGGTAAATTCATGGACTAGAATTTTCAGTTTCTGGACCATATCTAAAAACTTCTACTAGTAACCAATACTTTCGGTGATTTTCTAATAGTTTAGGTCATATTGAAACTATGTGGAAAATTTGGGGAAAATTCATTGACTACAATTTTCACTAAAATTTTTTGATTTTCTGCGGCCAAATAAGTTATTTTCAGTTTAAAAACTTCCACTAGTAACCAATACTTTCGGTTGTTTTTATAATGGCTTACGTCATACTGAGACTATATGGGAAATTTGGGGAAAATTCATGGACTAGCATTTTCACTGGAATTTTTTGATTTTCTGCGGCCAAATAAGTTTTTTCAGTTTTTGGCCAATATCTCAAAAACTTTGTCTAGTAACCAATATTTTCAGTTGTTTTTCTAATAGCTTAGATCGTACTGAGACTATATGGGAAATTTGGGGAAAATTCATGGACACGAATTTTCACTAGGATTTTTTACTAAAATTTTTTGATTTTTTTTTTTGCCCAAAAACTTAAAATAACTTATTTGGTCGCAGAAATTCAAAAATTCTAGTGAAAATTCTAGACCATGAATTTTTCCATGTAGTCTCTGTATGACCTAAGCTATCAGAAAAACAACCGAAAGTATTAGTTACTAGTAGAAGTTTTTGAGATATTGGCCAAAGACTGAAAATAACTTATATGGTCGTAGAAAATCAAAAAAATTTAATGAAAATTCTAGTCCATGAATTTTCCCCAAATTTTCCACATAGGCTGTGGGCCAATTCTATGGTAAATCTAGGGTAAATGCCGTTTTAACAGTGTATGTGGTAAATTGAAATACTGTACTAACCAGTAGGGTAAAGCGAAGACGGAAAAGGTAAATAGTAGTGGTTTTCTGTTTTTGCTAAACAAATCATGAAAATATGGCGGCCATGTTTCTAGACATATTTTTTTTTATTCATTAGCATTTGTTTGTTAAAATTTTTATTTATTTTTTCAATATGTTGATAGTGTATGTATATGGCGCAACAAATGTGAGCAAATATACAATTTAAATTTATTCGTATAAACAATACGAATAATTGGAGCAACAACAATAAAATTTATGACATTAGTTCGTGTACCTATATACCAATTTTTGTATATTCCTAGAAACGATGTGTCCCTTTAAGCCGCAATTACCTAATTTTATTTACTAGAGAATTGGTACGAGTGAGTGTAATAACGCAAAAGATATCAGCCGATTTGTTAAACTCAATAAATAAATAAATACAGGAAAGCCTCGAAGAACACGATTAATTCGTTCCGTGTTCTTTAAAACCGTGTCGTTCGAGACTACAAAAAATAAAATAAAAAAAACGTTACGTTTTATGTTTTGTTATGATACACCAAAAAACGAAATAAAAGTGAATAACGAAAATCGTGTTGTTTGAAACCGTGTAATTTGAGAAAATGGGTCTCCGGCTCCTTCGAAATCGTGTTCTTCAAATACCGTGTTCTTGGAGTGTTACCTGTATACCAATACATATATATAAATTTGTATATATATTTTTTACTTATATAAATATTCGATTTTCAATATATATATATATTGATCGCTCTGGCGCTCCGTATAAACGACCTAGGCCATTAATTCCACTATCACTATTTGATAGGTCATATTGTTGTTTGACTTCGGTCTAAATGTGGAGAGTGTCCAAATGATGCATGGGGTCGTCGCATTAATGGCCTAGGCTTTGTATCTGTAGAGCTAGAGCGTTCAATGAATTTTCATTACATTGAAAATCGAAATTTTTTCAAAAAAGAGCCCCCTATATCCTTCAGACTTTCTCCACGTTTAGACCAAAGTTGAACAACAATATGGCCTATCAAATAGTGATAGTGGCATTAATGGCCTAGGTCGTTTATCTGGAGCGCCAGAGTGTTCAATGAATTTTCAATACATTGAAAATCGAATATTTATATAAGTAAAAAATATATTATGTATATTTATATTTAGTGTTGATATATTTATTTATTTATTGAGTTGAAAAAATCGGCTGATATTTTTCGGATGATATCTTTCGGCTGAAGGAAATCAATAAAGATTGTTCATGTTGTTTACTTTTGGCTGGGATAGCGAAGACACTATCTGCATTATCGATTTTTTTTCTAACTTTAATAAGGTGACCACTATGCCTTTTGGTTGGTATATTAGTTGTAATATTGTACAGAAATAAAGATTTATTTAAAAAAAATCTGTTAAAACTGGTCCCAATTTCCAGCGAATTTTTCGGGTTTATTAATTTCCAGTCCAAAGTTCTGATAGCCTCGTGAGTTTCAGCCCCTTGCACTTTTTAGAAAACTCTTGGTTCATTTAACCTCTAGCTGAAGTATGAAAATTTTCTGTTGAGGATGGCAGGGTTAAATATGACGGGAAAACACAGATGTTGAAAATGTTTATATTTCTCATTTTTTTGTTTTGCCTGAAATATGAATTTTTTCTAGAGTACAGATTTTGTTCGAAAACTGAGACTTGAGAGTTGGGAGTTTTGCTGCTGTTTCACTAGCCTACTAGATGCACAAAATTAATATTATCGTTGATTGATGTAAATAATAATTAAATGTTATATTTACATCTAGTGTGCTGATGAAACAACATAAAAACTCTTAACTCTCAAATCACGGTTTTCGAACAAAATTCGTATATGCTGATAATGAAGATGTAATGTCATTTTGATTGTTTAAATAAATTAAAATCGATAGAAAATAAATGCCAGTTTAAATGTTTCCAAAATCTCTACTTCTAAACTCCTATGGAAAACTTTTGTCGAAATATAAAAGTTCCTGGTTTTGACTCCACACTTTAAATTTTTTATGACATGATCAGGATATTTGATATTTTGCAAACATTATGTCAATATCTGTTTTGCTAATTTATAGCTATCAATTTTATCAAAAGAATTCGAATAAATTTATTACAAACTTTAAAATGTAAATTTGTTAAAAACAATATAAATTTCGACCTACAGCTAAAACCACAATTATGCTAGAAAAAAGGTTATTTTTGATTAAATTATCAAGAGTTTCGAAATAGTTTTGTGCCTTATACCCTGGTGACTAGATAATAGATTACCAAATTTATTACACGATAATTTTTATCTTATTTTTGGATTTAAATAAAAAATTATCGTTGTTATTGTATAGAGACTGGATAAAGTCGAAAATATATCCTATTGTTTTTTGAGAAACTAATTTGAATATTTAAGTTGAAGTATTACATTTTTTTGTTGGTATATGAAAAGTTTGTCGTCTAGTTTCTATATTGAAATTCTACCATGGCACATACAACAACAACAGCACCAACAAAAATATGTAGTTTGAAATTTATGATTAAGTTATAATCATTTCGTTTCGCTTTTCGTATCGGTTGGATACCCATGCAGAATGTATAATTTATGTGCGATATGTGTTAGCACTCTATAAATTATCCAATTAAATTCTAGTTTTCGTTTTAATGTTTGTCACATTTGATTACCTCAAACATAAATATTATGTAGATGCATAACAATGCCATTTATCTAAAATCTAAATATCGATCTGTATATTTATATAGGGAATATCACGATACGTTAGACATCGTAACATAGAATTGTAACACATAATGATGACATAAAATTGTAAAGCTTTCCATTTCCTTTATATATAAAAAGTTGTTTTAGGAAAACAACACAAAACTTTCCAACAAACTACGTGATAAGAATTTTTCATTGATTTATATTTTTTAATGTATACATTTCGGAGAAAATGGATTCTTGAAATTGGCAAACAAAATGTTGTATCAAACTTTTTCTATATGCACGATATTTTCAGGATTAATAGCAAAGCACTGAGTTCAAAATCTAAATATTTGCGAATAAAATTCGTTTCATCATGGGTTATTTATGACTGATGAAGATACGAGTTTTGTACTTTATGTACTTAACACAAAATTTGATTAGGCGGAAAAATCAGGAGGAACAAAATATTGTAGAAGAAGGAAAGGATATTTTAAAAAGATATGTCTTAATCGATTATGATGGAAATGGGGGCACGTCATGATGTGTGTTTGCAGAAAAAACACGTTTATTTTTAAGAAATGGTAAATTTTATTTTAATCAAAATATTTTCCATCGTTATCTATGACTTTCGACCATCTTTCTGGCAATTTTTGGATTTCATCGAAAAAATAGACATATTGATGTGATCCACTCGTCGAGCCGTTTTTTGATTTACTCGGTGGGTTCTGAAGTGCTGGTCTTGAAGATCTTTTTGCATTGGAATGGAACAAATAGTATTCTAATGGGGGACAACCTGGTGAATAGGGAGCATGCCATAGAATTCCACATTTAAGTACTTCTAGCGTATTTTTTACTTGTTTTGCGACATGTGGCCGAGCATTGTCGTGCAGCAAAATAACTTTATGCTGGTTGTTTGCTGAAATCGGACGATTATCGTTCAATCCATGGTTCAAATCTATAAATTTTTGTTGGTAACGTTCACCAGTAATAGTTTCGTCCGGTTTTAGCAGCTCATGGTATACCATTCCTTTCTGTTCGCCTGGTTGAACCCATGATTTTTTACGTTTAGGGTTATGGTAGTAATTCCACTTTTCATCGCAAGCCACAATTTGAGACAATATTTATTGCTATCTTCGGGGTCTTGTAAGCAAAGAATCACAAACCATTAAACGATTTTCAATGTTGGTTCAGTCAGTTCATGTGGTACCCATTTTCCACCTTTTTTAACCATTTTTATTGCTAATGGCTGCTTGCGTGGCATTTATCTGTTCTGCAAGTTCTGTTTCTGTTTGAGCTAAGTTTTCCTTTAATAATGCTTCTAATTCTTCATCTTCAGATTTGTTTGGTTGACCAGAACGTTCTTTGCCACTGACGTGAATGCCATCACTTTTGAATCGTTTAAACCAGTTTTCGCAAGTATGTTGTGTTGGTGCTGTTCACCATAAGTTTCTCGAAGTAAACGAAAAAAACAGTCCAGGTTGTAAAAAGGTCCTACAATCCAGGTTGTAAAATATTTTAGTATAATTAATTCTTGTTGGTTTGCGACTAACCATTCACCATTTTTGCGGAGTCAATTGTTACCGTATCTGGCAAAACCTTTTTTTTTGGTATTATTTTTAACCCAAATATATTTTTATTAGTGCCAGTATCATCTAAAAATCACACCTTTTGTTACAAGTAGTAGTTCCCATGAGGCGGCAACAGATCGCATATGTAATCGAATTTAATACTGTCATAAAATAGCGTTAATGGAATTAAAAGCCGATTTGTAATTAACATCACCATAATATTTTTTAACAGTAACATATTAAATTCAACAACATTTTTAATTTGTTACGTTATTTATAATGCGTTAAATATTGCAGCACAAATTTTTCGTAGCAGTAAAAAACCTTTTAGAAACCAATTAAATCTGCATTATAAAGATTATCGCTGAAATAAAAAATGCAAACATATAAAGATAAAAATAATGAACGTGCCTTCGCCGTGACCTTATACAATTATGAACTTAGAGAATTTTGCAAACGCCTTCACTGTGAAATGTCAAAAGCGACGCATGTTAAATTTAAATTCATAGTGATATTATTATTATTACCAAAAATAATAAATAAATCATTTTAAATGAAAATCTCATATTTAAATATTATGTTAAACATCTTAAACACTTTCGACTCCCTTACCTATAGTCGCAGAAAAGCTTTGATTCCCCTCCGGAAAATGTTTTTATTGCATTTCATAAAATTTACAAAAAAAAATATCTAAGACACATTTCCATAATATTTCCATTTTATATATACGTACACCTTTTACGCCGATTACTCTTGCTCTCGATTTTGTGTATTTTTGTTATCTTAACGTCTTATCTCTGTTTGGTATGCTAATCGATTTTCAGATATTTTTTTTTCTACCAGTTTTTCTACAAAAATATAATATAAAAATAGGGAATAAATAAAATATAAACATATGTCATTTGACATAAATTTTCCAAGAAAATTTTGTAATTTTCATTTTAACGCCGAAAGCTATATATAGAAACGATTTGATATTACAAAAAGAAAAAAAAAGTTTGCCGAACAAAATTTAAATTTAAACTTTTTTTTTTCCTTATTTCGAACCCTATGAGAAGTTCAAAATGAAATGAATCTCATTAAATTTTGTTTGCGTTCCGTATTATTGTAATAAAATTAGGGATGATTTTTTTTTATATACGAGTATGTTTATGAGGTGTGTGGTAAAAGTGGTTAACACTGGGATTTGCGGAAGCACAATTTTCTGTGTCGTTTATAGTTAGTGCGCACAATTATTGGAAAAATATTAATTAATTATAATTAAATATTCCAATCATGAATTATTTATATAAATATAGTTAAACAAAACGGTACCATCATTGAATTTATAATGTTATGCGTGTGTGTGGCAAAATAGTTGTATCTCGTCTCTATAACCATATCATGTACATTTTCCATATATAATTCACTTTACTTTATATTTTCATCTCGATTATGATAATATTGTGTAAGATACAAATTTTAAAAGAAACTTCTATATTTTCCCAGTTTCTAAAAAAATCACATTCTCGTACGAGTATATAATACATATATAGAAAACTCCTGTTATACTAATTATGATTATCATCGCGTAATCGTGATCGAGATCATAAACATAAATTTCATTGTAATATATAAATTATTAATTATGATTATGATTATTACATAACAGGAATTTTTATTATCAATTATTTTGTCACACTATGTGAATGATACAAAAGTGTGGCTAATCTATGTAATGTCATTGTGATTTTATATACGAAACAAACAAGTGATCCATTCACACTAAATACCGTCTATATAGAGCTGTGGGAATTGATTTGAAAGTAGACAAGAAACCTTGGTATAAATAATTATAGTTGCAACTCATTTGTCACTCATTGAGTACCAATTATTTTTTTAATTTGACATTTTAATTATATATAAATTATTTTTATTTATAATTTAGTTTAATCCGAATTTAGGGTAATCGGTATAATCAATCAACTTATAGTACAAATATAATTATGTAAAAAAGTGTTGCAGTAGACAAGATGGACAAGAAATGCACTTTGTGAAAGTATTTCATAATTTCTACCTAATTTGTCATAATTATATTACAATTAACATCGGAAACGCGAAATTAATTACTTGGCATATAATTATACTGTATGGTTGAATATACGGTGCCTGGAGGGCCTGAAATGGTTATATAAAATTTAGAAAATTACGTTAACCAATTACGTTTTCTAACGTGCCGTTAGCATGTGCGTGACTTATAGGTAGACAGATTCACGGGTTATCGCGAAAATTGGCGGGCAATTATTGCCCACCAATATTTTTATTTTTCAGTGACGCGTGCCAATAACCGAAAACGAACGGACCTCGATTCAAATTTTTCCACTCACTCGGGAGTGTCTGGAAAAAAAGATTTGTGGAGAGTTTATCCTAACTTGTCCTAAAACAACAATCAATTTAAGACAAACTTCATACGACTATATAATCATGTGAAGCTTGTCCTAAACTGTCTTAAATATAAACAGTGTAAATTTTGTGTATGACCGAGTAGTTTAATTTAGAGCAAAATGTTCTGCATCAATTAAATTACATTTTAAATTTAAAATGGGTGTTTTCACTCTGTACTAAACCAAATTCAATTAAAAAACATGATAACTCTGAGGAATACTGGGTGTAATATTCAAAAGTTGTTAGTTCAAAATCGCATGAAAATTGACGTATGTGAAGTTATCTCCGGATTCTATCCCCGAAAATAAAAAAAAAATAATCAGGCAACACTAACATAATTATATACGTCTTACTCTTGTTTGAAGTTAGCCCCGCCCCGTTTTATATTATATTTTATTTCAAATACACTTCATATGTGAAGTTATCCCCGAATTTTATTAAAATTATTTTAATTCAGAAAACACAAAATAAATGTATTAATTTAATAAAATGAAGTACCATGTCAAATTAAAATATTATTTTGAGTCAAAAACGTATTACTTGTAAATATTTTGTTTGGAGCCTAATTTGGCTTGGTTGCAACGGTACGATTTTTATGTGTTTTCCTAAATGTGAGGTATGTGTTCTCCATCTTATAACCAAATTATTATTATCTGACAAGTTTATGAGCCAATTTAAAAATTGTTGTACTTCATTTTATTAAATTATTACATATATTTTTTTTGTGTTTTCCGAATTAAAATAATTTTAATAAAATTCGGGGATAACTTCACATATGAAGTGTATTTGAAATAAAATATAATATAACACGGGGCGGGGCTAACTTCAAACATGAGTAAGACGTATATAATTATGTAGTGTTGCCTGATTAATTTTTTTTTATTTTCGGGGATATAATCGGGGGGTAACTTCACATACGTTGAAAATTGTATTGTTCTAAGAAATTTTTAAGAGGTGTCTATGGGTGATTTGTTTGATGAGTGTTTTTAATTTTTACTAGACCCAATCCAATTAAAAATATGATTTTTCTGGGAAACCTAGGAGAACACTGGGTGTAATATTCAAACGTTGTATTCCACAAATAATATCAAAAGTGCTTTGTTCTAAGATATTTCTAATGGATGGATGTTTTCATTTTTACTAGACCCAAACCAATAACAAAACATGGACCTTTCAGAAAATCTAGGGTAACACTGGGTGTAATATTCAGAGTTGTGTAGTTCAAAATCGCTTTAGAAGTGCTTGTCCTAACATATTTCTTACAGGTTAGTAGGGCTGGAATGGTTCTTTTCACTTCGTACTAGACCTAACCCAATAAGAAAACATGAATTTTTCGGAAAATGTCCCCCAGTGTTCCAGGGTGTAATATTCATTTTTAAGGGTTTACAACGGTTGGTGTTTTACGGAAAATTCGTGTTTTTTAAATGGATTGGGTCTAATACATAATGAGAACACCCATTCCAGCAGTAGAACCTCTTATAAAAATATCTTAGTACAAAGCATTTTTAATGCGATTTTGAGATGTTCAAAATACACTGTCAAATTTAATTATAAACGTTGTTGTTGGTTTTAGGGCAAGTTAGGACAAACTTCATTTCAGTAAAAAAAGCTAATATGGAAATCGAGAGGACTTGTGGTGACGACATTTTCTTGCGTTGTTGTTTTAAAATTTCTAGTATCAGTTTTGTCATGGCTAACTTTATGCCGGAGAGTTGATTCAGATTGAACAAAATGTACTTGAGTGTTTGAGCTAGCTTTCATAAAATTTTGGTTAGCATGATGAAAAATTTGTCTTTAGATAGAAATGAAATGCAAAGTTGAAAAGCCTTATACTGAATTTAAAGAAAAAGTTGTAAAAGCGCTCGGAGATTCTGAGCGGTTAACAATGAATCGTAAGCCTTCTCAATTATTGATCGAGTTTCGACTTAATGCCGGAACTGAGCATGCAGACGCATTGATGGAGATAGTTTTGCAATTGTGACTCTGTTTCTAAATCAATGTCAGATATTCACATTAGATCTTTATTTATTCAGTTTCGTAAAGCTATGCTTGAGGAGGTTTCTGGTATTTTACCTGGTGTTACGAATGGCAGCGATAGAGTCCATTTATACACATTAGCCCCAAACACGAATTTTGTTATTATCGTTTTGAATTTTGTGCAAACGCGCGCACATATTTACAGAGTTGTAAACAACCCATAAATTATTGTCTGCCAACGGTACCTCCGTTAAATCTTTTTTTTTTCAACGTTTTTCTTTTAAATTCGATTTAAATTTGTTTTCTTAAATATTTAACCCCGAATTATCGAGTATCTCAATAATTCACTGCTTGGATTCGCCAAAATTGCAAAAAGTTTTAACACGAAGTCTTAACACGATTTAAGAAAGAAGAAGCCGTTTGAATGAAAGGAAAATCAAGAGGTGTAATAATGCGGAGTATAATGCATAGTAGGTGGCACTTTGGATCAAATGTCTGCAAAGCTACCGCTGTGACATCGAGAATCGAAAAATAAGCGCCACGCCAAGTTGAATGTACACACTGCGAACGAATAGAAGGAAATAAGGGCATAACTGATATATGGCTTATGATGGTGCTGCCCGACGAAGAATGGACAGATAGATCAATGCAGAAATTGCAGTCACTTGACCTGGATTTATCAATAATATTGCGTTATATGGGAGAGGATCATCAACCAACATAGCAAGGCAAGGCCTATTGGGCACAGTGAGAAGGCTTCTTTTTAGACAGTGGTTGATTGAAACGAATATGGGGGAACTTCAATGGAAAACTAAACAATTATTAAAAGTATACGCGAGAAATTACGAGAGAAAATTAAGTATCAGAATTAATAAAACACTAACAAATATTTGACTTTAACGGTCCGAATGTGGACAGTCGGTAGTGCAGTGGTGTCAAAAATGTGTTTACAGAATAAAAAACCCAGCGGAAAAACCCAAGGTAATAATTGGAATTTTTAACAGCATACCACGTCTGTAAAGTTGGCCCAAAATTCTAGCCCAAAATATTTTATTTTTTGCCGCTGGCAATACAGTCATCTTATATGATAACTAGGGCAACCAAAAATATGCTTTTAAAAATAGGTTTTAGGGGTATATCCTCGACATATGGTTACTAGATTTATTTTGACTTGCCTAAGTGACACATTTTTTTTTAAATTTAAATTTGTTTTGCGATTGTAAAGTAGAAATACTTGAAAAGACTGTTACGCATTTTCCGAGGTCATGTATTTCTACTTTACAATCGCAACACAAATTTAAATTTAAAAAAATGTGTCAATTGGCAAGTCAAAATAATTCTAGTATCCATATTTCGCCTCGCAATGAAATAGTTTGCGACCGGATAGAGGATATACCCCTAAATCCTATTTTTAAGAGCATATTTTTGGCTGCTCTAATGATAACCATCATGACAGAAAACTGTAAAAACATTGAATTACACATAAATTCGAAGATTAAATATGAATTTGAATGAAATGAATATAAATAATACAATTCTTTTGTGTTTTAAATTTCTAAAATTATACTAATAATAAAATAAAAAATATACACAGTTGATCAAAATTCTAAAAATTTTACACAAAAACTATAATTTCTGTCACGTAGGAACTGTCAGCCCAAAAAAATCGTATATCACGACATTTTTTTGATGGTAGCCCAAAATAACAAAAATATTTCGTTCAGTTTAGATTTTTGAAGTAAGCACATTTTTTTTTATCTTGACGAATACAAAATTAAATTGCTGATTGTCCCAAAATTCAATTTTTCTTAGTTGCAGGAAACATTGTTGTCGTGTTTAATAAATGTAAAACAGCCAAGAAGAAATTCTTATTATTTTAAATTGGTTCATTAAAATATAATTTTTAAAGTACAATAATATGTGGCCTCAAGTTTCAAAGACGGACATAAATCAAAATTACCGTTTTTCAAATTTAAATTGAACTTTCTACTTTTGTTTACTAACTTTTGAAATTTTTAAACTTCTTTTAAGAAAATCGAAGATTCCGGAATTTTTCATAACTAAAAAATCTATAACGCCTTTGTTAATAAATGCCTCATATATAAATACGATAAGTCGATAGTTTTATTTTAATATGCATATAGTACTATAAATCTTCATACTGAGAATAACCTATATTCAGCGGCTTTACGAACAACCATAATAATTACAACCATAATAATAATTAGTCTCACTATGATTTTCGGACATAACAGGTTCTAGCCTTTACGAGTAGGAAAATTCAGGGGCTTGTGGTGAGGTCCTCATACCGAGAATGGCCTATATTCGGCCGCTTTACGAACAACCATAATAATTAATGGAAGTTGAGATTTTCGGTGTTGGTCATCGCGTCTCACTATGATTTTCGGACATAACAGGTTCTAGCCTTTACGAGTAAGAAGTTTCAGGAGGTTGTGATGGGGTTCTCATACTGAGAGTGGCCTATATTACGGTTCACAGATTTCCTCTACATTCTACTCAATATTATGACCAACACTGAAAATCTCAACTTCCATTAAATATTGTGGTTGTTCGAAGTAGGAATATTTTAGTTTTTTGGGTTGACATCATTAAAATGTCGTGACAAAAGATTTTTTTGGGCTGACAGTTCATATGTGACAAAAATTATAGTTTTCGTGTTGCCACTGCGTGTTTTTCGGCTGACATTTGGGTCAACTTCACATACATAGCATACCAAGGAGATAGCATGTATATAAAGCTAGCGATACTCTCTCTCTCTTTCTGGCACTGTATCCCATTGAGGAATTTGGCCACCTCAAATGAGGTTCCACAATCATATTTTCATTTTGGATAAGGAGTGATTAGTTCCTTGATCCTAAACCAGCCGTGAAATTTCTTGCTTATCACCACCGGGAATCGAACCCGGGACCTCCGGTCACTCAAGCATGCTGACCACTTTACCACTCAGCCCGAAAAAAACGCGATGGCAACACTAAACTATCACTATCGTGAGAGTTTACTATCTCAGCCCGAATCAATGCCACTATCGCGACAGTAAATAGTATCATGATACAATCTCATGACATTTATAACATTCAGCCCGTAATCTTAAAATTAATTTTATGTATTTTTATTACTATGCCTTGGTAGCCTAGTCAGACCTAAACTCTTCATTTATATGAACCTAGCCCGATATTTAGTTCAAAAAGCCCGTTAGCAATACTAAATTAGAACTATCGAGAAAGTTTTATATCCCAACCCAAAAAAATATCACTGTCGCGACAGCTAAATGTGTCATGGTAATCTGTTATGACATTTAGAGCATTCAACCCGAAATTATAAATATAACTTTTACGTATATTTTTAAATTATCTCTTCAATTGTTGGGAAACCTAGACAGCCCAAACCTAACCTGACAACGAAAATGCAGAAACTTAATTAGTATTACGTGATTGCACACTATGAATCTAGCAAGAAATTTCAGCCCGAAATTTTATTTTGTTGTTTATGGATATAGTCGTTTGAAGCTGAGAGATTTGAAAAACAAATTCTATCTGGAATTATCTAGATATAGTCATTTGAGTCTCGTCTCACAGGCGATTCACTCTTACAAACTAAGAGATTTGCAGAGAAATTCGCTTTTGAGACGAGATTTAAACGACTATATCTAGATAATTTCAGATAAAATTTTTCTACAAATCTCTTAGTTTGCAGTCAAAACCTCAACGAATCTGTCTTTCTGAGATGAAATTCAGTCAGCCGTATCCAACTATAACCAGATAATTCCAGATAGAATTTTTCCGAAATTCTGTCGGTTTCTAGTCAAAACTTTAGCAATTCCGGTGATAGGTCAACAAGTGCTCAGTGTTTAAAGTGAAATAAATTGGGGGATTTATAGTAAATTGCTGAAAGTGGATCAATAATAAATAATGGTGAAAATTATTGTTGTTGTATTTAACACTTAAGTTAAATTATTTTCAGGATAATTCCAGAAGTCTGCTGAATTGTTTTTGTCAACCGCCAATACTCCGCCATATTTGTATTTACAATCCAGTGATACGAACCGGATTTGACAGTGCAAATTCGTAACAATATTTTCCAATATGAAAAGAGAAATTTACATTAAACTAGCAATATTAAATAAATTCATCAATCATTCCTCTATGGTTCGGTGTATGCATATTTATGTATGTATATGTGAGCACGAATTGAATAATAGAAACGTAAGGAATAAGAAAGACAAACAACGTATAGAAATCACTATAAAGACGTTGAAAAGGGCAAAAAACTTCCGCGACTCTGTACGCAATACAAAAAACAAATGATAAATGATTTTCCAAGGGAAAATTGAAAAGATTATCAAAGAGATTTTATGTAATGGATGAATTCTATATGGTAATGAATATACACCTGCAGAATACGACGATATGAAATAAAATCGAGCTAGAAGGTTTGGACATTAGACAATTTTTCAAACGCCCCCTAATGACATGGTTAATTGATTTTTCAAGTCATTAATATTTTACCTATGTATGTGAATAAATTGTGAGTGTAATTATAATTCGCAAAACAACACATGAAAATATTATATATTTTTGTAATATTGTAATAAATTAACCTTTTGGTACTAAGGTGTCTCAACGAAATTATAAAAATGAAAGAACATGGAATTTTCATTAAAGAGAAACACCTCTTTATGTATATAGAAACATGTGAACATATAAGGAACTATACGAATTGTGTTTAACATAACACGATGGCGACAAATAAAATTTATTGCAATCTAATTTAGGCCATTCGTTTTCTGCTAATACATAATTAATTTATTTCAATATATAATGCATTCTACTTTTACTCAATTAAAATTTTAAAATAGAATATGTCTTAAAAAGTACGCAGAACTAATAGACAAGTATTCAGTCGAATACAATAAATTACTCATCTTGATACATTGCGGAGACTCGTCTAATATTACATAAAGACAAACAACTATTCAACTTATGTTAAGTGGTTTGAGCGAAATGACAATGTTTCATCTTAGAATTCACAAAGATTTATTTATTGAATTTTTTGATGGTTAAATTAAATGTGACTTATGTTAGTTTATTGATTTTGTGTGCATTGTGGGTTTTGAAACTAGTTTCTTAAAGGCACTTGAAATCTGTCTTTCAGTTTTTTATGAAATATACAAAATAATGTACTTAAAAATCGTAAACTAACTCTTAATGAACGACATTATATTCTAGTTCTAGCTAAAAGCTGAATTCAAATTTTAAACTTATTTTCTACAGCAAAGTGTATGTTCTTGAACATGTGTCTAAGACCGGAGAAATTCCCTTTGAACATAAAATGGTTGTTTTTGATTGACCGTATTTTCGAACAATGCATGCTAACTAGCGCAGGATTCTAATTTTTACTTGTTTCTAAGTGTTGTTCTTTGCCATTCAATTTACCCTAAAAATTCAGTTTATTATAAAATAGAGCCAAAAAGCCAAAAGGTAATTGTTTATCATGAAACCCTATTCTATATGTGTGTATCGTCAATATACACACAAATTCCATACATAATCGCTGCATTTTTTTTGAAAACAATCGAGTAGAGTTTGCGATAGCTATTTTCCAATTTTTCCAATTTAAAATTAAAAAATTAATTTTTTTTAAATTAAATAATTTAGATTTAATAGAAATCTATGTATAACCAAAAAAATCTATCATAAAAGTTGTATGATTTTCTTGTAATATCGTTGTTCTGTATAGTTCTGTATAATGACGGAGTAGTTCAGAACTATACAGAACAACGCTATTACAAGAAAACCTTACAACTTCTGTGCTGGATTTTTTTGGTTATACATAGATTTCTATTAAATCTAAATTATTTAATTTAAAAAAGATTAAAATTTTAATTTTAAATTGGAAAAAAATTGAAAATAGCTATTGCGAACTCTACTCGATTGTTTTCAAAAAAAGCAGGCAATACTGGAGAATACCACTGTCTTTCGCAACGGTCGATATAAACCACATACCCAAATACCTATGCACATTTACTTGCTAGACACGACTTCCTTGAATACGAACATCAACCTCTCTATTATTATTCACTCTAAAACTCCATAATGCGCATTTACTCAGATTCAACTTAAGACTCTAATTCACCAATTGTCCCCTGCCAATTACAACAAAATCATCCGCAAATCATAAGACAAGTTTATCGGTCCGATTGATCATGTCAGCACCTGAAGTAAACAGATGAAAAGGGCAGGAAATATTTTGCTATCTTGTGAAAGCCCAATATCCACAACATCGTCCAACCTGTACTTCCGATCTTTCAAAATAACCTTCTTTATACATAAAATATTTTATTAACTTGGACACGTTCCTTGGAAACCTCAAATTGACAAGAATTTTGTGCAACTTTTACGGAACCACATAGTCGTATGGCTTTTTAACATCCAACTATAACGCAACTTCTTTTCTCTTTGCAGCCATAGAAACCCTTCTATACATTCAATTGTCGAGTGACCCTTGTGTAGTCCGTAGTTTGTTAAAGGCAACAAATTATTAACATTCATACACCATTCGAGTCGTTCTTTCAACATCCCGTTTATCAACTTAACAAAAACGTTCAACATACATATTCTCCGGATGCGTCAACCATTTTGCTAAACGAGCTTTAACGGAGAGGCGTGCAAGAAATGTCACGTGAGATAATTTCTCCTTACTACATCAATAGATGTCAAAGTCCAATCAATTGATGCGTTATCTTTCAAGAAGTCGTTAAGTAAGATTTGAGAGCCAGGAATTAAGCTTCGATAAAAGTTAATTATGGTTAGTGATCAAACCATTTTCTGAAAGTTTGTGAAAAACAACTTCGCTCAAGATGTTCTTTGAATTTTTAGATATGATTAGAATAACTTCTAAACAGCCAAACAAAAATTAAGACCAAATAAGATCGAATTCATCAATCTTGAAAGGTTTGTGCTGCCTTCCTTATGCCGAAGGTCGAAGGTCATTTTAGTAAATTCGGGTAATTTGAAACGAACCCTGAACTGAAACAGCATTACTTACAGCATGAAAACATGAAGCCTATACTGGAACCCGAAGTACAAAACCACCATCTTAAAACCTATTATTATCCTTGGATTTAATCCAATATTGTCTCTGGTATTAAATTAACCTACCGAAGAGTAGAGCAAGATTATTCGATCCTTCTGGATCATTGTCACCTTCCATTGTATTCATTAAAATTTTGTTCCGAAGGTTGGTTGCTGAAACTTAATTAAGACGATGAGCTACCTCTACATATTTCAAAGCAATGGACAGATTTCTGAAAAGCTCTTAACCATTTAGCCGACATCAAAATACCAGGTCTAGCCTATCTCTACAACCAACATATACAAATTCATGGATTCAGTGAAGCGTCCGAGAAAGCTTATATGCCACTGCAACCTTTCAAAACGAAAGAAAACAATAGGAAGTACCATAAGCGTTTAATTGCGGCTAAGACAAAACTGTCTGTGCCGCGATTAGAGCGGTGATTTTAGTTAAACTAATAAAAAAAGTTATAAATTTAATGTGTGTACCGGAAGCTGAAGTTTTCACATGGACTGATTCAACTGTTCCTACAGTGGCTAACAGCAATTCCACGAAAATGGAAAACATTTGTGAATAATCGAATATAGGTAATATACTTACGATCACAAGGGCGACAAGTTAGTTTAAATGTTAGTTCATCATAACTGAAAGATCTTGAAGTTGGTGGAACGGTCCAGGCATTTTTAAATCGGGATTGAAGAAAAATCTAAATTTTGTTTTTATTCGTAGGTTCATTTACGGATGTAAAACGAAGGTCAGATGTTCAAACTTAAGTCATTGAATAACCACAGCCATCCATCAATTATTATCCAAGCAACCAAATGGTTTCCAAAGAAAACTCGCCTCGATTCGATACACCTTTAGCTAGATGACCATCAAATCCTTAGAGTCGTAGGGTGACTGCAAAACGCTGATATCCCACTGGATTGAAAGCATCCAGTCATTCTACCCGGACACTATTATATCACAATGTTGTTGGTTGCCAATGTACATCGATACACATTGCGAAATTTTGATTATGCTGTATTACGATGTATCAAATTGATTACGATGTATCAAATTGTGTATCCGGCCATTTACCGCAAGAAAAGAGTATTCAAGGGCGAAATTAGTTAAAAGTTAATTCGTAAGCAATTTTTGTATTTCAATATTATGAATTGGAATTACTCGGACACCGCCACGAGATATACTTTAATATTATTGTTATGTTTTTTAGAAGCTTTAACATACGCCTGAAAATGAATAATTGGATAAACGGCTTCATAACAATTATTTTCTCTCTACCGAGCCGCTGGCATTAAAAGCATTTATTGCGACATAGTTGCTATGTACGGTACAAGTACCCTTTTACTATGAATCTAACCAATTAAAATCAAACAAAATAAAAAGTTTTCTTTAACAAAACTTTAATATGCTTCTAAATGGCCTTATAAATCATATACATACATACATACTGTGTACTCTGTGTACCTTTGAAAATATTATTTCATTTCACAATAAAAAATAAAATATAAACTTTAAGCTTTGTTATTTTCTAAAAATAAAATTGTTTCTCTCTTTTCTTTTAATTACTTTTCAAAAAATAAAATAAAAAAAGCTGGGCAAAATGGAAAATGAAATGAAAATATAAATCGAGAATTTTTTGTTTGCAGGATTTTCTGTGTGTGTGTGTATATAAAAGAAAAGTAAATAAATAAAAAAGCACAATAAAAAAATAAACCAGGAAAACTTTAATAATAATCAACTGTCATATAAAGAAAAGTTTAAGGGTTTTTATATACAAAAGAAAAACTGTCCATCAAACACAACACAACAAAAAAAAAAAACGAAGCTGGCATTTATTTTTATTTATTTTCCTTTTTTGATGAGCTTTTTAAATAGTATAAACTTTCTTTTTTGTTGTGTGTATGCTTTTTAGATTAGGTCTCCGAATGATATTTATCTTTCTCGCTTCGTTCTGTTTAATAACCCATGAAAATCCTTTTGTTTTCCAATTTTCCCATGTATTTTTGTTGTGCGTTGCTTTATTTTCCTTTGTGTGTTCCCCGCTATCTGATTGGATTAAAGCTTTTTCTCTTTATATATTTAAAGTAAATTCAAAATATTTTAATGATTTTAGTTCATTATTACATTGCACCCTCCGTATATAATATATAAGTAAATAAACTGTTTTATGTATATTTGATTGCTTATAATTTGTCTCAATTTTCCTTTGCGTTTTTCTATCCCGCACTTTCCATAAATCGTGATAACGTAAAAAAAATGTTTTACCAGCACAAAAAACGCAAACCGCTAATTATAAAAAATGAATTATTTGATAATATGGAAAAATAAAAGTGAAAGTCGGAAAATTTTTTCCCTAAATTTATCACATGTGTTACCTGTCATTGTATATATGTATACAGAAGAAGACGAGTAAGATTATTTTCTAATCCATTTTGGGTTTCACGAAATAGAATAAAAATATCATTTATCTTGTGTGCAGTTATTAAATTTCCTTTCCAGAACTAATGTGGTAGAGACACCCTAAAACAATTTGTGTTATTTGTGCAAGGTGTAACAAACAAATGATTAAACTTAATTTATAACAAATATTAACGTGGCGGCACAAGATGGTGCGAACATGTTCAATTTATCCAATTTAATTGAATTTCGTTGTTACACGGGGTTATATTTTATAGGGCTGAAATTATACAAGTATTTACAGATGGAAATAGACAATTTTTAAAAATTATTTGTGAGTATTTTCTAAGTAGAGAAGAATTCTAAATTTTCAACTATGCTACTGCATTTGCAATAGCATAGTTGACAATTTAGAATTCTTGCACTGCAAAATATTCATGGAAAATATTGGAAAATATTCATAATAACAAAACTGCATTTGCAGTTTTGTTATTATGAATATTTTCCGTTAAGAATAAAATTTTCAATACTCGTATTTTCAATACTCTCGAAAATAAAAAAAATTAATTTGAGTAATGAAAATAACGAAAGGCTGAAGGAAATTAAATATTATTTAATAAATTAAAAAAAAATTACAATGACAAATTGCTTGGTTATTCATATAAAAACGAAAAAATGGCTTGTTCTTGTTGCTTGTGGGTTGGCCATCACTCGAAAGATCTCGAATACACCACACTTGATTTTTAAAGCGAAAAATTAAGATTACCGGACTTTTGGTAAATATTCTTCTATATTCCAAAACATTATTCCGGCTCAAATTTCAGAAATTCCAAAAGTCAGCCATGGTTGGTTGAAAATTTATTCTTTAAATTTATTTAAATTTTCTAATGCTTTGCCAAAAATTGAGAGAGCTGCGACTTCCGGCAAACATTTCCACCAAATTTCCACCAATTAAAGGGAAAATTTTAAGTATGAAGCTTTTTCCAAATAGTCCACCTGAATTTTGATGAAATAAAATTGTTTTTTTAAAAAGCTTGTCATTTCGTAAAATTTTATAAATGATCTGAACTAATTTTGCTTGACATTTATTTAACAATCTTTTAGTTTTAATTAATAATTTTAATCTCATAAATGCTATTGACGATTAACTTGTACTTAGGAATGTGACATCTAGCACATTAATAAAAAGCTTATTGATTATTTGGTTATATGAAATTTTTGCACCTCACACTTTATGTGAAAAACATTTCCATACAAAAATTGGGGAAAGATTTTTTATGTAATTTCTACTTAAAATGTTTTTTTCTGGCATACTGAGGTTAAAAGCTAGTGGTAATTTTTTTGGAAATAAAATGAAATTGAGCATAATTTTCCCTGCCAATTTAGGTATGGAAAAATTATTCCCAATTTATAAATATTTACATCAAACTTTTATCCTTAGTAGGCTGGAAAAAAAATATTTGAATTGAAATTACATATAAATTCTTTCCCCTATTCCTTATTCCCGAAGAATTGCCAGAATAGTGCCTCAGTGGTGCTATTCTTGAAATCGGTGGAAATTTTCGCAATCGAATATAATTTGCTTTAAAATTCCGTATATTATTCGAATTTTTCGCCGGCTACTTTAATCATTTTTTTCAAATTTGTTTCTAAGTTTTATCTTATTTATTTCCCTACTAAGGGAAAATTTCGACTGGGTGAATCGACGCGGAATTATTCCCTTAGTAGGGAAATAAGTAATAGTTAACTTGCAAACAAATTTGAAAAAATGATTATAGTAGCAAAAATTCGAATAATATAAGGAATTTTAAAGCAAATTATATTCGATTGCGAAAATTTCAACCGAGTTCAAGAATAGGGGCCTAGTGGTGACGTGTTATAACGTCACATTTTCGATATTTTATCGAAGTTTATGTCTAGCTTCTTTAGAATAAAATATGACGCTGTTTCACATTTAATATAATTTACTAGGCTGCTAAATTGAAAAATTGTGATATTTCTACTCCATTTTCATAACAAAATAATTGTTTTTTAACACTTGAACGAAATTAGAGTAAGACACATTGTTCATAAAATAAACAGAACGGATTTCAATTTATAAAAAAGAGACATACGCTTCGAATATATCGAAAATGTGATGTTATAACATGTTAGCGCTGATCTATGAACAGTTCTCAATCATACTTTTATATTATTTGAAAAACGAAAAGGCTGTTGTGGCTGCCACTTCCGGTCGACTAATTTCAGCTAAAAATTACAGCGATCCCTAATGTGTGGAAAAAGCTTAATTATAAAGTTTCATCCCGATCAATCAATCCATCTGTACCGGGACTGATATTGTTGCAAAAATAATTTATTATTTTTTAGTACATAGTGCGGTTTTTCTCATAAATGACATTTTTCCCAAAATATTTGCAAATAAAAGAAAAAGCTTCTATGGAACCTTGAAACTTATGGTAAAAGCTTAAGTTTTTCCACTTTTACCTGCACATTGAGAGTCAGAATACTAACTATCATATTTCGAAAAGATTTTCCTTTCTTTAAACCCGATTTGGCCTTACCAACATCCTACAGGTTTGGCTTCTTCCGCACGAATGGTTACCGTATTATTATTAAGTCGATTTATTGAAAATCTCTTCGACACATTGAATTTAAAATGTCACTGACGATGTGGCTTTAGTGTTGTAGCCGCTCCCAATCTACTTAACGGTTCAATTCTCCTTGTGAAGTCGAAGTATTCCTCCGTTTTAACTATTGTCTCCTTCGCTTTAACCTTTCTTCCAAATTAGCGAATACTCTATCCGGGGGGGGGGGGGGGGGGGGGGAGGAATAGGGAAAATAACCTCGTTTTCCTTTATGTAACGGGGAGCCATCATAGCGGTATTTTTATTTTGTGCCACACAACCATCACATATAAGCCTGTTTTTCGATATATTGCTGCTAAACGTGGAATTTTGAAGTCTGTGATAAACAGCTGAGGCAATTTCGTTAGACGTTTTGAACCGCCCTTTTTCAGTCCAAAGATAGAGAAATACATTTTCTCTTTTAAGTTGATCTATAGAAGTTCCTTGAACAACTCCAAGATTGTACAAGTACAGCTGTCTGCTGTAATAGGCAGCTTGGCAGCCACTTTCGGCAATAACATATTTTTTTGGCAATCAAAAGAAAACGTTTCCATATTTTCCTTTTTCTCTTTCGCCAACCCGTAAAATGCTTTTGCTCGTAATTTGTGCACCAATTTTTTCTGCGGATCCGTTTGAGCTTTTAGTTGTTCCTTTGTGGATTGGCAAGTACTGCGTATATCAGACGATGGGGGTTTAAAACCGATATTAAAATTTCGGTTAAATATGTATCAGGAATAACTTTTTTCTACTTCTAGATCTGAAAAATCAAACATTCGGTAAAGTCTATCGATAGACAGTGCCCACACATGTACAGTATTTGTAAACTTTCCACAAGTTGTGTTTGAGTTTTCTACAATTTTTTGTGTGGCGTTATAAAGGACAACGGCAATATCTGGAACTTTCGAGAAATATTTTTTCCACAAGTTATGATCGAATTTTCTACAGTGTTTTGTGTGGCATTATAAAGGACAACGGCAATATCTGGGACTATCGAAAAAATACTTTCCACAAGTTGTGTTCGAATTTTCTACAATGTTTTGTGTGGCGTATAAAGGACAACGGCAATATCTGGAACCTTCAAGAAAAAACTTTCCACAAGTTGTGTTCGAGTTTTCTACAGTGTTCTGTGTAGCGTTATAAAGGACAACGGCAATATTTGGGTTAAATAGGGTAAACTATTAATTTTACGATAAGTGCCACTATATTTTACAACATCTAGATTAATACTGTTTATAACTGCATAAATTGTAGAAAACGAAGATTTTTTTTTGCAACGGGGTAAAATTGGATAACGTAATTTATGCTTCACAAATAAAAATGTAAGAAGAAACAACATAAAGAAATGTATATTATGTTGCAACTTTTTTTTCGATGAATAAGATATGGTTTTGCTGCAATCTCTTTGCAGGATAAAATAATGTTTTGATTCCAATCGCAATTTTGAATGCCATTTTTCAAAGTGATAAGACATATTTTACAATACATATTGGTTTTTAGATGATAGTTTTCAAAATTCCGAATCTAACGGCATATATATCTTGGAAAAAAAATTGGTGGAAGAGTATGTTTTGCTTCCATCCAATAGACACAAGTATGAGTCTCATCTCGATTAACCAATAAATCTAGGCTGCACAGGACCTGATTTTTTGTTGAAAAAATCTCGAAATCAATTTGCCAAAATTTAAGCCGAAATGACGATTTACGATTCTTGAAAAAAAAACTGTTTTTCAGAAAATATATTGGCTTCTATACAGACCCCATACGGATAGATTGATCGGGATAAAACTTAAGTTTTTTCCATAAATTGGGAGATCCCAATTCTCCACACAGACAGTCTTTTCGGAAAAACACTTCATTTTTAAAAATTTGTCAATAGTGACAGCTACGAGTGACAGCTATGAGGCTTTTTCAGTTTTTGCAATGATGTTGAAAATTATAGCATTATACAAAAAACGACAAAATAATAATCGTTGCTTCAATTACATTCGGCACCAGTTTCTTCACACAAAGCCGTGTCCCGTTGCACAATTTCGGTGAATCCAAATTATAAAGAAGTATTTATTATCGGTCAACCCTCTTTGTCACAGTGGATTTGTGGATTTGTCTGTTATTGACACAGTGGATTTGTATTTTATTGGTAGATCGTCCGTCATTCATTACAATTTATATTTTTCAAGTTGTTTGAAATGTTTGGAAAAAATTTCATTACTTCGTTCTGAATTGACGGTTGCATTTGACAAAAATCAAGCAAGAACGATATCTCACAGTTCTAAAAGCAGATTGGCAGATGTTTTGCAGTAAGAAAAACAATTCCTTTTTTTACCGTTTGTTATGTGCTGTATTATTTTTGTGTATGCAAGTTTTTGATCGTCTGCTAAGACGCTTTGTTGAGCCTCAGCGAAAACTCGTAACGAATGCTTATAGAGAAAAATCATTTAATTTACTCTCCTTCTTAACATTTTTGCATATGCTTAATACTTTATTATTTATACGGAGTACTTATATTTTATACAGCGATGGAGTAACGAACAATCAAATTATTATAAAATCACTGTAATTTGTGTGGTCACCATTTTCATGCGTACGTTGTAAATTGGAGTGACATTTTAGAAAAAAGTGAAATTTAAAAAAAAAAAAATTCGAGGCCCGTAGGCCTGGGATCAAACCCTTTTAAAAGCAGCATAAGGCTGGTTCTAGACATGTAACTTATTCATGGAAAAAATTTCATGTCGATTGGTTGAGTAGCTAAAATCGATTGGATGAATGGTGTGGAAACTTATAAGGCGTGTCGGGTCACCTTGATCCAGGAGAAATTAAAAAAAAATATATTCTGTGGCCCCTAGATGTGCCATAACCCCTTTAATAACTATCGCATGTTTAGTTTATAATATGCAACTTATATATGGTAAACATTTCATGACGATCGGTTGAGCGTCCAAACGCCCATTCAGAACAAACAGAGAAAAAGGAATTCATTTTTGTATACATATATCAAAGATACAAAAAAGTATGTGTATTATATTCACTTATACATATACAGTTCACAAATACATACATGTACAAACTTCACGAACACAGAAACGCCTAAAATTAATTTTTTTGTAGGACAGATTTTCAGGTTGTCTCTGATGAAATTTGTCAATGAAGGTCAATCAAGGTCACCGCTGATATTATTATTTTTTTATTTGATTTAATAATTTTCCATAATATTGTGATAATTATTTTATTCTTTTTTCTTATGTGTAATTTTTTTTTACAGGTAAGACATTCAACAAGGAATATTTGATTGTGGTGAATCGGAAAGGTGTACGGTGAGTCCTATATGTACATAGTATGCAGTTGAATATAAAGTGAACAATTTTGTGATTTATTATTTTGTAAACATTGAAAATTTTGAAGGCGAGAACTCCATTACTGAATATTGCATTGAAACCATCCAATGAATACAACATACAGAATGATTCTTTGAATAATACTCAATATAGGTTAAAGATGTTGTTTTCTACTATTTAAACTGTTTTCTATGTTCGTTGGCGTAGCTCTACTGAAAGTTCACTGAGTTATTTATTGGCTGGTTTACGTCAGGACAATTAAACAAGACTAAAACAATACCACAAGTAAAACGAAGGACAAACCACTTTCTCTAGAAGCAAATCATGCGACGTGAACAAAAGAAATTCCAATTATTTATGCCCCGATGAAATAATGCACTACTACTTAGATTTAGATACACACAGGAGATGAGAACAAATGTAGAGCAAAATTTTGATTTTAATACATGCTATACAATTGGCAAACATTTTGCTTGAAATATAAAATTCCAAATACTTTTGGCCATCCCCGTATACATATGTAGTAAACTAGCTAGTATCTTCCGAAAACTGAAAATTAGATTAACTTAAAGAAATGTCTTTGATCTAGAAGATTTATATACAAAATTTAACTAGTCAAGCAATATATTTCTATTTTTTTTAATCGTCGGCTATCTGTAGTTCCAAATTCAAATTAACAATATGTAATTGAATATAATTTACTAGTTTATATTGATTGATTGGTCATATCAGTAACCTACTTAAGAAAAAATAAAAATGCTTAGAACCTGGAAGATACCAAAGTTAACGATGTATTACAAAATACTTCTTGAACCTAATTTTAATTAGTAATTTCACAGCTATCTGTGGTTCCAAGAACCAAGAATTATGCAATAGTTAATATCAAATGCTAATAAAACTAATTCGAACTGAATTTAAATTTAATCGCGATCATTGACAGGAACCTTCTTGTCACCGTGCTCATAATAAATTTAATTTATAATTGAAAGAAAAACAAAAGTTAACAAAAAACAAGAGTTTTCACGTTACCATATACTCTGAATTTACTCGATCGTACACCGGTATGCTGTCAGTCGATAAAATGAAATATATTGAAAAACTAGGTTACAAACTACCTTAAAGCGATTTGAAGTATGACGGGGTGCCAAAAAATCAAAGGATATGCTTCAGGCGCAGTAAGTTAAGCAATTGCATCTGAGATTGTCGGCAACTATGGAATAGTCATTTTATGAGACAGCCTGATTCCCGAGAAAGGGAAGACGAAAGGAATTGAGAATACGAAAATCTGACTCATAGATTTCAGTACGAGTGTTTAAGGAAAGTACGATGGTGGAGTTGAATTAAAAAAAATGCAACTCGGAAAACTAGGACGATGTGCTAACAGTAAGGAATACTGGTACATGAGGATTCATACTACGGATCGTGCATGGTATAAGCTAGTAACGAGGAGGTTTATAAAGATTTTTCTAAAGGTGATTTGTAATAAGAAGAAATATCTCCAGTCAACGGAATTGGAAAGAATCCGACAGAATTATAAAAAAAACTAATCAGGCAAAATTTAACAAATAACAGATTTAGTGTTAACAGATTTAAACGAAACAATGTTGAAGGAATCTGGCTGTGATGAAGATTATTATATTGGGGGCAATGTGATGAATGTCACTTCATGAAACTGCACGACCATATGACAAATGAAGGCCGATTGATAAAAGTTTTTGTCAAACAATGGTATCGATAAGAGGGTTGGACACTTATACAAATTGATTTCATACTCCCGTTTCAAATTATATGGTTCCGCATTTTTCTGGAAATATGTTGGTCTCATTCTTTCATCATTAAAATTCTTTTTCTGCCTGATAATTTACACAAAAATTATTACAATTTTCCTAGCACTTTCCGATAGCTAAATTATTTGTGGTTGATTAATAATTGTCTTACAAAGACTTCAAGATTTCACTTAACAGTGGCCCTATTCTGGTTTTCCCCGGGAATAGGGGATTGGGAATTATTGACGTGTTTCTAGCAGTTGGGAATTTTTTATTGCCCAAAGTGTATTCTGGAGTTTGGGAATTTATTTTATTGGAAAAATAATTTTATTTTATAGCATTTTTGACGTTATTTTTTCTCCATTATTTTGTTGGGAAATTGTAATTCAATTTTTGAATTTTTAAACATTACCTTTTCTAATAAGTACATATTTAAGAATAAATTAAACTTGTACCTAGGTCGCAATACGTGTTTTAGTTTATAAAAACCTATATAAAAAAACTTTTCCCAAAAAAAATCCCAGTCTACCAGAATATACATTTGGGAACGGGAAATAAATATTTGGGAATTAGTGCAATTTGAAATTACAGCAAAATTAATTTTTAATTCCGAATTCTCCGGGAAAGCCAGAATAGGGCCAATGGACGTGCTCCCTTTAAACTGAAAATACTAAAAAAATATCTCCTCTCAGCAATTCCAAAGGGTGAGAAGGTATATAATGAATTTCGCCGTTCGGCGTCAGTGATCAAAGCGAATGTATTCCTTCTACCATATTTTCTGTTTTGCAACTTGGAATTTTTACAGAGAAGGAAGAATAAATACTGATTAAAAATGATAATTGTTACCTGTGTTACCAAAATAATAATGGCATTAGACATCAAAATTGTAAAATTAATAAAATGATACGCGTAATGAAATCCTTGGGGGAACTTAGAGCGTCCGAATTGTGTGGTAAATATTTTCTACCATAAATATTTGTCACTAACAAGTCAAACTAACGTTCGACGCTGAGTTTGACTTGTTAGTGACAAATATTTATGGTAGAAAATATTTAGCACACAATTCGGACGCTCTAAGTTGATTTTTGAAATATGTTCTCCTATATGGCCAACCAGAACGAAACTCAAACCTTTTCTTAATCAATAGTGTTGGCATTAGAGATGTTGGGTGGAAGTCGAATTTTAAAATTATTTCTGGAAGATTTTCTGGAATATTGTTAACTGCGGGGCAGAACTAGAGTATTTATGATCCAGTCATGTTAAATTTGAGTATATAGTTGTTAGGAATGAAATTTTTAAATAACTTTTTGGGAAAGTTCTTCGAAATGGTCTAGTTGCATGGAGTAGGGTGTTATATTAGAATTCGTTATATTAGAATTCAATTTTTATCCAACAGACCAAATTTAATCATATTTGGTTAAACGGACATAATTCTTCCCATAATATTGAATTACAGGAAATCTTTCAAAAATCATTTTTGAATCTTGTTGGGAAAACTAACCATCACTTGCGTAAGGTAGGACGTCAAAAGAAAACTGCAACGGACTTGGGAGTGCTTCGAGCCCCAGAAAGGTTGCATAGAAATAACCAACAAACAAATAATAAAATTGTGCCATTGCACGGGGCCCCTGTGCCGCAGTTCTAATAAATTGGCTAATTTTTCAGAACCCAGCAAGACCTGAATAAATTTAGTCATTTTAGTGTTGGCTTCCTAGAATTCGAAAACCCCTAGTTTTACAGGGGTCTGAAGACTAGTCTTAAGACCATCTTCTATCTATGTACATGTCATTGAAAATATTCTAAAATGCAAATTATATTATTTTGTTAAACTTGATTTTCATTAAAATTAAAATAATTAAATGAACAAATCGATAAATTTTATTTGATATTTTCAAGTTTTGTGTAATGAAAACACTACAGTTAGTTATGTAATGAAAACTACCTTTCATCAAATCTGTTTTTAGTGGTGCGTTCAATCGATAAAAAAAATGAGATAGAACTAAAACTAGACCTAAATAACAAAGTAAAACATTTATTTATTTTTTTTTTTTTTTGCTTGTGTGGAAAATTGAACTAACGGAAAATTACATAAATCACTCAACTCGAAATACAACAAAACATGCCTCGTATATATAAACAAAATTTTTATTTGGAAAATCTGTTTCCCTTGTCTAAAGCCATTAATCAAACTGGGATACAAAATAATACGACAATATTCTTCCTTTTTATATATTTTTTGTAGTATATGGCATAAAACAAAGACTATACAAAGTCGGAAAAAGTTTTCCATTGTGAAAATTGAAATATCTGCATATTTACAAATTTGTGTGTGTGTGTGCGATGTTTTTTACGTTTCGTATTTTGCCACATTGTGCGAGGCAAATATGAAAATTGGTTCGACAAATATGTCATCAGTTCACAACACTTTTAATTAAATTTTGTGTCGTATATAATCATGTATACTTGACAATATACACAACAAGTGCTTACCCATACCTCACCCAAAAAAAAGGAAAACTAAAAATTTTAATCAAATCCATCTAAACGATTATTATTTGTTTAGTTTTTAGTTGTTGATTAGTAAATATGATTACAAACAATTACATTTCCGCGTCTGCTCGACAATGTCCTCGTCACTTTTTTCAAGGTAATAAAACTTAAATTTTTGGGTAAGCTGTCAACTATTCTCGCTCGCACTGTACAGTACACAACGGTGTCCAATTAATGAACAATAAAAATGTAATAAAAACATAAAAATAAAATTTTATTGTGATGTTTTATGCTTTGTTTGTATATGCTTTGTATTTTAGTATTTTAGAAATGTTTTTTAATGATTTTTTTATTGCGTTATTTTTACGTGACGTGTTTTTAGTAATAATTTTTAAATTTTAGAGTATTAAAAACGACAAAATAAAATCAATAGCAATATAAATGATTTTAGAGTGAATTCAATTGGAAGGGGGCTATATTCACAATCATATAATACACATTTAATTAATCTAAAAACTCATTTCGATTATTTTACACAATCTAATCTAAATCATTTTTATAGCCACAATATTTAAATAACCATATATTATGTGGGCCCCCTTAATACTTATTCCAAATTCCCCAATCACATGAGCAACACCAATAATAAAACAGAAGCCGCACACTCGAATTCATTTTTATGATTTTTGATGTCCATTTGACACGGACATTAAAAAAATCAAGCGGGTACAAAACAGTTAATTAAAATAATAAAATTTATGAAACAACAACAAATTGTATAAAAGCTCGAATTTGGTTCGCATTCTTATGCCTCCGGTTTAAAAGTTTCCTCCTTTATTAAAAAATAGTTCAAACAGAAAGAATTTCTTATTTTACCGAAATGTAATAAAAGAAATTATTTATATTTAATATTCTGATAATATTTATGGTTATGTTATTATTTTTGGGGGGCCTATCGTCCACCTAATGCAACATTTAAATGAACATTCAACTTTTATGTTTTGCGGGAGAATACCAACATTTTGACTTACTAGTTAGTTTATTTCTGTGAAATTTCAATCTCTTGATTGGGGGATTATTTGTTAAAATTCACCGTTGTTCGTTGATTGCATAATACGATTTTTTTTGGGAAATTGTGTTATTCATGTTCGACAGATCGTATGGTTTTTCCTATATTCTGCTATTTTATAAATTAGTTCGACTTTATTCATCAACATAGTTTCCTCCCTAATATTTCCATGCCTTTTTTGTAGAACGATTTATATATGGTCTTAAAATATTCGTTTGTTTCGGCAAAATCTATTTTCTGGAAGCCAGATTCGGAGAATACTGTGGAAGAGGAACAATTAGAACTTCAATTCATGCAATTTTGCCATCGAAGCAATCGACTTGTGATACGGCCCATTATCTTGGTCAAGGATCACATTTTTCTTTGACATTTGGGAACGGTTTGGTCTTTTCTTCTCACATTTGCATTTTGGTCACTTCATACGGCTTTCACCGGCTTCTGCCCACTCAACTAATTGATGGTTTGATTTGATTCCAAAGTGTAGTGGTGGATCCATGTTTATCCACGTCTTGACCCAAAATAAGCAAGCGTGGCACTCACTTTGAACAGAGCCTTCTCATGGACAAATATTCCTGCAGAATAATTTATAAACTAATCGTTGGATTGTTATAAAATTTTCACGCTTTTTTGGGAAGTTTGACACTCATTTTGAAAATCTTTTGAAGGTTTGCATTTCCTAAAAATCATTTGAGTTTTTTATTAGATGCGCCATCTATGTGTCAGCATCGGGACCTATTGATTGAATATGAAATTAATATATGATTTTTTTTTGAATTTTGATTTATAGATGGAAAATGTGTAAGAATCTCAACAATCAGTTTTGAACGGATGATTGACGATGTATTCGAGAATACTGAAAATAGACCAATATACGAAACAATCACAAACACCATTACTATCGAACACCTAAAGTAAAAAAAAATAATATAAATAATTTAACACTAATTAAAAATTTCAATTAATTAAATTAATTTGTTACTAAAAACGAGTTTATTTGAAGGGAATATTAGCCCGACTAAAAATAACATAATTAATTCCGATGTGGGCTAAAAATATGATGGGGCCAAATTTTTACATTTTTTATATTTGATACATTTTATAATTAAATATTTTTTTCTAAAAAATGTGATCTTCAAAAATTGTAGTCGGTTCATGGCCGTATATGGCTTCATATTTTCATGAGCCAGACTGGATTAAAGGTTATTTGGGTTAACCAACATATTCTGTCTCAGTTTTTGATAAAATAACCAATTTTGAAAAATTAGAAAAAAATTCAATTACAGATTTTATCAATATCCAAACATACAATATCTAAATCTAAATTATGAAAAACGTAAATTTACAAGCCGGGTGTAATATTTTTCAACGTCAACCATTCCTCATATTTTCTTTTGAACGCTCCTTTTGATAATATTTGTTGCATGAATCAGACAGGTAAACCATTTATTTAAAAATCCAGAATACGTTTGCTTGATATTTTCACTGTTAGTTTCGTTAAATATTATTACAACACTAGACAGCAAATCTTGAAAATGAACATTATCTACTTTCCCAAAAATGGCTTATTTTAGGATTTTCCATAATATAATTTCAACTCCGATTTATTAAATGCGTTTCGCAGAAATTAGCTACGTTAAACTTCTCTCAAAAAATTCAATTTTGTATATGGATGGATCGGGTTTTCCAATAGGGACATAACAATTTTGTATATTATGACGAACGCACCGTTGAACGTTTTTCACAATCGGTCAACGCCAATGAACGAACAACGATTGGCATTTATCAAAAATTACTACCGCAATTCTGAGTCGGTGGTTGCAATTTTAACATTGCTTACTCCACTTAATTTGATTGAGACAACGCATCAGTCGAAGTACGGATAATATCGGAGCCATAAGTGCTTTAGTTCAAAATGAGCCAAATCAGTCGCTTCCATGTCATTCGCGGGAATTGGGAATTGCTCAAACCACATTGTAATGCGCCAATACTTCTCCGATTTGGTGCTGCTAAAGTTTGAAGGAAATTCTGAATTTCATCGAAAAAGCCAGAGTCAGCCTACCATTGCTTAATGAATGCTCTGCTCTTTTAATGTTGGATTATGTATGTCACTCCCTAGCATGGTTAAATGCAAGTGCAGTTTTATCTATTGCGTCGACTTCTTTCGGCTGTTCACTTGCTAGCAGAGTTTGCTATTGATATTGAATCCAGCTCCAGATTTTAGTGGACTAAAACTATCTTTTGATTTACTATTTAAACAAAATTACCATTTTTCATTGAAAAGCTGAGCTATTAAATAGATTCGTCATTACAACAATGAGTTTTGTTTAACGTAGTTTAGGTCTTGCCCTGCGAAGTAGTACTCCGGCCAGTTATTGATGGATCATTTGTTTTATCATTGGTTGTGATGGAGATCATTCAACGTGGCCCAGCCATTTAACTCGGTTGGATTTAATGAGTCCATGCCATAATCCTCCAAGGAGATGTTTAGTTTCGAAATTCATTCGAATCCGGTATTTGTTGTTTGCAACAATTACTGCACTACAAACGGGACGGTTGAGCTTCCTTAAAAATTGATAACATTTCAATCCTTAGCCAGCCAATTCAAGGTCGTACGACTATAGATTCGATTTTAGCCCATGAGTTTTGCATTCCGACAGGGGGTCATAGTTGTGTTCAACTTCATCACAGATCGTAATCTGTTGATAAAAATACTCTTTTGCATCCTGCCCCTATTGGGATTCGAACCCTGTTCTTCCCTATCCACACGTCAAAGCTTAACCCACCTTAGCGCTTCACCAGTGTTGGTCGGTATATTTGAAGTCTTCCACGTTGCCAAAGTGAAGGGTATCTACTATCACTTGAAAATTTAATTTGAAAAATGCTGTCACTTTGCTGATCTTCGGCAAACAATAAATTTATTTACAGCAGGTACTCAAAATTGTCATTTAGTGCTCTTTTTTCTATTCTCATTTGACAAATTCTTCTTATGTAAAAACTCTCTGACTTTTAAAGTGGCTGAATCAAATTTTGCATACAGAAGCTTTTGGTTGAAATTTTCACAAGCTCCATCAAAATTGGGTGATCTTGAGAGCAGGCGGATCGACACATTTCGTATCCTGTTAAAGTTAGCAAAAAGTTTCCAGCCGAAAAATGATAATGCAGATAGTGCATTTACTATCTTAGCCGAAATATGGTAGTGCAGATATGAAATACTTGAAAATGTCGACAATGCAGAGTTTACAATTGATTTGATCGATAAAGAAGATTAGCATCATTATCCAACCGAAAAATGCAGGATATACAGTTTTAACAGTTACAAATAGATCATCACTTTTCTAAAAGAAAATGTCAATAACAGACATCTATATACAATAGCCATTCAACGCTGTCATGTTTAGCTGATGAAAGGTTTGTATATCAAGATTTTGACAGATGATCTGACTACCAATTTGATGAACCATGACCCTAAGTCGAATTTTATTATATATTCGCAGTGGCTTTTATGAGGTTATATTATTAAAATGTTCTATTTTAAGTTGTCCATCATTCGAGATTTTGTCAGATGGACAACAATCCGGCTATGTCGATTCGATGGCCCATAATCATAAGAAGATTTTGATTATAGGTTAGGGGTAATGTTAATTAATTAATTAAATGGTTTGCAATTGTCGTTAAAATTGTTTGCAACTCAAGATTATGTCAGTCAGTCACCGATCTGACTACTCCTATTCGATTGCCCATGACCATAGGTAGATTTTGATTATAGATTAGGGGTAGGTCTGATGAGGCTATAGGAGTGAAAATTTCATTTCCCCCATTTTTCATCGATAAAACCGTTGGTCATTCGAGATTTTGCCAGATGGACACCAATCTGACTATGCCGATTCACGACCATAGATAGATTCTAATCAATTCGATTTTTCAAAGAATCGTTGGTTGAATTTATAAAACGCTTAATTTAATCGTATTTTTTATTTATAACTAGTGGGCAATTCCACTATAATATTTAAAGGCTTCAGAAAGCCAAACGTTTTCCATTAGGATTAATTCTTGTATAAATAAGGTGGTCAAGATAACATTGTTACATTTTGGTGTGAAATTCAATTCAATTCCAGGGTAGGAACCAAGCGCATTTATCGATTAAAGAAATCAATAAAATATCCATAAAATTCTAAACAAGATTGTAGCAGATCTGTGATTTTACTGGATGATCAAAAAACAAAACTATATATAAATAATATTTCTTGATTTAAAACTTTAAAACCAAAATAAGTCTCGCAGCCTTTGCCTTCTCCAATTTCTCCTAAAAATTATTTTTTTTATATTGATATTTTTTTATCGATGAATTGTAGATTGGGTCCTATCCTGATTTTTAATGTACATATGTTAGATCTCGAATACAAAACACTAAATTTTTAAATAGAAAAATTCAATCTACCAGATTTTAGTTTTCAAAAGCTCATAAAGAAGCTGCCACTTCCGGTACACAGAGGTCCATCACATCTCACATTGACCCCCCAATGACGTGTGATTCCGACCAGCCAATCATCCTGAACTGAAGAGATGCTGAATTTTTGGCGAAATAAAGTCGTCATTTTCGGAAAAAATAATCTGACTCATTTTTTTTTAACTTAGTGTACTTTTTGTCGTTTTAATCGTTTTTTAATTGTATTTGAATAAAATGAAAAAGCTCCTATGTGAGGTACCACTTCTATTGGACCAATTTCCACAACAAAACACTTGATTCCCTCAATTTGTGAAAAAAGCTAAAATATGAAGTTACACCTCGGTCAGTTGATCCGTTTAGGCTGTAGGGAACCAACAACATTTAGTGTGCACGACACCACTCATGCACGAGGCTAACATTTTTTATAATTACTTTACAAGAAAACAGTGTTTTGTAAAAAATCGTCATTTCCGCTTAAATTTTGGAAAAATGATTTGAACCGATATTGTTTTAACATTAATTAAGAATCTTTTAGTCGTTTTTCTCGTAAATAATATACTTTTCAAACTATTTGCAAAAGACGAAAAAGTGTCTAGGTAAATTGTAAGATGTCACTTCCAGTGGACAGATTTCGGCAAAAATTCTCCGGGATCTCAAATTTATGAAAAAAACTTAAGTATGAAGTTTCATCCTAATCAGTCAATCCGTCTGGAACAGGGCCGAATTTTTGTTAAAAACCGTTTTTTCAGTCAGTAACGAAAGTGATCATACCACTAAGTTTTGATTTTTTTTTTACAAATTATAAGGGTTATATAGAATTTATTTTGTAGTTTTTTTTTATTAAATTAAATAATTTTATAAATTAACAAATCCAAAAACGCAAAATTAAAATTCATTTACCGTTTAAAATTAAAAACGAAAAAATCAAAATTTTTTTTGGAACATAAATGATTGTTTCTTGTAACGTTTTTTTGCTGGTAATCCTGGATTTTCTAATTTGGCTTTCCAGGTGATCTCATAAATGTTCATTGGGATTCAGGCCAGGCGATTGGGTATGGCGAATATAACTGGTTTGGGGTGTTATTCAGAATCCATTATTTCACAATGCTTAGGATCTCCTTAGGAGTCCCAATTGTATCACGGTTGGTTGGTTTCAAATTATCCATTAGGAAACCTAGATATCGGATCGCTGGAGATCCAAATTTCCATTTTTAAAAATAAGTTTAACTACCCCAGTCGACTCGCCGACATTGAACCCTATACCATAACCGCACCATCATCATGTTTAATAGTTGGGAGGATGTGTTTTGGCTCCAGCGTAGTAACAGGGTTTCTCCAATTTTTACCTCTTCCATCGGCTCCGAAAATGTTGAATTTACTTTCATCCGTAAAAACAACCGTCTTCCAGGTGTTGAAGTCCTTTATTTTTATTTTTTTTGCAAATTCGATTCTTTTTTTGGAATTAACATTCGAAATGAATGGTTTATTGCGTGACACACGGTCATGATATCCATGTTTCCATATAACCCTTCTAATATTTTGGGGGTGGGTAGTTTTATTAAGTATCTTCTCCAATTCTCAAGCTAGATTTGGCGCGCTTCTCTGTGGATTTTCTATCACCATATCCAAAATCTGTCGGTCGTCCCGTTCGCTGCACGTTCTCATCCGATTGTCTGAAGTTCAATCTGATTATTATTTTTTGAGCCACTGTAGAATGACTTCGGCCAACTAATTTTCCAATTTCGGTCACAGATTTTCTAGTACGTTTCATATTAATTATTGTTTGGCGTTCTTCGTTGGTAGTTTTCTTTCTAACACCCGCCGAGCGCCTCGCAATCGTTACATTTTAATTTGTGTACGCCTGTATTCAATATAAGAGGTTAAAAATAGAAAGAAGGACCTAATAATTATGAAACTTGGAAAATAATTATGAAACTTAATTTATGTATGAGAAGCTGACACGAAAAACCAGCCCAAAAACACCTTTTTGATGTTGGTGTGTTTCTTTGCTAAATTAAATACTACCCCGAAAAATTTATTGAAAATGCAAGAAAAACGAGAATTTTATCCCGAAATATTTTTGAAGTTGTATTAAATAAATAGTAATTAATATCGGCGAAAAGGAATAAATATCACGGTTTTATTTGCTCTATTTAGACTACACTTTAAGGTAAAGTATGTGACAACAAGCCACCTTACCTGGTAAAGTTTAAATGAGTGCTGTTCTACAACAAAATGAGTATTCTTATTATTTAACTACAGAAGACACAAAACATGCAATCATCATACCCATACACTGTGTCGAGATTGACGACAAAGATTTAAAAATTTTAAAATACTTAAGAAAAAGCAAATCAAGCAATTTGTCCTTAAGGTTTCAATATGCCTTTGGTTTGATATGAAAAATCGATTGAATTTATTAATTATTTGTGGAAATCCTAGAGATAACCCCATCGGGAAATTAAGTTTAAAAATTAGGTCCATCTATCACCTAAACCATGACAAAAGCACATCTTGGAATCATGACTATCAGATCCTGATCTTAGGCAAATTGTCCTCATGGTTTTGATGTTCTTCATATTTGATATGAAAAATCGACTAAATTTATTAGTTATTTGTGGAAATCCTAGAGATAACCCCATCGAGAAATTAAACTTATAAGTTAGGTCCATCTATCACCTAAGCCATGCCAAAAGCTCATATTGGAATTACGACTATAAGATCCTGATCTTAGGCCATTTATCTTTATGGTTTCGATGTTCTTCATGTTTGATGTGAAAAATCGATTAAATAAATTAATTATTTGTGGAGGTCCTAGAGATAACTCCATCGGGAAATTAAGTTTAAAAGTTAGGTCCGTCTATCACTTAAGCAGTGCCAAAAGCAAATATTGGAATCACGACTATAAGATCCTGATCTAAAGCAAATTGTCTTTATGGTTTTGATATTCTTCATGTTTGATATGAAAAATCATATCATGAGCTTTTGGTACTTAGGTGATAGATGGATCTAACTTTTAAACTTAATTTTCCGATGGGGTTATCTCTAGGATTTCCACAAATAATTTAATTATTTAATCGATTTTTCATATCAATCAAAAGGTACATTGAAACCATAAGGACAAATTGCTCGATTTGCTTTTTCTTAAGTATTTTAAAAATTTTAAATCTTTGTCGTCAATCTCGACACAGTGTATGGATATGATGATTACATGTTTCTTATCTTCTGTAGTTAAATAATAAGAATACATACTCATTTTGTTGTACAACAGCGCTCATTTAAATTTTTTTGTCACATACTTTACCAGGTAAGGTCGGGTCGGCGATTGATCGTCGTCGAGGAAAGACGTGTTTTTGTCTCTCCTCGAAATAAATAAATTATTTAATTTAAATTTGTTATAGTTAACTAATAAATAACTAATAATTTTATATGTGTTAAATAAATAAATAAATAATAATATAATAATAATCTTTGTAAATTGATGAGTAAAGTGAAAAGTTGTACATATTGTATGTTTATATAAATTTGTGTGTGTGGTGTTTGCATTGGTGTAGAATATGTACGTAACAATTTGCACTTATATTACATATTTTAATACCGTTGATTGAATGCATCACACGCGATATATGTAAACCTTCAATATGTATGACTTTTTTGATTCCAAAGGATGCATAAGATAAGTGTTGTCCATTTATTCATTGTTTTAATATGTACATATTTTAATTATTATATATACTTTTTCCAAATAAATTTTAAGTATATATGTAAACCTTTTAACTGTATTTTATAACCCATAAAGTTGTAGAGAGTACTAGTATTCTCATCTAGTGGGTTAATCGAGTATAGTTTGCGCGAGAAAGGGATTTTTAATGCCGTTGTTCTGTTTTTGTTACACTCGCTTAACAATTTTTGATGTTGTTTTGCTACGATTATTTTTCGTTTTTTTTGCCGGTTCTGCGAGTGTAATTTGGATTCTACGTTTTGTTTGGTATACATATATATTTACTCGTACATTATATTTTTTACATGGAGATTATTTTTTGGAGGTGTATAGTGGGGTATACATTCCAATATCCACTGAAAATGTGGTTTTGCGATGTATATACCTTGTTATATGCTTTTAGCTTTGGCTATATTGGCCGTTGGGTATATATGTGTTGGTTACGAAGAAACAATTTACAAGATCAGGGTTGTTTTTGTTTTCATATTATTTTATTTATATTCATTACATAATTATTATATATTTGTTATATGCAAAGGTATTTACTTTTTGTGCTTGTATGTGTGTAAATGTTTTTCGATATTATGAAAAGACACGAAAAAACAGAAGATCAAATCATAGATTTTAGTTGTTGTTTTCCTAGTTGTTCGCCTTTTCATTGATTTCATTTGTGTGATCAATTTTCACAGAGGCGGCGAGGATATGGTGGAGCCGTATTGCAATAAAATTTCTTTGTTATTTGTGGTAGAGTGCTTTGAATAGATTTCGTTCATGATGAGTGGTTGGTCGGTGTCTGCGGTTTATGATGGTTTTTCATGGAACGTTGTGTTTCTCAACTTACGGAGGGTTATATTCATATAACATGCTCTGTCGTTACCTGTATTTGTAAGCTAGTTTGGGCTATTTTAAATCGTTTTATTTGGGAGTTGATGTCAATCAATTATCAATCAATTGTTGGTATAAAAAGGCAAATTTGCGGTTTTGCATGGAACCCTTGTCTGAGGGTTGGATTTGTGTATCCAGGTTGGTATCTTTGCTGAATATCATAGATGTTTTTCTTTTAATTTACCGTCGGTTTCGCGGGAGTTGAGTCATTTTTGTAATTTCAGGATGATCGGTCGTACGTTGGGGTTTTTGAGCTGTAGGATTGCCGCGATACTTTTATAATCACGGCTGATGTTGATGGGAGATCGCTTGGCGAATGGTAGAGGTGTCACGGGGAGAGGATTCAAACCGTCTTTTGGGGTTGTTTCGGATATAACTTTGTGTGTTGGGGTGGGTATCGAGTACTCCTGGATAGACATAAGATATTCTATGGTACATTTTACTATGACTATTTATAAAATAATTATTAGAATTTTACTAATATTCCTTCATCCAATTATTCAGCGTTCGACTATTAAATCATTATACATATTTTAATTTGGTGAGAAATTTAGAGTTATCGAGGTTTACCAGGTGTTTATTATTAATACTATTATTCAATCCAGTTCCTGATTAAGCTCATTTATTTAGTTATTTCTAATGAAGATTTTTGATTACAGGATCTTTGAAGCCGTAATATTTTCTAATTAAAAATAAAATTTTAATTTAAAAGTCAGAAGATCAGACAATAGGAATCATAATGGCTATCGGGTTTCTAATAAATTTGATATTTCAGCGAATACTTTTTGGAATTGCAGATATTTTGAAAGCTACAGATTAAATTTGAAATGCAGTTAAATATTGCTGTACTTAGATAGTGTTTCAGGGATCATGGCTTGTTTTAATTAAATTATTTTCTAGGTTGTTTCGGGAGACTGTCATGAAGAGGTTGTTTGAGAGACAGTAAATTGGTGAAGGTTTTGATTAGCTTGTTCTAGGTTTGATAAACAATTATCGCTGGTTGTTCTTTTTATGATTTATTTAATACGATTGGGTTATTTGGAAAATGGATCCTACAGTTGTGCTAGCTACTTATTAATTCTGCCATCTTACAGATTCCTGATTGCTTTAAATTAACTATTCAATTCTGGTTTAATTTGTTTAGGTATTGGGGTTCTAAAACTGTGCCAAACATACATTATGGATATTACCTTACATATATCAGATTAGCTGTTTTTGAAACCAGTTTTCATTTGGCCATTAGGGATGGCAAGGACAAGTGATCTTCACATTATATAATTTTTTTATTTAACTATTTTTTTTATAAATAAATCCATTAATTCAACAGATTCACAAAGACTCTACCAGTTGAAGATAAAAAGAAGGTCGTCCGTTCCTTTCGTGCTTTGATACTAGTACTGCAATATTTAGTGATTTCTGGATTCGATTTGTTTTAATTTATTTTGATTTAACTTGTTTTAAGAGAAATTTAGTTAATACTAATCATAACATTACATTTATTTCATTCAAGCTAATTTAACTCTTAATAATGACATTTTATTTCAGGAAATTTACTGCAACTTAATAAAAAATTTTAATTATAATTATATTTTTTTTAGGATGCTGAGTTCTGAATATATCGAAAAAAAATCAAAAATAATTGTGTTGTCTTGTGCTAACCGTCTTATATTACATTTCAACTAACAATTTACTAACTATTGACTACTTAGGTGTCTGAAACCGGGTCAATTTCCATAATAATTAACAAACCTTTCCTATCCCTCCATCTTGTTATATGTAAAAGAGTGTGCGGATGGGCCCGGCGTCAACCGGGAATCTTACTTAGGTTTGGTCGCACATTCCAATCAATCAATCAATCAATCAAACATACTTTACCAGGTAAGGTCGTTTGTTGTCACATACTTTACTTTAAAGTGTAGTCTAAATAGAGCAAATAAAACCGTGCTATTTATACCTTTCCGCCGATATTAATTACTATTTATTTAATTCAACTTCAAAAATATTTCGGGATAAAATTCTCGATTTTCTTGCATTTTCAATAAATATTTCGGGATAGTATTCACTTAATTTATGTAAATGATTTAAAAAAACGAGTATCCTACTATAAGTGTATGATCATTTTCGTTGCAAAATATTTTTGTTTTGTTTTTTTTTATTATAAACGGTAAATTAATTATAATTTTGTTAATTGTTAATTTGTAAAATTATTTAATTTAATAAAAAAATAAGCAAACTAGGTTCTATACTCCTTATATTTTGTAAATTTTTCTCAAAAATTAGGGCATATGATCATTTTCGTACTGACTTTACTTTTCAAAATATTTTCAAACAACGGGAAAAGTCACTGGGATCTTCCAATTTATGAGAAAAAATTTAGTATGATGTGTCATCCCGATTTGACTGGTCTGTGCTGTAGAAAACAAAGAGACATTTAGTCTGCACGGAACCACATACACACACCCATTTTTTTTGCTTCGACGATATATCGAATCGGTCTGCAAAAATCCCGGTGTCAAAATTTTTCATGGTCACTATATTTTATTTTACTACATCGAAGAAAGTAAAATTTTTTTTTATGGGTGCTGTTTTAGATTTAATCGAGCTATTATTTACAGTGACTTCATGTTGAATGAATGCATGCATGTGAGTTGAAAAGATTATTTGATTAAGTTCTTAATCAAATTTCCAAACCATCAAAATAAATATTTGCTTTAAGTTAAGGGAAATTTAAATATTTAAAAAAAATTGTTGTATCAAACCGATCAAAAAATTCATAATTGAATTCTAACAAACTTTTATGTCGAATATCATTGGATCACATTTTGTCTTTCATCTAACGAAAGATTATTTAAAATATTTAAATAACAGTGATCTCATGCGTTGACTTTACTTTGTATATAAAGATTGGTAAATAGATTAAAACAAAATTTTTAAATTAATTAAGATAAAAAAATATCTACCTGTTAAAGATGTACATAAGCTTTGGTTTACCTGAATCAGAATTTCTTTATATTGCAGATTGCTGTACAAATTAATTCTAGAATATAAATCGCCTACTTAGTCACAAGGTCATCTGATTAATTTATTCCAGACAAATAAATTACAAAAAACAAATCGCGCGATCCCCATATATAATCAAAACATGACTATCATGTTAACACTCTAAATTAATTGATTTACATTTACACAGTTAATATTTTGTATAAATTATGAATAATGTACCTAATATACCGACTATAAACGTAATGAAGAAAACAATAATCATGTAATTACCGTTTTGTTTCTGTATTAATTTGTTTTTCACTCTAATTGTTAGATAATTTAATTTAATTGTTTCCTATACCATTTTATACATATTTATTATTCACCCGCCCCCCACTTTGTCTATGCTGTATAAAAGTATTCTACTGTAGAGAAAAGTAGTTTTTCGTATCACTTTCAAGAGTTTTAAGTACTTTTCATTGTTCTGTAAAAGAAAATTGTTTCACCCCTTGAAGTGATTTTGATTCTACACTTTTAGAGCTTTATCTAAAGATTCGCGGTTTTACAAGTTACGAAAATATTTTTTTTTTATCGAAACAGAATAAGTTTGAGATTCAATCAATTTAGATTTTTTGTTTGTCACACAAACTTTATTTACAAAGACGTCTTCAAAGAAATTGTTTGCCGCAAGCAAAATAAATTTTATACTTTTGGTATTTTTATTGAATCAAATTTAATTTACTTTAATTTATCAGCACGATGATGATACGTTTTGCTTGCCTTGTGAGTCATTATTAAGATGCTTTCTATTAAATTAATATAATGATGATAAAGTGTGGAAGGTAATCGAATAGTGAAAACGGATTTATAAAGTGCTTTTTGTGAATACGTTCAATAGGTTTATTATACCTGTAGCACAGACGAGGTTCGAAAGCGTTGGCCATATATGGTTATATATGCATAAAATATTTAATATTTTGCCAGAACCAAAGCTTATTGAAAATAAAAATTACATTTCGAGTCAATCTTTAAACCTTGGAGTTACAAAAAAATGGCGTATATTTATGGAAGTTTAACCGACTTTAATTGTATGTGTAACTGACGAATGCACAATTGTCTTAAAAACAAAATATCAAAACAACTAAACAAATTACTAGAAACAAAAAATCTCCGAAATTGCCTTTTTTAGTTGAGACAATCTTTTAAACGCAGTGCAGTTTGACCGTGATAGCTTTTATTGTCTTTATGAAACCCAACTTTTTTGTTATAGAAACGTTTAATGTGATGCTTCCCCTAAGCGGGTTAGGTACAATCTTAATTTTGACCTCATAAGAAGATCCGAAAGACGAACTCTTGAGAATGCGACATAAAGTTGTTCGTTTCCCAATACAGGCTCAGACAGGTAGTTGTCCATTGTTTGATCTTGAGAGTTGTTTATGGTCCTAGCAAATGCTGCCTTAATAGGGAATTGTGGTTGTTTAAGTTTAATAAGTAGCTCCAGGTCGCAACTTGAAAGATCGTCCAGGAATTAAAACGATGTAAGGGTATGAAACCAGTGACCTCGATCACTTCCACCTCAATCATGTACCGTTGCATAATCCTTGTTTATTTTTGAGATTCTGAAGTATCATAACTATATAGTTCGAACGTTAAAATTCAGAGTATGTTGAGATAATTCAAATATTCTAGAAGAAAGTTAAGATACCCGCACTTTCTTATACACACTCGACTTTGTCCTAGAAGCAACCCAAAAACTTGATTATTGATTCAGTCCACAACGATATCACACAATCAATGTTCTTTCAGAATTAAACTTTTATTGGTCAATAATGAATGCCATTTGAAGAAATTATTTTTCCATAAGCTTCTGTCACCAGTTAAGTCGGTCTTGATCGCATCTCATGTTCTCTACTAAACCCAACCCTTTAAAATTGTGCCAATTTTGTGAGTACTTTAACTTTGACTAAACCAAAGCAGACCTCATTGCATATGGAACAGTAGTTAAAAATTACCGGAAAATTACTCCGGTTTCATCTTCAGTTCAAACAATTTTCTGAAATTCACTTGACTGCTCGGGGTTAAAAGAGGAGATCATATTTTATTTTCAGTAATCTCATTTTCTTCTTCATTAGTTGAATTGGGCATAGCCAATATTGAGTAATCCCTTTTGCTTCATTGGATAGATTGTTTTGCTCTATATATTTTGTCATGCATGTCTTATTGTCATTCCAAAACAAGAACGGGTCAGATGACGAGGAAGTGGCAGAAACGCTTTTCAGAGTATTTTCCTAAATTTAAATATCTAAAACATATTCTATTTTCTTGACTGCTTCCCGGCACGTTTTACAATATTCGACACCGCGATTCCATTCCTCTAGCTGCAATAGCTCTAACGTCTTCAAATGATTCTTGTCCCATCTCATGTTGGAGCATGTGGCTGTGTCACAAAATCAAAAAAAAAAATCCACAACGGACAAAACCCAAACTTTTGAAAAAATCCAAAAGCGAAAATCCAAATATGAAAAATCCAAATAAGACAAAATCCAAATATGAAAAATCCAAATGGGATAAAATCCAAATACGGAAAATCCAAAAATCGAAAAGCCAACTGGGATGAATTCCAAAAATTATTTATTTTCATAGAAAATTTGAGAATTTGAAAATTTGATTTGGATCTCAGGAGGTGGTGGTTTTGAAATAAAACAAAGTGTACCACTTGTGTTTTGCTTGATGAGCAGCAAATCTAAACTGGCGTACGAGGAATTATTTTATGAACTTTGTCGGTTAGTCACAAAAGTGGCATTTCTTTAAATCCAGATCGAGTCATTTTAGATTTCGAAATAGGAAATTAGGAAGAATTGTGTAAGCTCGCAAAACAGAAAAAAATATAAATTTGGCTTTGATACACAGAAACACACAACCACACAGAAACACACATACACATACATACAATCTGATATCAGAACATCTGTTCTAAATTAAACAAAATCCAAACGTTATCAAAACATTTTCCGCGCGGATTTTTTTTGGGACTTTGTTCATTTATGGATTTTGTCCATTTGGACTTTTTCGATTTGGGTTTTGTCCCATTGAATTTTGTCCATTTGGATTTTCGATTTTGGTTTTTGACTTTTGGATTTTATTTTTTGAATTTTGACATAGAACCGGAGCATATCAGTATATATCCATCGAAATACTTTATTCCCATCAAAAGCGTCGCTTTTTTAAATTATTTCTGTCATCCTAACCATAGTGGTTTGCATAAGGATAATTTCCGTTGAGTTAGAATCAAGCTTTTAGTTTCGTATCTCTTGAAGTGTTTCAGCAGCTCGTGAAGAACAGGTTTTGCTTCGGTTGTGTTCAAGTCGTGTGTCACGCTGTTCACTTGTTTCAGTAGCTCTTGAAGAAAAAGTTCTGCGTCGAACATTTTCAAACCGTGCATAATGGTGTTCGGACGTTTCACAAGTTCTTGTTGCTTTCATCTTCTTCAATCTGGCCGTAACTTATCTAATAGAAGTTTTTTTCGGTGACATTTGTAGCCATAATGAAATTATGCCTACAAAGAAAAAGTTAACAACAAATTGATATATTTATGAACTGAAGACAGAAATCTAATAAGAATGTACATCAATTGGAATCAATCATCAATTTTTCTGAAAAAAATTTTTACTAACAATTCTTTTTAATCGAAAAAATTATATTCAACTTAAACTATATTATATGGTAGTATAACTAACTTCTGATTAAAACTTTAAATTTATTTGAGTATTTACACAGAATATTCACAAAATATGCCCACTGCGAAACGTGTCGCTATGAAATATATTTGAACATGATATTATGAAAAACAAAAGAAAATTTTGAAACTAACTCGATTTTACGCGTACAATATTTTGTATCAAAGGATATTTCTTATATAAGATGACAAGTTTGCCTCCCCCCTGTAAATATAAAAATGAATGTTTCTATAACATATATCCGATTGCGCTGAAACATTGGTGAGTTGTTGCGTGCACACCTGTGGAGGTTTTAGTGTTGGTACAACCAAGACTGGATCTCGTCTAGGGGCCCAGCACAAATTTTTTCTAAAACTTGATTTTTTTGGTTAACTTTTTCCACGTCAGTACGAACGCGAGCTGCTGAAGCTCTAGAACTGGTGAAACCAGTAAACAAGCTGAGACACGATATGAAAATGATCGAAGCAGAATGTTTTTTTCTAGAGGTGCTGAACAAGTGAATAGAGTGAGATAGAGCTGGATAACAATCGCTTACGATAATCGATCAATAGAAAAATTCAGAACTGAGTTAAAGATGGGACCGTGAAATGCTGGGGTAGTTCAGCTAAAAATAAATAAAAACGAATGCTTACTTGTCTCTCCCGTATGCACTCCTATACAATTCATCGATTGTGACGAAACTGTGGTGGGTTGCTGTGCCTACACCGGCGAATGTTTCTGACTCACGATTCATTCTATTTTCAACATTTGCCCAACTTGGACGTGTTTTCTTTGTTTCTCGTATTTTTTGTATTTCAATTTCAATTTTGTTTTTGTAGTTGTTGTAACAATTACCAAATAATTAACCTTAATAATTTTAATTTTATTACCTAATAATACACATTCGGAATCGCTGACTATTCTAAGTGATTTTTTATAAAGTGTAGTGGAGTAGTGTTGTAGTAAAAATATTGCTGACTGTTAAATTTTAAACTCAAAACAAACTGTGTACCTATTAATAATGTTGTTCCAGAATAAGTGCATTGGATGGATTGAATGACATCCTATCCAAAATCAACAAATGACTCAAAAAATAGAAAAATCGGTGGAGACCATAACCGATAATGTTATCAAAAGAATGAATCAATTAGAAGAGACATTAACAACAGTGGTTCATGCCTTATCCAAATCTTCTGTTCAACCAGAAGAAAGTCGGGTCATAAGATCCATGTACGAAGCTTCCATCCAGACTAAAACACCTCTAGTCCAGTGAATAAAAACCATCCCATATCATCACTAACATGACCATCAGCCATTAAAAACCGACAAATTATAGATCATCTAAAGCCAACATGAAATAAAAATCTACCTGGAGCATTACAATCAACCATACCTATTCATAATATTAATACAACTGCCAATGACGTTGAATTAATGGATGAGTACTCGATTCGAGTGGCGCAACCCGGAAAGTGGCTGTTCGTTAGCCGCATACATAATCCAGTACCGGATGAACAGTTCCGCAAACTAGTGACAAAGGTCGCGAATACTGACGATCTGTTTGTCCAACCCATACGCGTCACCTAATCCAATAGCAAATTTTAGTGCTGGGAAAAATGGTGCCACAAATTTGAAATGTAATCATGGCACCCGAACCTTGTCACTATACCACAAAAAACTTCTAAACAGACATTTTACTTTCAAAATGTAAATAAAATGTCTTGAAAGGTAGCTGAATTTCATAATTTTGTTTTAACAACACTCTTTCCGGTGTGTATCATCTGTGAAACATCATTCAACGATAAAATCTTGAGTTCGGAATTCGTCCCTAGTCAATATGTGGTTTATAGATATGATCGCTCACAATCCATCGATCGAGCATTATTTGTTAAAATTGTCATCAATAAGTCAGTACGAATTTACATGGCGTATATTCCACCTGATTTGCCTACATCATCGTAAACCAAGTTCTGCGACACAATTGCAACGATTACGCCTGTAAAATTCGGATAAAGGGTATCTATTCGTCGACACCATGTTTACTCAAATTTGAGTTCAATCTGCGAATTAAAAAATGGACGAGACTGAACCTTGGACTTTGTTTTTACTAACGAACCAGTTTTATTAAAGACAGAAGAATCACCAACACCTTTCGTAATTAATGATATTCACCACAAAGCATAATAGAAATAATATTAGAAACCAAAGTGAATAACAAGTACCAAAATTGCCAAAACCGGAAACCATATTACAACTTCAGAAAGGCCAATTCGAATGACGTACAACACTATTTTGAGCAAATAAATGCTGGAATGCCAAATGTAAACGTGAACAATTTTTACACACATCTATTTAAATGAATTGATTTATTCATTCTCGTGTCTATGAGCAAACTGAACAAATATCCTCCATGGTACGACGATCAACTTATCAGTCTTAAAAACAGAAAAGACTTATAGGCTTATAAAGAAAACCTCAAATTGTATTCCCAGGAAAGTAAACAGAAATTTACTGCATAGAACCAAAATTTTGAATCTTATTTTGAACTGAGATACAGAGGCTATATTCGCAATCTAAGCGATAAAATAAACGGCGATTCCAGTCATTTTTGGAGATTTTTTAAAACCAAACGCGAAAGTGATGGTTACCCAGCCTGGATTTAATGATGAAAAGTCTTGTGATCCACAGGTCATAACCAGCATGTTTGCTGAGTTTTTCCAATCTGTTTAAAGCAGAAGCTCAACTACATAGTGCATATAGTACATTCATATTTACTCCACACATCGAGCCAGAGGACATCCAGCGAGCATTGGTAGGATTAGGAGAAGGATGTGGTGGAAAAAATTCTAGAAATGTGGCAATCCCTCTAAGCATTTTGTTCAATCAGTCATTAAAATTGGTAACTTTTTCACAAAAGTGAAAAATAACTAGAGTGACGCCTATTTTCAAAACTGGATTTAGAAATGACGTTTCTTGCTACAGACGTATTACATCTATATCTGCTATATCTAAGTGATTTGAACTTGCAATATACAACTTATTGAAAGCAGTGCTTCCGCACTAATGTCGCAATACCAACATAGTTTATCAGCTATTTTTTTTAAAGAAATTGGGAAGTACAAACAAGTTAATGTAATATACACCGACTTTGCAAAAGCTTTCAACTCGCCTGGTCAAAATCTTATTTGAGTAATCGAGTCCAATATATTGAAATTGGATTTAAAACGTTGAATAGAATACAAGCACCCTCTGGTGTACCACACGGCTCTCACGTTGGCCCATGGGTTTTCTTTTCCCAATGTTCATTAATGGTATTACTGAAGTGATAAAGCATTCCAATATCCCGATGTTCGCCGATTACCTCAAAATCCAAAAAGCCATCGAGTCAGTTGATGATGCCAATAAACTATAGGAAGATATTGACAACCTAGCGTTATGGTGCGAGTTTAATTCTCTGAGTCTGACTATTGGAAAGTGCAAATCTCTGTCATTTCACTGAAAAACCAATCCTGTTACACACGGCTACAAGATAAATTGCGTACTCCTTCAGGTAGTACTTGAAACTAGAGACCTAGGGGTTTTGGTTGAAAACATGAGGTTTTGTCAAACGTTGGGCGGGTGACAATTTTGATGTGGAAACAATTAAGATCCTGTATTGTGCCTACGTTCGATCCCACCTGGAATATGCTGAAAATGTGTGGTGTCCATTCTACGAAGATCATATCCAAAGTATTTTGAGAAAATTCAAGAGAAGTTTATCTGCTACTTGACCTGGAAAGACGGATGGGTTTACAACCATGGTCTACGTAAACATAAAGCGACAACTACCATATTTAACCGGGTGCAACACATAGGCACGAATTGTTAAAAAGCACATTTATTGGTAATTTCCTACTAGGCCTAATCGACGCACCTGATGTGTTAAAGTCAATTAAAATATAAAGGTTCTTGGTAGACAACTAAGAGATCATGACTTCCTCCACTTAGATAGACACAGAACCAACTATGGCGGTAATGAACCAGTGAAGATGATGTGTACTAGTTTCAATAGAATAAACTATTTATTTGATTTTTGTTTAACAAAACATAATTTTAAAAGTAGGTTAAGTCAATTTTATGTCTCTTAGACTGCGGTCCAGTTCGTGACTTATTTTGTGGAGACTAACTTATTTGAAAGTCTACAATAAGCCTCCTGTCAGCTGAACTTATTGTAGACTTGTTTGACTTTTATGGAGGCTTGCGACCAAACTGGTAGCTCATCAAAATAATTCAAGCAATTTTCTCATAACTCTATTCAACAGTAAATTTATTGTAGACTTTCAAATAAGTTAGTCTCTACTAAATAAGTCACGAATTGGACCGCAGTCTTAGGCCCTTTTCCAATTACCGACATATTAGTGGAAACCGACTTATTCAAATAAGTCACATCGCGAGGAGACTTATTTGAATAAGTATGTCTACACAGAAATGTCTCCACAAATGTGTCTTGACTAGATGTAATGCATGCAGTTTTTTTTTCAAATTTAGTAGCAACGACCAATATGTCAAGAAAATTCTTTCTTCCTAATAATAGAAATTGCGTTTTGTTTTTTTGTTATTACGTCACAAATAAGTCGGTACAATGAATTGGAACAAATTGACTGACTTATTCAAGATGGCGTCAAATAAGTCAATAAGTCTGCAATAAATCGGTAATTGGAAAAGGGCCTTAGTGATTTTTACTCGTTATTTTACTTTTATATTTCAAATTTTCAAATCCAATTTGGATTTATTTTATTTTGTATTCTTAAATTAATATTTTTCAAGTAAATTTGTAGACTTATTTCAATACAAATAAATAAATAAAACAAGGGGCTCAACCCCGTAGTCTAGAGGCTCCGGTTCAATTTTTTTTATAAAATTTCAATCTTTTTAAACTTTTTGACGATAATGAGTTTATGAAAGGGGTTATATGAAATTATTGACCCGCTCCAAACCAAAGGATTCACCCCCTAGATCAATGGGGATACTTCTTATAAATTTTCACACCATTCTACCAATCGAATTCAAACTTTGTATAGGAATTTCATACCAAAATGAGCAGGTTATATGAGGTTTTGTTTGTCTGTTTCTTCTTCAGCTGCTACAAATTTTAACTTAAATTTTTTTGTAAATTCTTTCCACACCATTCATTCAATGGGAACCAAATTTTGCAAAGGGATTTTCGGCTAAAGTCTAGATAATATGGCGTATATATCGCGCAAATCGAGTAAGATGAAAGCTTTTTAAATAATTTGTTCTGTAGGATTGTGTTTTTAGTAGTTGGAAGCCAAAAATTTCGGCAAAAATTATCACAGAATTGTAAATTTATGGAAAAATTTGCAAAACTCCCCGCTAAAATTTAGAAGTTTTCCATAGTGTTTATAAATATGTCAATGTATAACTTTTGGCATTCGGCAATGCTTTGAAAAATATGGCACTTAGGGGTTATCATAGTGCGGAGGAGATAAATACTAAGCGGCTTTGAGGCGTTCCAAATTTTAGTATCTCATATACCTACATAAAAACACACCTTTTTGAAAAAATTTTGCAATCTTAGTATTTGCTGTTTTATGAAAACAGTTGAGTTTTAATTTTTTGTAGAGAAGCGGGGCTTTGGGACGGTAGCCCCTATACTCTAATATATAAAACGAATTAAAAAACGCAAATGTAATTTTTACCTGTATCATGATAGTGTAATTTAAATTATTCGTAATTAAAATTAAGGAAAAATGAAAACCGCAGATTTTTAATTTTTGAATGAAAAAACCAAAAGAATATTTTTGGGAAAAACTGAAAATTTCCCCACAAATTTCAAATGTGGTGACTTTTCCGAAATTTTTGCCTTGCACCTTCTAAAAATAATAGATACACAATTCTATAAAGATTTTTTTTTAAAAAACATTTATCTTACCTGATTTCGGCGATGTATACGTCATATACACTTACGCCGGGATTTTCTACCAAATTGAGCAAGTTTCCGCGGTATTTTTGAAGACATCAGCCGAAAATGTCTGCAATTACTAATCGAATCGACTCGGTTTTGAAATATCGTACGAAATAAATAGCATTATATCAATTGCATTTAATTAATTAGTCGAAAAAAATGTCTTCTTCCAGAGCTGCTGAAACAAGTGAATAGAGTGAAACACGACTGGATAACAATCGCTAACGATAATCGATTAATAAAAAAATTTAGAGTTGATTTAAAAGTTAGCAGTATTCAATTTCTAATTTCACCCGTGCAACAAGGAGGTAATTTAGCTAGTAAAATAGGGTAGTAAGCTACAGCAATAAAACAAGCAGTACAAAATATGTATAAAGCAAGATAATCAGACACGTCGAATAAAGAGGTACTAAGGAAAACGGTTATCATATACCAAAGTCAGTTCAGAATATTTTGACAGTTCTGTCGATATTGGTTTCTGTTATATTAAGGGATTGTTATAACGTTATTCATATTTTCTAAAGACCCAATAAGTAAAAAATTAATTTACAGATAGATGGTTTATAATTTGATTTTTGATCATATTGTTCACAAAATTTTATCCAAATGGCCGATCCCCCAATTTAATTATATATACCTAACATATTATGTCGGTTAATCACGATACGATGTTATCCATGTTTGTTTACTTCATGTTGTTCCATCAATACCATACGAGTATTATACGTATATAGATTTACCCGTATGAATTATATATCGAAACGCGATATACCCGAGACCCATTAGTGCACGGGAAGATGGAAAATTAAAAATAATTTATTTACTTTGTATATTTTTTATAATTTTCAATTTTTGCTTTATTTTAATTTTTTTTTATCGACAGCAAAATTAAATTAAATTGAATTAAATATAAAAATGTAATTTTATATTTATTTATTGTATAAACATAACAAAACAGCGGGATTTCGGTTGTATGCCTACAACATATTTACATTCACGCATAGTATTTTATGTACTCATGTATTATACGAGAGAGAGTGAATATCCAATAGGGATTTATTTTTAAAAGAAAACCTCGTTATTGTGTTTTTCATTCCAAACATAATTTTCAGCTTTTAAATTTATGAAATTGATTACGATTTTATTTAAATTTAACACAATTTTCTTAATGCCTCTTTCGCACTCATAAAAAAAGGATGGCTGTTTGTGGAGAGGCGATAGGTTTTTCATGTGTAATTAATATTTGGCTATATATACATAGGGGGGAGAAATGTGTGTAAAGCTTTTAATCTATTTGTGGCCGATAATTAGATTACACTCGAGTAAAATTAGTCATTAATTACGATTTTAAAGTGGGGAGATTTATCACGATTACGGATACGTATTTGCAAATCATGTCATTAGGAATTTTTTTTCGCTTACGAATTGAAATGTATAAGTACGTATGTACGTAACGACCCTAAAAGCATTTTTCATGACAGTATAATGGTATGTAAAGTGTTTTAAAAATGTATAAAATATTACGTTCGGCAATATCGTGGTAATTTATAAATAAAATGATTTGTCGATTTTTGGATTGAAAAACAATGTAATCGAAATAATTTTTAGAAATCGAAATAAATAAAATTATCATTATATGCATTCAGGAAAATTCAATTGATTTCGACCACATCATGCATGTAATAAAATTTTTCTAAATATTTTTATTTATCCAGGTATGCTAATTGATTTTTATCTACTGCAATATAGAGTTTGAATTTTATTTAAATTAATTATGTTATTTTAGAGTTGAAGACGTAACACAACTTTTGTATTGTTACTATCGTACAAAGGATTGTATGCATAGCGTATTTTATTAGGTCGATAACGAGCAAGTTGCATAAATTTAAATATCGTAATTGCTGGATATACAAAAAATGATACCAATTCACCGATGGCTATATTGCATTGCTAGAATGAAAATAGCTTCTGTGTTGTAAACCATTTAAGGAAATGGAATGGCGTGCAAGTGCAGATACGACCGGTGTGTATATCCTATATTTTCGCAACACAAAGGCAATAAAATATATATTTTAGTTACTTCAATGTGCGATTATTCGCTTGATAACTATTTATTGTTATACCTTTAATTAATCCAAATCAAATTATGGGTATGTTGCTTAGAGAAATGCAATAAAAATGATTTATTATCGAACTGAAAGTAAATAGAACATTTTTATTGTAAAATTATTATTAATTGGAATTTTAGAATTTGTGGGGTTCAGTCACCTTTGCGACATTGATTTATATGTTTTCTGATTATTATCGGAAAATGTAATCAACAAGTCGAAAATGTATGGTATGCAAATTATTATTTCTGTAAAAATTAAACCTCGAACCACAAATATTTTAATTTTGGTTTACAACAGAATAAATTTGAGAAGCTTCAAATGAAACGGCCAACTGCACGAGCAGTCCCTGAATCACCCGCAAACTATTATAGGCTCACTCTGCATAACATATGCCCATCGGCCTCAAGCTACTCCAAAACTAGTAAGTTCACTGCCATAACATTAGACTACTCCAGGAATCAAAACGTCCTATACAAGAATACTCCGAAAATTCACCCTTTTCTCTCAACATATGATCAACATCATATAAGCGCTCCATTTTCTATTCAAATTAATGCACTCAGTAGCATATTGCCAAAAAATCAAAAGTGCCGACTGAAGAGGAAAAGCGTACTGAATCTACATTTCAAGTATTTTCAGTCAGTTTACCGATTCCTCAAAAATTTCAATAATTATTAAAGAAGCAAATTTCATGGCAAATTCAATTCTGACGATTAACATCAAAATTGCATTTTGCAGTAGCCAAACTGTAATTTTAATTAATACATCAGAGATTAAACCGTTACTAAAATAATTACGCCACACTTGGTAAGGTGACGGCTTAGTTCTATTCAATTTAAACCATCCGGAACTTATTTTTTAATTTAGTCGCATCAAAAACTTATTTTTGAATCCTATATCGTATATGATCAACAAAAAATCACAGTATTATCCCAAACGATCACAAATGGCTTATGTTCATTTATATAATTTGAGTTTCATCCACTTCGATTGACAAATAACTTTGACAAGTACTATTGTGGAACAGGGCGAAAGTAACGACTAAACCAGAGGAGTTCTTAACGAATTTCCACAAATTATGATCGATACAGTCGTTTCATAACACTCAAAAATACGTTTACACCGCAATCGATTCCTGATTCTTGAACATTGTTCATCAAAGATGTTTACCCGACCGGAAAAGCAAACGAATTTTCAAGAAATCCACACACAGTAATAGATTTTTGTGGCTCGAAAACCTCTTTTTATCATTTTCATCAAAGTTGAGCAACACGAATAAATTATAACTAATCAGGACCTCACCGGAGGACCTCCTAAAGTAATTTTCTTGAAATCAGTACCCTTTGCAATCGATTCCTGGTATTTAAAATGCCAATTTCACCGATGTTTATCAAAACCGTGCGAAAAATAATAAATAATGGAAACTGGTCACATCGGATGAGTCAAAAAATGAATTTCTCTAAAACCAAGTCCCATGCAACCAGTTCCTGGTATAGCTTATGGCGAGAGCAAGGGAAAAAAGGGCCAGGATCAAAATACTAATTAAACTCCAAATGTTGCACCCCAAAAAAGTTACACATATCGTTCGAGTCACAAATTTTTTTCGAGAAAACGGGTTGCGAACTACAATGAAACGGCTTTTTCTGAAATTGTAATCAATTCCTGGCATTTCTTGTCACTACAATTTTCATCAAAATCGTTTGAACCGAAACATATTGAAAGAGAGACTCGACCCCACCGGATGACTCACTAGTAGTTTTCTCGAAATTTGCACCGATCGAAATCGATTGCAGGAATTTGAAGTCTCCCTTTCACTATTTTTTATTAAAATCGAGAGTAAAAAAAATAAATAAGCGATCCCAGCATCCGCCGAGTGACGCTCTAAATACATTTTCCCAAATTAGGGTCCATTGCAATTGGTTTCTGGTATTCGAAAACTCCCTCTTAAAAATTTTTATAAAAATTGTGCGAGCCACAACAAATTTAACAGGGGTCCCGCGCTTCAACCAAACGTCATCAAAATCGTTGCAAAATATGGATAAGGGACCAATCTCATAACATTAATTCACTATAGATAAGCGCAACCTTATAATATGTGATCGTGTATCAACCAATGCAAAGTCGTGTAACTTGATGCAATGTTAACCAGATAAACCAATACTACCAGATAGATAATTAATACAAAACCCATCAAGAAGTAAAATAATGCAGCATCACCCATCATGGTGCAACGTGGTACAACGACGCAGCTCGGTGTCACATTTGGCAACATCCTGAACATGATGCTACACTATGCAACATGCTGAAACAAGTGGAACATCACATAACATCCTCAGCAAAATGCAACAATATTACGCAACATTGGTGACATGAACGCCAATTTATAGGATTCCTTGTAAATGTTTTTATGCAATCAAAAGCCCAGCCCCGCTAAATTTGGCTTATACGCCAAATAAAATGTTAAAGAACTCCCCAAGCCCCACCAAGAACCCCTTAATATGGGCCCATGGTAACCGGTTCCTGGTACTCGCACCTCACCGGTGGACGTGGTCCTCCTAAACGATTTTTCCGAAAATTAAGACTCATCGTAGTTGATTCATTTGAAACATCTTAATCGCAAATTTTATCAAAATCGAGCGTGCCAACAAATGGAATCCAGTATCCACCGGATGTCCCGGTAAATTGTTCTTATCGACAACAGAATCCATTGCAACCGCTTTCTGGTACTCGTAAACGCTCCTCTAGCCATTGCTAGAAAAGTCGTGCTGGCCAAAAAAATTAAAGAAAAAACAACCTAGAGTCGACTTGAACTTGAATGAACTTTCCCGGAAATTGATCCCATCGCAATCGTACCCTAGCACACGAAAAATATTCCTCATCAACTTTCCTCACTTAACCTTCCTCACCAAACCTCCCTCACGAAGGGACCAGGGAATCACCGGACGACCCTCTGAAAATATTTTCTCGAACCCGAACCTAACACAATCGATTCCTGGAAATGGATGTGGAGGTTTCAGCAGATCGAATTAACGATATAAGTTCGAACTTGGTTTAAAATATATGGTTGCCCTGACGTTGCGCTCTTTGTCATATGATGGAGCAAGTGATGAAGATGCTAATGAAGTCTATTTAATTTAAGCGAAAAAATATAACAACAACAAAATTATTGTAATAGGATTGGTAATAGTAAGCATTCAGGCGAAATTTGTACGAACATCAAATATTTCAATTTTCTAATAGCATTTTCACTGGCACAAAAATCTTGATCCAAATTTTTGGATTTATTATTTTTTGCCAGAGAACACAATTTTGAATTTTTTTGTTGACGTTTACTCACACATAAATGCGTGGTCATTTTGACAATTGACATGACGTTGAGTATATGTGTGAGTAAACGTAAAACAAAAATCCAACAAATTTTTTGGATTTTTCTTTGATCCATTTTCAAAAAAAAAAAAAGACAAAAAACGTAAACAAATCCATTTCCAATTGATTCCAATCAGAAAAAAATGGGCATTTTTGTGCCAGTGAAAACGATGTAAGATTACAATGTTATCTGAATTTGGGGCCGAGATCATTCCAACATCGTTTTTTTGAATGGCATTGAATTTGACATGTTTTTTTGAATGGCATTGATGTCAAATTCCTTATAAATTCTCGGTCGATTACAATCGGGACTATATGCAGGCCAAACAAGAACATTTATTAGTTTTTGACAAAACCACTATATTCAACCGCTTTGATGCATGGATGAAAGCATTGTTTTGTTAAAAATCAAATCATTGTCGTTGTAGTCCTCAAGAAAAGTTATGAAATCGTTTTTTAACAAATCATTGTACACACGAATTCATTCGGGGGGTAATAAAGCAAGTTGGTAGCTTCCCGCCATAGCAAAAAGCTCCCACACCATTACTGTAGCTCCACCAAAATTTCTTTTAGACTGTAATATATTTTCATCATGAATATCGTGCAAGTAACAAGAGTACTAGCCTGGGCCGTCTTTGTTGATTTTTTTCTTATGCGATCAGTTTTTGCTATTTATCTTTCCAATGCATGTGCCGCTTGGCCAACAGTAGCCGCGTTTCAATATTTTTATAGGAAAAATTAGTCTTACTTTGCAATTTCGACCATTTAATGTTTTTTGGTGTTAGAGTGTTAAGAGCAATATGTTGTTTTGTAACAGGTAAGCCCAATTTTGCTTTAATTTGATTGGCGGGTGACTTGTTACGAGTTGCTTTCTTTCTTATTTTGTCAATTTGAAATGGTTGGTTACTACTACTGACTATTTCTTTTTGTTTTCTATTTTAGACCACAACTTCGAGCTTTTTTTAGGAAGTCGTGGACGACAGTTGATGATCGACCAATTCTAGTATCAGATTGACGCATAGTAAATCCGTGTTCTTTAAAAATTCTAATGGAGATTTTTTATTCATCATTTAAGAACTTTCCCTTTGGCATCACTATAATAAAATATTATTACAATAAATAATTATTGAAATAAAATTCCATTTTATAAGCATCGTAATATAAACAATGCCTTTTTATATGTAATAGGACAATATTAGTTAGTAATACGCTTATTGATAATAATAGTCAGATAAGATAAAATGAAAGACAATAATAAATTTAAAAATTTCAGATTCATGCGTCATGCCCAGCAGCGTTTGACTTAATTTTAGGGACTACATTCACAATATCGTTATCGATCACATATGCAAACTGAAACAAATTACTTTAGGGATTTATTGTAGAATCAGCATTCGCATAAGGCTTTACTTTATATGTCATATGAATTAAGTAGTGGGCTTGTTAGATCAAGGTAGTTACTAGTGACCGCCATGGTGAGGCAGCGTGAGCACACTATGTGTGGTCTTAATCCACTATTGGCCTTGATATAAATTAGTAAGATGAATTATTTATTAAACAACTAAATTCAAACTTATGAATCAGTAAAATCACTTATAACACACATCACCCCCAAACTTTTCAAATAAATATTTTCGAGTTTAGAATCCATAAAATTTACATTTACAACCTTTGTCTTTTTTGACGTTTTTTGTACTTCGAAATTATTGCCTATCACAAGGACGAATTGGCTGATCGGGATGAAGCTTGAAATCCAAAATCCAATTCATTCTCGTCATTTTGGTGGTTTGTGGCTCGGACGATCGCTGTTGTGGCTGGCTTTAATTTTTTAGTTGCCTGATTATTTTGATGGATTTACGGTGCCGGTTGGTTGTTAGAATAAGGGTCAATATTATATCTCTATTATTTAGATTTAATGATGCTTTTTACTTTATGTAAACTATTTCGTGCCTACCACTGAAGTGATGGCTTAATTAATTTAACGATTTTATTCTTCTTGAAATACTGAACTATTTTAATAATTTGTATTTCGTTTATATTTCTTTAAAAAATTACTTTACAATAATAAATAGTTTTTAAATGATTGTATTGACACAAAATTGGAAACTTTAAATAATGCGAGTTTAAAAAATCAAATTTCTTATCTTATCTATTGTGAACTATAAAAAATTGAGCTACATTCATAATATTCCCCCTCTAAAATAAAATCACAAATTTATATTATTTCCCCGCCTCACATCGACTACCCAACTTTAACGTTGCATGCATTACGGAGAAATACACAAAACATTTATTCTCTTTTCATTTTATGCTGCGCTTTGCTGACTACTGAATATAAACTTTACAACAACAATTTATGTTTTATGTATGTACTCGTACATTCTGTTTTATGCTCTCATTTAGGCATCGCGATTTAGTTTGAGTTATCAACTCAACCGATTCACATCATCGTAATTTAGGCGCTCCACATTTATAGAGAATCGTGTACATACATAAATAACGAAAAAAGCTTTTATTTTTTATTTGTGAGCTTTCACATTTTTTAAATGGAAAATTAATTAATCGATGTTTTTTTGTAAAGTAAATAACCGTAAGGGAAAAAATTATAACACTTTAAACGTTTTTTTTTTATTGTGTCGAATATTTTCGATTCAAATTTTCTCCCCCTTTCTTCTGCGCTTTACGAACGACTACATGTGATGTAATTTTCTTTTATTTTTCCGTACACTCATCCCTCTATCTATAGCAAAATATAATTTTATTTTACATTCCATCATCGTCATCGTTGTGTTATTATTATACATTTTTTTTGTAACTGCTCGATGATGATCATCATATGTTATTTATTTCAAGTGTTATGGTTTGAGGGCTTTTATTTCAAAGTTTATGAGTATTTTTTATATACGGTAGGGCGGTAGTTGTTTTAAAATTGGGAGTTGCTCTATTCGAAATCAAAATAACGAGACCGCATATATATTTCCAATCAATAGTTTATCATATCATATCAACATTCAATGATATCAAATGTAAAATGAATAAAGGTTTATGGCGAACGGGCACATCAACATAGGCAAAACTTTGTGTATTTAGATTACGTTAATTCCAACACCATAAATAGAAATGAAAAATGATAATACTCATCGTTAAATCTTTCATTTAACAGAGTTAGATTTTATTTTTAATCCGTATAAATGGATACGATGTACAAAGCAAACCACATACACATATAGCAAACCTGTACGTATATAAAGTAAAAATAATCTTATGTATTTATATGCAGTGATAATCATAGATATCTGTACATAATGAAAGGGTGGTACACTCTGTGTGTGTGTATATATTACATAACTGATTATAATTCTGCTGCTCTTTTCATGATTCTGTTTATTTTCCATTTTATGTCCTCTCATTTTCATTTTAATGAAAATAACATGACAAGCAAATTTTTTTGTTTTTTACTACAATTTTTACTTTTCATTTTTCTTTTGTAGATTTTCTATTACATTTCGGATGAAAAATAAAAATAAAACCAAAATTTGCCTTCGAGGTAATCGCCATAGATAAATAGTCCGTTAAATTTGTAAATTTTTGAAATTCATATAGGAATTATAGTGACAGGATATCCTATGGTTACATAAAGCCCAGTGATACGTTACGGACACCATATCAAGTACATAATATATACCCACCTCTGCAGAATGTAAAATTTAAAATTGGGTTAATATCCATACCTTGGTACATTTCATTCTCATATAATTCATCATTAAGTTAATGAATCAATTTTAAAATAAAACCAAACCAATTGACCTGAAAAATTGAATGAAAAGTAAAGAGCTTTTTATATATCGTCTGTCACACCGCCCCACTTTTACAATAACTACAACAACAAAAAGCTATCACCATAAACGTATGTATATATAAAAATTCTGTGAAATTAAATTGAATTTACAAAATATTTTCTTTTGAATAAAATTAATTTAATGAAAATGAATATTTTAACCCTAATTTTCGTTGAGTGACAGTTGCTATTTGGCAAAATCAAATTAAACATTATTTTGTGTATAGGGTTAAGGTAATGAAAGCAATTTTCCTCATTTTAATAACTCCGAAATGAAAAGCTATAAAGTAGCAAAGTAGTAGTAGTAGTAGTAGTGTAGTAGTAATAAAGAGAAGTTAAAATTTTATATCAACATTTTTTAATTGTGATTTTAGCTAAATAGTTTTTAGTTGGTTTTGCTAGTTGGGAACCATAAGGAATGAATGACAAGTACTTTGCAGTTTAGTTACTTTATCCATCCATATATAATGTATTATTTTTTTTATAGGAGGAATTAGGTTAATTTCAGAAGGGAAGGAAAACCCTCATAAAATTTTACTGTTTTATTTTAATATTTTTTTTTTTTTTGGGAAATTAAAAATACGGAAAATCCTTTCTTCTTCTTTTGTGTTTTTAGCATAAATTAAGAAAAAATTTATGAGCTCAATGAGATATTCTTGATTTCGGATGGTTAATTTAATAGATTTTGTGTACAAAATGGAAATGTTTATAAAGTAATTAGAATGTAACGCTTGAGAGATATGAAACGGACCAATTCGTTTTGGTAACGATCGAAATTATAGTACTGAAAATTTGAGCTTTTTCTATTGTTAATCAACGGTTTGTATAAATCCGGTATATCCGTAATATTTCACCACTGGAGTGTGGTACTCGCATTTTCAAATATCATCTTTCATTTTCGTCGCGTCAATTCGACCAACTTCTTGATTCCATTAAAAAAAATACCAATAAAGTTTACTATCTACGGCAACACGTTTTTGATGCAAGAGTGATCTCCAATGAGAGATAGTCCCCCTCGTATTATCCGTAAGCCTTGCCAGACGTCATCCCACCAGCGCAGTCGGAGTCTTCCTCTGCAACGTGCATCGGCTGGTTGTTGCTGTAGCACGTTTTTAATCATTCTTCTTGTGGGATCTTGCAACGTGGCCGAGCCATCTAATTAGATTTGATTTAATTAATCCAGTGATACACTGCTGCCTCCGAGAAGTCACTTTATCACATGGTTCATAAGAATTCGATATTCGTTTTGCGCAGCTTTAATTTGACTAAAGATGGTACGAATGATGATTACGATGAGGATAACATTCTACAGACGTTAGAGATCAGAGTCCAGCTCTCGCTTGCACTTAAGAGTGCTTTATAAAGTGCGGGCTAGCGCGACTGCAATAGATTTTAGATCGCAATAACTATGATTGGGTATTGAAAACTGCTGCAAGTGGGGCTTTTTTGTCTGCCTGGACATAATTTATCTTCCATTTATCTTTACAGCTTAATTATATTTTAGCATCTCCGGGTTTGTGCTATCCAACATACGTCGTATCAAAGCATTTTGAAGTAGATAAATATGTTACATGTGTTTCTTCATGGATTTCTTCACTAACGTAATGCGTCTTGGATGCATATGGCTTGGCCACGTTGTAAGGTCTCTTCAACAACGGATGATTAATAAAGCTTTCTATCAACAACCAGACGGTGTGGGTCGTACACCCCAATTGCGCTGGCGTGACTACGTCGAAAAAGAGAGCGACGGATCGAGACTGATGGAGGACCAGTGAAAACTAGAGAGAAAGAGAGAGAGAGAAAGGGATGGGGAGAGAGAAGTGCCTCTTTAGGTCTCTATGGAGGTTATCTTTTCTTATGTACAATGGTGCATTAACTATTCCACGTAGGACTATGCTTTGGAAATGTCTTGTTAATGGACATTCGTGTTCTTTGTACAGTTCCAAAGCTGACTACCGTAAGTCTGGACCTTAGAATTTACCGGTAAACTAGTAATTTATTATGAAAAGTTATCTCGATTTATCTCTCTAAGAGCCAATTTATGTTTCAATATTTAAGGTTTAAGCTTCCTTTCTCTTTTAAACAAGAACTTTACATTTTAGTTCCACATCCGGAGCCATGCCTAGATATTTTGTTGTGTTTCTCTAGGAAAATGCTGAGAGTTCAATTCCACTGGTATTCAGTTGATCTTTTAGTTAGGAAAGCTGATGCAAACATATTTTGCTTCATTAAGTTTTATTCGCCGTTTTTTAGTAGAGAACACTAGATTCAACGGTCGGCGCTCAATGTTCCGATAATTTTTAGAATTAATAAAGGAATTACAACATGCAGTTTGTCATGATTTTTTTTTTTTTACAAAATCCAGATGCCATATCAAGTCGAGAACAAAATTCGACACACGGCACTCATTGTTTTGATGATTTTGTTGAATTAATAAAGGAGTTTTTTCAGTTTGGCAAAAACGATTGCACGTGTAGGGCCATAACACCAAACACAACAAGCAAATTTTTGGTAATGAAGGATCATTACGTGTCGAGAACATTAAAATCCACACTCAGCACTCAATGTTTTAAAGATCTTTTGAAATAATAAAAGGATTAAGTGAATTTAGCCAAAGGCGCTTGCACGTGTAAGGTCTTGATTTTTTTTTTTACAAATTCCAGGCACCTTATAAAGTAGAGAATACTAAATTCAACGCTCGGCACTCAGGGTTTCAATGGTTTTTTGAATTGATAAAGGTAATTTGGCCAAAGACGATTGCACGTGTAGGGCCATACCAATCACTTCATGCAAATTTTCTTTATTTTTGTTTCAAATACCAGGCGCTATCTCAAATCGAGAACACTAAATTCCACACTCGGCACTTATCGTTCCGAAGATTTTCTGAATTAAAAAGACTTTAAAAAATGTATTTTATAAAGAAAGTATTTTAACTTATTTTCGTTATATTCAAACAACTGATACACATTTTTAGTACTATGACACTCAATTTTTATTGTTTATTTTTAATAATTTTAAATAAAACTTCGTGTTGTGCAAATATTTTGAAAAGTTTATAACATTTACGAAAAAACGATTAAAAACGAATGGATGAAACTTTAAATTTAAGCTTTTCTCATAAACTGGGAAATCCCAATAATTTTTGTCCGAAATCGGTCCACCGGGAGTATTATATTCTAAAGACAGACACATTACTAATTTCGTAATCATAATTTCGGGGTCTTGATTTCTTAAATGACAATACAGGACACACTACAATTTCATTTGTCTTCTCATTTGGTTTTAAATAGTAATGTAGTAGGCATTGCAAAAAATGTCAAGATTGACTAAATGTCATAGACTTTTAAATTGTATGAAATGACTTTTTTATTAACAGAATAGAAAAAAAATTGTTCCCGCCAACTAATGGCAAATTCTTTTCGATTTCCAAGAAAAAAAATCAATTTTATTGTGCGGTAAATTATAACTTAAGCTTTCGGAACCTTTTCGGCTTCATTCTCAAAAGTATATAAGTCAATTTAACAAAAAAATATTTTCTATAAAATAAACTCGAAATCAAGGCTAACTAAAAACGTAGCTATTTTCCTGTAGATATCGCTAACTACTAGAAAATATATATTGTTTATTTTAGCTAAGCAACAAAAACTGATATATACAGAAAAAACACTTTACAAAATAAAATTTGACTTTAAAAACATAATTGAAAATAATTGTATCCATCTTAAATAATATTTGAAATGTGTAAAATCAAAAAATCTAATTATAAAAATAGATCATATGAATTGCCGATGCAAGCGAAATCGTTAATTTTGTTAATAGAATTTGAACAAGATTTGATATGTAACATTTCCAAAATAGATCTTTTTCTGTAATTAGGTTGTTTTTTCAAAATGTCTACATTTTCCAAAATAATTTTATGGTTGGTATGTCTAATATGTATGTTCCGAAAGTGCACTTATTTGATTTAAATTTCCCGTGGCACCATGTATATTTTGAAAAAAAAACGCCCCCGTAAAAACAGTTTAGTTTGTCCCGTGTAAATTACGTTACAATCATTACATTTAATTTGATAGACAAGCTTTGATTCTTTCTTTAATGGTATCGGATCTTTTAATTTTGAAAACGAAATATAATTTAAACTGATAGCTGAACGACCAATAATTTTGAAATTATAATTTTTAAACAAATGTTTTAATTTTTCCAAAAGATTTTTTTATGTAAGGTAAAGATAAATAATTTGTAATTTCAATTTCAGGATTTAGTGTAAAATTTTGATAAATTCTTTGTGTCCAAATCACTATTTATTAATTGTTTAGGATACTGATTATTTACCAAAGTGTTTTCCAAAAGTTTAAAATTATTGTAATGAAATTTAGTATCGGACAATTTTAGAATTTTTGAGTTAAAATTTTGATTGTGTTAATTTTGTAAGAAAAAGTAAGCCAAGAAATAAAATTTAGATAACGACCGGACCAGGTATTTTTATAGCACCAGTCAAAAGAAATTTTACCATCGTTCATGAATTAAAAGTAAAACTAAAAATGAAATTTTGTGGTCAATTTCTTTTCCAACAGTAAATTTTTTTCTATTATCCAAAGAGTTAAATACATCCAGAAAAATTTCAATTTTGTCTTCAGGGATTGCCGTTATACTGTTATCTACATAACGAAAATAAAATAAAGCTTGAAAATCCAAAGAGTTTAATCCCATTTGGAGAACCAAAAGTTTATTTATAAATTTTATTGCCGAAAGAAAAATCAGAATTATTCAAACTATTTGTAATGCCGAAATAAATTGAACTTAAGTCAATTTACTTTTTGAATTTTGTTTACTATTCCTCAAGTTATCTTTACCGTAACACCTCTACTATCAACATTATTAAACAAGGACGTAACATCCAAAGACACTAAAAGGTAATTTTGTGGAAGCGTAACACTCTGAATTGTTTGTTTAAAATCTTCTGAATTTAGAATATTTGAACTAGTATTACCAACACTAAATTTTAAAATATTACCCAAAAAAACGATAAACTATGTGTTGGACCATTAATTGAACTAATAATTGGTTTATATGGAAAACCAGGTTTGTGGATTTTCGGTAATCCATATAATTTTGGAATCACCGAATTATATTTTTCTAGTTTTTTCATCCACATTACCGGAATTTTTCCAATCTTTGGCAATTGTGTTTATATCGGAACTGTATTATCTTTTGGCAGTTCTACATATTATGTTGTGTTATCGTTAAGTAAACTTTCCATTTTTATAACATATTCAATTCGCGATGTTATAACAGTTACGTTACATTTGTCCGCACGAGTTACCACAACATTTTTATTAGCTTTCAAAAATTATTTGGATTGTTTGACATAACTTAAAATACGATTTTCAAAAGGAGTTAATGTATTTAAATTTGATTTATTTTTAAAATTTGTCAAAATATTTACAAAACGATTACGAATAGTATAACGAGCATTATCGTTCAAATGAAAAATTACACTTTCGACATCAGAAATAATTTTGAAATACGGAACTGAATGACCAATTAAAGGAGGACAACATTTGTTTCCCAAGCTTAAAATAATTTTGACATGAACAGAAATATCTATATTGGAGATGTTCACTAACCATTCATCAACATAAATTATCAGATAATTCATTTAAACTATCTACTAAAATTTTATCCATTTTGATTTTTTGTCTTACCTTGATTTCATTAAAATTGTAAACGAAAAATTCATTCGCCTTTTTAAAAAAAACTCGCTAAACTCGTTTCAGGAAAGAATATCTTCGATTTGTTGCCGGAGTAAATTCAAATAATGTTTTGTTTCCTCGACCGTTTTATTGGTTTCTTTATAGCAAATTCTTTCGAAACAAAATTTTGATCTTAGATCAAAAAAATGACTGGCAATGCGATGTATTTCAATGACATTTCGATCAAATTTATTGTATTGCCAATCATTTTTTTGATCTAAGATCAAAATTTTGTTTCGAAAGAATTTGTTTTTAATTTCTTGATTCATAACACCAAATATGAATTTATTTTGAAGACGGAGGAAAACTTCATGATTAATATTGGACACGATTTTTATGGCCTGGGGCCCTATTCATGAAATCGGTGAAAATTTTCGTAATTGGAATACAATTTGCTATGCAGTTATTTATATTACTAAAATTTTTCTCCGGCTGCTTTTATAATTTTCTTAAATTTCTCATCTTTTTTTAAATTAAGAAACACAATTTTTCCCCCATCTAAGGGAAAAATCCTGACTGGGTAAATCGATACGGAATTATTCGCTTAGTAGGTAAATAAATAATAGAAAACTTGCATACAAATTTAAAAAAAAGATTAAAGTAGCCATCGAAAAATTTTAGTAATATAAAGAATTTTATAGCAAATTGTATTCCGATTATGGAAATTTTCAACGATTTCAAGAATAGGGCCCCTGGTCTTCGAAAATAGTTTTTCTTTTAAGTGATTCAACAAAAAATGTTGTTTATTTTACATGTGGCCAGTTTTTTATTTTCATTTAAAAAATGAAAAATATAAAATCTTGTTCAAATTCTATTAACAAAATTAACGCTTACATCGGCAATTCATATGATCTATTTTTATAATTAGATTTTTTGATTTTACACATTTCAAATATTATTTAAGATGGATACAATTATTTTCAATTATGTTTTTAAAGTCAAATTTTATTTTGTAAAGTGTTTTTTCCTGTAGAGTGTAGATATCAGTTTTTGTTGCTTAGCTAAAATAAAGAATATATTTTTCTAGTAGCTAGCGACATCTACAGGAAAATAGCTACGTTTTAGTTAGCCTTGAGCACTTAAAGGAACGAGTGAAATAAGTGAATTGTTGTAGAAATTGAAGGCGTTGAAAAATAAAGTTTGTAACTCAAATCGCTGGCATATCGAACGCCAGAAACTCGTAACAAAACAATATGCTGTTTTTTCGCAGCGATTGACTTATCACGAGCAAAAGATTATACAAACAAAATCTTATCATTTATTTAATTATACTGCCATCTATAGTCAAAGGTCGGAGTCATTGACATAAAATGGCGATTTTCGTTTTCGAATAATTTTAATATTTTTTTTTTCATTAAATTTTTGAGCGTGTTCCGTATACGCCCGGAATTTATTATTTGGTTTTATAAATTTATACGTAAAGAAAAAAACTCATAAAAGATAAATTGTTTGTTTTTAAGTATGGGTTTATACAGGGTATGTAGTTCTATCATTTAAATTCCTTGAGACCGGGAACACTCGTATTTGACCTGTGTTTTTAGGAACAACGGCAATCGGGTTCTACCAAAGGCTATTTGAAGCCTCAACGATGCCTAAACACGGAGAAAATAGATAATGTCTTTGCGTTAATGGAGCAAATTCGCTGGTATCAATTTAATATTTCAATATCGATGTTCTACCAAAATGATCAGCAATTTGCTTAAACAAACGTTATTCGCTTAGTTATGAAATTTTTTATGTAAGTCGAAATGCAATATGCAGGTTCAAAAGTACAAAAGAATTAGTGGGAACCGCCTACAACACGTTTTCCCCACAGTACGAGAGTTTAGACTCGCTTCATGTGCAGTGCCAAAATTCGTATCAAAAGCTATACAAAAGGTTTGCAATCTACCTAGATTCCAATTCCAATTTGTAACCTGTGTGTTATGTTGTTAACCAATCTCCCCTTTATACAACCCACAAAATTAAAATTAATACAAAATATTATAAAAAACACAAACAATTAAGAAAAAAAAATTATATAATTATTAATATTCAGTTAGGTTAAAATTTTATGGTTTACTAAAAACAAAAAAAAAATATCACAGGTGAAATTTATTATCTCCAGCAAACCTGTAAAAAGAAAATCCATAACTTTTTCCCGAAAACAAATAAAAAACAGTGAAAAAATGTGGAGTAAACAAGTCAAAGTGGATTTTAAATTTTTTCCAAAAAAGAAGAGCTTTTCGTTTTTTTTTTAATGAGGTTTTATAAAGTTTTTTTTTCCTCGTGCAAAGTGTTTTCCTTTATAAATTCACCTAAACTTAAAAACAAATAAAAAAAGAGTCACGTTTATCTGGTGTGCCGGGTGAGAGATATTAAAGGTGCTACTGAAAATTATTCTTATTGTTATTATTACGAACAAAAATATAAAAAATAAAAAATCTAAACGATCTATAAAATATTTAATTTAATTTAATAAGTACCCGACAAGAACACAAAAGCTTTTCGCAACGAAAAAAAAGGAAAACAAAATGATAATAATTTTCATTAAGTTTTATTTTTATGATGAAAAACGAAAGAATGGGGTCGGTGCGGCAAAATTTTAAACAAGATAATGAAATGAGGTGATAAAACAATTTATTAGAGATGAAAAGGATTTATTTCTTTGTTGTTCATAAGAAATATAAATTCCGTTGTTTGTTGGGAAAATCTTTTGTTTTGTGCTGTAGACAAGCCACACAAAACAAGATAAAATTCAGGTCAAAAATATTTCATTTTAAAGTTTTGCCGAAATATTTTCAGCATGCGGGATTAGATGGAGAACAATCAGATGACGACGTCTCATACTTATTTGCATATACTTTCCGCAAAGCAAAACAATATCCATCACACTTCAATTAATATTAATGACTTAAATTTTCTATGTTGTTGTGTTTATTTTTTGGTGTTTTGACTATAAGATGAAAATAAATTCCAGGCAATTTATTCATTTGCTTAATGCTTGCTCAACGTCAAAAAAAATGTATTTATCACAGCATATTTACACAAAAATCCAAAAGACGAAGAGAGAATCACTTCCCAAATGGGATTACTTAATCTCTGTGTAAAAGCAGCAGCAGTAGCAAACAATATTTTACCATGTATGAAAGTTTTTGTGTAATTTTTCATTACAAAATTTTTCTTCATTATGATTTCCCATGTTCTTCCACTTGCCACATAAAATTTATAAATTACTTGGTTGGCGTATTGGGTGTTATTTATAATAATACCTACCTGTGTGTGTTTCTTTTTTATTTTTAACAACCACTTCACAAAAAAGTGTCTTGTGATAATGTTTTGCCGCATCGCGTTTTTAAAAAGTTCACCACCCGTAGCCCACAAATTATCTTTATGTCAGTTACCGAAACGTCACCAATAAATTATTTAATATAAATCATAAAAATTTTCTTATATACGTTTATATATATTATATACGCGGACGAGAAATTAATTTTAATTAAAAATAAAAAATAAAATTTACGATTTTATAAAAATGCAATAAAATTCATAAATTTTATTGGTTGTTACTCGAATACCGTAGTTATCGTAAATTTAAGGTTCAATAAAAGCCAAACACACATTCATAATTACGTTATTACATTTTTTTTAATTTAATTATATTTCGTCGGTACCGTGCTATAAAGATTATGATTAAAGGAACGTGAATTGGTTTAAGTTCCTTTATTTTATTCTGTTTAGCAGGAAAATAGGTCAAAACGGAGACGTGAAAACTGTTCGGATCTCTCAAGTGAGTGGAAACCAATTCTCACCGATTTCTTTATGGAATCCGAATGTTGTGATCGTGACAGATATACTATCTCTCTCCAAAAATTGTTGGATAAAAGAAAGGCATTTTTTCTCCTTGAATATAAATTTTTACTACAAATGTGAAGAGGTGCCGGATTATCCTTAAGAATAATTTCAAGCCACGGTAAAATTAAGTCTTGCCGTGGTTCTTGCCTTGTGCTCGAATTGACTGGGAAACGACGAAAAAGTAGAGCCGGAGAAAGCGAACCGCGAAAGTTTTTTGAGTGCCTAGGCTTCAGAACAGATTAAAGATAATATTTGTAATTGTTTACAGCTCAGTCGGTCCTTGAAAATAACTTGAAGTGTAAGGGCTGTTACAACGTAAATTCCTGTATTTAAGCATTTTAAAATTTTCGGGCGTTGGTTCTGCTAATTTAAAACATTACCGATATTATCATAGGGTTGTTAGGTTCCTTATCTTAATTGAAGCTATCTGCTACATACAACATTTTGCACCTACATAATTGCTCTTGAGACATTTGCCCGATTTTTTTTGAGACTTTTACAAAGAAAAAGGAATTAGAAAAAATATTTTCATAGTATTTTTGTTGCAAAAATTTTTTTTCTGGCATACTATGGTAAACGGTTGGTGTACATTTTTTGAAAAACAAAATTAAATTAGGAAATTTTTCCTTCCAATTGACACGGGCTCTACACTCTGTAAAATCGCTGAGACTTTCTCTAATGATATTTTATGTATGTGTATCATAACTGGGCATTTTAGTCTAATAATAATTTCTTCAAATGCCAAAAAAGCCATAAATATTGTCAATCAATTTAAAGATTTTTATATTAAAACAGTATAGCATTGGGCGCTTTCAAGTCCGCCAACTGTTGGCATCATGATTAGTGAAATCTTCGCCAAGTTGACTTGAACTTTTCATATAGTTCAAAATTTTTATAACGGAGGCCGTGATTTTACTCAACATGTTGCGCCCATTGACAATTTCATTAGCTAGCAATGATATTTCGTAAAAATTTCATGATAATTTTTTCGTTCAAAATACTTACACATATACAATCATAAATTTAATCTCATGAGGGAAAATCTCAGCAATTTTGCACAGTCTAGACTTCGAGTTAGATAAGGAAAAACTATTTCCTCAATTATAAAAGTTTAGATCAAACGTAATTCCGCAGTAGGCCAGAAAATTATATTTTCGCAAAGTGGCTGATATCTGACGGAATATTTTGGAATTAGAGCGGAAGGTGATCGACTTCTCAAAAAACTAGTTTTAATGTAATATAAACTTCATAGATGACTATATTTCGACTGGATATTATGTAAAATCTTCAATTAGTTTACAATTAATGTAACAAATTATGAAATAATAATAAAATGGAATGAGATTTTTTCTCATATAAATAAATCTCCAATCGATCAGCGGTGATACATTCAATTGACCATTTCAGCTGGTGAGCACTAGAGATTTTCTTTCACTGTGGCTCGGATACCAAGTAAAACGATTGGAACTTCAGAACTCCAATGAATGGTATTTTGCCTAAGATCAGCTTTAAGCTGTCGATTTGGTGATGATACGCAGTTGTACGCATCTACTGAGAGCCCAGAAGTTTCATCCCCCCTGCGAAAAGTTTGTGCTCGAACTATTTTCGTCAAGCATTGTTGATGTTGAGTGGAACTCTGAATCGCGATACGTAATTTTTGACGAAAGTAGTGGATAATGGTTGACGCTAACATATCGGTCATGCAATAAGGTTCGGGCCATCGTGTAAATCGATTGACTCAAGTAAAAAGATGAATACAGTAATCCCTCAATTTGCGCGACAGTTACGTTCTGAAAAAACAGCGCGCAAATCGAAACCGCGCACTGTGAACCCACTTTTGTATTAAATTTGGAGAATACGTTCCAACAGAGTTCAAATAAAGTTCCACAGAGTTCAAATAAAGTCTTTATTCAGTGACTAGTTATATTACATACGAGTATAAATAAAAGTTAAACATAAACAAAAAATAAATTAAAACTATAAATTCATTTATAAAAATACGTACATATGTAAAACAAAAACTCTTTACATTATTTCGTTTTCACTGCTGTTTTCTGATGAATTTGATATTTCCGCCAAGGGTTTTTTTAATAAAAAACTTGTTAATAGTGATTGCTTTTTATCATTTGAATTATAAAGTTCTTTATACGGCACTAAAGCTTTGGTCAAACGTCTGCGGAATATTAAAGCACGCTCCAAATGAGGGTCTCAGTTAATGGCGTCATGGCCAACTGCAAGTGCTTTGCTATTTAATTTTTTTTCTTTGACTATTTCTGTATCATCACTTTCGTCTTTTTCGACATTATTATCTGCCAACCACCAATTTTTTTTAATCATTTTCACAATTTCCACTAATTCTGGCATATCCACAACTGCTTCCCTGATGCTTATTTCTTACTCAGGCCATATTTTTTCCAAACGGCATTCAAAGTTGTGTTTTTTACCTCATCCCAAGCAAATTTAATATTTGTTACGGCGTCTAATACTATTACAACATTGTCCATTTGTGGCTTAAATTAGTTGAAACAACGTTCTTCTAAGAACATATAGTTTAAATGCAGCAATGACACCTTAGTCCATGGGTTGAATTAACAAGGTCATGTTCGGGGGAAGAAATATTACCTCCTAGATGCAAATCAGCTAAATGTGCTGGATGACTTCTACGTAAAAGTAATTTAAAAACCAGTGTTCGAAAATTTTACGTGTCATCCAAGCTTTCTTATTCGATTTCCAATAGACTGGTAGGGAACCCTTTGAAATTCTTTTAAACGCTCGGGGATTTTTAGATTTATAAAAAAACAGTGCTGTGTTCTTATAATTCCCAGCAGCATTTTCACATAACAAAAGTGGTAATCTGTCTTTTGCAACCTTGAAACCAGGAACAGATTTACCTTCTTTCGATATAAACGTTCTACTCAGCATCCGTTTCCAAAATAGGCCTGTCTCATCAGCATTGAAAACTTGATTTGGTAGATATTGACCACTTTCTATTAGATCTTTCAAAAATTTGGGAAATGCAGAAGCCGCTACCGTATCAGCACTAGCCGCTTCCCCCGATAATTTTGTATTGTGCATCTTTTGCCGTCTTACCTTTCAAACCAACTTTTACTGGGTGAGAATTGAAGCTTCCCAGAATTGAATGAAGACTGCTTTTCCTATTTCAAATGATTAAAAATTCATAAGACTTTACTACGAATAATGCCAGAACTAATTGCCATTCTTTTTTGATTTTGGTCCTTTATCAATAGGCTTAGCTATTTTTCAGTCTTCTCTATTACAGAATTTCGAAATTGTTTTGTGGTTTTTGAAGATATTGGTGTAGAACCGGCAACTGAACTTTTAATTTTCTCAGCATTTACTTTTATTCTTCTTATGCTTGATTCATTTATATTCACGTCGATTATAGAACACGCGGGAACCAATCGATTGCGGATGGAAAACTGCATATATAAAAAAAATTTAAACAAAATTTTAAATCATAGTATCTTAGAAATTCCTATGGATTTTGATACAATTAGTAAAGTAAAATTTGTTTTAGGTCCGCAACTATTTAAAAAATGATTTGTGTGGTATTTAATACACATTTTCCAGGCTACTTTGATTTATAGCAATCGTTTTAATTTTGTTTATATGCAGTTTTCAATTCGCAATCGATTCGCTCCCGTGGATTCTATAATCGTCGTGATTATGTCTCCTATCATAATACAGATAATTTTTCGCCATTTTCTACTGCTTGAACAATTGCTAGTTTTATCTTCAATATTGAAATTTTTCTTTTTCTAGCCACGTTCATTTTACAGGATTAATTAAACTGTACAAAAAATGGCTTTAACATTAATCTTTAACAGTAAAAAATTTACTTAAAAAAAAAACTGTTATAGAGTCAAATAAAACTGGAGAAGTTGGTGTAACAGTCACTTTAATATAAATCTACAATAAAATAAAAAAACTGTTCTTATCTTTAATATTTCGTTTTCAATAAGACTTAACTGTAACTCCAACAATGTATGTATTACGTAAAATTATTAAAAAATTAAAGTAAATTATTTACACTTTAACACGTCTTTACATGAAGAGTTTCGAAAACAAAATGCGAATTATGTACAATGTACAAATTATAAGTCACATCACACAATTTAAGGGGATTCACCAAATTTTATGTGTATATTGCACTATAGAAATAGTACGAAAAAAAATAAGAGATATGGAGAAATATGTACGCGCTACTGCGAAACTTTTACCGCGCAATGTGAACTTTTAGTGGTAAAAACAAAATTGCGAAACTCAAAACTGGAGGGATTACTGTATATATTTTGGTAGATGGAAGAGGATCAACTATATCTAAGTGAATATGTTCAAATCCTAGGTGTAATTTCGTACTAGGTGTAATTTCGAATCGGCCAAATTGTTTTCGTGTACCTTTGAACTTTAGATCGCTACCAGAATTGTGTTTATTCCTCGATATCATTGCTTGTAAATTTTTCGTCACATTGGTTATGTGATGTACGGGCGATTTGCACCCAGCGATGTTTCGCATTATGCACACGTTTTCTTTACTGTGTACGGTAATCGTTATAATTAGCTAACTCATTTTTTAAGTTTCGTGAATGCGTTTTGGCATTCGTCGGTTCAAGAGAAGCTCTTTGGAGTATTTGGTTTCTTCAGTAAAGCGGCCAAGGAGAAGTGATTTTATATAAATCGATGGTAATATTTAATCAATAAATCATAATGGAAATAATTTACAATGCCATCAATTTGCTGAATGTATTTGATTGTTGTGGGAGCCACGAATTCCAGCCAAAAATGGTGTAATTATTGTCGTTTTATAAACGTAAGCAGGAGTGACGGGAGTTAAATGATAAGGCCAGACAAGGTCAATTTTGGAGTAAAATCGTACAACTATCCAAGTACATGGAAGAATTTTGTGGTATCGAGGTTTCGAGTAGCGATCCGGTATTGTAACTGAATTACGGTGATCTGTGTCAATAAGAAAATTTAGGTGATTTGTTCTGTCGTAGGAAAAACGACTGTTATTTAACGTCGATGTTACCGTCAATTCGACCGAGTGAGTTATTCTTTTTTCATTGGCTGTGCCCGGGGAATGATAATTACCTGCGGCATTGTCGCATTTTCTTTGTATTTTTCTTAATACCAAATAGTGCCTTGTGGATTTGTGTTGCTGCCACAGGAAGAATAACATGTGTTTAATCTTGATCGCGATCGTGGTTGGAAACGGCCGCGCTGTTGTTTTTTATTCGTCGAGAAATATTTTCTGACCGTCTTCTCCAGTCGTGCAATGCGTCCTTCTACCATATTAGTATGACTTGTAGAAGATTGGCTCATTCCCGGATAGTGAAGAAACTCGTATAGCTTATCAGCCGTTTTTGCCAGCTGGTCGATGGCTACAGTTTTGTCGTTCGCCAACTTCGCAATTTTCGGTTCCAAAACGTTAAAATATACTAATACGTATTGAGACGTTGTATGTCGCAACGTTTCTGAGCGTCGACCGTCACCACTGTTCTGCTGAGGGTGCTGTCAGAAAATTCGTATACCCGTACGTGTTTTCAGTTAGCCTATTCGTAGCCAAGGTGTCAACTTCTTCGAACGCTACTGGTGGGATGACCATCAATACATTTAAAAACTGCGACATTTGTGAATTAACTTGTTGCACCTCAAAATGGAGATCAGCCATCTGGAGTCAGGTCCGTACGGTATTTAGCCATTTGGGATGAAACCGTAGAAGGCCGGCGACATGAACTTTGGAGTTGACAGCTTACTCGGTTTAATTGTTATCGTTCTTGTTGTTATTTTTATTCCACATATTTTTTATTTTTTCCACATCGTATTTTAAATTTTCCGATCGCATCGTTTTACTGGTACTGACTATGCGATGTGCTCGGCCGGTCGAGTTAAAATGTACAATGGTTTAAAAGAGTAGAATGGTTGCCTTGTTCAATTATTAATTCGGAGACTTTCTAGATCTTTTTTATTAATTCGGAGCCGTTGTCTCTATGGTTCGTGGTGGTTCGTAATTCCCTTGGCTTAACGATGAGATACCCCCGTGCATGTTTCGGAGACAGAAACTAAAATTTTGTATTTTAAGTATATTGTACATAAGTATATGTTTAACTTGTTGGCACCTGGAATGATTGTCATACCAAGTAGTCCTTAAACCAGCGCGATATAATTGTTGTGTGTCGTTCAATTTAATCCATTGCTCCCTGTATACAATGTTCGTAGTACTCCGATGCTCGATATGTCCAATGTGTGATTCGCGTTGTATATCGTACGGACAACGAAAAAATATTGCGCTAATTCACGTCGATTGTATGCGTTCGTGGCTAACAAAAAATTTAGTATCTGATTGTACATCGTTGTGATACTTTTTCTAAAAAAATGGCATCGTTTTTCTTCTTGCAATGACGCTCTTTTGCGATTAAATTATTGGCTTGTTCACATCGGAATTTTTGGAGATTACACGGAAAAATAACTTTTCTCTCAATAAATTGATTGTATGGTTGTGGTGGTAGCTTTAATGCCATCGACCACACCAAAATGTTATTTTTTGTGGATGTAAACGTGTTTCATTAACAGCACGTGGGGTTTTCCCCCCAACTGCGAAAATTGTGCTTATTTACGAGACCATTTAACCAGAAATAAGCTTCATCGTCGAGGATGATTTTTGCATTTAATAATGGATCTGTTTCAAATTGCTTTTAGGCCCAATCTTTCCATTGTGTATATTTCCATAGTAAATTGCCGACCAATACTGAACACAAAAGTCAATTTTTAGGGAAATCTGAAAAATGGCCGATTGATCACCTGTTAAAAGCCAACATATTTATGCAGTCATCATTCAAATAATGTTAAAATTTCGTTGTGGTAAAAGTGTAGTGGGGATTTGATGTCTACGCTTAACGGTATATGAACTCATGTTATTTAGATCTACCTTTATGTTTTCTACATTACACAAATTTTAACAACTTCCAATTCAAACATGTAGATGAAGGGTAAATAACTCTAGGATTAGGGTTAAGAATTGGTAGAAACCGTGTTAAAAAACATTCTGACCTTCAAAATGACACAAATATAATTTTGCAATAATCTCAAAGATGGAAGTTAAACTTAAAAAAACTAAAAATTGAACAGTGCAATTTTTTATAATTTTTTTTTCGGTACACAGGCTCATTGATATGTGCACAAAATCGGAAATACGATATGTTACGCAGGACTTTGTGCGACCGTACAATATTTATTTAATTTGAATTGAAATCGACCAATATGATTTGAGTTGATTTAACCTAATTTTAAACCACTCACATATATAAACATCCTGTTATAACTCATATATTGAGACACATTTCCCCATTTCCTGACACTAAAATATTCATGAATATTTACACCAACCATACACCATGTCAACAAAATCACCAAAACCAATATATGCACTTCAAAATCGTGTACGTAATTTGCACATGCAACATGTATTGGACCTCCCTCTATATACTACAGTGAAGGTTTCACGATACGAATAACATGTATAGACAATATCAAAGGTATAGAGGAGAGGGACTACAGACGGTAAGTGGATTTGTTAAGTTTTGAATAATTTATGAAAAAATTATTTAACCGTATATGTAAACATATGTAGAGGGAGCATAATACATCACAGTGCGTATATACATAACTTTTATGATTTGTTATTATAATTTTGCATAAATTTGGTATTGTTTTGGGCTAGTTTGGGGTAATCGAAAAACCAGTATGTGTTTTATGAGTAGTTCGCATCATACATATAACCTGTCACTTCAATACATGACAATTTTGCCGTAAATTAATTAATTAATTAATAATTTGTATGATTTATATTTTTCAATATATATATTGATATGCTATCGATTATAATTATAATTCATCGATTGTAATACTGTCTGATCACCATTATTTATGATGTATAGTGGTAATTATTTATTATTTGATTAAAGTTAAAAGCTCATAACAAGTATATGTGTACATGAACATAACATAAGTATTGTTGTTGTTGATATCATAGCATATTTAATTAACAAAGGCAAATATTTTCTAACGTTCAAATCAATCATCAATTATGTATATACTTACCAATGCCTATTGATTTGAATGCATTCCGGAGAAAATCTAGAATTGTACATTACATCAGCAAAATAATTTTGATAAATACCATGCCGTATATAGCATTATGAGCGCTTTCAACCTGTAATCAATTAAATCCATCATGAAAAATATAAATCAGTCATGATGCTGCATTCAGTATGCAATTGTTACATTTGCTTTTTTGAAATCGATGTGTACCATGAATATGGTACTTGGTATCTATGGCATTTCAATATTGAATAAACTAATCATCATGCGGCGGTATACAGTGCGTGTGGGCATTATCAGTAATCAATCAAATCCAGGTGGAAAATATGAATGACAAGAGGATATTTGTTTATGGAATATATGTGTACGTCCGACATTCCTGCATATTTTAATGTACGTAAACAGAGAGGTACAACAAACACATGACAGACAAAAACCCGGTAACAACACGGACAAAATCAAAACAGACTGTAGGCCGTTTAGTGAAAATTGGTGACAATTTATGAAAAATGGATGATAGTTTTGCTTGAGGGCACACAATTTCTCAGGAGGCTTTGTAGAATTAGAATATTAGGCCAAAATAATATAATCGCTTCAAATTGAAACACTGCACACACTATTTATAATCACAGGATTAATGCATATAGTTTTATCATTAGAAACAAGTTGAAAGATTTTATACCGCAAATTGAAAGATTTTAACTCAGCCGGGAATCTGCAACATTCTGAGCCTGTATGAGGTCGAAAGTATAAGGATGGAAACAGAAAAATAAAAAATTTTCATCAAGCAATACTAGTTATATCCCATCCCAGAATGTTTAAATTCATCCCGGATAATTTTGAGAGGACAGAAACTTGATAATATGTGGTCTAAATGGTTTATTCTTCAAATATCTATGATAAAATGATAAGAAAATAAGCCGTATGTTCAGATTTGCTCAATAGACTCATTCAGATTATGTACGAATTATTGATTTAAATGACTGGTTCCCGTGAACCAAGGTCTCATGACCAATCTCTTCCGTTTTCAATACGACATCTCGTCCGCTATCAAAAATAAAATTCACATGGCGATCCGTATGTTGAGATTGGCCCTATATACAATCTGGGATGGCCCATTTTAAATAAAATATATATTTTAGATTTAAGCGAATGGTTCCCTGGAACCTAAAGTGTCGAAATCATCTGAGATCGGTCACGACACCGGGCACAATTAATTTAAATCAATAATTCTTACATAAACTGAAAAGGCTTATTGCGCCAATCTCAATATGGCTTGTCTCTTATTATTTTAACATAGATATTTGAAGAATAAACACTTTAAATCAAATATTATCATGTTTTGTGTACTATCAAAATTTTCCGGGATGTATTTAAAAATCCTGGGATGGGATATAACTATAGTATTGTCTGATGAACATTTTTTATTTTCTTGGGATGAAATACTGGGATAACTTCACACACTTCACTGCCTGGTCGTTTCCTGCGGGATGGGTTGATAAATACTTACAATATTGACAGCTATGCGTCACTACTAGTAACCACTTTGTTCTTTTAGACGAAAGCTGTTAAATTTTTAATATCGTTTAAAACTTTCATTTAAAAGGTTCAAAACCAAAAGAATCATCGATGATATAAAAAAAGATGAGAACATGGACCTTCAAATGCAACCATAAATAATTAGGTAAATTTAGGTAAATGCACAAGAGATACTGAACGTTCGGGGAGGCCATAAAACAGGTGACAACACCAGGAATGAACACCAGAAATGAACGTTGTAAACTGAATAACGATAACGGTAGATGAAACATTGATCCATAGTGATGGACGACATGCCACAATCAAAACCATAGTAAAAATGGGTAGAAGCTGGTTCAAGTGCTCCAAAGAAAGCAAAAATTGTTGCATCAGCTGGTATGGCCACTGTCTTTTGAGATGCACAAGCCGCAATATTCTTCGACTATCTTGAGAAGCATAAAACCATCACAAGTGAATATCATGCATCATTATTTAGCACTTTGAATGAAAGAATTAAGGAAAAATGATTACATGTGGAAGTAAGTAAATGTGAGTTTCCATCGTGTGCATTGCCATCACACCACTCTCATTTCTTGAGAGAGATGAACACAATTACTCGCAAAATTCTCAATGGAATTGGAGAGTGTTGCATGTTTCCCTTAACTCTTTGCTGTCATAAACTTGGATTCGAAAGTATTAGCTCCAGATCAGGCAATGAGTCCGTATTTCCGTTGGGCTCCCTTTTATGCTTTCGTTTCACTTGAACAGTTTTGCAGAAAATAACACATTAGAACGTGTAGTTTACGATTCCAAATATAAGTTCAGGACGTGGTACTAGAAAATGAACAATTTAATCTTTTTTCCTGGTGGTTTTAGCTTGAGTCGTCTGTTAACGGATTGAGACGCAATTTATGCCCCGCTTCTGAGAATGTAAAAATTCTGTAGCTGTAATTTTATAAAAATTGCTTGCAGAGAAACAGAAGTGTTTCTAAAAGATTATATATCACAAACTGTAAATCAATCGGTAACGAATTCGCCGCTGTCAAATTGTATCCTCGTTAGTTTAAAATATTCCATCAAATTCGATGAAGGCACTCTAATATTGACGTAAACTCGCATTATAAATAAAATTTGCTAGCTGCGAGTTATTAAGAAGTCAATAAAAATAAGAATGTATTGTCTACGTTGTCAAACAATGTATTAGTACAGTTGGCGATATTCGTGTGTATACCTTATAAAACAATATTTTTCTGTGTATACCGCAGACAACATATTTGTTTCGACTGTACGTATAAGTATTGCGTTATCAACATTTAGGCGTATATAATTAAAGCAAAAAAATCTTTAAAAAAATGTATTTTATCTAAAAGCTTAAAAACTACAATTTATTGGCATTAGCTTCGACTTTTGTTGGTATAGAGATGTTACGTCATTAAATTTGGTGCTGTATAGTTACAGAACAAAACTTACGTTTATATAGAGCCGACAGACATACAGAGCTTAAATACAGTTTGTGAATTAGGCCATTAATTTAAATGGTGGAAATGTGATTCAAATAGGAATTTCCAATTTGGTTCTAGAAAATGTAGCGCATTTAAATTCAGCTTAACCAGTACCCCAAAAATTACTGTCACTCGGATAATTTGATGCTGTGGAACCACTGTAGAAAACTGCGAATTAAGTCATTTCTTTACCGATTGGTAAGAACCCACGTGTCTTTGATGCAAATGGGCTTTTATACAGTTTCAGCTGTGATGAAATTGAAAATTCTCAACAAAAATTCATAGAATGCGGCTCTGGAAAATTTCCAATCATTTTAAGTATGGAACTAGGAAGTAAATCATAAGCAAATAATCAAAAATTTAATAATTTCAAGTAGATCGTTTCTCAATTTGGGCAAGTCGATGTTGGCAGCCTTTGGCGGCCATGTTTTGTTGGGTTTTGTCAAATCAGCATGACAAGTTACACGATTAAGCAGCACTTCCAAATGAAAAAACTTTATTATCAAAATGAGTGTTCATTAGAGTGTTCAAAGTAGTTGCGCGCCTTGCACCCATTTTACGGCACACGCGGTGCCCCTTCAAAGTCGACTTTCAAACGTTTGGTGGCCAAATTTGAGACAATCTGTTCGGTAAACAACTTAACATTCGTACGTCAAAGGAACGCCATTTCGGCCGAAAATATTGCCTCGGTCCGTGAACGTGTACAGGAGAACCCGAGGCTGTCAATCCCGCGCCGTACATAGGAACTCGGTCTTTTACAGACTTAACCTGGTGAATTTTGCGTCGGGACTTAGGCCTACACCAGTACAAGATTCAACTGACTCAGCAGCTCAAACTTATTGACCATAAACAACGCCGTTTGCTCTCTGACTGGGCTTTGGAGTGTTTGGAAGAAAACCTCAATTTTGACCGAAAAATCATCATCTTTAGCGACGAACCGCATTTTTGGATGAATGGCTATGTTAACAAGCAAAATTGCCATATAAGGGACAACGCCAACCAACACGAGGTTCGCAAGGTGGCGGCAATGCATCCACAAAAGTTACTGTTTGGTGCGGATTTTGGGCCGGCGGCGTTTATGGTCAAAACGATGCCAACCGATTTATTTTGGCCCAAATTGAACGATAAGCAGGTAGACGACAAGTGTTTCAAGCAGGTCGGTTCTACGTGTTACACAGCAGACGCAACGATGGACATTCTGCATGAACGATTTAAAGGTAGGGCTAACTGTCGCACAGGTGACGTGAATTAGCCACCAAGATCGTGGGATTTGACCCGAGCTAGACTTTTTCTTGTGGGGTTTCCTCAAGTCGCAGGTTTATGCCTATAAGCCGCAATCGACCGATGTCCTTAAAGCCATCAATACCATCACTCTAATTCAGCCGAATCTATGCGGCAGAGTCATTGAAAATTGGACCACTTGCTTCCCGCTACCGTGGGAAACCGCGGCAGACATTTGAACGATGTTATTATCCATAAAAAATGGCATACATTGGCCTTTCAAATAAAAAAAGATTTTCGTTATTACCTGAGACACAGCTTGTTTTATTCCATTTCAACATTGACCCGTCCAAATTGAAAACCCGTTTATTTTTATTTATTTCAATCTGCTGCATTTTGTCTTGCGACTGTTCCCGTCCACGGTCAAACATGCACTCCCGAGTTGGTATTCTTAATAATAAATATTTTGATTTCAACATAATTTTAATAATAATTTCTTTTTTGTTCATTTCAGGTATTTTAACGGGCGGTGTGAGTACCATAATTGGTCAAAAAAATTTAGATTAAGTTGATTGGGTCGAGCAACATTCATGATGATTTTGATGTGTAAGTGATATTTTATGAATTTGAAAACTAAACTAAACTTTAGATTTTATATTAGATTTTTGTAAAACCAGGATTTTCGTTTGTTTTACTTAAAAATTAGAACAAGTAAACTTATAACAAATTATATTTGTTCATACAACCTGATGGGTCAAATAAATTTTAGATAAGGCCTTTAGGTAAGGCATTATACAAGAAATTTACCAGATTTTTTTATTAAACCGATAGACCGTAAACTACACACAGTCCCAATGATATTACGGATACATGGATATTCATATCCATGATTTAACCAGATTAGAAAGAAAAATAAATTAATTCATCGTAAGCCGCTCTCGTTTTAATTTTTGCACAAGATTTTGCAATCGAATTTTTCACAATCGAATGTATGATCCGACTGTCGGTAGCAATTCTAGCTTCAACACTTAGCTGTTTATTGTTTCAGCCACTTTTGACTGGATTTGGTAAAATATTGAAGGATACAGTTATTTTACCTGCAATTATTTTAAGAGAATATTTTTTACCACGAAAGTTTTATTAACATCTGTGGTATGATTTCGATTCAAGTGAAACAAACAAAATAATATAAAATTGTTCGGTCTTCAAATTTTCACTCCGTTATTTTGAACACTTTTCCTTTAAAATAGCTTATGAATTACAGACCATTTACAAAATATTTTCCCGTTAAAGATAATTGGATAAGTCTTTATCAAGACAAATTTCTGCTAACAAATTTCATATTCTAATTTTGTTTTTTGTATAACAAGTCTTAATAAATTTACGTTAGGCTGTGTACCGTAGCAATAATTTGTATGCTTCATTTTTGTATGTTTTAGGTGTTCAACATAAGATTTATGGCCTGTCTGCTGATGTGTTCCCGCATTTTTGCTATATTACTTTTTCAATCCTCCGGTTTTATTCTCTGTAGGTTACGGAACGTAAGGCCTTTGGTCGAAAAAACATTGCATTTTGACGTTTTTTATGCCTAAAAATATTTTGCTAAATATATATAAACAGGAGTTATGGTAAAATATGGGGTCACGATCCGCTTTTATGTTGACAAAATTTAAAACTGCGGTTATAATCTGAACGAAAAAAAATTGAAACAAAAACAATATGAAAAGTCAAAGAAACGCTAAATGTATATTCGAAGAGTTGGACATTCTAAGTTTATTATTAAAGTCGTAAAACGACTTATTTGGGTATTTGAGTATTTTGGGATTCCAATCTAAAAAAATTTGTTTCATAATTTTGTATGCAGCTTTACCTCTGCTTACATTACTTTTCTCTATGCCGAATGTTTGTTGAAAAACTGTTTATTGCCAAAATCGTCATTTTTGTTTCAATTTTGGAAAACTGATGTATTCCTATATTGTTGCAAAAATAATTTAGAACTTTTTGTTTATCTCGTGTGTCTCATATAATTTTCAAAATTTTAGCAAAAAATAGTTGCTATGAAAGCTGCAAGATGCGTTCACTATTTATTGAAAATTTCTCATGCACTCCACGTTGGCCAAAACTTTATAGCCAGTGTTAACTGTGTTAAGCAAAGCTATTCCGCGGTAGTTATTGCAATTTAATCGATATCCTTTTTTATTTAGTGGGCAAATTTGAGCCATTTCCACTCTTCTGGGATTTCATCAGTAGACCATACACTTAAATAAGATAATCCCACCACATTTGAAGGACTTTGTTGATCTTCATTTCTAATTCGCCATATTTGTTACGAATAGTGCTACTATACGAGGTTGAAAATCTCTAGCTAACTCTTTTATGTTGCGAGATCTATCATAGACTCGAATTTTCTATATTAAGGTTGTGTTATCGAGAGGAGAATCACGTCGCGTTCATGTAGTCATTATATGGTGGTCTTGTATTTTTAATTAGATTTCTGTGGCGTGCGCGCTTTTTTTCTCGAACTGCTTTCAAACAATCGTGGTTCAATCAATCATTTTTAGACTGGTGAAGTTTGATCAAATATTCATGATGATGCTTCTATTACTGCTCTTTTATGATACTCCACTGACCTGACCCTCTGAATAATCTATTTTCAAGAATTCCTGAGAGTGTATTATTTTAATTGTTCTGGCGCGGTTCGTTGGAAGCGCCGGTTGTGTGTTAAGCAACAATAAGGAAGTGATCTGAGTCGATGTTAGCTCCGCATTTTGTTTCGATATCCACTGGAGAAATGTCTTTTACGCCGGCGACAACCAAATAATGCTGTAATAAAAATTCGGTAGAGCGCGTTCTGTTGTTGTTTGAAATATGATATAAGGGGTCTGGACCACTGGTGTCATAATTTATTTTGCTCGTTCTTTCGATTTGAGGAGTCGCTCGAAATGATTATGATATTATGCTGAGGTATTTTGCCCAGGAGACTTTCAAGGTGATCGTAGAAATCATCCTCTGTTTGTGGGAGAACGTAAATGTTTACGAACGAAACATATCTGGTTATTGACAAGTATTAAATCACCCACGAACTGGCGATATCGGACGTTTATTACAAAACCAACTTTAAATTCGTGTTTGCTAGTATTCTTGCATTGACAAAGCTCTTGTTCAAGGCGATTTTAATACACGAAATCGCTGCCGACTAGTCATGTTTCTTGCGGCGCTAAGATATCAAGAATATATTGCGATTCCTGTTCGAAGAGCTAATGGAGGCTAAATAAATTCCATGTCCCGAGTTTTATAGCGTAGTTCTTAATTTGTGTTTAAAATTTCAAATTTAACCGAGACTTTAAATTGAGGTTTCGTAACAAGTTGTTTTCACAGATTGCGGTTTGTTAGCCCAACGGCAAAATAATAAAGAAATTAACCATCACACATTTAGCCTAATGGGCAGTGTGGACACTTGTTGTAGTTGCAGCAGATCCGACACAAGAAGCGAGTTCCATGAAGCGAAAGCTGTATTATGGCAATTGTCCTTCAAGCCTAAATTTACTTTTGAAATATGAATGAACAGTCCCAAAAGAAATTTCTAGTAACTTAAAGGATGGGCAAAGTGATTTGGCATAGATACTTGTTGATAAAGGTTTGATTAGACTTAATTTTGTAACTTTTATTTAAATAATATAAAACTTTAAATTTTAATCCAAAAAGATTCTAAATTTTCTATTAAAACCATCTTAAAAAAAATATTTTTTTTTAATCGGATTCAATTTTAATTCCTTATGTGAAAACCATACCCACATTTCGAAAGTATGTACATATTTTACGAAGATGTGAATTAGTAAAACTACGAGGAACGTATATAGGTACTCCTAGATAGAGTTAATTATTTTTATATTTCATTTCAAAAATCTTTGTGAGAATTTTGTCATATTTTTGTAATAAAAAATTTAATTAAACCAAAAATATATTTAAGTATGTACTTTGTTTAGTGTTTTGGAATAAATCTATATTCGTATTTTGCCGTACATCGAAATAGTCAATAAAATTTATATGACATCCAGACAGGCGACAATACGTATTTTATTATTATTCAAACCTAAAAAGTTCAATAAATTATTTATCTAAATTACGACGTATATGTATCCTAATAACCTACCCTCATCTATATCCGAAATGTTGTCCGTAATGTACGAGAGTAATCAAAAATCAATTTTTACGATTTTTGACCCTGGTAATCATCATAAAACATAAAATGCCTAACATCCTTTTATATATGTATTAAGAAAAGAACAAAACCCAAGATGAAATGGTTTATTACGAGTATATGGTTATTAGATTGGTCGAGATAAAAATGATTAAGACTAATTTTCTAAAAATGTTTTTTTAAGCATTACTGATTTATCCAAAATGAAAACCTATCTCCAAGCTATTCAACTATTCCGTATCACCTCCTTAAAATCTTGTTTAGTTTCTTAAGGGAAGAATAATTCTCGAATAATGATCAATAGCTAAAGGTAATCGAACTAGAACAAAATTTAATTAATTTTTTTTTCTAGTTTCAAGGTTACAAAGCAGAACTGCCACTGTCTAAAACTAAACGACAGGTGTTTGTTTCTAAATATTTAAACATCAAAGAATATTTTTACGTAATAAACTTACTTACATTTCTAGTTGAGTGAATTGTAAATTACAAAAAGGGTTAGGCAAGAAATCAGCTACCAAAACATTAAATATTTTTTAATCCAATTTTCGATTAAAGATTACGTCAATACGCTACTTTAGACGATGAACGGTATTTAGTAATATGACTTTGATGACAGTTTGATGTATACGTATCAATCAGACGGTGATCATTCAAGCGCATTCGTTATGAAGAAACCCGTTTAATTTATATAATGAAAAGATGTGGAACAGATGATTAATGACTACTCATTAGAAAATCCCAAGTATATGAGATACAGACTACATCAGACGTCTTATGTTAATCCTTTTTATAAATCACTTCATACAGCAGCATGTACATATATAAAGGCAAAAAAAAGGGTTCCCTCTGTATTTAATCATCGTAACGTTAATTTGTAATTTTTCATCTTGGTGTGTAACATTTGCCCTTTTCTTCGAACATCATATCATGTACTCGTACAACCCTTTTTTTAAAAATTTATTTGGAATTTAACAAATCGACTTAACTAAACTTTCGCAAGTGTATAAAAAGCTTTTCATGTTTATTACCTAAATGATTGTTGTACACAAAACAAATATATATTTATATACAGTGACAGTTAAACAATGAGCTTTTTTAATGTCAAAATGCTTATTGATGATGATATCTTTAAAATTACGTTCTGTATTGCAATGAAAACCATAAGAATCAGTGGGAGTTCGAGCGGGTGGGAAATTTAAGGAGAATCGATAAATTGAAATTAAAAGAGATTTTTTATTTGATTTATTTACGTGCTTTACGTAGGGATTTTACTCTATACAAATATTTTTATTTACCATTTTGGCGTCTAGACATTAAAAACGACTCTCAATTTAGTCGTTGTTGTTACTCAATGATACTGGGGGTGGTATTTTATATAATGTTTGGTACGGAACTCAATCAAATTCCTAGATTATTTCATTTATGGTATTTTGAATTGACATGAGAATTTTGATTGGAAGGCGCGGTTTAAATTAAGATATTTAACGCAAGAATTTGTTAATGAAAATTCCTTGCCAATTACAGTTTACAAATTAATGTGAAGTAACCAACCACGTTTCAATTTGTTTTTAGCCTTTTAATCAGTTTTGTGTGTCTACGCGTAAATCGGAATTGTCAACATGTTGATGTCGAAAATAGCATATAGACAAATCATTTTCCGTAAATGTCGACAATACGTAAACTATGTAGAATATTCGTATACAATGTAGATTATTACTTTTTTTGGTTTTTAGCAGAGAAATTTTATATTTTAACACATTCCAGATGTCACCATTTGGTCATTTCTTTTCGAAAACATATATGATTTCAAAAACAATTCTGGAACTAAACTAAACTGTTAAACAATTTATTTTGAAATTGTTAAAGTTTCAGCTGCCATCTGCAAAAACAGAAATACTGGCAGATCAAAAACCTGCAGTTTCACTTGTCTTCTAATTCAAATGAAAATTTTTGGTTTGCGCCAGCCTCCCATAATCCACCACAATGAGATGATGCTGGTGGTCGAAAATGTCATGTTATCCCATGCCCATCCAAACCTAGCTGTTCTAAAAGGATTTTTGTTGCATTGTCACTGTACATGTCACGGCAAAGTCTTCGCCTTGAGCTAAATCTTTTGATGGCATCAATAATGCTTCTGTAGTAAGATCGGTTACTATCTTGCAGTGGATTGCAGTGAACAATTTTTTTTTTCCAATCCTCTCCTTTTCTTTGTTTTGTTTCTATGTGTAGAGAAGTCCTCAGAGACAATTCAAAACTCAAAAATGGCAAATCGGTGGCAAAGGTGGCAAATCGTCAATTTGAATAAACGATTTTGACAGCTGCACTCTTGGGGATGGTAAGTTTCCCGTCAGTTGATTACACCGACTCGAAATCTGTGCTAAATTATCAGATACAATTATAATCCAATCTTTCTTACGTAAGGGTGAGAGCGTAAATTGGATTTCTCCATGCGTCGCTTTTTCTATGCGCGCATAGTTGATTATAGCTCTACAGAGCCGATGGTTAGCGGAAAGTATTACGGAATATTTTTCTTGATAATTTAGTAATGAATTTTGAAGTCTTCCGCCTGCTCCCTGGAAATACTTCCTAACTCTATCCTAAGTAAAAATAAAAAAAATAAGGAATAGTTTAGGAAAAATTTCATGCTCCTGTGCACAAGCATGAAACAATTCCTAAAAAAATCCTAAGTAAAAATTTTGTGTGTGTGTTAGTAGTTATACATCGAAAAAGAAAACATTTAAGCGAACCTATTTTAAAATAAGAACAAAAATTCTTCAAAATTGAAAGTAAAATTATTTGTTTAGTTAGATGATGGGGTCGGCTAGCAAGGAAGCAATTTGCTAGTCGAAATCCTTTCTACTCAATCAATTTTACCAAGGAAATTTGAATTTCAAAATATATTTTTCATAAAATTTTTGATTATTTTTGCGATTGCGCAGTAACATTTCCGGCTTCAAAAAATGAACAGCTAATTTTTGTGTTATTTTAAGGACCATACATGTACAGATTTTGCCTTTAAGGCAAAACAAAACTGCCTTATACAAAATTGAGAAATGTTCAATTTAAAATTTTCCCCTATAAGGCGATTCAAGATGGCCGACTTTTAACCAATCAGCGCGCATAATTATGCCTTAAAGGAAAAATCTGTACATGTACACCGCCCTACTACGGCCATTCCACAACTATGATAAATTTCTGAAAATCGTTAAGGATATAGGCTTTTGATAGATTTAACATAAACATATAGTGCGATCGATGATCACCTCGCAAAATGTGGACTAGTATTCCGTTGAAGTCGTAAAAACTCTTTAAACAGTAATGACATGACGATTTGACTTTAATTTATCAAATTACAACTTCAAAAATACCTGAAGAATTATTTTTTTAATTTTTAAATGTTAAATCAAAATTTAATTTATATTTTTTTTTTGTTTAAAGTTTTTTGCGACGCTTACTGAGAGCATAAACATTGATAACGTTCGAGATAGGAGGCAACCTAAAATTGTCTACCCATGGCCGTCCACGGAGAGCAATACGGAAGAATCTACGATGTACTGCTTCAAAATGATTTATGTGGGTGTTGTGGTATAGAGACCAAACCTCACTTTCATACTCGGGCAACGGTCAAACTAAGGTAATGTAGAGCGCTTTCCTAATAGATGGATCAAGTAATTCATTAGAACAGCGCTTAACTCATTCCCTGTACAGGGTTTACGGCGTAGATGACTATACCGATTTTGTCAAAGTCTGCAAGGAATTTAAGAACCTCAACTGGTTCCTTTACAATAATTACGCATAGTGCAAATCGAGCAAGATTTGACAGTAAGAAAAAAGTATCTGGTTCTGTTTTTCCGTCGAATATGTCTTACCAGACCTCCACCGCCAGTCAGTCATCTGATATTTACAATTTGTTGTATGCAACACCAGGTCTCCTACTACTTCCACCTCTATTGTATTTGATCATTTCAAATTTACTGAACAGGAGATTCTGAATCAACTGCTCCTTCTCGACGTTAGTAAGGGAGCGGGTTACGACGGCCTTCCATCGATCCTATTCAAACGTTGTGTTGTAAGTCTGGGCCCTGCAGTTACCTTATTGTTTAATGAAAGCCTTTGTCGTGGTTTTGTGGTTCTGTCTTACCCAAACTGTTTGAGTCAGTATTGCATTTATTTCTCCTTGTCAGCACAGATTTTATCCCGGTAGGTGTACCTTGTCTAACTTGTCTGCTTTTTGTGATCATTTATTTGACAGTCTAAATTCCAAGGAGCAGCTTAACGTTGTAGACAGCGTTTTTTTTTCTTCTGATCGTTTTGCTTTTCAAGATAGAGTAATTTAATTAATTATAGGATGTGATCGTGGTGAGTATTGGTAAAGCTTAGGGATATTATGGTCCGTGCTAATCTTAGGTAAGTAAGTTTCATCATTCGCCGTGGAAACCTCTGCAATTAAATAATAACAATTTTCTGCTAATGATCTGAGCAGTAACCAGTTCTGAATTGGAGAGTTCTCTATTCTGAACTCTTTCTCTCCATTATTTCGGCGCCATCGAGCGTGCTTCCGGGTAGTCATATCGGCCCACTGTTATTTTCATTATTTATTAACGACGTTGTTAAATGTTTTAAGTTTGCCAACTGCATCCTCTTCGCGGACGACATGAAGATTTTCGCCCGGGTCTCTAGCGTGTTAGACTGCAAATTGTTACAAGATAACTTAAACCGCTTCTGCAGTTGGTCAATTTACAACATACTCCCTTTAAACATGAGTAAATGCAAAACTCTTTCTTTCTTCCGTATCCGCTCGCCTGTATTTTTTATCAATATCAACTGTACAACGAAACCATTGATCGGGTTGAGTTCATTTCGGATCTTGGAGTGATCATTGAATCTACATTTACCAGACATGTTAACGCCATTATTTCAAAGTCGTAAATTATGCTGGTTTCATTAAACGAAACTGAAAGTACTTTGGTGACCCGTTAACTTTGACATCATTGTACGTCTGCTTTGTTCGTTCTATTTTGGAATATGCATCTCCTGTTTCGTTACCCTCCTATCACTGTCATTCCGAGAGGATTCGATACATTACGTTGCAAATAGTTTCTGGTATCCAGAAACTATTTGCAACGTAATGTATCGTCAAGTTATGTTGGACGACGATGACATAAACTATCAAAGAATCCTTTGGAGGCACAATCAAACTAAACAACTTCAAAGTTATCAGTTGCTTACTGTACTGTACGGAACTGTATGTGCTCCACTTTTGGCGACATGGTGCTTGAAAAAACTGGCTCTCGAGGAAAGAAAACCAATAATAAAAGAAATCATGTGAAACAATTTCTACGTGGACGATTTGCTAACTCTAAGAAACAATTGAACAACATAAAACATGATCTAAGTGTAACATTGACCAAAATTATAGGCGTTCAGTGGATTCCAAACGCAGACGCTTTCACATTCAAGGTAGAACCAACGGCAGAAAGAACACAAACAAAGAGAATAATGTTGTCGGAGTCCAGCAGGATTTTTTATCCTCGTTTATGAACGAATCTTTCCACATCTTAGGGACAACTCCGGAAGTGAACGATTTTTTTTAAGTTTTGTAAGCGGTTGAGCAAACTGGCCAGTACATCTCTTTACAACCACTGCCGGCAAGCCGTCTACATAACAACTGTGCTAGAATCGACGTCACCTTCCATATTTCTAATTATTTTAGATGTCAGATTCAAATTCACTACTATAAGCAAGCTTGATAAATTGTGCAAACATATTCGTAATAATTTTTAGAACGACGATCCTAATATCGTTAGGTATCGTTAGATTATACCAAAACCGTTTTAGGTTCGCGTCTTCGCGATGAGATCTAAAGTTTGTTGGCCAATCTGCTGAATTCATCGTAGGCCATCGAGTAATTCGAGCTGAGTTTTAAAAAATTTCCGCCATCGTTTAGTTCGGAGATTTCGGTGAGGAACCTTCAAAAATTGCAGGGAAAAGCGTGCCATTAGTATCTCAATGTCGCCGCTATACTATTTAAGAGACTGGTATAATCAGTAGTGTCCGGTAAATCGTAGAATTTATTAAAGTCAGCTTTACGAAAGTTGAAACGATACAATATTTCTGATTCCAAGCAATCGTGGTCATTCTGCTAGCCAAAGTGATTGATACCGGTCGGTGGTAGGAGTCAATATTTGTAAGGATTATGTTAGAATCTGTGGCAGTGCAATTATTAGCATCAGATGAAAATAGAACCGGAGTTCAACATATATCCGTAAATAAAACTTTCTTGGCTGTTGAGTTAAGGGATACGTAATATATGCAATCGTCCAGTATTATCTGATAAAAAGTCAACACAGCATCCACGAATAGAGGTCTCAATCGGACTATCGGAAGCGGTCTATCTCTTTTCCCGTGTCAACTTTATTATCAATTTATAACCATATTGCAAGCAGTTCGATATTGTTAGTTCTAGGAATAAAAAATTCGGAGCAATCGAAGTTAGAACGAACTGCAATGAGAACTCCTTGTCAATTTGAATCCGATACGACAGTGTTCATAATACCATCTCTACGAAAATCATTAAAATCAGTTGTGTTGAGTTGAGTTCTCATATTTATGAAAGTCGCCATTTAAATTAGTTTCCGTTAAAACAAAAACATCAAAAGGAAGTGTTTGGGATTTTAGAAACATCTCACGAGATTTAGTGCGAAATCCCCTTACATTTTGGCAATAAAGAAACAAGGTGCTTAGTTTTAGGTGCTTAGTTGGCACAGCACAGCGTTCAGGTTTGTTGCGGTTATCTGCAAACTCTTATATAAAGGTAGAGATAAGCCACGAGGTCGGAAACATGAGTAATTCGAAGATGGAGTCAGGAACCGTTGTAGTACTCATATTTACGAGCCTTGAAACAAAAATGTGTTTTGAAATTGAAGTTGCTTTAAGGAAGAAAGACTGCAGTAAGTGCGAGTTAACATCGTGAATAACTTTACGATGATTTTCCACAGTATCAGTGGATATAGCATGCGATGATGGTGAGATTGTGCGACTGTTCTCTAGTGATGGTGTACAATAGAAAATGAACAAGCAGGTTCAGGTGGATGAACAATAATCTCCATTCTGCAAAACCCTATTTAATATCGTTTAACTTACTGAAATAACATCAATGCCACTCCCAAGCACATCTACCAATTTATTGTCCCATCCTCTGGAACTCACTTACTCTATTTTTAAATGAAAATCAAATTCGAATTCGAAAAGATTCGGAATCACGAATTGTTTGTATATGTATATTTTCAAATTCATTGGCTATAAAAATATTTGTCTAATTTTGAAAATGATTTAACCGACATAAAGAAGTGCTGTCAAAATCTTTTATTAATCAGGCATATCCTACAGCATTAACAATAAATACTCAAATAAAAAATTATCAAAAGAGGATTAGCAAGGATATTAATATTTTTTTTTTTGAATTTTGGGTAGAATATACAGAAATCATTCTGCTTTGTTATGAATACATGGAGTAAGTAAAATGATTGAGGTTTTCTCATGTCTAACCATCATTGTTCGAGTTGTATTCAAATGGAAATTATTATTATAAAAACCATTTTCGTTCTTTGTGTGGACTGTGGTGTGATGTTTATGGTTTTGAAATATTTATGGTTTTAAATAACCGAAAAAAGAGAAAATGGAACCTGATTTTTACTACGGATTTTCTTTTACAACCTATGTCAAAGTATATTTGAATGATTTTGGCAAATTAGAAAATACTTTTATTTTTATCGTACTACTTCAAGTTTTAAACAATACAATAAAAATATGGTTTTTTGAGATTTGTTGGTTGCAGAAGGTTTCCGGTAAGCTAATTTAAATAATCGTTAAACAAACGTGAAGAATTTATTGTTTTAATTTTGGGTCCAACATGTTGTTTATAAACATAAAACACAAAATTTTTTAAATTAGAAATTATAGCGATCGTAAATTTTTATTTCACTCATGATCGTATTCTAACGGGTTTTACAATACGTGATCAACACAAAATATTTCTACATAATCTTAGATTGTAAATTAATTAAAATTGTGGTGTTAGGTAGCATACGGAGATGCTTCTTTCGAAAGGTGATTTATATATGGTAATACCACACCACGCACACAAAAAATTTATAATAAAGTATGATACGATATATACTAGTTTTGTGGTCGAATAATTTACTTAGAAAATTTCTTACAATATATACCAAATTAAGGAATAATTAAAATATCAATTATCCAACAAAATAATTAATCGTAAAATACTCATTTCTATGTACGTATATGGTATCTGCATATACGAGTACATATATAATGTACTAATATTTACATAATAAATAAAATTAGAAAATTTCAGGAAAATTATTTCCTTCCTTACAAAAATAATTATTTTTAATATTGTAGCATTTCCCATGTACAAGTTTGTATATAAAATACGTAAATAACAACATTCATACAAAATAAATAGATTTACATAGAGAAAATTATTGATTGGTATTTAATCAGAATTTAAAAGATTTTCTCAAAAATATAGACGAGTTAATTGCGATTACGACAAATTGGAAAAGTATCGTTCACAACAAGCAATATCCATAAATCAATAACTTTCATCAATCAATGTGACACTAAAGAAAGTTTTTTTCCCCGCTATATATGCTGACAAACAACAACATAAAACACTTGTATAAAAAAACAATTTTTACCGCTTATTCTATATCAATATTATGTTCATCTGAGTTATGCTGTTGTGTTGTGTAAAAAAAAAAAAACTTTCACCGTACAAACATCATAATTTCTCATGTACATAAAATTCACACAACATCTCAACTATCTATTACAATATATATACAAATAATAAATCGGAATGAGATACATTTTCACACTTCACGGTGCAACATTTTCTTTGTCCTGCAAACGAATTAAAATGTTATTAAAATGTTCCCATGCACACCAACCGGACGTACGTACTAAAATTATTGGTTACCTGCATACTCATTACATTCCGAATTATGCGCAGAGTATTTAAGATTGATCCATTTAACATTAATTATTTTATGCCATTTTTTGTACATTTGCATAATTATATTTTACTATATAGTTGTATGTAAGTTGTATGTAAACTAGGTAGAGAATACTGTAATTATATATCTTGTACATACCTAGATACAATGACTAAGTAAAGAGTTCGGTTTGAACCTTGCATTCTAACTGCTTATTAGATGGGAAATGAAAAATAACTTTTGCGTTATAACGTTAGTGTAACCCTTGCGGCGGTTTTAATTGTGGTTTGGGCCTGTCAGAAACACCTCAACATTGTCTTCGTCCCATTTCATTAATTTGTCATATTTTTCGTATATCTAATCTAACACTTTGATCAACAATATTTCTCGGTATATGAAAATAGCAAAAAAAGGGACACATAAATTTTCTATGTAATTTTTCTCCGCTCGTATCTCTATGTTTATGTATCGTGCGAGGAGCAAACATTTTTTTCAGATATTTCAAAATTGCCGGAAGCTGTTAAATTTTTGGTTTCTGTTTTTATTTTTTTTTTTATTATTATTTTTATCGTGTCTATATACATAAGGAAACATCTTCATATATTTTGTTTTTGTCTGTCAAAGCTATTAATGATAATGCCAAAATTTTTAATGTTGGTGTGCTTTTATTGCCACATTGTGGTTCTGTATGCAGTAAATATATTACAAAATATAAACAGAATGTACTTTATGTTAGTCGGAAGGAGATGGGGAAGATTTGTAATTTAAGATAGCGAAATAAAAAGAAGACTTTTGTAAACTTATTAATGCAATTATGTATATCTGCACTATATTGTATTTTCTATTTTACCGTTGTTCAAATTTATTCAAAGTTAAGATGTATGTATAATGGCCATATTTTCTTTAGAGTATGGATTGCGATTGCGCATACGTCAAACTGTATTACAAAAATAAACAGGATTTTTTAAGCTTTTGCTTATACAGGGGGGGAGGGGGGGGGGGGGTTCAAAAGACACCATGAAGTTTACAAAATTAATAACTTTTTCGTTTATATATTTTTTTATTTTTTTTCAGATTATAAAATATAGAAAATAGTGTCACTTAAATGACCCTCGTTTTCAGCTTCGCAATGAAAAGCTCGTTTTAAAACATTTTCCATAACATCTTCCAAAATCTGTGGCTGTGGCGTTCGAATTTCTGCAACAATGTTGGCCATGAGTTCACGGATTGTCTCCGGCTTGCTCACATATATTCGCTCCTTCAAATATCCCAAAAGAAAATAGTCGGGTGCTGACAAATCTGGCGAACGCGCTGGCCAATTAATTTCCTAATTTCTGGAAATTATTCGCTCTCCAAAAATTTGCCTCAAAAGTGCTATTGTGTCTCGGGCAGTGTGGGCAGTGGAGTGGGTGCATCCTATTAAAACCACATCTCAGGTTTGTTTTCAAGAGCAGGACGTAAAAAATGTTCTCCATTTTACTATTTTCAAAGAAATAAGGCCCAATAATATTTTCAGATGTAATGCCACACCATACTGTACACCTAATGGAGTGCAATTGGCGTTGATGAACGGCTCTTGGATTTTCAGGACCCCAGAACCTGCAGTTCTGCTTATTAACAAATCTATTCAAACGAAAATGAGCTTCATCACTTATAATCAGATTTTCAAAAAAGTTGATTTCGTTTCTGGCCAACTGTTGAAATTTAACTGCAAAATTTAGACGTTTCCGATGATCTCCAAGTTTTAATTCTTGCACCAATTGCACCTTATATGGGAGTAACAATTTTTTAAAATGCGCCATTGTGACGTACGAGACATTCCTAGCTGAGCAGAATGCTTTCTATATTATTACAATATTTTGCGCAGTGCGAATTAAACGTGGTCTACCGGTTCGAGGCAAATCTCTTGCGGTGCCATGTTGGCGGTGACGATCAACTAAGCAACGAATCATTGCTTCAGAGGGCGAAATTCCGACATTAAAATGGTGACGATATGCTCTTTGCGTTAAAATAATTGATCGCTGATTTAAATAATAAAATTCTATTATTCTGGTTCTTTGTTCGAACCATGCATAATCTGCAATGAATAAGAAATTTTCGCTTCCATGTTTGCGTTGTAGAAAATAACATTGCACCTTTAAAATATTCACAGTAATGATATCAGAAAAAACATAATTGATAAAAAGTTAAATAATTGTTTCATTGGTGTGGACTATAGAATAAAAATGTTAACGTTCTAGCCGGTGTGTCATGTCGAGAATGGCCCATATATAGCCGCTTTGAGAACACACCGTAAATCTTAATGGAAGTTGAGATTTTGGGTATTGGTCATCGGTCTGACTATAATTTTCAAGTAGTTCTGGTCTTAAGCTTTGCCCCCGGCTAACAATTTCTCGCCGTGCAAGCTACATCGGTCCCATTTTACCCGATACTCGGATAAAATTAAAAAAAAAAATAATGCACGAATTTCTAAACGAAAACGACACGAACGAAAAAATGAAGAATCGAAACTACATATTGTTGTTGCAATGCGAACACCTGCACAAAAAATAATGCACGAGTTTCTAAACCAAAATGTGACAAAATCAAAATTTTTATATATATATTATTAACACGTTCGCGGACGTGAATGCTATAGCATTCATACACGTTTTTCACTTTTTAACACTCTCGCGCAAAACAGCAATTCAATTTTTTTCTTTTTTAAGAAATAAGACGACACATTTGTTAATTCTCAACAATAAATTCCTTTCCGCGACAAAATATCATTGCAATTACAAAATTTATCAAATTTGTGTTAAACACATTTTGAAAGCGTCCGCGAACGTGTTAAACGAACAATATTTGTAAGTTTATCTGTAAATTTTTTCTCAAAAACGGCACTATAATTTTTTCTGAAAATTGACATACTACCATTTTCCGGTGTTGGGAAAATTCGTTTAGGGGCCTAATTTTGGAAAAACATTTTTCATATGAATGACGTCACAAATACTTGGAATAGTTATACGACAAATTTTGCTGAAGATGAGTGTCTGGGCTAAATATTTTAAAAAGCACATTACAATTTAATTCGATTGTCGATAGTATAGAATAATTTGTCGGGATAAATATGCAAAACGGTTTGAATCCCATCTTATATCAAAACTATTCTCCGCACATTCAAAATTGTTGGTCTCCGAAAGCTGGTCAAAATCTTGCAGGTCTGTCATATTAAAATAAAAATTTTATTATAAAAAAACATGAAGACACAATATTTGTTGCACTAAATTTGACATTTAGTTTTTCATCGGAAATTATTGATCAAAAACCAAAAATAATAACTTTTGTGAAATAAAAATTAATAATAATTTGCCAAGTAATAAAACTCGTGATAAAAAACTTAAATTTAAAATAAAGAAAACTTTACAAATGCGTAATTTTGATATTTCGAAAGGGTATGTGCAACGTAGCTAAAGCAAAAATAATTACTGAGGAAAAGCCCGACCAGAAGTACACATTGCTCGAGTTACGCTCGGCTCCAGTAAAGGTCAACTTGGTTGTACAACACAACGATATTAATTTCTGCTTCGACCAGCGTTTGCGGTGACCGTGCACAAATCTCAAGGGCAAACGTTCAAATTTGTTGGCATCGAGCTTCGGACACCTGTCTTTAATCACGGTATGTTATACGTAGCATTGTCCCGCGTTAAACGACAAAATAGCTTGAAAGTTCTATTACCACCTGGAAATGAACCTCGCATGTATTATGTTGTATGGAAAGAAGCAATGAACGCTTCTGATGAAACTTCTATTAAGTCTTGACCGTGACAGCGACGACGATGACCTCGGCAACATCGATTTTATGTCTCAACCGAATAAAATAAAATAAAATTAAAGTTGTTTTGCGAAAAAGATTAAAAAAAACTACGGTACGCTCTGTTCGGTGATATAGCCGCAGGGGTTTTTAGGCGTAATACTCTACTTATATAAAGGTAAATATTTTTTTGACGATAAAAAGATAGTTTTTGAAACATTTTTGAAACACTTTATTATTTTACATCACAATTTTTTGAAGAATTGGTCTATGATACGAAAAGTAACAAACCGATGAAAGAAGTTCTGGAGTTATTTTTCTAGTGAATGCCAAATCTATGTAAGTATTTCCTAATGTACTTGGATAATTGGTCGGAACCATATCTAGACTGAAATGATGCGTCATAAACTCAAACCCTCCTTCATTCCATTTAACATTTACATTAAAATCACTCATTTAAATTATTGGAACCTCTTTATCCACTGTAAACCGTTTATTAATTAATTTTGAACTTTCTGTGTATTCCAATTATGTCGCAAGGAAAAACATGCTTTAGCATGCGGATGAATGTAAATGGAACCAAGTATAAATTTTGACGAACCATTCAAAGTAACATCCACTAGACAAATATCATCAACTGAATCGATCAACTGTCTTCCAACATTAATATTAAACTCAATAGGCTGACAATCTGCTACACTATCACTTTGGACGGCAGTCCAAACGAGTGACGAAAGCACCTACTGTGCTGGAAGTCGAACGAAGTATATTATACAGCAAGTTTCGAACTTTTTCCCTTTGAGGCCGCCAGGATCATGTTATATACCATTGGAAAGGCCTTGAAGAATAAACCTAAATAATGTATAAAAACATGAATTTCTACCAACATTGGGTGGAGATATGACCTTCCGAAAATTGCCCCAAAAAATCAGTTTTTCGGGTATAACTGCCCCAAAAAAGGCCCCAATTATTTTCTAACTGGCAAATTATGATTTTAGACGTCAATACCAATTCAACGACACCTCAAACGTCCAAAATGGATGATTTTAACTAAAGTTATGACAATTTTAAATTTTTCTATGACGTCACCATATAATCTTGCTTTGGTATATATGTTTGTTTGTCCGTACCTTTTTTATTTGATCTCATATTTTCAGGGGTTGTGGTACTTAAAAAACTAAGCAACTTTTGTTCTACAACTTTTTGATTTGGTCGCCATGTTGGCCGCGGCCGGCCTCTGAATGACCATTTTTGGCCATTTTGCCATGTCCACAGTGCTGAATCTATTCGACATATCCTAGACATATGTATATCGTTGGAAAGGTATTGACGCCAGCTATCAAATAGCAAAAAAAAGAATTCAAAAAATTAGGTTGGAGGGTCATTTTGGCCAAAAAACTGAAAAATGCGAAATCGGCCGGCCACATTCGGCCAAATTGCTAAAAAATGAGCCCAAGACTTTTGGTTCATATTTTCAGGATTATTAGCCACAAATCTCACCTACAATATGACATCAACCGTTTGTCCCAGAAAACTCGTATATTTTAGATATTGACCTCCATAACTTAAAAGCCACCTTAATTTTTTGCAAAATTTCATTTTTTGGCTCAAATGCACCCTAATATCGTTCCGTTGCGGTTCATAATGATCGTGAATCAACGTATTACAATGAAACAAATATAAATACATCATATTATTATCATTGCTAAGAGAATTTTTACCAGTGACTCTTTTTTCATAACAAAAAAAATTAAAAAACTGACAAATTGATGTGATCGAAAAAATCACCAAAAACATTGAACAATCTCCTTGCATAAAATCGATACTTTTTTAATCTTTATGATGGTTTCTTTAAAAAAATAGATCTTACCACTCCTCCCATGCAAGAAACATGCAAAAAAATTGTTGAATTATCCCGGATTTTATCCGTCGTATGAATATGACTTAAGGCACAATAACACGTAGTGGCCACTTGTGTGCTATCGAGTGTGTGTATGAACTGTTTTGACTGACAACAATAAAACGAATCGCAATTCAATCCATTTTCAATTTGCCGTGCCAAAATCATTGATATCAAATAAAAAACCTCTTAACGAGGTAAATGTTCGAGTGACGAAAGCGAAATTCAATTCACAAAATTTCTGATATCAAATTTGTGCCGAAAAAAACAATTGCATTCGATTTGTCAACGATTTTTCGGAATGTTCAACAACAACGCGCTGAATGCATTAACATTCCGAAAAATCGTTGACAAATCGAATGCAATTGTTTTTTTCGGCACAAATTTGATATCAGAAATTTTGTGAATTGAATTTCGCTTTCGTCACTCGAACATTTACCTCGTTAAGAGGTTTTTTATTTGATTGATATTTCTATAAATTGCTACTACACTTGCTTTACGCTGTTTAATTATCAATTTCGAACGAAGAGTGTTGTTCATGTATGATTTCAATTCAAATCCTTTAATTTTAATCGGTTGATTTTCGTACATCCAAATCTCACTCAGAGCAAGAAAATCAGTCTTTGATAATATCTCGTCAGTTTCAATATCTAAAATATCTAATCGATGAGCAACTAAACTTTGAACGTTTAAGTTAACTATAATCAATAGTTTTTTAATTAATTAATTAATTTTTTTCGCCGTACTTTATTTTTGTTTATACGCGCTACTCCAATATTAGAAATGTGCCAACAAAAATCGTAATTTTAACTTGTCATAACTATTCACATAATTCTCAAATTGATATAAATTTAGTTTATTATTTTAGAGTCAGCCTCGTTCTTTCCAATGAGATATTAACCACGTTTCTACCATTAATAATTTTGAAAATATAAACGTGTATGCAGACATCAAAATTGCGCTCGCGTTTTCTTAGATTACACACTTGATATGGACGTAGTTCTACCAAATATTAAATAGTATCAATATAGGAAACTGCCTTGTAAAATCGTGTTCCAAAATTTTTTTCTATAAGACAAGAGTGAAGCTAACTGTTTATTACAAGTTCGAAAAAAACTAGAAAATCAACATAGCTGGTGAAAAAGTATAACAAAATTGAACTGTTTCAACTGTTTAGCTTAGTTGTCTAAACAAAAAAGTAAACAAACAACGGCAATTTTCCGAAAAAAGTTCGAAAAAACGACAAAAGTGACACCGTGACTAAAAATCTAATTACGGTAAATGCGATAAGCTAAGAGAAAAAAAGAACACGAACGTCCAGTTTATGTTGATGAAGCTGTGAATTTTAGTCAAACATAGAATTGTTATATTTGTCGGAAAACTACACAATGAACTTATGAACGCAAAATGTTCTTAAAAATAAAATCAAGATATCCAACTTTACTTTAATAAGACTAACAAAAACTATTAATGGTGACAGAGATCATACGTCATTCATAATGAGTGTTCCAATGGATATTTTCAATTGTGCTATTTCATCCAGTGGATAGTCTAAAGGTATCCTGTTCGAAGTGTTTGAATTTTACAAAACTAACCCGTTTCACACCACCCATGAAATCACTAAAGCAATTTTAACAATTTTTAAAACTTTAACGTATTTTGATTCACTAAATATAGTTACATGTTTTCATCCAGATTTTGCTGGTACTTTCGGAGTTATGGAATGTTCCATAAATGGAACAACAGTAAAAACACTATTTAATTTTTTTTTAGTTTTATTTGCAAATAATTTCAAAATTTATGTAAATACAGCTTATTATTTTTTGTTGTGGAACTGCGGTGAACATTTTAAATGAAGTAGAATGTCATAACCATAGCTCGAGCATCGGGATATCATGCTCATATATGTTCTTACTTTATAAAATTTAACTGAAGCATCAATTTTATTGTTATCTGCTAAATGCAAGTTGGAATTTATTTTAAAAAAGATGCATTGCAAAGATACCGACCAATATAGGTGTTCTTGAGGCACAGGATGATGTCCAAAAAACAAAAGGATTTCTAAAAAAATGATTTAAATATGAAAGAATCAAGTTGAAGTTGCTAACATTTTTTTGACTAGCATATACATTACTTTGTTGTAGTATCAAGTTGTATACAGATTCATCAAAAAACTCGTGAAATAATTCAATCGGCATTTTCTCAGCTAGTAGGTTTTATGTTCTTGTCTCTCGAATTCAATATTTTTCGGTTTTTCCAAAAATTCTATTTTTAGTGATTGAGGCAAACTCCACTTACTGTAGTTGTATAAAGGTATAGTGTTACTGTGTAATAGTTGGCTCAATGGGACTAAATCATCGTCCCAGATAGCATCAGCATCCAAAATTATTTCCATTGTGTGTTCATGAGGGAAATCTTCGATTATATTATTCACGGCCAGGACATCTTCGTCCAGAAACTCTTCGTCACTTATTCCTCCGAAATCAGCAGGAGGTAAAATAGTAATATCCGGCAACTCGGGTTCATCCTTATTTTCATCCTGCCACTTCTCCATTTCAGCCATAACTTCGGCCAACGTATACATTTTTTTTGTCATCTAGAAAAAAATAGTTACTACGGTTGTTCCATTTTTGGACACTTAAAGCTTAAAATATATGGTAAATAAACCTCTTTTTCACTTACTTTTAATTATATCCTTTTTGGGCAACTTTCAGGTTTAACTAATTCACAAATTTAATAAAATATTTATTTTATTTAAATATTGCTGCATTTTCCGGAGCAATAAAAAACCCAACATGCAGACTAAATTTCACTGACACTAAATTTTATAAAAGGGGATTCCCAAAAATATAAATCATGTGGTATATTATTTTCATGTAGTCCTACTGTAATATAGATCTCATTCCTGTGTAAGATAGTTAACACATGATCGTTGGAAATTAGGTGTAAATTTATATGTCCAAAATTGAAACAACGGTAAAAAACGGGCTAAAATCTATCACAGTGTTCCTCTACATCACATCACAAAATAACATGAAGCTCTAATAAGTTATAAAGCTGCTCAGTTTAGTAGTAGTAACTTTCCACAACTTTGTCTTAAAAACAAATCCTATCATCTATGCAATTTGCGAACCTTTTTTCAATCTAGAAACTCGTAGCTGAGTGCTTCCCATGCGATTATGTAGTTTGCAGAGGCAATCACTCAGCCGTAACCAGCACAAAGAAATGGCAATGGTGAACTAGATCCTTCTTGAATTGAAAAAAAAAAATTACATATGAGAATAATACGACTACATATTTATGAATGTAAATGTAATATCTTACATTCCCCGTATCTTACATTCCGTATCATTCCGTATCTTACATTCCCCTACATCGTGGAAAATCGAACTGTGAGCAAAATGTGTTGATGCAATTGAAAAAGCTTACAACGATGCAAGACCCTTGGATAATATTCTTGCACTTGGGGATGTCAATCTACCATATATCTAGGGCGCCCATGATAATCATCACAGTTGCCTTTTGTCATACACTGTAACTCTAGCAAATGAAAGTTGGTGCATTGACACAATACTCAAAATACCTTTAATATATCTTAATCTTTAGCGTCATTTATCGTAAATAATAACACAGAATAACAATTGCCATACAAAAAAACAGTGACCTACAACTTCATAAAAAAATTTCAATGAATTCAATCAATAGCTTGATAGCATCACTTGATATTGATAACATTTACGGACACATCTATTGCGGGTTTAAAAGAACTGTAACAAAAAGGCTTTCAAACAAAAATCCACCTTTATCTGATGATCGCCTAGACCGAAGTAAGCCGTAAGTTTTCAGCCGAAAAAATAATGTCAACAATGCAGATTGCGTCTTTGCTATAAAAACTAAATAAGCAAATCCGATTAAGTTGATCAATGTTATTGAGCCGAAAGTTTACCAGCCGGTAGTTTTCATCCGAACAATCTTTTTTTACGGAAAATGAATTTGGGACGATTTGGGAATTAAAATTTGCAGTGTGTGTTAAGTTTACATTAATTTTAAAAGAAAACCATATAAAAACCAAAACAAATGTAAATAATAAAATTAGCCTGTTAGTTAGAAATTATGTTGACAATATAAACGTGTAATTTAGCAAGATTTCGATAGTTCAATTTCTTACAAGTTCATTGAACTATCAAAATCTCATCAAACTACACCTCTGTATTCCCATCAGAATTTATTCACTAAAGACACTACCTATTTTTTTTATTTTCGACTAGGAAGTCTCGGCTAACTTTAATAATATATCGCTTATTGAATTTAAACAATTTAAAATGCAAGATCAAATCTGAATCGATAATTATTTTAACAGTCAATTTCTTAAATACGCAAGACATGATTAAGTTGAATCCAAAATACTTTTGAAAATATTTTAGTTCCAAACGCGAATTCAAAGGATAGCAATGCATATCTAGGAGACTCCAATTCCTCAAATCTTAGAGAAATATCCAATATGTTTGCTCAGTTGTTCAGACATCCGCGACTACAAAGACCAGCTGATCTTAAATTGCAATAACACTGCTACGATTTCAATGCCAATCATCAGCCATGGCGGATAGTATTGCAGCGTTTATTATAAAACATAACTCTAATCAATTTATCGCGCCACTTAACCTGCTCTTCAATTTGTCATTACGTGGAGGATTATTCCCCAACAGATGGAAGACTCCCCAACAGATGGAAGTTATCAGTATTTTGTTAATTATGTATTAACACTGAACACAATCCAAAATATTAGCCAAAAGTCCAATCTCATATTTACCCTACATATATTAACACCACTGCTAATTTAAATATTCAAAGTAAAATGTTTCTCCTAATGGATTTGACTATAAAATACTAACATGCGACAACCGTATCTTGGAAGCGAAACGAATATATGTTAAAATCTTAAAAAAATTTTATAATTCTTTGCAGACATTTATAAAATAAAAAAAAATCAAGATAAAAGTATGAAAGAGACAAAATCGATCGAACTCCAAGTTCAGCTTTATATTTTTTTTTTGTTTTTTCGTTTTACGATCAATTTAATCTTTTATTGTATGTAGAGCCAGTTCCAAAATAAGCATAATTAAGATTTAAAATCCAAAACCGGAGTTTATAATTAAAATTTTTGTATTAACAAAGTGTTTCCTGATTATATGAAAACACACAAGATCATTGATCATCTTCGATCGTGATAAAATAATATATTATTTATTTTATGTATGCGATCATTATTATACTGCGCATACATAATATGATCATTTTACGATTATTATAAAGCTCCCCGCGATACAAAATCAAAGTTACGTTCATTTTGTTTTAAAGATCGCACATACATGCTATGGGATCGATATAGTAGCGTAATGTGATGAAACAATGTGATCGCGTTTTTTGTTTCATATTTCCGTTGATCGTTTTCGAAATTAAGTATATATGTCATTATTTGCGTGTTTTGCGACGTTAACAAAAAAAAAAAAAAAAAATCCTGGTCATGTTTCTTATATGTAAATGGCGGGAGAACACTGTTTGATCCGATAGTGATCGCAATTTTATATTTCAATATACGTATTATATGTTAAAATATCTTTATACTACATCGTCGTTATTATAATATCCCGCGGTTTGTTTTAATTGTGTGACATCGATAAAAAAAAAATATAAAAAAGTACGCGGCGAAGGGATATAATTTATGGCAAACATTTATTGTTAGTTTGCTTTAATGAATAGTTAAAATACGAAACTAAAACAAAATCGTGGGTGTGTAAGAAATACAAATGTTTTTATTGAGTAAGGGAGATCATTTCGAGGTTTGCGTTATTCGCGGTTTTTTTACCTTATTTATTTACATATTTTGTTATTATTAAATGACCTCAACCTGTTTTTTTTTACCACGGAATACATTAAGTTTGTTCATGGAAATCAAAATTTAGTGAAGGAATTATTATAAAACACATGTCTTAACTATTATACAAACACTATAGGACATATGTAATTTTTGATAGGCGCTAGTTAAAGCTTTGAATACTAATTGCAGAATACGAATTTATATTGCCGATATAAAATTCTAGATATGTATTCCGGATTTACCACATGGAATTTACGATGAATCAATTAAATTTCGATTTAAATTACTGATCGTTTTAGTTGAGTCACATAAACACCGCTCGTCAGGTTGTGTCATCTTTCTAGTTTGAAACTTCTTTATGTTCTAAATTCGTCTGTTATTCACGTGATCATGCGTGTGAGACTTTAGCTTTTTTTAGAGATAAGAATTTATTTATTTTTTGTAGTTTAAACTAAAAGAAATAAATTATAAAATTATACACAAGAAAGAAATATCCGAATAAAATTATCATAAAATTAAAGAAAACTGTTTATGACATCTTTATTATAAAACTTTTCTTTTGCGTTCATGTTAAAAAATATATTTAAGAATTTCTTTCATATTGTCTTTCTTATGTTGTCTAGTACCAATATACAACAAAAAATCTTAGATAAATTATGAAAATTTATCTGGATAAAAATTTAGAATTTTAAATTTAAACGATATAAATTTGATTTTGATTATGGGTTCGTCTGGAATGTTAAAAGGAAAGTGTGGCAGGTGAAAATTTTAGAATGCCTTATAGTCGGCCGATGTACCGATATAATCTAATTTCTATGTTATTCAATCCGATAATTAAATGATTTGTAAGAAGTTATCTCTTAACCAAATAAGATTTGATGAGTTAACACAATCGAAGAACCAAGTTTAATATAGCAACATATTCAATCACACCACACATAATAGGAAAATTTACCGTAAAACGTCCAAACATACATGGGAAGAATATTTTGAAAAGAACTAGCACAAAAATGGAACATTGGGAGAATTCTGCGGAAAGAAGAGTGAACTATAATATAGGAATCCTAAAGAAAAGCTATCTAAAAAGTTGTAAATTTAAAAAGGAATCAGCCTCCTCCACGGTTAGAAATAGGTTAAATGTTCATTCTTGAATGGATAGCTATAAAATAGCTGTAGAAATAAAATCAACGTGATTCGTTTTGACGTTTTCAAAATCAATATGGCAAGATGGAAACTACAATAAGTATTCAATAATACTCGTATGTAAATATAGAGAACCATTAAATAAGTCATGCACCTTGATTGTAACCTATTCGCCTTTTAACATAAAGTGTCTCACATCTGGTGAAATATTTTGAAACAAGAATGGTGGGCAAATTTCCTCGCACTAGTTTTTATGTAATAACAAACTTAGAATTTGATTATAATCCAATTAAATGTTATTTATAATTTTAAATTAGTGCATAAATAATATGAAAAATAATGAAATACTGGAAAAAATAATCTGAGGCTTTTTCTTGTATACAAACTAATACCACCATTGGCTCGCATAATAAGAGGCGCTAACTAGGCAGCGTTTAAAAGTTAAATAGCTTAGCTTGCACCAAATTTTAAAACGTATCAATATACATAAGACACGCCTTATAAAATCGTGTTACAAAATTTTTTTCTATTGGGCAAGAATGAAGTTAGCTGTTAGTAAAAGTTTGAAAAAAACAAAATTCGAAAATCAAAACAGCCAATGAAAAAGGAAAACTAAATTTAACTGTGTAGCTTATTTGTCAAAATAAAAAAGTAATTACATACTGGTTAAGTGGTTTATCATAAGCCTATTCTTAGAGCAGAAAGCGAATTTTAGTTGTCGTATAAAATATTTAATTAATTATATTAAGCAATAATATATTTTTTAATAAAACATTCATAAATTTATTAAGTTAATAGTTTTAAACAGTTGTGAAATATAGTGACGTTATGTATTTAGTAAATCCACGCTCCATTCACTTCAGAAACATGGATTTTAATACGTTCCTGCAAAATGCCCTCAAACTTACCAGTTAAGGCAGAGGTGGGTAAGAAAAGAAGTGGTGCAGATATACACCCCGTCTCACTTCTTTAAGAACACTTATTTTTTTTAAACATCAGATTGTTTCTCCAATTTTAATTGTTATATCGGAAGAGGGCTCTATTAAGAAGATATCCCATACAGCAATTACGTTAGAGAACCGCTGCTTTTTTTTTTTTAATAAAACGGGGTGCACTTTTAAAAATTGCATGTTTATTAGTCTCACTTGTTTAAGAACAACTGTAAAATCAATTAAAATGAACAGTTTTCTTATCTTTTTTTTTGTGTTTGTAAATTTTATTTAATTCCAAATATTATTTAATCAATCAGTAATGAGTATTTCCATCCTGATGTTCGATAACTTTAAGAAGCCTATTGTGTATTGAGTTGTAAAAGTAACCCCAAATAGCGAATTTCATCCCAGGCTGATTTTATGGCTTCAATTAAACCGTCCTTATTCTCGAACTGCCTTCCTCGTTGACTTTCCGTGATAGCCATCCCCCTAAACGATTTCCATTATTAGAGTTTAATTTGAATTATAGATCGAAGATTTGCAAGAATCGCAACAATCAGTTTCGAACTTAATGAGATTATTGGTTTGAAAAAATCAGTCAGGCCGCGGTGACTGACGTTGATATTTTACATAGGAATATTGCCTATATATAGAACAATACCATGTATATGTACACTGAAAAAAAAAATCGTAGGTCATATTGAATAACGCATTTCGTTGAATTTTGAAGAAATAGTTTTATTCAAATTATTCTAAAATTTGTTGATTAAATGAAAATTCAATCAATTTGAATATTACAAATTTTTTTGATGGTTTAGTTATTCAAATTGATGAAGGTATTTATTCAAAAGTTAAAGTAAGCAATTAATAACTAATTTGATTAAATTTCTTCATTTGCACCCGCCAAAAAATATAAACTATATTTTTTCTGATTTCATTTGTTCTTAATTTGAATAAATATATTTTGTCAAAACCCGCTCAATTGACGAAATGTGTATCAATTTAAAGAAAAATAATGGAAAAGAGAAAGTGGAAGGAGGAAACCGACTAGTTACATGCGTTCAACAGCATTTCGTGTTTAGATTCCAAACATAAGTGATTGCGTGAAGTGCATATTTGAAAAGTAAGTTTAAATTTTTTGATTATTAAATATTTATTTATTATTAAATTTTTTATTAGTGTCTGTGTCAATTAGAAGAAACTGTTTTAAAAATTTAAATTCTGATATCAAAATAATTTCTTCTCAAATTTTCCATCGAAAAAGGCGAAAACATTTGATTAAATTAACATTTAAAACTAAACCAAATATTAAATTTTAATTTTTAAGGCATTTTTAGCTCATTGACACAGACGCTTCGAAACAAAAATATGATTAGAAAACATGTGTTTCACATTGCAATTTCATCTTTTAGATTTTGATTAGTGTTTTTAAAATAAATGCAGTTTGATTAGGTTGTCTAAAGCATAAATTAAAGATAAAGTCTTGTAAATATATCGTGTTTTGCCACCATAATAAAATTTAATTACACTGTTTTGTGAATACCGGTAAATTAGACGCACTATATATCTGTGGTCCATAATTAAAAGGGTGTAAGTTTAAAACCAAAATTTTTCAGCTAAGCGAAATTAAAATTCAAATATCGTTGGGAAATCGCAAATTTTAAAATTAGCCTTACGTTTACTGATTATAAAAATATAACGGGTAGCTTAAAATATATGTTAACTTACAATAGCAGTATTATTATATTATATTAAATAAGCTATGAAAATTTTTTTAAAAATTTTTTTTGAATTTCTTTATTTATACCTCGGAAATATGGGGCAAAAACAATAAATACTTCTGAGTAAAAGCTTGTTTATTTAGCTTTGGTTTTCACAAATTGTTTTTCATTTTTATGGTAGTCTCTATTCAAAATTTTACCTTTTTCCGGTACGATGCCATGAATTTGATGGCCTCTTATAATGCACGGCAAAATTTGTGTGTGTGTGTTTTTTTAATATTATGTCTTTTTTTATTTATAGATAAATATTGATTTTCATCAATTACCTCCAGAAACTGGAAGTTTAGTTTTAAACAAACATCGTGTCAATTTTTTCAGACAAAATAAAGGATGCATCTGCCAAGAAATTGTTTATTGATTTCCAAAAATTTGGCATATATTTCTGAAAGTAAGATTAATAATAAACATTCCACAAATATCAAATATTAATGTAATATATTTTATCCAATTTAGATGGCAAGAGCTGCATATTATTTTATTTATTGCAGAGTCTTCTTGTGCCAAATATTACCATGGTGCATTCCAGCAATAACAAAAAAATTCGGACCAAATATTGAATTGCTGATTCGCAACAGAGGTCTATTATTGTTGGCCTTACAGCTGGGGAGTGCGAGGATGAACTACTAAGACGGAAAGCGCATAAAATGGTGATTCAGCCTTTAATTCTGGTGACTGGAACCCTGTTTGCTCCAACTGAATCTTTCGTTTAATTTGACGGCACAAAATATATTATAAATACTTTTCTGGAAGCAATAGATATTTGTTTTAAATTATTTAATTTGTTAAATTTAGAATATCCTACGCCATCGTATTTTGTTTGGCGGTTCATTCAAAACGATTTCTACGAACTTAACACTAAATACAATAAACCAAATGCGCATGTCGAGAACCTAATTTCACCTCTCAGTTAATAATCATAATCGAGCCTTTATATTCGTTTTTTATCTAAAGACGAATGTGACATACAAGAAGTGTGAATATAATTTTACGATAATTATTATAATTTATGTTTATTGTTATACAGTGAAATAAAAGTAAAAATAAAAAACTATGGACAATCATTGCATTTTATTTAGAGAACCAGTCTCAACCCATACCTCCACATAAACAAAAAAAAAATATATATATATATATATATATATATATATATATATATATATATATAATCGTTTGTACTAAATAATTTAATTAAATTATTTGATTAATTTAAATAAACTATTTAATTAGTTTAAATAATCTATTTAATTTATTTAAATAAAACATCTTCAAATCAACTAATTTTTCTAATTAAATTAACTAACGGAGTTGTGAAATTTAACAAAACATAGTCATATTGAATAAAATTATTCTGCAGAATCGTAATTAATTGGATGAATTTTTGTCAAATTTAACAAACATGTTTAGCTTTAAATTTATTCATTTATTCAAATTCAATAAATTTCTTCAAATAAATTAAGTCAAAATATTAATTGTTGATTTGAATAACATAATGGTTCAATTGATAACCCACTTTCGTTGACCGTATATTGATCGCTTTTTCGTTGATTTAAGTACTATTTTAATCAAATTCACCACTAATTTTTTTTCAGTGTAGCACTAGCGAATTACTACTTAGTCTAAGGAATTCGATTCTTTCATATTCTCCATCTATACTTCATTTTTACCAATTAACTTTTCGTTGTGTACGAATTACTATAAAAAAGTTACGTTGTTGTTGTTTTATTGTAATGGTTTTTGTTGTGATTGTACCGATTTCCATTATGTTTAAGTCAGGAGAATAGGGCGGCCAAGGCAATAGTTCTACATTTTCCTCCTGAATCCGCGCTTTTATTATCCTGGCAGTATGAATCAAGGCATTATCCTGCTGGAAAATCCAACGCTGTCCATTAAAATTTTTGGCAAATTTTTTGAAAAGCTCTTTTCAAAACGGTTTTATAAGTATTTGCAGTCATTTTTACTGTCTGAAAATCTAAATCAATTATTCCAAAAAAAGACACTGATCCCCACACCAGTACACCAGTCCTGTTACTGTGCCTCTTGGTAAAAATAATTTCCTTTTTTCTTAGGTCATGAAAATAATAATTGTATCCATCTGACCCGTCCAAATTAATTTTTTTTTCATCGGAATAGACAACCTCAGCCTCATCTAATGTGTCGCCTTGCAAAGCTAAGACGCTGGTTCCTGCGTGCTTCATTTAACGGCGTTTTCTTTAATGTTTTGAAATGTTGAATGTGGGGAACGTTGTATTATACGATGGACGGTTGCTCTGCTGGCCGTAACACCGGATTTAGCCCTTATTTTGCTAATCAACGGGGTATAATTTGAAGCTTCTCTAGAATGGTTCACCGATCATGGATTGTTGTAGCCATACTCACACGTCCTTTACTGTTTTTTCCATATCTTTGGATGTTACTTAGGTAATTATGCACATCGCGCATAATTGCGTAGTTGCGCACACGTCAAGGTTTAGTTACGAACTGATACCCTACACCCTTTTATTTTTAATTTTTAGCCTTAGAAACGAGAAATTTCAGTTGTCCTTAAGCAAGTTGTTACGACCGTTTTGTCGGTAACAATTTCTTTCCTCACAAAAAGAAAAATTCGATGATATAATGATACGTGTCATATTACCTATGGTACCCCCATTGGTGGCGTATTTTGTCTCGTTTTTATTCAATTTTGTGTCTGGGATAAATTTTAGCTCAGTTTTTTCCCCTTTGCGAGGTTGCCAGTCTTGCATTGATTGGAATTGTGATGGAGCGAGACCAATGTGGATCGAGTGTGTGAAAGGTAAAAGCATTCCATAAGAATGTTTTTTCTTATGTGCCTCTCGTTTACATCAATGCGAATTGGTGTAAATGAGAGACAGAGAACAGAAAAGATTCTTCTGGAATGTTTTGCGCGTTATGTGGCGTACGAAAAATTTTTTGATATGGCCAGTCGAGTAATAATTTTTGGGTAAAATGATTCGAGTCTGTATTTTTGGAAAAAAATCTTGTTTATAATTTAATAAAAAAAAATAAAAAGTAAAAATTGTATTTTTTTGGTTTTACCCCAAAAAAAGGGGAATGGGTGAAAAAATCGTCTCAATAAAAAATAATGGAAAACAAAAAATTATTTCTTATTTTAATTATTCTTCTTTTGAAATTTGAGATTGGGGTTTTGTGCATTAAAAACAAAGCGAGCAAAACATTTGTGTACAAAGTGAAAATTAATCCGAATATTTCTAAATACTTTCTACTGTGAAAATAGTGTCTATGATTTATTTCCCCGTGGTCAAATCAGTTTAAATTTATAAACCAAAGTAGCATCAGTTGATATTTTTTATGATACGGAAAAGGCAATACAGTTACGTGCTGTGTGTGAATAATTGAGAATTGAAAGTTGATTTTCAATGTATTAAGAAGACGATCGGTGTACCATTTTAAAGGTGGCTGCAACTATAACGGCCGTTACGTCTTTTTCTTACGGGTGGCTAGTTGAGGCAGTTACTTTATTTACGTGGGGGCGAGTCAAAGTCCGACGTGTTGCTTACAGTAAAGGCGGAAATACCGTTTAACCATACAAGTGGCGCAGTGGTTAAAGCTTCGGCATTTGGACCGGGAGGTACTGGACCCTCTGTTGGAGTGCAGAATTCAGTGCCGGCCCACCGTCCATGTCAGTGTGCAGGTTGACATGGGGCTTGCAACGTGCAGGTGGTATACTGTAATTGTGTGAGTAGGTGAATGGGTAGATGTGTGCGTGAATGAAAAGGGGAGTATTAATTGACTTTAAAAGGACATTAAATCCATTGGATGATTAATACTTTCTTTATAAAAAAAAAAAAAACAAAAAAAAACAATTTATTTACGGCGACCAGTCGAGGCCACGTTTTTGCATTTGGGTAGCGGGGAGAGGCCCCGCAACAATACGGGTGGCCAACCGGCTTTTTGCCACGACCGGGTCGCTCCAACGCGTGGCGGTTATTGTTTAAGGTACCGTTTTTATTATATTTTTTTTATTTCTTTTGTTTTTGATTATTTTAAAATCCTAATTAAATTTGTTGATTGTAATCGAGCACCATATAGCGGGTGCATGTTGCGCGCTCCTTCGCTTTTCTCCATTTCTCACGCATTTTTTGTTGTTGTTGTTGTTGTTGTTGTGATTGAAATCATTGTTTAAAATGACTTGTTAAGTTCCTTTCGGGTTAGTTATGATGGGGGGGGGACTTCTCCCCCTGTGTCAGTGAGGGTTGGTGGTCTGTTGATGCCCGCATCTGCCATCGAAACCGGTGCTGAGCACCGTTTGAATTCGGGCAGATGCGCGCACTAGGGCACCTCTCTCCCATTATAATTATTATTTTTTTTTTTTTTTTAAATTTTTCTTGATTTGATTGTCGCCTCAGGTTCCGGCCGATGGATTTCGGTGGGACCATCGGCTTACCTTATAATTTGCGTTTTTCTATTTTTCCTTAAACTATCTGTTGAATCACGGTGTAAGCCAGGAGCCACGCAAGCCCCAAACCTCACGACCCATAGCACTTCTCCCTGAGAATTTAGCCGGCAAAAATCACCGTGGAGGCCTCTGCGTGCGCTTAGTGATATCTGCAGGATGGCAGTAGCCAGCCTGTAACAAAGTGAGACAAATAAATATGCAATTTCTAAAGGTGCACACCGTTTTATTAAAAAAGTAGCGGTTCTCTGACGGACCTGCAAATTGCTGTATGTGATATCTTCTTAATAGAGCCCTGATGTTAAAAAAAAAAATAAGTGTTCTTAAACAAGTGACACTGAGTGTATCTCTAGCGTAAGTCTATACATAATATGAATCCGGTAACCCTATGTTATCCATAAATCTGTAACTCATTAATACCAAAAGATTGTGCAAGATCATGGTGTTAATTTAGCACGGTTAAGAACTGTAAAAGTCAGTAAAACTTAGAAACCATTAGACCCGATCGCGGTCATTTAAAGTTGACAAAATATTTAAAAAGAACGGCAATTCCTCCTCAATCGAAGAAGTGAAGAAAAAATCACATTCCACTGTTCAAAATCATAAAAAGGAACACATAATATTCGGTTGGCGTGAGGTAAGGGCCCAGAACGGAGAATACTAAACGATTGTAACTTCAGTTGTAAATCGTGCTTAAGGCTTTATTCCACAATAAAACATATTTTTCAGTAAATGAAGAGCGAGATAAAAATATAATTTCGCCACATACCAAAACGAATAAAAAAAAATCAGTAAAATTTTACTGATAAAATCGTTTTATATGTAGTGGTGTGTTGCCATAATAAAATGGAAAAAAATACTAACCAAAGTATTTTTTATTGCAACATTTACATAAAAAATACGAGAAATAGTTCTAGCACACTAAGATCGTTTTATGATTGGGAAAATATTATGGTAAACCTACATTTTTATTATTTTTTTAATATGTGATTTCTTCGCGAGTTAAAAATTTATAAAATATTTTTTTTTTGATACTGACATTCTATACAATCAATATAAAATGCTAAAATATAAGAATATTATTCAGAAAGAACAATAAGTTTCATTTTTACGAGATCATGCCAAGGTAATTAGTAATTACCAATATGGCGGTAACACTACGTTATTTAATGCCGGGCGACTCAACAATTGTTTGGTACAAACTAAAATTTTATTGTATCATCATCTCACAATTACAGGTGATTTCTAGAGTATCAAGATTTCTCACTTGCTGGGATTTTGATTTTGAAATACTATTTTACACACTCCTATCATTATTCACTAATGGCCCTTTACTAAATTCAGTACGTTTATGAGTTATGACGTATTGAATATATATTTGTAGATAAAAACGATTTGCCACGCCGATTGAAATCAAAAATGGTTTCTTAACTTTTGCACATTCAGCAATATTCGATCACTCGACTATGTATGCCCACCTACGGCCTAAAATATAATTATAATACGCGACTAATTATTGAATTTTTATCACACCAGTAAGCAACATCAAAAACATAATCGTTGGTCTTGGTTAGTGGTGGTTCAGAGTGGTTGCTAGAATGAGATCACTCAGCTCTGCCCTCTCATCTTCAGCCTAAAATATATAATTACATTCATAGTTTGTAATTTAAACATTTATTCACCTTGTTAGTAAACAAACCGCGCAGGGCATGATTCAGGGAAACCGGTTGTCGCGCATCAGTAATTACCCCCTTGAAAATCCAATAATATTTAAATTGAACATGTGCGATGATGCATTAAATCGAAATGGCATCTAATCAAAGATATAAACCAAAACGTTGGTGAAGTTTATCCTAAATCTGTCCCAAAAATCAACAACAACAAAATATGTGTAGATGTGTTTGTATAATGTCTCGATAGAACGAATTTTTGACTAAATAGTTATATAAAAATGTTTTTTAACAAAAATGTAGATTTTAAACAGTTGTTTTCCATTGGCTCAGTATGTATTTCTAGAAATAATGTCCTTCAGAAGAAGGTAATCGATAGTTATCTAATGCATTGCTCACTTCTGGATCTTCCGAATGTAATTCAATAATTTGTTTCCCTGTTAAGTGCTCTGCTGCATATATATCGAGAGGTCCACTATTAAAGGCGTCGTTTTGGTGAGGTAAAGTAGGTTTTGAAATAATTTCAAATTGTCGAATATATCTCTCCTAAAAAATTTCTAAATTTCATTTACATTTTTTTTTAATTTGTTACCAATTCGGAACAGACGTCTGACTGGATTCATACGTAACAATTTTAAACTCCTGGAAATCTATAATGGCTAATGTTCAATGATTCACCGATTGGGAAAATAGCGAACCGGTATTTGTGACATAAATTTATCTCCTTTTGGGTTATCACATTTACAGCTTTATAGTTATCACGTAACATTTTTGAGACTTGATAATCGTCAAAACATACAGAATTAAATTCTAAATAAGTTAAAAAGTTGTGATTGTTTAAAGAATTATAACATTCGTTATAATGGTTTTGTACTTCAAATTCATGATTTTGCAAATGATATAATTTTTTTTTTAGTTCATTCACAACTTTTTACAAGTCAACCACATTTTTTATAATACATTGTCAATTTTTTCTAAACCAACCTCAATTTTTTGCAAAGAAAATTCGTGTTTTTTCAATGCAAAGTACATTCAAATATTTTTAACACAAATTCAAGTTTTAATATTTCAAGTTCGTAATTTTTTTGTAACGTTTTGCAAAGCAAATTCAGTGCTCCCAATTCTTAACCGATTGTGATGGGATTAGGTATGTTGGATGGAAATAGGATTTTAACATGATTTTTGGAAGAAGTTCTGGAATATGGCCACCTGTGGCACTATTCTGGCTTTCACTGGGAATAGGGAATTGGGGAAAATATTTTCATAGCATTTTCGTCCAAATTTTATTTTTCTAGCCTACTGAGGGAAAAAAACAATTAGGACAAAAATACTATGAAATTTTTTGCCCAATTCCATTTTCCCAGAGAAAGCCAGAATAGTGCCACTGGAACAAAAGTCGACCAATTCTTAACCGATTATCATGGGATTGAGTTTGCTGGATGAAAATGAAATTCTTAAATGATTTTGAAAGAAGTTATGGAATATGGCCACCAAAAATAGAATTCGGTGATTTCTCAAACGATTATGATTCATTTTTGTATGGTGGATGGAAATGAGATTTTAAAATGATTCTGGAATATGCCATATTATAAGTACTAGTTATGAGATTTTATATGGTGGTTGAAAATAGGATTTTTAAATGGTTTAAGAGAAAGTGCTGGAATATAGCGAGTTACTTCTGATTGAGTTCCCTCCCAGTTGGCCATATTCCATAATTTCTTCCAAACCCATTTTCACCCAGCATGCCCAATCCTATTGCAATTTGTCAAGAAAAGGTCGACTTCTGACCTAGGTGACCTAATTCCAGAACTTCTTCCAAAAAACATTATAAAACCCCATTTCCGTCCAGCATACCCAATCCCATCATATTCGGTAAATATTGGTCGACTTCCGTCCTTTGACGAATCCATTAGGTGATCCATATAACATAATTGTATTTACTTGTGATAATTTATAGTTTGATTACGGATGGTCTGATTTCAGATGGCATGTCAGCAGAGTTAAACCAAAATTAATAACGTTCCGATTAGCACATTTACGAATTTCGGTAACTTATATTATTCCAGTTCATATTCAATCTCCACCAATTTTGAAATGATATTACATTATAATTTTAAATATTTTAAAACATAATTGTTAGGTGATTCTCGAGCTGGAGCTTTAATTTTAGACTCAACATTTAAGTGTTATAACAGAAATTTATAGAGGGAACTGAGATAACGAAGAATTGAACCTTTTGAAAATTGTGTTCCGGTTACGGTTAACGTTCTATCGCTAAATATCGACTTTTGGTTCAGTTCTGTGAGAGAGTCAATCTCTGCATGCGAGTAAGTTCAAGCTCTAACATTGCATTAAATAAACAAAAAGAAATTGCAAATGCAAAATTATGAAAGCAAATTGTTACAACAGACACCAAAACCGGCAGCAAAATTCAATACGTTTTGGAATCAGGGAGATATTGATACGGGGTCAGCCCTGCATGATCATATCGAAATAGAAGAACAAAACTACTCAGAATCAAAAATCGAACATACTTTTTCAACAACCGTTCCACATAGACAAAAATATGTCAAAGATCTTTTTTTAATACTTTGGTTCTAGTAGAAGGATCTGGGAGCCTAATTGATAGTTGAAGGATGGTTACATAAAATTTGATTAACAACTTCGACATTATAAAAACGTTAATCAATCCATCAGCATAATATTCAAATATTTACGATTTTTGTTCGTATCTGAAATCGAGCCAAAAACGGCGTGCAGTTTTGATGAACTGCAAACGGCTACTATTTTAAACTAAACAAATCAAATAACTAAAAACCAACTAAAAGTGGAACCAGTCAGGAATAAAAACTTAACTTAATAAAAAAATAAGAATGCGATAAATGGCATTTTAATGTTATTACCCAGTCAAACTTAATTTTCATGTAAGAAACCCAACTGTCACTTAATAAAAAAATAGCGTGATTTCTCGCCTAAAAATAAGAAAAACTTAAAAAATTGTGTCGGAAAATCCGATTTTTATTAAATTTTTGTTAAATAAAAAGGCGGAAATTATTTTATTTGTATAATTAATTACTAAATTAATATATAAAGTTATTTGAATAATTTTACGTACATCTTTCACTTATATATGTTAATTATTGAATTTATCATACCTAACCTAAAAATTAGATTGAATTGTGCACGTTGCTAAAAATTAAATATTAGTCGTGGCTTTTCTATTATTAAATGTTTGTGTTAATGTTTTATTCATAAAAAAAATAAATTGACATATAGTCAACTCAAGAATTATAAGTTTTGGATGGCTGGAATAAAATCCTTATTTTTTTTATTAAGTTTTTACTACTGACTGGTTGGGCCATAACATATTTTGTTTTGGTTTTTTGGGGTTTCGGATTTTATTTCAGATATTATACGGTCTATTTTATCTTCACCATTGAATTACGATGATTGCACTCTTCATTGTTTTTTAATTGTAGTTCATATTGCCGTTTCTATTTGATTTCTTTCTTTTAAACACATTGTTGCTTTCTTGTTTTCTTAAAAAATTTAATTTACTATTTCTCTCTAATAGTTGGTTTCAAATGACGATATGATGACGTCATCAATTCCCCGTATTTTTTAATTGTTGTTGTACAGCGAAATTCCCTTATATTTGCATTATTAGTTAGTAGAAAATGAAAAACCTACTGATAGCGTGCTTCAAAAGAGATGAAATATAATTATATCTGCCATCGATTTATGTAAAAATAAATCAATTTTACAATATTTTTAATTCATGTTTTATTTATCTAAACGTAATGCTATCTTCCATACAAAATGTATAAAAAATTAGCTTTTTGTTTATGTTTTATATCCCATCCCGTATTGATTTATTTAGGTTGGCTTTGCCTAAACAATGAATTTTAATGTATCTTTTTAATTAATTGAATTATTGTTGTGTTTTATACAATTATTATAGTGTTTTTTTAAAGTAATTCTAGAATAATATTACAAAATTGTAACATGAAGGTATTTTCATTGCCTAAATAATAAAAACTTAAAATGTTTTCTTTATGTACCATTTTTGCGCGCCACTGAACATATTACTTGATATACCTAGTGAAGTCGGATTATTTGGAGGTGATAGTGAACCTCCAAATAATCCAACTTCAGCAAAAATCTATGAGGAGATTTAGTTCTCGAAACTAAATTAATCAAATGATATGTAATTTTTGACTAACTTTCCCACCGATTTTACTATATGGAAATCAAAATTTAAAAAACATTTTATTAATTAGGTTTCGAAAATTTCGGATTTTTCGGAATATTATACCAAATTATACCCCTACCCTAATATGACCTATCTCATGTGTATAGAGTAACTTAAATGTTAGGAAGATCAATCTGGTAGAATTATAGCTCTTGACATATGTTTGCTGTCGTCTGATTATTTGTAGGTAATCGTAGAACTAGGTATATCGAGTAATATTTCTTTGGGCTATAAAATATTTTTTCGTTTGGGATTACAACGAAACTATCTGCATTACGATTGTTCTGCTGGACGATTTGGGCTATCTTTCGTCGAAAATTTCGCAAAACTTTGTAATGAATTCGATTTTAGTAAATTCGATGTTACAGGGTGAGTTGTTTAAGAACGACTATACAAGAATAATAACATTAACATTTTTGCGTAGTTGTAACTTCATATAGACACCTGGCGACTAACACATTACGTATGCGGCGTGCTTATTCAATTATACCTCTTTTACATACCACTCAAAAATGACAGCCTTAACCACTGTATCAATGAATATTATACATTGGCGCTTTCAAATTTTTACGCAAAATTATTAATTTATTCAAGTGTGGTTTATACATTTGATATCTCAATCGAAAATGATTTATCACCGTGGGAGTGCTGTATTGTGTAAGAAACTTTATATATGCGCGCATCAAAACTATTAACTTTCTTAACTACACACAAACAAAATGGCACCATGACAAATCACCTAATCACTTAATAAATAAAAAAAAAATATAAAATTTCGACGATTAGAACAAGTAAATTATGGATAATCATTCAACATTTTCTTAAAATAAACACAAAAGATTTTGATAAGACAACAAAATACGAACACACAGTGATTTCTTCGTTTTCATCTTAATAACGCGCGAGCGGCTTAAAATTTTATTTTATTTAATAAAGTCATTAAGTATAAAATTTTATAACTTTATTATGTAAATTACATTTAATTTATAATAATTACGTGTGGGTTTCGTCTTGAAATTAGTTTCGGTACGAGTGTCGCTCAATCTTTTAATGCATTCGTTTTGTTAAATCGACATTTTTATTCAATTGAAATGATGATGTTGATGGTGATTGGGAACTGGATATATTTATATGGTACATGATGTTTTTCGACTTAAGAATTTGATCTAATTTTTGGAACCGAGGTTAAACACTTTACATACCTGTAAAATATTATTGATTATCGTAAGCATCGTAAAATGATTAATTATTTTAACATTCGCATAAGTTAGAAATAAAAAATCATCCATTAACAACAACATGTAAAATAAAATTGGTCATGCTGTGTAAATTCTTAAATTATTTGTGTATTTTCAAAATTATTCATTAAACAAAACTTTTTAACCTTTGCAGAGTGAAAAAATTTACCAATCCATTCCTTGTTACCGCATTCAATACAACAACGAACGATCCGCATAGTCTTCCGCAGTAAGCATAAATAATAATTTAATTAATAAATATTTTTATATAAATTGACATCAAATAAGAATCCATTAACTTTTCTGCTTAAGCAAAATAAAATTATGGATGGATACGCGAACGCGATATGAACGAGTGGAATAAAAGAATTTCAATTTTCAACATACGTACCCGTAAGAAGATTAATTGAATCATTTATATCATTTCTTTCAAGATGTCGATAATTTTTCTCGTATCTGTATTATTGTTATGCTTATGCGGTTTATGGGAATATTTAGATTAATGTATAAATATGCTGCGTGCGTGTGGATATAAAGTTTTTTGCGATATACTATGATACTTCAAAATATTTTTTTTTTCATAAATTTTATACACCAAGTTTATTATAATCGGAAAGTTTAAAAGTTCAATTATTTCAAGATGATTTTTATATTCTCTATTATACCCTGATGATATGTATTATGTATATGTGAACATGATGAAGATGATGATAATGACTCTTCAACCGTCTTATAGCAACTGTATCAGATTACGTATACTGTACAACAGCATTAACCTAATTTTTATTTGTGTACTATCATCAAGATGCTATAAGTGAAAATAATAAAAAAAAATAAAAACTTGTTGTAATGTAGATGCTGCATAAATCGCACAAGACTAATCTCGAGGCATATGTGCCTTATTTTCAATCAGATTTAATTAATTTAAATGTTTTAAGACATAAGTGGATTGTAGTTTAAGATTTTTTGAAATGATAATTTGAAATATTGCAATTATTTTTAGAAAATCAGTTTACTACTTTTATTGTGTCATTAGAGAGGAATAGAGAAATTTTTTTATAATGGCGGATTCAAATCTTGATCAAGATATTTTTACACTTGAGAATAAATTTCCAATTTTTAAAATGTATGTTGCGGTGTCGATTGTTTTTAATTTTCTTTGAATAAGATTTAACTTTTTTTTTCAGAGTCACAGTGAATCAAAATGTTTCCATCTCTTAGCGGTTTTAGCTTTTTCATTTTCCACCAAAACGGAACGGATTACTTAAATATTTGTTCTCATTAAATAGATGTTATCAAAATAATTTCAAACATCGAAATTATGATCCGGTACATTTCTCCTTCTTTCATATGGCCCAATATCAAATGTACTAATCCAAAACTTGCTAGGAGGTCGATTTGTTGCATCCGTCCAACAAATCGACCTCCTAGCAAGTTTGGACTTCTTTGAGACATGTTATTATACGTTCGAGGATGCATATGTTGTCCGATATAACACTTGGTGGCCGAGTGGTTCGAATCTAGTCATAGCAAATTTAATTGTGAGATTGTTATTCTTAACACGTTTTGATGTTACCGAATAAAATTTAATATAGAAATAACGTAAGCAATTGTAAACGGCGACGATAGTCTTCATAGAAAATACAATAATTAAAACAAGCGTTATTCATCATCTAGACGTCTAGTTTGGAAATACAGCAAAATACAAGTGTTAACAATGAGACAAGTAAACAAACGCGAACAAATTGCCATGCAGGGACTGTTAGATTTAACAGTGAATAATGCTAGTTGCGCAAAAGTGAACAATGTGAATATAAAATGAACAGTAAAAGTGAAATAGTGAACTATGATAAACACGGATCCAGTGAATTATTGAAGTAGCTATAGGTGTAAATAAAATTTGTAACTTAAACTTTAAGTGTTTTACATCCTAACAATTAAGGCATACGCTGCATAGCCTCGGGCTTTCTTTCAACCAAAGGCAATTAAAACGAGCTCCTGTTGAGGCTGCAGAGCGCCTTAGAAGCGGATGGTGAAACAGGAGGGCGTAAATCGCCACAATTATCACCGATGTCAGAATCATCGTAGAAGATGTCAGTTACCAAACGTTGCACAGAAAATCCAGCCTTGCCAAACAACTTCCTTGGTTAACGAAGGTATGATGAAGGCACTCTTGCTTCAACTGAAGGGAATGAAGTGAATGGAATAAGGTGCGAAAATAGACCAGCAAGGTGGTTAATTTGCTAAGCTACGTAAAGAACAAAGCGCTCAGTTGGCAGAACTACGTGCAGAACAAGGTGGGATAGTTTACCGAGTTATACCAGAAACTCAACAAAATAATTCAGAACGTCCAAAAACCTCAAGTTAAAGAGCTAAGCGAAGAAATAAAGTCTGTTGAGGCCAAATTAGACCGCCAGCTCAAAGAATTTGAAGGACAAATGAGGCAGGAGCTTGAAAATAATATTAAGTAATTGGAGGCTCGCTTTGAAACACATACTTCGAAAGCTATTGGAGATGGAGAGCCAAACAAAATGTTTAGGACAGAATCTGCTGTTTTAAACTTAAAAAGAATTTAAAAACATCCGACATTTGACGTCGAGATCTCATTTGAGAATTTTAATATGCAGGAAGAATCACGAATGTAATATTTTCGTAGACTTTGAAATATGAGGCTGCCAGTACAAGTTTAGCAATTGTTTCAGTAAAGTTGCTCAAACTGGGGGCCTATTATGAAATTTATCCGATATCGTAAAATACGAAACCGTAAAATCCGAGCCTGGATATTAATATTATGAAACACGTTTTTAAACTGACAAAAGTGGACCCATGAAATTAGTTCTAATAACAAAATATAGGGGAGTGAAGTCATTTTTTTTTTATTTCTGTAATTTTGTTGTTGCTGTCAAAGTAAATACTATGGGGTTTTATATCTAATTTCGTGTGGTTTGTTTATCGTAAAAATAAAAATAAATTAAAATTATTACGTTGCCGTTTTTAGTTTAATATGGATACGATCGCGTATTTTGTTAACACAAGTGACGATGTCTCGGATGAAGATGAAATAATGCCTGCTTACATCTGAACTATGGAGAATTGAAACGATTTGACGCTAAGCCTTGATTAACTTCCTAAAAAGAAACTAGTAAGTCAAATTGTTGTTAGTTTGTTGAGGTCTTATAACAATAAAATTTTGATTAAGTATTTCTAGGTACCCCACATATTTAATAAAATTTAATGAATAGTAGATATGATTTATAATTACATTTAAAAAAATATATTTTATTTTTTTATTTAAAATTTACACAAAATAAATTAAAACAAACTTTTCTTCTTTCGTAATTTACGATATCCGCCACCTAAATACCAATCGGATATGACATTTTCGTAAAATCCGCCAACGTTCGGATTTTTTATTTTCATATTAGCAGTATCCGCGGCAGATCGGGTTTTTTTTAATTTCATAATATGAATATCCGCGGCGGATCGGATTTTACGATATCGGATAAATTTCATAATAGGCCCCCTGGATTCCGAGGATATTGTAAATGTTAAAGAAATAGTAAAACAGGAGTTGAGGTAACTAACACAAAGATAGTGGCGAAACGAACAGAGAGCGGAAGAAAACAACAGAGTGTTCAAGAAACATCAAGTAGTGAAGAAAACATCTTTTAGGGAGGCCTAGCTAATGACTTCAATACGTTTGTTGAGGATGAACCCTAAACAGTGTTGAGGGTTAAAAGGTCAGCAGAAAGATGAGTCAATAGAAGGGAGCGTCCATAAAACAACTCAACTCGACAGTTTTGAAAAAACAGCCGTCAATGCAACGTGGTCGATCTATGACGAACAATGCATAACGATCGATTCGCAGAAGATAGCAACATCACGAGCGCCAAGGATAAATCGAAGACGCAACATGAGCACCGTGGAAGATGTAGTAATTTTCAACGAGGCGATAAGTGGACAGTGTGAAGATCAAGTGAATAGTAAAATTGAAATAATGAGCAGTGATTATCAGTGAAAGAGTGTTGGTGTAAATTTGGATTATCAATTACACATTACTTTTCTATTAAAACTCTGCACACCATAACACATTTTGAAGGAATACCTTAACGTGACAATATATACTCAATGATGTCTTTTTACCTGTGAAAAATCTGTGAACAGAAAATGTATTGGGTTGTCGTTTCCATAATACTTTTCTAACATAATTACAATCGTCAGAGGAAAAATTTGATCGGTTGTCGTCCTCTCGGTTGAATACCGCACTGGTAATATAGTCGTCCAAAAGGTATTCCGTAATAGTTGTTACAAATAATATTGGTCGAGTTGTAATAGGTGAAACAAGTTGAAACAAACGTTAGAAGAGGTAAATGGCACTGTTCAAGACCATTTTATTGCAGATGCCAACCTCAACAGGCAAAATGGAGCGGGTTGTAGTGTCATTCCCACATTGATGACTGTCGCTATGATGTTTGTTTGTCGCTCGTTGAAGGAGAGTTTGTCTCTTTAAGAGTGACGAAAAATCATTTTGCTACGCAGGCCGTAAAAGAATTTGGAAGCAATTTATTTTATTGGATGGTATCTGTCTCTTTAACCGCCCGTTTCGATTTTCAGCACTTGTTGTACTACATAATTGGTTGACGTGTTTCGTCGTGGCCTTGAACTTGGTCATTGTGTGACTACCTTGTTGGTTGAAAATGGTTTTGCTTTCATGTGCGATCCTTTTCTTGAATTGAAGTTAGATAATTCTCATTCAGCCATGGGTTTATATATGCTTATTTGTATTTTTACCTCCATTTGGTTTTAGAATTTATCCGGGTTATTGATTGTGTAATATTTCAGTATTCCAATGCGTGATTCGTCGAAATCGGTTATTAAAGGTTATTTCGCAACTATACCAAAAAGTGGTAAGCATCAATGTCGACACCGGGTTTGCTAGAAAAACGTTTTTTTTGCACGAAACCGTACGACCGTAGCTCCATCGATCGATTTCTATATGCTTTATGGACTCGTAAAGATTCGCCTATGTGGGAAGTATGTGCAAACTATCACTAGGCTACACATCAGAGGTAGATCGGTCATTCTTATTACATTGTTTTGATTCAAGGGGTATGAAGTGTTGGTCCATTGTACAACAATACTTACTGGCTGCGATCTTTTCATCGTTGGGGAATTTTGTGTAAAACTCCTTCGAGGTGGACGGAGAAAGTTTTTTTATCATGTATTATTTATTGCCCGGCAGTCACTCCATTTAATGGATAGTTTCGATTTCGACCACAACCTGGAGTAAGTTATATATGCGTGTTTACACAAATTAATATGCTTAAGCCGGGTAATCCAGTTTTGCAGCTTACTAAAAGCAATGAATAATAACAAATAACGGTACATCCAGCATGCCAAACATAATAATATACACCCAACCAAGGTGAGCAGTAGGACGAATTCATAATGGAAAGCGATAAATAAGGGGTGTCAATTTTTTCAAGGATTCGAAAAATACTCAAAAATTAAACTGCTTTTAATAAAATTTCTTGCACAATGTAATTGGAAATTGTATGTGACAATTGATAGATGTAAATCAAAAAATGTAAAGGATTTTGCAATCCACACTTTGATTCTTTGGTCGTGATTCTTTCCTCGTTTCCTTCCCCTTCACCTACAAAAAAATTTTTTTGCGGAAAAATTTTTGATTTTTTTTTCAGCAATATTTTTTTTTTGATTCAACTAATTCTAAAATTTTGAGCTGTTGGGACAAGTTAGTGATGTGAAGAACTGAAACCTTGAGCGTCGCTCAAGAACAACTGAGAATATTGCTGCTGTAACCCGTAGTGTTGGCAAAATCCCAGGTTTGTCGGTTTTTCGTCGATCTTTGGAATTAGGCACTCCACAAACGACATTATACCGTATTTTGCATAAAGACTTAGGTCTTAAGGCTTTTAAACTTCAGTTAACACAAGAACTCAAGCCGGTCGATACTCGATCACCATAAACGTCGTATCTTTGCTGATTGGGTCCTTCAAATGCATTGAAATGATCCGGTTTTTCATCGAAAAATCATCTTTAGTGATGAGGCCCATTTTTACTTCGGAGGCTACGTTAATAAGCAGAATTGTCGCAATTGGGGCTCAGAAAGTTCAAGAATGATTGTGGAAAAGCCCTTCCATCGTCAAGGTGTCACTGTTTGGTGCGGTTTTTGGGCTGGCGGTGTGATTGAACATTACTTATTCGAAAATGAGGCTGTTGCAACTATAACGGTGAATGGATTGCGCTACCGGAAGATATTGATGTGGACGACGTTTATTTTCAGCAATGCTCCATAATCGATTCAAGACCTTAAAGATGGAATTCGTGAAGTAATTGAGGACTTACAGCCGCAAATGTGCGAATTGGTCTTGGAAAATTTCATGAAAAGGATATGGTGTTGCAAGCGTAGCAGTGGCGGCCATTTGGCTGATATTGTTTTCAAATGTTAGTGGCATATCTTCATCTTTACAGTGAAATAAACATTCATAGATACTCGTTGTTTTAATATTAAAATGAAACCTCTTATTGGAAATCCCTAAATGAAAAATCCCTAAATGAAAAATGTGAAATCCCTAAATGAAAAATGTGATGAATGAAAAATGTGAAAATGAAAAATGTGAAATCTTTCATCGCGATGTTAAGGCTATTTGATTATAGATGGCGCGCAAAGCAAATAATATATTAAAAATATTTATTTTTAGCAGCATATTCCTTATTTTTGGAGAAATTTTAAATTAATTTGAAATTTGTAAATTAAAAATGCCTGTTAAAGTTAGAAATAATTTTTAATGTAATTTACTTTATAATGTCAAAATCAGCGTAGGAGTCGGTTCGTATATAGTAACGAAAAATTTTAGGTGGTGCTTCAAAATGAAAACTTATTTCACCTCTAGAATAATTAGACAATACCTGATTGCCATACAGCAAGTTCGTCAAACTGACTAACGTAAAATAAAGAGAAAATTTGATTTTTAATATCATTTCCTAGGCTATCGACTTTATGTAAATTGTCGACATAAGCGATGAAAAAGCGTTATATAATCTACCTCGCCTATCCCTGGTTCTCTGCAAGAAACGACCAATTGAGACCGGCTTAGTTTAATTCACTGATTTGTCTCTTTTAACTATATTGAAACGAGAAAGGCTTATACCTACCAGGCTTAACTTATAGGCAATTCCAGTTCCTGATCCTGGAAAAATATGTGATGAAAACCGGCAGTTACACAATATTTTAATTGAGCGGGTGCTTCATCGTTTGGCGTTGGGCAATTTCGCCCCCAAAACCTTGTGGTGAAAACCTTGTCAAATTTATTTGCGACATTCGGATGACGTTGGTAGCTGTTCACTGAGGTGTATTTGTTAAGAAACGATAAGGTAAGATGTTTATATAGCATTTACGGAAAACGATTAAAAAACAAATTGTTTGTAAATTAATTAGTTTGTAATTAGTTTAGAAAAGCACCAAAATTCGGCATCCATACAGTCCAAGCCGATTGACTATTTAGAATAAAATTCTCCAATCTAACGGTTTATCCAGAGGCCCTTCTTCGATTGGTTCTATCGCTATTCGGACAGCAACAACATTCTGTATATTTTTGTATTGTTAACCGGTGCTATTTGTGTTTGTAGTGTTCCTTCACGATTATTCTCGTACAACTTATGTCGTTCCCGCAACGAAGGAAGCTGCACCGTTCAAACTTTTCTAAAAACGGATATTAGTTTATCCATTGGTAATGGTGGTACATTATCTGCTTCGATGGTACTAGAATTTAACGAGGTAACAAAGTACATGACATGTTGGTGCTACACTTGTATGACAGAGGGATTTCTAGCATCATCGCTTATTTTGTTCAATGGTCACAATTAATTGAAAAAATTAACTAAATTTGGTTCCTTAAAGCGATTACTTTAAATTTAATTGATTATGTGAGAGTTGAATAGTTCACACTGATAACGGAGTCCAATTCTTTAAAACAGCCTTGTATTCCCCTCGTGCTTCGTGCACAGCGACGTTTTTGTCTAAGTGGTAAAAATGTTAAGAAAATGTTGTATACATAGCTAAACAATATCTGGTTGAAAATCCTGTTTATTGAATAACATTTATTTATTTTAATTGGATAAACTTATAATTTATTTATCCAATATTAAATCGTTTTCCAAAGTATTTTTTTCTATCTAATTTCCACCATAAACAATAATAATAAAACAATAATTATATACAGTCAGTATAAAGTACAACCTCTCAGATTCTTAAATATAAAGCAAACAAGAACATCTACAGCGCAATGCAAGAAGCATTAATTTTATGATTTTCGTTTAGCATGAAGAATTTTTTTTGTTTTGTTTTAAATTTCATAGAGATCAAACGAACCAGCAGCAAGCAAAATACCAGAACATCCAAATGAACGTACTCGTACTCGCATACTCGGTACATGGAACAAAAGCATTGAAGTGAAGTTCGTATATTAACAAAAAAAAAAAATTGTAACAATAATAATGAGACAAAAAAATAGTTGTGTTGTGTTTTTTCGCTGTTTTTGTTTTGTTTTATTGAAATCTACAACAAAAAATGATTATTGAAAATATGATAACAAAGTTTTAATGCACACAACACACCACAGCTTGTTAAATGGAACAACTATAATCATTATTGCTACATATTTTGTGGATTTTTTGTTGTCTGTGTTTCGAGATTATCTTGCAAGCAGATCGAGAGTATTTTGTGTGATTAACAATCTCTAAAGGGAATATGTGCGGGGAATAAACGCGATTTCGTATACAGCGAACTATAACATGAATTATTTTTTTTTTTGTTGTTGATACCGTACTGGTGGATGATGCTGTACACAATAATTGGTAAGAATAAAGATTAGAAGTCAAACAGAGCAGGTTATGGCAAATAAAAAATATTCATTTACAATTGAAAATCGAAGATAAAAAATCATAACTTATACATAAAAGTAATTGCAGCTTTTTATATTGTAGCTAATCAGTGATCACGAAATTGATATTCCTTTTAACAATAATAAATGTAATTTAAAGTCGATCAAATGCAGAGCAACATCGGGCTTAATGAAATGTAGTATACAATATGTTAGGTCATAGTCTCAAATCATAGTTAAAGAAATGAAAGAGTGAATAAGTTGTGGCCGACGCCCAGCTTCCTTTTATCTGCACGAATTTACATAGATCTCGAATATACCAATCATTGGAACGTAAACGTAATGGTTCATCACGATTTATAATCAAAATAGTAAGTCCTGCTTAAATTAGTTAATAACTTAATCTTTAAATTTATTTGAATACGCTGATTTGTACCAAATTTCGCAAGAATCTCGATCCGCCTTGACTTTAGCGATGCCGAATTTTAGTAAAACAATTTTTTTTCTCTAAATATGTACGTCATTTCTGGTAAAATTTAAAAAATGAATTTTTCTAAATATTAATTTGCAATTTTTTGGTTTTTAACCGTTTTCGTAAATGCTATATACTTTTCAAAATATTTGCAAAAAACGAAAAAGGTCCTATGGAAAAAGATTTATGGAAAAAGCTTAAGTGTAAAGTTTCATCCCGATTATAGTCAATTAGTCTAAACGGGAGAGGACACAGACATTTAGTCAAAAAACTCGAAATTTCCAAAAACTGGAAAAGCTCCTGTAGACCGATTTCGGCCAAAAATCACTGGTATCCCCCTAATTGTAGAAAAAGCTTAAATAGGAAGTTTTATTCCAACCAATCAATCCTTTTGGGCTGTACAGGGCCGATGTTTTGTCGAAAAACAGCTTATTGTCAAAAATCGTGATTTCCGTTTAAATTTTGGAAAATTAGTCTGGGCCGATATTGCCGCAAAATAAATTTAAAATCTTTTAGTTCAAAACCGGCCAGGACCGGCCAGGCATTGATGGCCACGTACTATTTGAATATTCAGTCGTTTTGACACACACACAAGCAACATTTTTAAAAACCTTTTTACTATCGATATAGCGAATAGTAAATCTGCAAACATCTCGAGGTCGAAAATTTTCTTGATTACTGTACTTTATTTTATTTTAATTTCTCACCAGTAAGATGTTTGTTTAGTTTAAAAACCGATGGTCGAAAATGATTTTCAATACGTTTTGGTTACATTGTTGCACACGTGCCATACATTTTACATTCACCTCGCCTTAATTTCGTTATACTTAATGAAGATATTTTAATCGTCTCTATACTCGTATAAAGTGGGACACCGATTATGTAAATTAGCTTACATTTATTAGGGATTTTAGTCTATTCACATAAATAATTTATTGTCATAATTATGTTCAGATTACAATTTAAATAGTTTATTGTATACAAAACTGTAATTTCAAAATATATTTTCTAATTTATTTTATAATCTTCGAGACTCAGTCACAGTCACAGTATATACTCACAATATATAAGCAGAGCAGCATGATTGATTGGAAATTTATATATGTATCAAGCAAGCAAACACATAAAATGAAAATTTTCTTTTATAACCAATATAATACACAAGACAAGATTCTTTGTTTTGTTGCTTTTGTGTCATATAATAAATTGTATACTTTAGTCTCGAGAACGAACGACATCAAAATTAAATTTCGATATCTCATATACATTTTCAATTTTATGTATAAATAACATACTCGGGTAATATGCGAGACATAAATTTACATGTCTTGTCATTTTAAACTTTTATTAATTGCGCACATGTAAAGGTAACAACATAATGTCCTTGAGACGTAATAATTATACCTCGCAGCTACTTTATTAGCATTCTCTGCAGATGAAAGAATTTTTGAAATCGCAGCAGAATATCCATTTTTCATTAATGAACTCACAAAAAAAAAATGTATCTCCTGTTACGTTAGGAAGATTTTGAAACGCGTTTTAAATTATTTTTATGCCAAGTGATTAATTTCTTTATGCGTCTTTTACCTTATTCTTGGGTAAATCTTAAATTAAAACGAAATCGTTTAAGTAATTGATTGGCTAAAAATTGGTGGAACCGGCAGAACGAATACAATTTATGATAAGTATGTGTTCGGGAGCACTTTGTATGTGATTGGAATGGAGTTAATTTGCTTGCAGAGCCAAATAATTTATTTTGCAGTCATTTCGTGTTTTTTTACAAATTGCAAACAAAATGTTAAAAATTTTCAGCATTCGAAGGTTTGAAATACAAAACTAAGAATTACGTCAAAGCTGCATATTCCTTATATATAAAAATATTCACGTTTTACTGTGTGTCTGCGGAATACTGTAAATAGAAAACCAAATTAGGAAACTGAAAATCAAGAAATGGTATAAAGATGATTTTTACCTGTGAAGTAGGCCAACCCAGTTTCACAGAATTGCCACTATCAATAACCTTTGCTAACGTGTTGGTTGAATTTTGGCCATGTGAATTTTTCTCCAGGTCCAACATATGTAGCTTTAGATTCATCAGAAATGATTTGAAAATAATGTAATTGTCCCGCAGCTCCTTGTAAATCATCGTTTACTTTCTCTTGTCAAGGGAGTATAAATCGGGTGCGTTTCAATTTACCTTAAACGTGTATCAGTTTTATTGAAAAACCTCGCTACATTCACATTCAATTTAGACATCATTTAAAAAAAATCTCCTATATCTAATAAAAACAAAATTATGGGATGCCAATAAAATGTCCACTACTTGGGTCAAACAAGGAAAGGGAAAAAGGAATTGAGAGCCGATAAGAAAAATTTGAAGTGTCGACCCAAAACAGTAATGGCATTCGTATCTCCGTATATAACAAGAGTGAGACTCATTGCCTTGGTGAAGTCATTTTATATTTCATTAAATTACCCAGCAGACTTAGATCTATCTCATCGTTTGTCATTCAATTCTAGCTTAGAAGACGACCTGCCCATGTGAGTTGTATTTCGAACTACTTATTCTAGTGGGAACAACAACATAATGGCTACTACGAATACTCGACTGATTTATGACTGAGACTAATCGCAGATGAGTTTTATTCTGGATGATTCTCTATCACGAGGGTTGATACTAACAAAATTTGAAACTGATGTTGAAAATGGAGCTGTTCTCACTATAAAATCCACTTTGGAAACTCCATTTAAAAATTTTTAAATTACGACCTTTTAACTTGCTAAACGTTCTGAACCTTCTTACTGCAAGTTAAATTGTCAACAGAGGGATAAAAAAAATATTTCGGCAACCTTACAGTGTCTAACTGGGGTATGCACATTACAAAGGGTTATGCACATTACACCAGGGATTGCATAACTCACTAAACTGTCCACAATGATGCTGAATACATAATTGTGTATTACTTTTTTGGAACTAGTGTTTGGTCTTCGTTTTGGCGCTACTTGAAACAGTGGTGCCAGTATATAAATAAATTAGGCCTGATCTTATTAAGCCTCAATTTAGGTGCCACATGAAAGCCTCCATTTAGGGGCCACCTAAACGGAGGTTATAGAGGGAAACGTCATGCCTGATGAGGTGCTCAGAGAACGGCCTTGAGAACTTCAATAATAAAACTATTAAAGAGGAGGTTGAGTGGGGTCCGGCCCCTATAAAACGTAATTTGGATGCATCAACCAATTCATGGGTTCATGGGGATTGATTAAATCGTGGTTTGTACAAGCGCGGTTCTGGCAGAAAGGTAAGTGGTTGTTAGCAACAGTTCCTTCTCGGGACAGCCACAAGAACGAATTAGTACCTGGGCCCATGTCTATTACTATGTTAATATCACACCTCCATACTTATTGCGAAAAAAATACTGTGTCCAAATCCCCCAAAAACCCCCCTTTGGAAACTTCTTTAAACCAAAAAAAAAATATTTTATTTTAAAACTATTGAACGGATTGAGCCGACACTTTGCATAGCCCACATTTAGACTCTTTTTTTCACCATAAATTAGTTACTATTGGATGAAAATGAGGAGTTAAAGTTTATATAAAGATGAGTTTGATCTAATTAATAACCAGCCAACAATAAACTAAATAACCAGTTTCAAAAATTTTAGAAATTTAATGTAAGCAATAAGAAAAAAAAACACAAAATTACAACATCAAAACCTCTCACTATTTAAAAGATATGACGTGAAAGCGCAAGTCAAATCTTTTGCAGAGCTCTAACAAAGCTCCAGTTATGAAGATAGCTGGAAACTAGAAGGCACTTCCAGAATCTGAGCTGCGAAAGTTTGAGCAGGTTTGAGGAGTTGGAGTGTCCAGCAACTCATAGAACTGTTGAAACCCAAGAGCACGCCATAAAAGCGTCAAAATGATACCAAATAACTGGCATCAGAACGATCTGCTGAGACACCAGAACATTCCTAAGCAACGTTTTTCCCATGGAATCAAAATGTACTCTACTAGTTTTCACATGACGTCTTTCAGGACATAATTGTTTCAATGCCACGATTTTGTGATATCCTGGGATAAAAGCGTCTGTTAAGTTATTGACAAAAATATCATCTGGCGATCTATCTTCTAAAGGTTCGAAAAATATGGCTCAATGTTGTGAATACTCTCCTCTCAGATCTTATAAATTCATTTCAGGTCGAACTGATGTTGAAAGAAATTGAACATCCTTCAAGTTGATACGAAACATCTTTAAGATGTGGTGTGCGATCATGAATTGTGCTATGATTCAGACTACGGCAATCTTCACATGGTCTCCAGTATCCGATTTTCTCAAAACGAGAAGTAGAGGACAGTTCATGATTTACTCCACACTATTACTTGGTCAACAAATTCCAAGTGCCATAAGATTTTAGAACTTATCGTTGCAATCTACAATTTAACAGTGCCAAATGCCTAGTTTTACAGGAAACAGGAGGTTCAAAAGTTTCAATATGATGTTTTAATTTTGGAACTCATCTGCTACAATCACATAAACCCATGTTCCTGGATCGAAGAACCTTTGTTTATGTATATCCGCAATCGGCCTTGTATTTTTTTTAGAAGTCAACACCATTAATGTGCAACGACATGTCCGCTTTAATGAATTCCCTCCATGTATACAATTTCGACCAAGACAAAATCTACATCCACTATTTCTATTCCATATGCCTGAAATGGAATTCCATTTGCCGCAAGAAATTTTTAAATCGTGACTACCTGAATTTTGTTTTTCAAATAAGATCTAAAATTACGTTTGTAGAAAAATTAAATTAAACTGGTTCTTCATCAGGGATGTTCACCACATCCCGATGCGAATCGAGAAATGTCTTTTGTGTTTTTTATTCGTAGGAAATTTGTCGTAAAACTTACAACCAAATATACAATTTCGGGCATTTTCACCATATTTAAAATGAAAATAACATTTCATATTAAGAATTTTGCCAACTGCAACCGAAATGAATCAAACCAAATTGAATCAAAACATTTAGAGTTAAGCCATTCTCAAATATGATCCACAATTGACAATGCATTTTCTGATTAAATTTGCTACCCGCATTTAAACGAATCATGTTAACAGTTGAGAAGATTTTGTTTGACGCCTAAAGTTAGACTCATTAAAACATTATTCAACCGATGCATATCTGATTCTCCCGAAACCTTAATCACTTCCTCTTTGAAAACGGAGTATTTAGTCAACAAAATATTATTGTTTCTGTGGAAATTATGTCCATGCAACGGTTGCGGTAGATTGAATCGGATAGCAAACATTTCCGAATTTTGAAATTTAAATTATTGGTGTTTCCGAAAACTCTGTTGGTTGTATAAAGCAAACAAAAAAGTTTGAAGACAAAACAGTCTACAGTTTAGACATGCCATGTGCTGCCACCAGTTGACAAATTTTTCCAAAATGGAAATTTTCGATTTACTGCTGTCGGTTCATTTTCCCGGTTGCGACGCTATCAATCCTGATTTTGCTGCTTCCGATCAATCTAACAGTACTGTTATCCCCACTCTATAAATCATGTGGTCTGGATGAAATCTTTCATGCTGAAATACAGTATGGGTTTTTTCTCATTCAGGATCACTTAATTCCACTCTTTCCAGCATGTACTGCTTTTGAAAGTATTAATCAATCTTGGAACAGGGGTAGAGTTGTTTTTCGAAAGCTTATAAATCGGAGTATACCCCCAGGGCATTTTGTCCTATTAGTCTTTCTTCGACCTTCCTTAAAATTTTGGGAAGGACTTTTGGCAGCTATATTAGAGACCGTTATTTGCAGTACACATTTTTCTGCTACCATTGAGGCACAAATTTTAGCATCGACTAAATTATCGATACATGGATTGGATCCATTGGATCTCGCGTTGCTGTGGCCGAGCTTCATTCTACTTTTGTGAAGAATGCGCCCATCCTGATACGCTTTATAAATAATTCTTAATATATTTTCAATGAATTTTGTTTTCTCTGAATTGTGTTTCCTATGAATTTTTTTTCTTGAATTGAGTTTCCTCGGAATGGTTTTTGTCTGTATTTTAATGGATCTTGATAATGGTAAAAAGGTAATGGTAAAAGCTGTTATAGTGAAACAAATCAACTCTGCATTCCGCCTTCTGAGACAAAAAAAAAAACCATCAAGTGTTTTAAATGCCTGTCCCCATTGCAAATACTTAGTAATCTGCCATTTTTTTTTATCAAGAATTGGGCATTCATTGTGAAAGAGCGGTTATGTTTTATTCAAAGTATTGTATTTTATTCAAAGTATGTTGCTAGCCACTATTTTTTCTTATCTTTTTGACAGCATACAAATTACAAATACCACGTCTGTAGAACGCTTCATCTTTTGAGGCTATCCATGAATGAAATGGATTTTTGGTATCTTCATGTGATGTGGAGTGCTGCTCAGACTGATCATGCGTCATCGATCAAGTGGTCAAGAGAGAGCTCAGTAATGGTTTTGTTCGGATTTAGAATACGCAACACCATCCTGATTCCACCAAATAAGTTCTTTTTTGGGTTATCGTATAGTGAACCTTTTTTTCATTATCAGTGACTATGCGATGCAAAAAAGCCTTGGCAAGCAGCATGTCGCATGAAAAAAATCAGCGTCCTCAGCTCTCGGCTTCAGTTCATATGGAACCCAATTTCCTTGCTTTTGAAACATTCCCAATAAGTTGAGTCATTCCTAATATAAGTGTAAGTTCTTCTTGCATCTGACACGAATCTTCGTCCAATAATGCTTCCAATTCCGTGTCATTGTACACTTTTGGGCCTCCATTACGCTGTCTGTCTTCGACATCAAATTCACCTTTCTTAAACTTTTAAAACAAATCTCGACAACTTCTCTCACTTAAGGAATTCCCACCTTATGCTTCTACAAGCAATCGATGTGCAGTATAAGCTGCAGATTTCTTAAAGTTAAAAAAATAAATTTAAAGTCGAGGCAAATGACGCTTATTCGGCTCAAAACTCGATATTTTCAAATTTTCATGTTGAAAGATGTCCAACATTATATGACGTTTTATATCGAACAATTTTAACCTTCACTTACTGGTGGCACCATTTTTATCGAACGACAGAAACTTATTTGTATACCCAATATTTTGACGATATTGACTGTAATTCGTATCATTGCAATAAAACCGTCATGTTTATCATTTAAACCGAAATTAGGATTTATTGAACCGATGCGAGCAACTGATTCAAATCAATATGAACGTCTCCATTTCTGAAGGAAATTAAAATGATATCCTCCAATGAATGATATATAGCCCACACCGAGAGTTTTCCAATCCTAAATTTAACGGACGTCATGCCAATCCTAAATTTAACGGAGAGTTCAATTTAAAACCCTGTATTGTTGTTACATTCAGGAACCTTTAATCTTAACCCGTCGCTGCTATGCTAAACCTAACTTTCTATTTCTAAGATCATAAATATTTTATTAAAATTCGATTAAATGAAATCAATAAGCTTAGATTACATGAAAAATATGTGACATTGGTAAAAGCTTCGTGTGTTCATTAGCAATTTGAAACAGAGTACCGCATTTACATATAGACTTTATCTATAAATATCGCCCAGACCATAATAATGCAATTTTATTAGCTCATGTTAGTTATAATTGCAATAATTATACCTATAAATAAATGTTAGTACATAAATAATAATAACAATAATCATAAATTAAAAATAATTAGTGGTCATTTATATTTTGTGTATGTGAGCCGTATATGGATATATTGTTGGCGTTTTACAACTATTTCGATTTACGATACATAACCTATGTATGTTTTAAAATATTCGTCGATTTTATTATCCCTAATTACCTTTAAGGTAATCACATATATACAGCTAGCAATACGATAATTGTATACGTGTATCGCATCTCAATTAATGTAAATTTGCATATCACCACGTCACTTTAACCTTCTCGTACATTACAAACGTTCAACCCATAGCAAATTATTGTCCAATCGGATAATCGGTTATATACTTGCATAAACGTGTACATAAACATGAAATTGATATAATTTTAAACAATTTTAATTCATAGTTGGTAATTTAATTTAATTAGTCGTGGTTTTATAAATAAAAATTGTAATCCTTTCCAATTCTTTTGTCTTACGCGACGTGCATTGTGTATTACATACATAAGAAGAACGAACACTCGTAAAAATTGCACAATGCCACAATTAATAATATCGCGTGTTTATTTCATTTTTAATGATTTTAAATGTAACGAAAATTAATAATTATTTAGAAATCATATTTAATTTTTCTCATTTCCCTTACAGGGAATATAACGTTGATTCGACTCGCTTTTTGTTTGCTGTTTGCAGCAGATGAAACTCGCGTGTAAAACTACTTGCTGTTTTGTAACCAACTATGGTGTTTTTATGAATGGACGTTGTATCTATACACAAAGTGGAAACAGATATAATTAAATTGTGATAATTTGTGACAAATGTATTCCACCTGTCGGCAAATTTATCTTTTGCATCTCATATTTAAATTCCAGCGAAACCGGAAATATTTTATATTATCTATCAGCCGAGGAAAATATTTCCGTAGCTTGATCTTACTTGAATCATATCTCGTCTGTATTTCAATAAAATTATAGCACGGCGAAGTGAGACATCATAATTGAATTATCTACCAAAGGGAATGTACACATACCGGATGCGTATAAACGCATCCGGTATGTGCACATTTCCCCATTGTGTTCCCTATTATCATACTATCGACTCAAATTGGTAAAAATCATTCTGAATACGGAATCGAATGTTGATGGATTGAAACCCGAATTTGGTACCAGTTGCAGAGTATGACCACCATAAATAGAATTAGAGGGTATTTCTTAACCCACAATCACATAATTTTAATTAAAGGACTCTAAAACGATTTTTGTCCGAAGATTAGGAATATAGGCAATTTAAATTGAACAGTTTGCTTGCAAAAATAGAAATTCTTGCACGAATTTTGATTCGCGTTCTAAAATATGGCCACCCTGAATGGAAATAGCCATTTTAAACCGGCAATGATCTAATTCGATCTGCTTTATGGAACTGGGATTCTAAGGCCAATTTTTATTGAAGTTTTGTAGTATGGCTATTTTGACTCTAAAAATCCTAGATGGAAGAAGAGGTAGATGGACACACATATGTAAAATTAAACCAAATAAATCATTGTTATATTCAATAAAATTTAAACTTAACTTAAAAGAGTATCGTCGACATAATGATCGTGGTATTAAATAGTTTAATGCACAGTCTAACCATGCAAATCTGCAAATCGACCCTAAACGCGCCGATGGATGAAATAGTCCATTATATATTCTTCTCCGTTCTATTGGCCGCTGTAGCACGACTTTGTTAAAAATTGGTGAAGGGAATGCCAAGGAGTCAAATATCATAGGTATCAATTTCGTTGGGTGCTGACTGTGATAATACATTGCATTGCCATGTGGTAAGAAGCATCACTTGAAAACGTTGAGGAGAGCTACCACTTCCTTAGGCTTATCAATTCGAAAAATAAATCCAGAAGATTCGATAATTATCATACATTATTTTTATGTAGATGAGCTCATCACATATAGAGCCAATATCTTCAAAGAGGCAGTTTTTCTAAAACAACATTAAATATTTTCGCAGGATGTGTGGATAAAATTTACGAAAATTTCACATTATTTCACCCGCAAGTCGTTGAGGGGACTTAATCATAAAAATATTCCTGGCTTTATTTGGAAATCAACATAAAATAATATAGTTAATTTGATATGAAGTTTAATATTGATAACTTTTGATTAATTCAGATTAGTTCAGAGGTTCGTTGAAAGTGGTCCTTCGAATTTCACTAACACAAAATTTCTAGGCTTCATGATATAACTATAGTCTGAGTTTATAGCAAGTTTGTTTATTTGCCTCCCTCGGAGTCCGAATTTGTGGAATCACTTTCTTCAAGTAGCAATTGCTGTTACGGGGACTCTAGACGTTGAGAACAAGAGCAGAATCCCACGGCCTATGGGTATTTCAAATGCTATTGCAAGGTTGCAAAGTTGTCGGGCGGTTTACGCCAGGGGCATAATTGCCCAAACATAGATTGACATCCCAAACATAGAGTGACCCTAAAATACTTAATTGAAACTGTACAAAATGTCACAACCTAGTCAAAAAAGGTAATTCTGTCAAATGAGAGGATTATAATTAATTTAAAAAGGGGCTAAGGCCAAAACATTAATTAGATAGCGAATGCTACAAATCAATACTGTTACTCTTAACAACCACATATTCAAAAAGACACGATTAGTGCAACCATATAGTGCCCCCGTAACGCAACCAACATAACATGGTGCAATACGACGCAACATGATGCAAAATGCAACATGACGTCCCACATGCAAAGGCCTTCTTTCGCCGCCACAAATAAAATGTTAAATGAACGTCCTCGTCTCCGGCTCCCACTGGATGATCCCTGAAATGAATTCCCTAGAAATCATTCTTGACCCTATGGACGGATTTTCCCGAAATTAAAACAAATCGATTTCTTGCAGTTGAAAACCATCCTTTACTAATTTTTTTTTTCAAATTTATGTGAGCCAAGAAAAGTTATAAAAAACGGGAAACGGGTTTCACCGGATGTCCGCCCTTCTATGTATATAATCTAGCGTTTGGGAAACGGCTCAAACAATTTTTATGAAAATTGTTAAAAGTGGGTCGAGAACCTGAAAACGATTGCGATGGGTCTTGGTTTCAGGAAAATTCATTTAGGGGTTCCTTTTTATATTTTTTTTCTCAGCTCACATAATTTTGATTAATATTGCCGGGGGGGTCTATTTTCCATTACCAGGAATCGATGGGTCCTGATTTCGAAAAAAAATATTTAAAAGGGCATCCATCTGGTTGTGGGATGGTGCATCTTGTTGCACCATTATCTTTAAACTTTTGATCGCTTCAAACAATTTTGGTGTCATCTGGTGGGGCCCGGGACTCTTTATTTAATTTTTTTCGGCTATAGCACTCATAATTTTTGGAAAATTCCGTTGCGGTTTTCAGGTCGAACGATTTTTATGAAAAGAGATGAGATTGGCTTTCGAGTGCTAAGAATAAATAACAAACAAAAAAACAAACGGTTTTTATAAACTATTTGCGAGAGGGTATTTTCGAATATCAGAAAAACAAAGGCGCATGTTTCACCTGCTTTAATAAATTTTACGAGAAGGACAAATGTTTGTCGAAATTATAGCTTGTCGATATAATCAACATAATCATACGTTACTACATGATAATACGGGAAATAGTACAGCAAATGAACCAGCTCATTTCATAATTGAAAATACGTATAGTGATAAAGTAGAAGGTCTCTACAAGAGCGCCGAAATTAAATTTGCCGCCATTTTGTTAATACGAGTTGTACGGTGGTTTTTTTTTGACATTTGCCACGTACAGACCACGCGATCTAAGAATATGGAGAAGTATTTAAATTAACAACGTTTAATTATTGTAAAAACACATTACAAAAATGGTGAAAGTTTTACGAAAACAGTTCGCCAATTACGTCAATACGGCAATAATGCGCCAAATGAATCGACAGTGAGACGTTTAATTACAAAATTTGAGACCAAATTTACGCTGATCGATCAGAAGATCATTGTTCGTCGTCGTCCTTGTCGGTCACTCAAAAATATAGCCACAGTAAGGGAATCTGTGGCCGAGAATCCAGGAACTTCTGTTCAACATGATGGTGAAGAATTAAACATTTCCGGAAGCACTATGCAACGAATTTTGGTAAAAGATCTGCATTTGCACGCGTACCAGGTTCAATTGGTGCAAGAAATCAAGTCAAGGGACCATGTGCAGTGCCGTGAATTTTCTGATTGAGTGTTAGAACATTATCAAATTAATGCGGATTTTTCGATGAAAATCATTTTTTCAGATGAGGCACATTTTCAATTCGACGGATACTGAAAATCCTCGTGTGATACTCAAACAACCAATCCATCCACCGCAAGTAACTGTTTGGTGTACATTTTGGGCTGGCTGAATAATGGGGCCGTATTTCTTTGAAAATGTCGCTAGAAATGCGCTAACTGTGAATGGAGAGCGGTATCGCGAAATGTTAACGGAGTTGTTGTGGCCGAATTGGATGTAATTGATGTGGAGGACATGTTTTTCAAACAAGACGGTGCGACCTGCCACTTGAAACAATGGTGTTACTGCCGGTGTCATTTCTCGAGTTGGCGGTCAAAATTGGCCACCAAGATCGTGCGATCTAACACCGATGGATTTTTTTCTTTAGAGCTATGTGAAACAGTTGAACATCTTAGAGAAATACAGCCACATTTATGCGAAAACGTTATTGAAAATTTCAAAAAAAGAATAACCGTATGCCAGAGGTTTCATGGTGACCATTTGCCTGGTGTTGTTATCAAGTTTATTTCTGGGAGATTTCCAACCGGTTAACCCAGCCTTCCTTTTGTGCAGATTATTTTTTTCTTGCTATAACGGATAACTGTGATAATACATTGCCGTGTGGTAAGAAACTTTACTTGAAAACGTTGAGGACGGCTACCACATCTTTAGGCTGATCAATTCGAAAAATAAATCCATAAGTTTCGAAAATTATTTGTCTGGAACATCAAGTAAACTGGTGGAAGTTCATCAGCAATCAAGGAAGTGTCAGAGAATTTTGCTACAATAATAGTTCAGTGAAAGTCTTTATATATTGAAGCATCAGGATTGAAATCTATGAAGTTTGACTTGAACCGTATTGTGTCAGAAACGCGACTCACATTCTGAAATTGAAAATTTCCTATACCAAATCGAAGGAATTATGAACTCACGGCCATATTTATCTGTTTATAGTTTTGATCCATAATATATAGTTTGTTAGGAGATTATGAATTTCTGCATAATAAACTATAAAGTTTCAATGTTTTTCTGATAGGATAGACAATGAGCCTCAGAGATGATCCTTGATACAATTAACTATATAATAGTTACAGAATCCCATTTATTATGAATATTCGTTACTGAGCAGTTTTGTAAATACAATCAAAGAAAATTTATGCGTTTGTTTATTTTTAGGACGGGTTAGAAAATATTTCATCACCGTTTCCTTATTTAATTTTATCTGGAAAATATTTATACCAACCTGATATGAAATCAACTTTAGACATCCTAGCCTAGCCTTCGTCTTCTCAAAGGTTTTAATTGAATTTTAATGGTTTAAAATTCCCAATTGCAAAAAATATTATATACACCAAAAAATTGTTATGTAAAAAATGTAAATTTGTTATTTTCCCAATTTGAATTTGTTTTCACAAGAAAATTATAAAACTGTACACGATTCTAAATGTTGTGCAGTTGAATCTAGAGATTAGTGTCTCTAGATCTAAAGATTTATGCCAGTCAATCCCGGAGATGTCCACGGAGTCTGAACAACATTTTCAAATATGTATATAATAAAACCTGCTGGGTCTAGAAATTTCAGAATTTTTAAAAATATTTATAACGGGCGAGCTAAATATAATCAAAGGCCCCGTCTGTGTTTGCATATGGGCCAGAAAACCCGCTACTCCCGAGGTGACCAATTCGGTACCCTGAACGCATTTTATTACACAAATTTTAACAGTTTCATAATTTTTGACAATGTACATTTTTTTGCTGCTTTTGACCGTAGAAATATCCTCGGCATTTTAACTTTATTTTTAGATAGCTCAAAATATTTTCTAATCTTGTAGAAACTGGATTTAGTTCCTAATGTACACTTTGTTATGTGTATAAGGCAGTTTGAAACATTAACCGGAAGTTGATTATTTTCAAAATTTTGTATCGCTAATCCTGGATATGTTCACGGGTTGAGGCCTATTATTTTCAAAGCTCGACCAGTACACAAAAATTGTAGTGAACGTTACTCAATTCTGATGAATCTTGCTATGGTTAATACAATTTTAAAATTTTTAACAAATTTTCTTTTTTTATATCCCTGAGCCCAGAGATGTTTACAGGTTCTCACCCACATTTTTGAATATATTACACAATATTCTCCCATTATAGTGATTGGCATTCGATTCGAAAGAAATTTGCTATATCTTAGCAATTACTAGCTAGTATTGCCAGTATCAGAGGTGTCCACGGAATTTTGTCTACATTTTTCGACAGCTATAATTTTATCTATCTATGAGGCGAATATGGATCAATTGTAATGACATAATGATCTTTGCTATTTTGATGTTCAGTAATTTCGAGGAAAAATATGTTATTTCCAATTGGATTTTAAATTGGCATTCCCGAACAAGCAAAGAACCCGTTTTAATCGATTTATTTAAATATCTGGAAAATTATTGATGCGTATTTCGCCCGACCACTATTGAGCAATGTTTAGGTATTTTACAAATGTCTATACGAATACTTCTGCCAAGTTCCTATTTTTTCGGGCATTTGAGACGGGGTTCTCCTGAGAACGACATTTCCAGAAGTATTCATAGACATTTGTAAAATACATCAAAACAGTTATAATTTTCTAAAAATTTCTAAATTCCGTAAAAATCGCAAAACCCAACAGAGATCCATTCGTGTGAGAAGAGAAAAAAATCCGTACTCAATAAATCCATAATCGATAATTATTCTGAGAAAGTAAATTAACTTTATTTTTATTTTTTAAGATAAGTTCTAATTTAATGTTATTTCAACCTAGAAATATTACGAAAACACAGTCGTCACATTTATATTTTTATTTTACTTAAAAAATCCTGTCCTTAGGAAAATAATATGTGTAAAGATTTCAAAAAGTCCACCGAACTGTCCAGGCAGCATCAATTCCTGCAATCAACTCTTTGTTGGAATCGTGTTGTTTGCCCCATTCATAAACTTTGTGAATTGGCCATGGTAATAACTCAACATTTTGCACTCGCAATCCACGACTTTACAGCCCGGGCATTATGTATGGGCACATTGTCCTGTTGGAATATTTACTGGAGGTCCGAATAGTTATTTTCTACAAAAACTGATTGGAGCATATTCTTATATTAAATTCCAATCATTTTATTGGAAACAAAATTCAATTTAATAGCAACCCACCCATTAAGAAATTGCACCCCTTACCATCCTCCTTTTCTGGCATTATGACGAATCAAAAATTGTTCTTCTTTGTGAATGCCATGAAAATAATAATTATAGCCATCCTGTCCAAGTAAAATTATTTTCATCGGAAAATCAACTTTTTTCCATTTATTATTCATTGTTTGCGGAGCACATCCCAAGTCATGTGCTGCTTGGCGAATTCCAGGCGTTGTTGCTTCGGTACAGGGTTTAATGGTGGTTTTTTTTTATGTTTTTATATTTTAAAAATGAAACACACTACTGTTCTGACCTATACATTTTACTTGTATCTTGCTGCATCTTACTGCGTCAGGACTATCGCTGACCTTCAATGGTAGTTGCTTCTATATGATGGACTGTATTTTAAATAATTTCGCATGCTCACTACGCTCGATTTTACGAGCTATAGCGCGGTTGGAAAACCCCTTCAAGTGGTAGGCATCGATTTTTGCTCTTCCTGCCGTATTTAATTTATTTTTTTTTACCCAGCTGCTGAACATCAGCTATACTAAATACTTATTTTGAAAATCTTGAAAAAATTTTTAGCAACTTACACCGAAATTTACTCACAAATACTTAAATTTTACAATGCGTCTAATCAAGTGAACCGATAAAATGCGTTTAATATAAACTACATTCCAAAAAAATAAAATAAAAAAAAGTGCAGTTAGATTGCTATGTTTAAATTTTTATTCATTACTATTTTACTGAGTAATAATTTCTCTCTTTTCTGAATAAAAATATATTCCTAGTTCCGCGAAAAATTACAGTAAAATTATAAAATTATGTGTTTTGATGTATTTTACAATTAATGTTTACGATTTACGAACACTCCGGGAGATTTTGGGTTATTCTGGATAATAGCCAGATAGCGTTTTTTACATCAAGGTGAGGTTACCAAGTCGTTGGAAATTTGGTTGAACTAATGAAACCTAGAATTCTTTACCACTGAAGAGGTCGGTATCAGATATCCGAAAATATAGGTCAGAACGGGTGGACATCAATACATGTACTAGTTAGTACACAATTAGACCGAAATAGTACTTAAAAGGAAAATTGTGGCGTTTTTCATCAAAATACATACCATCAAATGGGTTTTTAAACGTGATAGTTCTTTGAAATGGTTTAGGTTGTAAAGTTTCTGGAACTTCTGATACACGCCGCCCGTAAATTTCATTGATGCTTTTTATCGATAAATTACTGCCGTTACTCTGCCCTAGTCAAGATAAATAATAATTGATGACTTGAAACGACGGTTTTTTTAAATCTCATATATAAGCGATTATTTGTGATCTTTGAATTTGTGAATACTTATGGCTTCTAATTTAAGAATTTACTTTCTCCATTCAACGCAAGTTAATCAAATTACGAATAAATGACATAAATTTGCATCATTATACGTAAGTGCGAAATGTGAACACATTTATTTACTGTGCTGCTAAACCAGATAATACCACACATGATTCGCTTAAATAATTTTTTGTAAAAAGTGCGTTAAATGAGTCTCTTTACCTACAATAATTTAATAATTGTATATTTTAAGACGAAACAAGTTTGGTGAGAAATGTTTTTGAATTGTGTTTGTTTGTCGAAAAAAAAATGTAACCGGAAAAGAAGTTTAAAAATAAAAATGATTTTCAATTTGTAAAATCTTGTGAAAGATGTGTAGATCAAGTTACTTAAATAATATTATCTTGCATTTGATTTGGTACACGTAAACGTATTTTTATCATTTAATCAGCAAAATTCCAAAACGTCTTAAAGTAAAATTGTGCATGTCAATTCTTACCGCAGAAATGTTCTACAGAGAAGGTTATTGTTCGTAATTCTTTTTCTACATTTTGTATATGTATTTGATTAATAGTACGGTTTCCTTCTTGTCCAACCTGTCAAATAAACAATATTTTTTGGCCATAAACGAAAATGTTTGATTTACATATAATTCGTGTGTTAATTCAGCCGTTCACCTTTAATAATTTTTTTTTTCAGGTAGATATAAAAGTAATCAAATTTTGTTTTGAAATATTTTGGATACATTTTAATGAACGACATGCAAAATTATAACGAAACATGCGATATGTTTTTATGCAAAGGTACGCAATCTTTATATAATTTCCGTTTCAATTTATAACGCGTTGTAATTAGAGACGACTTTGTGTAAGGTTTGTAACCATCGCTTTAATTGTGCGATTCACAAAATCTAATGAAATGCGCGAATTATGTGGCCAGAAGGCTAATAGTTTTTTCATTGTAAGGTGAATACACGATTTATCACTAATCCGTATATTTTCTTTTTACATAAGTACATAGAGGTGTAATATCCTGACATGAAAAATTAACCACAATTATACCACCCATTTGTATTAATTTAAATATTTTTTTCATTCTATTTGTATTTTATTCTAAATGTAATTTAATTGAACCCATTTAGTATTTTACGAAATAACAACTTTGTTGTGAATACGAGTATGTTAAAGTAAATAACATTAAAAGCAGAACTTGATAGTTTCTTCGTTTCAGTTTTTTACTTTACAAAAAAAAAAAAGATATTTTTAATTCATTTGCATAAAAAATCATGACAATGATATGTTGTGTATGAATGAATATTATGGTTTAATGTTCATGTATCATGTCTAGTTATGTAGTGATTAATCGACATTATCGAAAATGTTTTAAAATCGTACGTGACGTGATGGTCACACTGAAAATAAATTTGGAATTATTACTTAACATTTTGTTCGTTTGGCCATTGATTGGTTTCCGGCCTACACTACGCTATAACGCGCGTAACACGAATATACAAAAAAAAAACACGAAACGTTACTCATATACGGATTTTAAATTGTAACAGAAGCTATTACAGAACACAAAAAAACAGATTAATTGAAATTTAAGATTTTATGGTGATTATGCTCTTTACGTAATTTAATCCACTCGTCAAAATTGTCTCTCTCGATATATGATGACTTGCAAAATGGATGTACATAGTTACAGCAACAAAAAATATTATGAGTTTACGGTACACGTCATATTCATTAACATGTTTGTAGCTGCGTACTGTTGGTCGATTAAAACTATATATTGAGTGGACACGCGATAGATTGAATACGTTTCGTCCAGTAAAATATCCTCGAGGTATAATGTCTGTTTTTTAGCTTATCTTTCCATATGAATATGCGCATATATTATTATTAATTATGAATATGTGTATCCGCATCGAATATAATAAACTGATCAAATTAGCAATATTTAAGACACAGTTTCTATTCGTCTAATATTATAGGAAATCAGTAGAATAATGGATGTGCTAACATAGTGTCAATATATTCATTCAAGTGCACCGAAACTGAGTGGCATTTCAAATAATATCAGAACAAAGTCAGTGGCAGTTTGAAAATGAAAAAAGGAGACTAAAAATTATTACCTAGAAGTATTAAAGAAGGTCTGCGATGGTATGAGGCATTTCCGCTCGTGAAAAAGCCGAAGAAGCAACTGTTAAACGTGATGCAGAACAGACCTAGTGAAATGGGGTCTGGAAAAACAATTACTGCTGGAGCACATTTTAAACAAACGAATGGCCACTACAACACAACGTTGACTCCTACAATTGAAGAAGATGATTGCTCGATAGTTTTGACTAAGTAGCTGAGATACCGAAAGATATCCGTCCTTTATCACATTAAATTTTTGGTAGTGATTGTTTTGCTTGTAGATGTAAGGTAGTACTTCGTTCGTTGAATATGTGAGCTTTAGTGTGCATAAGCTCAGTGAATAGTTCGAAATGAGTGTCAGATCGGTCGCTAAATTCACCGATATTCCAAATCTAAAATTGTAGTTTTCAGATGCAAGTAGCAGTTTACTTGAGTGTTGTCAAGCCAATCGCAAGTGAACAATCTCCAGTTTGAGTGTTTGGATGTTTAACCCATTTAAAACCACCCTTATTTAAAAAAGCAAATTCTCGACATCTTCCTGCTTTTTCTATTTGCTTTGGGAAATGGGTCCCGGCCGTGGCGGCAACACGTGGCAGAACTGATAGTTTTGTATTCTTTTTGGCAGACCATTGATAATAATAATCGTACCAGAGCTGCACCATCTATAGCTCCATTTATGGATTATTGGACAATCTCGTTAAAATGCACCACATGAACATTCATTACTCACTACCACCAGTGTGGTAATTCTAGCATATCAGAAATAGAAAGTGCAAGGATCGCAGCAAAGATTTTGCCAAAAAAAAAATAATAATTACCAAAGCCAATAAATTAAAAATGTTTGCCGAAAAGAAAAGGAGGCAGCAAAGGAGCGTGGTCATCAAGAATTGATGAGTCTGCTCAGGGAGGAAAGAAATCATCAACACCAATAAATTTTTAGAATGCATTTTATTTAATAAACACTTAATATATAATTTAATAAATAATTTAATAATAAATCCAATAATTTTTGGAATTTTCATCTTTAATTTCTTCATCTTTAATTTCGCAAATCTTCATCTTTAATTTCACTCTACACATCGTGCTTATCAATAGAAATATTATGTAATACACAGTTGGCCGCTGTAAGGTTTGCCACCGTTCTTAAATTTGTATGTTCTTTAAAATGAAGTAGACAACGAAATCTGGTTTTGAGTAAACCAAAATCAGTTTGTACCACAATCCGAGTCGCCGAATGCAAATAACTAAATTTTCTATTTTCTTCAGTTAAATTGCCGTTGTCCTTGAACAGAGTCACTAACCAACTCTTGGAAGGATAAGCCGAATCACCCAACAAGAATGAATTATTTCGGAATGATGCTTCGTACTCATCGGCTGTTTTCCGGTTCAATTGTGAACGCCGCAATACCCGAGTGTCATGTAATGAACCGAGCTATCCAACATAGACATCAATAAAATTTTTATTTGAGTCTACCACTGCAATATAGATGACGGTTTTTAGAAGGTACCTTAATGCGTATTTGTGTGTCATTTATTGCACCAAGTACTCTTTTGATGCCTTTGGAATCTAGAGGGGATTTGGGTGACAAATTGTTGCATTCTCGGCCATTTGATATTGTTATCAGCGATAGTCATCATCCAAGATGCAACTCGTTTAATAATGACCTAAGCTGTCCTTTCAATAATTCCAAATAATCGGTTTAGTTGCTGATAAGTGAAGGTGTTCGCAACGTACCATAAAAACATATAAATTTCCTTCTCAGCACCCACTTTTTCTCTGCCACCATCCACTATTAGATATAATTATTACTATACGCGTCTAAGCAGTTACCAAGAGCGAATAAATCAGTAACTGGATTTATCAAAATGTTATTATCTATTAGAATGTTTGCGGTATATCGCGATAAACGGAAGTGTTTGTTTAAGTGCCCTGCGTCATACAAATTATGATGTTGACCCAATTCTGCGTCGTTTCTGCTGCAGTCTGAGGATTCATCAAAGTCAGACGAACTGGATTGATTGTTTTCCATAATTTTCTGAAAATAATGATTTGTTTACAACAAATTACAAAACGTTTATAAAAAAATGCTTACCTTATCAAAAATATTTCATTGGCATTTTGCACCATTTTTAAAAAGCCACACAATTCACAACAAATTGGGCGGATTCTATCACCCAAACTAAATTTATTATATAACAATAAAATTGTATTAATTAAGACACAAAAACGCAAGAATTAATTATAAGCATAACATTTGAACTACACGAAGAATAGAATAATTCTACTTTTAGGTTTGAAATTATGGCTAAAGCTATGGCACGATTATCGTGTCTTTATATAAAGCTAAGGAAAACAACCTTTTTGGCATTTAAAAATGCCACAGTTACGTCGAGTATATATATCTCAAGGATAAAAATTACGTATTACACAAATAGATCGGACATTTACCGTTTCTACGTGTAATATCTAAAAAGTGACAAAATCCTTTAGTCAAGAAAGAGACAGAGGAATATTAGCAACAAAATTAAAAAAAACTACAAATATTAGGAGCAATAATTGTTCATCGTGCTTGTTGGTAACTTGTTGGGATAATGAGGGATATCCGTCGCTTTATGGACTTCTAATCTTTAGATATTACTTGGGTGGCCAGTCGATCGCAAATGGTCGCAAGATTGTGCGAGACAAGAAACTGTTGTGGGGAAAGTTTAATTTGCTTAACTCGTGTGAATTGAATTCGCCGCAATCAAATTTTGGTGCCATGATTTTCACCATGATTGAGAAAAACGTCAAAAATACTCACCCATAATTTGTAGGTACAACAATTTTATTGTTTTTGACAGAAAAAATGGCGATCTGCGATTGGTAAGTTTTAAATTAAACAAAACGTGAATGATTTCTTGAAGGAATTAACAGAAACTTTGAACTACTTGGGCCACCGCATAATGAAAGGGCATTTGGAATGGATTTCTTTTTAAGTAAAGCATTTCAGTTATATTGGTGCATGTCTTGATTTTTATGTTTCTTTGACAGATTTGAAATGATTTCAAAAGTAATCTGAAACAAAATATTGCGCAAAATAAGGAGGAAGAGCGACTGGTGGTAGACAAGTGGATTCGATGGCTAATCTAAGTTGACCATGGCGCTTCTGGGCAGAGGTTTTCCTATATGAAAATGTGACACCATACGCAAATATTTCTATTCTTAAGTTCTGCTGGAAAAACGATATATTGAAATCATTTTGAATAGTGTCGGTATCCAAATAATAACCTCTAACAATTGGTCAAGGCCAAATTCCACAATGATCAGAAATATTTCAAGAATCAGCTTGCAATAAAGGAACAAAAATTTGAATTGAAGAATCGAGAATGAAATAAAAAACGAAAATTTGAACATGAGCAAACGAAGTTAGACTGTGCTAATTTTGGATACTCCAGTAGTGATGAGTGCCTGCTCAAACTGATTATTTTGTGGACAAACGACTAAATTTCATATAAAATTTTTATATTTCCTATTTTTATTTTCAAAAGTAATAAATGCTACACTAGAGAATAACGGATCTTATCCCTTCTTGATTTATCTTCTTGAGATAAATTATTTATTGTAGTTGTGACAGGTTCTTATTCACGTCATCTTCTATATAGTTAAGGAAGTTTCATCTTTTCCATTATGTCCACGTTATAATATTTACACATATTGTGCAGTACACAACAACTATTGTCTTAGTGGGTTTTAGTTAAATTCGCTTGACGACTGACGTCGAGTTTCCATTTTGTAAGGTGCAATTATTACGGTAAAAAAGAATATATTAAATCATCTGAGAAATAATTCACAATAAAACACAAATTATTGAAGTACATATATCATGCACAGATATTAAAACCTTATTAGATTAGTTATTGTGCCATATAAACGAATCATGATTTGAATCTGGATATCGAGAATCTGTAGACGTATAACCAGGTTATGGTCACAAATCTGAGAAAAAAATATGTTTACACACGCAAAAGAAAATTATTTTACTGTATCATTATATAACTAATATATCCTTTCCGGTTATAGTACAGATGCCAATTTTGAGGTAAAAATATTTTAATGTGGGTGCCGTCGACACACCCAACCACTCCCGGACTGCCGGAATGTTAAATTTTGCCATAAATGAAATTTTTCAATTTAGTATTTCGGTTTCGTTCATTTCGAACCTAATCCAATTTTAACAGAGAAGCTATTTAAATAAGCTAACAGCTTCTGTTATAGCTTCGGAAATTTAAAAATTGACGGAATACTAAATGTCTGTATTGTTGGTGTGACTGCTGTACCATCAAGTTCGTTAACAATTATGTTCATCATTTGTTTATTAAATTTATTCTCACATACTTACCATCCGGAAGTGTAAATGGATGTTTTTTTATAATATTTCAAAATATTTAATTTAAATATTTTTTTAATATTTGTCAATAGACTTGATCGAGTGGTTCTAAATTTGATGTTGTATGTAAATTTCACAGTAATAGTAGTTCAATTTTCGATGTTTGGATGAGCGGGACAGTTATCAATTGTCAGTAATATGTGGCGTCGCTGTCTCTTCATTTTTTTTTGTTCACAATCTCCAACCATTCAGTAAAAAATTCTGAAGTCATCCATGAACTTTTATTTGCTCTCCAATACACATATAAGTTACTGCTTGTTATGTTTTTAAAACACCGAGGTTTTTTGTATGTGCCTATTACAACTTACAAGTGGTGTTAATTTTTCGCCAGTTCCACTTGTCCCAAGAAGAATTGTAAGGCGTTCTTTGGATTGTTTACCACTCTTACACGGGTCGCCTTTGATAACGAGTGCCTTGTCAGGCATTGCTCTATAAAATAACCCACATTCGTCAGCATTGAAAATATTATTCAATGAAAATCCGGCCGAAAATTCTAGAAATCGATTACGAAAATTGGTAATCGTCTCCTTATCAACTTCGTTGGAATCTCCTGATAAATTTTTTTTGGGAAATTTGGTTCCGCGTTTTGAAACTATCTAGTTAGCCTGTAGATGCTTTGAAATGGGTTAATTTCAATTCAGTGGCAAATTTTTATGAAATTTTCTGCAAAATTGCTCCGGAAATTCGAGCATAGTTTTAAACCACTTCAATAGCAAGACGTTAATTTCGTCAAATTCTGGATCGTGAGAGATAGACTGGACTCATTTTCCGCACGATTAAGAATATCATTCTATTTTTTTTTTTTTAATTGTTTACAGTGGTTTTACTAACTCCGAATTTATTCGTAGCGGTGCGCTCACTACGCGTTTCTAAAAACTTCAATAACCCGATTTTTTCTTGAAGTTAAGGTTCTTTATATTTTTGTTCGTTGGTGTCATCTACAAATCAAATTAATGATAAAAATGCTAAATATCCCTATTGGATACTATCATGTTTCGAATTTTAATTAGCGCATAATTACCTTGATAAAATAATTCCGCAAAATATGAACAAAATTTTGTCCAGAAAATTTGTACATACGATTTAAGTTTCTCAAAACCGAAATTGTAGTAAAACACGAATTAAATTTCTCTAAATTAATTTAACTTATACCTAGTGAACCTTGAGTAATTTACATTAAAAAAAAAACTCAAATTGGGAATCCCCGAATATTATTTTTGTTTAACCCCTTTAAGTGATATATCCGTTGTAAAATAGTTGTTTAACAGTGGTCAATGGTCACAATAGGCAAGTGGTCACTTTATAGGGCGATAACGATATTTGCCGAAAAGCAGTTATTCAAATTGGGTGATCCTAGTGAAGTTTTGCTGAAATCGGCCCACAGGAAGTGACAGCTGCCACAAGAGCATTTTTGATTTTACAATAATTTTGAAAATAAATTATTGCACTGTAGAGTCACCGCGATTTCTATTTATACTTTTGTTAAACACTTCACCGTCGCAATCCCCTTATTAAAATCACGAAACTAATTAAAAACACAATTTTAGTTAGTTTCATATTTTATTTTAACGTTTTCGATCATGATCACTCAATCTTTAAAAAATTTTGTAAGAGTTGTAAAAATTTTTTGAAGATGAACACTCAGTGATCAAAAACGTTAAAAATAAAATATGAAACTAACTTAAATTGTGTTTTTAATTAGTTTCGTGGTTTTAATAAGGAGATTGCGGCGGTGAATTGTTTAACAAACGTATTTTAAAATTGATATAATTTTCAAGAAAAACGATTTAACCATTTGAGTCCCAAGGGGTATTGAAAAAACACTGTCGAAGAATCCCAAACAGCGCAACCGTGCTTTCTCTAAATGAGAGAAGAAGAGGAATGAAGTGAGATGAAAAGGCAATCTATTGAGAAAAACCTATTGTAAAATGTACTATTAACATTAAAAAGAGCTGTGTGATGTACTGCTTCAGTAAATCTGTGTTGTCGACAATGTTCGAAATGTGCTGGGTTTTCTCGACATAAAATATCAACAGCGCGATCACACTGCTTGGGAATATCATTCTAAATCAGTTTTACAAAATTTAAGTGGAAATGATGATTTTTGACATAAAAACTGATTTCATTATTAATTCGGCCCTGTACAGCCTAGAAGTATTGATTGATCGGGGTGGAACTTTATTACTTAAACTTTTTCTACAAGTAAGATATAAATAATCCCAGTGAATTTTAGCCGAAATCGGTCCAAAAGGAATTGGGAAAAATATATTCATAGTATTTTTGCCACAAATTTTTTTCTGGCATACTATGGTTGTTTACCATTGGTGTAAATTTTTTCAAATATTTTTCCTAGCCAATTTCGATACGGAAAAAATGTTTCCTAAATTATAAAAATTTAGATCAAACATGATTTCTCAGTAGGCCAGAAAATGATGTTTTTGACAAAAACGCTGTGTAAATATTTTTCCTATAGAAAAACCAGAATCGACCAGCAGAAGTGGCACTTTAGTAGATTTTTCGTTTTTCCACCGGGAGTGGCGGCGTCAATGGAAGCTTTTTCGTGTTTTTACATGTATTTTGATACGTATATCGTTTACGAGAAAAACGGTTATGAACGGAACTGAAAGTTTTTGTCAAAAAACCAAAAAATGTTATTCAACAAAAATTTAGATCCATTACATCCCAGACAGATTGGTTGATTGAAATGGAACTTCAGGCTTAATCTTTTTGCAAAAATTGAGAGATGCCACTGATTTTTTGCCGAGTACGGCCCGCCGGAAGTGACAGTTTCTGGTCTAGTTCAGGTGATCTAGTTGCAGTTTCTTCTAGTTAAATTTTTAAATTTTACCGGAAATAACGAGTTTACAGAAAAAAAATATGTCACTAAAATTCGGCTTGGCTAAAGTTCAGGCAGATTTACTATTAGGGATTAAGCTTCATTCTTAAAATTGTTCTATTAGTTTGCAGATCCTTGTGAAACTTGTGTACTGGAAGTAGCAGCTTCCATGGGAGGTTTTTAAATTTTTGGAATGATGTTGAAAAGTTAACATTTACAAAAAAACGTCAAAGAATTAAAACATTCATATTAATTTAAAGATTGAATTTTCAACATGAGTTGTTTTCCTGAAATTTGAGCAGGAATAACGATTTTAGGTTATACAATCAAGAGTGGTGTATTCAAGATCTATGTACCTTCGTGCAGGTAAAGACGGGTGTTGGCCAAAAAATATTCTCTCCCGTCCGGTTTTTTATTTATTTTAATTTATTTTATATATTTAAAAAACTGCATCCAAAAAATGTATGTAGAATGGCGGATGGCGTGCTTACGGCATGGTGGTAGAGAGCGCAATTTGTGTGGCACTTATTGCTGCAACGATTGGTTGAGACGAACCGATAACAAAAGAAATTTATTAAATAATTTTGTTCGTCCGTTCTTCATTGCGCTTTGTATTCGTCGTGACGGTTTTGGTCTCCTTTTTGGAATGCTATTCTTGCTGTTTCCGCCTTGCGCATATATATTCATCTGTAGTGCATTTGCTGATCCGTCACTCAAGTGATGAGTTAGCAATGAGTTTATAAAATGGTGTATTTGCAATATGTGGGATTCTAATATTTTGATTGCAGTATTCTAACTGCTATAGACTCATAAATACAATATTGTCCGTGAAATCTTCTCCAGGACAAGCCAAAATCATTAATTATCTGTCCAATAAGTTCCTAATCGCGAAAAGAAGAAATTCCGGTTGAGTTTGACAAGATACCAAAATTTTATCGATTCAAACAGTTTCCTATTCCAGCCTAAACTTGCAACCTATTTGAAATTGTGTTGAATGTTGAATTTCAATCCTCAATGTGAACCATACACATATTAGACATATTATACCAGCACACACGCATACACAAATAAATATTTTGTAATTCATTTGAGATTTTGATTATCTGTTTGTAGCTATCGTTGCTACCGGCTGAGTTTCAAAGGAAACATGCAACCAATTTAATAACATTGAACGTTCTAGCTATATAAAATGCTTCATAATTTATTTCGTATTAACCCAATTATCCCCAGTGATCGATGTTTTTTATAGCTCTCCAGCAATTTTGCGTACAGCACACAACTTTGTCTAAAATGTGTAATGATTTTCGGATAATAAAATTTTTGTGTGTTTGCACGTTTTAAATTTCCAAATAATCCGTATTCTTATCGTAACCAACCAAATAGAAATTTTTGTTAACCCGTCTTTTCTTCTATATACTCGTACATTTTGACTTGGTGAGGTGACAAAAAATGAGCATAAACAAAATTTAATTTAGTAAAAAATTTAACAGAAGCAAAATAAAATGACAATTTCCTTTATTTTTAGTATCGTGTTGTTTATTGTATATTTTGTTGTTGTTGTTGAAAATGACATTTAAGAAAATATTTTCCACCCAGTTTTTTTGCTCTATCATGCTATAAAGCACTTTAAACTTCTATCCTATTAAATTTAATTAGATTTTGTGATACATTTTTTTCTGCCATGTCGCGCTTTAAAAGCGGCACGCGGATTTGCACACTACCTTCTTGTATAAAATGCTACTGTACCAAAAATTCCAAAAATCCAAATGGAAATAAATCTCGATCAATACACGCGTTTGTATAAATAATGATTCAAATTATTTGCGAGTATATCGATGCAATCAATCATACTTATGTAAACCACTTCATCATCCTTCAGTCTCATACTGAATTTTTAACTTTTTTTTGCAGTAAATAAATCATAAAATGTATGTATTTTTAACAAAAAAGCTTTAAAAAAATATTAACACCGCACGTTGTTGTAATAAGTGGCATGACTATGCTGAAAAACCATAAATTTCATTATTATGTAACGAGAGAATCGAACTTGAATGTTAACACGTACTAGTCCCAAGTATGTATATTTACAACATAAAATAAATATTTGGTGCACACCCCTGGATTATCACCATATAGTTATTATTAATATTAAATTATAATTTTTTACAATTAAAATATTTATGATTGATGAACATTTAAAAGTGCAAACATTTTTGTTGACAGAATTTAATAACGATTTACTGCCATGTGTGAAGAGATTAAAGCATTAAGGTATGGTGTGTGGATGGAACATCTACAACTTAATTTATTTTTAAATTAATATACCGTAATGCTAATTAGCTAATAATGTTGGGAAGAGATCTCGTGATCGTTCATCTCAAATTTCGAGTAGGTATCATGCAATTGTGATTATCGATTCGTTTTGGTTTATCTAATATTCTTGGGAATAAGGTTCCTCGTTTAATTTATGTAAATCAAAAAATCTAGCGTGATAAACTCATAATAATTTTTATGTTGTACAGTATAAACATTAAATATTTATGTTTGGTTTGTTGTAACGGTTTGAATACTAACGAAATGCACTTAGGAATTCCTAATCCATCAAAATCTGATCAAAACAACAATAAAAAAAACCATGCAGAGGAAAGCACTGTATGCAGCTTTTTATGAGTTTAGAGAAATGTACAGGTAATACAACAACAAAACACATCAGTATACCGTCCACAAGGAAAATAAAATCATAAAACACGAATCATAATATAATCAGGTGAATTGTACATAAAATTTAAGTGTTTCATGAGTAAAATACTCCATAAGATTATCGACCACCTGTAGGTTGTTTGGTGTACGGTACCACATGGGTTAGAAATTTACGCAGAAACGCCATAATATGATTTGACATTGATGTATTAAATATTGTGTGTGGTGCTCGAACTAAGCTTCCATAATCGCGCACAGATTCACAGTTTCTTTATTTAACACATAAATTATCTTTATGATTTTAGCTTGCAGTTCAAATAATTTTACATTGATCGTAAATTATATAAGTTACAAGAGCGATGAAGATCGATTTTTTTATGATCATTATTGGATATTTCCGGCCCACGCTGTCGCAAAAATGTACAAAAAAGAACGCAAATCAATAAAATTAACGAAACCATTAAAATGAAAATAATATTAAAAGAGTTTTGAAATTATGAACATCTCAATTTAAAGAGTTTTATGTCGTTGTGTGCACGGTTGGTGCAGGGTAAATTTTAGAATCGGCTTATAATGTTGAAAAGCCACCCACAAGTATGTGATTAATATAGGATACGGTTATCGACGCTTAGCAGTCGTCTTTATTATTAACAATTTTAAATTAAGATAATTGGATCTAAAGTAAAATAATAAAGTTGTCTATTTTCAGCTTAAGTGAAGTAAAATTAAATACTTTACACTCGTTTAGCGCATTCTGTAAAGACTGGTCTGATAAACTGGTCATCGGATTTATAATGGTACGATATTTATTGCTGCCATATTATGTTTAAAATCTAAAATTTACAATTTCTCATCGATTAAACTGGAATTGAAGTGTAATCAACTTTTTTTTTAATCGTTTCATATCTTTTAAGGTTGGAAATGATTCAACTATAAAATGCACAAACCTACGTACATAGTATATCCAGCATGACTAAATCGCAGTACACACGTTTAGGTATCTTTCAAATATTTTATTGCAAAAATCTTAATTTACTTGTTATGCGGGTATACTAAAATATGTTGCAACATTAAAGCGATTGTGGTATTTGAAGTTGTCTCCGTTTTGTGGGTGGTTTTAATACACGTTTTGTATTTTATGTTTAGAGACTAAAAGAGAGATTTATATTTCAGTGCCAACTTTTTGGACAACAATAAGTTTTACTTATTTATTTTTATTTGATATTATGTCAAAGTGAAGTTTATGCCAAAATAACAAAATATACACTGTAGCCTATAAGCACTTTGCAATGAAAAAACACATAAAAATTGAAGTTTCAAAATAATATTTGAAAGTTTTTTTTAAAACAAAACACACTACAAATCGCGCGGGGTGTTAGTATTTGATGTTAGAAGCCAAGCTCAACCTAATCGCATGCGGAAATCTCTAAGATTTTTGTTATTTGCGAGAGATAATCATTGAGTGTAATACAAAAATTCTTAAACATTTGAAAATATTTAACTCGGCCACTATGGATCGCACAGAAGTGATCGAAGTGGTTCTGAGTTAGTATTCGAGCTCGTAAATCTGTAAGATTTTTGTAATTTGCGAGAGATAATCGATACCGATAATACAAACATTCTTAAATATTTGAAATCATTTAGTGAAGTGGTATTTGTATTAGTATTCCAAGTAACAATTCAATCTTAGCTAACGACATGTTTGAAAATTTCTGAGATTTTTCTTGTTACAAAAATTAAATAATTTCAAATGTTTAGCTTCAAGATAACTTAAAATTAAAAATAACTCCAAGATTTTTAAAATTTTCTGTAGTAAGTAAACGTGAACCCCTGAAATTTATCTAGTAGTTTTTAAATAACCAAGAAGCACAATGGAAACCAAATTAAAATATACCCTGTGGACATCCTTAGGCGAATTTAGTGGAGGCAGAGACCATTTGTATACGTCTTCCAACTGCACTTCTTGAAAATCAAAAAATACTGTTATGCTTCTGTCATCAATGCTGAATTTGTGAACATTCAGACGTATTTGATTTTAAAATTTTTTACGATTGTGATATACTTAAATTGTCCACCAAAAGTACGTATATGATGTTACTCCACGATTCTATTTCAGATAATAAAAAAATTACCAATGTGAGTTGTACAGATAAATCTGGGCCACGGAAAAATTTCACAAAGTTGTTACGTAACGGTTTTTTATCCTAATTTCCACATAGCCTAAATCCAACAAACTAATAATTTTAACGTACTATAAATTAATCTAATTTAGTTCAAATACGAGCATTATTACACAAAAAGCTATAATCCGAAATTTTTATACTTTTAACGTGCCAAATTTAAATGTAATTATAGTTAAATAGGAGTTGTATGGATATATCTGGCCCTGGGACCATATTCTTGTAATTCTCTATATTATTCGAATTTTTCGCCGGCTACTTTAATCATTTTTTAAATTTCTTTTCTTTTTTTAAATTAAGGAACGTGATTTTTCCCCCTACTAAGGGAAACACTCCAACTGAGTAAATCGATTCGAAATTATTCCTCTAGTAAGGAAATAAATAATAGAGAAAACTTTGAAAAAAAACGGTAGGTATCCCTCGAGTTATGCGGTATTTCACTTATGCGGATTTGATTTATGCGGCTTGAAATTTTGTCTGAAAATTCTGAGTTGTGCGCCTTGGATTTTGAGTTATGCGTGCTTTATTATTTTTTAATAAAAAACTTCTTTTACTAACTATACTATATACTTCGCTTAACGGTACTTGGAATATTCCTTAGAGTTGTAAGTATTTAACTACTTACATATGTGTATATATAATTAAGTACTTACGCACAAAGTATTTTATCAGAGATATGCCGAATAAAATAGCGTAACGAAAAATAAATATCAATGGAAATCAAAATCAAGATTCTAGAAAGATTTAAAAAAGGGGATGGACCTGCGGCTATAGGGCGTGATTTTCAAATGGGTGAAACAACAGTACGTGAAAGTCGAGGCTGGTTCAACAATCAGCATGGATAAAACACTTTTAGCTAGAAATCCTTTAATGGAAAAAATGGAGAAGCTTTTGATGATATGGATAAGCGATAAAAACCAGAATAATATGCCTTTGGAGGGCACAGCAATCCGTCTAAAAGCAGTTCGTATTTACAGCCACATCAAAATACATCAAATCCAGTTCTATTAGATACCAGAATTCTTTAAGCAAAGGATGGCTGGAGAATTAAAAAAAAGATTTTCCTTATATCCGTCCGTCAGCGAAATTATATCCGTCCGAGCTTAAACAGATTATTGAAGAAGGCGGATATGTTGCGGATCAAATTTTTAATGCCGATAAGACTGGTCCTTTTTGGAAGAAAATACCAAATCGCACATACATTTCCAAGCGACAAAAAACTGCGCAAGGTTTTAAGGCGGCCGAACAGAATTTCGTTGTATTATGTAGAAATGCTTCAGGTGATTTGGTAACCAAACCATTAGCCATCCATCACGCATTAAACCCTCGTGCGTTTAAAAGCACTACTAAAAATCCTGCTTCCTGTACTTTGGAGAGCGAACAAAAAAGCATGGATGACTTCCATTTTATTTCGGGAAAGTTTGTAAAAATGTTTGTTCCTTAAGTAGAACATTACGTTAAAAAAAACATAAGTTTCATTTTATTAATTATCAAAAATGCTCTATGCGATCCAGCTGATTTAAGCCACTCCAACGTTCAAGTAATTTTTCTGCCTCCGCACACACAATATCCCTCATTCTGCCTCAAGATCAAGGAATTACTTCAACTTTTTATTCTAAATTCTTGCGACTGGTGTTCGAGTTTCTTCTTGATCAGATGGAAGACGACTCAACTTTATCAGTTAGTCAAATCTGGAGAAAAAACACAACTCTACACTGCGTCAATTTTATCAGGCAAGCAATTAAAGAGCTGCAAAAGTCAACTCTTCAAGGTTCCTGGAAAAAATTATGGCCTGAAGGGATTGATTCTGAACATAATACAAGAGATATTGAAATTGAATTGGAACGTGTGTTGCGAATGGCGCATTCGGTTCATGAGGAAGGCTTTAATGATATGGGTATGGATGAAGTCAACACATTACTTGATATTGACGAAAATCTAAGTGAAGAAGATTTACTAGATTTATTAAATGGCAACACCGAAGAAATGAGAAATGAAATCTCAGAGGGTGACATTGAGATAGAACCTCCTCGTTTTACATCAAAAACAATAGGAGAAGCAATCGAATTAGCACATATAAACTGGAGTCTCTTATAACTCAAAATGATGCCGAAATAGACCGAACCCTAAAATTTCAATGTTCTTTAAAAAACCTAATGGCTCCGTATGTAAAAATTCAAAACAAATCGTGCTAAGAAACAGCCATTGATTTCTTCATTTATGAAGCAGACTCAGTTACCTCCCTTATCCGCGGAAACTGATTATTCAAGTGATGAAAGTGTAATAACAAAACCAAGCTGAAATCGTCGAATGGTCGTAGATTCGGAGTCAGACTGAATATTAAGTACTTAAGTATTTAGATTTGTTTTTTTTTCATTCCTTACGAATAATGGATCTCAAATTTTTTATTTGCGTAGCATTTTGTTGTGATATTGAATATGTACCATTTTATATTTTAAATTAAACTGAATTAAATAATTTAGAAACGTTACTTTCCGAATTTTCATTTCAAACTTTTCTTGAATTGTGTGGTTTTGAGTAATGCGCTGTTTTTACGGAACGAAACTATCGCATAACTCGAGGGATACCTATAGTAGCCGGTGAAAAATTCGAATAATAAAGGGGTTTCCAATAAGATGTTTCATTTTGATATTTAAAAAAACGAGTATAAGAGAAATCAATGAAAGTTTATTTCATTGTAAAAAGAAAGGTATGCCATTAACATTTGAAAACGATATTAGCCAAATAGCCGCCATGGCTACGCTTGCAGCACGATATGGTTTTCATGAAATTTTCCATGACCAATTCGTACATTTGCGGCTGTATGTCCTTGATAACTTCACGAATTCCATCTTTAAGGTCTTAAATCGGAGCTTAAATCGGATTGTGGAGCATTGACATAGACCTTATTTTTTACGTGGCCCCAAAATAAAATCTAAAGGTGTTAAATCACAAGATCTCTGTGGCCAATTGTGATCACCTCTTCAAGAAATAACACGGTCAAGAAACTTTTTTTGCAAAATTGCGATTGTTTCGTTGCTTGTGGGGCACGTAGCGCCGTCTTGCTGAAAATAAACGTCGTGCAATCCATTCACTGTAACAGTTGCACACCGCCAGCCCAAAAACCGCACCAATTTTTATTTATAATAAAAAATAAAAAAAAACCTAGTCTCCGAGGTAAAAATGAGCCTCATCACAGAAGTAGATTTTTCGATGAAAATCCGGATCGTTTTGATGCATTTGCGGGACCCAATCACCGAAGATACGACGTTTATGATGATCGACCGGCTTGAGTTCTAGTGTTAACTGAACTTTAAAAGCCTTACCTAACCTAAGTCTTTATGCAAAATACGATGTAATGTCGTTTGTGGAATGTCTAATCCCAAAGATCGACGAGGAATCGACAAACCTGGGTTTTCGTCAACACTACGAGCTACTGCAGAATATTTCAGTTGATTTTGAGTGACGCACACGGTTTCGATTCTTCACATCACTTAGTTGTGCCAATAGCTCAAATTTTTCCACCAGTTTCACTATTGCCGGCCGAAAAGGTGCTTCACGACGACTCAAAAGTGCTTTAGTTTTGCGAACTGTGACTGCAAAATTGTCACCATTTTTGTAGTGAATGTTAACAATTTCAATGCGTTGTTGAAGCGTGTATCGTACCATTTTTAGTAATGGCGTAGTTTTTTCTTGTCAAATCTCAAAATATGACAGCCCTAAAATTGACAGCTGCACAAATAGCAGGATATTAAAAATGAAACCTCTTATTGGAAAACTCTGTATAAAGAATTTCAAAATAAATTCTAGTCCAATTGGGGGGAATTTCCACCAATTTCAAGAATACGGCCCCAGGCCCCAACTTCGTAAATTCACCACTGGACGATTTTCCTTTAGTTTTACTAAAACTAAGGCATGAGCGTAACCATCTCGTAATTTTAATTCAAATATGAGTTCTATATAATAACGGTTGCGGAACGTTTTAACTTTTGTATTGAACGTCATTTCTAATAAATTCCGGGCTGAGCTGACTTCGCAAAATACTTTTTATTTAGAATCAATTTCAACAAATTCTGGACTGGGCTAACCCCACGTAAGAGCAAATGGGTTTTTATTGTTGATTAGTGTTGCCTCATGATTTGTTTTATTTTCTAGTATATAATCGTAGAATAACTTCATATATTTGTACGTATCAAAAAAGTTGTCTTTAGGAAGTTTTATGATTTTTAATGAGTCTGGCAGGGTGTTCCATAACATTAAAAATTAAATTTACCATATTGATAACTGTTCGGGGTTACTGACTTACTATTGAGATTTCACTAGTTTGTCATGCTGTTCCAGGTACTGAAAAGTCAAGTGTGTACCCTCAGAAGTCAAAAGTGTACACTTTGCTTTTGAAATAACTTCACAAAAAGAAGTCCGGAGTGGTCAAATTTGGAGTTCTGGATGGCCAGCCAATGTCGCCTCTTCTTGACATCAGATGTCTAGATAATTTTCGTTGCAGAAACTGAAATGTTTGATTTGCAGTATGGCATGACGCACCGTCTTGTTGAAACCAGTAACCAGTTTCTGAGCCAACATTCACCGATATCGATTTGCATTGACTGTTTCGTTTTCTCTGAAAAAATATGGCCCAATTATGGTTTTGGCGCAAACGCAGGCCAAAACAGTCACTTTTCCGCCAGAGAGTGTAAAATGGGCCTCGTCGGTCATCAACATTTGTTTCCAAAAATCAGGTGCATTGTCAACCATTCGTGAACAAATGCAAATCATGGAACGTCTTGATCGTTGATGAACGACGTGTTTTACGATCTTTCACTGTCCCGTGTTTAACAAAATTCGCCACCAAACGACGAATAGTGTTGCATACGGTGCCTGTTGACCACCATATTTTCGACGATATGCACTTTGAGTTAACACAACTGAACGACTATTTTCAATGTACAGCGTATTTCGGCGCGTTGTTTCGGTGTGAAGCGATTCATAGTTAAAATTGTACTGAATTGACGTTCCAAAACCATGTCTAATCAAGTCAATCGGTTGATAAATGTCACAGTTATTCAATAATAAAAGATGACACACTCTGTATCTATTATTGAAATTCGGAAAAAATCATTTATTGCGAAAGTAAAATTTATAGTGGCTTCCCTAAATTTTATATGGTGAAATTTTTATCACCGAGAAGACGCCGCATCACCATTTTTACTTCGGTTGCCGAATGAGGCACGTTTTTTCTATCGGCGTGGAGACTCTATACTCAAGGTTATTAAATTAGAATCGGCGAGGATATCGCAACCGACAGTAGGCCAGTATTCAACCGTAAATATATTTGTGGTAACTCATACGGGTATCTAAAACGTGGCTATTCAATTACGACCAGCACGGCTATAGAAGAACCCCGTAACCATAAACCTAACGGGCCTAACTATTTTGTTACTGGGTGTCTGAATTACAGATTTCTTATACATGTATATACAGCGGACGCTCTCGGTGCACACAACAGTTGGGAACATGTTGAGTAAAATCGAAGCAAACGTTATGAAAATTTTTAGCTCTATGAAATTTTTAAATCAGATTGGCGATGATTTCACTGATAGCGGACCTGAAATCACCCACTGTTACTGCTTTTGTTGATTCATAAAGTTAAATAGCGTTAATTAATATTTTTGCTAAGTCGAGGCACAATTCAAGTAGGGGTACTTCGTTTATTCAAGTTCATTTGGACAGTATTTATCCTTCATGTTTTGTGTTACCGATCTTAGGAAAATATGTTGGATAATTCTTTTGATCAGTTTTTTTTAATTCTCTCGGTTTATTTTCATTTCCTTTTTCTTTCGATTTTCATTATAAGATGAATTATTAAAAAAATTACCTTGGTGATTCCATTTCGTTGCACGGTCCACTATATTACTTCATCCTCTTTTGTAGTCGCCGTAGGGGAGGAGTGATGGATCTAGCACATGTCCATTCGGGGAGACCGTAAAATCTACAGGGTCTCTCCGTGGCACACCGGCAACTTGGCAAACTGTTGTATTGTATAATGTGTGAGATCCTATAGAGGTCACGCTGTATGAAGAGTGGCTTAGTCTGTTGTGTAGACGTTTCTACCTACTACATAAAGGCTCGATGGGTTATTCGGTCGTGCCTCTTCAGCCTACGTGCTTGAGGGGAAGATTCGGTCGTTCTTGGATGAGCCTCAAATTTTGTTCAACAATTTTTTTTTTGTTTTTGTTTACCAACAAGACGCTTATGCCTCTAAGCAAACTTGAATCTTGATAACTATCATCGTATAAAGCACTTTTACCTAAAGCCCACACATGGTGAAATAAAGCATACACTAACAACTTTTTGAGATTGATCGCTTTATCAATCCCAAAATATAGGCCAAAAACTGTTCTCTAATAATTCTAAGAACCAAAGAGTGATAATGAGGCAACAACCACACCATCAACGTCTAGCATTGTCACTTGGATTCGTACAAACTTTGGTACTCGCATAGCAAGCAACTCGTAGCAAATCCTTCATAAGATAAAGCGCCAATAAAATAAGTCAAAACTTGAAGAATAGCTCGCCCTCTAATTGTAGAATGAAATAAAATCTCAAAATAACTTAAATGGAATAATTCCTGGCCGTAGCTTATATTCGGTTGAAAATATAAACTCTCTTATTTTGTTAATTATATAAGATTCCAAACCAGTCTCTGAACTTTTAAAACATACGTCAAAATATTTATTTTAAGCCTCCATATTATAATTGAAAATTAAAAGTTTATTTTGCTCAGATTAAGATCAAATTGTTATTGACTTTGTCAATATACACGAAAAAAGACTTCGTTAATTACTTTATCTTTAAATTTAATTATTTTATCGGTTTCTTTTGTGCGCCGGAGACCGGAGACTTTTAGAAAATCGTAAAAATTTATAAATATAAGATCAAAACAACAGCAGCAATGATCGCAAGCAGAAAATACCAACTCACCTGAAAAAATTTTGTATGTACGCCGAGCCGATATAATGATATCAAATATGTGTGCAATATACATAATATACAGAGAGATTCGTATCATTATTTATTTTTATCGAGTGTATAGGAGAATCTTTTCATATGGACATGCTGTATATTGTATTCTCGTATTGTATTGATATGCAAATGCGATACGATTAAAATAGAAAAGAATTCACAGAATAATAAAAATTGCATTTTATTTTTTGTGTATAAGCAGCAAGTTATGCATTTTCTTATAAACACCGAAGACACAAAAAAAAATGATTATGAGACTTTTATTTTTATTCTTTACTTAGAAGAATATAATTGCGTCATTTTTCTTTTTTTTTCAAATTCCTGTAAATATTATTATTGTGCTTAATGTGTAATAAAATATCTGTATGCATATTGAAGACATTTTAGGTAGACATGGTATCTTAGCCATCTCGAATTTTATTGCTTTTTGCACACATAATCCGCCGTTAATCAAGAAATTCTATTTTTCGTGGTTATAGATGACAGATCTAGAATGTATGCACATATTTGATTTGAGACACTGGTGTGAATAATTTTAACGAGATATCAAACATGACGGAAATACATAAATAATTAATTCTAGCATGACGAATATTAAATTTCTTATTGGCTTGATTTTGATTCGCAAACAAATACTCGTAGTTAACCAAATCAAATTGAAATTGTTATCAACCTAGAGAAAAACCACAAATCTTGATATACATGTCATATACATGTCAGTACCAATCTTATAGAATATCACGACGAAAAATCGACGGATGGACATTTCTCCACAAAAGTAAATAAAACGAAAATATTAAGTAAATCTGACAATAACATAAATAATTGATTTATTATTTTGACAAGAAACCAACAATTTCTTCGTTCATTTATATTTTTGGATTTTATCCTACTTTACGTTTTCATGTTGGAGTTGGGGTCGTTAAAAATGAAGATTTCAGAAAATTATGTTGTATCGTATACTGGAGAGACGTATCAAAAGAAAAAATCTCAGCATGACAAATATAAAACCTACATATTTATGTACACATAAGCAAAAAATAACGAAAATCCCCAAGTCTTTATACCATAGATGCGGTAAAGACAAGTGCGGTAGGATAAATATTATTATTGATATACTCTCTCGTACATCTGTAACATATAAGAGGTTTTTCCGTCTTCATCTTTTCTAAATATTGGATATAATGTACATACATATCGTATCGTACATTACGTCATAAAGTATATATGTAAACGTATTTGATTTATTTTGTCACGAATATTATTCTAACGTTACGAGGAAATGTTTTACGTTATTTATTTATTATGCGAAATTATAGTCAGCCAGCAGCCGGTATTTATATTCAATTTGTAGGGCCGTCTGTCACAGTCGTCATTTTAAATTATGGCTAGTGGTAGCTTTTAGTTGACTACCAATTTGCCTGTTCGCGATGTTTATCAAATCTAGATTGTGCAGGTTTTACAAATGAGACACTAGAAAAATTTAATTGGTGTTCCGATTGTTTTGATCATCCGTACTGCAGTTAATTGTCGGTTACATTTTGTTCAGCAATTTTTAGCTTCTTTGTTGAAAATCACGAACATTAAATCTAATAATTTTATTTCGCAGAATTAGGATGATTAATTATCAGATAAGCATTAATTGATGTCGATCTATCGCATAATTTATACGAACCGCTTGTGGACCAAAAGTTTTCATGTACAAAGAAACTGACAATCGATTTTGTTTTGCACAACTCAAAAAATGTAAGCGAAATGTGGAATAATCGAGAATTTCATCTCTAATTTTTTTTTGCAACTACTGGGGTACACACTGCACGACAGAAATGTCTTGGTTTACGGACTTACAAGATTCGTTTGTTGAATAAACCGAAAACGATATTTCTTTTGATCCTCATTCCATCACTTATAATCATAATCGCTCGCAACCACAGGACGCCGACCACTTTCGCTGATTCGCAGAATTTGCCCTATTTATTTCTTAATTTTTTAAATCTATTCTAGCCACCTCAGTCTAGATGATTTTATAAACCCATCTATTTTTTCATGATAATTTGATAAATGACTCACAAACGAAGATGACCACTGGTCTAGCAGCTCCTGGTAGAGGTTAACTTTTGTTATAGAGGTGAATTGTTGCAATACTTGAAGATTTTGAAGATTTTTCAGTTACGATTCTTGAAGTTATATTATACAGAAACTAAATTTTGCTCCACTACTACTAATCCCAAACATTTAAATTCACAACGTGTCTAATGGTAGTTTGGCTTCTTTTATTGAGACAATGTTGCGGCCCATAAAGCATATGTCATCCGGGTTGAGTTGACGGACAAGATTATTCTAGAGATTCAGTTTCTGTATTCGTGGTTTAAAAGGCCTCTCCGCGATTAAAATACCAATTAATTTTAACATGTGGCAAGGATCGAGTAAGATAACTAATCGTTTCCAGATTTTTCTTTGAATGAGAATTTTGAATTTAAACTATCTAAATATTGAAACGGGTTAACCTTTACTTATAGCCAGGGCCAACCTAGTTTCATAGAGTTGTCACTATCTGCTTCACGGAAATGGTTCCCACAGCTTAGTCTTACAGAGGGAAACGTCTGGGTTGATGTGTTGCACAGATAGTGGCCTAGATTACCCCAATAAAATAAAATGTGGAAAAGGAAATTGATGCAGATAAAGGACATCGAAGTAGTATATTAGTATCATCACTCCTTCCCGCGGTTAAATAGAAAAAAACATGGAGAGGTGTAATTGTTGTGGCCAATACCCGACTTTCTTTTACGACAAATGTTCATAGATCTTGAATACACCATACTTAAATTCGGAAACGAAAAAAATAACCTAACGGATTTGTGATAAAAACTGTCTTGTATTGATAACTGCGCGTAATTGCTTGTATAATCAAAAATCATTATTCCTGCTTAAATTCTTTGTTGAAATTTTAATCTTCACTGGAAAAATTGAAAAACTTCCTGCAGAAGGTGCCATTTCCGGTACACTCATGTTCACTACATTTCGCATTCATCTCCCAACTAATGGCAAAATTTTTAGGATATCAAGTTTGATTCCGAATAGTCAATCCGCGTGGATTGTACCGTTGCTGAATTTTGGTGAAATAAAGTATTTTGATCAAAACTTGTCAATTCCGGTAAAATTTAAAAGAATAATTTGAAAACTTAATCTAGAATTTTTTGTTTTAAGCGGTCTTGTCGTAAATGATATATACTTTTCATAAACACAAAAAAGCTCCTACGGAAACCGCCGCTTCCGGTGGACAGACTTGGGTCAAAAATCACATAAACCTCTCAATTTGTGGAAAAAGTTTAAGTATGAAGTTTCAGTATTTCAGTATTTTACCACGTAAAAGAAAGTAAAATGTTGGTTACATATATGAGTAACAATTGGGACAAAAGGTGTCCCAGAATTGGACGATCAAACGAAGCAGAGTGATAGGGGAGCTCATAAAAAAAAACTGAAGAGAAGTTTTTTCGAATTGTTGCTCGTGCAAAAGTTATTCCACTTTTAGTGTTTTTAGTGAAATCGTGGATAAAAATGTCTACTTAGGAATTTTACGTAATAATCTGAAGCAGAGTACTGAAAAATGGGCAATATCTGAAAACGATCCCCAACATAAAGCCCCAACATTTTAGAGACACCAAGGGGGAGCTCGACATAAGAATGCGAAAACAAAACATTCGAAGTAAAAATCAGATCAAGCTTATTCTACAAGAAGAATGGAGGAAAATTGAACCGAGTTTTACCCGAAAATTAGTAAACTCGATGCCGAGAAGACTACAAGCTGTACTGAAGCTAAAAGTTTACCCAACGAAATATTAAAAGTGAAGTACGAACAAACGTTAAATTTGTACCTGACATTGTCCGAATATTTAGTTTAAAACTGTAATAATTAATAACTGCGAATTTATAAAATTTTAATGATAAGGATAATTTTATTTAATTAATAATGTGTACCTGTTGTTTTAATGAATTACTATGAATAAAAATTGAAATAAAAATTTATTTATGTGTGTGTTTTTTCTCAATAAAATCCAACAAAGAGCTTTGTCCGAATTTCAAATCCACTCACTTTTGTCAGAAATAAAATAAAACTTTTTACGTATGTGAAGTTAGCCCGAAAACCATCCCGAAAAACGCCTTTACAATTTAGGTGCGTTTCTCCGCTAAATCCATTAAAAGACTCTTCAGCCCGAAAAATTAAAAAAATATATGGAGAAAATCAAATTCCATTCCGAAAAAATAAAAACAATCTCACGTACACAAAACAAAATTTAAGTTGAAAATATATTACAAGAAGAGATTTACCACACTTTAAATTAAGGAATTTAAAAACCAATTCCCTCAAATAAAATAGATTAAAAATTTTTCAACGACCTTAAAGTTTCGATTCACAGAGGTTAGCAGATTTAACGGTATATTCCCAGTTAATACAATGACCATCAGCATTAAGCACACAAATGCTCATTAAGTTACAGCGGGGAAGAAGGCCTCCATTTGTCTTCGCTTAATTAAAAAAGCCTTTCAGCCCGAAAAATAATACAAAATAACAGAAAATTAGAATCCATCCCAATAAATATATATAAAGTTTTGCACTGGATCCCTAAAGTTTGATCTTCTAATTTTTAAACTAAGTATGTAGTATGTGGATTAATAAAAATTCTTTAATTGCTATAATAAATTCCAAACAAAAAACATCCTTCATATTTCGACAAATGTATCTCAGTTTAAATGGCCTACACATACCACAAATGTGGCATATGTTTAATAAGACACACAATAAAACAGATTCACAAGGCCATAACCATACCATGGAGAAAAGGTGACCATGTGATGTATCTCTGTTCACAGAGGTTTACGGATATAACGGAATATGTTAATGGCTTGATAAGGCCATCAGCAAAACACATCCGCAAGGCCATTACCATACCATGGGGAGATACACATGTTCAAACATGGCCGTTTTCATTCATGGCGCAGTCAAAATCTTTGGATAGCAAATTGCTTGTATATGACCCTTATTCCCATGGTATGGTAATGGCTTTGCGGGTGTGTTTTGCTGATGGCCTTATCAAGCAAATAACATATCCCGATATGTTGTACGAGTATTTCTAACAAATCATCTATTTTAGACCTCGAAATTTTGTTAAGTGTATTTTTTAATAAACACGACCTATTTTGTGAAAAAAATTTATAAAAGACATTCTGTTGTGAATAGACCGGTGTGTGACCGTTTTAAAATCTGCATTAGTGTCGCACATTTTTCTGATATTGGGTCAAATTTCTGTAGTACAACGTTTTCCCCGCTGCCCTCACTTAAATATCAACAAAAAATTTTGGTTTAACAGAAAATAACACAACTTATAAAAATGATTTTATTAGAAAGGCACACGCTTCTAGATTGCATTAAAAAAGAAGGTGAAACAATAGAACCCTTGGTTTTGTTTAAATAACATTTTTGGTGGCTGTGCATGCGATTTCACTAAAAAACACTGAAAGTGGAATAATTTTTGCACCATCAACAATTCGATAAAACTTTCACTTCGCTTGTTGCAAATGAGCTCCCCTGTTACCCTACTTCGTTTGATTGTCCAATTCTGGGACACCCTGTATATCCATTTTGTAACGAACTCTTTTAGTAGGGCTCATTAACAGAAATTACATGGTCAGAGGTTTCAATTAATGTTACTGAAGTTTTGTCGGCTACACTGAGGGCTGGGGTGGGTTGCTTATTAAAATATGACCAGGTCGTGATAAACCATATGAAAATCCAACTAACAAATTACATAAATGAAACGGATACTCAAGCTACAATAAAACTGGCCCCAACTTTCTCACCCATAATGCATCCTCAAGTAATAATGCTTATCTCATGACGCGAAATAAATTAAAAATAAATAAAAAAACCCAAAACTAACATTTTGGAAGAACCATCCCTAATTTGTATTGAAATCAAATTCATTGAAAATTGTCACTGTTTGATTACAAATGATTGTAAAAGTAATTATTTTTGTAAACTAAGCCTTAAACTGGACAGGGTAGTCTAATAAATGATTATATGAATTATAATAAAAATCAAATAAAAGAAATAGTTGTTATAATAGAAAATTAATAAAACGCACGTTCTTCAAAATCAAAATTATTTTACCAGCTGATTACTTAGTTGAATGTTGTGCAGGCCTGATGAAGAAGTTGATTGTAGTTGCGTGAGACTTTTATTTTGTATATAAGTTTGTTTTGTAACTCGAATGATTTTTTTTATATTTTATTTTATACCGATACTCGTACAGTATTTGAGATGATTAGCGTTGCACTTTTAGTTATTTATTGGTTGGTTTTTATTATTTATTTAAAAATGCCCGTATACATCAATTTTAGAAAACAACTGTAACTAAATCGGCCGTAGTGTTTTCACTGATTTTTGATATGGCACTTTTAACTTTGGTATAAAATCCATTCACTCGAAACACAACAATTCGATTCACGGTTGCGACGTAACAATCACTGGCCTATAATGTGGCCTTTATTTGTCGTGTTTCTTGACGCTCATTGATCCGGATCAGTTCAAATTGTATATGGAAAACATGATCCAAATTTTATTTCAGATCACAAATTTTGATTTTAAACCTAGCAAGCGCCTTTGTGTTGTTTCATGAAACATGAACTGAACTGGATCAGATCAAACGTCAAGAAATACACCTATTATTGACATACGAGTATTTTCTAATTTTTAATTGTATAATTATAATGTTTTTTCATTCAAACAGTATAATTTCTTTAAAGAAAAACAAGTTACTAATATCAAAACTAATTGATATTAGTAACTTGCTTTTCTTTAACTCTCTACTTTTTTTATCTCTCGATTAAATTAATAATAATTAATTTTTTTATTTTATTTTATATCGTTCGATAAATTAGTAGAAATCTAGTTGTTAACCATCTGACATTTTCGACCGAAGAGTTCTCTACCTTTTCGTCTCCTCGAATTGAGTCAATAATTCATTGACTGTTTGATATTCAGATGGCCCTTAAATGGGATGATTTGCCTATCAATGCAAACAATTTCTTCAATATCATGCTCATGGCATCTTTTAAGCACAGCTTGCAATAATGGTCGTACTAAAACGAAATTGTCCTAACAATTTTTGCTAATCTGGTTTTTGTCCACGTAAATGTAAATTTGTTCTCAATTGAAGGAATCTATCAAACGACATTGCATTCATTCTTGGGTAATCCCCAAATTTTTATTCCAATAGGTTCTAAGTCGTATTAATTTAAGATTTCCTATCATGATTTGAATACCAATGAACTTTATTAGTTCCGCCTGGCTGGTATTTTTAAACGAATCGTCTAATCGTCTCCACTATTTTCTGAAGCATACAAGTTTGTGAATTTTGCCATTTCGTCGAATAAATCTTTTGTTAAATACTTGAAGAAATATGTAGGGAGGGGGGGGGGGGTATATATTAGGTGTATCATCGGTTCCATCAATATTATTTGCAAATGGAGTACTACAACTCGCAGAATTACTCATATGCGCCATCTTATTTTGGACTTATCGGTGGTGACCACTTGATTAATAAAATGATCAATGAGCTCAAAGGTTACATTTTCTACCAACAACGTGCAAGAATTCTCTAGAATATTTGCTCTGCTATTACAATTGCAGTGGTGTCAGCATATTCCGGTTCGTTTTGTAAATGTTCCAAATTATCGCCAAATATCGTTTTAACCCAGAACTATGTCTGTTAAGTTGCTGGTTTTTGATGTATATGGAATTGAGGTCACAACAAATACACTTTCTTTGCCAGTGGAGTCTAATTCTATAAGTTTCGAATTATTTTCCCCTTTATTATCTGATAGCTCTGAATCGGAAGCGTTAAGAAGAGTAAATATTTCATCTTCAGATGGATACGTCTCTTTTTTAAAAACCACGTTCGCCTTACCTCCATTGTCTATAAACACTAAACAATACAAAATTCTAAAGATATAGTTATAAAGAGATAAGATACTATAGAAAAAAAATTGATAACCATTGGAATTAACTGTCATCATATGTTTACAAAATGATTTATGACATCAAATGACGACACACCACTTTGTCGGATTTGGAATGAAATGTGTACAAAAATTTACCATTAAATTTTTGATTCATAATAAATATATGTATAGACTATACTGATTGTAGAACAAGTTTTACTATAGTAATAAATTAAAAATTAACTAAGTTATAATAAAAAATTACCGAAAAAAGAAATAACGTCGATTGAGTAGACACTGTCATGAAATTGAACGTTTGTCGGTTATAAATCGTAAAAAACTTATAACAAACTTCAAAAAACAGAGAGAACATGATTACCAAACTCAAAAAACACAAAACATTTACAACAAGAGCACAAAACAGAGAGATATTGAGCGATAAACAGAGCGTAGTCATATGATGCCAAATCTACTGAAAGGGTGATAATCTTAAGCCACTTTAAAATATGTAACGGGTGTTTTTTTAAGCCTGATAGAACTTGAAATTGTAAAAAATAAAGCAAAAAATTTATCTTTTTTTTTAAAATATACCCTGGCAGATCTCAGTATACTCTGGCAAATCAGCATGAGTACGCTTGAACAACGCTACGAAATTATTAAAATTTACTTTGAAAATCGGTCGTCGATTCGCGCAACTTATTGACGATTGGAGTATCACATATTCACGGATGATAACTACAAATTTTGACATTTTTGTGTTCTAGAATTAAAAAAACGTAAGCATAGAATACAAATATAACCAAACAGACATTGCGAAGACCAAGAAATTTTTTTCCTACCTTAAATTTTTTATAGGAAACATAACTTTTAAATATGATTATTAATATTTACAGTAATGATTTTATGTTAACTAACTGATTTTTGTTGAAATATGTCGTCAAAGCTTCATTGTGAGACCATAATTGTTTATTTGAAATAAAAATATTCCAAAAATAACGGATTTTTCCTACCTTATCGCGAACCAAGCTCAAAAAAATGAGTCCACATTTTTTCATAGAAAAATGGCGTTGTCTATTCTGCCTATATATATAAATATATTCTGTAGCGTAAGTCCTTAATGAGCCTTATGTCCTAATCAACTTTTTTCATTCTTTCTGTTTTATTTATAATAAATTTTTTATTTATAAGTATTATCAATACAAAATTATTAAAATTTTTAATGTACTTACAAAAACAATCCATTGTTTTTACAAGTACATTAAAATTTGTATTAATAATTAAATAAGACGGAAAGTATGATAAAGTTGATTCCGCCATTCCACACTTTGATTCTTTTGTCGTGATTCTTTCCTCGTTTCCTTCCCCTTCACCAACAAACTGTTGTTTGGAAACGAGGAAAAAATCACGAGGAAAGGATCAAAGTTGTGGAATAGCAGATTTTGGCGCATAGTTCGATTTACGTCCTTTTAGAGAACACAGATTTATGCCGCATGTATAAAGAAAATCTTTGGACCCAAGGCGTAACCGCCTAAGTCAATTTTTGTGTTTTTTCAGTAGAGCAATTTAAAGTCTAAATGCTTTTTCTGAAAAATTTGTAATATTTTTATAGAAAATTTAAAATAGAGTTTAAAGTACAACTGACCTTATAAAATATAAGATAGGTCACATGGTCAACAGAGTTATATTTAAAAATATTTATATAAAACAAAAGTCGGCACTTTGGTCTATTTTTCAGACTTAGGCGGTTAGTGCATGAACATTTAATTTATCAAAATAGAGTTAGGCGCCTAGGTATTTTTTCCATTATGGTGTAGTTTTCGTTGTAACTGTCGGAAAAATCTAAAATTACATACGTAACCGGTTATGGTGAATCTGTGGTGAATCATGGTGTGTATAACTCAATTCTGTCTAAAATCAACGTAGGCGGTTACGCTTTGTGACCACAGAAATAAACAATCACCAACATGCGCGATAGTTCATTTTTCATAATTAGTGATTTTGTAGCTTATGTAATATAAAAAACATGAATTTATGTATATCCTTGATTTTGTCTGCATATCGATCAACATGTCATTTTTGTAGTTAAGTTAATTTCAATTTGATCCACTAACTTTTAAAATCGTCAATAGACGAATTCGTGATTTTTATGGCGCACATAATCTCCCATCTGAGCAAGCCATCGGTCGAACTGTTTTGCAGCATGTGGAGTGAGACCAATCCACAAGTGACCCTACAGACTCTATTACATCCAAAAAAAATCCACCGCACTATACCGGTTTACACGCTGGTGGCATCTTCGGACCTTATTTCTTCAAAAATGAGGGCAGGGATTGCGTTACGGTTAACGGAGATCGTTACCGCACCATGAACAAGTTTTTTTTGTTCGAAAATATGAATGACATTAATCCGAACGAGATGTGGTTTCAACAGGATGGCGCTACGTGCCATACGACGACCGCACCTATCATCTTATTAAAATCAAAATTTGGCGATAAGTTGATTTCGAGAAATGGACCTCGATTATTTCCTGTGGGGATACGTAAAGGCACTGGTTTATGCTGATAAGCCAGCAATAATTGACGCCTTGGAGGCCAGTATTGTTTGTGTTATTCGTGACATACGGCCAGCAGTGCTGGAAAAAGTAGCCTAAAATAGGACATCCAGAATGCGTTTCGCCAAGAACAGCCACGCGATGCCCATATGCCAGAAATCATTTTCAAATATTAATGCCATGTATTGATCTTTCGAGTAAAATAAATTTTTTGATTACAATTTAATTTTTTGTGTTATTTTTTACAATTTCAAGTTCTATCAGGCTTAAAAAACACCCTATGTATTATGGGGTCACTAAAACTACAACTTTTAGCCAAGTAGTTTGATCGTACTGAACACGTTTTCTCTTCATGCATCATTTCGAATTAGCAAACGGTTCTTAATTTCAAAATCTTTCTGCAGTGATTCGTATAATTTTATACTGCATAACATAACAGTTCAAGTGTTATTTAGAGATGATTTCAATGTTTCTAAAAAATAAATATTTTCCATTTAAGCGATAAAATTGAAAATCTTGAAAATGAATAATTCATTGAAAATTATGTGCAAGACACGTCTCAACATAAGGAGCAACTACAAACCTGCGCCTGTTATTAATTAATTGATGTTAACACAAAACGAGCTATCAATCTTTTCGCAGGTGAAAAAATAATACAAAATTCTTAAATTTTTTTCTTTCTTGAGTTCATTATACCGATCCGTAAGTAAAATATGCATTGTATGATAATCCGAAGAGTCATCATCATTTTCAGTTCAGTGCGATGTGAAAAAAATATTTATAAAACTTATGCTCGATGCAATAAATTAAATACGACAAATAACTAAATAATTATCTTATATAAATCAAATTATCACTATGCCACGAGTAGAGACATAGTAAATTGTATCTGTTTCTCAAGTGACATTTTTCATTTAGTTTCTTTTTTGTCGCAAATTTATCCATCATTTGTGATTTGTGATATAAATCTTAAAATGTTTCTTCACGTTTCTTGTTGTTGTGGTGCATTATAATGTTTTTATCTTAGTTGAATCATACAAACACTGTTTTTCATCGTACTCGTCGTCGTCTCATGTGACAGTGATAAAATGGTTTTAAATTTGTTCTTCTATATGTAAGTAATATTATTATGTGAATATTGTTTAAAGGTGTAAAATTTAGAAAAGATTGGAGATTTAGATCAAAACGTACTCGCTCATGAACATGTGAATGAAAAGCAAAAGAATTAAATTATTTTTATATACAAAACTACCGGTGGTAATATTAAAGAGAGAGTGGACGTCAGGGTTGAAAAAATAAGAGGCACAGATTGCATAGAGATACATACATAAATATAACCCCTGCAGGACTTTCGGATGCAACTAAGAAATAATTGCACTGTTTAAATTTAAATCAATAAAAAAAAACTTGCTCGCGGTATCATAACAATAAAAATAACTAAAATCAAGTTTATATAACACATAAATAAAAATAAATTCAACTTTTTATTTTTTAAATTCTTAATCTTTAAAATATAATCAAGACTGAATTTTATGTTAAGCGAACGATAGACATGAATATTTTGTGTTTTTATTTGGTTTCTGCAGTAGCCATAATAAGCGTATTTTGTATTCTTCGAGGCAGAGGTGAAAATTTTTACACTTGAATGCGATTTTTCAATAACAATTTTTATTTTTCGGTGACCTTTATTGATCACAGCGACACCGCAGGTATTCCTTCGACTTAATACTTTAATGTTTTAATAACATTTGACTTTGTGTGTTAATCCGCAATGTAGTCAATTTTTTATTTTGAATTATACGCCAATTACAGCCAACCACAGCCTGCACTATAATTAGTAAAAATTTTACTGAAGAAACGCAATTTATATAAATTTTATATTTTATTTTGGAATCAAGATACTCTGCAAGAAATCTTAAAAGATAAAAACGTGCTGGATTGGGAGTCAAAGTATTTAGAAAGAGTAAACTTCGTCTCAAACGACCCAGTTATAGCCGTAAAGTGTTAATCGAAAATTCGATAGTCGATAATGCAGAGGTTGTCTTTGTTATTTTTATTTAGTTAAACCCAAACAATAATAAGACTAACTTTATCCATATAAGTTCACAACACCCTGAATACAAATAATTAACTATCAATTTCAATAATAAGCCACCATTAAATTAATTTAGACACATTTACCAAAGTAACCGTTGCATTCAAAATAAATTTAGAGGTTTAGACTTACAAATCTACACCTAATTATGTTTTGAAAATTGGACGCCGCCCCAACGACGGCTATATTTGAAAACTCTGATCAAGGTTATTGGTTTTTTGTTAATGTGCATTCTAGAGAGAATACCGACCTCCCATCCAGTCGAGTCTTCGACAAACATCGGCTTTATTTACATTTCAATATACATCCAACTAAGGTTCCTATTCCTAACGCGATTATTTCTCTCTAACAAAAATTTTTTTAATTTATTTTAAATTCGAACAACTATAACGATTTTCAAAAACTCAACTGGTCGAGTACATAGTGAAGTGACAAGCCAGTCTCAGGAGATGGCCTGCAAAATAATCACTGAATGGACGCATCATATGATAACGGACGCAAGAGAAGCGACTAATTCGAAAGTTGTAAAAATTGATAGCTTGGCTCCATCTATTTTGAAACAACATGACAAACAAGAAATATAACTAAATGATGTGATTCGAAGATTGAGTAACTCGCGACGAAGAGAAGCTCAAACACCTGAGACGTGCAAGCTGTAGCCAGTCAGAACAGTGCCCATTCTGTAAACACAGCGCATCTGTAATCGTTACCACAGAACATGTCATTTAATTCCTGTTGCCTCCCAGTATCTACAACAAACGGCATTTATCACCTCGTTTGGTCTCTTCGAATTTGAACGCTAATCGGTCTCCAGGAGTTAAACGAATCCAGCAGATTATCGGCATGGTAAGTTATTATAGCAATCGATTTATTTTGAAACTTGTTAAGTCTCCTGTCTAAATTCTCGAACATTTTGTCGATCTGCTAATGAAGCCAATGAACCTGAAACCTTCACAGAAATACAATAACGTCTGTTGGAGGCTCTGAAATTCTTTTCGGAAAAATTTCATTTGCCGAACGAACGTATTCCGCATTCAGCAGGAATTCTTGCGATTATCAATTCGTTAAACACTTTAGATATTTCGTTGAAGGTCGGAGGTTTACAATTTACATTTACCATAAGCCTCTAACCAGAGCAATTCAGTTTAAAACTGAACAACATTCAAAACAGGCACGTAACAACGTCGTCGCGGTTACACGGAAATAGCTTAAATGGCCGAACGACAATCGAAACAGTTGAAATCTCAACAATTACCCAAATAATACATAGACTAGATTTCTTAAAGCTTCCTGTTCCCAGCGTAGACCGACATTTTCTCCATAACACCTCGTCAACCTTTAACAATTCTGTTGGTAAAACCTTTGCTGGTGTTTCTTCTTCTGAAGTGCAACTAGTTGCTTGCCCTTGTAATCTTTGTCTAGCCAGCAATTTAAGATCATCATTGTGTTATGGGATGGTTCAAGAACTATTCCGCAGATTCTTCTAAGTGCACCTCTATCACGGTATTGTTAACAGAGAAGTTGAGGCTTACATGCTCCTGGCCGATACTGTGTAACAGAACAAAAATTAAAGTAAAATTAATGACTGAATATAAATTTACATGAAACCAAAATTATATCGGCCGAAATTTGAGGAACAATGGGAAAAATTTGACAAGTGCAATGTCTGCTGAAGAAACCCCCCCGAATAAGCCATCAAACCCTAGAGGCCGATGCCCAGCCACAACGACGCAGCATCAAAGGGTAGGGATGTTTCTCCAACAGACAAACCCTCTCTTTACCTGGAGAGTATTCTAGAGAATCTCCCACAATTCACACTCTGACGGCTTGAGACTGCCATAGTCCCACGGGGAGACCGTGTTGATTTTACGGTCGTCCCGTAAATGACAAAACCATAAATGAAAGTAATAGACCAAGACCGATATAAACCACATTCCGGAAATAATTCGCCGTGCTGTATTTTATTTATACCAAAGATAAAAGGAGAAGGAGCGAAAAGGAGAAATTACTAAAAACGAAATGATTTAATAAGAAAATTAAAATAAAAGTGAATAAAAGTTGAAATCAAAAATAAAAAGATTAACGCCTCAAAATTTCCCGGGCGAGACCACTGTGTAGCCCGGTCGCGCGCACCACAACCACTATTCCGGTGCTTGATCACAAAAACATTTTTAATAAAAATAATTGCCAAATCAAAATTTGAAATTAAATAGTAAATAAAATGAAAACATGAATTTAAATATAAATTGAACATTAAATAAAAAAAAAACAAAATAAATCTCACCGTTATACCAAAAAGAAAAAATGGGTCGGGCGTCTTCTCGCCGTTAATAAATTTGACTTCGATAGACCGCCGTAAATGTTGGGTGTCTTCCCAATCAACTTTTCCCTTGACCGTACGATACAAAAACTAGACAAAAAAATCCTCCAAAAAAATCTAGACGAATATTTTTTCGTTGGCATTTTTCTTTTGTTTTTTCCGTGCGCTTCACTCCCCTACTCATTCTTCGCCTTTAATAAATTTGGCCTCAATAGACCGCCGTAAATGTTGCGGTGCTTTCACGAAAAAGGCAAGTTGGCCACCTCCACGTTGCGTTGCCTTTCACCGGTACCAAAATTTTGCCTTGGTGGCAACCCTTGAAAAAAACTGTGACCTTTTACAAATGCGGTACCCATGATTAAATGCGGCACCCGTAAAAAATTCGGTGTCCGCTAATTATATACGATATTCACTAATACTCTGGTACCCGTTGAAATTTGGCGCACCGGTGGAAATGAAAGGCAACAAACATTTCGTAACCATCGGACTTCTGGGCCACCGATTTTTAATCGTGTAAACGAATTTAAAAAACTAAAATTTCGGAGATTTAGAGATATCGGACTTTACCAGCTAAATTTAACGATATTTTGAATAAAACTAAATATCTTTTTGGTGTTTCCCTATTTTACCAAATTTCTATGAATGCACGTCGAATTAACGGTAAAATGAATAAATAAAAAATATGCTGCATGAAAATAAGCGAAACGTAGAATATACAACAGGCACGCAGCGCTAAGCGAGGTCTTGCTGTATTTCAAAAGGTAAGTTTTTATGTATTTTATAATCCAAGTCTTTATGTCATACTTGTCAAAGGACTGTGCTACATTCAATAAAATACTTGAACATACTTTTTATTTTTAAGTACATCTTCAGTTATGTTTTCAATTCGATGTATGTACTTGCTCTATTGTTGAGTGGTTTCGTCTGAAGTCAAATTGTGGTGGTCAGATTTCTGGATTCGGTTATTGGTTTGAGTTAACTACTACTCATTAATAGTTTCTCGAATATTTTTGAAATTGTTGGAAGTCAGGAAATTGGCCTATACGAAGTTTTGACTTTCAGTTGTTTGTTGGGTTTAGATATTATGATTATTTCTGCGACATTCCATTGATTTGGAACGTGATTACGTCTAAATACTGCGTTTATTATTTGGAGTAGTTTACGTAGCCTATTTTCAGGAAGGGCGTTTATTATTTGTCCTGTAATTAAGTCATATTCGGATAGAGGAGATTTATTTGCACTTAGGTTAAGTTTGATTTCCTCTTTAAGGTAAGAGAGAGATATTGTAGTTATCCAGTTGCAAACAAAAAAGCTTTCTACTTTGCACTAATACCCCATGTTCCATCTACATTTGTAACTGGTGAAATTTTAAGCTAACCGACTTCGCTAAAGCTTTCGATAAACTCAATCACCGGTTATTGTTGAATAAGCTTAGCGATCTTAATTGCGACATTATTCCTTTAGGTTGGCTAATGTCCTACTTATCAAATCATAAAAAGTGTGTCAATATTGATATTACATACTCAGAGTATTTCATTCCTTCGTCTGGTGTGCCTCACGGTAGCTACCTAGGCCCACTGCTATTTTTATTATTTATTAACGACATTGATGACTGTTTCACATTCGCTGATTGTATTTTATTAGCAAACGACATGGAAATATTTGCTAACATTTCATGCGACCATGTTCTAATTCAGCGGGACTTGAACATGTTTTGCGATTGGTGTGTTAAAAATTATATGGTTTGGAATGTCACATATTGTAGATCCAAGTCTCCAATAGTCTTTGTTTACTCTTTAAACGAATATCTTTTGAATAGAGTTAATATGATTAACGATTTGGGGGTTATTTTACCCTATTGAAGTTAGCCGACTCCAACCGAAAAAATGTCGACAATGCATCTTCAAACTAAGCAAAAAAAAAAATAGCAGCCGATTTTTGTCGATCACATCCCACCCGAAAAATGCCGATAATGCAGATACAAAATTTCTACCGGAAAATAATTATTTATATTAGAAGTTTATATTTTGTTCTTCCTAAAAGCCAACCAAAAAGTTTAAAATAAGAAATTTTCATTCGAAACAATTAAAACAAATATACAAAACCAAATTTCACTAAGTGCTGTATTAGATTTTTGGGGAGGTAAGACGTGCCGTTTAATGTGTCATGGCTGGGAATAGATTCCTTAAGACGTTTCATTCGTGCATCATTAAGACGGTTCATTTAAATCTATTTCCAGGCATGACACTTTAAACGGCCAATGTTTAGAAACTTTCAAATTGTGTATCTGCGATTCACTCGAGTTTTCCCCAACTCGCAACATGGAAATGAACCTGAATTTTTTTCCAGGTGTAAGCATGGATAAGACCTTTTATTTGAATCTATTTTAAGCCATGACACTTTAAATGGCCAATTTTTAGAATTTTTCAAATTTTGTATGTGCGATATATTCAATCGAGTTTTTCAGAATTTGGATCACGTAAATTGACCTGAATATTTTCCAAGGTGTGAGCATCACTAAGACCTTTCAGTTGAATCTATTTCCAGCCATGACACTTGCGACGGTCAATTTTTAGAAATTTTCATATTCTGTGTGTGCGATATATTCAATCAAGCTTACCTGGACTCCCAATATGGGAATCGACCTAAAAAAAATTCCAGGTGTAAGCATCAATGGGACCTTTCATTTGAATCTAGTTCCAGCCATGACACTTTATCAGTTTTTAGAAATTTTCAATCTCTGTGTGTGCGTTCTATTTATACAAATTTTCCGATTCTTCACGTCATGAAATTTGACCTGAAATTGTTGAAGTTTTGCTTGATATATTCCATTGAGGTTTCACAGTGTTAAAATAGTTTTTTTTATTATAGTTTTAATGAATTTAATAAAAAAGTTTAATTTTGAAAAATTTACGTTAAGAACTGAAATAAACATTTTTGATTTAAAAAGAAGTTACTGTTTAACACCAAAATTATGTATCTGCTTTATCGACATTTTCGACTGGCTATTTATACGAATCTGCATTGCCGATTTTTGCAGACGAAAAATATAAGTTGTTTTCGAAACTGCATTATCGACATTTCCAGGCTGGTGCGGATTGTTATTATAACCGAATCTAAAGTTACAGCCGAATCTGCATTATCGACAAACCTTGTTACAGCCGAATCTGCATTATCGACATTTCCCGGCTAGACGCGCATCGAAAGAGATCTCAATACCGTTCCTGAGTATTTTAATTTACACATTTCTCGCAATGCTTTTAAGAGGCCAGTCGCTATTCTGGAGTTTTGACTTGGTGTCACCACTTTTTTTCCTCCTCATCTTATAATTATTAATTATTGGTAATGGTTTGATTTTAGTGCCATTTTTCGTTTTTATTTTGTTAGAACTTTAACTTTTAATTTATATGACCTATTTTATTTTTTGTAAATAAAAAGTTGCATAGACATGCTGTATGGTAGAATAAATAAATAAATAAATAAATAAATAAAAGCACTTAGTATGTTACAGTTATTCTTAAACTATATCTAGGGATTGTAGAACTGATTTTGCAAATCAGTACACTACAACTTTTTAACTTTATCAACTTTTTAAAATCTTATTTCAAAATTTTTAGTTGTAAAACCAGAAGATTAAAAGAGAATAACACAACTAGAGTGACAAATCAAAATTCGAATGGCCTAATTTTAAATTAACTGTATAGTGGTAAGGGTATATCGATACCGTGTTACTATATCAAAAACACATAATTGAGATTGGAATGAAAGGTGTTACCTTTTGATTTTAAATAATAGACTTAAACAAGAAAAACAAAATGAATTTTATCTGAACAAGACATCATCTTGTGTATAGAGGTACGAGAAGAATGCACAAGCATATTTACAATAATTGAAAAATAATAAATTTATAGATTACGATTTAAATTGGATTTTTGTACGAATTCTTTCCTTAAGGTTAATAAACTGGGTGAATTCGAAATTGAACAAAATTCTGTTCATAAAAGGCCAACCGATATGATAGCAAGAAGTAATTATTTTAAACTATGGTGCAAGTTATCTAGATAATTTAATTATGTTACATGATTACTCCTCATAAAATCGGTATGATTAGCTTTTATCTCGCAAAAAGTGCAAAATGCGAAAACATTTATGTTATAAGTGTTTAAGTGTTATAATTGATGAAATTGTATCTAAATTTATATCAAGAAGTGGTTATACTGTAAGTATTTCCGGTACTCGTATAATTGTTAGGAAATAAGATAATTACATAATTCCAGGAAATTGTAATTATCCATCCAAAAAAATACATTTTATATTTTGGTACAGAAACGTACAATTAATAATAATCACGTTATACATTTTAAATGACCACACATATATCTAAGGTTTCATCAACATCCGCTCAATTCAATTGAATTGAAACTTTATATATATATATATATATATACATACTCGTTTGTAATCCAAATTTAATGACATGACCTGACGTTTTATGTATATATAAGGCGTGGTGTACACAGCACAAGATTATAAAATATTCTTAATGCTAGAATATTAACACCTTTAAACGACGTGTGTGATATTACAAATTACACGTACAGATTATTATTAGAGTGGGATGTCTGGTGTCGTTTATAAATTCTTAAAGCTATAGACTACTTTCACTAAAATTATGACTTTTTTTGGTGTGCCATAAAAACCAAATTTAAATATTAAATTATATCACGATAACTTTATGGATATTCGGATTTTTTATGGTTATCATCGCTTTATAAAAAAAAATCAATAAACCAAAAAATTTTCTGAAGGCTGTTTGGAATTCGAAATCATGCCATCATAAATTTATTCTAGTGTATTATAACAGTAATGTCATTAAGATTGATAAGCCTCTTATACAAATACGAGGGGTGCGGGAAAACTACTTTATATACCACCAAATCCCCTTTAGACATCTCGACAAAAATATTATTCGCTAATTATTATTTTCATTTTCATTAACTGTCATCTCTCGCATCTTATCTGGAAATGTCTTAGAGGTATTTTAATTGTATCTCGTACATAAAATAATTATATAATTTATAATTCAACGGTATAGCAAAATATAATAAATGGCAACAAAACCAGAAATTATGAACGAATTTCCTATTTTCTCTTGAATTAATAACGCCGAAGTAGATAACGTCGTTGGAATGATAAATATGAATGACGTGAAATGGGTCACTATACATAACGTTATCTGTAGGCTAAATGAGTGTATGTACAACTTAATTTATAGGTATTTACCTGAAATGTTGAGAGACATTCGCAAAATATTTATTATTTTCAGTTTACATGCCGGCACAACTATAATTTCTATTAATTATATTAATCTTACTTTTCACAACATTATAATTATAAAAATATAATTTTATACTGTTATAGATTATCTGCATAAATGTGGTTACGAGATTGCAATTTAATTAGTTATATCAATAAAGGAAATCATTAGCGCAGCGTAGCAATAAAATATGCATATAATTACAATGAGATTCTTTTTTTTATATATTTTCAGACCAGTTCGGCGTTCACTGCAAATGTCTTATCCACAACAAATACCATCCCCACCAAATCTATGCGGATCAAATCAAATTTCCCCTATATCATTACCCACCTCACCACTGCCGTATCATCCGCCTCCACCACCGCCACCCTTACCACATCATTCCTACTTCCAATCAGCACCATCATCCAATTCACACGAACGATTTAATATTCAGTTATCATCAACAAAATCATCCCTATCCTCATTACATATCAAATCACCACAAATACCTCAACCAACTTCATCCCAATCGTCACTAGCTTTAACAACATCATCAAATCTTCCACAACCGCCCCCATTCCATCATTCCCAATATTATAACCATCAAAATCATCATTTTTATGGTGGCGGCCATCAAATCGAATTTCAACGACATTCACAATCGGACGATGACAGTGGGTGTGCCCTGGAGGAATATACTTGGGTACCACCCGGCTTACGTCCAGATCAAGTAAGTAACTTTTTTTTTTTTTGAACGACAAAATTATTCTTTATAAATCATAATTATTTTTCTTATTCTTCTTATAAATTCATAATCATACTGTACCGAGAGGCAAAGAGCTCATAACAGAAAAAGTCATTTATTTCCAATAAATATATTCTCATTAAATCAATTAAATAACAGTTTCATAAAATTTTATTACCCTGTTTTAATAAAAGATTTTTAATAATTAAAATTATGCAATACTGGATGGTAGAATAAATAACATTTTATTGAAATTTATGAATACATGGTATAGGTAAAGTTTGATGACGAAGCAAAATAAGGAAATGTAACAGGTGAACTGTATAAGGCCTGTGTGGTCGAGAAACTTTTATTGATCGTAAAATTTGCGTTGTATCCAATATTAAAAATTTCAGATAATTATCCGTTTGTTCTACATACGATTCTTGCATTAATTGGGGTTATTGGGGAAATTAAAATGCGTGCTTGAATGATTCATGAGTTTCTACAAATTACGATTTATTAATCAACTAGCTGAATTACCCGGTGTTTCACGGGATAAATTACATGTGGTAATGTGGTAAATTACAACAAATTTTACCACGGCCCCTAAACGGTGGGGCCCATCCCTAACTTTACGCACGCAACCCCTCATCAACGTTTCATTGCAATCGGATGAATGGTACAGGGACGCAAAAGAGTCTGCGCCTTGATTCAGGGGACGCACCCCTCAGATTCGAACATGTCACTAATTTCATATAACCCTTTTCCTAAACTCATTCTTGGGAAAGGATTAAAAAGAAAAATGGAAATTGATCCCAGGGTCCACACATCCAAGTTTATCGCACTCGAACGAATAGATTTGTCAGGAGATTGTTTACAGACAGACTTACAGATTTACAAACGTTCATTCTTGTTATGTTATAAGAGAAAAATTTTCGGAAAATTGTGTCATAAACGATTTTGATTTACGATTGAACTTTAGGAACTTCTCAAATCTCACGACCTCGGAGGCTTCTTGATTCTGATTGATCTGGAGATTTATTTGTCGTCATTGCTAATGCGAGGCAAACCAGAAACTGAACGCATTTAAATTGAAACGGCAATTCGGTTGGAAACGGTAGTCTCTTAACAGCCAGTCTGGTTCCATTGTATATGTAGTTTTGCTTGATTCAGGCTGCGTAACATTATTATCACGTAACCGACTTTGAGCTACAAATTATGCGTCGGCATTCCTGGCAAATCCAATGAATTCAGGAATGAAATTGGATAATTGACGACTTCATCTGGATCTGTAATGGAATCAATCGACTACCCAAATCGTCTACCAATATTCGGGAACACTTTCCTGATCAATTCTTTTTTAGAGGTTGTGACAGGAACAAAATATATGAAATTTGGAAGTTTTGCCAGTTCGGCCAGATGCATCGAGGAAGAAGATTCTTCTTTAGCCGTCGTTGACTGGTATCATCAATCTACCGTACACGGTCACCCCAAATGACGTCGTTTAGAATGAACTGTTCGTGTCGAAATCTTGTCTCGTTTGAGGTTTCAAAGCATTGCAATATTGTGCTCATTGTTCTGAAGTCGACCGATACATCCGCGACGTAATCGAGTGTTGGATCGTACCTGAGCGCTATAAACCTTCATTTCGTCTTGGTACGTTTAGCCGTCTGTTTTGTCGATGTTCCAAAATTTTTTATGCATCAGCTATAACTGAGCGAGTCGAACTCGACTGTATCCATTGTTCCGGAGTATAACTCCGCGCTTGAGAAATTCTTATTCGATTTGTCTCCAAGTCTACGCTCTTCTTCCGTTTCATTGACTCGACAATCATGTAGTTGGTTTGCGTTGTGCGTATGCCGACCGATATTTCGACGCCTCAGGCGGCATTTTTTCCAAAGAAACAAACCACGAACTAATATAAATTCAATGTTTGCAACACATCAAATTGCCATCACCGCAGTCACCACCGATAATACACTGAACTATCGCTTTCAATTAATTTTTTTTGCAAAATATCAATATTCAATGCGGAATTTGTAGTTGTTATGAAAACATGTGACAGCAGAACTGTCAAACTGAACGTCGACGCCATTTTTTCTTAGAAAAATACTATCCAAATTTCCGACATTCCGGTGGATTTTCCCAAAATTTTCTTTCATACAAAGCTTGTCTTGAAATTACGAACACAACAAACAAAATCAGCCAAATCGCTTAAGCCGATGAAAAGTCAGCCAAATCGGTCGAGCTGAATACTAAAAGGTGTTTTGAGGGTTACGGCATTTCGGAATCTATACGCATTTTTCTAAAATAAGCTATATTGAGCTTGGAATTTATGAAGGTTTTTTTCAAGAAAGAGAAAGTATTAATTGTCCAGTGGACTTAATGTCTTTTTAAGGTCAATTAATACCTCCTTTTCATTCACGCACACATCACCTATTCACACAATTAGAGTATACAAGCTGCACATTGTCAACCTGCACACTGACATTTACGGTATCATCCCTGACTGAAAAATGACACCAATCGCAAACGGAATCTTGACATCAACAGTAAGTGCCACACGTGTATTAACGTTTCAGAACCTACTTGTATGTGCCACCAAATTATAAAAACCTCCAAAATTGTGGTCCACGGAAAATTGTGAAATTTGAACTTCTTAAGTTGTAGTAAATTATCTAATAGTTAAGTTGTAGTAAATTACCTGAACATGCCAGTTATCGGTCACGTATATCCCCTGGTCAAAACTGAAACAAAAAAATTCTGTTCCATTTCCTCAATCTGAAATGTATGAACGAAATACTTTTGAGAACATTTAGAAATGCACCTGAAATCGTACATGAAATATCCACAGAAATACTAGCCGCTTATTCACCAGACCAATACAATTTAACTACGTCGGAACAAATTGATCTAAAGGAAGTTATTTGCAATGAAAGTATTAGGGAAAAATAATTTAATTCAGCATACAATTGATGTAGGCAAGGCGGCGCCTAGAAAACAGCACTACTATCTTGCGTCTCCTGCGATTTGGGATATTGTCAACGAGAAAATAGCGACAAAAGCACAAGTCCATTGAGTTCTCCGATGGTTATAATACACTAATGAATAGGTCGACTGAAACAAACAAAATTTGTTTGAAGTCTCCATCTAAGGGCTGCGTTTTGTGAAATTCCATTATCAACATGATCCAAAGAAATTATCGCGATCATCATTCCGGGTCGAACTCTCTACCAATTTTGTATAATGCCTTTTGGGTTGTATAAGGCGCCCAAAACCATGTGAGTTTTCGTATATTTGGATGATCAACAATAAAGGCGATCAACAAGGTTTCTGGTATTTGGTAATTTTTTTCAAGGCCATCTAGTCGTAATAGATAATGTATATGTATGTGTAACAAAATTTACAGTAAAAAAATAATCATTGAAATCTTTTCGCATCTCTTCGCATGTCTCTTTGTATCTCATTCGTGTATATACATAACTCCAAACTAAAATGTATAAGTCAGCGGTTCCTTAACTTATGAACGGAACCCTTTTCCGATTCTTCGGAAAATCCTGTTTCGCATAAATGTGTTGTTTAAGAACGGCAATATAACTAATTGCCTTTTTGGCTAAATTTTTATATTCATCAAATATATTACAGCAGAAAGTTGCTAACGTCAGTCACCTCTTCGAAGTTAGCGAGTAACTAATTTCAATTAAATTCTCATATTCTACTGCTAGTAGTTCCGTTGCCATTTCATTACTTTTGAAAGGATTTTGTACCAAATAATTATCGTTATTGTTAATTTTGGTATGTATGTATGATATGTAGTGTGTATGTATGTGTGTATGTATGAAATGGGGTTCCGCGGAACCCACTTTGGGAAACGCTGGCATAAGTCAAAAATGGCCTTGAAATATTTTTTTATTTCATTTATGTTTGTGTTAGTGTGGTTGCACCGAAAATTTGATGAAGCCGTAATTAAAACCCGTATCATAGGTAAACGGGGAAACAAACGAAGAAAAATACGGTTTCTGTAATACCCCGTGTGGCATAAGCCAATCGGTAATTGAAATCGAAAAAACACTCAAAAAATCAACCAATCTTACCTTACCTACTTGAGATTTTTGTTATTTTCGAGAGAGCATATCATTGAGTGACCAAAGTTTTTACTCGGCCCCTATTGTTAGCGAAACTCTAAAATAAAACAAACAAATAACAGCTGGTTTACTCAAAGATTTATTAAATGTTTGTAAACAAACCAACACACAGTTATTTGCAACTCCAAGTGCTACGGTATCATCCTCAGCTGTACCTAAAATTAAACCAAAACAAGAAAATTACTTATATTCACATACTTACCAACTTTGTAAAATTAAACCAAATAATATGTATATCTAAAATTAAGAAACTAATTAATAATTTTATATTGTTAAACATTTATTTTATATAATTTATACTTATCTTTTGACATTCTTGTAAAATTCACTGTGTAAACACAAATTGTCGACTTAACTGTCATTATGTCCATTATGTCATGTTGTAGTACTAGAATAGTAGCACGATGGGTGCGTTCTATAATATAATTAGTTACGTAGTATATCGTACTAGTACTTTATTTAATATTAGTACATTTTTATATTCAAAGTTACATTCTACATTAATTACACAATTCAAACGTGACAGTCATATATTAACGTATAATATGTAAAATATTTATTGTAAAATTAAATCATAGTCATTCGATTAGAAACCAGCGATAAATTAAGATTAAAAATATAAAATTATACAGTGTGTTAACTTAGTTCGTTTATTAAAATAAATTTGGCTTTTATAATTCAAGTAGTTCAACAGTGTGGCTTTTAATTTTCAAGATCATCTAAATTCATCATCGTCAATTCATCCATACATCGTTTTCCACTTCACCATCTTATATATATCATCTTTACAAACATCTTTTTTTGAGGAGGAATAATCAACATTTTTATTTGGAACATTCATCATCTTTACAAACATTTTTTGGTGCCGAAACCCGAGACTCCAGTTTTACTAAGGTAAAATTTTTCATTTTTATAACCGTGCCGTGCCGTACATAAATAAAATCCGCGTGGAAATTTCGCACAAAAAGGATCGCACAAAAATGAACAAAGTTGTTTTGATTAGTATATGTAAGAAACCAATTTAAGCTAGCTTTTTGTTACTCGGCGGAGGATATCACTCAAAAACTCTTAAATATTTTAAGTTATGTAGCTCGATCCCTACGGATCGCACAGAGATGATCGAAATGGTTTTGAATTAGTATTTGAAGTAAGAAGGCAATTTTGTTCAACCACAGGCTCGGAAATCTCTGAGATTTTTTTTATTCGAGAGAATATCTCAGAATGTAATATAAAAATTCTTAAACATTTAAAATAATTTAAGTCAGCCCCTATGCGGATCGTACAGAGATGATTGGAAATGTTCTGAATTATTATTTGATATAAAAAGCCAATCTTATCTAACACATGCTTGAAAATCTCTGAGATTTTTAAGATATTTAAGATCTCTAAGATATCATTGAGTGTAATACAAAAATATAGAAGCTGAGTGAAATATTTAAAAAAAATACTCTCGAATAACATATATAAATCTCAGAGATTTCCGAGAATATGATTAGAAAAACTGATTTATTACATCAAATATTAAAAGCACTTCGATCATCTGCATGCGATTCGTAGTATGTTTTGTTTCAAAAAATTTACTCTAAACTATTCCTAAAAATTAAATATGTTCTATTTAATTGTGTTGAGGTATTTGTGTTTCAAATTATGAAAGTTAAATTGTTCAGTGTTTTTTCAATTCTAGATACTTATTCTACACTGTGATCCGAGTGTGTTTTCTTCTTTTGGCATAAACTTCACTCTGATACATATCGCTCATTTTCTGCAACAGTGTCACAACTCAGAATTCACTCATTTCTAAGATATTCAAATCAAACGTTTCCCAATAATTCATATTTTTATTATTTAGTATTAAAACATACTCTCTCGCGAAAGAAATTATTATTTTAAAGTACTGGAAACTATTCAAAGAAAATTTGCAAAATATTAAAGAATTATAAAAATTAAGATCCGGTTGAGGATGTAGGAATAGAAAAAGAATTTGTTTTACTAATCAGAATGTGTTTTTATTTACTTTTTAAAACGCCGTTTATACAAACAATTTTGAGTGATATTTTCAAATCGCTCTACTGAAAAAGTAAAAATTTAGGTTTGTGCCACTCTTGCAGCAAATGAGCGATATGCGTATTATCACACTGAATTTACTTTCATTTTCCATAGAAATATTTACACGTAACCCTCCAAGAACAGGGTATTCGAAGAACACGATTTCGTACAACATGGAACGAATTAATCATGGTCTTGGAGGGTTTCCTGTATCTACGTGTTAAATATATCGACCGTTTGCTGCAAGAGTGACACAATCCAAAATTTTTAATTTTTCAGTAGAACAATTTGAAAATATCAATCAAAATTGTTTGTAAAAACGGAATTTTTCAAAAGTAAATAAAAATACATTCTGATTGGTAAAATATTTTTCTTTCTATTCCTACATCCTCAATCGGATCTTAAGTTTTAAAATATATTAAATATATTGCAAATTTTCTTAGGAGAGTTTCAATTGATTGATTTTTATCTAGAAATAACTACATAACAGAGAATGACGAAATAAACGAAAATAACGAACATCGTGTTGTTTGAAACCGTGTAATTTGAGGGAATGGGTATCCGCGTTCTTTGAAACCGTGTACTTGGGGGATTACCTGTAATCAAAATATGAATTATTGGGAATTGTTTGATTCGTGTATCTTATAAATGAGTGAATTTTCAGTTATGCCACCATTGCGGCGAATGGGGGATGTGGAGATGTCGTAACTGAAAAGCGGGGTTTAGTAAAGAAACTGAAACCGATATTTATTATTAGCGTTGTTTGGCTAAGTATTTAGGTGCTCCTTAAGCATCTCATTAAAGTGCTTAGTGGCAATCATCTGCAACCCATCATAGTTTTCCAGCCAATTCAAGCGTTTCGTCATACGGTTCGTTAACGGTTCTTTCTGCTACCAGAATCGTGTTGAGCTATTTTTTGTTTCCCAGGTTGTTCTCTTTTTAGTTTGGTAGCGGTTGTTTCTGAGGATCAGAAATATACCTGCTTAAGATCCATTTTTACTTTGCGCCTCGTGCGTTAAAAGCAACTGACATAAAGTTTCCGTAGTAGTGATATGTCAATGCACGATAAAATTAAAGCTCATTAAAAAGCTTTTCGACAATAAAACCTTAATCTTTATAGTTGTGGTAACTTTCTTCACCATTCATTCTTTCAGCTTTCCATGCGGTTTTACCAGTTTTTCAGCTGTGGTGGTTCTACATACTAACGTCATTCAACGAGAGCAGTATTAATGTTATATGCAACCATAAATTTCTGTACCCCAAGACACCTTAATCTAATATGAAGCTCAGTGTTAATAGTAATGTACTTGTTTGAGTAACGCAACACTTAAAATAACAGACGTACCGAAAAATCGAATTTATTTCAACATCATAAATTAATCAAGCATCGCCTTTATACAGCAGACGAAACTTATACATCTGCTGTATATTATTAAAGATCTATAACATTTCAAATGGATATTACATTCAAAAATAACACAATTAAATTGGACAGAGTATAATTTCATTTGTGTTACGTAACAACAAAAAACTGTAAATTTTGTTATGTTTTGTCTTAAGAAATACAATATAAAGAGATACTTACATAGAAAGCTAATACATAAACATGACATGAATTGAAACCTATATACTCGTACATGAAATATGTATTTAAGTTAAATAAGATTAAGAATTTAATAATTATATAGACTCTCGGTAGCACACAATGGTTTCAAGCATCTTGCGATTAAAACAGTATATCACTTATATACAGACACTTGAAGCATTCTAGATGACTCTAATTAAAGGTTTGTGTACAAAACCGTATATGTAAAACTCGTAGCGTACATATTTCAAAACATTTTAATTAAATTGAATGCAATTAATTTCGCATTATGTATTTATAATGTTACGTAAATACTGTAATTGTGTGTGAATTAAAAGTACTTTGACGACAAATGTAGTCGCGCGAGTAGTATACGCTATGTCGTTCTTAAACATGAATAAATTATAATTTGTGCTTGTTGTATATAGGTACACAGCCATAACATCAACAGTGAAATTTATGTTGCTTGTATATTAAAGAAAACAAGATTTTTATATTCTTTGCGTCGTCAAAGATTTTTAACACGTTACTAGCACCATGCTCAGTTCATCGTGCTTGCTGCTACATAATCTAGTCTACAAATAGGTTTTGTGTTGTTTTACGTTTATATAAATAAACTTCCTTCAATAATAATAATAATCATTAATTCAATATTTATTGGTTTTCATAAAATATTAATATTCTAGAAATTTTGTATATATAGTCTTAAAGAACACAAGACGAACAAATTTATTCTGAAATTTATTTATTTACATCTTATGACAGATTTATAGGTGAAAATAAAATAAATTAGAATACATTATTTACGTCTTAGGTACATCTTAAATTGACTTTTAATTCTCGTAAATTTAATCGTAATAATTCATTCTGAGGCGATATAACGCATATGTGTTGCGTACTTAATGACAAATGTTATTTTGATTGTATGTAATTATTACATGCCGTAAAATTATTTACTAAACTGCGGAGGCATGTAAATACATCAAAAGCATCACATGAGTAAAGTGTTACACCCCCTATTCAAGTTGATTCAAATTAAAAACCCAAAAGAAATTTTTAATTATTTTCTCGTAACACACACACACACATCACAAAACAGTTTCATTTTCATTTCGATCGAGAAATAATATTATATAAAACCCATCAGCATATATTGAACAAAAACAAAAATCATAAAAATTTCACATATTTTCCGCAAATCTAACACATTTTCGAGTGTTTAATGTGCTAAACGGAAAAATCAAAGTAAAATATTTTCGTATAAAATTCTATTCTATACGTAAAATGCGAGCTCGAGAGAAATAATAATAATTTACCATATCCCCATAATATTTTTATAATCAACATACAATGAAACGAAAATGCATTTGATTTTGACAATAAATTTTCCTTTCGTATATATTTGGGGTACTCCCTCTTTTTGCGAAAAACCCATAATATATAGTAAGAAAATTTATATATTACGTGAAGTAGTACTCCGTACATAAAAAAATTTATATAGACTCAATAATCATAGTAATAATAACAACAATAACAGTAATAAAAAATCGGAAACTACTTTGACACATGTGGCGTGTATTTTCATTTTCCTAACATTCAATTTTCCTTTGTGTTTGTTACAGCGATAAAAACGATTGAAGAAAGCATTGCATTTTCTTTTATATACTCGTACAAACATATACGTACGGGAAGAAAATCATTTTCTGTATTTTTCATTTTCCCATTTTCCATTGTTGTTGGTTTTATGTTTGAGACAATAAAAATAAAAAGAAAAACACAAAAGAAATTGGATTTAAGTTGAGTTTTTCTCAATATTTGCAATGGAAATTACTTGTGTGTATGGTAAAGACACGGTTGTTTACAGCAAGTGAATAATATTATCAATATTTTTTTTATGTTACATTTATTGCATAAAATTAGCATAAATCTGTGATTGGATTTTGACAATATGGTAATTTTGTAATAAAGGAGAACATGTGGCGTAGAAGATGTGTGATTTTGCTTTAAAATATTTAACACAAAAGACAATATCATGATATGCACTGGGAACGTCTGCGAATAACCTGGTCTGCTCATTTCGAAATAAATTTGACACACTAGGAATTAGATAATCGAGTTAACAACAAACACAAAAATGCAGTAAAATAGAATAAAAAACTAGCTAAGCTCATTTGTCCGTTTTTTAAAATCCCGGCTCGCCATTCCACATCAATTCTGCGTACCAAAGTTTGCAATAATTTGGTAAAACATGCCTTAGTTCCAATCAGTATTGTCAAAAACTGTTCTGTTTCTAAAATTTTTGTGAAAATCCCAATCCGCAACAATACGTTAAGATATGTAAGATATGTTTTAGTTCCAAACATTATAGATGAATTCCAAAAAATCCTCCAAATTCATGTACATAAGAATCCTAATCTAATTGTACATAATAAATTTGACCAAAATCGATTAAAATTTTTAGAATCTCAATCTATAGACCAAATATGACCATTATTAGTTAAGAAATGGCCAATTTCCCAAGAAAGAATCTCAATCCGTATACAATCTAAATTTGACCATGATTGGTTAAGAAATGGCCAACTTCCATTTAGAATGGTTTAATTTCATGTTAAACTCACGTTAAAATTTCAATCCATCCTCCATTTCCGCGTCACTCCGCATAAACGAAATTTTTTATTTTTTTTTTGTAACAATCTAGAAGATTTTCTAAAATTTATGTTCTACCGGTAGAACGTTTCCGTTTAAAATTGCTCGATAAAGAAATAATTGTCGAATACATTATTTGTATTTTCATACAAAATACATAGGCTAACAAAATATCTTGTTTGGTCCCAGTATACGAGTACTAAATTTGACAATAATTTGTTATTTCTTAGTCATAAGCTTAGTCATATTCAGAATGGCCGAATTCCGGAACAAGTTAGAATCTAAAGTAAATTCTGCGCACCAAATTTCACAAACCAAGAATGTGTAAAAAAGTGAACATTTAGGCGTTTTTAATACAAAAAAAATGGTTCAATTAAAACTAACTGCAAAAATACCATAATAAAACAATATAGTTTTATAATACCGGAGTGAAATAATTCCTAAATAAATCCTAAGTAAAAAAAATCTGTGTATGTTTAGTAAATATACACCGAAAATTAACAAGAGCTTGAAAATTATCTTTCACAACAAAAAATATCAATATTTGTAAAGTTAAATATACATTTGTGGTTTAAAAATAAGCTTAAAATATAAATATTGTTAAAACTTGCTTGGAATTCAACGTTTCCAATTAATAATAAATTTTAACAGTGTAAACTATATTATTTCGCGAAAATAAATATTATAATTTTGATCAGATGATTTTAAGACAAATTAAATAATTGCAAATAAAATAAAATCAATAATAAAATCTGAAATGACAACCTTAATTAAAAAACACAAAATGTATTATATATTTGGGTACCAAAAAAATCGCACATTGCTCAATTTTCCAAAAAAGTTCAAAAATATCAAAATAATCTAATATTTGTTTAATTTTTTTTAATGCAGATTCAAAGTCTACTTCAGCTGCGTTTTTTTTTAAAACAATCGACTAGAGTTCACGATAGCTATTTTCAAATTTGTTCAATTCAAAATTATCTTCCCCGTCCATCGGTGCCATATAAACACATCCAGAGAACAGGGCTGTTCTCCATTCTTCTTCTGTACAATTCAAATGCTCTCGAGCGAACTCACGACGGGCTCGTTGGTGGGCTGCGGTCAATTTCAGCCCGTTTGCTGGTCTATGTGCATTCAGATTAACTTCTCGAAGTAGTCTTCTAACTGTCCACCGACTGACTTCGACTTCACAAATTTCTTGGAGCCTCCGTCCCTGTTGAATCGCGTTAATACGGCGATTTTGTAACGAAGTTGTTACAAGAAAGCGGTCATCACGCTGTGCTGTAGCACGAGGTCGGCCAGATTCTTGTCGCCGTCTGGAGCCACCAGTTTTTTGATATCTCTGCCACACTCGATGAACGGAGAATCGGTTCAAATTTAGTTGTAGAGCCGACGAAGACGTAAATCGTAATCAATAGAGGATTGTTCAGGCTAAGCGTCGATATGCGAATGATCACAATTCCGAGCGAGATATTTCATGGCATGCTGTTGTATTGATCTTATTGAATAATTTTTAGAATTTAATTCGAAAGCCTGCTATATGTATTTGACAAAAAATCATTTTGTTGGCATGGTAAAGTACGGTAGTAGGAAATAAACTTTGAATCTGCATTAAAAAAAAATTAAACAAATGTTGGATTTTTTTCTGTTGATATTTTTGAACATTTGTGGATAATTGGGCAATGTGCGATTTTTTTGCACCCAAGTGTAATACTCGATAAATTGCAGTAAAAACTCTTTGCCCTAAGATATTTCTAAGTGGCTACAACTTTGAGAGTAGGTGTTTTCACTTTGAATTAGACCCAATCCAACTAGAAATCAAGAGTTTTTCGGAAAAAAAAGTAGGGGAACACTGGGTCTAATATTCGAAAGTTGTAATGGTAAAAAACGAAGTGAAAACCCTTTGTCATAAGATATTTCTAAGAGGCTACCTATCACCGCAATTTTTATCAAAATTGTTTAAGCCTAAAAATATTAAAAAAGGCCTCATCGAATGACCCACTAAACGGATTTTCCCGAAATTACCAATTTTCAAGATCAATTCCTGGCGTTTGAATTTCCATCTTCACCAATTTTTATCAAAATCATGCGAGCCGACCAAAAATAATGGAATCCGGCCCCAACCCCTAAATGAGTTTTCCTCGAAATCAGGATTTATCTCAATTGGTTTCTGGAAATTCGAAAACGCCCTCTCAACAATTTTTATAAAATCGTGCCAGTCGGCTAAAAAATTGAAAAAAGGAACCGGGCCCAACCGGACGGCTCTTTCAGTGGATTGTCCCCAAATTAGCACCCATCGCAATTGACTCCTAGCTCGAAAAAATCCCCCCTTACCATGTTTCATAAAAATTGTGCGAGTTGAAAAAAATATTCTTGAGATCCGAGGTCTACTGGATAATTTTGCTCTGAAATCAAAATCAATCGCGAGAGTTGAAAAAAATTTAAACGGGACCCAGGCTCCAACCGGATAATTTTCAAAACGATTTTTTCCGAAATCATGACCCATCTTATTCGATTCTTGGTACTCGAAAAACCTTCCTCAGAAATTTTCATGAAAATCCTTTGAGCTATGAAAAAACTAAGAAAAATGGAATCCGGGTGGTCCCACTGGAGAACTCCCTAAACGAATTTTCCTGGAACCAAGTCCCATCGCAATTGATTTCTGCGTACTCAGAAACCTTTTAGCGATTTTCATGAAAATCGATGAAGCCGTTTGCGAAACCGTTGTACAAACATATAAATGTATTAAATCCTTTTTCCAGCCTGCGATCACAATTGTGTACGTTACGAAAGAGAAACATGAAAAAAAACCCATTACAAAAATTATGGTTATTTACATGCCTATGGCATTTGCGTACGGTGGACTTAATTTTAGAAAAAAAAAATTGTCTTTCCGGAGAAGGAATATACAATTACTCCTCGTGAACGTGTAAAAACTATTTGCTATTATAGACGTACTCAAAATCATAATATAGTGTGCGAATGGTTGTTTCACAATTTTATATATTTTTGTTTTTATATATATATCCCTGTTTTTGCCCGGTAACACAATTGTGTGAGTACGGCAAAAGTACCGTGTCAAAAGTTTATTTTTGTATTTGTTTCGACCAACTTACACATTTGTGTTTTCCTTTCAAGCTTATTGAACTAGACTCAATCCATCTAGAAAACACGAGTTTTCCGGAAAATGTAGGGGAACACTGGGTCTAACAATCAGAAGTTGTAGTGGTAAAAATCGAAGTGAAAACCCTTTGTCCTAAGATATTTCTAAGAGGTTGTAATTTTGAGAGTAAGTGTTTTCACTATGAACTAGACCCAATCCAACTAGTAAACATGAGTTTTCTGGAAAAAGTAGTGGACACTGGGCCTAATATTCGAAAGTTGTAGTGGTAAAAATCGAAATGAAAACTCTTTGACCTAAGATATTTCTAAGAGGCTACAGCTTTGAGAGTAGGTGTTTTCACTTTGAACTAGACCCAGTCCAACTAGTAAACATGAGTTTTCCGGAAAAGTAGTATACACTGGGCCTAATATTCGAAAGTTGTAATGGTAAAAATTGAAGTGAAAACCGTTTGTCCTAAGATATTTCGAAGAGGCTATAACTCCAAAAAACTAAAAAAAACCTAAAAAATATAAAAAATTAAGAAACCAAAAAAAACTAATAAATACACTAACAAAATAGTAATACTATTTGATCCCGATAATTACTGAAACCTAAAATTTCGTAATGTAATGTTTGAGAGAATGAGAATGACTAATATAAAATATTTATACTTCCGGTCCTTTAAGGTAGCTTCAACAGCCTGGGAAAAGAAGCAAGACCGATAATTATTTGAAAACTAAGGCAGAAATTACCAATATATAATGAAATTTTTACTCAATGTCATTTATCATTAAACCGGAATTTGCGCCCAGGATTGCATCTACCTCTAATTTTGTCCATTCCCTAAAATTTAGAGTAATGTTAAACGCATTTCCTGGTTTTTCTCATCGGTTTCCTTGATAGCGAAGCTAGGTAACGAAAATATCCGTTTAGTTAAGCCGAATGGATCGCATCTACCCCTAATTTTGTTCACATTCACTCAACTTTAGCGTATGCTAAACACATTTCGGAGATGTGAAGTTTATAGTTAATAAAAAATAGGAAAAAAGTAAGTTGCAAACATTTAGGGGGTTCTAAAAAAAGAAATTGGAATTGTATTTGGTGTATTTGTATGATGTGCTTAAATAGCCAGTTTTCAAATTTGGCTTGTAACAGATATGACTTTCTATTTCACTGACCACTTAGAGGTGAAAAATACTACAAACCGTTCCATGTTTTTCTTTATTAGGTAAAGGTAATATCTGTTCACTAAGACCGAATCATAAAGTGCTAATAAAATCTACACCCTCAAATATGGCCTGGATTGCATCTACCCCTTAGTTTGTTCAATCACTCAAATTTGGTTGTATACTAAACACATTTCCAGATTTTTCTTGCTTTTATTAGAAGAACTTCATGATTCGGCTTGAGTAAACAGATTTTTCCATTACCTAATTTCGGTATCAAGGAAACCGATGGAAAACACTTGTACTTGTGAAGCGTGTGAAATTTTTCCTAAAATAGTACTAAACTCCATTTTTGTTAATCTAGTGGAAAATTAGGATACAATTCATATGTACATTTGACAATTATTGGCCATGCAAGTTCCATTATTAATCCAAATTCCAAAAATTCATGTTAAAATGCAAATCACATACCGCATAATTTGACTAAAATCAATAAAGAAATGACCTAGTTCTTAATATAAACATAGATTTCAATATTTCTTAAAAGTGTTATTAAGCTTTATGTAGCAAAAATGTGAGACTGTTTCAAACTAATTTCTTAGGTCGTAGCCAGTAACCGGCCTCGTGAAAAAAACCTCAACCACCTTTTTTGAAATTCATATAAATTTGTCAATTTATCTTCAATTAAGAAGGGAATGGTTTGTTATGCCAATGTCTCACCAATATTTTTTTTTATTTATATTTTAATTATCAAGATTTTCTTGCATTTTTTGCGATAAGTATGCAACCATCACATATTTTGTTAAAGTATGTGCTGCACACCCGAAGCCTTGTAGTCTTTGCAACAAAAAATATAATTTATACAAAAAATAATAAATTAATCTGCTTTAGGATACAAGTTTTGCGATGCGTTGCTTCTTAATACGTGGAAAATGCAGAAATGAAATCTTTTTATGTTAACAATTATATAAATTATTTATTTTTTATATTTAACTGACTTATCTGCGATTATAATTGGAGTGCAATCACATAATATTCCATCTTCCATGAATGTCTGCCTTATTCATTTTTTTTTGTGGTTCGTGTATACAAAAGCAAATTGGTTAATGGTTTTCTGGAAAATTATTAATGGTCAACCATTTGTTATCCGGCAAAATATATATTTTTTTGGTCACTTAATCACACACACATTTATTAATTTTTAATAGAGTGTCTGTATACAAGATTAAAATATTATGCGGCTATTTTGTGTAATATAATAATTTGTATAATGGCCTCCGGAGCGGAAAAATTGCGAAAAAAATCGATGAACGCCATTATTTTATGGTTTCAAAATAAATAAATTTTCCGATTAAAAATAAAATTTTTGTATATTTAATTTCAGCAATATTAAAATCCCAATAGCACAGCACTTTATTATTTTTGCGCTTTTTTTTGCTATTAATAAAAGAAACAAAAATTTTGAGGAGAATACGCAAAAGAAAATTTTTTTTAATCTTATAATCCGATGAAGATTTAAATTATAATTTTGTTTTATTTTTTTATTACAATGTTTTTAATTTAAAAGAAATTTTAAATATTTAAAGCTGGGTCGAATTGAAAATATGCATAATTTAAATATTTTTGGATATTTCTGTGGCGTAAATATTTAAAGAGGGATCGCAGAGAACAATTTCATAAGCTGAAAAGTAATTGTTCAAAAATTGTTGCTTTACGTTAAACGTGTTAGGCCGATCTTTATTTTACTAAATTTTCGGATTGGTATTGGCCTTCATCTAGAACACCATAACGTATGGCTAGAAAATAGTGTGGGTGTTGATTGTAGCGATTGACGGTGGTTTGAATTGGAAAAATTCTACTAATGCTGCACATCTTCATTACCAGCTAATTATTTTACCAGCTAATTACAATTGCCAATGTTGAATCGACTACACATAAAGGTTAATTTCACAGAATTCGAGATTTATACAGTAATTTTACCACCAACTTTTTTATTCTGTTTAAAATAATAACGAACATGACTTTTAAACCTTCAATGCTTAAATTATTCAAATCAAAAAAGTTTCAGTGAACTATTGATTAATTTTCAATTTTGAACTTTTTTTTATTTGACCGAAATGAACTTTTATCGAAACGTTAAACTAACGTAAAGTGTAACTGTTAAAACATGAAAGGGCAAATATGTTGTGGCTAACACCAGAATTTTTTTTACATGGAAATCATGAAAAACGTGGAATCATGAACAACGATCGGAAATTTTTAGCGGAGTAAAAAATATTTTCCAACCTGCTCGATTAAAACATCAATTTCTACCGGTAAAAGATTTTCGTACAAAAATGCTCGATAATGAATAGTCATCGGAAAAAAATGTTGCCGTGAAATTTTTGTTTTGTCAAGTCAACTTTGATCATTTTTCAAAATATTTTTTAATTGTTCATAGAAAAATTTGAAACAAATGGGTTTTACGTTCGGATTTCATGATTCCGCCCCAATTTGTGCTATACAAATTTGCCACTTCGCGATATTGTTGTGTTATCAACAAGTGTCAGACGCGCATGAGTAATAAATTGGAAAATTTGTACATTGTGTTCTATTGTTGTGTTGAATATGTCGAAATTTATACCGAAAAAAGAGCATTTCCGGACTGCATTAATTTTTTGTTTTCATTTGAAGAAAACTGCTGCTGAATCATACCGATTACTTCGAGAAGCTTATATGTTGCGGACAAGGAACGTAGAAAACCTCCAAAAAATACGAAGATGTGGAATTGGAAGCCATGTTAGGCCAAGATGATTCGAAAACACTAAAACAACTTTCCGAGCAATTGGGTGTTAGTCAAGAATCTGTTTCCAATCAGCTACGAGAGATGGAATCAGAAGACCGGTAGATGGGGGACCACATGAATTGAACGATAGACAGATGGAAAAGCGCAAAACCACATGTGGCAGTTTGCTCGCTCGGTACAAAATGAAGTCGTTTTTGCTTCGTATATTTACAGGGGATGAAAAGTGGATTTATTTTGAGAATCAAAAATTCATGGGTGGACCCAGGCGCACCATCCTCATCGACCGCCGAATCGCCCTGGCAGAAAGACGATTGCTCTGTGTTTGGTGAGATCAGAGGGCCATGGTCTATTATCAGTTTTTAAAAGCTGGGGAAACGATTACTATTAAACGTTAGCAATCGCAATTATGACATATTTGAACCGTTAGTTGCTTGAAAAAGGCCAGCATACCGAAAGAGGCAGCACAAACTCATTTTTCTTCATGATGACAATGCTCCGTCACATACTCGGCAAAACATAATGAATAGACTCACACCAGAACAACGTTTTTAAATTATTAAATTTACTTTGAAAATAATGGTTAAGTTCGTGAAACACATCGCGCGCTACGTCAATTTTATTGTCAACATAATCCGCCATCAGAGCAGTTAATTCGATTAGATATCGATTGCTTTTATACCACGTTTACTCTATAAATGACAATAAGCATCCCGTAAGAACCCATATTGCGCGCACCGATAATGAACCTCATTTTTGGTTGAATGGCTACGTCAACAAGCAGAATTGTTGCATTTGTAGTGAATGATGAGCCAATATTAGTGATTTATGAGCCAATATTCAAAAACCATTACATCCAAAAAAAGTGTACCGTTTGGTGTGCTTTATGGACCGAAGGTTCTAACGTGTGATACAATTAATTTATTGAAAGAAACATTTGATGAACGAGTAATATCAATAAATGGACACCTCGTTCTTGTCTGTGTTTTATTTATCTCCAAATGTATATACCTCGAAATGAAGTACCCTTTATAATCAGAAAACATTATCCCTGCCTAAATTTCAGAAAACCAACAAGGTCAACCCTTCTTGGTTGAAAATTTAATTTTTAATTCTTTGTCGTTTTTTGTGAATGCTCAATTTTTCAACATCATTGCAAAAATTAAAAAACCGCTCATTGACGCTGACTCTTTCGGTAGACAGATTTGAAACAAATTTAGCAAGGATCTCCCACTGAATGGAAAAAGTTAAAGTATGAAGTTTTATTCCGAATATTTAATCCACCTGCGGACTATAGATATGCCGAATACCCTCACGCCAGCTGGAACCATATAAACCGGAACTAAACCAACTATGGCACAAGCAGCACAATATACATTGTGCATCATTGTGCACTATATAATTTTTCGGTCGGGACCTTATAAATCCGGCACTATATGATTTTTCGGTAGAAACCTTATAATTCTAGCCGGAACCATATGCTCCACAGATAAACTAACTACGGCACCACCAGCATTGTGGATTGTGCATCATTGTGCACTAAAATCATATTCAGACGGAACTTTATAATTCCCTCCGAAACCTAATAACGCCAGCCGGAGAATAACTGCGGCTAATCCAACTATGGCATAAGAAGCACGATGTACTGTGCATCGTTATGCACTATTTGTTTTTCAGCCAAACAGAATGTTTACAAAAATGTACTGGATTTATAAGGTTATGAAAAATTATTATAGTGCATATTGATGCACAATGCATCGTGCTATTTGTGTCATAGTTGGTTTGGCTGTTATTGTATATGGTTCTGGCTGGATTTATCAGGTGTTGGCAGAAATTATAAGGTTCCGGCCGAAAAACAATTAGTGCACAATGATACAAAATATACACCGTGCCTCTTATGCCATAGTTGGTTTGACTGTAGTGTGGCTCCGGTTGGCGTTATTAGATTCCGGCTGAAATTATAAGGTTCCGGTTGAAAAATCACATAGTGCACAATGATGCACAATCCATTATGCTACTTGTGTTGTAACAAATTTTTGTTAGGCATGAATAGGTTTCAAGAAGTATGTTGATTCCAAAAAAAATTAATTTACATTAATGCCATTTTGTTACCGAAATCAATATATAACTCAGAGCTTCGAGGTGGTTGCATTCATCACCGGCTAAGGTTCAGTGGCAGGGGTGGCAATTTTCGAAGATGAATATATGCGTGGTTTGTTTTATAAAACACGTAGAGCTTCACCTACCTTCACCACATCTCCTTATTAGAAAAAGTATTAAATTCTCATTTTATCATACATCTCTATATAATATGATGTGTTTGTTTGTAACTTTAAAGCTCAAGAACCGCTGTACTGATTTACAAAAAAAAATTGTGTATATGTTTTATGGGTCATGAGAATGGTTCTTAGCTGAAAATGGTCCACCAGCACGGCCCAATTATATTGGAAAGAAATCATTTACAAAAGAAACTACTAAGAACCAAAAGATTCTAAATTAATTTTGCAACAATACCGGTTAAGATCGGTTTTCCAAAATGTAAGTGGAAATGACGATTTTTGACAAAAAACTGTTTTTCAACAAAAATTCGGCCCGCGATTTAGGTATTCTCCAATGATGTCAGTTTCCTGGTTTTCCGGTTTGCTAATTAGGAATATAGAATCCGTTTTAACATTTTGTCAGTCTCATGTATCACATATGATACATAGGCGGTTAACCGAGACGCTTCTGTATCGTATATGATACAGAAGCGTCTCGGTTAACCAATAAGTGATGCATGAGACTGGCAAAGGGTTAAGATCCAAGATGCCGAAATTTTGATTTATGCAAGGCGAGATGGGGGCGGTGTCATTTTTGGTACCTACTAATATTTACGCCTATAATGTCGATTTGTGTATCATTTTCGGGGTTTCCGCTGTAATGATTACGTTACTGACTTTTGTTTTTCGCAAGTCCTGATGAAGGGACGGATTGACCGTGTTGTTTTGGTACCTACCTACTATCTACGCCGATAATGCCGATATGAGACTCATTTTCGGTATAGATTACGTCATCGACTTTTGCTTTTTCTGAATTTGAGATGGTATCTTTTTTGATACTATCAACGCCAATATGCGTGTCAATATCAGATGTATTGATTACATTACTCACTTTCGCAAGGTGTGATGGAGGCGGTATCAATTTCGGTACCTATACTTACTATCCACGCAATAATGCTGACATGGGTGTCATTTTCGGGGTATAGATTACGTTACTGAGACTTTCAAGTCGAGGTGGTGGACTTTGGTACCAAATTATACTAATTTCAAGAAATTCGAGTTGGAGGCTTTTATTGCCTACCTACTTACAACGTCGATATGGGGGCCATTTTCGGGGTAAAAATTGCTGTATTGGCTTCTGTTTTCCACAAATCGATATGTAGGGGAGATGGCGTTTTTGTTACGATGATTACTCGTACCATAGGTGAAGGAATAGTTAGAAAACCGACTTGGGCTTTATTTTCGGTGTTCGGCTTCTAGTAAATTAAATTTGCTCAAGTGAAACTATTTCCCCTTTTGTGTAACCAAAAATTTCAAACAGGTACGTCGCTAAAAAAAATTTCACTTCAAAAATGTTTCGATTTGTCATTTTGGAGTTAGTTTTATTCTTATCAATATGTGTGCGAAATAAATCATACTTTTTTTACAGAAATATATTAGTGAAGTGGTTTAATTTAAAATAAATATGATACGTAAATTTAAAACATAAAAAATACGTATTTAAAAAAAATTATTTACATATAAAAAGTGAAATACAGATAAAATTATTTACATATCGTCACCCCCGTATTTAAGTGTTACAAGCAACAAAAATTCAAAATGGAGATATTGTCCTTAAAGTTTAAATGCTTATTACGGACGAACCCTCATCTCGTCACAAATTGGGCTTGAACATTTTTTAAAGTGCATTTTATGCAACACAAAAAACTTCTTATTTTTATTCAAAATGGCATGTAACACTATAACAAAAAATTTCACTTGCTTATCACTTAAAAGCTCAATAATACGTTGCATTAAATATTTTCCCGAAAGCTTTTTTTACTAAACCAAACATCTGATTGCGTATTTTCACCTTTATTTGAACAAAAATATATTGTAAATTAACTCTCTAAGTCAGAATAACAACCGACAAGTATAAAATAATAATATATTTAAACCAAAATAATAACGCAGCTTAGAATAATTAAAAGATATATACATGGAGTATCACAAATGTCAATTCAATTCAATTTTAAAACAGAGTTATTATAATTTGATTTAATCTTATTTTTGATTCGTATTGCTCCACAGAGTAATAATTTACACCTGGCCCCGTTTGTTTATTCTATTTAACACATTGTTGTAGTAATGTATGTGAAAATAGCCCAAATCACATCCCCGAAAAATGCGATGGCAACATCATGACATTTTTTACTCTAAGCCCAAACAATCTCGACATTTTTACTCTCAGCCCCGAAAATATTTGTTATCGTGATAGTTAAAAATGTCATGACAGTTGAAATTTTCGGGGCTGAGAGTAGATATAATACTGGGAATGTTTATGGAGCATGTACGATTTTTTTTAGAATTTTTCTATGTATAGTAGTTGGGATATAGTCCAAAGAATTCAGGAAATATTCGTTGGCCCAACTAGCGGTGCACATCGTTTGATAGGTGAAGTTATATACTATGTTACAATGTTTAACAGTAATTTTATTGTTCATTGTAATTTATTTAGAATCTAATACATAATGTTATTCATGTTTTGAATGATGTGTCTAGTTTTATTTATTCAATTCTGTAAACAAAATTTTATAAAATTTTTTTTTATTTATTTTAATTGTAAAATTTTTTTATACGTGTATATCAAATTTTTGACTGTCAGCCCCTAGAATATTTACTGTCATGACAGCTAAAACTATCATGACACAAACATTTTTCTGGGCTGAGAGTAAAATATATTGCCTTTTTGTGAATGAAAGATTCAAAGTAATTTTTGTTTTTCGCTGTCAGTATATTTCTTGGAGAGTAGAATTTAGTTATTTTTTGTTTATTTACACATTTTATGAGAACTTTTTATTGTTTTTTTGAACTCATAAAATTTTTATTTATTATTTAGCTGTTATTCGGAAATATTTATACCCGTATTTAGATTTATTGCTATAATTGTTAATTAAATGTCGCAATATTATACATAGACTTGTATAGCCAATTAATGCATTAACCAACTTTTTCGATTTTCGGGGATAGAAATTTGGGCTATCTTCACAAAGATGTTGTAGTATTCAATATCAGCTTTTGCCCATATACTTACATCATGGATTTAATATCCTTCATCTTTTCTTCGTTAAATTCCCAATTAAACTTAATCGGTTGTACCACTATCAGAAGTTTCTGGTGAAGTTATTACATTAAGTTATTACAACTATCTCGGTTGGCGGAAACATATTTTTTTCTGTTCTGTCAATAGAAAAGTCATTTCTGTCAATTAAATGTCAATCTTGGCATGTTTGTCAATGCCTACTTCATTGATGTTTAAAACTAAACGAGAAGACAAATGAAAATGTAGTGTGTCTTGAGTTCTCATTTAAGAAATCATGATCTCGAAATTATAGTTCTGAAACAGTTCAGTAGTCTGTCTATGGCATTACACCACATTAAATATTTTAGTTTTTAGATTAAGATATGAATTATAATATTAATTAGTTGAGTTTACTTTTTATATTAGGTTTGTTTTATTTTACTTCGTTATTTAATTTAATAACTTTTGTTGAATTTTAGTTTTCAGTATTTATTTAACTAAAATTTAATTAATTTTCACCAGAATGTTCACACCCGGTTTGTGTATTGATATCGTAGAATATAATTATCTTTTTATCTAAAAATTGTAAATTACACTGCACGAAAAAAAAACGTTTCATTTTGAAAATTTGTGCTTAAGGCCAGCATTTAGTAAAGAATTTTTCTTTTGCTTTTTTGTTATGAACAATAAACAATTTTTTTTTATCATTCGTATTATTTATAAGTTTTACTATTGCTTACGATTACCTTCAATCAGGGCTGGAAACCAATTTGTGTTTTAGGTTGGTTTGGTTTCTGGTACCTTTCAATGACGATTTTTGGTTTTAGTTTTGGTTTTGGTTGTATAAATTGTTAAATTTTGGTTTTGGTTTTGAAACAAAAATTCTTGAAAAAACTTTAAAATAAGAATAAAACTAAAAATTTTAAATAAATAAGCTTTATTCTTTAATTCAAATAAAAAATAAATAAGTTATGATTTCTCCAAACATAAAAAAATTCATCAAGAAATAAAATTCTAAAAAGCAGTTTATGGTTTTGGTTTTGAAAATCCGGTTTCCAGCCCTTTAATTATAAATTAAGTTTTAATTTATCGTTTACTGTTTTACAAAAAGGCGATTTCACTATATTTTATAAAATTAATTTTAAGATACAAGTTTAGAATGTTATTTGTATAATCATTCTTTAGCTTAGCTTTTTAACTCTCTCATTACTTGTGTAAATTCTACGATCAAACTCTTCGTCTCAAAGAAAATTATCAGATCGATTAAGTCAGGTTTTTGGATTTAGTGTTGTCTAATAAATTTAACTTAACGCCACATGATTTGCGGTGGAGAAATTTTTAATTTTAAAAATATTTGGAGTTGAAGTAAAGCGCGCGTACTCGACTCTAATTACTTTTGTTCTTACATATAATAACATAATAACGTTCGGGTTCGAAAAATATTGAATTGAAATCAAAGTTTTATGGTACAAGCCTTGTGTGTCATAATAGTGTCATAGTTAGTTTGGCTGTATATATAACTATACCATCGGTTCTGTATCATCGGGAATTATAGGGTTCCTACTGAAAAATCATATATTGCTGGATTTATATAGTGCACAATGATGCACAAAGCAACGTTGTACTTGTGACATAGATGATTTGGCTGTTATACGGTTCTTGCTGGCTTTATCAGGTTTTGACTGGAAATATAAGGTTCCGGCTGAAAAATAATAAACTACACAATGGAGTACAATGCATTATGCTACTTGTGCCATAGTTGGTTTGGTTCCAGCTAGTCTGACAGACACGAATCTACAGCTGTTTAAGATACTATTTGATTGTTTTTACTTTGGCTTGCACTTGAGGTTATTACTTTCCACAATTCAATTTTCATAAGGACGTTCATTATTTTAAATATCAAGCAATCACATTCATAAATTTTGTTCAATTGGGTAACAAATCTTTTTATCACAATTGCAGTGTCTCTTACTATATTGTATTAGATAGAAGACCTAGGGACCACTTACTTCTACACTGTTACGTTACGAGCATCTTATTATTCATTGGCCATGCGAAAATCATTATTTATTATTGATTAAAATGTGATTAAATTTAAGAATTTATTTATTTAACTGGTATTTTTATATTGGGAATGCCAATCCAAAATTTAATTCAAAAATTATACTTTATCTCAAATCAGATGACTGCATTTGTCCAGTGCTTATCTGATTCAGACATATATGCAGAAATCAACTACACCTCAACTTGTATCCAAATATCTCAAATGTCACGTAATATAATAATCGAGTTTTGCTTAAATCTATCGATCCGTATATCAAACATTATTAATCGACCTTTATGTGGCGCCGTCATTCATACAGAGCACAGCAACACGATTCAATAAGATGTAGGATTTTTTGTTCGGTTCAATTGCTATTCGCTTTAATATTAAGCATCACACTCCATCAGTGTTGTTAACAAGAAAATGTACTTTGTGTAATCGTAGATAACGCGCATAAATGATTATCACGGCGAAAATAAAATTTACATGTTTAGCATATAGACATAGAACAGTGTGATGTCTTCCCAACTCATATATTAGATTTCACGCTGATCTAGAATCTTGTCATTTCGCTTATTCTTATTACCTTTCTCATATGTTCTTCAATAAATATTAAGTTTTTTAAACTATTTTCCATTTTCTATGTACCATAAAAATGTCTTCATAAATAACACTAAGAAAATTGTACGAATGTGCGGTTGGGGAATATGTAGAATACGACTATTCGTGTGCATGTTTTAATATTACGGATATCACATTTCTAAATCGCTGTTTTGATTATTGAGGTCGATTCAATAATTCACAGCGTTCTGAAACTGTTTAGGTATGGCAGGTCTTAACAAAGAATGTATATGTGCATGTCTTGCGTTCCATGCTATATGAAACGTGATCTTTATTGCTAAGCTTATTCAGTTTATAATTAATCGAAGGTACGACCTTACAATAAATAATCTTCTTATCTACATCATATTATCTATAGTAAATATTTGTTTGCAATACATGCAATTTTCAATCCAATTAAAACCTTTTCAAAATCAATTTCGTAAAACAAAATCAAATTTGTGAATTTAACACTGAATTGTAAAAAAAATCCTTAATTTTATAGCTTTTATATTGAATACATGTCCGCATTTTATGGTTAATCCGATCCCATTTATTATACGTATAAATTTCTTATCGAAATTTTATCGCAATTTTACGATTCTGGGCATAAAGTTGAAAATGAGACGACAAATAAATTTTTCAATCGATTTTTCACACCACACTATCGAACACAACTCATATACGCGCATATTTATTAAATTTTAATGGATTCTATACGTCGCTATAAATTTAAAGAGTTTCCTCTTCTAATGACATAAATTTCACTCAAACTGGCCATATTTCACGTATTAAACGTGCATACATTATCATCTTAAAATATTTAATGAAGATGTCCCCAATTGGTATCACATGACCACGATATAATTAAGACATAAATCAAATTTTAAATATATGATTTGTTTATGGTTTTGTTGGCAAAATAAAGTAATATAAATTTAAATATTCATAAATGCTAATAGATAATTAAATTAAATTAGAGAAAGTTTTCAGTTCAGCATTTCTGCTGAACCAACAAACACAAACAATTTTTACTCAACAAGTAGGAGGTTTCTTGTATTGTAAAAATTTGATTTGGGTTTTTACGAAATGAAAATTTTATTAGATAGGCTTTTGTTTTAATTTATTGGGAAAACCTCAAATACCACAAGTAATTTTCATAACTAAAATATAAATTTAATGAAGGTTATTGTTGTTTCATTTGACGATGAAATAGTTTTTTTTTTGGAAATACGGTATATATGGAGCAGGTGAAATTATAATTAATTCTTCTATCTAGGTATAGGTCTCAATGTATATTCCTCAATAGATTGTGCGGTAAAAATTTCACAAAATCAGAATATTGGTTAATAGTTAAAGGATTTTAATTTTGCAAGGATATTTATATCATTTTTAATTAAACCCTAAGAAACCTACCAAAATTATTTAGAGATTTTGTGGTACCATTGCATAAAAGCTAACCAACATATTACCAACATTTCTATATACAGTTTTAATTGAAATTTTATTGGAAAAATGACAGTGATTTTTTCCAATTTTCCATCTAAATTTTCCGCTATGATTTGGTATTTTGGTTTGGTATTTCAAAACATACCAAATACCATTGGATGAGCCAGTCTTCTGCGCATCATACTTATTTTTTTTTAAAGAGGAACATTGAATATCGCATACTTCATGCGGCACTCCTTTGTTTGGGTAGTTCGTAACAGAGTAAAATTCATTCATTATTCTAAAATTAACATTTGTACATTCACGCCATGTACAGATGTTAATGTACTGAACGTTCTAAATCGTTATATCTATTGACTGTCATGTTTAATAATTTCTTCATAGTGTAGCCTTCTACTCATTGTGCACGCATCTCGTTATTTCTATAACGGAATCACGTCGTTATTATGGGATGGTATCAAATAAATTTAAATTTCTAGAGTTTTTATATAGACCGCTATTCATTATCATAATTTCGGTGTTGTAAAACAGTGTAGGATTTTGACAATTTTGCCCCAAGATGAAGTGCCGATCTATCTTGAGTGTGAAATGCAAATTATGCAAATTTTCAGAATTTATCTTCACATATGATAATTTTAACTCAATTAAATTGATGTCAAGAATTTAAAATCGATAAGTTGGAATTGGTGTTTCTTGGAGTTCAGGCTTGATAGAATATCGATCGTATTTGTTGATATTGCAGATCCCATAACTTTATGGATATTTGTTGATCAACCATGTCTTTTCGGTATCAACAGTATTTCTCTAGGGTCTGTTACTTATTTTCCCTCCTCACATCGAAATGTGCTCTTCTATGTTCCTTCTGAATAGTCCTAAACTTGTTTTTTTCGTTTGTTGTGCCTTCTCCTTCAATTGTAGAGTTAATTGTTCTCTGTTTATTTCTGGTAGTCAAATATAATGCCTGAAGTAGTTGTTTTTTTCTTTTTTTAAGAAAGATTTAATTATCCACTGGATTTAATGGCCTTTTAAGATCAATTATTACCCCCCCCCCCCCCCCCTTTCAGTCAAGCAGACCACTCATTCACCTACTCACACAATTATAGTATACCACCTGCACATTGGAAGCTCCTTGTCTATCTGTAAACTGACATGGATGGTGGGTCAGCGCTGGACTCTCACTCCAACAGAGGGTCACAACTGTGTTAATCAATGACGAAAAATCGCTTTGCATTCTGCCTCTGATGGGAATCGAACCCAGTATCCCCGGTCCAAATGCCGAAACTTTAACCACTGCACCATTAGTCCGATTGTTATGAGGTTCTTCATAATCGTGACAACCCCTTTTCTTTCTGAGATTTATTAACTTGTTTTTAAATTAATTTAATGGGGGCTCACATTGTTGGGTACGCAAGGTACTAACCTTATCTGCTGTGTACTGTCTCGTCACTCGAAGATGAACGCGTATTTATTACTAATTTTAACCCCTGATAATCCACTGGTGACTATGTCTATAATACCTGGTTTGTATATACCAATTCGTAATTATATTCCTCAATTTTGTCTTCCATCTTTTTAGTTTGCTCTTATTATTTCTGTTGCTGAAAGCAAACGTCAATATTTTATTTTCCTTGCTTCGTAAAGATAATTCCAGAGATTGTCTAAAGACAAGGCAATCGCCAAAATATTTAAGGATCGAGATATGAAAGTTATTGGGCGATATTTTCCAATCCTTCTCTGCAAGTGTACTCTTCCGGAAATATGGATAAATCTGCTGACGTCAGTAAATTTTTAAATGTTGATAAGCTTTTAACTCGTTGTCGTTCAACTCGACTTTTGGTTTTACTTGATTTATTTACTTTTACATGAGCATTTCCCCTCTTATTAGATTTGGTAGGAGCTCTGTGAGTTTAAACGCTAATAGTACGATATTAATCCGATAGACCCTTTTAACTACTTAATTTTTTTGAATTGATCTGCTTTTGATCATGAATTTGATATAATGTATAGTCCACGAATTCTGTTTCCTCTTTTAAAAATTCAGCTTTATCCAAATTAACACGAAGATGGCCTTGTGGTAATTTATTGATTATATTCAGAATATGATAATGTCGGTAGTTTATACGTAGCAGATTTTTCCTTCGTCAATCATCAGTTGAAAGATTGCGGGCGTGTTTTTAAACCAAATCACTTTCCATCATCTTGATGTTATGGAATCCTGCCGTTAATTCAATCGTGGTAAAGTATTTGGAACTATACCAAGAGTTGCGATTGTGTTTGTAATGCCCGTTATTGAATATGTTTCCGATTTGTTCATGATTTTAATTTTTTCATAAATTATCATCCAGTATTTCTTGATAACTGACGCATCTTTTTTCTTCTCTACAACACAAATTGGTAAATTGTTAGTCAATTTCTGTTCTCATGTAGATAAATTAAATCGATATTATCAATAATAAAAATTTGTTTGAAATTTAAAACTGAAAAATTAAATTTCCAAACTAAATGATAGCCATCGACGAATGCAGTTTTCCAAAAACCACTTAAAAACATCGATAAATGTATCGAAACCCACTCTATTTTAAAGTTGAATAAGCAAAACTCAATATTTTTAATCTGGAAACTACTTTAGACAGTTCAGACAGCTCAGCAACCCTACACAGTTTGAAGAAATTCTCTTGGCATTAACAGGGCTAAATAAGACAAAAACCTCCCCTGGTTATACGTTGAACGAAAAAATTTCAACATTTCCGTTCCGGAAACCACTCTCTATTTTTAAATCATATGCTGGTCCATTTAAGGTGCACCTAAAGTTTGAGAAATTCTTTGCATCTATGGCCAAGAATTTATAGTGGTATCTGGAACGAAAATATTGAGCTTTTGTCGTTCAACGTATGACCTGGGGTAGTAATATCGCCGAAGTAAAAACAAAGTTGTTTTTAAAACACACTTGTGGGGAGTCCGTGCAGACTTAATATCTGTTGATTCTCTACAGCCCAGATGGACTGACTGACCGAGATGAAACTTCATACTGAAGCATTTCTCATAAATTGGGCGATTCCAATGATTTTTATGAAATCGGTCCACCAGATATTGGTCCACCATTTTCATTTTTTGCAAAATATTTTGAGAAGTACATATATATCATTTACGAGAAAACGATTAAGAAGTAAATGACTCTAAATTAAATTTTCAACAATTCGAATAAAATCAGTTTTCTAAAAATTAAGCGAAAACGACGGTTTTTTACAATAATCTGTTTTTTTTTGTATAGTAATCATAAAAAATTGTGTGATTTGTGGAGTGTGTGGTGTAGCGGAGACTAAATGTTGTTTTTTCCCTACAGCCCAGACGTATCGACTGATCTGGGTGAAACTTCATACTTAAGCTTTCTCCACAAATTTCGGCCATCGGCCACCTCCACTAATCCAGCTCCATATCATTACTGACGGTGGATGTTTTTAGCTCCTGACTACGCAGTTCTCCCTAAGCCTCTCTTCTGATCTTCTGACGAACTAGGCCGATTCTGTAACGGCTTCTGGATTCGTCACCAAATATAACCTATAAATTAAAAAAAAACTCTTTAATTTCGTTTTTTTTTTATTTAATTTTTGAAAATATATAATGAGTGCTTAAAAAATCGATTTGCCCAGTGGTTATGAAGTTTTGCCCAAATAAGACGTTTTTACATGGTGTATGAATGGTTTTTTTCAACGGATTTTTGAAAATAAATGTTTTGAAAATAAATACACACACACTTTAACATAAACACAAGTTTTTTAACTAAATGATAAAAATCACTTAACGTAGATTATTTCTTACTTTAGCTCAGTCACCAAATTTCTAAAAACACCTTGTCAAACCGCGTCTCAAACATAAAACGAGAGGGTAAATTGAAAGTAAAATGTTCATGCTATTGATCTTTTTAGTCATTTTACGGGTGATAATTTTTCTCTTAAGAATGTCGTAAAATAATTTTAAAACAATAAAGATGTGATTCCTAAATGCATTTTATTTCTTTATTAAGTATTAATTATTTAAAATATAAAATATTTTAAAATATAAAACAATAGCACAAATTATGAATTTCAAAATACTAAAGGCGGTGATACATGTAAAATTTTATCTGACAGACATAAATAATAGTCGCTCTGATTGGTTGAATGTCGGCCATATTTTTTTACCGTACAACAAAAATTAAAAATTGAACATTGCTCAATTTTGTATTTATACGATTTGACGCCAGGGCGAACAAAAGAATATACATTCTAAAATATAAAAAAATTCAAAACGAACAAAAATAAAAACGCTTTTTAGGTTGCTTTGCTTTCTAAAATGACAAAAAATATCTATACGACAAGATTTTATAGATGTGTCGCTTAATGTAATTTTCGTGTTTATCATATAAGACAAAAAAATATTAACCAATCAGAGCGATTTATTATTTATGTCTGTCAGATAAAATTTATACATGAATGACCGCCTTAATATAGTTTATAATTCAATATGTTCAATTTGTTCAAGAAATAAAATTTGTTCAGCAGTACTGGCATGTTCTTCCATCACAATTTTCGATACTTTATCGAAGTTTATTTCTCGTTTTCCTAAACTAAAATGGACAATTGTTTCATTTATGAATTATTTCTTTTATATTGCTATCACAGACTACTAGTACAAATTAGATTTGATTTGATTTGATTGAGATGTACGGCCAAGTTATTTGACAAGTAATCCCAGATATGGCCGGGGCCCACCGTACACCTTTATTACACATAACAAAATCGAGGGATAGGAAAGGTTATGTTAGTAAGGAGAGACTCGACCCGGTTACAGACACGTAAGTAGTCGATAGTTAGTAACACAATGACGACACAATTCTAACTACGAAATAATTATTAATAATGTAACTGAAAAACTTCAGTTCATCTGAAAAATGAAAATTGTTATTTAATTCTGCAAACTTATCTTCTTCAATTTTCGTTAATACCTATTTTTAATAAAATCTAAAAGAAAGATCTAAAATAATAAAAAATTAAAATTAATAACTATTATTAAATACCACCCACTGGATGCAATACTAATAATTATAAAAATTCTTACTAAAACGCCAAACTAAAAAAGGAGCCAAGCCACTGGAGAAACAGAGGTCTCTATACTACAAAATTGTCTATTAAAAGTTTTTAACTGCTTCTGAAATTAATCTAATGTTTAATCAAAACAGCATATCTATCGTGTAGCTAATACTAAATTGTTTCGAAAATAGCTAATCTGCAATATGTAAGATCAATAATGGATGTTTGGCACAGCTCCAGAACCCCAACACCTTAACAAATTAAATAAAACTTTTAAAGCAATCACGAATCTGTAAGATAATAGAATTAATAATAAGTAGCTAACACAACTGTAGGATCCTTCATCGTATCGCATCATCTAATCGTATTAAATAAGTCATAAAAACAACAACCAGCGATAATTATTTATCCAACTCAGAACAATATAATCAAAACCTTCACCAATTTACAGTTTCCCGAAACAACCTAGAAAACCATTTAATTAAAGAAATACCATGATCCCTGAAAATTATCTAAAATGTATAGTAATCAAAAATGTTTATTAGAACCAACTATATAAGTAAGCTTAATCAGGTACTGCAATGAACAATAGTAATAATAATAAATATTTGATAAATCTCGATAACTCTAAATTGCAATCAAAACAAATAAATATAATAATTTAATATCTCAAACGTTGAAAAAATTTAGATGAAAGAGTATTAGTAAAATTAGTCAATCTCTGAAATCAAATTGTTGAAAGAATCATTTTTATAAATAATAATAGTAAAATGTACCAAGAAAAATATGTAACGTTTATAAAAGAGTGTTCGATACCCGCTTTTCTCATATGAAAACCAACATACGCAAACCTTAAAATCATTTTCGAATCCCAATACACGGTAACATGCGATCTCCCGCTAACATCACTAATCAGCAACATTTTTACAAAGCCGTGATGAATCCATGACAGATTATAAACGTATCAATAAAATTATAATTATAAAATTATATAGAACACTTAGCTGTATTTCCCCAGGTTGATTCGATTGGTGCAGTCCATCCCCCACACGTGTTGATCGGCCCTCGTGGTAACACCGGTTTGCTATATATCGCCTTGTCGTTGATGCGGTAGTGGTAGATGGAAAATCCGTTTCCTTTATTGACTCACATTTATCTCCAGAATCGGTTTTATCCTCACTTTTTCCTTCAGCAGCTGTACCCGTTGTACTCGTATCCGTTTTATCAGGTGCTTTAGGTTGACCGAATTCTGGAGACGGAGCCATTTTAAAATTACACGAATTTCTTGCAACACGATTTTTTTATATATAAATATATTAATCACGACAGATTCGTACGCGACAGCACACAATATATTCACTTTTGCAATCAGGTAAGATATGCATTATTATTACAAACTCTGCGAATTAAAATCGACTAATTCGCTAAAAACACTATTTGCCTTTTCGTTATGGTATTTTGCCCAGTATCAGTAATGGATTTCTAATATCCATGCAAAATATAATATACGAATAAATTCGTATATAAAAACCTCACTGACAATTACAATTTATGATTTATAAAAATTTAAATTTAAAAACCGTAAAAAAAACAAAATCGAAAAAAATATCAACCGTTTGACTCGAAAGTCAAAGGCTACTCATCACAGACTACTAGTACAAATGCGAACAAATTGTCTTTCTCTAAATTCGTTCATTCAAGTATCGAAAACAAATTATTTCGTGATAGAAATGGAGTAGAATATCACAATTTTATATAACAATAGTGTCTCATTTTATTCTAAAGAAGCGAGAGAGTGCTGTCGAAGTGAGAACGATCGGAGTTTTATACTACTTTCGACTTGGCTGTACTCCTGTACTACAATAATTCATTTTGTACTCCTCCAGGGATATTTTGAATTTTATATTCAAATACTGGCAAATGGATTCCATCCAAAAATTTATTAATTAAATTCAAAAAATTATTTATAATTTAAGCATGTATATTTTATGTGCTTAATCTAAGTTCTTTTAAGTGATATTTATTTCTGTGATCACAATGAACCGTTCCTCACTTTACTTCAAAGAAGTTATTTCATTTTCGTCTCTTTCCCCGTTTGCTTATGATACTGGTTTTAATTGGGACTCAGTTATCAACAAGTTTTTTTTGTAAAGTAGCTTTAACATAAATGAGCCATGCTACACACGGTTACATAAGACCGGCTTCACCTTCCTTTCTTTCCCCTTTTACCTACAAAAACCGTTTTAACTGCGACATTAAATTTTTCGGTTAATCCGAAATGAAAATATAGAAACGAAAATAAAAAAATTTAAGGCCATTTTTGAGATTTAGATTTTTGTTCAAATTTTGTTTTAGAGAGAGCAGAATAAAACAATACAAAAAAAATTTTGTTTAAATATAAAATAAGGTTTTAAATTAGCAATAAAAAATCTTTTTCGACTTATTTTGAAGTAAGAAGTATACTTCAAAAGAAGTAGAGTGTGGAACGGGCCAATAAATGTGAGTTATTTTAAATTATAATTACATATTATTTTTTAAATTATATCTATAATTTTGAATGTATTATTTCCAATTATTTTTATTTTAAATGTACTCCCTTTTAACTTAAAATACTCTCCAGAAATTCGAAATGTGCTCCTTTTAAATTTTTTAAAACGACAGCACCCGAGACATAATTTTCGATAAAGTATCGAAAATGTGATGGTAGAACATGTCAGCACAGGAAGATATAAAATTTGTTCGAAAATTTATCGAAGTTTGTGTCTCGCTGGAACACTGTTTTATTTTTTATGGCATTTTCCAGCCTACTAGATTTAAAAATTGTGATATTTCTACTCCATTTCTATCTTCAAATAATTTGTTTTCCATATTTGAACAAATTTGGATAGAAAGGTACAGCTCATATTTATTCTAGTAGTTTTGTGATAGCAATAGAACAGATATAATATCATAAACGAAACAGTTCGCAAGTTCAGTTCAGGAAAAAGAGACATAACATGCGATAAAGTAATGAAAATGTGATGTTATAACGTGTCACCTCAGACCATTTTTTAAAATTTTTTTTTAAATGACGAGTCTTGATCATGAAAAATTTTAATTCACCATGCGGATTGGCTATTTGGAATCAAACTTCATGCTAAAGCTTTTCCATAAATAGGGAGATCCATGCGAAATGTGATGTACATCTGTATCGGAAGTGACAGCTTCCTAACTAACTTTTTCAATTTTTACAGTGAAAATTGGACCTTGATGGTTGATATAAGGCAGTTTTTATGAAAAATCCGGTAGGTTCAATTTTTCGATTTATAAATTAAGTGTGGTGTATCCGAATTGTACTTTTGTCGTAATCCATTTAAATTGCTTAACCCATGAATTTGTTTTCTCTTTATAACATTACATACTTTTGGCTAATAGGCATACCACAAGAAAACCTGACTAGCCTGGTTCTATTTATAAGAAGATTTCATATTTATTATGCTAAGCCATTTTCTGCAATACAATTAAGTATTGCCAGAAGTGCGAAAGCCTTGACAAAGCAGATGTGAATTCTAGATTACTGGGTGTATCACTGGAATTTCCCAAAGAAACAATTTTCCATTACTGTTATTCGCCAGTTTAGATGTGTTGCTGCTACTCACCAGATCGAAAGAATAGAAAATTCAATTTATAATTTCATTTTCTAATCACGTTTTCGTTTATATTTTAATGTTATTAGTTATTGTTATCATTACTATTTTTACGTCGATATGTACTCTTAGTATATGGAATGTGGATGAAGATAGAGCGATGCGCATAGAAATAGAAAAAAAACGTTGCCTATAATACGTTATTTGAACCACTCGTAACCATAAACAAAATAAAATTCTTAATAGAAAACAGATAGTATTATAGTAAGTAGTACACACCCTTTATTCATCCATTATTTTCTTCTATAATTTTGTGGGTTGAATACTCATTTTCTTTTTCGATAGATTATCAAACATTCACATGTGGTACAGAAACAAAATCTGTAATCTATGATACATTGCCAGGTTTGATATTATTTTTCATTCCACCCCGTATAAACTAAATATATTTAGGCAAACCTAGATAAAATAGCACAGTTGAGTTACAACGGTTTTTCCAGGTGAAAACATTTTCATAATGTCGAACAATCCCATTTCATTATACATATTCCCAATTGTATTGTTGCTCGTCATCATCGTCCATATACTCGTACAGGTGTACTACACATACCTTGTGGTTGTTAAATTTATAAATATTTTTATGTGATTTTAAGTTATCGTTGTTGTCGTCGTCTCCATGTAAGAAAAATCTACATGTTGTGTATAGATCTCGAGTACAATATACGTATGTTTTGTGTAAGTTGTTGGATTTGGTTGGGTAGGTGACGACATAGAAAACTAAATTTTTGTGAAATTTATTTGTTTTATATATTTATGTATGTATATGACAAGTAATTTTTTATTATTTTATTAAACTATTTCTGTGTACCAAAAATAATACTGCTATGTACGAGTATTCAGAGTACAGACTCTCTAAACTATAATATTATTATGTTGGATGGTGATACTTGTTGGTCGTTTAGATTCCTCTTCAATGATAATAACTCGTATGTATGTGAAGTCTGGTATATAGTGGAATACCAAATATTTTGGTTAAAGTGATTTGATGATTAATAAAATGGAATTATGCTTTGGTTGTTTTTGCGGGTTTATATTATTATGTGCCGGGGGAATTAAATTCCATTCCACTCAACATAATAATATAATGAAAGGGAAACGGAAAATTGGCTAATGAAAACATGATTGTTATAATAAATAGGATTTATGTATTACGGTAAAATAACGATAAAGATATTTTGGTGTTAGACCCAAGTCTTTTAATAAGCATGACTTTTTCAATTCCGTTTGCCCTATTCCTTAATATACCATCTTCCTGTCACTAGACGTATTTATCTCTCCGAAAACATAAAACATTTGTTTTCCAATAAAACAACTTAAAATGATAAGTCAAATGGGGACTAATAAATTTCTCTCTCACATCTTTATATTTTTCGTACCAAACCAATGAATATCCCATACGTATACGAGAAATAAAAATCTGATTTTCTACTTTTCACCTCGTATATACTACACATAAAGCTATACGATACGTAGAAGAAAATAAATTTCCACAATTTTTCCAAGGTTTTTATAGCTAGTTCGTGAGATAAATTTTCGATGTTTACGACAAAATAATTAAAATACGACGCGTTGTCGACAATCGACATTTCGTGACAGTGCAACGATTATGGTTGTGCAGCAAATTAATTATATTTTGTAAATAAAATTGTGCTAATTAAATTAAATTAATTGTATGTAATTTGTAATATTTTATAATTATTAATTATTATAGCTATTATGTCAATATTGTTGCAACAAAGTGTTTTGTGCGTTGTGCAAATAATCAAACTATTTTGAGATGCCTTATAAAAATATTGTGGTAAACGAAAATGACCAGCAGATCTATTACCGCGTTCGGTTATATCATAATTAGTAATTAAAACCCTATTACTTCTAATCATTTTATATTTGAGTTTATAAACCAACAGAATAAATTCATATTCTATCATTTGTAATATTGGTAACAGTCGATTAGAATAGAGGAAAATCGTTGGTGTTCTCATGCCAATATTCTTGAGTGCTTTTAAAGCTTGGTTATGATAGATTTGTAACTCTTTATAACTTTAGTACTACCTGCAGATCCCCAAATTTGAATCAAATAAAGTAATCGGGAATGAACAAATGAATAGTAGCAGTGTAATGCAACTTGGTTTGGAACATATTTCGCAATACGTCGGAAGACAGCTATGTACGGTGCCACTTTTTGCTTTATAGAGTTTATGTGAGTCGTCCAGTTTAAATTATAGCAAAGATTCAGTCCTAGGTATTTGTTATATTATCTACTCTACAGATCTTTTCCAAATTCAGAAAAATTTCAATGAAATCTTCAAACAGTTTTTCCTCTAGAGAGAAAATTATGAATTTAGTTTTGGATTTATTAAGACGAAGTTTATTAGCAAGAAAAAAAACTATTTAATATGTTTAAGTTGTATAAGTTAAAGCACCATACGTAATTATCGCATCATCCACAAATAGCTGAAGTTTGCCAAATAAATTGAGTAAGAAAATATCATTGATGTAAATATTAAATAATAAAGGACCTAAGATGGAGCCTTGAGGTACTCCACATTTTAGAAAAAGTTCTTCGGACTTGTAATTTCCCAATTGGACATAATGTTTTCGATTGAGTAAGTAATCTTCAAGAAGTGAATAAGCTTCAACGCAAACACCAAGTTTATTTAATTTTTTTAATAAAATGGCATGATCTATAGCTATACAATCAACAGCTTTGGCTACGGTAATGAAAATACATGACGTAAATTGTTTGGCATCAAGATTATTGTAAATATTTTCTAATAAGTTTAAAGATGCAGAAAGCGTACTGCTATTTCTCTGAAATCCAAACTGATTAGAATTAATCAATTGATTATCATCGAAGTATAATTGTAACCTTTTATGGATAATCCCTTCAAAGGGTTTTGCAAAAGTTAGAAGAACGGATACTGGTCTGAATGTGTTAATATCATGCTTAGGCCCTTTTCCAATTGCCGACTTATTTCAGACTTATTGACTTATTTCACGCCATCTTGAATAAGTCGGTCAATTTGTTCCAATTCATTGTACCGATTTATTTGTGACGTAATAACAAAAAAAAACAAAACGCAATTTCTATTATATGGAAGAAAAAATTTTCTTGACATATTGGTCGTTGCTACTAGATTTGAAAAAAAACTGCATGTATTACATTTAGCCAAGACACACTTTTGACACAAGTCAGTAATTGGAAAAGGGCATTAGACCCTGATTTAAATAGCGGAGTTATTCGAGCAACTCATCGGGCAGCTTATTGGCTAGGATTGTTTCGTTTATACTAGTACATAAAATAGGTGTTATCTTAGTATTAAATTCCTTTAATGCTGACAAGTTTTGCTGATATAAAGTCTCAACCCATTGAGCTAGAAGGATCTAAGCCAGATATGATTAAATTAACTTCTTCGTATGCTGCAAGTTCAAATTTATCCAGTATACTATTTATCCACGTCCTATCCAAATATTTGGGGCCCTATAATAGGAAATATACCAATATCATTGAAGTGTTTATTAAATTCATTTACAACTTCCTTTTGATTTGTGATCAATGTATCATCCACATAATTAAGCTGATAGGATCTTCAAATTTCGTATTGCGATTTTGCAAGACTTCGCTTATTAAAGACCATATTTTTTTTAAGAGATCATATACTATCCTCTAATACTTAAGTATATTGCTTTTTAAAATACTTGAACTTGGCTCGTGTATGTTATCGGGATTTTTTCTAGTTTTTGGAATCGAGATTTAATGATCTTCTACCTTCGTGGTATTTTTAACAATTATACTAACTAATTTTCGGTAGAAATTTAGAAAAGATGTATTACTAGCATCACAGTGTCTACGTATGCATGCATATCTTGTTGGTTAAGAAGTGTTAGTTGTTTGGTGACCTGCCTCCGTTTGTTGGGAGCTGAACAACTAATCAATAAAAATTCATGGTCGCTAAGATCAGTGGAGGAAATTAGGATATGAAATTGATGTGGTGTTGACGAGAGGACATCAAACGTGACAAATTTTTTAGATAGCAAGGTTTCCGAAGCGTGAATTTTATCAATAAATGTTTATTTCTAAGAAATGGTAAATTTTATTTTTATCAAAATATTTTCCATCGTTATCTATGACTTTCGACCATCTTTCTGGCAATTTATGGATTCCATCGAAAAAAAAATTATTTGTCTTTTGATGGGGTCTATCCGAGCTTTTGGTTTTCAAAATCTCGGTTTCAAAATCTTGGTTATCAAAATCTCGGTTTTCAAAATCTCAGTTTTGAAAATCTCGGTTTTCAAAATCTGGGTTTTCGAAATTTTGGTTTTCAAAATCCCTGTTTCACAATCCCGGTTTTCAAAATCTCAGTTTTCGAAATCCCGGTTTTCGAAATCTCGCTTTTCAAAATCCCGGTTTTCTTTTCTTCTAGTTCTAATTGCACAAAATAATTAATAAACTTTTTTAATTGCAAGATTTGGTACCTGCAACATTTTGTAATTGCAACATTTTGTAGTTGCAAGATTAATAAAAAAAGCATAGTTTGTTGATTGCAACATTTTGAAATGCAATAATTGTAGAAGCTGGCGGCTTCAATAACTCTCACGGCCACTTAGCCCTCCATCCAAATTCCATCCGTATTAGCCATTTTCTATAACTTTATCGCAAAGCCATTTTTGAATTTTGTCAAAAAATCGTTTAAGAGTCCCATTTTCCCACATGTCAAATATTAAAAATTCAAACCGGGATTTCCAAAAAATCGGGGTTTTTTATACAAAATCGGGATTTTGAAAACCGAGATTTAGAAAAAAACTGATATTTTGACAAACCGAGATTTCGTTACAGACCCCTTTTGATGCGATCCATTCGTGGAGCCATCTTTTGATTTCCTTGTGGATTCTGAAGCGCTGGTCTTGAAGATTGCTTTGCATTGATCAAAACAAATAGTAATCTGATGGGACACAATCTAGTGAATAAATAGATGCGGTAGAATGCTCGACCACATGTTTTGCGACATGTGGTCGAGCATTTGTCGTGCAGCAAAATAACTTTACGCTGGTTGTTGGCTGAAATCGGACGATTTTCGTTCAATGCATGGTTCAAATCTATACATTTTTGTTGACAACGTTCACCAGTAATAGATTCGTTCGGCTCATAGTACACCACTCCTTTCTGATCCCACCAAATGCACAACATAACCTTACTTCCATGAATGTTTCGTTTTGCTGTTGATGTTGATGGTTCGTCTGGATAAATCCGTGATTTTTTGCGTTTTGGGGTATGCTAGTAAACCCATTTTTCATTGCCAGTCACAATTTGAGGCCAAAAATGACATCTTTGGTGTCTTATAAGCAAAGAATTGCAAACCATAAAACGATTTTCAACGTTGGCTTCAGTTAGTTCATGTGGTGGGTGGTGCCCATTTTCCTCCTTTTTGAATCATTTTTATGGCATGTAAACGTTTGCTTATGGCTGTTTGAGTGACATTTAACTGTTCTGCAAGTTCTTTTTCTGTCTGAGCTGTTTTCTTTCAATAATGGTTCCAATTCTTCATGTTCGGATTTTTTTGTTTGAACGTTCTTTGCGGACATCAAAATCACTTTTGAATCGTTTTTCCTAGTTTTCGCAAGTTTGTTGAGTTGGTGTTTTTTGAAGCAAACAAAGGCAGCAATTTTTTTACTGATTAAACTCAAAAAAAAATCTTAAAATTCCATAAGAGTGACAAAGAAAAGAAATATTTTTTATTTCATTTTTATTAAAATAAAATTTTATGGTTTTACATTTTGGCATAACCTAAAAATTTCATAAAAGTTTAAATTTGTACATTTCAATATTTTTTAATATATTTTAAAATTTTAATTTTTATATATATACCACAAAAAAAACACAAACGTTAACAAATTTAAACTCGAAAAAAAAAACAAATCGACATTTGAGTGTGACAAAAATTTCTTATCTTTACATATATTATTTGTAGATGTGTGAACAACGCTGCCATAAAAAATACTTCAGTTTACATTTTTTTATAGCAGAATTATGGCAGCACACTAACACCATCACAATTATTTTCTCAGTAAAATTTTACTGACAACAATTTTTGTTTCGTACACAACCAGTAAAATCTATATTTTTTCTCGCTTTTATTTTTGCTGACAACAGATTTTTCCCATGGAATAAGGCCTAAAATCATCCTAATACACAAATACTTAGGCATCAATTGACATAGTATTGCAATTGCATGGAGCACAAATGAAAGGTAGCACAAATGTATTATTCGTTGACCTCATCCATAGGTGCTTGAGATGAACCTTGTTTTTGTCAGACGCCGTGCAGCAAACCATCAATGAGAGGCAAAGGATAAGCCTCCTTTACAGAACCTCAATTGAGCTTTGTAACACCTAAGCACAATCGAATTCCGTAATTCTCTTTTCGGACCAATGTAATAGGTTCCTCATTCGATCCAGTTCCCCAAAAAGTTCAGCTTCTTTAGCAAGAGACACTGCATAATGCCTTTGGTATATGGGTTGAGCAGCACCTAAATTATTTACATGAGTAGTTAAATTTGTTGTTGTCAAAAGACGAGGAAAATATTGTTATAATTGAGTCTAGCATATTGCCGAACTGGACTGAACTGATGCAATTTCATTCATTTTGAATTAATTCAGATAAATACTTTGTGGAAGAATTCACCTTTGGTAATGGGAGTATTATGCTTATAAAAGTTATTTTTAGCTCAAAAGTACACAGAAGTAGTACACAGTACAGTAGTTATGAGAATTCAAAATTTCAAAACTGTCTTTACCCAAAAGTGAGACATTTCCACCACTATCAAGCAGCCCAATGAAATATATTCCAAATAAATAAAGTTGTGCACACCGTAGTTTATTTGGAGGAACAGGTTTGCGTCCCCTTGCTCCCTCTGTAGTTTCCCGATCGAGTACGACAATTTGAACACGTTGGAAAATATGTATTAGTTACGGTTGTATGCACCACATCCGTTACAAAACATATTTCTGATTTTTTTTATTTTCTACCTTAAAATTTTAATTCTTTGTAAATACATACAGATGAGATGCAATACCGAAATCTCCTCAATACTGCATAGAGATGGCATTTGAATCCTCTTGAAATCCTCAAAAATGGCATAATATTTTGTAAAATTTTAAAAAAATATTGAATTGGATATGCTTAGTATATTCATAAATTTGTTCTCTTTACAATATTTGTGCCGCATCTGTGGCAAAGTGACCAGCAAGCTTGCTCTAGCGACCGGACATCCTGGGTTCGATTCCCGGTGGTGACCAGGAGGAAATCTTACGGCTGGTTTAGGATCAATGAACTAATCACTCATAATCCGAAATTCATACTATCTTTCGGACTTAAAAATTTAAAAAACTTTTTTTTTTTTTTAATTTTTAAGTCCGAAAGACAGTATGACAACCTTTATAAGTGCATCTTTCTGCGTCACAAATATTGTAAAGAGAAAAAATTTATGAATATACTAAGCATATCCAATTCAATATTTTTTTAAAATTTTACAAAACAAAATGTTTTACATAAAATCGTATAAATTTTAATTCATTTAATAAATAATCAAATCTTGAGAATGAGCAATGGGCTCGAAATATCGAATAATAAAATTTAATTTTCTAAAATTCATCTTGAATTTTAATTAATAAAGATACGGCTGAATTACACGTTTTATTTACGAATTAAACTTTTGGAATATATTATATTGGATCAGCTATTTTTATAATGAAATTATTTCTGTTTTAATTTTTTAATAGAGCAATTTGAAAATATTACTCAAAACTGTTTGTAAAAACTATATCGTGAATCGGATATGAATTATTTTGTATCGTTTGATTCGAATATGTTAGAAATGAATAAAATTTGAGTTGTGACACTGTTGCAGCAAATTGGCAGCGATATGGAAAATCTAGAAAAAGTGTTCATAAAACTTAGAGGAGCTAACCTACAACTACAAATTGGTAAATCCGAATTTTTTCGCAAGCAAATATTTTTTGACCATAGCAGGCACTATGTTAAGTCCTTATGACTCATACGGTTTTTATGACATCATAAAACATTCTTTTGTTTAGTCATTAAATCTCATTTTTATTAATTTATTTTTTTTAATTGAAAAAGACGATTATTATTTGTGTTTTTATTATTTTCAAAAATTGGCAATAAAGGCGCTATTTGTTAACTGAAATAGAAGACTTAATGAATTTGTATGCCATGGTTTTACACTAAGGAAAACGGGAAGAACAGAAAATGACATAAATAAACGAAGGATGTTCAATGTGTGTGAAATTAGTGCTACTGTACGGTTGCGAAATTTTGGAAGCAATACATAACATCAACAATAAGATACAGCTGTTTGTAAATAAACGTCTTAATACAAGAATGAGGTGTTTCTGGTTCAACAAAAAAGCTCCGTAGACAAACGAATGCAGCAATCACACACTGAGGATCTCAATGAATGACTTAACAAAACGAGCTTTTGAGTAGAGCCTACAAAGGAAACAAAAGTTCTACGACCAGCATCATTCGTTTCTATGTTAACAATAACTTGGCAAGAAACGGGCAGAAATCAAAGTAGTAGTACTCAACAGAGTTCGATGATTCACCCTATTAAACACGCTATGTCCCTAAATCGAAAATATAGGAAAAAGCGCCCCTAGAATTTCATCTTCAAATTTCTTTTCGTATATGTTGTTTAAATCATGGATAATCTAAAATTTACCTTACCTTAAATTACCAAGCAGCTAAATGGAAAGTATATACCCCATCATTTAGCTCAGAAGCATGCATGTGACGATATGCTAATGGCGTCGATTCAAATTTCATTCTATTTCATAATAAAGTTAATGAGACTTCCCATTCACAGTTGTAACTGTTTGAGGTCATTTTATTTTACCACTAATTTAATAATGACCAACCGATTTTTGTAATTAATTATTAAATTAATTATAAATTTATCAAACAAAGAAATACACAAAAAGTGGCGTCTGATTGGTGTGGTTAATTGAAAATCAATTTTATCATGCTTTTTCCACCCTACTACCTCAGTAAATAATTCGCTGCTGAAAGCAAATATTATGAATATAATGAATGAAATATTCATACGTTTATTGTCAGGCGATGAGATAAAAACCAGCAAAAAAAAAATACAATAGAGCCGCTTTACATTGATTAAGCTTTAATTATTATTCAAATATAAATGAAACGTGGGAGGAGCGCAGGGCTTATCGCCTTGCAATTATCATAAATAATGAGATTTTGTTGGTATCAAATTGATAAATTATCTCGATTCGATCGATCGGGAAAAGCTTTCAAAATTATAATTGCATCAAGTTTTTAACCATTGCACCCCTCTAATACAATCGTAATATTTATATGCATCCATTAATCGTAAAATACCACAGGGCAATTGTTAAAAATGAAATGTTACATGTAAATTGTATTTGATAAATTGTTGCTTTTTGGTATACAAAAATATAAAAATTTAGGAGGGATTGATATACGGTTATATTTTCATTTTTCCAGGATAATTATTCAAAATGCGATAAGTGAGATGGCCCGCAAACATTTTTGCCGTTTTTGATGCGAAAGAGCTTTTCATTTTGTTTTTACGTCGTAAACATATAAAGCTTATTAGTATTCGGTACGAAAACATCAAATATTTAATTTTGTTTGTAAAATCTTGGAAAAGTACAAAAATTGTATAAATTCTAATTCATTTTATTCCATCAACAGCACTACAAATTCACCACACACATGGGAATCATCATTTTTATCACACAATTCTCGTATATAGATGTTGTCGGTATACATTATTTGAAGTGAAGACATGACATAAATATCATTATGACGGTACACAACGTGGTATCGTTGTTGTGTAAACGCTAAAATTGAGTTAACACAATATAAGTAATGCAAAAGGAAAGCATAAAATAAATGATATCACATCTTATTGTGTTGCGTCAAATTTATTAAGACATATGTCGCATAATTTTTTAATATTTTTCCGTTTTCTGTTCGCTGTACTATCCATGTACGTATGTGTGTATGTATATACATAATAAAATATAAAAACAGGATATATGTCCTTTCATATAAAAACGAAAAACTGTCTTCGAGAGGAATAAAAGCTTTAAATTTAAGCTTTTCATATTTTTCGAAATATCCTTTTAAGTGTTTTCGTTTTTTTTCTGTGTATTTTATTTAAGGCCAGTACATAAAAGGATGTAATAATATTAAAATGGGACTTGTGATTTATGACCTATGAACTTTTGAATGGTTGTGGACTTGTGCAACATCCCTATACTTTATGGTGGTGTGATATGAAAAAATTTGTTTATGACATACTCGTATGTTTACCGGTTCCGTCTTCCTGTACAGTTTCTGATATATTTTCACACTTTGATTTCATGTTATTTCAAAAGAAACGACAAACGAACATAAATGGGATAGTTGTGTGGCGGTAGTTAAAAAATATCTCTCCCATCATAGCTTTATTGTGCGGTTTGGAGAAGGAGTTCAATTTTGTTTTCATATTTCTAAAATTCTATCTATCAGAACCTATTCACTTCTTATTCAAATTTAAAATGTTCTGCTTCAATCAAATTTTATGTATTTAGAAATGCACACGCTTGGCTTTTGCTCTAGTATAATACCCGAATTTTGAATATGATTTGATTTAAATTATGAATTTTCCTTGTGGTATTTTCGGATTATTTTTTTGTTCCGTCATGCAAAAATGTTAAAAGACAAGAAATCATGATAGCCATAAAACACACTCATTTATCAAAAAACCGAGTTTTTTGATTCTAGATGTCAGTAATTGTAATTGTACTTGTAAGTAATTGTAATTGTACATAGACATTATGTTATGTTGAAAAAAATTTCTTGTGTTAGCAAGATCTTAACCTCTCATGTTAAGATCTTGCTAACATTAACATTTAATGTGATGTTTACACATTAAATTGTTATATTGTAATTGTAATTGTAGTAATTGTAATTGTGATTGTAATTGTAATTGTAATTGTAATTGTAATTGTAATTGTAATTGTAATTGTAATTTTAATTGTAATTGTAATTGTAATTGTAATTGTAATTGTAATTATAATTGTAATTGTAATTGTAATTGTAATTGTAATTGTAATTGTAATTGTAATTGTAATTGTAATTGTAATTGTAATTATAATTGTAATTGTAATTGTAATTGTAATTGTAATTGTAATTGTAATTGTAATTGTAATTGTAATTGTAATTGTAATTGTAATTGTAATTGGAATTAAATATAAATTAAAACTGAATTTGGATTTTGAATTTTGAATTTTGAATTTTGAATTTTGAATTTTGAATTTTGAATTTTGAATTTTGAATTTTGAATTTTGAATTTTGAATTTTGAATTTTGAATTTTGAATTTTGAAATTGTAATTGTAATTGTAATTGTAATTGTAATTGTAATTGTAATTGGAATTAAATATAAATTAAAACTGAATTTTGAATTTTGAATTTTGAATTTTGAATTTTGAATTTTGAATTTTGAATTTTGAATTTTGAATTTTGAATTTTGAATTTTGAATTTTGAATTTTGAATTTTGAATTTTGAATTTTGAATTTTGAATTTTGAATTTTGAATTTTGAATTTTGAATTTTGAATTTTGAATTTTGAATTTTGAATTTTGAATTTTAAATTTTAAATTTTGAATTTTGAATTTTGAATTTTGAATTTTGAATTTTGAATTTTGAATTTTGAATTTTGAATTTTGAATTTTGAATTTTGAATTTTGAATTTTGAATTTTGAATTTTGAATTTTGAATTTTGAATTTTGAATTTTGAATTTTGAATTTTGAATTTTGAATTTTGAATTTTGAATTTTGAATTTTGAATTTTGAATTTTGAATTTTGAATTTTGAATTTTGAATTTTGAATTTTGAATTTTGAATTTTGAATTTTGAATTTTGAATTTTGAATTTTGAATTTTGAATTTTGAATTTTGAATTTTGAATTTTGAATTTTGAATTTTGAATTTTGAATTTTGAATTTTGAATTTTGAATTTTGAATTTTGAATTTTGAATTTTGAATTTTGAATTTTGAATTTTGAATTTTGAATTTTGAATTTTGAATTTTGAATTTTGAATTTTGAATTTTGAATTTTGAATTTTGAATTTTGAATTTTGAATTTTGAATTTTGAATTTTGAATTTTGAATTTTGAATTTTGAATTTTGAATTTTGAATTTTGAATTTTGAATTTTGAATTTTGAATTTTGAATTTTGAATTTTGAATTTTGAATTTTGAATTTTGAATTTTGAATATTGAATTTTGAATTTTGAATTTTGAATTTTAAATTTTGAATTTTAAATTTTGAATTTTGAATTTTGAATTTTGAATTTTGAATTTTGAATTTTGAATTTTGAATTTTGAATTTTGAATTTTGAATTTTGAATTTTGAATTTTGAATTTTGAATTTTGAATTTTGAATTTTGAATTTTGAATTTTGAATTTTGAATTTTGAATTTTGAATTTTGAATTTTGAATTTTGAATTTTGAATTTTGAATTTTGAATTTTGAATTTTGAATTTTGAATTTTGAATTTTGAATTTTGAATTTTGAATTTTGAATTTTGAATTTTGAATTTTGCATTTTGAATTTTGAATTTTGAATTTTGAATTTTGAATTTTGAATTTTGAATTTTGAATTTTGAATTTTGAATTTTGAATTTTGAATTTTGAATTTTGAATTTTGAATTTTGAATATCCAATGGCTTATGGACGTTGTTATTGTTCAAAGATAGAAAAAAACGTTTTCATTTATCCATGTTCTTAATACTATAACGACCGCACTGCGCAGTTAAACTTCGCCAGGGACCGGACTTTTAAAGAATTAATATAAAAAAAACGTTATATAAATACAAATACAAATTGTTTCTTTTTTGATGTGTAAACATCTTTACGCGCGCCTACCAAAATTTTTTGTATTAGAGTAAACTTGTAAATGAAACGAACGGAAATGACGTATACCTACTTCGCTTGAAAAAAAAGCAAGAAACTCAACAAAAACAATTTTTACTATACATGGCATGCTTTTATGTATATGTATAATAGTAGGGAAAATGAAAAAAATAATTTAATGAATGAAATAGAAACCATCGACATTTTCATCGATCAGAAAAATCAAAAAAAAAATTACGATACGAAATACGAATTATGATTACGAAATTAAATACTCATACGATTAAAAACACAGTCAACAACTGCTGTATATTGCTTTATCACGAGTGACGAGTCTCTAGGCGCTGTTCATCACGTCGGCTATCAATGATCATGTCTTCTACTGAATGGGGTTATAATGACATCTCGTTTTTAGCATTGAACTGCCAGAGTCTCAGGTCACAGTCACGCAGGTATGCTCAATTCATTTGATTTTCGAGACCTGGCTGCGCAATGACGAAATTGTTAATATTCCTACGTTTGAATGCTGTTTTCAGTACAATAGAGATGGTCAGTGGGCTGCCGGAGTAGCAATTCCGTCAAAAGATCCATAAAATGAGCATAGTGGACACAAATAATTTGCCGTACTTTTTCAAAACCAATATTGACGTAACAAATGGACTGGCGAATGGAACTATGGGCTGTCTAAAGTATATCGAATGCATAGGCATCCTAACCAGGACACGAGAACGATGAAAACGTCGACAGTAAAAAATGTCAACCGACTCTGGGTGGATTTCGGTTCAAATTCACAAGTTGGCAAGAAGGTCAGGTGGCTTGAAGCTGGATGGGCGCAGAAAACGAATATCGACCGATGTTTGGTGCCCATTTCTAGAAAAAGCTCAACTATTAATCGAAACAACAATTAATGTTAAGCATAAACAACAATTAATGTAAAGCGTCATACCTTCATGTGCCACCACAATTCATGCATCACACGGTGGTACCTACAACGAGATAGTCAGTATATACTCTTACGATAAAAGACACAGTTAACAAATTGTGTATATTGCTTTAGCACGAGTAACGAGTCTCGAAAGAATGTTCATCACGTCGGCTATCGATGATCATGTCGTCTACCATGGACGTAAAAATGGGATTTCAATGGGTCTTCTTCAAAATTAGCTATCGCGCCTCACCACAAATCCGCTTTATCCGTTGTAATGGCGAATTTTGTACGAGATAATAATGACGTCTGGTTTTTAACATTGAACTGTCAGAGTCTTAGGTCATACACATCACCTCGACCTAACTGACACAGTCACGCAAGGATGCTCAATTTTCTTGCTTTTCCAGATCTGTGTTCAGTTCAAAATTCAAATAGAATACTCATACCATACAGTCACCTCGCATAAAGAAATCATCGTTGGACAAACAATTGGTATGAGCGTACAACACAACTCATTGATTATATATATACGGCTGAACTTCAGCTTCTCAATGGGAATAAGATGCTTTCTGTAGTTGTATTAACCTCGCCGAATAAATCTTTCGAAAACATAATGAAGTTCATACATTTCGTCCTTGCTCCATATTCTAAAAGAATTTCAAAAATTCTCCAAGGAGACTATCATCTTTTGCCGGTGATTATGGGCGGGGATTTCAATATTAATGTTGCTGTTCCTCAAGCTGAACCACTTATAAACTTCCTGCGAGACGAATTAGATTTGCACATGAACTCAGATCGAAATATATCTACTACGAGATACACAACGACCATTGTGCAGTTTTTAAATAGAAAAGTTAAATAGAAAATTAGAAAAGTTAGAGTCGACAGTATATATATTCTAGCTACCATAATCCAATTGCGCCGATTATACCGAAAGATTAATAGACCAATTTAACGATAATAAACAAATGAAAAACTCTGGTTAGTGAAATTGCATTCCTTCTTCCTTCAAAGTAAACTGTACCCACGTACTATACACACGCCATGTTTACACATCTCCTTGAGAGTACTAATGGACTCACTCATTTTTTTTTAAATTTTTTTAATTTTTTCTATTTTTTCTTTTTTTTACTTTTATTGATTTAAAAAAAAAATACTAAATTAAAAAAAAAAATCATGTTGTGTGAGCAGTCACGTGCCATGTTGTGTCTACATGTTATGTGAGCGGTCGTTAAAGTGTTAATGTGTGCCTTAAGTATTATTTGAGCTGTTGTTACTGTGGCCTTGTTATATTTAGCCACACTTTCCCGCCTAAACCTGGGTTTATCTTTCCCTTTAATTTGTTTTACACAACTCAAAATGCACTCATTTCTAAGATATTCGAATCCCAATAAATCATATTTTTATTATTTTATCTCAAAACATACTCTCTTATGTAGTTATTTCAAGCAAATTAGGTAAAATTCCATATCAAAAATCACTCAATTCGCGAATGGAATTAACATTTTAAGATATTGAAAACTTGCAAATTCTGAAAGAATTATAAAAATTAGGATCCAACTGAGGATGTAGGAACAGAAAAAAATTGTTTTACTAATCAGAATGTATTTTTATTTACTTTTGAAAATCGCCGTTTTTACAAATAATTTTGAGTGATATTTTCAAATCGCTCTACTGAAAAATTAAAAATTTTGGATTGTGCCACTCTTGCAGCAAATGAGCGATATGTAATTATTATTGAAAATTCAATTTTTTTTATTGAAAATGATAGTTGGTTCTATGCCATTTATGTATGGAATACAACATGGCTCGAATGTTATTCTCAATGGCCAATTGACATCAGAATTTCTTGAAATTATGCGATCCTCGAGCTTAGTTAAAAGTTAGTTGAACGATTCACGATTTGTGTGACAGGTGGAACCGTTTTGGTGACTGCAGTTTCATCCAATTTTGGCCACAAAAATCCAGTTTACATGGCACGATAGCGCTCACCTTTCACTGGTACTGTATTTTCACGTGCACTCACGTAATTTACACGTAGATTCTTCACGTAATTTACAAAATGTTTTTTACAGAACAACCAGTTCCGTAATAAGTTTGGATAACTAAACCGTGTAGTTGTGTTGTAAACGAACACATGACTAAAAATGATTTAGTTTAGAATTTTGATTTGTCGAAAAATGTTTTTTTGAGCTTAAAAAACCAACAGATTGAATACCCTTAATTTATTAGGTGTGGAAGTAGAAACTCTACTTTTTTGACCAAATTCAACTGTATTGAAAATATAATTGTTATAAAGAATGATTATCGGAGTATTCGGCATTACCATCTATGGTCTTTGGTCATTTATCTCATTTATTAATTTATACTTGTGCACCTAATAAATAAAATGTTTTCCGTTATTTCTTTCCAGGTACATCTCTACTTCTCACAAATACCGGAAGACAAAATCCCTTATGTAAACAGCGTAGGCGAACGTTATCGTGTAAAACAACTCCTCCAACAGTTACCACCGCACGACAATGAGGTAAAGTAAAAAACTTTTATTATCAAAATATTTATTTGTTAAAAACAAAATTTAATCAAAATTCATAAATTCATTTTTACAATACATCTCTTCGTAAGACGAGCAAAAATATGAGAATGAAATTTAAATTTCACGCCTTGGCGCAAAAATTAAAACAACAACAAAAAATTTATAATTAAAAATTTTTAAGATATTTGCATAATAATAAAATTTAAATTACACCACCAGCCGTAGAAAAAATGTTATTTTAACAGTAGTTATTAACAGGGGGCCAATAACAAAACTTCTTTCAGTGATTACATGACAAATTTTTATGATTCGTTGTATACGCCAAAAAATTGTTTCATAAATATAATTTTGTAACGTTCCAGGTTCGATATTGCAATTCGCTGTCAGAAGAGGAGCGGAAAGAGCTAAGACTTTTCTCAGCACAACGTAAACGTGATGCACTAGGACGTGGAAATGTTAAGCAATTATCAATTAGTCGGCCATGTGAGGGTGTAAGTATATAATTTAATTTTGTTGAAACATTTTAATTAAACTTTGATGTACTCGTACCTACACACGTGAATATAGTGAGGGAGTTTAATAATTTAGATTAGTATCTAAACCATGAACATACGTACATACATAGAAAGTTCTATTTCATCTTAAATATTTGTGTCACATTTTGCAGCATTTTTTTGTATTTTCATTTCAATAATTCCAGTTTTAATTAAAAGAAAATATATAAAATATGAGTACGAAGAAAAGCAGAACGAAATGAAAAATTATGCGGGTGTTAGCTAACTACCTATACCTTAAACATATATACGTTTGTATATCTCGACAAATTCTTATGAACGTTGAATACACGTATAAAGCAGTTTACGCTTATCTGCACATACATTTATTATTCCATAGTGTTTTGTTGTTTGTGGATTATGTAAGTTAAGATATTCACATTTACAAAATAACCAAGTATAGACGAAATTAATCATAACGATGTTATTTTTATGGATTATCAAACCTTTAGTATCGAAAAAAATAAATTTTCTTTGAAAATCCTTCTAATTCAATTAAACACTCTTCATTACACTTTATTTAAAGTATAAACCGTTTCATATTTTATTTGAAGAACGTCTTCGATTCCCATTTATGAAACCGAAAATATTGTCAATATATAATTTTTCTACGGTACTAACCAAAATACAAATACAATAAATCAAAATCTTCGTGATTTAGTAGTATACGTCAAAGAAAACGTAAAGTTTTTTATTTATGTTGGAAAAATTGGTTTCGTAAGGAGTTTGTCTTACCCGTCTTGTTATTTAACTAAATATTAAATCGTCGAAGCAAAAATTTTCTTCATACACGCATATTTACATAAAACATGGATATAAGGAAAAATTCTCAACCCTGGGAAAACAAAAATTATTTCCGCACTTTGAAGTTTTATATTTAAGTAATCAAGGGATTAGGCGAGCAAGGGATGGGGTGTACGAGTGTTCATATATTTGTGATTTATTATTTATTTCAAATTTTTAAGTGAAAAAATAGATTTTATTGGTTTTTGCATATTTATGATTACATACATGAGAGAAAACTAAACAGGCAAATTGAGGTTAGGTAAAAGCTGTTCTATTTTCTAGGAAAATTTATCTTTGTAATTCCCTCATTCCCCAAACAAATTTTTCAATACAAATGTGAATGGAGAGAACGGTTTTCAATTTTATGGATTTCAAAATCTCGGAATACAAAATCTTGGATTATCAAAATCCCGGATGTCTTCTACAACGACATACTACAATTTTTTTTCTAATAAAACAAACATTATCATTTTTGGAATTCAATACATACAATAAATTTCATGGATGGCCAATTACTTGATCATTCGTTACACCTGCTCCGCTTATATTAGAAATTGGCCAAACGGCAAAGAGAAAACAAAGATTCAAGACATTTTTTCTTCAATTTTATTTTTATTTCTCTACATAGTCTCTTGTAAATATGTATACTTCTCCTAACGATGCTTCCAAGTGTTGCCAGGCTTTGAAAAACAAAATTCCCACAAATATAGTAAATTATCCCTTTTCTCCCCTCAAGGAGTACCCAAACTTTCCCACATTTTCCCCATAACAAAATTTAGAATGGTCACTAATTTTGCCCAACGTGATAATGTCAAAGCAGTTTTGATCAATTATGTATTTCAGGGTATACCCCTATTGTAGAATAAATATACACAAATAAGGCTAAATAAATTAAATTAAAAAAAAACTGGCTGGTGTAAAATTATTTATTTAATAAAAAAATATACATTACATTCATATTATACACAAAAAATAACAAAAAAAAAAATTTTCTTTCAATTTCAATAAAAATAACAACTTAAAAATAATAATTCTCAACAGATATTCGTTAATAACAATAACAATCGAAATTATTTTAAGCGTATATATTTTTGTAACCACATAAGGAATTTTGTCGCTCCCCAGGTTCGAAACTTAAACAATTTTTGTCTTGGCCTTTTAATGCTGACCTTTTAATGCTGACATACGTACAACGCGTTTAGTGTTTCTTCACCAAGTCTGTTTCTTTTTTTTGATTTAATATCTGTTACCATCAAAAATATTCTTTCCGCTTCTGCGGAAGAGAAAGAATGTGCGGTAACGATGTAAACTTTACCAATTTAATTAAATTGGGGAACAGCAACTCTCCATTTAAAGCCTTTCTGGTGCCAATGATTTTCCAAAATTCTGCGACATGCAATTCGCCTAAAATTTGTTTTTTTGCGTATGAATATTGGAAAGGAATATCCTTCCACTCGTCCTTTAAGTCGTACATGTTGCTTTTAACAAATTTGGATATTTCTTTTACGGTGTTAGAGGCGTTTATATTGGTAACGTAAACACCCACTTGAGGGTTTGAAAATTCCACCGTTTTAAAAAAAATATTCTTGATCAAAAATTTGCCCACATTTTTTTCAATGCAAATTTGCACAAATTTCTCGCAGTTGGATTTCACCTCAATCCGTTGATTCTCAACTAAATATACAGAATACATCAAATCTGCGAATTCTGCATCGAATTCAATATCGTTTATCTGTAATATATTGTTAGTATTGACTAATTCAACATAATTTAATAATTTTCCAGTTGAAATTAACTGAACAATTTCATGCTTTAAAATATACCTGACAATAATGACTAGTATGTTTTTCGATTCTTCATATAACTTGAGTATAAGGACGGTTTCGCTCTGGAATAGCGCATTAAATCTGTTGAAATAAACAATAATATTTTTGAAAAATAATAAATAAGCCTTTGTTTGTACATTTTTAAATTCTTCTAAAATATTTTGTGCTTTCTTTCGATGAGAATGTAGCATCATGGGCAAAAAAATGTTTTAGTACTAACCAGTTATCCAGAATTTTAACGATACAAGGATGCATAGATAGCCATCGTGTAGCCGCAATAAGTGTTGTGCCTGTATTTTACAGTACGTAATATACTCGATTTTTTATGTGTAAAATACGTATTTTACACAAATACATATTTTACACATAATTATTTTTTACAAAATGTAAAATACAAAAAAATTTCCTAACTAGTTGAAACAAAAATCTCAATTTTTACGTATATAGCTCCAAATTTCATATTGAAATAATTTTTGAATTTATTTATATTAGTTCTATTTTATTGATTATAATCAAAAGTAGAATATTTGCTGAAAAACATATAAGAATTATTTTTGTCTTCAAAGAAAACATGGTTTGTTTCTAAGCTAATACCTTATTATTTTAGAATACAAAAACAAAATCCACAACGCTATGGGATTGAAGTGTAAAACGATTAATCAATGATTGTTTCATTCAATATTAATATTAAAGCTATAATAGTTTAATGTTATCCATCACAAAACTTGTTTAGATGATTACGAAAGAAATCATTACCATCTTTCGGCAAGATTATTTAACTTGACACAGACAGAGACATCTGTAGTGTAATTTGTACTCTATCGCTTATGCTGTTTTCCAAACACCGACTTATTTGTGGACACCGACTTATTCAAATAAGTCACATCGCGAGGAGACTTATTTGAATAAGTACGTCTACCCAGAAATGTTTCCGAAAATGTGTCTTGACGAAATGTAATGCAGTTTTTATTTTCAAATCTAGTGGTAACGACCAACATGTCAAGAATTACGTCCCAAATGCGTCAGTACTATGAATTAGAATGACTTGATCAACTTATTCAAGATGGCGTCAAATAAGTTAATAAGTCTGTAATAAGTCGGTGTTTGGAAAACACCCGTATTGACGTTCCTTAAGCTAGCAGAACCTATATGGCTGAACATTACAAGATAGTATGGAAAATTATAAGCTAATTATAGACTAATTAAATGCTCTATTAAAAATTTTGGAAACCATCCCTTCTAACTAAAATGCGGTTTCTGCTAGCTTAAGAAAAAGTCAGCAGAACCCATATCAAAAAACGATTTAAAAACAATTGGAAAACTAAAGGTTAATTTTAGGCTAATTAAATGTCCTATTTAATTTTTTTTATTGTGATCGCTCTAGGAAAAAACGAAGGCTTTATCACTTAAAAGCTAACAGAACCTAAATCGAAAATTGGACCAAAAATCAAATTCGAACGCAAAACAAGATCAATTGACAACAAATAATTTTAGGCCCCATTAAAAATGTTTAGGCTCCACTTTTTCTTGACCAAACTTCAGGTCATTTTATCTAAAGCTAGCAGAACCCAAATCGCAAATCGGACTAAAAACTGAAATTAGAACGGAAAACAAGAACAACTGACATACAAAGAATCTTAGGCTCTAGGCACAACTAGCGTTGTGGATTTTGTTTTCCTATTATATTGTAAATAGCTGAAGAATAAACCATATTTATTTTTAATGGAATGTTTTTGAATAAAATTAAATGTATTTATATGTATTTATATATATTTTATAATACTTTTTACGCTATTTGCCGTAGGCACTTGGCGAAACACACTTATACTTAATAAACACATTTTTATTAATCACTTGTTTTTGTTTCGCAGAATATTTTTCAAAAAGTTTAAAAAATCACTCGATCGATTTCGACTTGTTAGGTCATCATCAGGAGTATCTACTGCAGTAGTCTTAACATATCTATACCAAAAGATTATATGACGAAAATAAGGATTGTTATTTGATATGATCATTTGTTCGAAGAAATTCATGAAAATTTCAGCCAACAAAGGTGACAGAGGGGAGCCCATGGGTAGACCATCAGCAAATTTGAAATATTTATTATCAAAACAGAAATAATTTTGTTTAATACAAGTCTCAAAAACTAACTTCAGTTCACGACGTAAGCTCTCATCTACAACATCCCTATCTAAGTAATTACAAACTATTTGGGACAAAGTATTAATTGGAATAGAAGTGAAAAGTCTGGCAACGTCAAATGAAACTAGTTTTGAATGTAACGGAATGTCGACGTCTTGAATTTTGTTAATCAATTCTACCGAGTTCTTAACCGAATAAGCCGAAAAGAAATTAGTATGACACTTGAAAAAATTTATGAAACCCTTACATAGCTTGTAGGCAGGAGCATTGCAATACGCTACTATTGGTCTAATCGGAATGCCTTCCTTATGGATTTTTGGTAAACCATAAAGGATCGGGGCAGATGGATTCATGACAGAGTACTTCCAACCAGTTCCATCAAATAACTTCTGGCATTGGTTGATACACTTACTAACCGAAGTCTTAAAAGACCTAGTTGGATCTCTGCCAAGCTCTATTGCTTTACTTTCTGTAATAAAATCAGAAATTTTATTGCAGTAATCCAACGCGGGAAAATTGGCGTCGCTTAGAGTATATAGGAAAAACGAGCCAACGGATTAGCAACATCGTGTCCAATTATACCAATATTAGTTTTGCTTTTTATAATAATAACACAATAAAGAAAATGATTTTTAACAATAAACCTAGAGTTGATCGCTTTTCCAAGTCTGGCGTTTATAGGATTAATTGCAATGATTGTAGTTTCTCCTATATTGGTCAGACTGGGCGCAATTTTGGAGTTAGAGCTAAAGAACATTTATCTGGTTGCAATCAATCAACTTTCCATAACCATTTAACTTCAGAAAATCATACAGCTAACTTGAACAATTTAGACATATTACATATACAACCCAAAGGCAGACGTTTAGATACCTTAGAATCTTACGAAATTCGAAAATCAATATTTCTTAACCAAAATATCCTTAAAGAACAGAGAGAAATCCGGTTCTCACCAATTACAGACCCCACCCTTTTCTATTCTCACGTACGTAATAATATACCTTGAATTTTGTTACTCAACCATGTGACTCATTGCCTACCTGCGCGATCCGTAGATTGCGACTTAATAAAGTTTTAAATTTATTTTATTTTTTATACAGTATTATTTACATTTTATACAGTAATTTAAGTAGTTTACCATTTTTTACGTAAAAATGTAAAAAATGAATAAAACAGTTTTTTACATACAATTGCACCACACTTGCCGCAATACTTGAAATTTTAATTTGAGTCAATTCAAAATAATCTTGAAATTCCTTTAGAACCGCACCACTTTTTGGGCTCTCCGACATACAACTCCCGCAGTTTCTGATAAATTTTTCAATTCGTTTCTGAATCTTAGTTATAGCAGATTTTAACACAAGTGCTGACGAATGGCAAATGCATTTCAATAAAATTACTTCATGGTGATTGCCAGTAAACGCCTTGCTTTAGTTTCAAAACTCGACATATGGGTTTCACATGTTCTTACAGAAAGAAATTTGCCCCGTCGCATTAAACTCTAAAAAAGATGAACCAGTGCAAAGCACTTCGAGAGCCGATATTCATAAAGTAGGAGATGCACTCTGTTTTGTGGGATTTCAAGGGAATCGTTTTTGTTAGTTTCTACCGGTCAGTACCACGATAAATTTTGAAGTGTACTGGACAAATTGAATGGTTTGATTCACTCAAACAGAATAGCCCTGAATTGATCAAAAGAAAAGGTATAATGTTCCAGCAAGACCTCATACAAATTCTCCAGATCTGACACCATCAGATAATTACTTGTTTCGGTATCTACAAAACTTTTTACACGGCAAAACCTTTTCTTCGAAAGAAGACATCAAAAACGCATTGGATCCGTGTTTTGCTAGCAAAGATTAGAAGTTTTGTGAGCGTGGAATTAAGCTACTGCCAGAAAGATGGCAAAAGGTATTGGATCCAAATGGACAATATTCAATTCAATAAAATCTTTATATGCTATACAAAAATCGTCTTTCATTTTAACCAAAATAAAATGGAAATTAATTTCCGATTGCGGCAATTATAGCTTACTGGAGAGGCTGGATAAAAGATTTTTCCGGATAAAGATTTTTTTTAATAATTTCAGTGTCATTTATTAAGATTTTAAATTTATTTTCGTTAATTACATAGTAAAAAAAAATCATTTCATTTTTGAAAAATAAGGTAAATTAAAGAGAAAATGAAAGAAAACGAAAACACGTTCTCCGGATAATACATGTTTTTCCAGAAAATAGATTTCCGGATAAAAGAGGTTTGTATGTATTTGGGCAGAACAGTTATAAGACTACTGGCTTGTTGGTACCTATATAAGGTCTAACGTCAATTACGCTGGTCACATGTCATGACATGCTCATTTTGGTTTTTCACTCTTCCATCATTCGAAAGCGACGTGGCTTTACGGAATTTCTTAAGTTGTTAGCCAGTTCCGTAAACCGCGTTGGCCTTTGTAGTTATTCAGCTGATGCAAGCATTATTTTTGCATTGTAGTTATGCACGATAATGTTTCTAGCTCTTCATTCAACGTACGTAAGCCAATTCCAAATTATTAAATACTGAAGGTTTCCTGACCACCAATATTTTAACCGATAATGTCGATATCCACTCTACTTTTCGGAATACTTCCAGGAATAAAATAATGGTAAACTGTAGCAATTATAAATAAGCCTTCTGGAGACATTTGAGGAATTAGGTTGCGTGAAAGAATCAGATATTATCTCTATTTTATTAAAGCATAAACCCTCTCTGAATGCTGCTTGCCCTGTAATACAAATTATGGACGAACAAAAACTAAAAAGGACATTTGCGGAACTTGGAACGAGTCAAAAAGTATTTAGGAGAGCATTCAATAAAGCCACTGAAGAATTTCGTAAAAATTTGAGTTAAAGCATTAATTCCTTCTTATATATAGATCAAATTTCACGCTAATCGTTTAAAAACTAGCACGAGGTTTATTTAATCAGAATTCTACCTTTAACACCAAATTTGGATATTAGAATTTATAATTTTCATCAATAAATGGCGAGTTTCTTTATCTATTCTTAAAACGAAATTGAACTATTGTATATAATCAGCTTAAGTAGCAAGGCAAATGTAATAATTTTGCTTAAAATAAATTTCAAAACCAAACAAAATTGTTTAAATAATAACATCGAAATTCGCCATAGTCGGTTAAGGCATGGCCTCAACGTCTAAAATTCGTATAGAGTGCCACTCCCATTCTATAAACTATGTATTTGAAAACCAGAATTTGGCTTAATTTAATTTCGAAATCTTAGATTTTGTAAGGATTGGAGGTTTTGAAATCTGGGAGTTAGAATTCTGGCATTTTGATTGCCAGAATTGTTTGATTTGAAAGGTTTTGATTTTCGGGATTTCGAGGGTAACCCATACTAAGATATATTTTACAATATTTTGATTGGCAGCACGATACACAATTGGAAATAAAAATACGATTAAATATTTCATAGAATTAGTAAAATAAAAAAGCAACAAACGTATGTAAGTCCTTATCGAAACTTGTATCAGAATCAATTTTTTGTTTTTTTCTTCAATTTATTAGATATAAAAAAACAGAAATTGGAGATTAACTATGAAGGAAAAAATCGATAACGAACATTGCATATATAAAACGAATTATGCTAAATTGCATTTTCTTTGAATTTTTCCAAGAAAATGCAAACTCAAAAAATATTTCCTAGAAATTTTTCTTTTCCAATGCTATGGAAAATATTATCCTGTTGATGAAAGATTTATTAGGAATTTTCGCAATTTTTACGTAAAATTGTGAATATATTCGAAATATGGCAATATGTAGATACGTATACGTAGCTAGACGATACTGGTTCATATTTGTATTCAGATAAAATAAATAGTTTTATCGATCCGGGAAATTTTTAAAAAATAAATCAGAAAAGCGATTTTTTTAAATTATATCGTGAAACAAGCAAGATGCACAATATATAGGTGTGTGTGAACCTGGTTTAGTCGAACATTGATGATTAAAATCTGCTTTTAATCGATTATACACAATCTTAACAATTTTCGTTCACCTATAATATTTTCATACTTTTATGTATTGGATGTTTCGGAGCTCGGGCCAACGATTAAGTGGCACAAAGCTAGATCAAAATAAAACTTAATGGTCTGTAGTAAGTAAGCAAAGTTACACACCGAGAGATTTACTAAACTTCGCTACAACTCCCAAGAGGAGCAGGAGAGGTAGGAATTTGCAAATACCAGATTAAATTTTATAAACAAATTCAGTTACAAATCCCCCGGTGGGAAAATTGGTTAAGAGAAAGATAATGCGACTACAACTTCACTTTCAACGTCCAGCAACTGTTGCCAATTTTACTGACCACATGGGAAATAAAGTGCCAAATTACAATTAAAATTTTTTTGTGTAACTGGCGGTCCCTTATATCTGAGCAATTCAAAAAAGTAAATACTACAGCCATTTTGATGTTGTGGTTATAGTAATAAGTATAATTAAATGTTAAACTACGCTAGTAAGGTGTCAAATTAGTCTGCATTGTCAACAATTAGGCGAGCAAGGTATTTTTTTTTCAATTACACCAAGAGCAAAATAAGTGATTGGGCAACTCACCACAAGAGGCAGCGCTATCACGAAAGAGAATTTCTGTTGTTTCATAACCATCGGAAATTTTTTATTCATTTTCCACCTATTTTCATAAAATATAACATTTCAGCAGAATAAAATCGTAGAAGTGTTCCTTAAATTGACAAATTGATCGGCCTGCGAAATAAAGAAACGCAGTATATGAAATTTTGCAATTTAACAATGTTTCATTTTTTGCCGTCATTTCTTAACGAATTATGATGAAATTTGCTTAGTTAGAGGTATTAAAGTGATTTTTTGGACAAAATTCTGTAGGATCTTTTCATGCTGCACTAAACTTGGTCATTTCATAACCTATTCTTATGAAATTTGTTTTCTAGATTGACTTTGAATTGAAACATAAATTTTAGATGAATTTCTTGTTTATGTTCATTCTTCACGATTAAAACGGTTTTTGACTATCTTGGCCGGAACTCGACTAATTCTTAACCAATAATCGTGAAATTTGCATGGCGGTCTATATATTCTTAAATGTATTTTAAACAAGGTTCCGTGGTTCCGGAAAAAATAAAGCAATGAAGCATGCTTCTTGTCCACTTCTATAAAAGTAAAAATAAAAAAAAAAATATGCCGGGTTGTATTTGAATTTTGAAACGACCGGAGGTCCAGGGTTTGATTCCCGGTGGTGACAATGAAAAAATTTCACGGCTGGTTTAGGATCAATGAAAATCACTCATCATCCGAAATGAAACCTCAAACGATTATGAAACCTCATTTGAGGCGGCTAAATCCCTTGAGGGATACAGTGCCAGAAAAAGAGAGAGAGAGAGAGAGAGAGAGAGAGAAGTAATGATATTTGTTCGATTTTTGCGCCCAAATAATGAATTTTCAGATTAACACGAATTTCTCAAACACTCCTACTAGTAACCAATACTTTCGGTGGTTTTCCTAAATAGCTAATGTCACACTGGCACTGCATGAGAAATTTGAGGAAACTTTATCTGTTACAATTTTGATTATATGTTTTTGATTTTTTGGCCAATATAATCGACCAAACGGCACAGTGGTTAATCATTGGCGTTTGGATGGTAAAGTTTCGAGTTCGAGTCCCGTGCAGATGGGTAGGGCGTAAAGATTGCAAAGTCCTAGAACAGTCCTAGAACAGATTGCAAAGATATAAAAAACAGTATTTTCAGCGAAAAGAACCCACCGCCGATTGAAACGGTCCTGTCTGACTTGAATTATGTTTGAAAATCAAGTTTTAGCTCGTTGGGGTCATATAAACTCTAAAGAAAATCCTGCTGATTGTCGCTCGTTTCAGCCCAATTTAAACGAATTATTATTCAAAATTAAATAACCTTTCATAATTGGTACAATATTCCATGATTTGACACAAATTTTTTTTTTATGCATTTGTCCTAGTAAAAAAGCCGATGTTAAACCTTCAATCGACGATTACACGAAAACTGAACGTTGTTTCGGCCCAATTTAAACGAAACTAATTTTTTTGTGCATTAATTATAATATGATGGTGTAAGTACGCGTTCCCAAATAATTCAGCCGGGAAAAAATGATACACCAAATGATACAAGAAACCTTCAACCTTCTTTTTCGGCATCTAATGGTTGAATCCCACTACCGAGTTTGTTGCAACGAATTTCTTGGAGTAGTTGTAATTAAAATAGTTTCTAAACATGTTTTTTATTGTTGTAATATTTTGGCTACGTCTTTCGTTGTTGTTTTACATATTGATTGTAAATGGTTATGGCTAGTTTTTTAAAGAGATTTAGTTTTTATATTTTAAAACATTAGAAGCATGAGAAGAAATTCAGATAGGCTGCTTGCTTATTTGGATTCCACGAATGTAAAGCCTATGTTGATTGGCCTCTCGGAGATCTGGGTCTATGAATGAATGAAATCACGAACTTTAGTCTGGAGAATTACAATCTGTTTGCCGGGTGAAATGAGAATTACACATCTGGTGGTGTGGCAATTTACGCTAGGAACGATTTGAATTGTAAACATATCAAGCTCGACTATAACACTTTTGATGGTAGAGGCATTTCCTTTATGTTTGGGTCAAATGTGCTTTCTGCATCAAAAGATTAAATTCATCCAACATTTCCAATTTCATTGCAATATGTTTTTGGCTGATTTAACTAACTCTAATATAGTTATTATGGGCGACTTTAATATAGATTTTTATGAAAAAATACTGATGTCGACAATTTGTGCTGTGAATTAATGGCCTTGATATTCTTGTATCTGAATCTACCAGGATTTTCAAATCTGCAGCAACCTGTATCGATAACGTACTCTGTAGGTTTTGCGAGAGGTACTTCAGAAGTCCCTCGTGCAATGTTTTAGACTTGTTCATATCCGATCATTGTTTAGTAGAAACTAGTTTTCTAGGTGGTTCCATTTCTAGACCAGTCATAAGAAACTCTGTTGATCAATATCCGCATTGATTTTTGCAAACTGCATGAACTGCTTCTATGGGAGAATTGGCGCGACGTTTATAGCCAATCCAGCGGATCACTGGTTTTTGATTATTTTCTAAATATTCTAAATGGTCATCTCAGAAGCTGCACAAAAGTTATCTCTGGAAAAGTAGCTAAGCTTAGGCCTTGGGTGTCCGATCACCTATTAAATATCATACGCAAGCGAAACAAAATATGCCAACTTGCAAGAACAAATCCAACTAACAATAGACTTGCTAACTATAGTCGCAAACTATGTCAATGCCAAAACAGGTTAATAAAGGTCAAATAAATTGTAAGTCGGGTCATGTTATCTCTGATTCGAGTGCCATTACAAATGAGTTTAACAATTTTATTGTGCGAGTTTGTGAATCTAGTTTTGCTCTGGATGAGTTGGTAAAACATAGATTGGTGACAGAAAACTACGATACTACGAGAAGCTTTTATTTTTCCCCGATCTACCCGGGTGAACTATATTCAATTATCAACTCGCTTAAAAATAATTCATTGCCTGGAGTAGATGGTGTTTCGAATGTATTAGTGAAGAAGATGGCTTGTTATCTTGTGGATGTCTTAAGTTTCATCATAAATTTAAGTGTCAATACCGGGAATTTACCGTTAGCCCTAAAGCGAGCTGTAGTCATCCCAATTTAAAAAAAAATGATAAATCGAGTTTAGACAACTACCGACCAATATCGCTTCTTTTCATTTTTTCCAAAATCTGAAAAGGCAATGAAAAGTAAGATGGTACATTTTCTGAATAAAAATAATTTTCTATCTCCGCTGCAATTCGGGTTTAGGAAAAATAAGAACACGGAACAAGCTATTTTAACAGTTCTGGAACAAATAAGTGCGAGCATTGATTTAGAGCTCAAGTCATCTGGTCTGTTTGTCGATATGACTAAAGCTTTTGATAGAGTAGACCATGCGATTCTCTCAAAAAAAAACTTTATTGTTGTGGTTTCCGTGGAATAACTTATAGCTGGCTTTGTAGCTACTAAGCGGAGAACTGGCAATTACGGCAGGAGTTCCTCAGGGATCGGTGTTCGGACTCCTGTTATTTCTTGTTTACGTGAACGGAATTTTTCGACGCCTTGTTACAGGCTCCCTCACCGCTTTCACTGACGACTTTTCTTTTGTGTACTCTGGTTGAAGCAAACAGGTTAACATATCACGGATCAAACACGATTTAGATTTACTGGCGGAATGGCTTAAAGCGCACAACTTACTTTTGAGTGAGAAAACTAAAATAGTACATTTTAGGGTTAGCCAGGAACTAACTGATGCTATTTCTTATCACGATTTTGGCTGTAACAAAGCTCAGACATGTACTTCGACTGGCTGTTTTAAGATTAGTGTAGTAAATTAATTTAGATATTTAGGTATTTTGTTTGATGCAAATCTAAGAAAATCTAAGAAAACTGAGATTTGAGAGTTGGAGATTTGCTGCTGTTCCCTTACTTACTAGATGTACAAAATTAATATTATTGTTGATTGATGTAAATAATAATTAAATTGTATGTTTAGGTCGTGTGCTGATGAAACAACAGCAAAACTCCCAACTCTTAAGTCGCGGTTTTCGAACAAAATTCGTATACTGGTGTCGGCTATAATGCGGATTTACTAAACGTTTACAAAATTCACATGTTTTAATAAAAACCGATGCACAAAATTCCGGCACAAAAAATACAATATAAATTACACACGCTCGAAATAACTTTTTATTTGTATGTATACCGCTGCCACCAAATATTGTGTTACAAGCGTACTCGTATGATGTTAAAATGGATGGGCAGGAATAAAGTTTAAGTTAAATTAATTTTATTTAAGGTTTGAAATCCATTTTTATGTTTTGCGAAGTTAGCACTTTTTAACTATATTATGGCGTAGAAGTATAATGATATCCGGTCGTGTGCCATTGCACTTGGTGTATGAAATTATTCATGTTCTCTCAATAACCGACTCAGTCAGCCTTTTCTTGTAAAGCACCATAGCGGTTTCTACAGCAGCTTCTTTATTAAGAACAAGTAAATGAACGCTGGGTTTGACCAATACAGCTTCAGAATCAAACTTTGTAACTCAAATAAAATTAAATAAATGTACTGTAACTGTTTTCATTCAAATCAAACTGTAAGCAAATAAATTTTCCATCCCACCTAAATTTTGTAGGTAATGATAATTAAAGTTAATTTCGTTGGAATTTATATTTTTTGTAAACTTTATATTTGGTTTTTTATTAGAAAATTCTAATTTTTATTACTTAATTTACTTAGGGTACTCTCCTCAATTGCTGGAAGACTGGAAAATTAAATTTATACATTTTCGTATTTCCTTCTTACTTAAAATGGGTAATTAAATGTAAAAAATAATGTCGTTATCAAAGTTAATTTCGACCGTTTTCCTATACAGTACATAGTACTACAGTGTATACAGCAGTATTGATTAAATGCAAACAGTTAAAGAAGTTATTAAAAGAGGTTTATACATCTTCAGTATATTTTATTATTCCTTAGTGATCATTAAGTCCCTTATTTTTAAGTGTAATGGATTCTCATAGACTCTACAGTTTTAATTAATTCAAATCACATTCGGATTTTTTTTTTGTATATGATAGCATTTTGGAATTCCACCCAATCGGCACTTAAGCCGCACCAAACATAAAAAATAGAAACAAGCGTTCAAAACAAATTTATATGTAAATGGAATTATTTTCGTTTGAGTTGGACCGACCAAAAATTTGATGGGAATCAAGGTTACGACGATGATGTGCAATTAGGCGTAATGGATATATAACCTAAACCAAATATTTATTTACGATGAATAATCAAAAAAAATGAATATAAAATTCTAAAATTGTGTTTTGACATTTTAAAATGGCGTTTCTAATTAAACTATCATAAATTTAAATTTGTTAATGTCCGTCAATAAATTACGATTAAATATTTTTGAGAACCCATTAAAAATAAATTCATAGCTCATTAGCCTAATTCCATCGTATATGATGAACCAATATATAGACTATATACACAACCCAAGGGGGCAATAAATTGTATCGATTGGTGCTCAGCACGAAAATGAAAGTATTAATTAAAATGGATTTGCATCCAACAATTTAGAATTGACTAACTGCGTACGATAAAATATAACGGGGATGAAATTTTAAAGTATATAAGCAAAAACTCACCCCTCAGCGTTTGACTACTCGTGTAATATGAGATAATGATACTTCTTCTTATATTTTATTACCAAAAACATTAAAAAGCATATTTTTAATTTTAAAAGTTTGACAAACAAAATATTTATACAAATCTCCCCTGGGATGAATTATAATATTCAACTTCTAAATCGTTTTGAAGTTTGAAATATTTTTGTCTGGCCCCTATTAAAATTCGTTTCTTTTATCTACGTATATATTTTACAGTGTGAGGAACCATTTTCGATGGGCGATATGGCGGTGTTTGCATCACGGTTCGGACCACATCATGCCTGGCATCCAGCCTGCTTTAAATGTGATATATGTAAAGAGCTACTGGTCGATTTAATATATTTTCATCGGGAGGGACGACTGTACTGTGGACGACATCATGCCGAAACCCTGAAACCAAGATGTTCAGCTTGTGATGAGGTAAAAATTGTGTCATAGATTTTTTCTTTCAGCCATTAATCTAGAATACCATTTTCCGTCGTCTTTTGTGTCATCATTAAGTTTTCTTATCATGCCATTATATGATGATCCCTTTTATTCTTTTGTGTGTGTGTGTGTACGAGCTGTGAAGTTGTGTTTGTTGTTATATATACATATACATATGTATATATTACGTATTATATATCCCGTCGTTGTAATAAAATATCATTAATCCTTACAACTTATAAAGCATTTTAATCCACATTGATGTATCGATGCTCGTTTATATATTTTTTCCAATTTTCTTTTTGTTGTTCCACAACACAAAAGTCCATTAATTTAATCCGAAACACTTAGACGGACGGAAAATATAGTTTTTCCCAAATTTAAAATATTTCATCTTAATTTTATGAAATAATTGTATCCGACATACATAAAAGGAGAGGAAAATTTCCGCCCTCTCTTGTCTCGGTCGTGTAATCTTTCCAATGGTGATGACAAACATTTATCATTACGTTTTCTATTATTAAAATCAAGTGGAGGGGACTATATACGTATACATACATACCTGCCTATTTACTTGAATCATTTTCTTAAATTTCACCCTTTAAAAACGAATAATTTCCACATTTTACTTTTCGAATTCAATGAATTTTACGATTTTCTACCGTTACAGATTATACTTGCTGATGAGTGTACCGAAGCAGAAGGAAGAGCGTGGCACATGAAACATTTTGCATGTTTTGAGTGCGAGAAACAACTTGGTGGGCAACGCTACATAATGCGAGAGGGTAAACCATATTGTCTGGTATGTTTTGACACCATGTTCGCTGAGTACTGCGATTACTGTGGTGAACCGATTGGTGTGGATCAAGGACAGATGAGCCACGATGGACAACATTGGCATGCAACAGATAATTGTTTCTCGTGCACCAAATGCCGATGCTCGTTATTAGGCCGACCATTTCTTCCAAAACGTGGTGCTATATTTTGTTCGATTGCATGTAGTAAAGGAGAGCCGCCAACAAGTTCGGATAATCTAAAACTGCACATGTTACGAAACCGATCGCACAATAATTTAGGATACGAGCATGATGTCCCGGACATTTCGCCGTCATCTCAAACCTTGAGGAGTCCGAAAATGGGGAGACGCGCATTGCAACGAATGGTGATTCCAGAAGCATCACCGGTATTAAAACGAAGAATTGAAGAATCCGCATCAAAACCACAACCAATACCGGGATTTAGATTGCCGACAAGAACCGAAACTGCCATTCCAATTGTGGCCCCAATTAGCAAAAGTTTAGATAGGGCGCTTTTAGAACGCAATTTAGAAAAATTTATAGCACAGCACAGTGAAACTTCACCTAATTTCCAACGACTGACGTCACAAGATCGAAATCGCGACCCTCTAGATTTATCCGCACTTGGACTGCATATCGATAGTTGGAAACCACAAATCAAAAATACTTCCAATAAAAATACTACCGCTAATCTTCCAAATTTTGAACCCGCCATGACATCCTCCATGCCCGAATTAGCTGCGGATCTAAACGAGCCGGCACGCAACGATGCTGATATGGTGACATCGCCCGAAGAAATCCCGCTAGATGTGGAACCAAATAATACTGAAACTGAACAAATCAGTTCTGGTAAGGAACAGCAAGTACAAATACGATCCAAATCCAAAGGTGTTCGATTTCAAGGTGATTTCAAAGATTCCCTGCCCCGATCGAAAAGTTATGCTGGGCGAGCGAAAAGTAGCGGCACTCCGTGTAAAAACCGCACTCGACGAAATCAACGAAAAAATGCACCGCGTCACCAAAAACGACAGGAACACGCTAAATCAATGCCATCGACATCGAAAAATATTCCGAGTACAAGTCATAGAACGGTAAGTGATACGGAAACATCAAGCGCATGCTCAACATGTTCCTCGTCAACATCGAGTTCTGATGATGCGTACGAAATACCGCAGAGGCGTCATTACGGTGGTGTTCGTGTAAGCTATGTTCCTAATGATGCGCTGGCGCATGCCCGGCGGCGTAAACAAGAAGCTGAGGGAGATAAAGACAATAAGAATTGTGTTCTTTCTTGATTTAGAATTTTAAGATCAACCTGTTTTAAGATTATTATTGTGTGAGAGTGTTCAAAAAGTTTATATATTTTTTTATAAAATTCTTAAAATAGTTTTAAACAAAGTTTAATGTGTAAATACGTTTGTAAAATTTTTAATTAAAATTTGTGAATAAAAGATATGAAATTTAAGTGGAGTTTTACCTTGTCTAACGAAATTTTGAGGTTCTTCTACAATTATATATTGGGAGCTTATGTGTTTTCTGTTTTATAATGTAAGTGATGGTAAGTGATTTTTTTAATTGCAGACTTTACCTTATTTATGGTTTACCTTATTGGCCCAAACAAAATTTGATTCCTTGATTATAGCAAACCTGAGCAACTTTTTAATCCATTTAACCCTAATGTGAGTGAAGAAAAAAATATCTTAATTTAAGTGATTAGTACCTTTACACGTTCGTCCCAGTTGTAACATTTCTCATTTTTTAGTATGATTGTAAAATAGACGTGTAAAAGTATAAAAGGTAAATATTCCAAGGATTGCGGCTAATGCATTTTTTAGTATTTACTCCCTAAAAAACTGCAAGTGGTGTTGCATTGAGAAGAAATCTTAAGCAAACAACGTACCGGGAGCGTGATTGCTCGATTTAAAGTTCTAATATTTTTCAAATCCAATCGTTCATTACAAAAAAAACGGAGCAATTTTTTGAGCTAATCTAGCCGATGCTGCCTTCAAACTTCTCTAATTGATCAAATTCGACTATAACTTTCATGAATTTTGAACATAAATTTGATCGTCTAAAAAAACGGCAAGGGGTTAGCCTTACTAAATTTGAGCAAATATTTTAAATTTTTTTGTTTGCTGAATTTGATCGGCCTATATGTGTGTGACCTAGCAAGTCGCGTTGACGAAGAAATTCTGAGCAGATTATATACTGGAAGCGTGATTACTCAATTTGAAGTTTTAATACTTTTCAAATCCAATCGTTCATTACAAAAAACGGAGCAATTTTTTGAGCAAATCTAGCCGATGCTGCCTTCAAACTTCTCTAATTGATCAAATTCGACTATAACTTTCATGAATTTTGAACATAAATTTGATCGTCTAAAAAAACGGCAAGGGGTTAGCCTTACTAAATTTGAGCAAATATTTTAAATTTTTTTGTTTGCTGAATTTGATCGGCCTATATGTGTGTGACCTAGCAAGTCGCGTTGACGAAGAAATTATGAGCAGATTATATACTGGAAGCGTGATTACTCAATTTTAAGTTTTAATACTTTTCAAATCCAATCGTTCATTACAAAAAACGGAGCAATTTTTTGAGCTAATCTAGCCGATGCTGCCTTCAAACTTCTCTAATTGATCAAATTCGACTATAACTTTCATGAATTTTGAACATAAATTTGATCGTCTAAAAAAACGGCAAGGGGTTAGCCTTACTAAATTTGAGCAAATATTTTAAATTTTTTTGTTTGCTGAATTTGATCGGCCTATATGTGTGTGGCCTAGCAAGTCGCGTTGACGAAGAAATTATGAGCAGATTATATACTGGAAGCGTGATTACTCCATTTGAAGTTTTAATACTTTTCAAATCCAATCGTTCATTACAAAAAACGGAGCAATTTTTTGAGCTAATCTAGCCGATGCTGCCTTCAAACTTCTCTAATTGATCAAATTCGACTATAACTTTCATGAATTTTGAACATAAATTTGATCGTCTAAAAAAACGGCAAGGGGTTAGCCTTACTAAATTTGAGCAAATATTTTAAATTTTTTTGTTTGCTGAATTTGATCGGCCTATATGTGTGTGACCTAGCAAGTCGCGTTGACGAAGAAATTATGAGCAGATTATATACTGGAAGCGTGATTACTCCATTTGAAGTTTTAATACTTTTCAAATCCAATCGTTCATTACAAAAAACGGAGCAATTTTTTGAGCTAATCTAGCCGATGCTGCCTTCAAACTTCTCTAATTGATCAAATTCGACTATAACTTTCATGAATTTTGAACATAAATTTGATCGTCTAAAAAAACGGCAAGGGGTTAGCCTTACTAAATTTGAGCAAATATTTTAAATTTTTTTGTTTGCTGAATTTGATCGGCCTATATGTGTGTGACCTAGCAAGTCGCGTTGACGAAGAAATTATGAGCAGATTATATACTGGAAGCGTGATTACTCAATTTTAAGTTTTAATATTTTTCAAATCCAATCGTTCATTACAAAAAAACGGAGCAATTTTTTGAGCTAATCTAGCCGATGCTGCCTTCAAACTTCTCTAATTGATCAAATTCGACTATAACTTTCATGAATTTTGAACATAAATTTGATCATCTAAAAAAACGACAAGGGGTTAGCCTTACTAAATTTGAGCAAATATTTTAAATTTTTTTGTTTGCTGAATTTCTTCGGCCTATATGTGTGTGACCTAGCAAGTCGCGTTGACGAAGAAATTATGAGCAGATTATATACTGGAAGCGTAATTACTCAATTTGAAGTTTTAAACCTTTTCAAATCCAATTGTTCATTACAAAAAAACGGAGCAATTTTTTGAGCTAATCTAGCCGATGCTGCCTTCAAACTTCTCTAATTGATCAAATTCGACTATAACTTTCATGAATTTTGAACATAAATTTGAACGTCTAAAAAAACGGCAATGGGTTAGCCTTACTAAATTTGAGCATATATTTTAAATTTTTTTGTTTGCTGAATTTGATCGGCCTATATGTGTGTGGCCTAGCAAGTCGCGTTGACGAAGAAATTATGAGCAGATTATATACTGGAAGTGTGATTACTCCATTTGAAGTTTTAATACTTTTCAAATCCAATTGTTCATTACAAAAAACGGAGCAATTTTTTGAGCTAATCTAGCCGATGCTGCCTTCAAACTTCTCTAATTGATCAAATTCGACTACAACTTTCATGAATTTTGAACATAAATTTGATCATCTAAAAAAACGGCAAGGGGTTAGCCTTACTAAATTTGAGCAAATATTTTAAATTTTTTTGTTTGCTGAATTTGATCGGCCTATATGTGTGTGACCTAGCAAGTCGCGTTGACGAAGAAATTATGAGCAGATTATATACTGGAAGCGTGATTACTCAATTTGAATTTTTAAAACTTTTCAAATTCAATCGTTCATTACAAAAAAACGGAGCAATTTTTTGAGCTAATCTAGCCGATGCTGCCTTCAAACTTCTCTAATTGATCAAATTCGACTATAACTTTCATGAATTTTGAACATAAATTTGATCGTCTAAAAAAACGGCAAGGGGTTGTTAGCCTTACTAAATTTGAGCAAATATTTTAAATTTTTTTGTTTGCTGAATTTGATCGGCCTATATGTGTGTGACCTAGCAAGTCGCGTTGACGAAGAAATTATGAGCAGATTATATACTGGAAGCGTGATTACTCAATTTGAAGTTTTAATACTTTTCAAATCCAATCGTTCATTACAAAAAAACGGAGCAATTTTTTGAGCTAATCTAGCCGATGCTGCCTTCAAACTTCTCTAATTGATCAAATTCGACTGTAACTTTTATGAATTTTGAACATAAATTTGATCGTCTAAAAAAACGACAAGGTGTTAGTTAGCCTTACTAAATTTGAGCAAATATTTTAAATTTTTTTGTTTGCTGAATTTGATTGGCCTATGTGTGTGTGACCTAGTAAGTCGCGTTGACGAAGAAATTATGAGCAGATTATATACTGGAAGCGTGATTACTCAATTTGAAGTTTTAATACTTTTCAAATCCAATCGTTCATTACAAAAAAACGGAGCAATTTTTTGAGCTAATCTAGCCGATGCTGCCTTCAAACTTCTCTAATTGATCAAATTCGACTATAACTTTCATGAATTTTGAACATAAATTTGAACGTCTAAAAAAACGGCAAGGGGTTAGCCTTACTAAATTTGAGCAAATATTTTAATTGCTGAATTTGATCGGCCTATATGTGTGTGACCTAGCAAGTCGCGTTGACGAAGAAATTATGAGCAGATTATATACTGGAAGCGTAATTACTCAATTTGAAGTTTTAAAACTTTTCAAATCCAATCGTTCATTACAAAAAAACGGAGCAATTTTTTGAGCTAATCTAGCCGATGCTGCCTTCAAACTTCTCTAATTGATCAAATTCGACTATAACTTTCATGAATTTTGAACATAAATTTGATCATCTAAAAAAACGGCAAGGGGTTAGCCTTACTAAATTTGAGCAAATATTTTAAATGTTTTTGTTTGCTGAATTTGATCGGCCTATATGTGTGTGACCTAGCAAGTCGCGTTGACGAAGAAATTATGAGCAGATTATATACTGGAAGCGTAATTACTCAATTTGAAGTTTTAAAACTTTTCAAATCCAATCGTTCATTACAAAAAAACGGAGCAATTTTTTGAGCTAATCTAGCCGATGCTGCCTTCAAACTTCTCTAATTGATCAAATTCGACTATAACTTTCATGAATTTTGAACATAAATTTGATCATCTAAAAAACGGCAAGGGGTTAGCCTTACTAAATTTGAGCAAATATTTTAAATTTTTTTGTTTGCTGAATTTGATCGGCCTATGTGTGTGTGACCTAGCAAGTCGCGTTGACGAAGAAATTACGAGCAGATTATATACTGGAAGCGTGATTACTCAATTTGAAGTTTTAAAACTTTTCAAATCCAATCGTTCATTACAAAAAAACGGAGCAATTTTTTCAGCTAATCTAGCCGATGCTGCCTTCAAACTTCTCTAATTGATCAAATTCGACTATAACTTTCATGAATTTTGAACATAAATTTGATCACCTAAAAAAACGACAAGGGGTTAGCCTTACTAAATTTGAGCAAATATTTTAAATTTTTTTGTTTGCTGAATTTGATCGGCCTATATGTGTGTGACCTAGCAAGTCGCGTTGACGAAGAAATTATGAGCAGATTATATACTGGAAGCGTGATTACTCAATTTGAAGTTTTAATATTTTTCAAATCCAATCGTTCATTACAAAAAAACGGAGCAACTTTTTGAGCTAATCTAGCCGATGCTGCCTTCAAACTTCTCTAATTGATCAAATTCGACTATAACTTTCATGAATTTTGAACATAAATTTGATCATCTAAAAAAACGGCAAGGGGTTAGCCTTACTAAATTTGAGCAAATATTTTAAATTTTTTTGTTTGCTGAATTTGATCGGCCTATGTGTGTGTGACCTAGCAAGTCGCGTTGACGAAGAAATTACGAGCAGATTATATACTGGAAGCGTGATTACTCAATTTGAAGTTTTAAAACTTTTCAAATCCAATCGTTCATTACAAAAAAACGGAGCAATTTTTTGAGCTAATCTAGCCGATGCTGCCTTCAAACTTCTCTAATTGATCAAATTCGACTATAACTTTCATGAATTTTGAACATAAATTTGATCACCTAAAAAAACGACAAGGGGTTAGCCTTACTAAATTTGAGCAAATATTTTAAATTTTTTTGTTTGCTGAATTTGATCGGCCTATATGTGTGTGACCTAGCAAGTCGCGTTGACGAAGAAATTATGAGCAGATTATATACTGGAAGCGTGATTACTCAATTTGAAGTTTTAATATTTTTCAAATCCAATCGTTCATTACAAAAAAACGGAGCAACTTTTTGAGCTAATCTAGCCGATGCTGCCTTCAAACTTCTCTAATTGATCAAATTCGACTATAACTTTCATGAATTTTGAACAAAAATTTGATCGTCTAAAAAAACGGCAAGGGGTTAGCCTTACGAAATTTGAGCAAATATTTTAAATTGTTTTGTTTGCTGAATTTGGAAACGTAATTACTCAATTTGAAGTTCTAATATTTTTTAAATTCAGTAGCTCATTAGAAAAAAATAGAGCAATTTTTTGAGCTAATCTACCCGATGGCGACTTCAAACTTCTCTAATTGATCAAATTCGACTATCACTTTCATGAACATAAATTTGATCGTCTAAAAAACGACAAGGGGTTAGCCTTACTAAATTTGAGCAAATAATTTTAGTTTTTTTGTTGGCTGAAACAGAATGAATTATATGTGCGAAATTTAGAAAGTCACGCTTACGAAGAAATTATGAGCAAATTATGTACTGGAAGCGTGTTTACACGATTTGAAGAACTAGGTTTCGATTGGGGATCCTCACTCAGATAGGGCTCCAAATTATTTTGTTCGTTGATTATGGTAAAAATTGTTGGAGTGCAGGAGGTTTCTAGTGCCAGCAACTTATAATGAGCTTTGACTGTTCCTGGATGGGTTTGTTTCTCAATCGACACTCCGACGAAATTATGCAAGACTAAGTTTGGGCCTATTGGACTATGAGAGAAAACAATTATTTAATCCTTTTTCTTACTAGAATAATTTCTAATTTTAAAACATCTTCGCCGACTTTACTTGTTATACAAAGTATAAATTCACTTCAATTTTAATTTTTCCTAAACGTTTGCTGGTCATTTTCATTTCATACTAAACATGAGATCAAAATCGTGCGACTTAAATTTCGTAAATAATTAAATTTTGATCCCAAGAAAGTTAGGCATCAATTTTAAAATAAACTTCAAACTCAATTCGATTCTGACTTACCAATTACTTACGACAGTTTGCACGTCCAGTTTCACAATATTTTATAGAATTTTTAAGACACTTAAAAAAACAAAACAATTATTTTTTTTTAAATTATTTATTTAAAATAATAAACCAAGTTAAACATAATTACTACGATAAACTAAATTAAAAACAAAATAATTAATAATTTCCTATGTCTTTGGGTTTGCAAAAAAAAACTCTATTTATTTATTATGTATTTGTTTTAATTATTTGCATTATTATTTATTTGATTTATTTATTTATATTTGAGTTTTGTACAAAATAATTTAATTTACACAAACAAGTTAAAAAATTATAATATTATATAATATATGAGTTTGATATATCAACAATTATTATTTATTTTATTTAATTGTTAAATTTTATTGGCAATCTGAAGCACGATTTTAGCTATTTCATATTTGCATAATTGTAGGATTTTATTTTATTTAATTTATGTTTCGAAATAAATTAATTCTGAAAATTTTGAAAATTAAGGTATTTTTTTAGTGAAAGATTTCGTTTGACCAAAATATTAGGTTCACTATTAATTTAATTCTAATTAAATTGTTTAATAAATTTTGAACAATATTTTAAAATTTATAAAAATAAAATTATTAATAGTGTTTTTTTTTTTAATATATCGCTAAATTTTGAAATGTCACTATATACATACTATATAGAACATGGAAGATGATTCAAGCTAGTTTCCAAAAATATATCATCTAATTTATCGCTTAATAATATTAATTAATTATAATAATCCAAAATGATATGATAAATTAGCAACAAAATGTTTTAATTTCAAAAATTTAAATATGATTCGATATAAAGCTTTTCACGTAGAATTGATGATATATAAGGCAATGTGACGTCACATTGCGATTAATTAAATTAAAATATTGCCTAGATAACAAATAAAGTAAAAATTATAATCAGTCAGCCATTAATTCTCTCAATATTTGATTGAATATTTTTGTTTTTTAAATTAATACAATTAATTTGTTTTTATTTACAAAATATGTATAAAGGGTAGTTTGGTAGCAACAATAAACTTTACTTACAAAATACCACCACAATCCGTTAAACTTAAGTATTTATTTATATGTATTGATGTAGGCGTTAAACTAAACTTTAAGCTTTAATTACAACAACTATAATTTATATAAAGCACAAAATATGATTTTAATTTATACGGCGATTGCACGAGCACAATAATACGCGGCGAAACCACTCTCACGATATAATACAATTTTTGTTATCCTTATCGCCTTCCACTTCCTGTTTACGTTTCCGGGCGTGCGCTAACGCATCGTTCGGTACGTAACTTACGCGTACCCCACCATAGTGCCGGCGCTGAGGTAATTCATAGGCTTCGTCTGAGCTGGATGATGTTGATGAACATGTGCTGCACACACTACTTGAGTCGGTGTCTTCGTCATCTGGTATTGGGTTGCGATGTGTATGGCTGGGTGACGGAATATCTTTTGACGTGGTCGGTGATGAAATAATTTTGTCTTCGTGACGGTCGTGGTGATGTCGATTGTGCCGTGACATTGATTTTCGGTGAGATCGTCGCCTACTTTTTCCGCCCGATTTTGCACGTCCTGAGTAACTTCTCGAGCGCGGCAATGAATCTTTAAACTCGCCCTCAAAACGTACGCCTTTTGATTTATTTCTACTGTTGGGCGTATCGTCCACTGCAACTTGGATATGATTTAATTCAGTAGGTGCAGCCGTATTTCGCATCGGAAGATCATCGGGTGTAGTCATAACGCTTGCATCTTGGAGTTGAACTTCGCGAGGTTTTGCGGTTAACTCAGGCATCGAAGACGTCATCGCAGGTTCAATTTTCGTTAAATTTGGCAAGAGTTCATTAGTAAGTTTTGTACTTCTAATACTAGTATGGTCACTATTATTAACTGGCGGTTGCCAATTATCTAGATTTAAGCCTAAATTTGTTAAATCTAAAGGGTCACGACTACGATCCCGTGACAGTAGTCGATGTAGGTCAGGTGATTTTGGCACAATTGGTGGTTGGTCTAAAGGAGTATCTGTAAATTAATGAAATTCCGTTGTCCACAAAAGTCGTTCGTACAAATTTGTTTTAAAATTGAAGCTGTACTTACTTTTATCAGTCAATAACTTTTCTAAATTTCGCTCCAGCAATACCCGGTCCAGACTTTTATTAGCCGGCGTTGGTGATGGAGTTGGACTTTCAGGCTTTGTTGATATCGAAGGGCCTGGAACTGGATGTGGTCTTGGAGCAGGCTCTTCAGGCTCTCGTCTAAATGTGGGCGAGGAGTGATTAGAGTCCGGAAGCATTTGTGGTCCTCGTTGTAAAGCGCGACGTCCCATTTTCGGACTTCTGACTGCTTGTGGGCTTCGCATTTGACGGATTGGAGAAGACGGAATTTGTGTTGGTGAACCGGGAGGTGTTGATGATTCATTATCAGATGGTAAACGATTTGGAGGACGTATTCGTTGCTGTCGGGGCGTGCGCAATCCAGGCCCAGAACTATCAGATGGCGTAGGTGGTTCACCTTTACTACAAGCGATCGAACAATAAATTGCGCCACGCCTTGGCAAAAATGGTCGCCCGAGCAACGAACATCGACATGTACTGCATGAAAAACAATGATCAGTCGCATGCCAATGTTGTCCATCATGGCTCATTTGCCCCTGATCAACACCAATCGGTTCGCCACAATAGTCGCAATATTCTGCAAACATCGCATCAAAACAACCCAAACAATAAGGCTTGCCATCGCGCATTATATACCTTTGACCACCCAACTGTTTATCACATTCAAAACAAGCAAAGTGCTTCATGTGCCATGCCCTTCCTTCTGCCTCGGTGCATTCATCGGCAAGTATAATCTGCAAACGAAATAAATAAATATTAAGTCAATAAATTTTACAACAACATAAATTGTGAATTTCCTTTTCGTATCAGGAAAACAAGAAAATGCCGTTCATATAATATTTCGAAGGGTGAAAATCGACTTGCGGATTAAAAACAGGTACGATGATAGAAAGTGATTTCGATAATAGAGAAATCATCATTGATCCCCTATTTTTACTGTTATCTCGTCATTTAAATTTCGTGGAAAGGCATAAAAAATCTTAACGTGGTTATTGTTGTTGTTTTGGAAAATAGGGAATACAAAATTTATCAAGATGATTTAAACCGGATATAATCATATACAATTTTACAAACTTACCTCGTCACAAGCAGAACATCGCGGTTTGAGTGTTTCGGCATGATGGCGGCCACAGTACAGTCGACCTTCTCGATGAAAGTAAATTAGGTCGACTAGTAGTTCTTTACACACGAAACATTTAAAACAACCGGGATGCCATGCAGCTTGTGGTCCAAATCGTGATCCATACACAGCTATATCACCCATCGATAGAGGTTCTTCACACTGCAACGAAAATTAAATAAAAAAAATGTTAATTAGAAATTATATGAAAATAAAATTAAACAGAATTTAAATTTTAGAAGACCGCCGACATCGAACAAACTGCTAAAATATTAACATTCCAATTTCCACTCGACTAAGGTTAAATTAAATAATTTTCAGTTTATCAAAATTTTAAATAAAATATTTTCCATCTTCTCTTTTTCAAATTCTGCTACAATTAGAAATGATTAAAAATATCTCGCACCGTGTTGTGGCACTAGACGAAAGTTCGGGGAAATGCGGATTTGTTTTTTTTTTTTAAATATTATTAATTAATTAGAGACAGAGCAAGTAATCATGTTATACAGGGAGAACCAATAATATTTTATTTAATTACAAGTAATTAAGGAAGTGTGATTAAAATTAATTAATTTTTGATGGGATTTTCCTGCGGGAAATTTGAGCCATATCGAAAAGTTTTCCAGTTATATTTTTAAATATATACGTGACTGTATCTACGAGTGAATCTGTTTCGTTAACCCTTATCATTTATCATGATTGTGTGTTACATAAATAGAAAATGCGACAACAACCGTGAAATGGAAAAATGGTTCTGCTGTCTTCTCTCGGATTTATACAAATAATTTAATTTTTTATTTTCTATAATTAGCTACCTTCATCCGGAGAATCACAGAAATAATCGATAATCGCTTTAAAAAGTGCAGAATGCGATAAAATTAATTCGGATTAAACGTCGCTCCACAGTTGTAAAATTAGATTAATAAATTTGATACGTTTATTATGATTTGATATGGTTTTAGAAATTTTGTTAGATTTGCTGAAATATGTTTTGATATGATTTGATATGACATGATATGACGATATGATTTGATATGATTTAATATGGTTTGATATGATTTGATATGACTTGATATGATTTAATATGGTTTGATATGATTTTATATGATGAGATATGATTTGATAGATTTGATATGATTTGATATATTTTGATATGTTTTGATTGTTTGATATGATTTAATAAGGTTTGATATGATTTGATATGATTTTATATGATTTGATATGGTTTGATATGATGAGATATGGTTTGATATGATTTGATATAATTTGATATGATTTGATGTGATGTGATTTGAAATGGATTCGAAATAATTTATATGGCTTGATATTCTTTGATATGATTGAATATGAATTGATATGATTTGATATGGTTTGATATGATTTGATACGATTCCGGAATTTGGTTATATTTGCTTTAATTGGATATGATTTGATATGATTTGATATGATTTTATGTGATTTGATATATGACTTGATCTGATTTGATATAATTTCATATGATTAGATATAATTAGATATAATTTGATATGGTTTGATATGATTTGATAAAATTTGATATGATTTGAGATGATTTGATATGATTTCGAAATTTGGTTAGATTTGCTTAAATTGGATATGATTTGATGTGATTTGATATGTTTTGATATGATTTGATACGATTTGATATGACATGATATGATGATTTGATATGATTTAATATGGTTTGATCTGATTTGATATGATTTGATATCACTTGATATGACGATTTGATATAAGGTTTGATATGATTTGATATGACTTGATATTATGAGATATAATTTGATACATTTCATATGATTTGATATATTATGATATGTTTTAATTGTTTGATATGATTTAATATGATTAGATATAATTTGCTATGATATGCTGTGATTTCTTATGATTTGATATGATTCGATTTCATTTGATATGATTGGATATATTTTGATATGTTTTGATTCTTTGATATGATATAATAAGATTTGATATGATTTGATATGATTTTATATGATTTGATATAACTTGATATAATTTGATATGGTTTGATATGATTTGATATGATTTCGAAATTTGGTTAGACTTGCTTTAATTGGAGATTATTTGATATGATTTGATGTGATTTGATATGACTTGATCTGATTTGATATAATTTGATATGATTAGAAATGATTTGATATAATTTGATATGATTTGATATGACTTGATATGATTTGATATGATTTCATATGAATTGGTATGATTTGATATGGTTTGATATAATTTGATATGATTTCGAAATTCGGTTAAATTTGCTTAGATCGGATATGATTTGATGTGATTTGATATAACTTGATATGACTTGATATGATTTGATACGATTTGATATGATTTGATATGGTTTGATATTACTTGATATGATTTGATATGACTTGGTATGACGATATGGTTTGATATGGTTTGATATGATTTGATATGACTTGATATGATATGATATGATGAGATATGATTTGATAGATTTGATATGATTTGATATAATTTGATATGATTTGATGAGATTTGATATGATATGATTCGAAATGATTTGGTAAGACTTGATATGATTTGCTATGATTTCATATGAATTGATCTGATTTGATATGCTTTCGAAATTTGGTTAGATTTGCTTAAATTGGACATGATTTGATGTGATTTGATATCATTTGATATGACTTGATATGATTCGATATGATTTGATATGATTTGATATGGTTTAATATGACTTGATATGATGAGATATGATTTGATAGATTTTATATGATTATGATTTGATTTGATTAGATATAATTTTATATGATTTGATGGGATTTGATATGATAGGACATGATTCAAAATGATTTGAAATGAATTGATATTATTTGATTTCATACGAATTGATACGATTTGATATGGTTTGATATGATTTGATATGATTTCGAAATTTGGTTAGATTTGCTTTAATTGGATATGATTTGACTTGATTTGATTGGATTTGATATGATATGATTCGAAATGATTCGATATGAGTTGATATGATTTGATATGGTTTGATATGATTTGATATGATTTCGAGATTTGGTTAGATTTGCTTAAATTGGACATGATTTGATGTGATTTGATTTGACTTGATATGACTTGATATAACTTGATATGATTTAATATGATTTGATGTGACTTGATATGACGATATGGTTTGATATGATTTAATATAATTTGATATGATTTTATATGATTTGATATGATTGCAAATCGTTCAGCTTGTACCAAGATTTGGCCAACCAGAAATGACCTTTCAAAAATGTAGTTGGGCTGGAGAGGCAGACTATCATTCATTGTACCTAACAATGTGTGTTGTTTTCGTCCTGCGTGATCTGTTGAATGGTGAATTAACCAGGTGTTTGTGAAATGATACGATTTGCGATATGTGCGATTAGAATATTTTGGTTGCAATATTTTAACCGCTACAGCATGCAAGTTATATTGAACCTCGTATACAATTATAGATGGGTAACGTGTGCTTAACATTTGAATCTTAGTGATAGACATCGCAATGGAAAAGAGATAGCTATAGATCACCAACCTCATAGCAAAACTATTCGAAACGAATCTGGAACACCATCTGCTGGCGAACACTCATATCTCCCTTGCACCAGCATACACCATCGTCCGAGGTCGATTGAATAGCAATAACTACGGCAGAATAGCTTTGCATTTGCATTCAAAACACTGGTTATAAAGTTTTGACCAATGTAATGGCAGAAGAATTATCTATATATAGTGAGCCCATCAAGAGATCAACAACCTATCAGACCTCAGTCTGAGGATTATTTTAGAGAAATTTTATGAAAAAGGCAGTCCTGTTCGGGCAAAACCAAATTGGTTGTATACACAACCTCGACGTGTGACCACTATTTCTGAAGTGAGCCTCAATTTTATAGGTTTATGATTATCAATGAAATTTATTAAGGGATATGTACCGACATATTATTTGGTTTCCTAAAAGATAAAGCTTGGGTCTCTTCTAAAGTAGCTAGATGCTGGATATATAAAAAATCGTTGTCATTGCTGCTATTTTCCGGAATTTTGATAAGATTACACGAAATAAATTTATCATAATATATTGGGCGCTACATCCCATAGAGGGATTTGGCCGTCTCAATGAGGTTACATTATCAAATTAATTTTTGGATTAATAGTTGATAATGGGGGGCAGGGGACGAGGGGGGGGGGGGGGTAAAATACGGTGTAATGTCGTTTGTGGAATGTCTAATTTCAAAGATCTACAAGGAATCGACCAACCTGGGTTTCCGTCAACACTACGGGCTACAACAGCAATATTCTCAGTTGTTCTTGAGATACGCACACTGTTTCGATTCTTTACATCACTAACCAGTCCTAACAGCTCAATTTTTTCTACTATTGCCGGCCGAGAAGGTGCTTCGACCTAAAAGTGCTTTAGTTTTGCGAACTGTGACTGCAAAATTTCACAATTTTTTTAGTAAACGATAGTTGTTTATCTGCAGGATGTTTTTAATGCTGGATGTTTTAATTCACACTTTGGAGGACTAATGTCCATATGAAATATTTACAAATTATTGAAGGAAAAAACAAACAAGAAAGCAAAGGGAGATTTTGGGAAAAAGACAAACCTCATCTCATTATGAATGAGCTTTTAAGCTCAATATGGGGTGGAGTGTTTGCAAAATTTTTGTAAATTAGAATTAAATAAATAAACCACAATATTGGTAAAAGTCGAAGGCAAATCTCGGAAGTGTTTGAAATAAAATCTAATGCCCAAATACTTTTTAGCTTATCTCTAGAATATGTCGTCCGTCAGTTAAGGCCTCCTCAGCTCAAGTCAGCTATCAAGTCAGTTATTAGCACTAAAAAAGTCCCTCTACCATTGGACTCAACAGCTCATTAAATTGGCCATGGTTGCTAGAAGAAAACAAATATGCAAAGAATTTACTTCGAAGGGACACATAGTCTGAACGTGAAGGAATTTAAATATTTGTGTGATTATACTGTAGTGGAGCAAAATTCAATTCTACATAATATTAAGAATTACAGCTAAGTATCGAACATTTTACACAAACATTAGAATCGTCAATCGAGCAACATTTCGCCTCAAACAAAAGTTTACTTCTACAAGGCGCTCATGAGACCAGTTAGAAAACCTTTGGTTGTGAGTCATGATCGCTAACAACACGGGATTTTGCAGAAACTTGTTGTATTCGAATCTAAAATAATTCGTATGATGCTCGAATCAATAAAAGAAAGCGGTGGCAACAGATTAAGAATGAATCATGATTTACGAAATTATCTCGAAAAAAATATTCCAAAAATCACCTAGACTAAGTTGACTAGGTAGGACGTGTTGGATTATCGTGGAAGACCACCTACTCGATCGATGGAAGACATGCGGAAAAGGATTTGCGCACACTTGGTCATCGTGTATGACATTCCCTTGTTGGGAGGGATGTAGGGCCAGCAGTAAGTAAGTAAATAAAAATTATATTTCTTTTTTTTTTAAATTCTTTATCAAAACTGGGATATGAACTGAGAATCTGGGATAGGAGGTATCGGTTTCGAATCCTGATAGGGACAGGACGCAAAGTGAAATTTCATCAACAGATTACGATCTGTGGTGGAATGTAACACATATATGACCTCCTGTCGGTGTGCAAAACCCATGGACAGACCCATATTTCATGCCTGTGTAGGCTGGCATGGAGCTTGCAATGTGCAGATGGTCTTAAATCGGTCCTATCGCTGCACGTCCTCGAGTTTGCCGGGAGGCGTAAAGTCAGGACGTAAAAAGCATAACCGCGGAAGAACAGGTTGAGCCTTGAACCCCAAAACAGATCGCATAGTTAACAATAAAAAAAAACACACTTATCCGTGTATTCCAACTATTTATTAGCGCTTTTATGAGCCACTTAAAAAATTTTACAAATTTCTGGGGTAGAGTAAATTTATTACGTACACTAAATTTTTGCTTTTCATTTAAATTCTGAAATCGGGTGATATTGTTATTTTAGCATTATCTGGCAAAATATATTTTATTGTTCAGTGGGTCGATTCTGGTGTCTTTAGGAAATAAGATTTTTTTCCTATTTATGAAAAAATTTTGATAGCAGTTTTTTCCTAAATAATTTTTACTATGGTTTATTTTGGTGCACATAGGAATAAATTTTTCCCAAAATCTTAAGTTGAATATTGAAAACCATGCTCTGTAAGCGGTTAAGAAATGGCACACATACATTAATTGTATGTAATTATAATTTTTTTGTCTAATTAAAAGAATTAAATTAAAAGAATATTGCATGTGTTGTAAAAGAATATCTCTCCGTACCCAAAGTAGGTGCGGAAAGATTAACGTCAAAACTGCGATAAATAGGAAAGAAAAAATTCCCATATGACACACTAGAATAAGCTTACTGATGCTAATGGGTACTATGGATCATGGTGGTACATAGAGGTTTAATCCCATTGTTTCCAGTTTAATGGTTTGATTGGTCCGTAAAATTTTAACAAGGTTCAAAAGCGGCTGGAAAGTGCAAGAAGAAACAAACATTTCCGCCAATACGGCACAACACAGTTAATTCCAATATGTTTACAGAAGTAAATGGCCCGTTTTTTGAAAACGTATAATTCTAAGACAAACATCGTACTTGAATAACACTGCTATTGTTAGAGTTTTAACTATGATGGCATCTGTATCAGGTGAATAAAAACTAATAAGAAAAATAAATTCTATTTGATAAATAAATTAAACTTAAAATTCTTTGTATTTCTAGAAAAGCTTTCAACTCTCTGAATCTAAATAAAATTTAATTAAAGAAAGTTTTTGTATTTTCTTTTGAAATGTGACTAATTAAAGACGTAATTAAGGGGGGTTTAAATGGCACGTGAATGTCTTATATTAAGAAAAATGATTAAATATTAGTTGTTTATTTAAAAAAATATTTTTAGGTTTAGATATCGGTACTCGTACAAGAATAATATTATTATGAAATATGCAAAAATATTTTTCATTTGGGACGGAATCCAAAATACAAACCTTCGTGTTAAAAAGGTACGAGATAGTAGTGTAGCAAAGTTAAATTAGTTTTCAGGAAAAATAATAGAAAATCGGTATTTACACAAGAATTTTAGAAACATGATATGGTTTTTCCAGATAGATATCTATAATATAATATTATATCAAGTTAGGATGTATCCATACCAATTACATATTGTGTGGTAGGTGTGAACAAACTGAACAAACAACAGCTCAGGATGCATTTGATAATACAATTCACTGATCTGTATGGATTATGTTAAATGTTTGGATTATACAACAATGCTTTCAAAATTGTGTTCTATTTTATAACCTTCACAAAGAAAATTCTAATCCCTTAAAGATTAAATTCCTTAATTTTAAATCAAATCAATATCTAATCCATTATCAGGCAACAAAAAAAAAACTCGTTTTTATCATAAATTTCCAGGAAAACACAATAATGTAGCTCCCTTATATATACATTTTTTAAAAATTCGACAAAAACCCCGATCTCAATTACTCTAACCCCTCTCCAAATTATATAAAATAAAACGAAAATTTGGTTACAATTTAAATTGTCGCGATTTAACATAAATTTCTTCTTTTTCTTATTCGCATCCGCGTTTCGCGTTTGGTTGTTTTATTTGGTTTTGATTCATCCGCCAGATTTTTATGTGTGTATAGGAAAGCTTCATCCCCCCATTTTATATACAAGTATATGCTGTGTATAAATATATATTGTTTTTCCAACCACACGAAAATCAACGGAAATAAAAACAAACCGCGCACCACTATACAGTAAACATTATCATTTACAATCATCATTGTCGCCCCGCTATCTTATATTCGCGCCTCATTTAGCTAAAACTTATATTTACTATCATTGGCATTACCGAATCCAAACAAAAAAAAATCGTAAACGAATATTATGATTAGATCTGGAATGCGAATCTTCAAATCGAAAATGCGTGGTATATGAAGTTTTTGGATGAGGAGGGTGGACAAAATGAAAGTATGGTTTGGTTGTTGCTGCCGATGCAAATAAGGAAGATATAACAATAGAAAACGTCACAAAGGAAATAATAAAATTTATGACCGGGATTATTCGAAAAAGTTAAACCGTATATACCTACTGAGTTGTCATTCGTTCGTTCGAATCTCGGGTCCCCCTCCAAATTTTACATATTTTAAACTCTTGAACTTTTCATATCGTTAATGCAATAATATTTATTGTGTTTATTTTATAAATATTTGCGTGAAAGCTCATGGGTTATATCGCTTGATATTTATCGTTTGGTAAATTTATAGCCGCCAGATGATTTTTTTGAGAATTTATCTACATTTCAACATATTTTATGTGTACGCAGCACCGTCCGGTACAGTAAAATTATTTACAAATTATGTATATATCAAAATATTGGTTGATTTGTAGAAGTGATTTGCTACTGTTGAGCAGGTAATAGTTAATAAAGCAAAGAAAATGCGCCGTTTAAACAATCAAAAAAAATCAATGTTCTGCATTAATTCAATAATAAACGAAAAAGCAGTCAACAGCGCCAGAAAGGAGAATTTTTGAACTAAAGTACAATTCCAATTCTACGGATTCACAATTGAAGAATTTCGGTGGAAATAAAAAATTTACCCGTAAAAATCTCAAGTTTAATTTGGCAAAAGATTTTTATTTCTCTAAATTGAAATAGACGAAGATTGGCGAGTAGAAAACACAAATTTCAGAGTCTTTGTTATTTAGAAAAACGATTATGAGCCATATTTCATCGGGTGTGTACTAAGAAATCCCGGTTTTAAAAATCCCAGTTTTAAAAATCCCTGTTTCAAAATCCCGGTTCTCTTTTCCTCTAGTTCTAAAGTGTTTGTTTTGATAAAAATATTTTTTATTAATTCGGGTCGGCCGAACTATTAATATTTTAACATAAGATATCTTATTCTTACCCAAAAATCTACTAAAAAAAATCGTTTGTTCTCGAATTTGTTTTCGAATATAATTGGTTATAGGGGGTGGACGCCGAATGCCAAAATTCCACGTATCCAGTTAGTGATACATTTTGGTGAAGGAAAATTTGATTAATATTTGATAAAAAAAAAAATTACGAAATATTCCTTAAAACAAATTAAAAAAAATTATATGCCCCAACACGAAAATTAACCCTTTTGACACATTTGGCCGAGACATTCGGCCCTTCGTAATTTTGCCCTTCTACATTTGGTCCTTTGAAATTCATCCCTTTGATATAATACCGAATTGTAGAGGCTTCAATAACTCTCGCGGGCTCCGTTTACCCCTCCGAGGGCCTTTAGAAAAATTCTAGAAGAGCGGGGTTCAAAAACATGTCAGGAATAAGCTCTACTAGTTTTATTCTAAGTAAATGTTTCGAATTTTACTGATTATGTTAAAACTCTATAAGTAAGGTATAAATGGGATTCTAAATTGATTTTTTTCTAAAGCTCTAGAATATGGCCATTAACGACAGAACTTGGTTATTGCTTGACAGATTATGATAAAATTCGACATGTGTGATGGAAATAAGATTCTAAAATGATTTTTTGACTAAGTTCTAAAATATATCGCCTTTTTGGTCAGATACGCAGAGCTTTACCAAAAAATCAATTATTTAAATAATCTCAGTTAGATCGTGTCAAATTTAAACATAATCAGTTAACAAATGGCCAAATTCCATCTCTATTGATAATGTTCCACAGCTTTACCAAAAAATCAGTTAAAAACCCCAATTCCATCACACGTGACGAATTTCAACATAATCAATTAAGAAACGGCCTGGTATCATTTCTGCCCCTTTATTCTAGAACTCAAACGCATTTTTTGAATATCATTTAGGACCCACATGTTGAATTTCAACTAAGTCGGTTAAAAATGGACTTCCATCGAACATATCTAGAATTTCAACAAAATCGGTCTAGAAATGGCCTAGTTCCATCATTATTGGAAAAATCATTTTAGATTCCCATTTCCATCGCACGTATCGAATTTCAACAAAATCGGTTAAGAAATGGCCAAATTTCATCCCTATTAGCCATTTTAGAAGTATATCGCAAACTCATTTTTGAATTATTTGTCAAAAAATCATTTGAGTCCCATTTTCCCACATGTTAAATTTTAAAAGTTCAAATCGGAAATTTCTAAAAAATCGGGATTTTTTTTATACAAAACCGGGATTTTGAAAACGGCGATTTCGTTACGATCGTTCTATTGCAACGAGTGGAGGAATAGCAAGATCCTCACGTCACCCTTATATATTATGGCGTCAATCTTTCAAAATAGAATCAATCAGTCCAATGTAAGTAGTTCCAAAAAATTTAAAATACTACAAAAATTGGGGTAGTGGTGAAATAAAATATCATAGTTTGCACCTTGTCTGGCATCCTAATATATTAATTCCTTTTTGACGCGCCAAAATTGTAAATCTGCTTCAATTCCTGAAGTTCATAGTGGCTCTACGAAGTCTGACTAGTTTTCCGATACAGCAAACGTCAAGCTTCGACTGAAATCTTTTGTTATTAGCTCTTGAATTATTGGTAGTAAGATTGGTCACAAGCTCAATATAAACCGTTCTCCTGGCTTTACGTACCAAAATTGTGAATCGAAAATTATTTCTTTTGTATAGCCTTTGCTAACCTTCGCTCTGATCAAGGAATCCAACGGTATTATTCGTGTCAGTCCATGGTGGTGCTTAAAAATTGTGATTTTTTTTACTTTGTGCAAGTGATTGAAAGTGATGCAATAATATTAAATTATTTGGTCTGCCGATCTAAAAATAGGGATTACGCTTGGAGACACATCCTTAAAAATATCAAAACTATAATATTTCGCCGAAAATGAACCAATCAAAGCTATGTGTGAGCCAGCACAAATTGGAAAATTAATGCACAAAATATGAACAAAGTGGAAATGATCCAGCTGTAAGAAAAACTGTTAAATATTGTGACTAAAGACTCACAAATTTACAGCTTCTATCGGTACTTATGCCCAAACCAGAACAGCTATCAAAGCAGCTCGAGACAAGACTAAACTAGCCAATTTGCCTGAGATAAATGAAGAGATGAACAAGAAGGCGACAGATTCTTCCTCTTCTTCACCTGTTATCCTAATGACAATGCGAATATGCTACGCACCAACAATCAACGGCATAATGGACACTGAACCATGCAGCAAACCATTCTACGAAATTAAAAAAAAGTTATTAATCGTCTCGTGGTATAGGTAATTTTCACAAACCACCATGTCGAAATATTTTAACACTGCAACGAAGGAAGAACTGAACAGCCAGAATTTTGATGAAGAAACTTATGAAAACCTTCAGCGAGATTATAAATTCTCGATCATCCATCTACAAGAACAACTCAAAAGCATTGGTAAAGAGGGAATTGACAAAACTCAATCCACGATAAAACTCGGTTGGTGCGACCACCATACGACGGTATCATTACCAGTCAATACCATGTTATTATTTATCGAATTGGCCAACTTATTTCACATTTTCTAACTATTACCCGACTATTGTAACTTGATGGTCATTATCTACCTCGAAACCCGGAAAATAAGAGGGTATTTAACCATTTGTGTAGCAAATTAAAATACCTAATAAAAGAAATTAAAAATCAGTCAGTTAATAAATACCTCAGCACTCTAACTGGGCAAAAAAGATACTGACTATTCATTATGGAAAGCAACTAAGAATCGTAAAAGACCCAAACTTCAGGTTCCTCGAACTAAAAATAAAAAAAATTGGGCTCGAAATGCTAAACAAAAAGCAGATTTGTTTACAAATCACCTTGAAGAAAATTCCAACCTGTCCCCAAACAAACGGAAGAGGAAAACATTACCCCGATAAATAAACAGGATGAAATAAAAGTTACACCTGTAGTTACACCACATTGAAAGAACTAAAATAGGAAATCAAGAATAAACTGAATGCGTATAAGGCTGCAGGATATGATCTTATAACGGGTCAGATAATAAAAGTGTTACCGAGAAAGCGTTGAGGAAACTAGCCAAGAGAATGGAAATTGCAGAAGTAATTATGATACTTAAGCCGCACAAACCTCCGAATGATAAAGCTTCATATAGGCCAATTTCTCCGCTACCAGCATTATCGAAACTATTTGAAAAGGTTCTTCTTAAAAGACAAAAACCAATTATCGAAGAAAGGAACCTTATCCCGTCGCATCAGTTTGGATTTCGGGAAAAACATTCTACGACAGAACAAGTACATCGAATTACTGATGTAATCGAGGAATCACTCGAAAGCAAATAAATATGCTCCACTGTATTCCTTGATGTAGCGGAAGCATTCGACAAAGTATGGCACCAGGGGTTAGAGATCAAACTTTTTTCAAATTTTGAAAAGTACTTCCGAGTGAAGTATGAGAATGAATACTCCCAACTGAAATGAATAACAGCAGGAGTACCCCAGGGGAGTATTCTTGGGCCAATCTTTTATCTCCCATATACTAGAGGTATACCAACTACAGAAACAACAATGGCGACTTTTGCCGATTGCAGTGTCATCGCAACTTGCAACAACAAAGAACATCAATAACTCCACTAGTAAATTACAGAAGGCTACTAACCAAATATGTAATTGGACAAAGAAATGGCGAATCAAATTAAATGAAGCAAAATTAATCCAAGTCAATTTTACAAATCTAAACACTGCTAAATATCTCGGCATGACTTTAGATGCTAAACTTAGATGGAAGGAACATAAAAAAGAAGAGAGAGATGTTTTGTTCTGAACAACAAAATTTGTTATTTTGAAAATTTTCATGAGTATATGTATCATAATTTTAATGGTGGGGGTGTTTTTGAAAAGATTTATTCTGTTTTTAGAGGTATTTAATCATATTTATTTATTTTTATATTTTTATCAACTTATATTTTAAAACAAAGAAATTATGGAAGCGCGTAAGTTTTGAGTGACTTAATTTGTTTGAAAAAATAAGCCGTAAGTAACACCAAATTTGAAGTATTAGTTTAACAATGATTCTAGCAATTTTAATTTTTATAAAGAATGTTGCAAAGTAGAGACATTTGAACATTTGTATTTATTTTATAAAACAAGAAAATGAAATAAAAAACGCGATGAAAAAGACGGCACGATTATTTATATATTTTGAAAAAAAAAGTTCTCTCTCCACAAAATATAATCCGAATGACGGACGAAATTAGTTTTGTTTGCGAACGTAATAGTTGTTTAAGCGACTCCCACCTGACTAAAACTTCAGTCATTTGAAAAGACCAATAGTGGTTATTACGACGTTATAACAACCTAAGATTTATTCCCCAATACCGTTGCAGCACCGTTACCATACCATTGTACCTACGTCGGCTAGCCGACCACTAGTCACCAGCTAACGGCGGTACGACGTTATCTCAAGCCATTTTATGCTACTTGGGAAGCAATGGCCCAGCACTCAAAACGTATTCACCAAAATGATTCGAGGCAATAAAGATTTAGCCAATGAGCCATCTTATGCCATCTCATAGCCTCTAGATCAAAAGAAATGGAAATATAATAAAAACATTTTATGGGCCGATCCACACCAAATTTCCGGGCCGATCGACATTTTCCTTGATGCCAGCAACAAAAAAAACGGGCTTTATAACGGGACCACTACAGTTGGCTGTAACAATGACAGCGGATGCAGTGGATATAGATAAATAACTCAAAGCATTTTGGGAAATAGAAGAAATTTTTTGCAAACGAACATTCACAAGGAGAAGTAAAATGTGAAAAATTATATGAAATAATTCATCATAGTAACAACGCTGCCCTTTACGTGGTAAAAACCCCGTTTAACTCTGAGCTGTATTATTCTAAGTCCTTCACTGCTTGTGTAAATTAGCCATGGCAGGCTTACAAAAAAGCACTTTGCCAAAATTCCACAACTAGCAACTCAGTACAGAAATGGATTGAATTATTGATGAATATATCGCTTTGAGATACATGAAGGTAGCTGATACAACTACTGAAACTGGTTACTATTACCTGCAGCATCAAACATTTCTGAAGGATTTTACCTTTCTGAAGGAATTCTGACGTAAAATTACCTACAAAATTGAGGGTATTTTTCGATGGGTCTGCCAAAACCACAACTGGAATTTCATTAAACGATGTAATTTTAACTGGTCCTTAACCGGCCATTCAACAGGATCCATTATCCTTATTGTTAATGTGATGTCTGTGAAGTTGGCCCGAAAAGTTAGCACGTAAAATACTGAGGCAGCACTAATGGTTTGGATCTCGAATAATGGCATTTTAGTACAAGTTAGCACGAAAAAATGTATTTCTCACATATTATTAAAAAAATTAGCACGAATATCTTTTATATTTAAACAGATTATTAACCACGGAAAAATATATTTATACACCGATGTGAAACTAGCACGAAAAGTTAGCGCGAATTTTTTCAAAATGTATATAATATGCAAAAAAAATTCAAATATCGAAACCAAATTATTTTTCCATTGAATAGTACTAAAAATGTACAAGCCAAAAATTATAATAATAAATATAATATTAGGTATTTAAGTTTACTATAAAACTGAATGTTTTCATTTAATAATAATTTTGTTAATTTATCCATCGTCCAATAATTAAATTTTTTATTTTTAAATAAAATAATAAAACTCAACAATAAAATGTTCTAAAACATAATGGTGGTTTGAGTATTAGCTAGAGTTAGCACGAACATTTAATATAAAAATTAATTGAGTTAAATCGATTCCAGCTGGGCTATTCCAAAAATGTGTCGTACATGAAATTGATTATGTATTAAAGTAGGACCAATTACGAAATTATTCAGAAAGCTTCAGAATTTTCTTATGATTTGTTTGAGAGCAATATCGATTCGTGCTGTGCATTTTCGAAAATTTCCCGTTTATATGAATTTAGTGGGATACTAAAGGTATAATTTCGTAATTGGTCCTACTTTCATATAAAATCAATTTCATGTCCGACAAGTTTTTGGAAAAGCCCAGCACGAATCGATATTACTCATAGAATTTCATATAAACTGGAAATTTTCGAAAATGCACAGCTCGAATCGATATTGATCACGAACAATAAATAAGAAAATTCTGAAACTTTCTGAGTAATTTTGTAATTGGTCCTTCTTTAATATAAAATCATTTTCATGACCGACAAATGTTAGGACGGGCTCAGCATAAACCTTTAGTACTGCACCAATTTCATATAAACGGGAAAATCTCGATAATGCACGGCACGAATCGATATTGCTCACAAACAAATCATAAGAAAATTCTGAAACTTTCTGAATAATTTTGTAATTGGTCCTACTTTAATACATAATCAATTTCATGTACGACACATTTTTGGAATAGCCCAGCTGGAATCGATTTAACTCGATTAATTTTTATATTAAATTTTCGTGCTAAATCTAGCTAATACTCAAACCACCATTATGTTTTACAACAATGTATTATCGAGTCGTCTTATTTATTTAAAAATAATATTAAATTGATTATTGTACGATGGATTAATTAACAAAATTATTATTAAATGAAAACGTCCAGTTTTATAGTAAACTTAAATAATTGATTGTTTTATTTTGTACATTTTTTTAGTACTATTCAATGGAAAAAAATGGCTTTGATATTTGATAAATGTATTACCATTGGCACTATTCTGGTAATTCCCGGGGAATAGGGAACTGGGGAAAGAATTTACATATAAATTCTTTTTAAATAATTTTTTTCTGACATACTAAGGTAAGAAGTTAGTGAAAACAATTTTTTTGAAAACAAAATAAAATTGGGAATAACTTTCCCTGATAATTTCGCTATGGAAAAATTATTCCCAATTTACAAATATTTACATCAAATTTTTTTTCTCAGTAGGTCAGAAAAAACTGATTTATAGTTAAAAGCTATGTAAAATGTTTCCCCAGTTCCCTATTCCCGGGGAATTACCAGAATAGTGCCACATATGTATATTTTTAGAAAATACGTGCTAACTTTTCGTGCTAGCTTCACATCGGTGTTAATGTGGCGGAAACATAAGTAAGTTCATGCAGCTGGCTTAAGAAAAATGATGTGGATGATCTGTTTCCTGAGCAAGAGTGTGTCTTACCCGGAAATCAGATCATCCACAACTATCGTGGTGACTTCATTGCTAAATACATTGTTGCTGTACCATATGTGACGGGGGAAAAATCGGGTAAATCTACTACGAAATCAAAATCCATTGAAATTTAAACTTGACGATACCATTAAAACTCTTGGTTCATACTGGAATCCAGCTATAGACACATTTGCATTTAGCGTTTCGCGGCCAATCATAGGCAATAATCCAACTAATCAAAACTTGCTTTCAGAAACTGTCACACTTTTTGACCCATTAGGCTGCCGAGCAACAATAATAATCGAAAAACTAATTATGCAAGACCTCTGCCTAGGCATTAAAATGGTTAGAATTCAAATTCTCATTGCCTCTATTAAAAGAAATAACTATCACAAGATGGATACAATTCGAAAACAATAACTCAAAACGAACGCGAACGTTCGGCTTCCTACTTTAAACACCAAGGTTGCTCCAATCAATTGCGCACGCTTTCGCTACCAGGTCTTGAACTTTCTGTAGTCGTGTTGTTCACTAATGAGTCAAGTCAATAAGTCGGTGCAGATCGAGAACATCAAATCATTTTTTGGGCCGATTCTATGGTAATATTGTGCTGGATTAGAGGGCGGCCGTATAAATACGAAAGATTCACAGCCAATTGAATATCACCACAAATGCGAGATCTATTGAAAATCCTGTCGATAATCGTTTAAGAGGGATTGATATCAAAGAACTTAATACCAAGGATTTTTGGTGGACGGATCTCTAATGGCTCCAATTTAAACCTGAATACTGACCGAATAAAATAAGCGTCAAATCACAACAACGGCACATCCTTTCGTCGCATTTTATGCCACCGTTTGTATACTGCACTTAGAGCGACTTTGGGAGGCAGCATAGTGAAATCTCTAAAATATGTATCAGCATTTACGACATTATTTTAATAAAAAGCGATCATTTACCGCCAGAAAACTGGCTTTTGGTAAGAATCATCGGCCTACATCCTGGCAGCGATACTTTAACTATAGAGTAGTTACAGTGAAAGGGAGCTGCATATTCAAAATACCAATTACCATAAAAAGTGTCTTACCTCTCAACAGCGAGAAACAGCATAATAAGTCAGCGACTCATTATTCTACTGCCAAGTTTAATGGCGATCACAACATCGCCTAATCCAGAACATCATCGACAGAACAACCAACGTTCAATATCACCAGCATATTCTAGCGGAAAACGAGGATAAAAACTCAATACTATACTACAAACAAAGGAAAAGAAAACGTGCAATCTTAAATACAGTGGACCATTTGGCAAATGACATATTTACAGTTCTTGACTATGGCGACGCAAAGCCGCATTGAACAAAATCAGAAACACCTTTCTTTTAATGGTAGTCAAGAAGCTGACGCAAACTCTAAATATTTTAAAGTGAACTGAGGAAGAAATCGAACTGCATTGGAAAGCTCAATAGATTCAATACATAAGGAACATCTATCATACCTCCAAATCAGCTTAACGAGGTGCTTTAGGATATAAAAGATCATTTGCTTCCTGATGTTCTGCTGCCCTCAGAAAATGGGAACTATGAACTGTTACGTCTGTATCAAATCATGCCATGCAAAGGAAGACAATAACATCAAGTATTCAAACCGACAACTTTTACCACAACTGAAGGCACTTTTATCAGCCCGGCCAAGAACTATTTAGTTCTACTCCGTTACATCTTGATTAGTACCACATGATGACAAGTGACGAGTTCAGTCATTTTAAGCGCAGCAAATTGAATATGTTTGCGATCTAAATTTACGATAATCAGTAGAATCTGTGCTATGTAGAATCGTAAAAGAAATACCTTGGAGTGAGCATGACAGAAGGATTCTGTCAGCATGACAGAAGGATTAAGCTAAAAACCAATAAATAGATTTTCTAGATACACCAAAAAACGGTTAGAAAATAGAGCTCAGGATGTTGTGGTATCTTCTACATAAAATGGAACTGAGATGAGTTTGAACAGCGATTTGCAATAATACGTAGCTTTTTGTTGTTGTTTTGTAATAATCGTCAAGAGTATGTGCTTTTACATTCAGCCAGCAGTAGGTATATACAGTGTTGATTGCTATTTACACCACAATTGGCCAGCATTACCACAAAATCTTGAGAGTGCAAAAATATTTTGCCCGATTTGTTAAATAAAGTAAAGAAATACCATAAAATCGCTTTTATGTACTCATACATCCTCCATAAATAAAATATAATAAAAATGAAAGCTTTTGAAATAACGTTGAACCACAAAAATAAGATTTCAACCATCTTAACTTCTGTGTATTTACGATGTAATGGGCTTTATTGTTATGAGAACAATCATACACATTTTGTCTGCGTATACGAATATATACCAACGAAAAACACGATGATGAATTACTTTAGCTTCTTCTAAGTATATAATTTAGCTTAAGTGGAAATCGATACCAAACATAAAATATTATAGGTAATTTGATTTGAAAAGCGAACTGCAAAAAGCACAACAACAAAACATTTTATTTAATTTGCATAACATTATATCCAGAGCAATGAAAGTAAAAGTTATTTACATTTTTATTTTATGCTGCTCCACTCGCTCGCTTCCTTATCAAAAAGCATCTTAAATTTCGTAAATATACATTTTTCTGTTGATTATTGATTGCAATCGTTTGTTTGTGTTGAAGTTGGATTATAATGTAAAATAACATGAATACAATTCCCAATCGTATCGAGATATTTATACACGAAAAAAGCTCCCCCTTTTCGAAATTCTCTAAGATGTTTCGATACGCATACACACACACATAGACAGACACAGTCGTCTGAAGACAACAAAAATAAAGATATAAAAATAATGAAACTCTATTGGGATTTAAGGAAAAAATAAAATTTCCTTTTCATCACAAGCACAAAACACACTTTTAGATATTTTTTTGTAATTTAGACTTTGTCTGTTATGTCGAACGATGATAAAATTGAATTTTAATAAGCTCCTTAAATTAACTTATTTGATAAAATACAGATCAACAATTAATAAAATATATTTACATACCCCTTCGCATGCCCGATTCGATGAAAGTTGTTTCACCGTACCCCGGCCAAGTGCTTCACGCTTCCGTTGTGCCGAGAAAAGACGTAATTCCTTTCGCTCCTCGTCTGTAAGAGAATGGCAGTATCGAACCTGAAATAAAGTAACGTATAATAACTGTTTAATTGTTTATTTAATTGAAATTTACTGATTTCGATACAATCACACGGCACATCATAACTGCCAAGAGCTAACAACAATGAAGGGGCGAGCAGCAGAGGGTAAAAGATACGTCAACAATTCCATCACACGTCAAACATATTTTTCTCTTCTTGTCAGTTACACGAAACCCATAACACAGTAAAATTGTAATTATTTGCTTAAACAGTAAATCAAAATAAACTTTATAATAAAACAAACAATTTAAAAGCGTCCAACTAAATTCTATTGCCTTTTTTTTTATCTTAGAAGCGGTAACATACGCCAACACTGTGCGGAGGGATTATAAAGAATCAGAGTAGAAGAGCACGAGAAAATTTGGAAACTTTTAGAAAACTCTTCTCAGAGGCCATGACAATAGACACCAATGAGTTTCTTGAAATCAGACATCAACTACTCCTTCAAAACAAACTGACGAAGCAGCCGTCCACGCTAACCGACATTAGACATACTAAAATTATTAATAAGAAAATTTGAGAAAATCATTGAAATGATTCAATCAAAGAAGGATCAAACGCCTTCTGTCACAAGGACAGCTGAACTAGAGTATTGTGCCCAGTGAATTGTATTCCTAAAAAATTAAACTGATTATACAAATCCGGGGAATGGGAATGTGCAAAAACCAATTAAAATTTAAAAATTTCAAGTAATCATTTTTAAATTTTAATTTTCAAGTGTTGTAACAGGAGAGGCGCAATATGTGGAATTTTTCATTAAAACCGGGCTATTTTCACAATTTTAAATGGCAGCCTTCCGATCATGGGGTATGAAACCACTATACTTTTAGTTGAAAGTTTGTTTACTGGAGGTGTGGATAAACTTGAAATAAAATGGGTTATTTAAAAATTTATGTTTCGCTCATCAATCCTGGGGTCCGATGGCTTCCTGAACAAGACAACCTCAAGTAGAGAATTTAAAAGATGTAGATTATTTGGATGGTAATCACCTAATATTTTTGTAAAATCTATTGCAATCGCCAATTCCGTTTGTATATAAACCCAACCATGATAAGAGCTTTAATAGATGAAGTCTTCTTTTAAATATTGACGAACTTCGTCACAGTTTTAATGGGGTCCCAATTGATGTTATTTGTTTATCGGAAACTTTTTTGTCTTCTGATATTTCCAATTCTGCGTTGGCCATTAGTGGCTTTAATTTGTTCAGGCGAGATAGGGTTAATCCACCGGTGAATTATGGTGGGGTATGTATATATGTTAGCGAGCGTATTAAATGTAGTATTGTATCCGTACCCCCCTTAATTTCTCAGAAGCTCGTTTCTGACCTTGAGTTTCTTTTTTTAAATGTCTTCGTGGATAAGCGGAAATTTCTTTTAGGCGTGGTTTATAATCCTCCTAAAACGAATAAGAGGTCGTATGCTCGATTTAAAAAGTCCCTTTTAGCAATGAATGTCTTTTTAATTATTTTTTCTGCCGGTATGATGAGGTTTTCATTTCGGGTGATTTTAATTTTGATATTTCTCAAGAGACTTTATTTTCTCGTAGCTATTTAAATATCTTAAGTAGCATTAACCTCTCGGTTTATAATACTGAAGCGCCCACTTACTCTTACGCTACCGGAAGTGGTGGTTCTTATTCACTCATTGATCACGTTGTCGCTTCTGCTGATAATTCCATTTGTTTTTTCAATCAATTGTCTCTTGGTACTGGCTCTTATCATGATCTTCTTGTTTTTTCTGTTAATTTTTGTTCTCGACCTAAACCTAAAAGTTTCAGCTTTAGGGATTTTTCTAAAATTGATGAATTTCACCTTTCATCAACTTGTGGCTCTATTTGTTGAGACAATATTTTTTCTCTTTCTAATTCTAATTCTACCGATCAAATTGACTATTTTAATTCCTCTATTAATTTCAGTTTATTTCAGACATAGATCCCCCCCTTGGATTTCGCAAGAGATCTTGAGTGCTATTTCTGTTCGTTTTTCCAAATATTGTCTTTAGAAAATTAGCCCTAATTCTTTGTCTTATCTAGCTTATAAGCAATCTCGAAATAGAGTAGTAGGTTTAATTCGTATTGATAAGCAAAATTTTTTCAAGGATAAGTTAGATCCCTCACTTCCCTCTAAGATATTTTGGCGTAACGTGCGCAACTTGGGCCTTGGTAGTTGCAAAGGGGCTGCTTCTGAAGATTTCAGAGCTAATGACTTTAATCTTTACCTTATTAACTCTAGTCCTTCCCATGATATTTCTAATATTGATTTAGTGTCCGTCGAATCCCTTAATTCTTTTTCGTTTACCAATATATCTACTGTTGATTTGCATTCTGTAATTTGGGAAGATAAATCGCAATCCACTGTTCTAGATATGGTTAGTTTAAAATTAGTTAAGCGTATTTTTCCTTTTGTTTCAAGGTACTTGTTACATATTTTCAATTTTATTTTAACGACCTCTTATATTTCCCGCTCAATGGAAGATGAGTAAAATTATTCCTATTCCTAAAATTAGCAATCCTTCTGAGCTTTCCCATTTCCGCCCTATTAGCATTTTAAGTTCTCTGTCCAAGGCGTTTGAAGTGGTAGTAAAAAACCAAATTCAATCTCATATCGGTAGCTTTAATTTGCTTAGTCTTTTTCAATCGGGTTTTAGAAGGTTCCACGGTACTACCACTGCTTTACTGAATGTTTGTGATGATATTCGTTGTAGTATGAGTAAAAGAGAAATGACTTGCTTTACTCTGTTAGATTTTTCTAAAGCGTTGGATTCACCAAATTTTGTTTAATAAGCTTATTTTGAACTTTAATTTTTCTCTCCCTGCTGCTAAATTTATTTTTGACTATATTTCGGGTCGCTTTCAGGCAGTCTTTTATGACAATTCTTTTTCTGACTTTTTACCTTTTTCTTCTGGCGTTCCTCAGGGGTCGGTTCTTGATCCTTTACTATTCTCAATGTATATTAATGACATTGCATGCTCCATTCGTCATTCTTCTTTTCATATATTTGCTGATAATGTCCAAATATATAGGAGTAGTCGCTTGGATAATGATTCCATTCACTCTAATATTTCTCTTATTAACGATGATTTGGTAAGAATTTATAATTGGTCATTATCTAACCGACTCGCTCTTAATGCTAGTAAATCCCAGTCCATTATAATTTATAAAAAATCTATAGATACTTCCTCTTTTCCTGGAATTTTTCTCGGTGATTCTTTAATTCCATTCTCTAATACTGTTAGAAATTTAGGGTTAATTTTTAATAAAACTAATACTTGGGGTGACCATTTGATTAAGGTTAGTAAAACGGTTTTTGGAATGCTTAGTTGTTTGTATAAAGTTGTAGAGTTCACTGATAGACATTTTAAAAAGCGTATGTTCCTATCGCACCTTCTTCCACATTTTCTTTAAGGTGATGTTGTTTTGTTTGGAATGCTTCAGGATAATATGAATGTTCTACAAAGATGTTTCAATGCTTGTACTCGTTTCATTTTGAGTATTAGGAAATATGATCACATTTACCCCTTTTTAAATTTAACTCTTGGCTGTAGTTTGGTTGACTTTTATGGACTTCGTGTATATCTTTTTATTTGTAAGCTTCTCAGAACGAAGCAACCTCCATATTTATTTAATAAGTTATTGTTCAGTAGGTCCCATTCGTCAAATTTACGTTTACTTCCCCCTATAAACCTGTGCAGATCTTTAAATACGTCCTTTTCTGTTAGGGGTATTTCTCTTTGGAATTCTATTCCATAAGATATTAAGAGGTCAGCATCGTCTAAATCTTTTAAAGCGTGCTATTTAGCGTGGCGCGCTTGATTGACAATGCATATAGTTCTATTTTTGTAATAATACTTTTGTATTATTTTTGTATGTAGTCTATAAGTATTCACTTCTTGCAGTGTTCTCTGTAACAAATGAGCTTGAGCTCAATACGGAGGGTACTAGCATGGAGTGGATTTGTTTTTTGAAAAAATCTGAGGTTTTTATGCCTAATGGAAGTATTTTTTTTTTTGTTGTGCATTTATATTGCTTCCATATGTGCTTTTCCTTTACCAAAATTTTTAATGGCAATGAATAAATAAATAAATAAATGATAAAGTAAAAACTGGGAAATGTGGCCGATAATCCTCATTTTCACTCAACTTATACATTTGAAATTAATGCATATTCAAGTTTACGAGAAACCTGCCTGAACAACTTTGTCCCACATGATAATGACAGGTGGAGTAATTTGTTTTGACAGGTCTAAACGAGATTATGTGTATTAGGGATTATTTACAAAACATTTGACGTCTGTTAAAGTTATCAAAGATATCTCGCCATTCGTACGCCACATTAAGTTGTAAACGCTGAGAGCCCTAAAGCAAGCTAAAATATTAAAGTGATTATCATGTAGAAGATGTCCAAAATAGCGGCCATGTCACCGGAGAAGCCCAAAAATTGCCACTTACAACAAATTCACTAAACGACACATTAATTGTCGGAACTATAAAAAATATTCGACCCTTTTGGATAGCTGTCGCACCGTAAAGACGCAAACTATAAATTGAAAATAATGGTTCAAATAATAAGGGGGTTAAAATGAGACTCGGATATCCTCAAAAGAATCCATTCAGGGGCCCATTGACGAATCTATCAAGAACTTGATCCGAGAACAAGAAAAATTAAAATAAAAAAGGCTCAAGCAAAGCGAAAATTGGCATCATCATGAATAATGTGGTCGCCATTTTCCTCTCTAATCGTCTAACGTTCGAATCGTATTTTGAAAGGTGATATACTGTCAACTTTCAAATAAATAACGTTGGAGTACCACGATAATAATTCGAACCATGATGCATTACTTTCAATTTCTAAAATTTGAGGATTGTTAAAGTTGAAGTTATGCTGAAATTCAAGCGAATACGTTAATAGGGCGGTGTCTGTTCCGTTGTTCCGTCTTTGAAAATAGTCGTTTTCATGGTATTCGTTGATCCAAACGTCTGCCCGTGTTTTCAATGTGGTAGCGATGAATTTTGTATACAACAAAATGTCAAGAATTGGGTGCAATGAGAAAAATTTTGGTTTGTAAAATTAAAAAACCGAGTTATTAATTTCTAAAAGTTATACATTTTTTTGAATTTAAAAAGTATTTTTTTGAAATTAAATGAGACTTTTGCAAACTAATAAATAGATTTTTTATTTTAATAACATATTTTGTAAAATGATTTATAAAATACTTTTTAAATTTAAAAAGTTTATTAATTTAAACAGAATAGTTTATTTTAAAACAAGAGTTCTAGCATTTAAAATATTTTTTTTGATAATAATGACAACTTATGAAGTTTCAATTTTGTGATATAATTCGCCAAATAGATATGTTTTTGTGTTATACTAAAGGTATGAAGGTTTTTGGTGATTTGGTCGTTCATTGCAATCTGATGAGTAGACCAACTTTTTATCCGTACGAAACCAAACTGCCAAAAAGGAACTTGGAGGCAGTGATGGAAAATGGATTTTTTGAATTGTACTGAAAATTGAAATGAAATTGTACTAAATTGAGTTGAATTGTATTTAATTTTTTTTTTAATATTTATGAAATACCCAGAAATAGTTTTTAATTCAAAATTTATTCTGAAAATTGCCTTATTCAAAATGTAGAATACCAAAAAAAAAATACATTTGAAAATTTATTTTATGTGATTTATAAAATAAATAAAAATATAAAAATTATACAAAATAAATTTTTCAATCCACAAACCAGATCTAATTCAGCAAACAACGTTACGTAACAATTTACTATACCAAGCAAAATAGTTAAATTTTGATAAAATGCAGCAAAAAATTAAGAAATCCAAATTTTTCCGATTGTACTGAATTCCGCTCTAAAGTACTTTTGTACTTTTACAAATTAATTGTATCGAAAAAAGTACAATTGTACCGACTTTTCCATCACTGCTTGGAGGTACTCATTATAGTTTTTTAAGGGCTGTGTGTATTTTTACACAATGGCGCTGGGGGTTTAAAATTGGGGAGGGGAGAAATTTTCTACTTTTTGTGGTAGATATATTATGTTATGAGTAGATGACCAAGTTGTTTTTGCTGACATGAACGAACGGTCGCAAACATGGTGAATGTCATTGTATTTGTAAACTGCATTTACGGATTACTTTGATTTAATAAAATTGTGTGACTTGTTAAAAAATAATTATTTAAAAATTAAAATAGATCTTTTAAAACTAGCCAATAATTTTTTATTCTTAAAAAATAATCTCTCAAAATTTAAGAAAACTATTTGACATTTTTGAAAATTCGTATTTTCGTATTTTTGAAAATAAAAACAATTTTTTAATTTTTATAAACAAATTTGGCGAAAATATTTATTTTAAAAATTAAAAGATTATCCTTTCTATTTTAAAAACGAGACTTTTCGCCTAGAAGTCGCCTAAGTTCGCCTAAAAGTTTTTATATGTATATTTTTTTTATTTTTACTGGTTTTTTTCTCGGTGTGGGTTTATTGATGACCTTTATTTTCGGGATTTTTCATTTGTTATTTAAGAGAACGGTGAGCTATAACTGATTTTACGATAACAGCCTCCGTACACTACCAGTGTGTCAATACGGGTTTTTCTGGCGGTTAGAATTTATAGAATGAGATAGAATTTATTTATAGAATGGCAATGCGCCTGTGTTGTGAAGATCAGAAGTCGATTAAAAAAAAAATCAAATTTCACCTTAAAATCTCAGATCATAACCTCCTTACACGATTGAATGAACTATGATCACACATGCAACTTACAACCGCCTGCATAAATGATTAGATCTTAACACGAAATTGTAACTGACTTGAAATTAAACAAGCGAATCCGGATTGTTGGGGGTAGAAGCGACCAACAAAGGGTTTGGGTTTGCGAGATGTTCCGCACACAAACAAATAACGTAGTTCTAGACCATGCCACTTGCTCAGTTCTGGGTTAACACACCGTTGATATCACGCTCATTGGTAAGTGTAATGACGACATTTTCATTATTTTCAACAAGAATGACCTATCTAGAGCATATATCGGGTTATTTAAGCTCCCCCCCGCACAACATCAAATTCGTCATCAAGCCTACGAGAAGAACGGTAGCATCCCATACTTAAACAGCGGCCTAATTAGATTGGACAAAAAATGATCAGTAAATGGTACAGAAAACCTTCGAATAATGGTCGAAAAATCAACGTCCTGCCCTCGCAACACCTGAAAGGAAAACCGCATAATTTAAGCGCAAAACCTAATCGAACACAGCAACACACAACTTGAAGAATGCAATAAAATCATCCTGGAAAACCTTCGGAAGAATATTTATCCGGCCCGAATGATCACAAAGGCTAACTTATAACCTGAAACAAAGAACTGAACGACAAACTTGTCCGATTGGCATAGAGACTAATTGCACCACATATTGAAAAATCAATTACTTTCTGCCGTTCTCTACTTACGTTAAAAAAACAATTCGAAAATTAAATTACAAGTATAAAGATCGTCCAGAAACCTACGAGGAATTGGCCACCTCACGACAACTTAAGGATTTTGTTAAACACAGAATTGGTAACTGCTACATCGAACACACGGATAGCGTACTTACACTAATCAGGGCAGCTTCGGGTTACTTTAAAATAACTTTCCCTTCCCAAGTGTATAAAAAGAGCATTTGTGCTTTGTTTCATAATGAACGGACTTCTTAACAGATTTCTGGTTCGAATCGGACCAGTTCCCAATAAGAACCTCACTTTTCCCAGAATATACCCACATGAAGTCATTATTATTGCTTTTGTTTCAGCAATCGTAATTCGCAAGACTAAAAAAGGGTCTGTAATTCTTAATAGTTAAGAAGTGGTCGTATGATAGTGGCTCGAATCAAGAGAAATAAAAAAATGGAGAGGTCAATAAGTGGTGGCTAACACCCGACTTCCTTCTACTAACCAGAATTTTGGTAAAATTTTATATTATCAAAAATCTTACATTTGAGAAAACCAACACCCATGTTGATAATTTAATCTCTAAACTTATTTGAATCTTTAATTTTTTAAAGTTTTAATCAAAAAACTCCCATGGAAGGTGTCCCTTTTTCTACACAAATTTCTACCAAATTTCCCAAGAATCTATCAACAAATACAAAAAATTTAAGTACGAAGTTTGGCTAATAAAGTTTTTTTCTCTAAACTCGTCATTTCCGGTAACATTTACAAAATGATCTTAACTAATTTTATTTGAAAAGTAATTCACATTTATTTTAATATTTTTTTCACAAATGTTATATCCTTTTCAAAATATTTGTAAAAAACGAAACTCTCTTTGGAAATTGCCACTTCCGGTGGATCGATTTCGGCTAAAAATCACTGGGATCGCCCGAATTATGGAAAAGCTTCAATATAAAATTTCACCCCAATCAGTCAATCCGTCCGAGCTGTACAGAGGGCACAGACATTAAGTCAAAAAACTCGAGGTCAAAAATGTTGATGTTGACTATTTAAAAAAATGTTTTTTGCCAAAAATCGACCTTTCCGTTAAAATTTTGGAAAAATGATCTGAATAGATATTATTGCAAATTTAATTTAGAATGTTTCAAAATATTTGCAAGAAACGAAAATCTCCTATGGAAAGTGCCACTTCCGGTGAACTGATTTTGACCAAAAAGCTTAAGTGTAAAGTTTCAATTCGATCAACCAAACCGTATGGACTGCACAGAGCCGAATTTTTGTTGAAAAAAAATTTTTTTTTTTCGAAAATCGTAATTTTTGGTTAAATTTTAGAATACTGATTTTGACCGATAATGTTCACAATTTGATTTAAAATCTTTTAGTTTATAATCATTTTTCTCGGGAACGCTTTACTTTCCAAAATATTTCCTAAAACGAAAAAGCTCCTATGGAAGCTTCCACTTCTCGTGGAAAAACGAAAAAGCTCCGATTAAATATGTCAATTCCAGTAGATCAATTACGCCAAATTCGCTGAGGTTTCCCAAATTGTGGAAAACCCTTAGATATGAAGTTTCATTCCGATTAATTAGTCCATCCCCTATAAAGCCAAATAGGGCCGATTTTTTTTATAAAACTGGTCATTTCCGCTCAAAGTTTAAAACAGAGGTCGAGATCTGGAACGGTATTGTTGCAATTTTTATTTAGAATCTTTCACTTCGCTAGTCGTATTTTTCGTAAATGATATACTTTTCAAAATATTTCTGAAACACAAAATTCTTCAACAGAAACTGCCACTTTCGGTAAAAAACATATCGCCAAAACCACTGGAATTTCCGAATTGACTAAAAAAAGGTAAATTGTGAAGTTTCACTCCGATCAGACTTACACATGCAAATTTAATTTATAATCTTCTAAAATAGAACGAATATCTTTTATAGACGCCGTTATAATTCCGTGAGACGAAAAACTCCAAATATCACTGAAACCTCCAAGCTATATGTTCTAATACACCGAATTATAGATCAACGCCAGTTTTTGGTCGAAATTTGTCATTTGCGCCTAATATGAAAATGAACGAATTTTTGGAAATAGAAACAATTTTTGACAAATTGATTTTAAAATTTATTTGATTTTTCATAAATGCTGAACTTTCAAAATATTTGTAAAAACTGAAGAACTATTACGGAAACAGCCACTTTCGACGGCCCGATTTCTATTAAAAACCATTGGGATCACAGCAATAATCCTAACATTCACTGTAGGAGCCAACTAACTGGGTTGTAAATAGACCACGGAACCACATGACACGCATAGAACATTTTGAAAAAAGGTGTTTCAGATTTTCGCGACTTACTTAATGGTAAATCTGCAAAAATCTTGAGGCCGAAAAATTTCATGATTATTCATGAAAACGTTCAAGTTAAAAAGTGGTTATTTAAAAATCAATAGACATGTGCATAAGTGCGTATGTGCAGCCTTTTTCAGCGACCTCAGCACAGCCCAGACGAGTTAAGCGATCTATGTGAAGCTTCATACTTAAGCTTGCTGACGCAGACACTTCCGGTCGACCGATTTCGACTAAAAATCACTGGGATCTCCCGATTTATGGAAAAATCTTAAGTATGAAGTTTCACCCAGATCCGTTAATCCGTCTGGGCTGGATATGCCGGAATTTTTGTTAGAGCAGTTTTTTTTTTTTGTTAAAAATCATCTTTTTCGATTAAATTTTGTAAAAATGATTTGGGCCGATATTGTTGCAAAATTACTTTAAAATATTTTTAAAATACCATTTAAAATATTTACAAAAAACAAAAAAAAAATTAAGAAAGCGCGTACTTCAAGTAGACCGATTTCTGACGAAAACGAGTAGGACTCCAAAATAATCCTAACGTGCATTGTAAAACCCTGCTATCTGGGTTGTAAATAGACCACATAACCACAAACCAAACTCACACATAGGATTTTTTTAACATCGGTGTTTCGGCCTTTAAATAATCTACAAAATAAATTTTTGCAGATAATTTTAAGGTCGAAAAATTTCATTATTAATATTCATGTAAAATTTTCGATTTTGGAAATTTTTTATATCTATGGTATATCTCTGAAGTCAAAAAATTGGTTATTTAAAAATCACTTAATACGTATTTGTGTAAATGCGAATATATAGTATTTTACATAAATTTTACAGTCTATTTTGGGTGACTCTATTCATTAAAAGTGGTGACGATTCTCGCATTTTGGAAAATTTTGAAAACCGAGGCATTTGTTAAAAAACCATTAAGCACAAATATATTCTAAATTTAATTTGCAATCCAAATCAGTTTTCTTAAATTTATACGGAAATAATAAAGATTCGGCCTCTCCACAGCAAACTTAAACTCACTACACTATTAAGGTGGTTAATTTGTTGTTTAGGTCCGTGCCTTCATATACACCTCTCCATTGTTTTTAATGTTGCCAATGTAGTGTTATTTTGATGATATTCGCCATGTTCGTAGCTATTTAAAGAAACCTGACAAATTTCAAATCGATTTTCAGTTATAATTTTACTTTTGGTTTAAAAATATTTTGATTTATGATACTCAAAAACTGTTCGTCAAACTCTGCAAATGTTGCCCTTCAGAACTGCTTAGAAGATAGCACCTATCAACATAGTGGTCTATCAACCGAACTGTATCTCTTGACTGCATAAACATGGCAAAATATAGATCACTGGCATAAAATAATTATGCACCGTTATAATTAATTAGAATCTAATTTATATCCAGCTAAAAATGGTCTCTAATTTCACTATGATTTGAAAATTTTTATTTTACATTTTGCCATCACTTGATAATTACTTGCCGTTAGAGAAATACTAACGAAATGTGAATAATACAAATTATTCACGATAAATGTGATACTGACATTTTCAGAAATTGAATTAAGAATAAGCTCCATATAACATGTAATAACTTATGCACAAGTACTGTATGTGGAATAAGTGGTCGTGCTGGAAAATCCGCCAAATAATAAAAATGGATGAAAAGCCGGTAGATGAATTGCTGCAAAACTATGGTGGTTAATGATGGCTAGAGTTGATTTTATTGATGGAGAAAGTGAGTTGCACTATTTAGATACACACTGAATGAAAAACTTAGAACCAAACTATTGTAAAAGTACTTTATTTAATGATAACACACTGTATTTTATTTCGTATAAGTTTATAACTTTTATGTTCAACAGATTACAAAGGAATGAAATATTTATTTCTTAAAAAGCTAAATTGTCAATTTAATATGTAAACCAAAAAAGGTAGAAAAAATTAGAATTATAGCAAAAGCTTTCTTTAAACTTTAAGTAGAAAACTTAAATTTCCCGGTATTATATAAAATTTAAAATTATATTACGTTTGCGCACAATGAACCGATTTGTACCGCAAAACTCTATTACATTTTGATTTACATAGAAATTACATTTAATGACAGGTTTGGTTGTAATTAATTTGTTGACATTTGTGTAAATAGTGTTTAAGAAATGTAAGTATACAAATGAATAATTATAAATTCAATTTTACTGTAATAAATTTCAATAATATTATTGTTTTTTCAGGTATTTAAAACTATGAGCCTTAAGGGCTTAATAAATCGCAGTGGATTATGGTAAGTAACATTTCAATTCATTAATGTATGATTTCTTTTATTTTAGGTGGACGTGAGTGTTGTGGTGTGACATTTTCTATGAAAGTTGGAAATGTCAATTAAATAAATGACTAATGGTTTTGATTAATTTAATAAATGTTGTGAAACAAATTGGTGTATGTGTTTCATTGGAAAATTCTCACCAACATACTCCCGCACCTTAAGGAATTTTAATAATGAAATTACTTAATAGGCAACTTAACTAACTTAGTAACTGGACGTTTCACCTCACTTCTTGATGTTTTAAGAGTTGCTACTCGTATAATGCCATAATGGCCTGGATGAACTGCTATTACTTTGCGAAGTATCCATTGGCTCGAATATAAGTTGTCGTTCCGTATTATAACCACATCATTGATTTCGAGTTGGTCGGTTTTTGCTTTCCACTTGTGTCTTTGCTGGAGAGACGTAAGATGGTCAGGATGCCTTCGATTCCATAAACCTTCAGTCGTTTGCTGTATATTTTGACATCTTGGTAATTTATTTTGCGGTATATCATCTTGTGTTGGTTCGAGGATGATTGTTATTGATACTCCAGCCAAAAAATGCGCTGATGTAGGAATTTGAAGATCATCAGCATCAACCTTGGTTCTGGATAACGGCCTTGAAATTATTAATGATTTGATTTGAGTGATGAGTACTGTCATTTCTTCAAAAGTCAGATTGACATTTCTGACTCTCTTCAGGTGGTAGAACGATTTCACGGTTGATTTCCACAGTCCCCCAAAGAGTAGATCGCGAGGTGAGCTGAAGTGGGAATTAACACTTTTCTGTAAGCAAAAATCAGTGATTAAAAGATTTGTGGTTTGATTTTTTATTTCTTGTTCCAGGTTTTGTAATTGTCGATTGGCATCAATAAAATTGAACCCGTTGTCGCACCAAATCTGTTCTGAACTTCCACGTCTTAACAAGAAACGTTTTAATGCTGCCAAGAATGAGTTGGTATCCGGACTATTCAATGCTGCTAAGTGGACAGCTTTAATAACTAGGCACACAAGAACTGCGGCATATGTCTTTTCAATTGGAGTGGTTTTATGTTTTGAGATTTTAATATACATAGGCCCAGCGTAATCAAGGCCAGTTTTAAAAAATGGTCGGCTCTGCTGACGACGTACTGCTGGTACATTAGCCATCTTTCGATGAATTTTGTGGAACCGGTAACGAATGCATATAGTGCATTCTTTTATGTAGCGCTTGATGATGTACTTCGCTCCTACTATCCCGTCTTTGTTTCGTAGAATGCTCAGTGTGAGTGAGTTGTCTGCATGCATGTGATTAATATGTATGTCCCGTATTATGAGGTTGCAAACTATATGATTTTTCGGTAAAATAATTGAATGTTTGCTCGAATATGGTAAGTATGATCTGCGTAGTCGCCGGCCTTCACGTAGTAATCCATTAGAGTTTACAAAAGGATAAAGTGAAGATAGTTGATGTTTTGTTGGTTGAGTTGATTTGTCGCGTAACCTTGAAAACTCGATCGAAAATATTTTATGTTGGACGTTTCGAAATAACACAAATTCTGAGTCATTCATTTCAGCTGGATTGATTGGAATATTTTTGGATTTCCTCTGCTTACTTTGAGTTAATCTGGTGAATCTGAGAATGTACATTAATATTTTCCGGGATTTAAACCACGACGAGCATTTGTTTAATAGCTGTGGTATCATGTCATTGTCATCTGGGGTCTCGGCCAGAAGGTGGAGATATCTTCTCTTTTCTTTTAGGTTTATGTCATCCGAGTTAGTTGTACACTTCGATTTTATAAAATATGATGGTTTAGCTCCTCTCGATATCGCGTCCGCTGGGTTATATTTTGAATCAACATGACGTGCGGTTTGAAGCGAACTACCTAGTAATTGTGTCGATTTTGACAAAGGTAGTTTGATGATGGATTGATAGCTGGCATCTTTCCTGGTTGTCTCTTCATAAAAAGTTTCACAGTTATTGATACATAAATTGGGATTAGTTGTGGGTATCGTTTCTTCAATTTCCCAAGATTCCTTCCACTCATGGTGTACGTCATCGTATGCTGAATTGACTTTTGACTCCGACGTAGTGTGCATATTGATGACATTTGGTAATTGGTCAGGGAAGTTGCCCGCAACTAACCAGCCAAATTTTGATGATTGCAAAATTGGAAATTCCTTTACTGTTCTTCTTTCGGGATTTAATATTTGGAAGAATATGTCAGCTCCAAGAAGAACGTCAATTTTGTGTGGTTGGAAGAATTGTGAATCGGCTAACTCCAATCCACGAATTTGTGTGGGAAGTTTAATTCGCTTCGTTGGTAAGAAGTTGGTAATTTGGTTTATAATATGAGCCGTAACGTTTAGCTTAAAGGTTGGTTCTAAGCGTGAATAAATGGTCATATTGATTGATCCTTTGGTTTGTCCAGCCGATGCAGTTGCTAGACCGTAAACAGATATGAATGCTTGGTTTCTTTTGAGGCCTAGGCTTTGTGCGCAGGATTCTGTCACAAAGGATGTTTGAGAGCCTGAATCCAATAGCGCTCTAAATGGCTGGAGTATACCGGTACGTGATTTGATATAAATAATTGCTGTTGGTAGTACCGTGGTTTCTGGTGAATAGTGTGTGTGATGTACTTGTGTTTTAGTGTGGTCGTCAGTGTTTTGGTTTGAATCCATAGTGGCTTCTGGCTTCGAAGTTGGTTGCTTTGCTGGCTCCTCGGGCTGCTGATTGACAAGGATGTGATGAGTAGTGGAGGAGTGACTGGTTCCTTGGTCTTGAAGATTTTCGTTGGAATCTTGATGGAGTAGTGTATGATGGCGCTTTTCACAGATGATGCATGAACCTTTGCTGAAACATTTGGCACTTACATGACCTTTCTTGAGACAATTACGACATAAGTCTTTTTCTATTGTTAGTTTTGTTCTTGCTTCAATGGTTTTGTTTTTGAATTCTGCACATTTGAACAGCGGGTGATCTTGTCTACAGACTACACAATCATATAAAGTGTTGAAATTAGCAGTTAGAAAGCTTTTGGTATTAGGTTTGGGTGCAGTCTTCTTGCTTGATGCATCGCAAATTTCTAACGCGTCACACCTCTTATTCAAAAACTCAATAAAGCTATTAAATGTTGGATAGTCTCTGCCAACCGAATCATTTGCCCATAACTGTTTAGATTCATTGTCAATTTTCCCTAACAAGATGTGTATAAGCCAGGGATCACGTAACTCAGCGTTTGGTCCCAATGCTCGTAGTCCGCGAGTTATTTCATCAGCGGTATCGCAAATTCGTCGCAACTCCTTCCCGTTAGTAGAAACACATGGCTTTTGTTCAAAAAATGTTTGTATTAACGATGAAATAATGGGTGTTAATTTATTGTATCGACTACATAATTTATCCCACGCTTCGATATAATTATTTTCCGTTATAGGGATATGTCTTATTAAAGTAGCAGCTTCATCTTTTAGCAAGCTCTTTAGCATTTGTAATTTGTGCACCTTGCTAATTTTCTGATTGTCATGCACCGTTGTCTTAAATAAATCGTGGAATGAGGCCCAGTATTTATAGTTGCCCGAGAATGGCTCTATATTAACTTTTGGCAAACGAGCTTGCTGCGACGTATTTGCTCCCTCAAAGAAAGTTTTTTGCTGTTCTAGAAATTGTTCAAGGGTGGTATTCAAACCAGGTGCATTATTAGATTCACCTCGCCCAAGTCTTGTACAAGCACAGCTTAATAATTCTCGCGCTTTAAAATATGTTTCTTCTACGACATCACTAATCGATTTGTACGCTGGATTATCGAATAACTGCAGTTCCAGCTCATTAAAAATTTCATACCGGTTTTCAAGCGCTTCGCGCCGAGCTGTTATTGCTTCAAAGGTTGTATTATCAGTTATTCCTTCAGCGAATCTTAATATATTCTTCATTGATGTGTGCGCCCGATCACGCAACATTACTAATTTCTCAGTCATTTTAGTCTGATTAACAATATGGCTTCACACAATGACCACGAGGTTGTAATAAATAATTTTAACGCAATGGAGTTTTCAATGATCAAATGTATCGCGGTTTTTATTATTTTCCAAAACGACACAGTAACATATATAAAAAGTTTTTACTTAGCTGAGTATCTGCTAAGTCCCGGGTTTCGGCACCAAAAAATGTATGTGGAATAAGTGGTCGTGCTGGAAAATCCGCCAAATAATAAAAATGGATGAAAAGCCGGTAGATGAATTGCTGCAAAACTATGGTGGTTAATGATGGCTAGAGTTGATTTTATTGATGGAGAAAGTGAGTTGCACTATTTAGATACACACTGAATGAAAAACTTAGAACCAAACTATTGTAAAAGTACTTTATTTAATGATAACACACTGTATTTTATTTCGTATAAGTTTATAACTTTTATGTTCAACAGATTACAAAGGAATGAAATATTTATTTCTTAAAAAGCTAAATTGTCAATTTAATATGTAAACCAAAAAAGGTAGAAAAAATTAGAATTATAGCAAAAGCTTTCTTTAAACTTTAAGTAGAAAACTTAAATTTCCCGGTATTATATAAAATTTAAAATTATATTACGTTTGCGCACAATGAACCGATTTGTACCGCAAAACTCTATTACATTTTGATTTACATAGAAATTACATTTAATGACAGGTTTGGTTGTAATTAATTTGTTGACATTTGTGTAAATAGTGTTTAAGAAATGTAAGTATACAAATGAATAATTATAAATTCAATTTTACTGTAATAAATTTCAATAATATTATTGTTTTTTCAGGTATTTAAAACTATGAGCCTTAAGGGCTTAATAAATCGCAGTGGATTATGGTAAGTAACATTTCAATTCATTAATGTATGATTTCTTTTATTTTAGGTGGACGTGAGTGTTGTGGTGTGACATTTTCTATGAAAGTTGGAAATGTCAATTAAATAAATGACTAATGGTTTTGATTAATTTAATAAATGTTGTGAAACAAATTGGTGTATGTGTTTCATTGGAAAATTCTCACCAACAAGTACCAAATAACAAAAGCTTAATTTACATGATGAAAAATAGCAGAGCTTTTCGTTTTATTACAATGTTTATACAAATTTACGTTCTTTTGTGCTATACGTTCATAACTAGTGCTCGTAAGTAGAATAACGAATTACGAGTATTATGATGTTAAATTAACTTTTCATAAATTGCTAATTGATGAATATTAAATGTACTTTGTACTGCTTTCTCATTCCGTTTGTTATCTACTCGTACTGCACACATAAAGGCTTAATGAGTTGAATAAAAAGTTTACAAACAAACGAACAAAAAAAAAAAACACAGAATTCTTACCTCATTATCATGTGGTGGTAATTGTTGTAGTAACTGTTTAACACGATACCGTTCACCAATACTGTTCACGTATGGTATTTTATCTTCTGGTATTTGTGAAAAATATAAATGAACCTGCAACGAAAAATAATGAAAAAGCTTTTTAATTTATTTTCACAAAAGTTTTCTGTCTATTATGCTTTTCGTATTAATATTTTAGAATCACGTAATGTTTTTATGCGGTTTTCTGTTGTTGTAATAAATTGAAAGTTATTTTCTTATTTATTACAGTTAGATTTATATTTAAAGAATATTATAGTTTTCGTACGAAGTAGTCTATAGTAAAATGATGTGCGAGTATGTAGTTTACAAAAACAAAAAAAAATATATTAAATTACCTTATTCAATGACGTATCCAGGGATGGGCGAGGTAAATTATGCAATGTAATTTACGTGGTTGTTGGCACGTAAACTTATGTAGATTAAATGGCAAATTTTTGTATCCCTGGCGTCCACAATCTAAACACCTCACACAAATTATTTGTAGGTATCTGAACCGACTACTACGCTGACCAAAACTAAGTGAACCATTCGAGATGTTTTTCATTCGAATCGATTCAACATTAAAATTACATTTAGAACTTTTTTTCCTTTTACAAGTATTTTCTAAATGAAAAATTTGAAATAAATTTAAAATTTCTAATTAACTAGATACTGAAAGATTCAGACTGTATCTGAAAATATGGAATAGCTGCTAATATAAATGTTAATAAATTATCCATCTCTTATCAAATAAACTTATTTTATCGCGATGGAAGAAGCCCATGACCATCGCCATATTTAATAAAGAAATGGAAATGTTATATTTTTCTGATAATGTTTTGACATTTAACTGTTTGATTAGATTATGTATAAAAAAAAATATTTGTCAGTTCAGTGACCAAAATTATGATAGTTCCATTAAATTTTAAATTATTTTTAGTTAATCGAAATTTCAGTAGATGTCACGAAATTATACATGATTCGCATTTGTTGCCATCATTTTTATAGAGATGGCACTGTGAATTCTTAATAATGATTTTCAAACGAACATTTATTTTTTATGTTATATGACAATGGCTGTGTGCCTGACACTAATTGTTTCGACTAAATGCCAAATTTTTTAAATTATTTATGGGCATCTGCGGTTAATATAGATGGCGATAGTTACCATAATAGAAGCTGAACCTGACTATTTGAGATTCTGAATTCGAATCTTTTCAAACGCCAAAATTTATTCACAAAAAATATTCCTTCACGCTAAATCGAAATAATCCAAAATGTCGTTAAATCTGGGACACTCAATTAAATTCAGAAACGTGCATGTTTTGTATTGGGTCGCTAAAACTTCGCACCATTCTGTTCGTTTTATAATCCCCAGTATAGCAAATCTCGTGTACGGGTTCAGAATTGTCTACATGTTGGTGTTGAAAATAGCGCAGACAATTTATTTTGCATATACGAGTTAAAATTGAGGCCATTAAATTGTTTTTATTGGAAACAGTCATCAGCAATTTTGATGCTCGGATGCAGGCATGTAATGGGAGCCAAGGTAGTCACATGAAATATTTTTTTAAATTTCCAACAAACATTAGGTGTTTATTTTATTATAAAAAAACTAAAAGATAGAAATGTGGTTTTCAAGTACCAGAAATCATTCGATGGGCCTTGGTTTCAGGAAAATTGGTTTAGGGGTCCTCCAGTGAAGACCGGATACATTTTTCCAATTTATTTTATTCGAGCTAAAACGACTTTGATGAAAACTGCTGAGAGGGATTTTTCGAATACGTAGAATCGATTGAGATCAGCCCTGATTTCGGTAAAATTTGTTTAGAAGATCATCCGATTGAGCTACGGGTTCGATTTTTGATTTTTTTTGTCCCATTAAAATTGGTGAAGGAGGGTTTTAAATTGCAAGGCGTAGGTTGCGACTGGTATAGATTTCGGTCAAATTCGTTCAGAGGGTCGCCCAATGACGACAGATTCTTTAATTTTTTTTTTCAACTTGTATGATTTTTATAAAAATTATGTTACTGATGGGTTTCGAGTGCAAGAATTCGATTGGAATGAGTGCTTGTTTGAGAAAAATCCATTCAGAGGATCGGGCGGTGATGCCCAAAAAAGACCCTCCTTTAACTTTTGTTACGACTCGCACGATTTTTATAAATATTGTTGCAAGAGCAATTTCGAGTACCAGAAACCGATTGTGAAGGTTTCTGATTTCGGGAAAATGCACTTTTAGAGGTAATCCGGTAGGAGCCGAGTTCCATTATTCAATTTTTTCGATTATGTTCAAAATTGGTGAAGGTTAGATTGCAAATTCTAGCAATCGATTTCGATGGGTTCTAATTTCGCGAGAATACGCTTAGGGGTCCTTCGGTGAGACCCATTTTTTCATTTCTGTTTCCTCGACCAATTTTGATAATTTTTGACTAATAAGAGTTTTAAGTGGCAGGAATGAATTGTGATTTTGGATAATCCATTTAAAACGCCCTTTCGCGTGAAGTATGGTTGCGTTAATCCATCTTATTAGAAAAAATCATTTTCGCGAGTTTGCAGCAATTGGGGTCGAAAATAATAAAATTGCCAAGGGGGGGGGGGGGGAGTCTTTTTCGACTACCAGAAACCGATTCAAATTGCTCCTGTTATCGGGGAAATTCATTTAGTGGTAGTCCGATGGGGCGTTCCAGTATTTAAATTGTTTTCGGTTCGCACGACTTTGATAAAATATTGGCGAAGAGAGACTTTGAAATGCTATAGGCATCGGTAGCGATGGGTTCCGATTTCGATAAAATTCATTTAGAACGTACTTCGATGGGGTCCCGGTTAATTGTATTCATTGTTTTTCCTCAGCACAAACAAGTTTGATGAAAATCGATTGAATCATGTACAGATTTCGGGATAATTTGTTTAGGAGTTTTTGCAACATAGTCCAGGTTTCCGTTTTACATTTTTCTCAGTTTAAACAACTTTGACGGGTAATGGCGAAAATCGATTTTCAAAAACCAGGAATCGATTGCACTGAACCCGGTTGAGGGTCGATTTTTTCTTTTTTAATTTTTCGGTCCGAACTATTTTGATGAAAAATCACGAGAGGGAGAGAATCCTGGGGCCGTTCTGTTAAATTGTGCAGCACCCTGTTGCATCATGTTGTGCAATAATGCACCATGTTGCAACGAATTGCATCACATTACATCATGTGCGTTCCGTTATAGATGTCTGTCGTTATTTTGCTATATTTTATCATCTTACTTTAGCTACGGGGCGCGAAATGTTGTATGTTTGGTTGTGTTAATCGCGTACTTTCGAGAATATATTTTTGAACATTTTCCCCAATTTATTATCGAATTAAGTATTATAAGATAACATATTGATTTAAATCATTCGTTATCTAACTAATGTTTTTTATAGTTTATCGGTCGAACATTTCTGAGCGCTATAAATTGTACGTGTTTGCCAAAGGATCAGAAATTATTTTTTTCGAGCATAAGGGATCAATTGCACACCACATTTTGAATACAAATTGCTTAGGGTGTTCTTAGATGGGATCCTGGTCCCGGAAAAAATCCGTTCGAACGTTGAGGGAGAGGGTTTTCGAGTGTTATGGATCATGATTACTGGAAATTCGGTAAGGGCTTCCCCGCTTTAGCCTTTATGTTTCATTTTGTTCCGCGATAGTACTAAATTATTTCTCAATCGAATAGGATGGAATTGAGGCTACACGACAAAAATTATACTCTAATATAAATTTCCACAAGTTTTTGGAAAATTGTCAATTTAAATTAACCTAGGCCATTTTATAATCATTTATAAACACAAAATTTCAAAATTAGTTATAGGGAAGTGATTTTATAAAATGACCAAAATGGATGGAACGATGACTTACTTTAAATTGAATACAACCAAGCCATAGCTTTGCCAAGAGTGGGGTAGAGGTTTAGCTCCGGCAAATACTTGCTTGAAAAAGAATGACGATCTCATAGAGAAACACAGAAAACGGTGGTCCGTAAAAATTGAAGAAGTGGGTTTTGTTTGGCGATATAGACTATTCCTTAAAAAAATGAATTTTTGAAATAAAGTGGTTTTGTGAATCCAAAATCATTCAAACATATTACAGGAGTATATGAGAATAATTTAAAGCAATATCGTGGTATTGATTTGATGGGTTTTTTTGACTGATTTGTATCGGAAAGTACCTGACCCCCTTAAGATTCAGGTCCAAAAGGCTTTGAATCTTCTACAGCACATACCGATTGACTGATTTGAATGGAACTTCAAAACACAAGTTTTTCTAAATTGTTCTGCTCCAATGAATTTGGTGGAAACCGCTGATCAGGTGGTTCCACAGGAGCTGTTTCGTTTTTGACTTTTTTGGCGAAATTGATCCAGATCATTTTACCAAAATATTGACTTTTGATAGTAAACTGTTATTTCACCCAAACTACAATTACTCTACACCTAAGCAGGTTGACTAATCTGAATAAATCTCCATATTTAAAGTTTTTTGATAAATTGACAGATCCCAGGTAAATTTGGTGGTAATTCGTGGCCGAAAATCGCAGCCAAAGGATCTATTATTTAGCAAAAGCATAACATTTACTTTGCAGCAAAACTAGTTCAGATGATTTTCCAAAAAATATGTAAGCGCAAACGATGATTGTTGAGATTATCAAATTTCGAAACATACATTCACAGACACGGCACAATACATTGCATTTTGAAACCGATTAACTGGAAGATGCATTAAATTTTAATGAATATGTATCAAAAACAAAAGGTAGAGATAAGAACGGAACTCGTGGTTGTCACGTTACAGCAGGCAGTTGAGGGTGAAATATACAATTACATACAAGTCTATTCGAAAGGAGACTTATAGTAGCCTTTAAAATAAGTCAGCCTCCATAAAATAAGTTACGAATTGGACCACAGTTTTAGCGTTTAACTCTTGGCGTTTACTTTTGTAGATACATAAATTTATAGTGTTTGTGAGAATACACTTAACAAAAAATACAAATATGCCAAACTCGAAGAGAATCCTCGAAAATGTGCGCTTCGGAAACTTAAGATAGTCAGCCAAACACAAAGGCAGGCAAATAAAGCAACTGATGAAACATTCAAAGTAGCGTATATACTTGGGAAACCATAGTAAAATTTTCAGTGACGTTGAAATGATAAAGGAGTGCGTTGTTAAAGTAGTAAGATGCTAAGATCCAGTAAAAATAACCAAAAACAATAAATAATTTCTTTCAAGAAGGACGATTACCGCCCGATAACATACATTAGCCCACAATGTGGCAGAACAACTTCACATAATAATTCAAAAATAAAATGTATATTTTTCCTTAGTACTGGATGAAGCCACCGATAATACTGATTCGACACAAGTTTCTATTCGTACTATCACTGAAGGGTCCAACTGCCATGAGAAACTACTCGCTTTGGGAACTCCTTTTGGTAGAGCTCGCGGAATTCATATTTATGAAAACTTTAAAGAAAGATGTCATGATTAATGAAAGGAAAACGAAAACGTTTCGTTTCGCAAATCAAGGAGGGCAATGTGCATTTAGAAAATGGTCACTGTATATTGAATCAAGCAAACTTTCGTGCTAAATCAGCCGCCTTGCGCAAATCTTTTGATAAAATAATATGAAGAGTACATTTTATAAGAGCCAATGCGACACGACATCGCCAATTTCGGGATATGATTATTTTAGATGCCGAGATATTTAGTGTTGATTTACCTTACCATTGCAAAGTGCGTTGGTTATTAAGAGGCCAGGTTTTAATCAAAGTTTTGTATTTGAAAGAACAAATCATAAAATTTTATGAAGATCAAAAACAAAATTGAGAATGAAAATAGATTAAAGAAGGCATAATTTTAATATTTCCCCACAGAATTAAACTTTCTGTTTAGTTGGTAGAAAAACTGATTTACCGCAAATTGTGTAAATCACTAATTAAACAGTTTCGTTCTATAAATGACTCATCGATATGAATTGGGGAATAAAACGATGAGTTTTAAGGCAATCAATAAACCACAACCCTTCTAAAAAAATTAGTTAAAAACACGAACTAACACGGGAGTTTAAATGATACTCAAAAATTATTACTTTTTTAGCACCTGGATTCCGTTAGTTGAGATGTTGTCGTTCCAAGTGATTATAAAAATATGTTAGTTGTATATGAAAAATTATTCAATTTGTACACCAAGTGACTTGAGGCGAAAGTTGGAATTAGGACAAGTAAATACATATTACATATTTTGGCAAGCAATGGTTTTATAGTAAACGAGTCACTGAAAACAACAAAATACACGAGTAACGGAAGCGAGGTGTAAATTTATCAACCATAAATTAAAATTTCTAATGAAAATTTTCACATAAATATGATACCAAAATATGTGTTATTATGGAACCAAAATGGAAAATGGAATTAATAATTTCGGTTTATATTTAGAAAAATATCATTGTAAGCTGATTCTTATGAGAAAGAACAAAAGTTTCCCCTCTATTTAAAGCGTACGACAAAAAATGGAGTAATCTTACGGCTTTTATACCTAGGTGGCTTTGGTTGTTGTCATCAAACAAACAAATGCAAAATCGCATTAAATAGCCATACAGTTCGTTCGTTGCTTTGCTGTTATATAAAAGTTGAATTACTATACTTTTACTTTAATCAAATCAAAATTTTGAAACTTTGATCTTAAGAGCGTTTGTGTAAACCACATCATTACTAATTTTCTATTTCTCTTCTTAATTTTATATAAATAGAAATGGTGGTGTTCTGATGATTTACAAAAAATATATGTGCGGCCTAATTAAATATATTCGATATGGAAAGTGATTTTTCTTAGTAAAAAGGTCCCAACGTCTGTGTTAGGTTAAAACTAAAATGTGGAGCCAAAAGTGATTTAAGTATTCAAACGCTGTGAATATCAGCTAGTGAAAATATAACAAACTAGAATCAAACGACATTCACACGACACATACAGCGTAACAATTCATTCAACAATCCAACAATTAATTGCGATCATGAAAATTATTCGGCCTGAGGATGAGGATTTTAGGCTTTCTTTCATGATTTATTTGTGGTATGCGCTAAAGTGTTCGTTGAATCGTGTGGGTGGGTGTTTGATGGCCATTCATTCTAGAATTCCTCCCAAAATACCCGGTAACGTACACTTTCCGGTATACCACAAATAAATAATGAAAGCAAGCCTAAAATGCCAGAATACTCATATTTTTCTAGAGTTATGTGTTAATGGCCATCAAAGCTTACGTTATTTTACTATACGAGTAATGTTTTAAAATCCTTAATTCAAAACCATATAGATTTATGTACTTCATTATTTTCGATGTTTTTAAATTCTTTGGATTAATTCACAAAGATTTAAATTGGAAAAATTAGTTATTAAAATGACACTTTAAATTATTTAGTTGAAGTTAGTTATTTATATTGTAACTCATCGTGAAAAAATTTTTTAACTCTAACTTTTGTTTTTAGGTTTAAAAAGTGGGATATAAATTAAAAAATTATAATTGCCACATTTTTTCTGTATACACCTAAATTTTTATTTTTTGTTAATTTTTGTAGCTATATACTTTTTATAAATGCTAAATAATTCACACCTTCCTCGTTGCGTTGGCATGGTCAAATGTAAACCACTGGTGACGAATTCTTAATGACAGATGACTATACGATTGGCAATCTTTCCAGAAGCGACTATTACCTATTCTCATATAGAGTTAATAATTTAATATCTCAACAAATCGTTATGTAGCGATGGCCAAATGAAGTAGTGGCCAATCCATTATGACAAACGTCTAAACAAATATCTTCAATTTTACAATTAGTCTGCAGTTTTAGACGCAATTTAATTGAAAAATCCAATTAAATTATTTGATCTAAATGGAATATTCAAATTGATTGTGTTGTTAATTTTGCAAAATAAGCGCCGAACCAATTTTTATTGAATTGATACAATTTTAGTAAAAGTTTCACTTTGGTGAATAAACGACAGGATGTGGTGACCAATCTACAATTAGCGATTATCTGCCACCCGAAAATGTTTTTCTCTGAAACTTTCATGATTCATTTACCATGTAATCGTAAGTGACCAAACGATTCCAATCATCACGTCTATCAAAATTTTTATATGAGGTGATAAACAGGCAGAGGTTTGATTTATTGCAGTGAGAAGGTTAATAGAATTTTTACATTTCCGAGCTTAATAAAAAGCTAACTATCGAACATTTCATCAAAGGAGATCGATCATTAATTTCACTTTTCCAGTCAGGCGCGAGTAAAACAAGAAAAACTCTATTAATTGAATACTGAACATTCCATATTTATGGATAAAGTTATTTTTTTTTTTTAAATAACGATCATTTGTATAAGTTTATGAAAAAAAAGTCAGCATGAAATCGCTTTCAAGAACTAAAAAAAATTGCATGCTGATATTTTCAATATTATATTCAAGTTATTTTAATTCATAAGTTATTAAATACAAAGGGAAATCATAAACTGACTTATGAAGCATAACTAAAGTGTCTGGTAAAAGGTCAAGCAATAACCATAACAAAAATTGTAATTTCACAGTAGAGGAAAATTTTAATTTAGCAAAAAGTTTTTATAAAGGTATGTGTTTTATACTTCACTCGAGCCATAAAAAAATATTGAAAGTGAATGTTTGTATATATTTTATTTCCCAATCAATCAATATATATATATATATTTTTTTTTTTTTTTGATTAATTTTAATTAAAATTCGGTACTAACCGTAAAATGAAAATATATTTTCCTTTCTTCATACAGAAAATATAACTTCGTTCATCATCTATCAAATTAAATTAAAGTCGGGCGGCGTGTATGTTTAGCTAGCTATATAACCTTATTTCATCCGTATACAAATTAAATCTGACATCTTTCTAATTTCATCATTTTGCTATGTCCGTCTTCCCGTTGTACTCTCTCCCAACGTACCACAAAAAATTTATTAGATTTTTTTTTTCAATCATATACAAGTTTCGTAATAGAATTAGGTATATCGAATTTTTCTCATTTTCTTTATTATGATGGAAAAGACTAATAAATTTTTATGTATGTCCCGTCCCGCACAACCCATATATACCACACTATAAACCATATAGGTTTGGCTATTTTTCTACACACATAACTTTTAGTGGAAAATTATTAATTGCATTTTTTTTTGCTTCTCATATATGTATGTACGCGTATGTACACCCTTTTATTATAAATTAATAGTTCAAGTAACAAACGTAACTAAAAATACACAATGGGAGGGCTTGCTTTTTTGTGATTAAACTGCTATGGACTATTATTAGCTGTTATTAATTTATCAGGAAAATATTGAAAAAATAACATAAACAAAACGAGATTCCAATGGATATGTGGAAAATACCTTCATATCAGTGGTTGACCACCCTATATTTAGTCTGCAATAAATAATCCAACCCTTAAAATATTTATTTTTCGTATGACAATCATGTTCGTATTTATTTATTAGTAATTTTAATACTTTATGTGTACCGGTGGTAGCCCCGTTCTCCGGAATGTAAAGGACCCAGGCGAAATATTAAAATTGTTGTATACGTTTTATTATTATCGCACACCAAATAAAAATAATAATAAATTATTTATTTATATTTATTGTTATAAAAAAAATAAACATTAAAATATAGCAACAAAATTGGTTAATTCAATTAAAATACGTAGCTGCTGCTTTTGGTCGCAGAAAAATAATAAAATACGCCACACACACTCATAAATATTCTGCACACATATGATGCCAATTAAAGCATACTGGCCCATGTTGTGCACCTATCATACGTACAGTGGAAAATCATTCGGTAAGGGATGGGAAACAATTTCATTTTAATTAAAAATCTGCTACTTAGTTTCCAAATTCAGTTATATTTTAATTTTTAATCAATTTCTGAACATCTCTTTCAATTTACAGTTCGATATGTGTTTCTTGCCTTGGTTGCTTACTTATCATCACACCATAAAAATAATTTTGTTTGTGTGATGTTGTGTATAGTGCGAGTGTCTAGCGAAGCTAAATAGTATAAAAATAACGAACAACAATTCTAGAATGTAGGACGTGCCTGGAAAATATAATTTTTTTTATTTTGTTTGGGAAAAAAATGTTGCAGTCAATTTTCAATGTATCTTATAAATCTTGCTGAAATTTTTGAAGAGATGGAATTTATATTGGTTTTTAAAGTGTGTGGTAAATTTCTTTCCCCTATTTCAAAAAAATCCAAAATTGAGAAAATGTTCTAGCTATTGTACAGCGGCGTAACACGGATTGAATATTTTATTCATTGTGGACATCATCGTGTAAGAAGGTATTAGGGTAATCATTAGATCCTTGGAAGGACCCAAACAAAAATGTCGGCACTTGTATGCTAAGCGCAATTTTCTACTGGTTCGAATTTGTTATTTCTTGGTTGAGTTAGTAAGTCGTCAATATTACTAAGAAAACTTTTCATTTTTAATTCGAAGGAATGAGCTGCTCACAATTGTCGCTTTCGGAAACTTACGGTGAATATACACCATTGATTTAAACGTGTAAGTGCTATAGTTTCACCGCTAAAATGTGATGATTACGACAGGGAAGATAAAAACCGCCGAGGCCACACGAGAAAGATTGAATATGAAAAATTGGAAAATCACTCAATGAAAATCCGGATCAATCGCAAGAAGAATCATTGAAAGTAGATCGTACATCTATTTCTAGTATTTTGCATCATGTCCCAACTTAGATGAAATGAGAACATTGCAAAGAGATTTTCTACATCGGAGTGAAGTTTATGCCAAAAATAACAAAATATACACTGTGGCCTATAAGTACTTAGAATTGAAAAAACACTCAAATTTTGAACATTCATAATAATATCTGAAATTTTTTAATAAACTCAAATATTTTTACAATATACGCAGCAAACATTTAATTTTTGTGGAAAGTTTTGAGTAAAAGTTTAAAAAATGAAGTTTTTTACAACATAGTGTAATTGCATAGAGATTATCAAAGTTGTTCTGAACTGCCCCTACGGAATGCACAGATACATTCGAAGTGGTTCTGAACTAGTAATTGATGTAAGAAACCAATCTTATTCATCCACATGCTCGGAAATCTCTGAGATTTTTGTTATTCGAGACGGAACATAATTGAGTGTAGTATGAAAATTCTTAAACAATTGAAATTATTTATCTCGGCCCCTACAGATTGCCCAGATACGTTCGAAGTGGTTCTGAACTAGTAATTGATGTAAGAAACCAATCTTATTCATCCACATGCTCGGAAATCTCTATAACTATGAGTGAATAAAAAAGGGAATATTGAGTGGCCTTAAAAGGTCATTAAGTCGATCGGAGGATCAAGACATTCTTAAAAAAAGGTAAATTGAAAGGAGATCAAAAACTATTTTTCACATTGGTTTTTTTAGTGTAGTATACAACTTCTAAAAGTTGAATAAGCTTCACCAAAATGGAAATTCATTGATAGCTTTTCTCATTTCCAATACTTTACTACATAATAATTTGGAATATCCCTATAAAACCCCGGATAAGCGCTGATGTCTATAAGATTACGTAAAAAAAGAAAGTTATGAAAGGACTGCACGATGCAGATTTTGTTGCAAAGCACTTTCTATTGTGCTCTTATAAAGTTTATTTTTTCTAGGTTTTAGGTGAACAGAATGCAGAATTATGACATTACCCGCACGAATTACAAATTTTCGTAGCTTCTCTCGTGAACTACCCAGCGGCAGTTTAAATATTGCGTTAATTTATAATTTTGCTATCGTTATTTAAAGATGCGTCATATATCGGGAATGGGCATTCCATAAATATTGGTAGCTAGAGTTCGAACTGGTCATAGATAATCGTGTGGTTTTCAAAATCTCCGCAAAATCTGGTTGGATTGAAAAAATGCGGTTGGATTTTGAAAATATGCGCGTAGTTGGTTTGCCCTTAGTTAGGCAAATTAAATTTGTATTTTTTTTTTATTTTTATAAATCGTTGATCAAGAAATTAACTCTACTTGGCGAATACACCGAGAATGGAAGAACTGCAACTTTAGGTTTGGGTTTAGTTACTTCCATCCATATTACGACTATAGTAATTACCATTAGTCTATAAGAAATTGCCTCTTATAGAACCCGACACAGGCAAGTTTGCCACTCTTTCAGGCTCTAGTATTTTTGGCTCCTGGTCCTCACTCTGAATTTAGTGAGGACTTTAAAACCAACTCTCTTTTACATGATCTACTTTCATACGTGAGTCTATAGGTTTAAAATACATGATCCTCTAAGCTGAGATGATAGCACTCATTCTTTAAGCGATTGATGGTTCTAATCTTGCTGTTTCACATAAAATATAATTCCTTGTACAGATAATAAAGCAGGATTGAGAATATTGTATTAACCTTTTCTGTTCTAGCAATAGTGGCAAGCAACGTTCCCTCTAATTATTCAAAATCATGCGCGGCATAACTGCATTGTGGGCAAGTATTTTAAATCTAGCAAATTTCGAGCAAAATTTAACAAAATTACAATACAATAATTTTTACATATAATTTTATTTAAAAATAAATTTAAAAAAAACTTTAATGCGTGATCTAAAATTTATTGGCAAATAATAGAATAAGTGGGGAAAATGTTGCCATAAAAAGTATGAAACTCAATACTTTTTATGGCAACATTTTCAATACACCTTTAAAAAATAGTATGCGAAGAGGAATATTTTCGCACACTACGACAATTTTATGGTTGGAAAAGTATTATAGTAAAATGTCAAAAAAAAGTGGAACTCGCTATTAGTTTTTGTGCCAACAAATTCAGAAAGGGGGTAGGGTAACATACATTTTTGAAAATTATATGTTTCGTTGCTATAAAAAAACAAATAAAAGTTGCAATCTTTATCGCTCTAACATAATTTAAATATACTATTCTCTTTCGGTTTCCCAGTATATTTTACTGAAAAAAATTTGTTTCACTGTGGAATCCACGTATAAATCAGGATAAAGTTGCCATTATAAGTATTAAACTCAATACTTTTTATGGCAACATTTTTAACACAACTTCAAAAGATATTTTTCGCACATTACGCCAATTTTATGGTTGAAAAAATGTTACTGTAAAATGTCAAGAGAAAAAAGAAACGTGGTATTATTTTTTTGTGCCACTACGTTCAAATTTTTGAAAATTTTCTATTTTGTTAAACTCGTTTATTTTCAAATTTTTTAATTATGTTGCACTCAATGTGTGCAAAATTTATGTGACCATAAATTTTGCTATAAAAAAATAAAGAAAAGTTTTGCTGTCTTTGTCGCTCTAACGTAATTTAAATATACTCTCCTCTTTTCGGTTTCGCGCAGTATTTTTTACTGGAAAAATTTATTTCACTGTGGAATCCACGCATTGTAATATAAATTCCGATTTTTCCTTTTTATAAAAATCACAGCTTTTGCTTCAATACATATTTTACAAAGTACATCACTTGTTTCAATTTGATAACTAGAAATTTCATATAATATAACTTTTTGTTTAATTGATAACGACAGGACTTCTGTTTTAACGAGTTCATTTAACCATTCTACTCTAAATTTTGAAGCCGTCTTGTTTGTTCGGGAGTCTGTTATTCGGCGGTTTCAGGTTCGATTCCTGGTGATGACAAGTAAAGAACTTGCGACTGGGTGTTTTTTACCGGGTCATATGTTATTTATATGCTTGTCCATTTTCAAATTTTCAAGCCATAGTAGTTACAGCTTCGTCCTTAATAATATTTTTGTGGAGCTTGAGCTTACATCTAATTTTTGTTTCGTCATTACAGTAAATGGACTAAATTTTTTATAAATTGTTTAAAAAACATCACATCATAAATGTAAAAAAAAAATTTAACTGCGTGGGTTTACAAATTTTTAAATTTTGTAACTAACACGAAAAAAATGTTAGCAATATTGTAGATGGGCGGACTAAAAATTATGATGGGCAAAATACAATTTAAATCTGGGCGGCCGCCCGTGTGCCCAGCTTAGCGGGAACGTTGGTGGCAAGGTTATGTGCAGCATAACATGATATTGAGAAAAATTCAGATTTATTCAACAACATCAAAAATTAAAGGAACTTTATTTAATGTGACTCGTTTCACATTAAACAAAACAGAGAAAAAAACGATAAAACATTCATGGTAAATTAACGGTGATGGTTTTTTTTACCACCCACACTAGTTAAAAACACAGCTTGCACGGGAATTAGTATCCTCGACAATAGCACAACAAAATGAAATTGGATGAATCATAATCAGCATCATGGGTGGTACTAGTACGCAGAAATAAAAAACAAAGGAAGCCACTAATAATATTGAGGATCAATTGGAGCTTACTCATATCGGTTGATTTTTTAAGCGTATGTTTTTATATTCCAAAGACACAGTAAAATTGCAGAAATGTACGAAATTTTTGTTTGAATCGATTCCATGTAAATTTTGACCACGCCTACGTTTTAAGTGGTCCATGCGAGATGGTAAATTTTTCACCACTTTCTGGAGCTTTTTGCCTGGCTGGTATCTCGTTTAAGTCACGGTTAATGTTGTCTTCCAATTCTGCAAATGTTGTTGGTTTATTGTAAAGATGAGAGATTCCACGTAGCCTCATAAAAATAGTCAAGAGGCACCACATCGCACGATCTAGGTGACCAATTCGCAGGAAGGAAACGTGAGATAAATTGCTCACTGAACTCATTTCTCATTAATTCCATGGTTACGCATGCTGTGTGATATGTAGCGCCGTCTTACTGAAACCACATATCGACCGGATTCAATTCATACCAAAAAAAGACTTACACGTTACCAATACCAGAGCAAAGATGCAGAGAAGTAGTACAAAGGACGAAAACACGGTTGACAAATATTTCCACTCAACAGTAAAACAAGCTTCGGATGGTAGATACATAGTACGCATTTCATTTAAGAATGATCATGTTGAGCTAAAGGAATCCAGTAAAAAGCAATTGTAAGATTGAATTGAACAAAGGACATATGAACCAATAACCTTGTGACCAATTACGAGTACAAAGCAGAGAGAATCCACGCGGTCAATAACGGAATGGATTAACTTGGTTTTTGCAAGTAGCAAAATCGACACTAATTGTTGTGAATATGCCCACTGTGGTATGTGATCCTGTGTTGAGTTCGAAATGGTATTCTCCAATCGTACAAGATATAACCGAGCGTATGTTCTCAACAAAACACTTGAGCAGTGGTCATCACTTACTCATGATTACCTCACGTTAATCAATTTTCAAGAAGGAACACGACTTGAAGTAAAACGATAAAACGATTAAAAGCAAAAACAATTGTAAATTAGATTTAAGAAAATTTGTTTAGATCATTTTTTTAAATTTTACCGGAAATGACGAGTGATAGTTTGATAAAAAAAACTTTGGTTGGCCAAAATTTGGCATGTCTAAAGTCTAGGGATTGACTATTCGGAATGAAACTTCATAATTAAGATTTTCCATAAATTGGGAGATCCTTACGAAATTTGGTGGGCACCTGTGTACTGGAAGTGGCAGCATTTTTGATTTTATAAGAAAGTTTTTACCAAAAGTCCGGTAACTTTAAATTTTCGCCTTAGAAACCAAGTGTTGTGCATTCGAGATCTATGCATATGTATGTGACGGTGAAAGCCGGAATCGGTAAATGCTCGAATGAAAATTGGGAAAAGTTGTTTCATTGCTCCAAAATATATGCAATTGCAGTCCAATGCAATGAGAATCCACTTGTGAGATCCCAGTGATTTTTTGTCCCGCAGTTTATAGAATTTACGAGAAAAATAATTATAAACTGAAAGATTCAAGATTAAATTCGTAAAAATATCTATGCGAAGGCTAATTTTCAAAAATTTAACCCTCAATTAAACAAAAAAACTGGTTTACAACTAAAATTCGGCGTTGTACAGCCAAAACAGATCGATTGATCGGGATAAAACTTCATCCTTAAGGTTTTTTCACAAATTAGGAGATCCTAGTGAATTTTAGCCGAAATTGGTTTCCCGGAAGTGACAGTTTCCATAGAACCTTTCGGTTTTGCAAAAATTTTGTAAAATATCTCAATTTTGAGAAAATCGACTATGCATGGAATGGAGTTTACTATAGTCAATTGATGAATTTGATAGATTGGGTGATAGACATTATTATGTAAGGAGACCATTACCAGCCCTTTTAAGGGGCAACTACAGAGTATTTTGAGTACGTCAGAATTATCTCTGAGATACTGAAATTTAATGAAATACAAGGAAGGATAATTACGACCCATAAAAGTAATAAACTTAAAATATTCACATAACATACATAAAAAAATTTAATCAATGGCTAAATGGGTAAATCATATATTTCAATTCTGAGTTAATTAATCGAGTTAGTTACTGAGTTAATTCAGCGACACGAAGATGTGGCCCTATTTTAAGTTACACTATGCAACATTTGAGTGCAATTTATGGTTACGAGGAGAAATTTTACACACAAAGCACATCTAATACATTTTGTACGTGCCTTCTAACACTGAGAACCACGTATTAGTTTTGGAGGCTTTAAAGGCCCGTTTTTCTTGCACGTGAGTGTATGCATACATATTTAGTTTATTATAGTAAACTTAAAGAGTACAAAAACGTTGTCACAAACGAAATAATAAACTTATAATAAACAAAAATTATGACTTTTCTAATTGGATTTTCATCAGCAAAGTTGAAACCTTTTAAACCATACAACATACATACTACATACTACAATTTATCGCTATTTTCATTTGCAGTTCTCGTGATCATTGACGAGTTATGGAATAACGTAATGTTTTATGTAAGTCATTTGAGAAATTTTAAAATGCATGTGACAGTTTTTGGGAAAAAACCAGGAAACCGAAAAATGTCAATATTAAAAATTGTACCACGTTTGCCCATTTATCTTTTAGATAACGTAACAGTAATTGATGATATATTTTTGCATAGAAAAAAGATCTGTTAGAATGAAGAAATACCTCAAATTTTCTTATACTGAATAAAAAATTTCGAGGGTCACAGGGATGGTTTGTTGAAACAGTATTGGAAAAATTAAATTTGACCTATACACTTTAATTGAGAGCAGACCTTTAAACTACTCTGTTAAAAGTGCGTTAGATAAAAAAAATTTAATCACTATTTTAATGGTGGCTGGGTACTCCGATTTTGAAGCGTCTCCACAAATTGCTCTCGAAACATGAACGTTAACATTGGACGAGCTACATACAGTAAGAAATAAGCGATTTTAGTGATTTTAGTATCAAAACAACCGAAGTCCCAGAACTTTTTAATTCATTCGAAAAAATGTCTGCGTCAAGTCTAACATGCTGTATTGTAACGCTGGGTGCATTTGGAATAATGTGGATCTAATAGGTTTTGCACTCCAAATTCAACCTTTTACAAATCATGTTCATCAATTTCCAAATAAAATTCACCATTTTCCAAAAGACTTTCATACTTTTCCAAATCAAATCAAACTTTATCCAAATCAAATTCACCTTTATTCAAATCATATTCATCCTTTTCCAAATCAGATTCACCTTTATTCAAATCAAATTCACCTTTATCCAAATCATATTCATCCTTTTCCAAATCAAATTCAACTGGAAACGAAATAAAACCAATAGAACCTATTTAACTCAACGTGATCAGTTAATAACGACGAGACACGAGGGCGAAGTTAATCAACTGAATAACTTAATTGAGTTAAATTTCACAATCATAACGAATTATTTCTTTCATTTTTCCATTCTGAATAAGATATTTTATGATCGGACTAGTCTAGTATTTTGACACACAAATCTATTTACGATTTTGTACGGGAGGATAATTTTACAAATCAGGTATTTTTAATGGAAGAAGAAGAGGATCACAAGTTTCTTAACTCCATTTTTAATGAAAAAAATCGAATTATTTTTTCAGTTGGCCGAGACTGTTTTGATTTTTTAATACCACTATTTGGTATAAGAAAAGCTTCAGTATTGCTGGCACCAATAAGGCGGAGCTGCAAAAATATTGGAAGACTCAAACAACACACAATTTGTATTTGAAAATTTATTGACCGGGAATATGATTGGTCAGTTTACTTTTTGATGATTTTGTTCGTGATGCCATTTTAGTGCATCTAACAGGATGTTTTATAAGTGTTGTTTGCTTTGCCATTGAAATCGGTTGGCGAATTATATATAGAACATAAATTTTAAAGCTTTTGAATTACACTAGAAGCAAACTGTACAGCGTGTATTGCTTTCTTACACCATGGTCATAACTTGCACCATGGACAGATCAAAAATATTTTTCTGAATTGTAAGTTTCTTGTGAATCCACATTCAGATTAGCCGGACATGTGGACATTTTTTATTTGTGGTTTCATTTCAGACTGAATAACGCTGCTGGTTGTTTAAAATATTTAATAAGTTTTGAATACCGTATTATGAAATATTTATATAAAAAATTTGCCAAACTTATATTTTGTTTAACGATTTTAATAAAATAACAGCACTGTTTAAAATATTTTATAGATTACCCTCGAAATCCCGAAAATGAAAACCCCGGATCGGAAAAATTTCCGGATTTACAAATATCAACTAAAAATACAACAAATTCTGGCGTTTACGTTTTAGTTTCTGGCTTTTACCCCTTTCTAACAATTTTGTAATTGGAAAAATTTTGGAATATTGGTGGAGGTTCTATATGGCGGCTGAAACATCATCTATAGCCCAAATTCGAAACCTCCGAATAACGAAAATAAAGCACCCTATTGAAGTTAGCCAAAAGTTTCCAGTCGAAAGATGGTAATGAAGGCAGTGTCTTTGCTAATAGCAGACACACTATATATCTCTCTTTCGGCTTACTTTAACAGTATAAAAGCGCTCTATTTATTCTGGTAACGAAAACTACGATACGACGAGACATACTACTCGGTACTGTACATTATAGTCCGGTTCTATTCAATCTGTGTGAGAAATTACACCTTGATTTCCTTCTTTGCCGCATTCTTATTAATTGTTTTAATCAAAACTTTTAAAAAAAAATGTTAAGATTTTTATCAATTTTTTATGTACGACATTCACAAATCCATAATTATCGTTAACAAACAAGGCATGTATTTAACGTTGATTTCTGATTAACATATAATTTTGACTTGATATTTAATACGTCCTTCACCATAATAAGAATTTGAATTAATTTACGGGCCGAATGAGTTAACAACACTGACTGTGATAAATCGTTTATAATTAAGTGAACACATTGGAAAGTTTTTTGGTTTTCTGTTGTCAAAGATGCTCTCCAGAGATTGAATGTGTGTGTGTGTACAGTAAGCGAAATACTTATTATATATATTTATTTATTCATAACACATATACTGATTTACAATAATCACACCTTAAACTATACCCTTTTGTGTTATGTGGAGAAAACATGAATTTTCCATTAATAGATTACATGCGAACAGTTATAGAAAACACACTTCAATCATTTTGATGGAAATGTTGAAAAATCCAATTTATTCGATTAAAAATCGATAACAGTGTGGAGAGATTTTGTGATAATTCCTTATAAGCCGCTCGCACAATTTGCTAATATCGTGCCCAAGTTGAATGATTATATAATTGCGTTTATAACCATAAACGGACACGATATATAAAATTACCGTTTTATATTTCAAATATTGAATATTCATTAAAGTTAATGAGGATCAACCTGTACGAGTCTATAAAATCACTTAATAATTATAATTGACAACAAAAATTAAGTATAATTATACAATTTACCTTATTTATTTATCTCGTGTTATCTTATAGTTTTGTCATGTCATCATGTTACTTGTCTAGTATATGATAAAACCAAATGATCATCATCATGTACTGTCTGTCATCAATCGAAATATTACAAGAATTCTTAATGCATCTTTTATTGGTTACATGTAAGAATGTTATAATTGCTAATGAAGTACATATTTATTTATACAGCATCCCAAATCAAGACATCTTTGCGATATATGTGACAATTATACGCGATTAAAAATATTTTTTGTATCAATCAACTTCTAGAGAGATGCTGGTATGTTCGACAAGAAATATTTTTTATATTAAGTGTTTGATTGATTTCAAAATGGTGTGTTAAATACGTTCGCTCGTATATATGACTCCAAAAACAAAACCACAAACATTTTGGATTGAAATTCCCCAAATTCTGAAATTGATTTTAGTTTTTCCTCGTCTATGAATACATAAACGGAGGAGATTACTAGCTTTTCAATTTATATTTTTGTCGAAAAGAAAATTTTTTTTTCCAACCGTTATTGTGTTAGGAGGATCTCGTCTCGAGTAAAATTCAAATTGAAAGGATTTACGAATTTAAAATTTTATTTTTCGTATATTAAAATACTTTTATATGTACGAGCTTAAAGCTTTTTTTATTTATTTATTTATGTAAGTTAACAAATTGTAATTTTATGGTATATAAGGTTTTGTATATATACATATATGTATACTTGGCCGCGTATTAAACCGTGCTCTATTCTAAATCCGATCGATGCACATTTTAATCAATGCGAGCGATGATGGGAAAATTTACATTTCCACATCTGCATTCAAGTGGTATGAGCAAAATACTATTGATGCACATATTTTAATTTGGATTTCCGCATTCAACCAAAAATATATAGGTTATGTTGTATTTAGCTGTGTTGCAGCTTTTTGTTTTAATGAATGTGACGATAAAATGGATTTTCAATATAGAGATATGGCATTAATGAAAGGATTAAATAAAAAGCTCACTGTTAAAATATTTATGGTGTACACCAAATAATTATGATTTTATTAAATTAAATTTTTAATTGAAATTCGAGATTATAGTGAAGACATTAAGCTAAAAAATCGCAATTTCATTCAACGGTCGTAATGAGGGTAATAATCGTAATTATTATTTTGTGCAATGTGTGTGAAACTTAAAAAAAAATAATAATTTTGGGTTTTGCGGTTTAAAAATTATTAAAAATTTAATTTAATGATCATGAGACCCAGATTTTTCGTTCTTAGAAATTTATAAAAAATAACACGTATACGATAAATTAAATTACTTCAGAAATATTTATAAAGTGTTACAAAAAATTAATTGCCAATAATTAATTAACTATGTGTAGCTAATCTCTCAGTGTACTATAGAATTTTACAGCCCGATTATAAAATTTAATGTCTTAATTATTTATTGTTATTAAGTTCAGTATATAGATCAATTACCATAGATTCGTATAATGAACAATTACCTCCTGTGTAATAATAACAAGCATTTACATGTATAGATATTTTGATGGTGGTAACAAACGAAAATCGATTAAACCCAAATTTAACAATTTTAACATAAGCTTTCAACAATTAAAATATGATACCAGCACCACATTTTAATCCAGAATTTAGTTATACGTTCGCACATATTTATTTAACATTTTGGCCGAATGTATATTTTATTTTATTTTATTTACATTCAGATTAATTATTTAAATTTTACACACAGTCAGCGGATTAAATGGCTTCTGCAAGAGGATTATATCATTACAGTTTGAATATGCAAAAAGAACATTGGTGGAAATACGCGTGGTGAACACTTTGAGAATTCTAGTCTTTTCAGTAACTATGGTTTAGGTATTATTACTGGCCGTATAAGCCCGCTTTAGAAAAAAAAATTTTGCATCGAAAAAATATAATTCAGAGAAAAGAAAATCGGTGGAAACTATTTCTAAAACTAGATGAAGTACTTGGTTTTGGCCAGGTTAAATTTCAACTGCTGTACTTCAAAAGGTGCTTTTTTATTTTATATCCAATTAAAAGTACAGTAAGGTGCATTTGAATACAATTTGTCAAGTGAACTGTTCTTAATTGTTCGGTTTACCACAATACTTGCTTGTAAATTACATTTTTGATTTTCCTCTCGGACCATCTAAAACATAAACAATTTTGAAGTTCCAACTCTTGAGCATGCCACATACAACTAGAAATGCGAGGGAAGCAAGCACTTTCTAAATTCACGCCTGCGAACTTATAATATTGTCGTTTAGCTTTGCTGATGGTTGTGACTAATGACTTTAACTGGGAACGGGATTTTATGCATTCAGAAATACCAGCGGCTAAATAGCGGCATCATAAGTGTTCTTTCCGCTCTGATTTTAGGGTCAGGATGGCTCACTCGCATAACTAATCATAGATTCTGCATGTTTCTGTGCAATGTTCGGAGATATTTCTTGAATCAGTTTTTTTGGCACAGATTTTTTAGTGAATGTAGGATTTCGTTTGTCTGTGGATCAATAGGGAAAGTGCCACCGCTTTGAGGCAAGCGTTAACCTCATAAGCAGGTGTTGACCAGAACCACTTATATTGCTCCCATTTGTTCCTTATTCTCTTTTAGGTCTTGCAGAGTACGGTGAAGAACTTCCAATAATTTTTTTATTGAACCATTCATCGTACACTCATCTCATGCGATGACTTTGCACAATTTTTACACTTGAGTTTGACCAGAACTCTTGCTTATATTACAGATAGAGTGCTCATCTTATGTAACCATCTATTAAGAGGTAACATCAAAGCTAAGTGAGCTGTTCGCTTGCCAGATGATACATTAGGAAGCGTCCCCTCTTGCCTCATGCGAACCTCAGCTAGTATGAGATTTATAAGAAATGTGTTGCCTGTACTGCCAGGAGTATTTAAGTAAAATAGGTCAAAACGGGCATTATTCCTTTGATCGTGGTGTGCTGGCTCATTACTTCCACACAGAGCTGTTCCGATGTCTTGTCGATCATCGTTACGCACTTGTCTTTTAAAAGAATTAATGCCTTGTTAAATATTTCTAGAAAAAAGTTCATCTTCAGATCAGTGAGATTCTAGATTTGTACCACAGGCTACGCGGCTTTGATGGATTGCATATTGTTCAAGTTAAGGCAAAGAGGTTTCTAATTTGCTCTAGAAAACCCTTTCAGGGATTCAGAAAGTGTCATTTCCCAGTGTCGGTCGTTCTAAAGTAAACCCAGCTCTTAGCATGCTTATATCTGAATGCATAGTTCCAACAGTCTCAAAGCCAGGAAAGATGTAGTTCCACTAACATCGCGTGTCAAAGCATCGCATCAGAAACCGGCTTACCCTGTTTCCGTTTGCAAAATAATTTTCTAGACTTTGGTACTTCTCAATTTGTCAACGACTTTTCAAAGGGATTTTGTTGACAGAATTGAAAAACGCCGTAAACGTTGTGTACGGTGGTGCAGCAGCATTTGTTGGGCTGTATTGGCAGTGAAAAAGACCCGCTTCTTATTTTCTAGTTGTACCCTTAGGTGGATAGTTGGTTAGCGTTCATGGATCTGGAAGTTTAAAATATATGCCCATTTGAAAGCTTGTGATATCGTCAAGTCTGTTTCCATTTTCCAGCCCAATTACAGTCATATCACTTCTTTGTTCACATATTTGCAAATATATTTGATGTATTTGATTGCACTGCAGTACTCAACGTTGATTAAGCTTGGCATAGCACCACAAACGTTGTGCCTACTTCAATTCCATGGTTTCCATGTATTATCAATAAACCTGTGAACTCTTCATAGTCTGAGGACATCGATAGTCGCCAGTATGAGTTTCCTTCACCAAGTCGCTTGTTCCTCTTGATCACCTCGTACAGAATGGGGAGATAACACTGTCAATTTGTATTAGACATATTTTCTTATACTTAACACCGCCGCTGTTAAATTCTGGTGATCCACTGTTGTCTGTCTTAATATTAAGTCTTCTTTAATATCAGGCCAAGTGGAATTGCACATGCACGTTATAAAGAATACCAGACGCACCACTGACTAGAGCCAATCAGTCTAAAACTGATCGTAATCCTAGGCAAGCGCACCACTTGGATTATATTAGGCAACTAACTACTAATATCCAGCATGTGAACGGTAAAGAAAACGTGTTCGCGGATACATTTTCCGCATGACTGATATCGATACAACAACAGTAGCGACATGTTTCGATTTCAACACGATTATAACGGCGCAAAAAACACACTTAGAACTTCAGAATTTTCTTTCTTTTTCCAACTTGAAACTATGGTTTTCAAAATCTCGTTACTAGTAAAAAGAAAGATGTCAACGAATGGACAATCATGTTCACCATGCCAGTGATCGAAAGTTCGAAGGCACTTCAAAACACCTTTGGCTCTATTCGAAATTCCATCAGGTAGATTTACTTGGATATAGTTGGCCCTCATCATCCTACTAATGGTTATATGTACCTTTTAACCTATGTCGATCGATTCACACGATTACCCGAAGCTTACTGCATGAAAGACATGCCATCTGAAACCATTACGACAACTTTCGTTCATAATTATATTTCGCTTTGATGTGCCACAAAATATGACATCCGACCAATGAAAGTAATTCGATTCCAACCTTTCACTGAATTAACGAAAATCTTGGGCTCTCACCGGATATGTACAAGTGATGATCAGATTCAAGCAAATGGCAGGCATGGTCGAAGGTTTCGATCGGCAGCTTAAATCTGTTGAAAATCAGTTCAACAGGCATGCCCACGAATAATAATCATCACAGTGAACTATTAGACGAAACCGCTCAATCAATTGAATATTACGATGAAACTATGTGCGTTAGTTCGCTACCATCACCAGATCCATATAGACCCACAACATCTAGGTTCGTAGCAATAAAAGATTCGCCAGCATTTTCTGGGATTGATTTTAACAATAATCTTAATTACAGCTTACAAAAACCTGAAACCAGTTACGCTAATTTACTACCATCACCAGTGCCAAGCAGAGCCACAACACCTAGTGTAAAATCAATAAAAAGGAAAGCGGAGTCGCCAGTAGTTGCTGATTTTTATGACAGTAGCCTTAACTCCACACTGCAGACATCATCGTCATCAATACCCTCAGGGTCACGAAAACGTTCTTCACTCATAAAAAATAGTGATCCAGTTGTTCCCCCAGTATTTGATCAATTACTGGAAACATCATAAAGGGTAATCAAGAATTAATCACACAAAGGTTCAAAAACCCCCTTGTCATTGCCAGGATATGGACCCATTTTTCCTATATGTAGCAAATGAGGCCGAAACTTTGACGGAGGAATACAAAATGGAGCTAAGAATCACAATTTTGAATTTACATTCACATTACAAAAAACAGTAAAAAAAATATTTTAAACCAAATAAAACTTTAAACGCCAAGGCAAAATGTTGTGTGTTGTGAAATAATTAGAAAATGTATTCCTAATTAAAACGGCATCTCTCCGTGCATTATTAGATCCCATTCGCCCAATATTCTGCAAAGCTTCTATATCTTGATCTGCTCTCCATTCCCCCAAAATTAATTCACCATTTTCACTGTAGTGGTCCACTAATTCTTTGCCGAAATAATTGAAGGAACCGACTGAATTCGTCCTTAACCAGTTATGCAAGCAAACGGTGGCCTTTATTGTATTTACAACTGTAGGTCTGCTTGCAATAATCGGCTTTCGGAAAATGCACCACTTAGAACTTAAAATGCCAAACGCATTCTCGACGATTCTCCTGGCTCTTGATAATCTATAATTAAATACGTTTTTTTCGTGCGGCAAAACAATAGATCTTCTTCCAGGGTAGGGCGCATTAGATTTGGTAACAATGGAAAAGCTTCATCACCAACGAAACAATATGGCACTGTCATTGTACTACCAGGTAATGTAGATGGTCGTGGCATTTTTAAGGAGGCACATTGATCAATAATCCTTTCACCGATTACTGAACGTTTAAAAATTCCGCTATCTTTATTGCGCTTCGAAGCACCGATATGCACAGCAATAAATATATAATCTGCATCAGATATAGCCATCAATACTAGGCTGTGAGAATTTTTATAATTGTAACACGTGCTATTAGAATTTTCAAATGTCTGACAATTTTAAGATGTTCATATAGTATTATGTGAAACAGTTTTCAATAAAATATTGTGTTTACCTGAACAAAAACGTGCTTACCATCAATAGCCCCCAAACAATTTGGAAAATTACACTTTAAATTAAATTCAGAAGCAATATTTTTCCATACCGGTATTGCAAAATTTGGAAATACCATTGGTTTTAGAGCGTCCCATATAGCTGCTGTTGTTTCCCTAATAATCATAGACGTTGTTGACTGGCATATGCGGTAGCCATATGGACCAATCGACATCATACTGTCTCCACTTGCCAGGTACCTAAAGCAAAATATCTACCTTAATTTATTATTCTTTTTACAATTTTATATAATCGATTACCGTAATGTTAAAGAGAGTCTTTCTCCGGCAGTTATTGGATACCTTGTAAAATCCTCGAATTTACGAATTTGTGCCCCTGTTAATCGGAGCAACTCGTCAAATAGTGACGGCGTCATGCGATGAAAATTTTTAAAAGCTTCAACATCGCTCAACCTCATCTCAGCTATTAAATTATTATAATAACCTTGTGTTTGACGTTGTTTGAGCATTTCTCTGACGCCAAATCGTCTTTTTTGCTTTAGATTTAAAGCTTTTAATTGGTTGTGGTAGCAAGTAACCCAAATTAAAATTCCACTAGCAACCATCATTTCGGACGTAAGCAAGGCAACATCAATATCTTCCATTATTAAATTTTATTATAATTACTAGAAGAAAATTTAGTCTTTTTAACAAACAATATTTCGCAAATGTCAAATAATTCAATAATTACGTACGAGATGGTAGCAAAATCATTCCGACAATTTGTCGTCAACTATGAATTCATAAAGACAAAATTGATTAAACGCGGAATGATCATGTCACGACAGATTTTCGGAACGAATGCAACCGTGAAAGCGCCTTGACCAACAAGAAATGGAGATGAGTAAATTTACATCAAACCATCAACATTGCATTGCTAATAAAAGAAAATATTTATATTTTCACACCATTTAGAAATAAATATCGAAGAAGCAGTCACTATGCAAGTCACTACTGTAAGGATCCAAACTAAACACAGACAGCTTACTGTCTCTGCAATATATAGTCCTCTCTGGCATAACTTAAAAAGGGAGGACTACCTTAAACTATTTAAATCGCTTGGACCTGATTTTATTATTGGAGGTGACTTTAATGCGAAAAACACCTATTAGGGATCTAGGCTTTCGACGTCAAAAGGTAAATAATTGCTTCAAGCAGGGCAGTGGTTTCTCAACATACTGGCCCAATGACGGAACGAAAATACCTAATAGACTTGTATGTAGCAAGAGGTATATGCCGGAACTACATTCACGTAGAAGACAGTAATTCTCTAGTATCGGATCATGATAGTCAGTGAAATGGTAATTCTAAGGAAGGTTGCACCCAGATTAACAAATTGAAAAACAAACTGAGAACTCTTTCGTGAAGTAATGGAGGAAAGAATGAATCTTCAAGTATCGATAAGAAATTCTCACCAGTTGGAAGATGAATTAGAACAACGCTTGCATTGCTTCAATTCACTATGCTGCTTTAGCAAGTATCCCCATTATACAAAATAAGAAGAAGCTGAACATATCCTACTCAATGGAAGTTAGAGAGTTGGTAAGAGAAAAACGACGTGCCCGTTAAAACCGGGCAAATAACTAGAACTCCGGACAACAAAACAATTCTTAACTATTTAGGTAACAGTCTCAAATCTCTTCTTAAAAAAGTTAAAACTGCAACAATCAACAGATATCTAGTTAGCCTAACCGATGAAAAAAATTCTGATTATTCACTGTGAAAGACGACGAAGGGACTCAAAAGGCCCAAAATGCAAGTGCCTCCAATTAAAAAGGAGGATGGAACCTGGGCAAGAGGTCCTAAAGAGAAGACTGATCTGTTTGCAGAGTATGTCGAGGATACCTTCCAACCACTACCAAAACAATCGGCGAATGAAAATATAATGTCAATCCAAAAATTGATGATTTTGATATTTTGCCCAGTAGCTCTTAAAGAATTAAAAGAAGAAGCAAAAAGCAACATGAAAGTTAAAAAAGCATGTTAAAAAAGCAGGTATGACTTGATTACTTGCCAAATAATTAACGCTCTACCAGTTAAAGGATTTCGTAAGCTATTACAAATCATCAATGTAAACTTTCAGTTAAAATATGTTCCGTGGCAATGGAAAGTAGAGCGGAAGTAATCATGATAGCAAACCCTGATAAACCACCTAACGATAAAAAATCATACAGGCCAATTTCATTGCTGCTAATTATGTCAAAACTCTTTGAAAAATTATTACTAAAAAGACTGAAACCAGAGGACCGACAACTAATTCCTCCACATCAATTTGGATTCAGAGAAAAGCACTCCACAATTGAACAGGTGCATATAGTCACCAACATTATTGAAAGAACGTTAGAACGTAAAAAATATGCTCCAGAATATTTCTGGACGTCGCAGCAGCATTCAATAAAGTCTGGCATAGTGAACTAGAATTCAAGCTGCATAGAGATCTGCCGAGGCAATTCTATGCCATACTAAAATCTTATTTATTCAATAGACATTTTCGTGTGAAACTCCGAACTAAAAAAAATCTCGGCTGGTATCCCGCAAGGAAAGGTCTTAGGACCAATCCTGTATTTATTATATACCAAGGATATTCCAACAACAAATAAACGAACCATAGCCACCTTTGCAGATGACACAGCAATCATGGCGATTGGATGTAATGTCGCTGATACAACGAGCAAACTCCAGAAGATCACCGCTGCGGTTTGTAACTGGACTCGCTGGAGAAGCAAGCTTACTGAGACGAAATCCACGCATATTAACTTTACATATCAAAATGCTTCCGTGCCATATGCACACAATGCTAAATATATATAAATGTGAAGAGAGCAAGTGAAGAGAGCAAGTCAAAAAGAAAAAAGAAGAACTTAACATTAAGTTCAGAAAAACGTATTGGCTCATAGCTAGAGGCTCTGAGCTTACAATTCACAACAAGCTGCTGCTATATCGGTGAATACTGAAGCCGATATGGACATACGGTATACAACTCTGGGGATGTACTAAACAAACAAACGCCAAAATGATACTGACGTTTCAAAACAAGGCTCTTCGTAGCATCGTAAATGCTCCGTGGTACACAAGAAATGAAGACCTGCACAGCGACTTACAGATGGAATACATCAAAGATGAAATTAACAAGCATGCCGCCAAACACTTATTTATTGTGGCTCAAGGAACATGGAAACCCCTATATTTGCCATATGATAAATAACCCTGTCGTTGAAAGAAGATTCCAAATAACGAGGTCACTTGGCCTAGTAAACATACCAAATTAAAATTAGTATTTTAAATAGGTTTAATTAATTATGGGATTAACCATTGGGTTTCACTCCAACAAATCAGAATTGTTTAAGGAATGTAAAATTTGTAAAAATTTGAAAGATAAATTGCTAGATGAGCACAGTCTCAGTTATAATTAATAAAGGGAGAAAAACCATCAACAGAGTATCTATACTATAGATGACGTTTAAAGCGATGTCACACACATTTCTACGGACGACTTCTAAAAACAGATTTAGCATTTACGAATAAATTACGATTAGAAACGATATTTGCTCTGAATGGTATAATTTTACACGTGAACGAACGCACAAAAATTTTAAAACCATTTCCGAACTCATCAAAAAAAATTTTAAACGATTTTTTCTCTGTTGTGTTTTTCTTTGATTACTTCAAAACAAATATCAAAAATTTCAAAGAAAAATTTATTTTTCATTAATTTAATATTTTTATTAAAAGCTCATCAAGAATATGGTGGCACCATGATTAAACGTATGATTACAATTTTTCACTTTGACACTTTGAATATGAATGGCGGTATAAAAATTCAGCTCAAAACAAAATATAAAAAATTGTTGTTGTAAAATCGTCTGTAATTAGATGCGTATGTCCCAACGCTTTAAATATTTCCACGGAACAAAATAAATTTAATCAAGTTTGCGTTGATTTTTTTCTGATTGCGAAAACAGATTTTATATAAAACATTTAACTGGCGCATAACTAATCGGTCGTTAAGGAGAATTGATTTGATTCTGTGGCAAAATTTTATGCAGAAAAATTTGCTGCAGAATAAATTTATTCCGAAGGGGCAATAAGTTTTACAAAATGAAATGTAGGGGAAATTTGTTTACAAAAATATAACCAATTTACCTAATTTGATTGGTTACTTTTGCTCTCTCTCTTTGATTTTTATTCTCCAGCAAATGTTTCTGCAAAAAATTTTACTACAGAGTCAAATAAATTCACCTTTTGTCATTTTTCTGTGCAACTGGCCATTAAAACAGCTAAAATTAAATGAGCCAAGCTTCTGGATTTATTTCATGGAAGAAGTATGTAGATACCATGAATATCATTTGCAAAACAAGTACGACTACGATCCAAATCAAGGGGACTGGAATAGTAAAACTACAACAACGATATCTTAACAAACATCAAGGATTTATTCGAGCCAGATTTCACACGTGTTTTTAAGGTACAAACACATGTGGAATCCGGGAAATCGCAAATATCCCAAGATCTTGCATTAAAGAGATGATACTTTGGAGTCGAATGACATTGCCATCCACTCGTCACTCCACATGACGTAAGGAGTAAGAAAAAATTACCAAACCCAGTTGAACAACTTACACCTATCAAGGCCGGGAGTATATTTAATAACCCTCTGCACTCGATTTATTTTCAAAGTTGTTGGTTGGGATTCAAATTGTAATATTTTTTATCACCTCCAGTGTAGCATACGAGTGCAAAGGGTTAAACATGCATAAATTGGCATTCAACAAAACTAACGAACATGTGTAACATTGTAGCCGTCAACGTGTTTGGTTGATAGAAAATAACAGATCTTATTTCCTTGGCACCAAACACATAATTGTTTGATAGGAAATGGAAGATCTAATTTCAAAGAATAATTATTTTCTGCTACAAATTTGTGTAAATTATTCTAAGTGCTGAACAATCTAATTTTCTAAATTGTTAGTGTAATCAGTTGTGTAATTTTGTATGTAGGGGGGGGTCTCTTACAAAACATCAATGCCTCGTCATTTAAATGGAAATATAATTGTCCAAGCAATTAAAGCAAACAACGTACATGTAATTTAAACTGCGAACCTGAAACCATTATATTTGTAAATGAATTATTACAAAGTTCCAACCCTAGCAAAGATCCCCGAATGGTAATTTCACAGATCCTTGTTTTGTATTTAAAAACACCCCGACCTTAAAGTACCAACTACATATAAATTTTAATCGGATGTAATCTCAATTAATTAATTAATTCCCATAAATTTTATTTTCGAATAAATTTTACTGTCATTAAAACAAAAACTATTTCATACTTAATCATCTAAACAAAACTAAATTCCGTATCATTAATTTTCATTTCTCTTACGTCCCAAAACAAAAAAAAATTACAACCAAAAACGAGAAGCTTTTCTGATTTATTTTGTCACATAAATACACAAAAAATTCTAGTTTATTGTGCTTTTGGAAATCTTGTAACCGTAATAAATAAAATGTTATAAATGCTTACATAATAAATATAATATATAGTTGGACACTAACCTGATCAGGCCGTAGACCTGGTGGTACCCATGTATACTCCTCCAGCGCGCATCCACTATCATCGTCCGATTGTGAATGCCTTTGTACGTCTATTTGGTGTCCGCCTATTAAATGATTTTGATGATAATTCGGATGTATCGTTTGATGGTGATGTGAATATGGTGCTGATGTAGATGATGATTGTAAATTGGATGCGACCGCTTTCGCGGGCAAGGAAGACGTTGATTTTACGGTACTGAAACGTTCCGCAGGCGACGGTGAATGATGATTTCCAATCGATGATGATGATGGTAAATATGTGTTTGGATGATGGTGGGGAGATGTCGGCACTGATTGTGGTACTCCCGCGATATTCGTTACGGGTGTTGATGCACCTCCGATTTTCGGAGGAGTTGGTATTTGTTGAGGATATGACATTGGAATTGACCGTTTCACCGGCCTGTAACAAAACATAAAAAGAAAAAGAATTCATATTAAAATATTATTGTATATTGAGCATAAAAACGACGAAACATTTTAATGATTTCCTTGTGTACTGTAAAAATAATAATACACAATGTTTTCTACCTTTAGATCTGATTACAAGTACGTACTGGTTTTGTTTCATTTTTTTTTGCTGCTATTACTTTATAGTAAAACATAATTTTTCTTTGAAGAAAATCATTAATAATTTTATATCAGATGTTATAGCTAATGATGGTGATGTTGATTCTGCGAGCTACCTTTTGTACATGGAGAGCACCAACATGCAAACTTCATACACAACATTAGTAATCATGATAACAGTAATAATATGCACTGCCTTATACATCCGTTGACACAGTACATCGCCTTTAACATAATAAATTGTTTAAATAAATGTTAAATGATTACAGTCAATATAAAATCAATAAAAAAAATCTCTGTATGTAATATATTTTTAAGTGACCATAAAAAACCAGGACATGAGCATAAAAATCATAAAATTCTATTTTATGTGCATCCCGACATATAAAAAGATCGGCAAAAAAACCCGAAAAATATGAAATGCGATGAAAAAAGCTCTGATAGCTTTTTATTATACGATTCAATATAATGAAAAACAAAATATAAAATTATAGATAAGTTTTTTATGAGTTTTCGAACTTTTCCTTTTCTCTGCCTTTATTATAACTGGTTATTTCAGTGCCAGTACACACAACAGCCTCAGACGGGTGGGTTAAAGTTAAAATAAATACTGGGGATCAAATGTTATATACACAAAATAATAATAATAATAATCAATAAAACTTTTTATTTAGCTTTACGATTTTTCGAGTAAAAAACATATTTTTATCAGCAATAAAAGTGCGCCGCGCGGCTACGTTTCACTTTTTATATAATCTGTATACAATTCCAATAAAATTTAAATAAAAACTGCAACATTAAATTATAACATAAAAAAGCTCGCCGGAGAATAATATTAAACCATTTTATAAATTTATTTAATTTAATTTCGGACCAACAAAAAAATAATATTAACGATTATTTTTATAGACTTCGACAATGCAGATGGCAAGGAAAATTAATTTTAATTTTTATTATGTGCCGATTATACTTTTATATTGGTCATGTCAAATTTACAGCTTTCTCTGCACAAATATGATTGATTGCACTTTCCAATCATAATTAGAGAATCACGCATATATGAAAAGCACGCATCAACCGCACGATATAGATAAAATTAACGAGAAACCTCTCTAAAATCTCAATAATATTAAACCCGAGAATAAAATATGTCGGTCACTTACATCACACAACAAAAAAGCAATTTACGAAATTAACGGAATACAAAATCAATAAAAGTTAAATCACATTTCGAATTATAGATTATAAACGAGCTCTCCACTCGATTAAAATTTAATACTCGTACATCAAGCAATTAGAATTAACATACAAAACAAAAAAAGAACAAAAACGAAAGACTATATACAGAGAATGGTCAAAAGTTCATCATATTGAATCCGATTGCTTTCTTTATAGAAAACCAAATCTCATGTGGACTGTAATTATGTTTTGTTACCACAAGCCTTTCTATAGACCAAATCAATAAGTGGGTTTGGTAATATAGATAAATGTGATTTGGGTAACTATTTTTTAATGCAGTTCGATATGGTGATTTACTTCCGTTAATATTTCGATACTTTACTTACCTATAGCCATGGTAGGCGCAGTGGGGAAGATAATTGATTTAAATTATTTATTAAATAATACTAGACAAAGGTAGCGGCTATTACTTTACCTAATTTTTAGTATGCTTCTGCAGAAGTTTACCGTAATCGTATAAGTATAAATAATGCGTTAATAAATAGAATTGTTTTTCCATCTACCAAAACTTCTGAAAATTTATAAAGTAGGTATTGGCACAATGATTTAGGATGTGGGGAAATCTATAAACAAATGAAATTTAAAGAAGCTTCCTAATTGGTTTATGACTTGCAGAAGACCTCTAGAATAATATCGAAAGTGCTATGCTGCATTACGTAAAATGATTCAGGAAAACATGCTTTTAATACACGATATTGATTGATTTCGAATATTAGACCACTTTTAATAAGTGGTGCATTACTTAAAATTTGCTAAGAAATATACAGTCGTGGTCAGAAAATTAGGGGGCGCTGTAACATTATGAAATTTCAAAATTTTTTAAAACCTTATATCTTTTTGACCCACCATCTATTGTTTAAAATCTGTACTACTAGCTATAATCAAAGCAGGCTTTATTCTTGGTATATTTGGGGTAATCCCCGGAAAACAAAAAACGTCAAAGAAGAGTGGAGAAATAATTAAGGACACGTTGCATTTCTTTAAATATTCTTAAACATTTAGTGTTAAAATTCATTTAAACGAATAAATATAAAGTTTCTAAACGAATAATATTGTTTTTGGTTGAATTTTGTAAAAATGGGACGAAGTGTTGATTACTCACCGGAAGATAAATGGAATTATTTTAAATTTTAGAAATGAAGGGAAGTTCTACCGTAAAATTCCTTGAATAATCAACGCTCCAAAAATATTATCACATATGCGATGAAAGAAAAAATATCCCTGAATAAACGGGGTAAAAAGCGAAGAACAACCCAAAGAAGGAGCCTTGCTTGACATCTGTCGCTATGATGAAAGAGCTCAGTGTGGAAATTAGTGAACGAACAATTCGCAGAAGACTCGTACAAGACAATCTTCACGGGTCAGTCCAGTGAGAACCTCTATTACGTAAAAAAAATCTGAGAGATCGGAATAGTTTTGCAAATAATCATTCAGATCGAACATATTGTGGAGCGACGAAACAAAAATATGGAAAGATCTCAAAGTTCCTGTAGCTCCCAAAAAAAATGAAAAATCAGCGCAAATTATGGCTGATACCACTTCAACGATGTCGAGCCTTAATCGACTCTGGCAGTCAGGTAGTCAATCATAATGAAAGACATGCTACAAAGTATTAAAGATTTTACACATTATTGAATTGTCCCTAATTTTGTGAGCAGCCCTTTCAACATTTAAGAATTAAAAAAAAACTGATCGACTATTAAAACAATATTACTTATTTTTTTTTTTTTTTTGTAACAAAATGCTAAAGTACTAACAAAAATAGTATGCGAAATTAAATATAAATATTAGATAACTGTTAAAATAATTTTTCCCTTGTTTTTCCCCTGTCCCTAAGATTCTGACCACGACTGTATATATAAGAAGAAAATCTTTTTTAAGAATATAATATCCTTTGTACCAACCCGTAAAATTCACATAAATTGAAAATATACAATTTCCATTAAAAAATTGTTCACCAAACGACTCACAAAATTTTTATGAATATTCATTGATTTTGTGAAAATTTGTTCCTGAAAATGTCGTGTTATATTACAGTACGTTACATAACTATATATCCAATGTTTTTTTTGATTTTTCTTAAAAATTGATTAAAATAAAAAAAAATTAACTAAGCTCGGGCGTATACTGTTTATGACACAAAAACCGCAACGTAATTCAATTATTTATCAAAAAAGAAATTTTCATTTTTTTTTGTTTCGTAACTAAATAACCACAGTAGGCTTTTGTTCATTTGTCTCGCTTAAGTCATTTGTCTCGCTTAACCAGACCGACCAGACAAAAAAAACTTGAACTTGACGAAAATAAAACTTATTTCAAGTAAAAAAAAACTTTTTTGCTATTTATTTTCAAATTTGCTAATATAATTAACAATAATCCATTTAAAAATATAAAATATTTAATTTTAATGCATCACATTTCATTTCATTTTTGTATAATAAAAATATGGTATGATATCAAAGGGCCGAATGTCAAAGGGCCGAATGTCGAAGGGCCAAATGTGTCGAAGGGCCGAATGTGTCGAGGGGCCGACTGTCGAAGGACCGAATGTGTCGAAGGGCCGAATGGGTCAAAGGGCCGAATGGATCAAAGGGCCGAATAGGTCGAAGGGCCGATGTTTTTGTTTATTTTTTTTTGTTTTTAGAAATATATATTTTTATTTTTTTTATATTTAATATAATAATTTTTTTTTGTACCATATACCTATTATCTGAAGTCTGACATAAGGCCGAATGTCTCAGGTGACGCATGACAAAATTTTGGGGTCGGTTCAAAGACCGAATTTTAAAATCCTGACAACAAAATCCCGATTTTTAAAATCCCGACTTTCAAAATTCCGACTTTCAAAACCCCGATTTTCAAAATCCCGATTTTCAAAGTCCCGATTCTGCTGAAACTTTAAAAATCCGACCAAAGTCGGGATTTTTTTTAAAAATATTACATATTAAATTTTGCTTTTTTATAAATAATATAAATACCTACTAGAGTAGGTGTCATTAATAGATACTAAATAATCCGCCACTACGTGCGGCACGCAGTGCCGACATGTTTGCTGATCCCGGCTCCTTTGTCCTCTGAAGTTCAAATCTAAAGCCCCTCGGAGGGCTAAGCGGAGAGGAGCGCAGCGTGCTCGTGAGAGTAATAGAAGCCGTTAGCCTCTATAACTATTGCATTTCAAAATGTCGGGATTTTGATTTCAGGATTTTGATTTCGCGATTTTGATTTTGGAATTTTGTTCCGCATTTTGATTTCGGGATTTTGAAAGTCGGCAAACGACTCCAACCCCAAAATTTTCCTTCACCAAGATGTATCGCTGATTGGATACGTGGAATAAATATCCAAAGATGAAAAATAGTAAAATACATAAATTCATATGAAATTCATTTATGTTTAATAAAAAAAATTATCAAAATATTCCATAAAACAACAAATTTAAAAAAATATATTTCTAAAAACAAAAATTCGGCCCTTCGACCTTTTGATTCGTTCGGCCCTTCGACACATTCGGCCCTTCTACAAAAATATCACAAACATATATAAACCTATAAGTTGAGTATGTTTCACTTTTCTGGCTTGCACTCAAAAGTAACGCAATTAGTTCGTTTTGACATAAAATCTTTAGTTATTAGAATGCCACTTAAAGTGGTTTTATTCAACTTATTTCGCTGCTTATTTTTATTTAAATTAATTGGCGAAAATATTCTTTCTACATTCGCAGAAGAAACAAATATTGTTAGAAGCGTCATGATAAAGCATTGTAATTTTGGAAATGCTCGAGTCCCATCACTACGTTTAAATGAAAATATTTTAGTCCAAAAATCTTGTATGTCGTCAAATTTTATTAATTACAATCTCCGTATTTCACGACATTCGTCATCTACATCTTGGCATTTGCTTAAATTCACTAAATTTAAGAACATCACGCACAACTTGGAAATTAAAGGATTTTGACGACTTATAACCGTCTTTGGGGCTATCGAATTAATAGCAACATACAGTTGGTTATTAAAGACGAATCTCTTTAGTAGCTGGTTACAGAGTGTAATATACAATTTTCTGCACGTATTTCGAAATTCGTATTGTTGCATATTGTTCAAAATGCTTAACGAAATTGCAACTTCTGCACCAACGTATAAATCTTTTATATCTTTTAGCATTATATTACCAGCACCACCAAGCTGTATATTAATATTTCTCAACATCTCACTTTCTTCCTCATTATTTAAAATAAAATATTTTTAAAAGCCACTCGTTCGATACATTCATCTTTTATTAAATATTCCATATTTTTCGTTAATATCATGATGCAGGCGGTGTACGTGTGGCGATTCGTTTTGGAAAAGTCGATTCAGCTTATTTATGTCACTTAAAATAAACTTTAAAAACTTTAAATATAACTTGAAGAAAGGATTGTGAATATTTTCACTTAAATTTTCCGTGGTCTCAAATTTTCCGAGATCTTCATGCAAGAAAAATAATTTTAAGACATCTAGCCTTAATATTTAATTCGTCGTAGCTTCTAACGACAACAACCTTCTTTGAGCTGGATGCAGCATTTTCCTCGGTTTGTAATCGAAAAGTACTTGGAGGCTCGCAAATAACTGTACGCGCTTCGGGCTATTCTGAATAAAATTATATATTGCCCTGGCAGTACTTGCAACAAATTTGGGCAATTCAGAACAAGCGTAGTTGGCACAAAGTGCGAATGAATGGCAGATGCATTTAATTGTGACTAAATTCGGGCACTCGTTTTTAAAAAGCGTAGAGTAAAACTATACTTTATAGCTTGACCGTTCCTATATCGATAGACTCGTCAATGAGAACTGAGAATGGCTGGGTCTTCATTAAATTAATCAGTTCTTGTAGCTGATTAGCCCTTATAACATTTTTAATAACGGACGTAAAGTTTTAGATCGCGCGCATTTTAAGTCTTGCAAGGTGTTCGAATATAAAAGAGCCGATTGCAATATCGGTATCATATGATCCATTGTTAACCCTTATGTGAGTGAAAGGGTCGTCTAGCTGTGTATGTTCAAAAAAACTAACCAACATTTTTATATTACTGTCGATCATTTTTTTCATTGATGTGACACGTTGGATTATTTTCATTTTTTTTACAGAATGTTCTTCGAAAACTAACACGTTGTGGCTAAAGCAAGATTGTTTTCAATCTATGCAATTTTAGCAAAATCTGTTATACATTTCATAATTGGAAACAAAAATTAAAAAACAATTTGTTTGTTAGCATGTAGTTAGCAAAAAAATAGCATATAGAGGGTACCAGGGTATCTTAGTCACTCAAATAAAGATATTTTTTTCTTCACTCACATGAGGGTTAAAAATGGTATATTGTATTCCACAAAGGACGCGCTAAATTGAATTTCAGCCTGAGTTACTTTTTTATTGTGATCCGACACATGTTTCATATTTCCAAATGATTTTGATAATGTCATTTGTCTAGTGAAGGCATTTGCTGCCTGCATGTGTTACATTTAAATACATTAAGTATAAATTATATAGATTTACAACTATACACACGTCACGCAGCCACAATGAAATTTTTACCTATTTTGACAATCCAAAATAACCAAAAAGACCTTTAAGCAGAAACTGTTGAAAATACATGCTACTGAAGTTAGCCGAAAAAGAACCTGCTTTATCGACATATTTTGCATCAGGTGGTAGTAAAAATTTCTGTTGTTATGAGCCGAAAATTACATGTAATTGAAGTTATAGCAGTAAATTTTCGCCGTAAAAAATGTATTTTATTATTTAATAATTCGAATGTTTAAAGGTAATATAAACTGGGTGAAGTTAGACTAATTCGTAAATAGCTGGATCCCGTACTTATAATTTGTCGTGTTAGGGGGCTATGAATTTGAGTTGCGACACTAATAGTAACACGACAAAATTATAAATACGGTATTCAGCTATTTACGAATTAGTCTAACTTCACCCGGTTACCTTTAAACATTCGAATTATTAAATAATAAAATAAATTTTTTTCGGCGAAAATTTACTGCTATAACTTCAATTACATGTAATTTTCGGCTCATAACAACAGAAATTTTTACTACCACCTGATGCAAAATACGTCGATAATGCAGGTTTTTTTCGGCTGAAATTTTTGGCTAACTTCAGTAGCATTGAAAATACGCTAGACACATCAAATTTAGATTTCATAATCCTTTATGAATCGTATAACCAGTTCATAAAATATGTTTTCTATACAAAATCAAATTTTTACTAGCGAATTAATTTTTTTTTCATATTATTGTGCACACTAAACAAAAAACTTTTTTTTAGACAAAAACTTAAAAACTTTTTGAACACAAAAAAAGTTTAAACCTCCAATATGGCAACGCTCTGCTTAGGTTTATACCGCACAGTAGCTTGACATCTAATAGTACATTAACATCCTAGAAAACCAAATTTTATCTTTTTTGTACATAAATAAAGAATAAATCCGTATTTTCCACCAAGATAACGCTCTAATACAAACGGGTGGGCCGAAGTGCAAAATCATATGGTCGGCATAACATTACATACCACTAGTAAGTTGGCCCGCTTGTTAGCCATACCAAAACCCAATTGAAAACTTTTGGGGACTATTAAAATTTAATAGGGTAACAGACAATTCGAGGCAATAAATGATTTAAAATTAGCCATTCTACATGCCTGGGAGACAATATATCACAAAATCATTAATTTTTTGGTTAGAAATACGCCTAACAGGATTTTGGCAAACAAAAGAGAAAAAACATTAATTTTTTTGTATTTTTTAGTTTATGATTTTCTTAAATTTTCAAAAAATGGGTATGTGAAATAAAGATATTAAAAAAATAATTTTTTTTTCTCGAAAAACAGTTGAATCTTGCAACGGTCTCTTTATATTTTGCTGAATTTTGTACTTATCTAATTTTTGGTATTAAAATTCTTAAATTTTTTAATTACTTATTTCAAAAAGTAAAAAAACATGATTGGATTTATAGTTATGAAACGTAATGTATATTCTTTAACAAAGAATTAATTTGACACAAGCGTCAAAGCGGTGATTTTTTGTACTAAATTGCTGCAATAAAATTGTTACTCTTCCAAGAACTATCAACCATGAATGATTTATACGTCACAAGATTTTATTGGAATGAGCTAAATGTATCTGCTTTCAGCGCCACGACGGTAGCTTTGAGTGCAAACGTGCTCTAACCTATTTTATAACATTCTTCGAGACCTTAACATGATTTTATGGGAATAATAAAAGTTGTGTTTCCAGTGCCACAACGATAGTTTTAAGTACTAAGGCGCTCAGAAAAATTTACAGTGTTCATCAAGGGCTTTTCACGATATTCTATAATAAACAAAAAAACTGCTATCAGCGCCAAAACGGTGGGTTTATGGGCGGCAGTTATGTTAAATTCGTATAATTTCGTTGTCTGGTCGAAGACCTTTCAAGCAAACTGCGCTACTTTTTCCCCATATAAAAAATGTAATGCATAAACCCGATCATCCTTAGGTGGAGATCCCAAAACCTCTCCAATTCTCCGAATTAAAACTAAAAGAAGAATGGCGAAAAAATAATTCGTATCGCATAATCCGTTCTTGAGATTTCATCGGTGTAGAGGAAATCCATCCATCCAGACATTCCGACGGACGGATAGATTTTTTTTGCATTCTTGAGATTAGAAATCTTAAAAAACGTCGAGAAAAGTGGTTTTGGGCCAAAGTTATTTTTCATAATTTTCACTAACCACGAGTACCGCTTCTCTGCATTGGCCTCTATTGATAAAATTTTGGAATCAAGATGGCAGGATCATAACAATAAATAGTGGAGTTTACGAGATACAAATTGGTAAACGATAATTGAGCCTGTAATCTCTTGTTTATAATCTATCAGGTTAAAAATTAAAATTTATTATTATTATTTTTAATATCTCGTTACTTGAATTTAATTTGCTTCAAATATTTAAAATACGCAATTAATATTCACACCATGTTATGTACGGTGTAAATCCGGAACCCGGATCATAATAATATATCATAACTAATCGAAATCTTATGTCACGGCACACCAACCAAATTTGAACGTCCTTGAATTTAAAACATCTCTCACCCTCTCTAATTTTTTTTTTAATTTCATGCTGATGTATTATTTCCCTTTTCAAAATAGCTAATAATTCTTAACAATAATGTTTTGTGTTATTTCTGCTTCTCAAGTATTTTATAAAAAATAAAAAATTATGATTAATGATTAAAAATGTAATTTTTATTTTTTGGTTAATCAAAATTAATAATTGATTTCTATAAAATTTGGAAAAAAGATGTTGCTCGTTTTGATTGATTGATTTTAAAATTGGTAGAATAATAAAAAAAAATCTAGTATACCTCACTAAAGGTTAAAAAGTGTTGTTAATTTGTTAAATTTAATTAAGAAATGTTAACGAGTTAACAAAGTACCACAAATAAATTTTAAAATTTATTATTTCCTGTTTTAATAAACTTTTTAATTTTATTGATCTTGATTATTATTTTTTTGTTTTGTATATTGTTGCAATTTTTTAATTAATGTACTACAGAGCTATTTTTGTTGTTGCTACACATTGATTAAATTCATTATATCACTACCCAACATGATATATGGATACTCGTGTAACAAAAAAAAAAATTGACGAATGCAAACAATTTATTTGCATCAATTAACATTTTGTAATCAAAATCAATTTACAATCGAATACTTCATCATCATAAAATTTGGGTACAATGAACGTTCGAGTATGTCAAAAAAAAAATGTATGTATGTTTGATTAAAAAATTTAACAACACAAATAAAAGAGAACTTGCGCGAGCACATCCGAAATGAAAAGGGGCACCTATATTCAATGTCACAATATAAGTACTATATACGGGTACAATAAAAATTTACCCCAATTTTATTGATTGTAAAAAAATTAACATTAATATTGGCATTGACATTTCTAATGGCCGATATCGATAAAAATGTGTAAAAGCTCTGGCGTATTTTATTTGTATTTGACAGTATCATAAAAGTTTGATAACACATTTTTATTTTATTTTGGGAAACAACAGTGTGATTATTATGCCTTGGGGATGGTTTAATTTTCAATGTGTATTATAATCGGTATTTAGCATTAAACAAAGAGACATTGAATAGGATACAGCGATAATCACGCGCTGTTATGGTTTGGAAAATATTTTTTTTAATTACTTTAATACGTATGATATGGGTTGGTTTAACTAAACATTGGATACTTTTACTGTTGGTCTGTGGTAGTGTTAGGCAATTCAGAAATTCATTATAACCTCAATCTAACCAACCAAAATCCACACCATTATTATTTCAAAATGCTCCAAATTAGAAGAATTTGTGTTATCACCACGAGACGTCCATCCTAGTGGACAAAATGATTTATGTTCATTGAGATGGACATTAATTAACTTCTGACGATTTGTCCATTCAGGAGGGCATTATTATTTTATAAAAAAACACTACATTTAATTATTTAAAAGAACAAAATAAGCAATACTCACAAACTAGAATACATGTTTATTAACAAAATATTTTTTTAACGCATAAATTGTTACTGTAAACTGTAAATAATACTATGCAATTTCAGACATTCCTTACCTCATAAAACACGTGTGAACTTGTCAAAATAAATGTTATAACTAAAATATTTCCTATTCGATTTTATTTTTTAAAGTGAAAGAAACTGGAACTAAAGTGAGAACCAGTCAGGAATAAAAACTTAAACTAAATTAAGAACGCGATAAATGGCATGTCAGTGTTTTTACCCAGCCAAACTTAATTTTTACGTAAGAAACCCAACGTAACCTTCGTTAAATTTTAGCTGTCACTTAGTCAGAAAAAAATAGTGTGCGCTATGTCCCGCTCGAAAATAAGAAAAACTTAAAAATACGATTTGTTGTTTTTGTTTATGTACAACAGAAGAAGATACATTTTGATGCGGTAAGAAGCCATATTTATTTTGCTTACATTTTTTTGTTTTCTACACACTTTAATTATTAAATAAAAACATTTTAATATGTTTTTTAGAGTCTGTGATAAGTTTTAATAATTTGTGATAAGGTAAAAATAGTGTTTTAGTGAATTTTGTTAAAAATTAATTAGTTAATGAAAAATGAAATATGATATTATAGTCGTGGTGTAAACGATATTTTACTAATTTAATTTGGTTTAGTTTATTTCCTTTGTCCAGTGTCATGTAAAATCATTTTGTGTATGTGTTACCAATATTATTTAATTAGGATTTGTTTAAAAATCTTGTCAAATTACCCTATTAAAGTTAGCCCACCCCAGCCAAAAATGTCGATAATGTAGATTCAAACTAACCAAATGAAAATGACAGGCGATTTTTCCGGTAACAACCACGCCGAAAATGTCGATAATGTAGATACACATTTTATGCCGGATACTAATTATTTACATTAGAAATTTTTATTTTGTTCTTCCTAAAAACCAACTTAATAATTTATAATAAGAAATTTTCATTTGAAACAATTAAAACTAATATTGACGACTGTTAAAGTTGGGAATGTGACATCTAGCGTATTAAAAATAAGCTCATTGCGGGTTTTTTTCTATGAAATTTTAGCACGGCATACTTTATGAAAATAAAAATTAGCATACAAAAATATCCGGAACAAGCTTATTTTTTTTTCCGTCAGATCCACTTATAGTTGTCTATACCAAACCAAATTTCTCTAAGTGCTGTATTAGATGTTTGGGGAGGTAAGACATGAAATGCATCAATAGTTATATGTTTGTAGAATTGATTGATTGATTTTATTTTATTTTAATCTATTTACTATTCAAGTATCTAACCTGATGATGGCGATTTGTTAAACGCCGAAATCGATCGTTTTAATAATAATAAAAGTATTTATTAAGTAATCTTAATATTATTTTTGTATATTTTTCAAAAAATTTTTCACGTTAATAAAGTTTAATACTTTAATAAGTTTTTACCAAAATTAAAATAATAATTTGTGTTTATTATCTTTTAATTTAAAAGGTTATAAAATTTGTGAAAATAAGTGCACTAAAAAATGACCATGTCTAATAATAACCATGTTTGTAGAATATTTTAAATGAAGTGCTATCTAATGGTTATTATTTAAAATTTTGAGTCCGGGATAACTCGATTGAATATATTTCTAACTTAATGTGTCATAGCTGGGAAAAGCTTCAAATGTGTCTTAAAAAATTTCAGGTCGATTTCCACGTTGGGAGTCTGCGAAAACTCGATTGAATATATTGCACACAAAAAATTTAAAAAAATTGAAAAATTGACCGTTTAAAGTGTCATGGCTGCAAATAGATTCAAATGAAAGGTCTTACTAATGCGCACACTTGAATAAAACTTCAGGTCAACTTTCTTGTGGAGAGGCCGCAAAAATTCGGTTGAATAAAACATATAAAATGGTAAAAAAAAATGCACAGAAATACCGAGCTGAAAAATGCCGAATACAGATTTAATATAAAAGTTAAATTGGGAGCCGAATAATGTCGATAATGCAGATACAAATTTTATGTGGAAAAATAATTTTTTAAACCTTTCATTTGAATCTGTTTCCAGCCATGACACTTTAAACGGACAATTTTTAGAAATTTTCAAATTGTGTGTGTGCGATTTATTTATACAAATTGTCGGATCCTTCACATGGAAATTGACCCAATTTTTTTTGAAGTTTTTTGAAGTTGATATAATATGCTATTAAGGTTTCTCAGTATTAAAATAGTTTTTTATTATAGTGTTAATGCATTTGAATTTGTTTTATATACGTTGACGAACCGAAATAAACATTTTTGGTTTAAAAAGATACTATATTAGCACCAACATTATTTGTCTGCTTTATCGACATTTTCGGATGGCTATTTATACGTATCTGTCTTACCGACGATTACAGACGACTAATGTTATTTGTTTTGAATCTGCATCGTCGACATTTTTCGGCTGACAAGTTTTAGTTATTCCAGCCACATCTGCATTATCGGCATTTTTCGGCTGATACATTTTAATTGTACAGCCGAAGCTGCATTTTCGATATTTTTCGGCTGGAGCAAGTCGGCTAACTTTAACAGTATGTTAAATTACTGAAAATAAATATGAAATTGCTCTAAAAGACATTTCACAATAAAAACAGCTGTTTGTAAACGAACAGCTGTCAATAAGAATTATTATTTTTGCATAGCTGGAATGTTAAAAAAAACAATTGATTACGTTAAAATTTTTATTAATTTTTTAAGTTTTTATTCTTGACTGGTTGAGGCTTGACACATGAAAGAGAAAGAAGACAACGAAAACTGCACACAAATAGTTTTGCTTGCGCATGTAGGTTTCACTGGTTGCACTTAGACCAGTTTTGGTCCATTGTGATACCACGCATTCGTGCTACATCATTAACCCACATTGACATGGAGGGTGGGCGGCGCTGAATTCTGCACTCCATCAGAGGGTCTTAGTTGTGTTTATTAACATCACCAATTGTAATCAATGATGAAAATTCAATTTGCATCTAGCCTCTGATGGGATTCGAACCAAGTACCTCCCGGTGCAAGTGCCAAAGCTTTAACCACTGCACCATTTGTCCGGTCCTCGCGCATATAATACTAATATAAAGTTATTGTGCATCTGTATGGACCAGGGGTTTCAAAGGGTTAATCACTTCACAGTTTAATATTGGAGAGAAAGAGTGTCTATAAACTGTCGGTTTTTTTTATATTTCATTAGAAAATAATAGCCAAGTAGATCTCCATACAATGTTTTTTCAATTTTTAACAATTTATTTAATAATCTTTTTTGTAAGCTTTGTCCGAGCAGAACTCGGGCTAGTCAATACACAATCGAATTCCCATACTGTCAAGTGGTTAAGAAAATGTTTAATTTAGGTGCTGCTCATTTAAAGAAGAACTTATTTTATTTATTGTTATAACGACTCAGTGTTAAAACTTAGAGAAAATGCTTTTGTTGTAATATCGACAGAATTACATGAAATTTCATTAACTAGCCAAAATTCATCGAATAGTTTGACAAAATAATAATGGTGGTTTCATCCACGTGTTGACATTCAGCCACCAAAAATAGTAAACTTACAACATCAACTGTCTGCAAAACAACTTTTTTTAAAACTCAATTTATCTGCGATCTTTTAACAGTCGTTAAATACGACAAGTTTTGTACATTGTCCTCAATAAATCGACAAATTTAAATTAATTATTTTTCACTTTTTATCATGCATCGCGTATGTAAATTTATTTTGTACGTCTGGTAGCAATAAACAACATCAATTCTCAATTTTTTATAATATTGTGTCAATCGACTTTCTCGCTCCGGATTGATGAGGATCTATAAATAATAATATCATCTTAATTATTTTTAATTAACAATTTGGTTTTTGGAATGGGCGGGCACCAATTAATGAAGTTCTAAGAAAAAAGTTATCTAAACTTTCTTTGTTATTGGGGTAGATACTCGATCGGCTAGCAAGCAAGCAATTTGCTAGTCGAAATCCTGGCTACTCAATCAATTTTACCAAGAAAATTTGAATTCCAAATTATATTTTTTATAAATTTTTGTTTATTTTTGCAATTTCACAGTAAACCAACACAAAAATTTGCTGTTCATTTTTAGAAACCGCAAAATTTACTGTGCAATCGCAAAAAAAAAAACAAAAAAAATTTGAAAAACATAATTTAAAATTCAAATTTCCTTGGTAAAATTGATTGAGTAGCCAGGATTTTGGCTAGCAAATTGCTTGCTTGCTAGCCGATCGAGTATCTACCCCATTGTCGAATAAATGTTCTTTTAGAAATTGTTTTGATTGACAGACGATTGTACCCAAACTATCCGAAATTTCTTAATTATCAAACAAAAGGATTTTTATTCCTTTTTATCTCGTCCGAAAAAAATACATAAAAGATAAGGAATTTAAGAAAGGACGCACATAAAATACGGTTGACATAATTTATTTATACCTAGGAAATGTTTGTGTGATAAGAAGAAAATTTATATTTTATTCGTCACAAATTTGTAAGTTTATAGACAAATACTCTAAAGACGCAAACGTACAATAAAGGTGTGCCATGTGTGTGTGTGCGTGTGTAATTTAATGTAAGAAAAATAAACAGCATACCCTGAAAAGGTGCTTGTATTAAAATTTTTATTTATAATGATGTTGATGATAGGAGATTATAAGAAAAAGCAGTTAAAAATACTAAAAATTATCTTTCAATTACAACACTTTCACATAAATTTTATATTTTATTTCTCAAGATACAACATTGGATGCATAGTTGTTTCTCGAGGAGATAAAATTACAGTACATTACATAAAACGAACGATTTGTATTTAAGTGACATTTTAAATAGTGTAAAAATTCGCTTTGTTGGTTTATTTGATTCAGGAGGAATGTGTAACCGTATACTGAATAATGAGCCGAGAATAACTACTTAATTAGCTTTAAGTATTCTAGGTATGTTAAATTGATATTTATGTTCGTTCAATGTCTCTTACAGAGTAATAAAAACAAATCAATGTGTCATTGTTGATTATCATACGAAAGATGATGATTCCAAGATAATTGTTGTGAACATAAAATATACTCGTAATTATGTACAGAAACTTTAGTTGGTATAATTAACATAGGATTTCAAATTACATGAAGTATTAAACAGAAAGGCAGCGTGCTGTTAACCAACAAATATTAATTTGGTGTGCAAGGGTATAAAGGTTTAACATTTTTTGTTTAACTTACGATCACGTATAGACTGCCAGCTTCTGAAATTGTATTTCGAAATTCCTTTTATAGAAGTCGCAAACCAGTCCAAATTAGTTTTATTAAAAAACTATTTGCCAAGCGATGACTTACATTTCCCTTAAAATTTTATAAATGGACAACATCAATTTATTATACATAAACTATATGTAAGCTCTATAACTGCAAAATGTCCGATATGTCCTAAAATGGTATTCATAAAATGTAACTCGGCCCTATAAAACGGAAGTTTTGTTTTGTAACTTTGCAGCACCAAATTTGATGACGTAATGTTACATATTATGATTTCAATGGCGAGTAACTCGAACAATAATGTCATTTTCTAAAATATTTTTCGCATATACACATGTTGGTACCAATAGAATCTTATACCAACAAAAGTTGAAGCTGTAGTTTTTGAGCTTTCAGAAAAAATTTATTCGATTACGTATTTTTACTTTTCTTATATACGCCTAAAGGTTGACAATGAAAAACATATACACGTACAGTCAAAACAAATAGTTTGTCTGCAATATACACAGAAAAAATATTGTTCTTAAGGTATACAAAAGAATGCCGCTAACTGTACTAATATGTTGTTTGACAACTGTACCATACATTCTTATTTTTATTTATTTCTTAATTAATTTACATAAATTCAATATTTTTATGATATAAAAACAGCAAATTTATAATGCGAGATTACATGTCAATATTTGAGTGCCGCCATCGAATTTGATATAAAAGTTTAAAACGAAATATACAACTTGGTTACAGCGGCGAATTTATTACGTATTGATTTACAACAGTGGAAAGTCTACAGATTATGAATAATATTTTTTAGAACACTATCTTTTTCTCTGTAAGCAATTTCTATAAAGTTGTAGCTATACAATTTTTACATTTTCAGAATCAGGCCATAAATTTTAATGAAGAATTTGTAGGTAGTAATTTTTCGTTTCGTATTGATCCCAATTTTTGATAAAACGTTACACATGAATTTTTTGCACAATTGATCGAGCTCATTAGTTGCAAAAATTCAATGCCACATAAATAAAGCATCCCTTTTCTGAGATCGATTTGCATTCTCGTAATGCTGCTAAGTATACTGTCACTATTGGTAGGGAGGTTTCCAATGAAATGTTTCGAACTATTTGAATTTTCATGAAAAACTTTAATATGAATTTTGCACACCATCAGTAACCTATAGAAAAAGCTCGTAGATCTACCAATTAAACTGAACCGTGGCAATATGAGTTTTAGTCAAGGTAGATTATTGGCCGATTGCACAGAAAAATTACTAACGGCCGGTTAGTTGCGCCAGTTAAATGTTTTATATGAAATCCGCCTTTACTGCTAAAAACATAAACATAAGCTTGGTTAAATATATGTTACTCCATGGAAATATTTAACGATTAGTTAAAATGTTATTCAATCAAAATTGGCCGTTTAAATATTTATACGCAAGCTAAAAATGTCCATGGAATAAAATATATTTAACCAAGTCAGTGTTTCTTTTCTGACCGCAGATTTCATATAAAAAATTTAACTGGCGCACAACTAACCGGCCGTTAGTCATTTTTCTGTGCAACCGGCCATAAGAAAATTCAAACGTGTGCGAACGCGAGAAACCTACTCATAGACTGCTTTCAATTGGTTGGTTCCTGTTGAAAGATACATCTCATGTTTCTTATTGATTTTAGATACTTTCAAAATATTTCTAAAAATAGAACACGAAATTTCTGTGGAAGCTATCACCTCATAATCTATTTTCGTATCCTTTTTATTTCTGTTCCTAGCGTTAGTCTACGGCGATAAAGACGCTGATATTCTATTGGGAGAATTCTTCTTTACCCGGTCTTATTTTCTAGTAGTGTATTCGTTTATTGTTGAAGATGATTACCTCCTTACCCTTACGCTGAGAAGTTCAGCAAACCGCAATCATTTTTAGTTTAAGCGAATTGCAATTTTAAGAATTAAATCAAATTTGTTCCGGTGTATCGAGCGATATCTTTAAAATTAGTCGAAAGATAAATGATTTTTACATATTACAGCTCATGCTATGAAAATCTGATACCACAATCTGTTATTTAAACAAATTTTAATTTTAATTTCTTTAACAATAGTTCTCAATTTTTCGAATTTTTAAGGATTTTGTTATTATGAATTTTTAATTTCAGAATTTAAAAATATCGGTATTAATTTTTGCTGTATTTTTTATTTTAGTATTCTGATTTGAAACGCGTCAGAAACGCGGTTGAAAATATCTGATTTTAATATTTTCGATATTTTTTCGGGTTAACCATTGGATTTATCAATTGTTGATTAATTTTGAAGGAATTAAAAATGTTTATGTGATATATGAACAATTGAAAACACTTTTTGTGTTTTGTCAAATATGAACAATTGAAAACTCCTGCTTTAAAGTTGTATTGAAAAATTTCGGCTCTGCTAAAACACCGGAACGAAAATATAGAATGATACACTGCCAAAAAACATGTATCGAGGAAAGTTTTAAAAAAATAAAATATAGTCTACCAAGTCGGTCGCTATATTTGCAAGACAATTTTAATTCGCTATTTACTTTAGAGGATGTCTATGTTTAATTATCCTAATTCATCCATCATTTCCAACTCTCATACTAAAACGACCAACTCACCAAAGCAAGCAAAGATCCGTCTTAGCATTGGGCTAGTCTGCGTAAGGATGATCGGAAATCATAAGATTTTAGGTGTTTTTAAATTCTATACTAAAAAAGGAACCCCCCAAAGTATTTTAGCACTGAATTGCTCTGCACAAGAATGGTAATGGTATATGTTCAACGTTTTGTTTTGCGTATTTTTTTTCGATTAGTTGATTTGCGAATATTAATATTTCATCAAAATAAAAACAATGTTTTTGTAAATTGTGAAATATTTTTCCGGTTAATTGTGGCGTTGAATATTAATTTTACGGTTAGGTTACTAACAAAGTTCAACTAATACACCAACGACCATTATAAGAGAATAACTATACTCGATTCATAGAATGACTATACTCGATTTACCTCGGTAGTATCTATGGGCCACTTTTTTCAGGATGCTAAAAGCAATAATGGAAAAGTTATAGTTACACAGACAAGATAAAGTGCTATTTATAAAATAGCCCCACGCGCCCCTATATTTTGAGTGACGATACTGTAAGTGTGCAACAACGTTATGAAAAATATCCATAAAAAGAGTATAAGATGGAACGATTAAATTAAAATAACTTTTCAAATATTAAATCGCGCCAATAGTGTCACAAATGTAAACCCCATATGATCTTTAAATTCTACCAGCTACCTTCAAAATGATGCCTGTTAAAATTTCATAATTTGGTCATACAAACTCCGATGATGCACCATGCTCTTGGTACCCAAATGAGGCCGTGACTCCAGAACCCATAAAAAAAATCAACGAAATTGTTTTGAAAGACCGTAAAGTGAATTTGCGCGAAATAGCTGATATTGTAAAGATATCAATGGATGTTGGTCATATTTTTCAAGAAAATTTTCCCATGAGAAAGCTACCACGTTTACTCACAATGGATCAAAAACGACAACGCGTCAATGATTCCGTGCGTTATTTCGAGCTGTTTAAGCGCAATAAATAAGATTTTGGATGGATGAAACCAGCGATTGTTACTTTTTTGCAGACCTCCAAAAGAAGCTACAGGGAAAGAGATTTGACTCCGTGGAAGTTAAATAAATCGTTCTACAAAAACGGTAACAAAATCTTAGAGAGGCGTTGGGCTGATTGTATCGCACGCTAGAAAAAATTTATGTTGATGAATAAAATGTGTTTTTCCCCAAAAAATTGTGTTTTTTGTATAAAGAGTATTTTATATTAGATAAAAAATAAATAAATAATCAGTATTACAATAATTACATAAACAATATTCGAAATTGATAAATTTTCTAAATATTTAGATTTAGTAAAAACAAAATAAATCACCGTAGTAAAATATTTAACAAATAATAATAAAAAAATCAATCAAACATAATATTTCAATTGAAATTTCGAATTTTTCCGTTACACTGTTAAAATAAGGAATTTATTGAGGCAAATACATAAAATTTGAAAAAATTGGCCAACTATTTGGGATTCAACTCAAACAAAAAAATACAATTTTTTGTTTATTAATGTAAGTTTTTATTTCAAATCAAATTTTCAAATTATCTTTCTTGAATCAAATGCTTCGGGATAAAATAAAGTTAAAAGGTTTAATACATTTTGAGAACTTATTTGTTGCTTTCAATATTTAATGGTTTGATTAGTTGCGTTATTAAAAAATACAATACGATAGATAAATTTTAATTATAACATAAAATTGTCTAATTGTTCTAAAATACAGCAATATGGAAGAAATCGTTACATATGTGCACGATTGTCATATACCACCTTCGAACAGAGAATGCTTTGAACCAAAATAAATTAACAAGTTTTTCTTGTCGATTGGGTATGGGTGAGTTGAGTGATAACAAAAATTTTAGGAATTTTTCTAAGAAAGGAATAAACAAATTTCTTCGCAATATATTGAGCCAAATGATTAAGCGGAGAGGTAGTTTTCTATTTAATTACGTACAGAGGTAAACACATTTTATTTTTATTAGGTCTTTGTAAATGGGGGCAAAGGAGTTAGCACAATATATGTTTTCTGATTAAATTAGAACTTCTTCTGATCAGCTAGGTAGTTTTTTTGTAGATGGCGTAGGCGTTTCGATCGAGCAAAGCGCCATTTATTCGACTTACCTACATCTTGCAGGCCAACTGATACGTAATATCTACCTCCGGTTAATATATTCTAACATCACTCCAAAATACCAAGAAATAAAAATTTCAAGCCATCTAAGTTTCTTTCACTTAGGTCGTCTCTTATGAATTTGTTAAATGTTTGTCTTGCATTATCACTTTGATTTTTCCTGTTTTACAGCTATGCGTTGTTTACTCAATCTAATCTAATTAGATGCTGACTCGTTAAAATTATTTTAGCACCAATTATAAAATTCTTTGAGGTGCTAAATAAAATAAAAATATCGTTCTAATTAAAAATACGATAAAACGCAATTAAATATATTCCTAATATGTACCTACTGTTGATATTTACATTGTTTATGATCACAGAATGTTTCGTAATAATTCCAATCAAGAATTATTTTTCTCATTTCTTTTTTATAACAATTTACAATAAAAATATCGGATTTTATTTTAACGAGTAAGATTTATTAAAAATGAAGAAATACAATTTTGTTGCATTTGGTCATTACGTCAAACAAAAACTTTCTCATGCATAAAACCGTGAAACAACAAATTAAAAATCAATTAGCTTCCGAAGTCGACCAACTAAAACCAAAGAAAAAGTAAAAAAGTGAATCGTCACACCTTTTATTATTAAGCGCATTAAGTGCCCATAATAACTTTTCACTTTTAAATCATTAAAAAGTTGTATAATTCAATTTAGCTTTGCACAGTACATACGTAATGCGACAACAGCAATAAAAAGCCGGCGCGAGAATTTTTTTTTGTAGCCAAACGACACATTAAAAACAATTTTACAATAAAGTACATTAGCTTAAAGTTGTTGTTGTGTTGTGCAGCAACACTATACAGTACACATATATACACATTCCAAAAAAAGCGCACATAAAAAGCTGTCAGTTCAACATAAATTTTTTATTTTGTTGTTGTACGCTTATGTATATGTATGTTTTGTGTTGTTTGTTTATTTAACAATTTTAAATCATAAATTTATTTATATGAAACCTAACTACACATAATGAAAAACTATTATCTAGTTGCATATTTTTTATTCACACAATTTGAATTGAATTTATTTCCGGGATTTTTGTTTTTGCACTCAGTATCGTTACGATTTATGAGGAGGACATAGAATCCATAAAGCTTATGGAGTTTATTAATGGTCTTTTTGTTTCAGTTTTGGTTTTAAAATTTGTCTGCCCTCGTTACAATAAAGCCTTAGAACATAATTTAAAGCCTTGCTCGCACACGATTTTCGTGTTTCTCGCATTTTGGTGCAGGCGTCGTTCTTAGCGATTGGTAAAATACCAAATCACCGTTTTTAAGCTAACTTTAATGATGAACCCTAATAATCACGGGTTGAGCCTCAGAGACCCATTTTAAGTTTATCCTATAAAAAAAAAACTCTCTAATATCAATTATTTTGCAAAATGAGCTGCATGTATTTTAATATTTATTATTTATTTTCTAAAAAATTGTAATTAAAATTTTTAGGCCAGAAGATCTTGGAGACTTACTATGAATGTGTGTTCTATGTTCTGTTAAAAAGCAACAGTTCCATTTGAGTGAGGTGGCACAGACCACGTGAGTATACATCGTGTTAAAAGGGTTCCCACGGAAGGTGTCTTTTTCATCATGCGATCAGACATTTCTTACCTTCCCCATACCAAAATCCAATATCCAAACATCCGTTTCCCGCAACTCATTTGAAATGTTATATTAACCAAGAAGCAAATCCGTATGAAGTTGAATTAATGGTGAAATTTTGACTTTCTTTGAAAACAACTGAAAATTTTTCGTACACGAGTGTCGTGGTGCCAAACAGCAGATGGCAATGCAAAGAGGGCGAAAGTTTTTGCAAAAGTTAAGTCGAGGCGGCAAATTGAATTACCCATTCAACGAATTAAAGGTTTTCAAAGAAATAAGAGGAAGACGGCAGCCAAAGGGACGCTCAACGGCATAAATAGAGCAGCAAAAGTTGGATGAAGATGGAAGACAATAACCGATACGAGACAGATTAGACCAAAAAGTAAAGAAAACAAAAGAGATCATTAAGAAGTGATGTGGTACAAAAATGCTTATTTTGCTGATCAGATTCTGAAGAAATAAATTAAAATTTAAATAGATTTTGTTTGGAAAGTTTTTTTGGTTGTAAATATAAACATAAAAAGTTAAATAAGCACCATATTTCGTGAGACAAAAAAAGAGTTCCTCCATTTTGAATAAACAAATAAGTGGAAACAAATACGAGGGCTGCCGTAAAAGTTTTTAGAAAATGGTAATATTAGTGTTTTCCGATGCAAATCTCTATGTAAGTCAAAAAGTATAACATTTTTGGAGGTTATGTTTCTCACAAGTCATTTGGCATTCGCATCGCAACTTTGTTTTTAATTTACTTGAAAAATTGAATTCAGTGTAAAAATGGAATTATCGCGTAAAAATTTTCGTGTGATGTTTTTTTACGATTTTCGAAAAGGGCTAACTCAGCAACAATGCTTCAAATAACTTCATTCGACTTTTGGCGACGAAGCACCATCCTTGGCTAGTGTTTATAATTGGTAAATTGAATTTAAACACTAACGACGTTCACTCAAAGACGAGTCTCGTGAGGCTCGTCCAAAAACAGCTGTTGTGCCAGAAAACAGCGATGCTGTGAGAAAAATGATAGGAGAGGATCGTCATGTGACTTATGGTGAAATCGAGGCATGCTTAGGCATTAGTAACACTAGCGTACATACGATCTTACATGAACATTTAAAGGTGCGGGCTATATGCACGTTGGATTCCACATTTGTTGACAGATGCACAAAAAAAGGTTTGTGTCGTTTGGTGCCGTAAAATGCTTGAAAAAACGTATACAAAATCGTGACAGCCGGAAAGAAAAGCCCAATCGACTGTTTGGGTCTTCCAATTCGAAGAAAAACCAACAAAAGTTGTGTGAGCTCGGAGCGTTGGGAAGCAAATGGTAGGGTGTTTCGTCAAGAAAAGCGGTCATGTGGCTACTGTGGCTTTTGTAAATCAAAAGACAGTTAATTCAGCTAGGTATACGACCATTTGTTTGCCTGAGGTTTTCAACAAATTGAGAGTAAACAACTCAAAACGGCGAATCATTTTGCATCACGATAATGCGAGCTCACACACATCACAAGAAACAAGCGAGTATTTGAGCACTCAAACGATCGAATTTATGGGTCATCCGCCTTACAGCCCCGAATGACTCCTCCTGTTCCCAACAATCAAAGGTAAGATGCCAGGACAACGACTTTTATCGCCTGAAGAGGCGTTTAAAGTGTTCAAAAACCATGGTTATCGCATTCGGTCCGGCAAAGTGTTTTGATAAATGGTTTGAGCGTATGCAAAAGTATATAGAATCTTAAAGGGAAATATTTTGAAAAGCAATAAAGCAATTTTTGATGAAAAAATTAAATTTTTTGTAACTTTTTCTAAGAACTTTTACGGCAGCCCTCGTACAAAAAAGTACTACATCCAGGACAGCATGCCGATTAGCTGATAGACGCCTTTTCGCTTTTTTATTAATGACAAAGTTAAGGAAAGTCTTGTAAAATACACAAACATGCATGGTTATTGGTTATACGTCAAACGCAGAGAAATTAGGAAGCCCACCGATGAAGTGGAGATTCGTTGCTTCATCGGAATATTACTAAAATCAGGTTTTAGGTGGCATGTAATTTAGGATATACGAGACTTTTAACACGCTCTGTTTATGAACATTTTATTTCCAGCTGGTACATCATGTAATCGATTCAAGCTTCTACGCCGCTTCCTTCAGTTTCATGATACGACGGCCCGTTTCGCCAGAAGACTTCGTGATAAATTTGCCCCTTTACGGAAAATTTGGGATACAATAAATACAATTTATTGAACCACTATATCGTATTAGAAAATCTCACTATCGACGAGCAGTTGCTACCATTTATAGGTAGAGTTTCTTTCAAGCAGTGCCTTCAAACAAGAAGTACAGCCATCAAAGACGGGAATGGAGAGTTGAGAACAAACGTGGCTGATGTTCTCTCAGTATGGCAAACCTACTTTCAAAATCTGCTAAATCGGAATGACGACGTGACCCCCATTAGAGCAATAGCTCCTCCAGGTGACGAGGTCTTTGTCGAATATCCCACAGTGGAGGAAGTAGACGCAGCTATTAGTCGATTGAAAAACGGAAAGGCACCCGGTCTCGATGGAATCCCCGCAGAATTGATTAAACTCGGAGGCGCTACTCTTGCAACAAGTCTATACGACCTCGTCGTCTGTATTTGGGACCAAGAAGAGCTGCCTGAGAATTGGAAGACCGCGCTCATATGTCCGCTGCATAAAAAAGGCGACCGTCTCAAATGTGAAAACTATCGTGGCATAGCTTTATTGAACGCTGCTTACAAAGTGTTGGCTAATGTTGTACTTGCCAGACTCATCCCTTTCGCCGAAAACATCATTGGCGACTATCAATGTGGTTTTCGACCCAACCGATCAACCACGGACCAGTGTTTTACCATGAGGATGATCTTGGAAAAATGTTGGGAGTACAACATAACCATACATCAACTATATATAGACTTCCGGCAGGCATATGACAGTATAAACCGCGACAACCTATGGGCCGCGCTCATATGCCTAGGAATCCCAGAGAAACTCGTTTCGCTGTGTAAATTAACAACGTCTGGGTCTGTATGTAGAATCGTAATTGAAGGAACTGTGTCAGACTCCTTTGAAATAACATCTGGCGTTCGACAAGGTGATGCACTCGCGCCTTTGCTGTTCAATTTGGCGCTTGAGTACGTAGTGAGAAAAAGCAACATCGAAACTTCGCGCTGTATATTTAATAAATCCGGCCAAATTCTTGGATATGCAGATGATATCGTGCTTCTTGGCCGAAGACCAAGCGATATCAAAGACAGTTTCATACCGCTCGATCGCTGCGCAAGAAGACTTGGTTTGGAGGTGAACAGCAGTAAAACCAAATATCTAACAACACCCAGGAACATCTCTAGTGCAAATCTCGGAATTGGCGACCACAATTTTGATGGTGTCGAAAACTTTAAATACCTCGGGTCAGTTATAACATCACTGAATGAAATCCAGGCAGAAATAAAAGCCCGAATCGCTGCCGGACAACGAGTTTTCTACGCCCAATCAAGATTATTGCGTTCGAAACATCTATCGCAGTCGTGCAAGCTCGCACTTTATAAAGCACTAATAAGACCTGTGCTGACTTTCGGAAGCGAGAGCTGGACCATGACCTCTAACGATTGTAGATTGTTATCTACATTCGAAAGGAAGGTCATACGTTCAATTTTTGGTCCAATTAAAGTTGCGAACAACGAATATCGGATTCGTATGAATCACGAAATAAAGCAACTCCTCGGAGGCAGCGATATCATCGGATTCATTAAATCCAATCGAGTGAGATGGCTCGGCCACGTTGCAAGGTCCCCACAACAACGGATGATATATAAAGTGTTTCACCAACAACCAGCCGGAGTACGTCGTAGAGGAAGACCCCGACTACGCTGGCGTGACGACATTGAACAAGATCTGCAAGCATTAGGATGTCGAAACTGGAGGACGAGAGCAATGGATCGGGATGGATGGAGGGCCATTGTGCGGGCGGCGAAATCCCTTCATGGGATGTGAAAGCCAGAGAGAGAGAGAGAGAGAGAGTGCCTTCAAACCCAAATAAGTATGAGATGAAAATTTGGTGGACCTGCGACAGCCTTACTAGCTATCCACTAAAAGGAATCGCATATTTAGGAAAAGGAAAATGCTTGAAAAAGAGGACTTTGTATTCCGTTTCGTTATTCGAAAGGGAAGCTTGGGGTTAACGTGTGTTGGAACTTTAAAAAATAAAAGGTAAATTCCAATAGAATTTCAACTAAATCGACAACGACTTGCAGATACAAATATTTTTGGTTTCGGTCAAAGCATGAGCCTCGTTTTTCAGCTCACATTTTTCTGTAAAAAAAATTCTCATGAGTCTGAGAGACTCATCGTATGCATTAATGTAAGTAAACTGATTAGGTAGGGTTGAGTGAAAGCAATAAAAAAGATACATATTCGTTAATTTGGTGGAGTGATCGTGAAAAATTACTCCTAGATACTACTAGAATGAGCTGAAACTAAGAGACGGTTCACTGTAGAAGAATAAGTAAACCTGACCTTTAAAAATAAGTGGATCGGCAAAACCCCTCCTTACAATTTTGTAAAGCAAAAACACACTCTAAAGGTCATACAATTAAAGAAACACATGCTCTAGAAATTGCAAGAAGATAACTTTATCTGGCAACTTATTTGAATAGTTTAAACGTACACACGAGTAAAAAAAGGATTCTCAAACGATTAAGTTGGCTTACACTTGTCGCTGTAAAATTTATTTAGTACCATAACAGAATTGGGGCCAAACCAACGACTTGACGAGTCTGGGCGTAAGTTTCACGTATACTAAGTCTCTCACAAGGTATAAGTTAACCAAAGTAATAATTTTTTGCGTTTTTAAGCAGATGGTTGGTAGAAAATTAATGAGCACAGAATGGAGAAATTTTCAAACCAGGTAGCGATACTTAGGTTTTAGCCATATTTAGAACCAAACAAGTACAGATAGCTGCTAGATCAAAATTAACATGCAGAACGGCTTTCGTGGAGATAGCTAGACTCAGAGCCCCCAATTTTGGGAATTGACACCATGGAAGCTTTGTTTCTTTTGGAAAAGAAAAGGATAGGATGCCATTCAGTCTAGGCACTAAATATTTAAGGAAATTAACGATAAATCAACAAACCTTATTGGGATGTCATCATAGAACTATCGCGCTGAAATTTATTGAGCGCAAGAAATTGCTCATCTTCGCTTGTTTCTAAATGAATGATTAACGCTGCTCATAAATGTGCTGGCGACAACAGCTTCATTAAGAAGCATTGTCCACTCAAATAAAAATAAGTCTTTCAATTATTCCAGCCAACAGTAAATTTCTATAAATTTATACTTTTTTGTATAGTGTTGCCAACAGTAAATAATTTAAAAAAAAAATTAAATTTTACAAAGTAGATGGGGTACTCGCCAAATTTAGTTAAATTGATTATCCTGCTACTCAGGAGGAGCTTAGCGCCAGGGAGTTTAAAATTCTACCAGATCTATAAACGATTCCAATAGTAACACTCGTGCTCGCAAACCTAACCTGAGCGAACATATATTTCAACAATGAAGAGAGATCCGATTTAAGGACTATTTTAGTGCGGAATGGAAGTCTGCAGTGCAACACCCTCATTCCTCACTAAGGCCCCATCGTTACGAAACATTTTGTAATGCGTACATGGTCCAGATTTTTTATATGTTCAGTTCTGCGCGGCGAAGTGTCACGATATTACACGAAGAATGCCTGTTAACCTGGAGCACCTATATTGGACAAAGAAATCGGAACGTTTAAATATTTTCTAGGTTATTTAGTCAGCAAAACACAAATATAGCAGTAAACAATTTCCATAAAACAACTTTGAAAAAGCTGGATTTAAGCAAGTGTCCACCTCAAAAACTAGCCATATGATATTTTTAACGATGCGAGCATGGCAAGCCAGTTCAAGAATCTCACTGTACTATTTGTACCATCGCTGGTGACCCCTTTGATTCCCATCGCCGGTGGCTGGAATTTTACTGTCAAGTTAGTTGATTATTAATATCTGCAAAAACATCACTCAGAAGAGTGATTCTCAGAAGAGTGTTTAACTGGACGAAATTCTGCGCCACTCGAAGGAAGCGTTTAGTTTTCATACACCAAAACGTAGAAAGAAACGCCACCTGCTCTCAACAGCGAGTTTTGTAGCCATTCTGGGACCAAGAGTAACGCACAAATCGACGGATTCTCGCTTGGCAAACCTGAGCACCTGAAAATTCGATTCAACGATCATTGCCCACTGCGAAGCGTTGATTCATGATTTTTTGTTGCTTCTACACACTGGCCATAAAACTCTCATAGGGTAGGATTCTAGAAGGTGACCGGTGATTTTACTTTCTTTTGCATTAAATTAGTGTGATCATAAAAAAGAAATCGCAATTTTTGCAATATGTACTATTCGCTATATCACCGAAATCAAAAAAACAGTTTTAAAAAATCAAACTAAATATATGTGCGCGATTGACTGATCGGGATGAAACTTCACACTTGAGCTTACCCCATAAATTGAAAGATCCCAGTGATTTTCGGCTAAAATCGATAATAATGACAGTTGCAATAGGAAAGTTTACGACTTTATATTCCAAAATGTAAGCAGAAATGACGATTTTGATTGATCGGGATGAAATTTTACACTCTTTCCACAAATTGGGAGCTCCTTATGCTTTTTGGCCGAAATCGGTCTACAGGAAGTGGTAACTTCGACATGTTCTTTTTGGTTTTGGCAAATATTTTGAGAAGTATATAGGATTTACGAAAAAACGATTACCAACAAAAAGATTGAAAATTAAAATTCAAAAAATTCCTTCAGATCATATTTTTAAATTTTACTGGAAATGACGAGTGACAGTTTGATAACAAAAAATATATTTCACCAAAATTCAAACTTAAGCTTTTTCGTAAATTTGGAGATCTTTATGAAACTTGGTGGATATTTGTGCACCTTGCTCGTAAATGCAGGTCGATACAAACGTTAGTTGCGATTATGTATATGAAGACACCACAAAACTCTATCTCAGCAAGTAAAGGTTTACACAATTAAGTGTAGTTTGCCACCAAGCATTGGTGATAACCAAAAATTTCGAACAACGTTTTATCATTTAGATTCTATCAGAACCATTCAGCGAGAAGCAATGAAACACATTTTCTATAGTTTCACTAGAAAAAAATTATGGTACAACCGAATTTGGCAGCTTCGACAGTTGTTTTTAGCTTTAAAAAAAATTCAAACTTTTTCTAAATATAGGTACAGGTATTACCTTTCAAAAATAAACGATTCATATTTTATCTCAATTAAAATCAATATCGCTTAATAAAACAGCGCGCACACACACACACACACATACATAAAGTAAATTTACTTAACAAATATTTTTTCATATCAATCAAAAATTGGAAATCTTTTCAAACAAAAAATCAAAAATAATTTACGACTCTTTAAATCTTAAAAGCCGCGCACATCGTTTATATTTTAGTAGAAAGAAAACGATTTTTTTGTAGCTCGATTGATTGTAAAAAAATAAAATAAAAGTTTTACATTTATTAAGATTTGATTGATCTCTAATATTAGATTATAACCTGTAACACAAACTTTTATATTTTTGATGTTAGAAATTTAGAAAATATATTTATATACGATATGGTATGTGTGGTTCGGTTCTATATATACTAAGACAAAGTATATGAGAAATACCTTTTCGTAACCTCAAGCTTTTTATATATATTTTTTTACCATCTCCAGGTAAGTGTCTTAAGATGGTATAATTATATTTCGAATATAAACATGCGAAAAATCTTAAGGGAAATAGAAATGATAAATCAACTTTCCAAAAACCTTGAATTGAATTACGCGTGATATCACGGTGAATTAATCCATCAAATGATTCTGTTCTTCCCGTGCACAGACACAAAGTATATACAAAAGTAAATTGTCTATGAAATTATTGTATAAAAAAAATCAGATATCAACCATGAAATCTTTAATGACAACTAATAATTATCAAAATCAAGTATAAAATTGAATTGGACACAAAACCAATGCATAGGAAACGTGTTTCATTCCATATATAAAAAGAATTGAATAGCGCAAGAATGGCTGTTCAAAATATTCTCGATATGGATTTAAATGTCGATCATTTTGTCATGGTACATCGATTTATAAATAAAGAACATTACATCTTCCAATTGAATGAACCATGTCAATTCGATTTCAATTTAACCAACTGTACCTTGCATGTACTATGTACTCGTATTCGAGAGTATGAGAGAAAAACTTTTTACTTGTTGTGATTTTCAATTAGATTCATTGTTGTCTATTATATGAATATACCAACATACATACCAAGTACATGATAAAAACTAAACATTTTCTAAATCATGACTCTTCAAAATTCTTTAAATTGTAATTTTCTTTTCTACATAATACATATTGTTGTGTGTACGAGTAGTTTATTGTGATGTGAATCTAATCCTGGTGATTATTTAATGAAATTGTTAAAAATTTTGGTTAGGTAATCTGGTTAGAGCCAAGTGAATGTAATAAATAGGAAATTTTTAATTAAAATTTGACAAAAGTGAAATTTGGAAGGTTGACATCATTACAGTATGGTGTTTGAAGTAATATTGTTACCTCGGTAAAAGACGTACACACAGCAGAACTACCCGATTTAAAAGACAGGACTGGAAGAACTACCAGGACTTGTGGGCCTCAACGTATTATATGCTGTCCAGTGGCACTATTCTGGTTCTCCTTGGGAATAGGGAATTGGGAAAAATAGTTTCATAGCATTTTTGTCTAAATTTTATTTTTCTGGCCTACTGAAGAAAAGGGATAAGTTTAGTGCAAAAATGTTCCAAACAAAGTTAATTGGGAAACTTTTGTTCCACAAAATTTTTATAGAGAGAAATAATTCCCAATATATCTTTAGCTGCGTTGCTTTCGCAAATCCGGCTTAGCTTTAATATTAAAGGCCAATTTTGGTTTCAGCAATATATGTTTATGAATTTCCAGTAACGAAAATAATTATTCACCATAGTTGGCGTATTTATCAGTAGTAATTAAAGTTGAGTTGGCTTTAAATGAAAACTAAAAAAAACGATTTATATAACCGATTCAGATTACAATTACTACTAACATAAAAAACAACTATGATGAACAATTATTTTCCGTTACTGGAAATTCGCAAACAAAATATATTGCTGAGACCAAAATTGGCCTCTAACATTAAAGCAAAGCTAAGCGGGATTTGCGAAAGCAGCATATATTGGGAATTATTTTTCCCTATAAAAATTTTGTGGAACAAAAATTTCCCAATTAACTTTGTTTTGAACATTTTTGCACTAAATTTCTTCCTTCAGTAGGCCAGAAAAATACAATTTATACAAAAAGGCCATGAAAATATTTTTCCCATTCGTTATTCCCAGGGAAAGCCAGAATAGTCCCACATGTAAACTTTTGATTTAAGAATCTTGTAGCAACTGACTGGCATACTTGTATTGGAAATCCAAAAACCCATTCATAATTTTTGTTTTTCAATTTTATATGCTTCGGTTAAGTTTCGTGTTTTTTCGCTATATTGCTCCTCTATATAACTAATTCGATGAAAGCAACTTAGATTTTCCTTCCATTGAATTTTTAACAATGCTCTTTTAAACGTATCGCAAACAGGCATTTAGTTTCCTGGTTGGCAAATCAAAGGGAAGGCTGGTTTAGAATGACGATTGCTGAAAATTTGATTTATTAGTTTGTAGTTTACAAATACAATTTACTTACATCAATATTACAAGATCAATAATTTCCGATGAAAATACACTGCGCAAAACAAAAAACGTAACAGTAAATTTTTTAGAAAAAATACCCAATTTTCAAACGCTTGTATCTTGGTGAAATGTTGGTTTAAACATTTTTTACTTTTAAAATTTTTCGTATTAATTTTGTTTCTTATGACTTTTTTTCAGAGAGACAGTTAGAGTTAAAACAAATATGTTTTTATCGAGAAAAAAATCCCAAATTTTAAGACTGAAAATTGAATTCGTGAATGAAACATCAGGAAAGTTTAGATTTTTTCTGAAAAATGTCATAAAAAAAGCAAAAATAATAAAAAACGGACCCAGTGGTCCTATTCTAGTAATTCCTTGAGAATAGGGAACGAAAAAAGATTTAACATAGCTTTTAGCACGATTTCCACTGCAAAAAAGTTTTTCTCAGTAAACAAAAGCGAGACCAACTTATCGATTTGTCAAGTGTGGGAGAGAAAAAAAAATGTATGCAGTTAAATTTTACTAACATTGTATTAGGAGTAGTATACTGTCATAAAAAATTGAAAAATTACTTAACGGAGTACTTTTTATGGCAACATTCTAACACATCTACATAAATATTGTGTTGCAATATGAACAAAATTCTCCCACACTACCAAACGTTTTTTGGTTATAGTTCATATGGTTTGATTTTGTCATTCGTGCTGTGTACACTTCGGTTTCAGATATGTTAAAAATAGATTTACTAGTTTAAAACAAAAATTATAATACCAAAAATTAAAATAATCGATAATAATTAAGGTCACACAAATCGGTAAAAATTATGAAATTTTTGGGTTAAATTGTCAATTGTTTAACTATAAAAAAATAAACAAATCGTAGTTTCCCTTTCACTCTGTTGTAGATTTAACATTACCTATCTCTGTTCGTTTCTTCACTATTTTTTACTGAGATAAAGTTTTTCGTAATGGAAGTCGCACTTTTATCAATAAATCAGTTTTCCGGCCTACTAAGAAAAAAAGTTTGATGTAAATATTTGTAAATTGGGAATAAATTTTCCATATCAAAATTATGAGAGAAAGTTATTCCCAAATTTTATTTTATTTTCAAAAAAAAACACCTCTTCACAAAATCTTTCCCCAGTTTCCTATTCCCAGGGAATTACCAGTTGTGTTCCTACAGTAGCACTACTCCGGCTTTCCCTGGGAATAGGGGATTGGAAAAAATATTTACGTAGCATTTTTGTCTAAATTGTGTTTCCGAATATGTCGAAGGGCCGAATGTCGAAGGGCCGGATTTTTTTTTTGTTTTTAGAAATATAATTTATTAAATTTGATGTTTTATTGAAAATTTTGTAAATTTTTTTTATTAAGCATAAATGAATTTCTTATGAATTTATGTATTTTACTATATTTCATCACGTATCCCGCCAGCATAGACAAATATAATATTAAAAGACGTCCCACTATGAATAACAAATTTGACCGATGCCTATATATACTTTGCGTTTGCAAAGGATTTTCGAATTTTAAATAATGCCGAGATGTTTATGATTAAATAACTAATTCTGAACGAAGTTTAATATATTCAAATTGTGTGTGGTCCTATGTGTGTAGAAAAATAATGTCAATCCTATTAGCAAAGGCGACTCGTTCTCTATAATATTATTGATGTGTAAACGTATATATCGTAGCCGTTTTGAGGTAAACCTTTTGAACTATTTTGATGGAAATCGCTATTGAAAGGTTTACAATTAAAATGCGGTGAGTCCGAATGTAAAACTAGTATTAAACTGTGGACTGGCTCCCATTGAAAAATTTATTTTCGGTGTAAACACTTTCAATAATCGTTGGTGAAAGGAGTGCAAGGGAGCAATTAGAATAACTCCTGATTTCTGAATAAATCGTATGATGTGTAGTGTGGTGGGACTCACACCGCTTTTTCAAGTGAGATGAGTTCTAAATTTGGAAAATTATAGAAATATTTTTGACTCAAAGTGATCTTGAATGAAATTGATAGGAAATGCGTTTAGTACCAATAAGTAATTGAGGTGCATCTCTATTTCAGAAAAAAATCGTTTAGGATATAATTTGTTTGGGTGGCGGTTCCAGGTCACTTTTTAAAACATTTTTAACTCGATATATAATAAAATGAACGGGTTTTCTGGTAGAAATGGCATGTTGCACGGTGTGGTATTGCACTATTTAAGTTCTAGACGTGGTTTTCGGAATTTGCAAATTAAATGGAACTAAGCAATTTGTCAACTGATAATGATGGAACTTCATTTGAAGAAAACAGCAATCTAATTTAAGAAGAGATTTCAAACTGATACCGGAAAACCGACAGTCTGAAATTTCTGCTATTTTTCAATCAGTTATGATGCAAAATTATAATTGGAATCTGATTGTGGTTATTGAAATAAAATTTTTGAGCGAAAATATGCAATTTCGGATTAGATTAGAGCTAGGTTTGTATTGCTAAAGCGACAAACTAACATGAAGTTGAAAAATTGCCAATTTAAATAGAACAAAGCCATTTCTCAACCGATTATGATGGAACTTAGTTTGTGTAACGAAAATTCAATCCCAATATGAATTGCGAATATAGTTTTCAAAAATAACGAATTGTGACTTTTTCAAATGTTTTCGATCCATTACGTGGTTTGTATGACATTAATGGAAGCACCAATTTCCATTAACACATATTTAGATAATCTTTACATTTTATCAAAAAAACGACATTTTAAACAGATATATATCTGTTACTATTATTTTATACAGAGCATTAAAAGGAAGTATGAAGTTGAACTTTTCAAGATCATTTTAGAGTCTAATCGACAACCTAGGTGGTCACTATAGGAAAAACGAACATACCTTTAGTTTGCACTAAATTATTCCGAATTTGCTGGAAGTCCTTTTACATGTTGCTAAGTGAAAAAGTACATTAGGACCTACTGTATACACTTTAGGCCACTTAATCCAGTATATAACTACATTTTGAGCTTCACATTATCAACTGCATGCGTATCAAAGAAATGTACATGTTGTGGAAGATAAAGATCGTACGAACAGAGTTTAAACCCTTGAAGTAGATTGAAGGCTTTATTAATAAAATGGAAAGTATGCGCTATGTCATCGTTGTCGGAAAATATGAAAATGTCTCAGCATATTAAACGATGGTATTGATTTCGACAGTGACATAGCGTCTTCATCTAGGGCTAAGTGGATGAAAAGGTCCAGAACTATGACAATGCCGCAATGACAAATTGACAAATGAGAGAGGAATATCCATTGCCAAACCATTCATTTGTTCATAAACCTTGGCTGAATGTATGAATGCAGACATGTCAATACAGTAACAGAATTATTTTAATGAGAAAGGATTGCTACGATTTAGGAGTACTAATATGCATAAACCGGTAATCACTAAATCTCGAGTAAGTCAATTTCAAAGAAAAATGAGATAGGCAACCGTGGCCAACATAAAAACCAACAATGGAAAATATCGTGCTTCCGTTATTTCAGACTCCCAAGTTATAATTATAACCATCAACATCCCAAATAAAGAATTCCAGTTCAATGACATTCTTATATGAAATTTAGTTCCTGTGAATAAAAGCCGGACAGATAAGATTTGTTCCGTTTCGAGAATAGTTAAATGCTTTACCGAAGCGTACTTAAAGCGCCGATTTATACAGTTGTACCTGTGTGTGATGCTACTCAACAGAGGTAATTCCTCCTCTGGTCTGTAGATTCAATTACTCAAGATCGATCTCTAACAACTTGATAGTATCCGACAACATGCGGCTAAATTTCCAAACTCTTTTTTAATTTTTTTATTTTCTTGCATACATTTTTTCCAATAAAATATGAGAACACACCCCCTTCCTTGAAAATGAATCAATAATGAAACAATTGAAAAGGAATTAGATAAACGTATATGAACACTCATATAGCGATCCCTCGTTTGTGTGTAAAATGCATACTCATACGTAAAAGCGCCTACACACGATCTGACTTGTCGGACCGACGACGGTCGGTTCAACCAAATCAGGTGTTGCCACACGATCCAACAATCTACGTGATGTTCATTATTTCTTTTGCTTGCGTTAAATACAAATGATAAAATCGTGAAAATAAGTACAGCGAAATACAGAATGAATAAAACATTGTTTTCGTGCTTGTTTCGTGTTTAAATATTGGTGACGAAAAGCGCAAATATATGGTCTAAAAATGGTTGTTAGGCCGTAAAAAATTAAGCCATATTTTTAAGTCGTTTATTATTGTCCATTATTTAGGATGAAATCTGTTACGAACAAAAAAAAATATTTATTATTTCAATATTATTCTGTGGCAATTGAGAAAAAACACTTAACTTTTTTTAAGCAAATTTCCAGGAGTTCAGGAGCAAGATCGTACAATAAGATCGAAAAATTTAAACGGATTCAAAAGTATTTTTAAACATACTTAATAGTGTATGCTTGAAAATATTTTTGAATCCGTATTTATCGATTTTATTGTACGATCTTGCTAATTATCTCCTCTAAATTTGCTTAAAAAGGTAAGTGGTTTTTCTGAATTGCCACAGATATTATTATTAAATAAAAATTCCTTAAATATTATTATATCGTTAAAATTTAATTATTTATTATTAAAATATATTTATTAATTATATTTAATGAAAATATTTAATAATAATATATTTTTCAAAATACATTATATTTTTAACCAACCATCCATTTTGACATTCCCAACAAGCAATATGTTTTAACCAACCACCCAACACACACAAAATGATTTGGTCAGGCGGGTGGGATGGTTGACTGACGGTCGGATGGATTTTCCACCTGGCATCACTCGACAGAAAAATTGTCATATGACAAACCTACACACGACCTGATTTTACATCTTACCGACCGTCTGACCAAATCAGATCGTGTGAAGGCGCTTTAAACAAACTAATTTCGAAGTTAAAAACAATTTCAAGCGAACACCAATTTGCGAGCTTGAAGAGAAATGGATAGAAAAACTAAAAGTTAAATTTAAAAAATCTAGTAGGTATTGAAACACAACGTAAAATTCCCCACATTATTATTAAGGCTTTTTTTCAAAATTCAATTTCATATTATTCACGTAAAAACAAAACATAAAATTCTGGCACTAAAATTGTTTGTTTTGTTTTTTGATTGTGTTAGCGAGTATATAGCACGAGCCGCATATAAAATTATTGCTGCAAACGTGCTGCCAAAAACCCCCATTTTAAAATTTTGTTTATCGGTAAAGAGGTAAAAGACGAAGAAAAACGCATCGTAATGCGTGTTGAACGGCAAAATGACAGATCATCTTAGAGATGACCATGATAATTACGCAACCCTTAATAAACCCAGCGTAGAATTTGAACAGAGACGCGCTCAAGTCAAATCGAGGCTGAGCTTATTGAGGGTCGTGTTATTGTGGTGACCATGCTTAATCCAGCTACATTTCACTAACCGTACTCTATGAAATGACGTAATTAGACCTGGGTGGAACCAAGCACACATTCTTTCGCCAAAAAATATCAGCATAGAAAAAAAAAATTTTCGGAGATGAGAAAGCAAAGGTTGCTAGATTTATTTTGGTTCCATAGTGAATATAATGTATCAAGAAAAATTATTTATTGAGTTTTGTTTTTTTATCATCAAATAAAATCAAAAGCCTGCTACAATCTTATTTAAAATTTTATTGATGTTTTTGATAGAATTTGCGGTTGGATTAGGACTACCCTGGGCTGGGATGTTCTAACATCACCATTTTTCGATATTTTATCGAAGTCTACGTCTCTTTCAGCTAGAATTAATTTGACTTCTGTTTCGTTTATCAATTATTTCTTCTCTATTGCTATCACAACCTACTGGAATATATTTGAACAATATCTATTTCACTTATTTTCGTTCTATAATCAAAAACAAATTATTTTGTGATAGAAACACAGTAGAAACATCACAATGTTGCAATCTAGCAGGCTGGTAAATGATATCAAAATTGAAACAGAGATACATTTTATTCTACAGAAACGAGAAATAAACTTCGATAAATTATCGAAACATGGTGATGTTAGAACATCCCAGCCCTGAATTGAAAATTTGTCGAAAAATACTGTTAAACTAGGTGACACCTTTTTGTTATTGGGATTTTGATAAAAGTGAAGAATTTACTTCTATACTTATTACTGCTCTGTCAATTTTTCATATAGTGGCTTCTAATTTTGTTGCTTCTCTAATTCGTTAACAAATTTCTATAAAAATTAGTGTACATCTGATGCTATGCAAACGCATTTCCACTTATACCTACAGTCATTATCCTCATGATATGAAATTTGCGCTTTGATAAGACATCCCATTTATTAGAAAGAAGCCTTCTGTGTGGTATAACGATTGTTCAAAATTTTACAACCATCTGTGCAATTTAATTAGCAGCTATAGTGACATTGTTTAATCCGCATTTATAATTGATAGAAGTTTTGTTTGCATATCTGTCTTACAGTGCAGCGTTTGTCCATTGGTAAAAATTATAGGTATTTGATTTAACCAGCAGTAGAAATAGAAGGCCAAGTGGAAAGGCTTAAGTTGAACAAGTGAAGGGATCACATATTGTAGAATAAGCACATTTGGTCAATATCAATGGAGTAATGCCGTCGGAGCGTGCACCCTTGTCAGTTTTTAAACTTGCCAATCCGTTAAGTAACTTCAGAAAACCGGAATTGAATCCTAGTAGAAGACTGTAAATCTATAATGGACTTACATTTATATTCGAGCTGTCATCACCGAAGACCTGTGGAAAAAATGATCAAAAGCGTCACAAGTATCTTGACAACTACTGACAGATGAATTTTCGTAGGTCATTACACGGGGAGATCCTTGTTATTTCCTCTTCGTATTAATGGATGAAAAAAACGTTTCGGATTGGAAATCGGTCTCTATCTGTCCTCCATCAGATCATTTATAAACCTTAAATGCTTTAGACTTGCGGATAGCAATAATTTTCAAACGAAAATTAAATGTATAAATTGTTAAGCGTTTCTGATTTAGTTCATTTTTTCTTATCATTATCCACGTTACCATACATATGATGTGTTCCTTGCTCACAATAACCAACAACTCGACTGCCTAATTTAAACAGAATAGATAACAACTGTGCATTTTATTATGGGTTTCACCATCTACGCAATTACAAAAAATTTAGTTCCAAAATCCATTACTCAAACGTATTCTTATCTTTTAAACCTTGACACAATGGCGTTACTTTAAAACCATATAAGAATATAAATTTGATTTTTACAAAACATAATTCATTTTATTATATTATTTATAAGTAATCATGATTTATTAATTCGAGCTTTAATTTATTATTAAAATAATTTTACTTTTCATTTTGTTTTATTACATTACACAAGTCGAAATAACAGCGTGCACGCCGCCGCCAAGTTACTACACACAGATTTTCGAAGAATTTCATTATCATCGTCATCAGAACTCGAACGCCTAATCGTTATAAATAAATAAAATAATCATAACAATAATAATATTATTATTAAAAGTCACGCCTTACTATAATATTTTTTTGTAATGAATGTTATGAGTTTGTATAAATACGTAAAATAATTAATAATTTTATTACATACAGGGCGATCCGAAAAATATTGTTCCGATTATCTCATTTCAATAGTATGGAGCATAATTTAATTATAAAATAATGTAGGTAGTGCGCTAGATAAATATAATATATATCAATTCTAATAACGAGGTTAAAAAGGGTTAAGAAAAATTCCGCAGACATTTTACTCTCCTTCGTTTAAAAAATAGACCTGACGGAAACAAAATGTTTTTATTGCATGTAACGCTCAAATTATAATATACACAATACAGATTCATAATAAAGAACACTTTAGTATTAAAAACTAATTTGGTATCTTAAAAAAAGTAAAAAAAAAATAAAATAAAAAAATACAACAACAACATAATAATAATAATTTGATGTGGTTTTTTGTGTTGCGTTGTGAATATAAGAAACCAAAATCATGATCATTCTCTATGTTTATAAGATGTTATTCCAAGCAGTCAGATTCAAGCAGCAAAAGCAACACACAAATTGGTTTTGAGAAGAATGCTTGCTTACTCTTCGCTTTGGTTTTGTCTTTGCTTTTATGTGTATTATTATATCACTGAGGTTTTGTGCTTAATGTTTTCTATATACATAAAGCTGAAGTTTTGTGCTGTTGCTGTTCAACAAACGAAACCAAAAATTGCCTTAAGGAAATAAATTTTATGATTTTTTAAGAAATGTAACAAAGTGGTTATAAGATGAAATTAATAATAATCATAATAATAATCGTACGAATTCAGCAACAACAACAACAACAAATTTAATCAAATTTTTGCAGATTTTTTTTTAAATTATTTTATTTGATTTTGTTTTGAGTGCTTGCTTGCTTGCAGACACGCGGTAGTGAAAATACTTTACGAAATTAATTCGAGCAATAATAGTAATAATCGAAGATTTGTTGGAGTATCGACAGGTGCTTGATTGTGGAATGGTATCATGTCATTGGAATGTGGGTATTTATATATTAACTGTTCTGTACTTTTAACAGCAGGTTACTTTAATTTTATTTGATATTTAGAAAGGATTGGTAAATCAACAATTTTAAAATTGCGACTCCATATATAGAGCAGGCTTTGAATAGTTTTATTTTCGACGCTCTGAATTCGATTTCCAAGATATTTTATGTGAAGCAGCATTTAATTTCCCTTTATGCGACTGTAAAATTCTTTAAACAATTTATGATCAAAATTATATTAACGTGATTTGATAGAAATACGATTCGTTTTAGAAACGTGCTTCACATCAAGGTAAGGTTTCCAAGACGTTGGTGGTTTTGTTTCGACCTAATGAAACATTGTGAAATCTTTAAATCAAAAAATTCGTTCGTCTCGTCAGACTGCAGTGACCAAACTACAAAAATATTGAAAATACTTTTAAGTTACATATACAAAGTATAATCACAAAGCCTTAGCGAATTATTATGTTTCGCTGAGTATTTGTTAACCAATTCGTAACCTCGAATTTTATTGTTTTAACGCATACATGCGATTTCTGTATAAGATTTTAGGTGCATCGAGGTAAATCGCATGCCTCAGTTAAATACAATAAAATTTGAGCAAAAATAATAATTCGCTAAGGCATTGTGATTATACTTTGTTTGTAACTTCAAAGTATTTTCAAAATTTTTGTAGTTTGGTCACTGCAATCTGATAAGACGAACGAATTTTTTGATTTAAAGATTTCAATGTTTCATTAAGTCGGAACCAAACTACCAACGGCTTTGGTAACCGTGAATTCTTCGATCAGAACAGAACCCGATTCTTGTTGTGAATAAACATTCTCTATAATTAGAAATTTGCGAGGAGAAAACACCAGAAAAAACGGGCGTTCTGAATAAGAGTAGAAAGCACAAACCCCAGTAATAAACGGAAGCAAAATCTCAGCTTGCCAGAAAGGCAAAGTTCGTGAAGAAGCTACACGAAATTAACTATCTTGCAGGCAAATAAAGAAAAAAATAGATCTTTCGACTCAAACATTAAATGTAGCAAATACAAAGCAAACCATGTCTAACCGCCACGCATAAAAAGTAACCGTCGTAAATTTGGTCGTAATTACATGTTGTGGTGGCTTCTCGAGAAAAATATTTATCTTCTTGAATGACCAGCTGGTAGTCCTGATTGCAATCCCATCGAAAACTTTTGGGCGGTCTTGACGGGAAATGTGCCTGGATATGAACGTCAGTATGATTCAATAATTGTATTAAAAAGTGCCATTCGTGAATGTTTGGCCAAAATTGGACCATAAAATCTTAAAAATTTGAGGAAATCAATGCCTAATTAAAATTATTCAGAACGGTGGGGGTATGACACCAAATATTAACTAAATTTTTAAACGATTTTTTCCCAAAATTTGCTTAATATTTTTTGTATTGTCACAAATGGGTTTATACGTAGGTCTATCTAAGTTTTAGATTAAAGTAAACCTTATACATTCACATGTAAGATTAAGTGCATAACTTAAACTATCTGAAAAAACCAAAATAATTTGCTTCTAGTAGTGTGGATAGTGAAAAAATATAGTGTGCTTAAAACGAATGTCTATCACTGTATGTACGAATAATTTATTGCAAACTGTAGACATAGACGTTTCAAGTCAGTTGTTTACCTTTGGTACATCAACTCTAAAACAAACGGATTATTATTTAAAAATTTTATCGGAGACTGCTATAAATCCAAAATTATTAAAATATATCCAAAATCCAGTTTTTGTGCTATAAAGACAACTGTATATTATTTACACAAGCAGCTAAGTCAAAAATATATGTCATATTTTGCATTTAATTACCGGATTAATAAAATTATATTTCCAGCTGGTTTATCTTTAACTCAAATTAGCTCGAAACAGCATAAATATTTTAATGCTTTTTTTAGCTTTTTATTATTCAATATGAATTTTATTAAACCATTGGTTTGCATTCTTAAGAACTTTATAATTGTCATAAATTAATCAAAACCCGTTCTAGCTTATCGTGATAAAACTTTTACTTTTAACAAAATGGCATATATATTTACATATATGTACTGCACGCAAATTATCTGTTGATTAATTGCAAAATTTATTGTGTCCAACTATAAAAACTTTACTGTGCCAAATACAGCAAAAACATTTTCGGGAGAATTTGAGTATGTTCGAAAATAAATAGCTATACAAATTAAATCTTGAAAAAAATTAACAAATTATAAATTTTGGAAACCATCGTGAAAATTATCATATATGTCCCGTTTTCAAAATGTGGATCGAAAATTTCCAAAACCACACACATTGGAATTGGCGTAGGTTATTCTATCTAACAAGAATGTCTCATTCATAAATTGACAGTTCCTCGTTTACAATTTAATGGCGTAGACAACGCTGTCAATATGTAGTAAAGTATTGACGATATTATGGAAGTTTAGTAAATTGATAATAGCTAATTACAGGTAATTTACATTTTTGCGAACCTCCGCGAAATTAAGAAATATTATATGTTTTTTCAGAGTTTCTTCGTTGATATACAATCGTTAAAACTGGATTTTGGCATCTAAGGTAGGAGTTGTCACTCAAGTGAAGAAATTGACACTCGGATCCTAAGTCCAACTGATTTATTTTTATTGGGAATGTGATGTTTCTGTCAAGTGGTTTATACAATTTAGTTTTTTTTTACATGTCGGTCGAGAGGTTTCTGAGTTACTGTCGAGATTTTATTGAAAATTCGTTTTCAAAAATCAATTTTGTATGAAAATTGTTCGATTTTCATAATTGGATTTCTAGTAAATAATTTAATTTGGCACATAATGAGGTGCTGCTTTTGGTCGAAAGGAGTGAACAAACACATTTTAGTCCAACAGAACAGAATTTCTTTGCCAAAGAAGTTCACTGAGGCCAACCAAATAAATTAGAATTAAACTTATAATGGAGGTTGAATGGTATAAATACTACCATACTTTTTGCTTCTTTTTATCATTTCTGTTCATTTAGATTGTGACTGGAGTATTGTCAAATGAATAAAGTTATTCATAAATACAGATTTTGTTGTGAGGGAATCAGAGTAATTAATTATTATCTTAAATATACTTTTTTATAGACATATAAATTAATAAATTATTAGTCAAATATTTTAGGTTTTAGCATTCATGTTATACTTAATTTAAACCTAATAATAATAATATAACGGATTTAAGAACTCTGGTTCAGGATATAAGGCAAGTGTGTTGTAAAATAAACCGGAGAAGCTAACCCTTGCAACATCGGAAATTTTGCAACAATGGCACTGTACACAGGATCTTGCGGGCAAATACGTATATACTTTTCAACAAAACATATTGACGTGACAACACTATCATCATAGAAGAAACTAACCACACTATAGAAAACTAAGATGTCAACGAGAAGAACGAGTCTTACTGATTTCAACGTCGAAAATAAAAACTACCACTAGATCGTCATTGAAAGCAAATGGTGGACAAATCATCAAACAAAAGGAGATCCAGAAAATCATTATTATCAACTCTTGAGCATTAGAAAATATTAAAATTGGCAAATCTACACACATTTCAAAATCAAATCAACGACAATATTTAAAAATAACAAATTAATGGCATAAACTTCAACAAGTGTGAAGATATAGCCCAGTTTTCATCCCCGAAATATGAGGTGACAACACTAGTTATTATTAACTAGGTTGTTCTGAGTCGCTTCGCGCCCGTTTATTCTCAGCAAAGTGTAGTTAAATATTTATTAAAAATATGGGTGCTTTGCACTAATTAAACAACCAAATTTTCCGAGCTTTTGGCAACTACGCCATCATCAGGGTTTGTTGTGTTTTTTTATCAATTTAAAAATACATTAATTGAATGTTAAAAAATTCCATTTCCAAATCAACTACTCTGCGTTCTCGAGTGAGTCAGTCAGTGACATAAGCTGTGTTTCTTGATGCTTGATCTGATCCGGTTCAGTTCATGTTTCATGAAACAACACAAAGGCGCTCACTAGATTTCAAATCAAAATTTGTGATCTAAAACTAATTTTGGATCAGTTTTTCCATATAAAATTTGAACTGATCCGGACCAATGGGTGTCATGAAATAGACGGCAATAGACGTTTATAATATTTCCATTTTATTTCAATTTAAGTAGTTCTTGAAAAAATTTGAATAAAAAATAAAATAAACAGTACTTGTATTCAATTAAAACATAAAAAAAATTTAAGTAGCCCGCGCACCCTGTGCGTTCTCAAGTGAGTCAGTGACATAGACGTTTATAATATATATATCATGACATTATCGACTACTAGCCTGGAAAAATGCTACATTTTTACTCTCAGCCCCGAAAATATTTATTGTCCTGACAGCAAAAATTTTCAGGGCTGGTACAAATAAATCATATTAATTATTTGCCCATGCCCCATATTTTTTTAGAAGTTTATTTGAATATTTTATGGTCGAACTTGTGTTTTTTTTTAATTTTTCTAGTTGGTGTAGTTAAGATACAGGCCGTCAAATACAGTAACTATTCGTTGGCAGGACTATCGACTTATGTGATTTTTTTTAGAAATTTTTTTTGTGTGGCAAATATTCGTTGGTCGGACGTTCGGCTTTTCAAGTGATGGAGGAAAATTAAAAGTAATTTCTGCGATTTTTCCAGAAATCTTCAATGAGGTGGAGTTGAGATATAGTCCCTCAAACTCAGCAAATATTATATTCGTTGATCGGACTGTCGGCTTGTGTGTGGCGATGAAGAAACATTTAAAATGATTTCAGTGAATTTTAAGAATTTTTCCATTATAGGGTGGAGTTAAGATAAAGGCCTTCAAACTCAGCAAATATTCGTTAGCCGGACTAGCGGCTTATAACTAGTGAGTTTGGTTGACTATATCTCAACTTCATAGAAATTTTTTGAAAAAATCACAGAAATTATTTAAATCTCAACTCCACCACATAAAAAAAAATCTAAAAAAAATTCCTACATTACTTTAAATCTTTCTTCATCACTAGACATAACCCGATAGTCCGGCCAACGAATAGTTGCTAAGTTTGGGTAACTATATCTCCACCCCACCTTATAGAAAAATTCTAAAAATATTCATAGAGATTACGTTAAATCTTCCTCCATCGCCAGGCGCAAACGGATAATCCGGCCAACGAACAGACATCGTATTTTTAGGAATGCCGATTTATACTGTACATATAGATGCTAGAAAGATATTAATCTTGATTTGATGGTTTTCGTTATCAGCATATTTTTGGAGAGTATGATTTTGGACATTTCTGTGTTTAGGATGTTAGTAGATATGTAGAGTTTTGTTAACCCCTTCCTTAAAATTAGATTTTGTTTTTATTTTCTATTGTACGAGTATTTTGGTTTCATAGAGCATGTGAATGTGGAATAAAAATATATCTCGTCTGGATATGGGTTTGTGCGGGTGGGTGGTGTGGTTAGGGGGATGGTAGGAGTGGTGGTGTGGGAGGTGGATGGGTGGGATGGTGTTTTGGGTTTGGTGTGGGAATTTCGGATTTGGTGGATGAGGGTTTGTGTGGGTGGTGTGTGTAGGATAAGTATGGAGATGTGAAAGGGTGGTGATATGGGTGGTGCGGGTGAGATTGGATTTGGGGGTTTAAATTGGATAGCGGGCGGGAGTGGTAATAATGTTTAGGTGTGATGGTTTTCGGCTGAGTTATGGTAAATTTGGGTGGTTTGGGCTGGGGTTAGGTGGGTGTGGGTGGGTGTGATATTTCAAATATGCAAATCACACTGCATAGAACCTTACTTTCTAACACATTGAATAATAATACGAAATATTAATATTTTATTATTTTTCACATAATTTGCTACAAAAGTACACAAATAATATGCCCCAAGAATAATATGGCAATGACATGACAGAAACCTTCTAGGAGAGAAAAAAAAATGTTAAAAATGGAAAAATTATTTAGGAATTGTGTCATTCGTACAAAGAATATACGTGTAATGTTAGTTTTGCGTATTTGTAGACTACTAAAATTATTAATAAAATAATGGTTTATACAGAAAAAAAAGTTCAGAAGTATATATCTAATTTTATTTTTTTTATTACTAATTGAAATGAAATAAAACCGCGAAAATACGTCGTTCTATTCTTACTTCTTAACATGTTTTATACTCTTCCATCTGCAAAAGAATTGTGTAACGTATGACATACTATTCATTGCCTAGCTATTAGTACGATTTAACCCTTCAATGCATGACTTTTCTATTTTGTCGAAAAAATTCTACATTATAGTTTCTGCAATACTTATTTATAATATCAAAATAAGAAATTCTAATTATTTGTAGTTTCCTCGGAAAATCGATTTTCGTGGTTGTATCATATATGATACAGCATGCATTTATGAGTACAAAACAAACACAAAAAAAATTTTTTTTTTTTTTTTAATTTGAAAGTTTCGTTTAAATATTGAAAAATGTTACAAGTTTTTCACAGCCTATGCTTTTTAAATTAACAAAACTATTTAATAATAAAAATAAAATAATAAGGACATAACACAATTTCTGTCTTTGTTGCAAGAAAGGTATATGTTGCATTTTTCACACTAAAAGTGAGTTTGTAATTTCAAGGTAACTTGAAGGTCTTTCCGATGTCCAGTTGAGGAAATGCGATACACCCACTCACCATGTGACTTGCGTTGAACATTTTTCGTTTAACGTCTATCTCAAGACTAATATTATTGGTTGATGGCCAGTCGGCCTCGTTTTAAATAGTTGTACTTATTATTGACTCTGCACAGGCTTTCAGCAAGTTGTAATCTAAAATTTATTAGAGCGAGATGTTGCTATCCTAAATCACGAGAGGTTCTTTTTGAAAGTAACCGTGATATCCAAAATATGGTAAAATATTCGTATGCACCATTTATTGGAGTGTAATTTTATTTTGTGGCGACCTATGTAACCTATGTATCCTTTAGAGCACGTTCGGTTGGTAACTTGCTTGAAGGTAGTCTGTCACGACGTACTGTGCCATCTGATTGAATACCAACTTTATTTAGTTCGATAAACAATGGTAAGCTCGTGTAATAATAATCATGGTGGTTCGCATTTCTTGGTACATTTCGTAGTAGTCGAATAACCACATTTGATGAGCTTCCCAAATTTTTTTTTTGATAAAATACGTGTATCACTTTCTTGCCCCGAAAATTGTTCAAAATTGTACGTAAATCCTGAACTTTCAATGAGAACCAAAAATGTTTAGCTCTATTTATGCGGCTTCATTGGTTGCTTCAAGTAACTTCTACCTTACAGAGCACATCTGTTCATCAATAGATATATTTTGCTCGATTGGAATCTTTTGGAAGTTTTTAATGAGAGCATCTATTACGGGTCGTATTTTGAACAGGCGATCGCGATTTGGATTTGTGTGTGGCACATTGTTCTCCTTGCGATTGAAATAAAGAAACTGAAGAATTTTTTCGAAATGCTTTCCCGTACTATATTGTTCCACTTCATGGGACCAGTATCGGCGGAAGCGTGTTAGTTGGTGCATTAAAGTTAAAATACACACCCTGGGGAATTTTTCCAAATCCCTCCCGTTTATTTAAAACGTATTTTTGATGTTAGTTTCCATTGCGTTGTAATTTGATTCTCGATCGCTATTGCCATTTTAATTAGAATTGAAAAAAAGATTGAAAATTTCAAGAGGCGTTTGTAGTTTGAGAACTTCTGGTAGAGATTCATCACCGTTAAATTTATATTTTTTGACCTCGCTTGTTTCACTTGTCACCTCAATTGCATTGCCAATATCAGGATCTTGTAATTCAATCACATTATTATCACTATGTAGAAGTATCACAGGTATATTTTGAATATCAAATGGTACATCGTCATCATTTTCAGATGGTAGTTCGATACGGAAGTCACTGTCTTGTTCGTCATCATTGTCAATAGAATTACATATTAATAAACTCCTCGATTTCCTTAGCATTTAAAAACTACCTAGCGTTGATCAGTCATTTTTAACTACCAAAAATGTTAAATAAAATGTATTATTAAAGAACAGTTCCACCTAATCTCCAAATTATACGGTTGTATCATATATGATACAACCAAGAATTGTGCCGTAATTGCATGATGTATCATATATGATACAACCAATGTTTTTCAATATTTACAATGATAATATAGACATATATATGTCAAAATGGTTGAAACGCATGATATAATTATAAATATTTAATAAAATATTTTTATTATGTGAAATAGTTTATAAATACCCTAGAAAAACACGACCAAAAATCTACGTTGGTTGCGACAAACTAATCACCACAGCAAGCGACACTCAACCGGCATTATTCTATAAAATTACGCGGGAAAACTAAATTTTGTGTTGGTATAGGTTTTCAAAATATGTAAACGAAGATTCTTATATGAAGAAAATACGAAATTTATGCGTATACATGTATTTTTTTCTAATATGAAATGGTTGTATCATATATGATACTCTAGAAGGCAATGCATCGCCAACCAAATGATTTTCTGAATATATTTAAAACTATCCAAAAAATATAATCTTTCTTTTGTTTAACCGCGGCAATTGAACTCGCAGTTATGATGATTTTGTTGCGTAGTAATCATAGTTGGCTAGAGTTTTATGAAATGGGTATGTTCTATTGTTTTAAATTGGTCCGTAGTGATGCCATCATATTCATAATTAATTATTTTTGTGGAAAAGCTATTTTCTTATACTAGTGTTATTTGTGATTGTGTAATTGTGAATATATGTGTTTAAAATATTTTTATTAATTTATAAATTTTAAAATGCCACCAACAAAAAAAAATCGAGCGTCAAAACGAGTCCGTATACGTGATATACGATCAAATTCGGTTATTCGAGAACGCGAACAAAGCTTATACACAACCCGCCACCGTGAAAAACGATCCAGTTCAAAAATTCAGAAGCGTGTCTCATTTTAATATTCGAATCAGAAATCAGAAATCAATTGAGTGGCCAACATTTAGCTTGTTGTTATTGCCTGCATTTGTTTTCATCCAATTCGCTGAAGCACGGTTATAGAAGGTTTTCATTGGACTAAACACATTACGATCCAATGGTTGCAGCTTATGAAAGCAGTGAGGAGGAAATGTTAAAATCGTAACGCCGGTCGAATTTTCTTTAAGACATTGAAGGAAGGGAATTTTCAATAGCATTAACAACAAGGCACATCGTAACTAATGTATCTATGTTTACCGGCTTATGAATTGTGGCTAAGCAAGTTTCGTCGATGTTGAATATGAGGTGAGGTTCAAATTTGTATCGGGTCATGACATCTAATAAATTTAAAAAAAAAATCAACATTTGGCTTATTGAAATTCATACTCCTAGCTAAACTTGTTGATTCTGGCTTTCTAATGGTCAAAGTATTATTTCTCTTCATAAATGACATTAACCATTCTTTGCCCGCCATTCCATTTTTTGCCAAGAATCTGGCATTTGCAATTTTTAATAATAATTTGCCGCTTGGTTGGTTGCCAGTTGGTAATGTATTCCATCAGCTTTTCTTAAAAAGTAATAAGTAATTTTAATAAACCATGAATAATAAAAACTTTAACGGTACTTCATTTTCAACAGTAAAAACCTTGTTGTGGGGAGCATATCCCACTTTCACTTCATTTAAATCCTTTGCATTGTATTTTATTGCAGTGGCACATAGAGATACTGTGTTATTGGACACCTCTTCAACTGCTGCCAAAGATGTCTCTGATGTTTGTTACGCTATTTTTTAAGGTTTTTCTGATTTTGTTTTATAGGTCATTTCTCTTTTTTTTCTCAAATTTACTACGATTAGCCTCTCAACTTTTCGTATTGTTCCGTTCGCAATAATGTGACGATTATAACGTTTAACAAACGACCACATTGAAAAATGTTTCAAATGTCCCATCTATGACTTTTGATTCATTTTTATTAATTGTGCTTAGACTAATAAGCCGAACAAAGTAAACTTAGTACACGTGATAGAAATATGTTCACATAATAAACGTATTTTAATAAACTTACCAATAAAAAAATAATCGGAAAAACTGAAAAAATACCTCGTGTTTGTTTTTTAATTTTCTGTTGCTAAATTTAGTTTGCACTATTTTTCTTATGTTTAAGTGGTTACTAAACTGCAAATTTTTTTGAGTGCGTTCAAACATTACAGTAGTTGTTTCTATATCAAAAAATTGCTATGTTCACGTATAATTTTCGTAAAAATGGCAATGGGCGCTTTCAGGACACCCAACAGTTGGGAACATGTTGAGTAAAAACGCAGCCAACGTTATGAAAATGTTTAGCACTACGAAATTTTCAAATCAAATTTGAGGTGATTTCAGTAATCATGATAGGGTACCTCAAAGCGACCAAATTTTCAACTGATCCGCTATTGCGTTTGTCCCACCCTCCCCTAATATGCTTGAAAATAATTAAAAATGGAATGTTTAGTTATTTAACGCCCTATCAAAACAACATTCGTGATGTTGTTCGACCTGACAGGGATTAAAATAGCTGGTTATTTCACAGCCGGTTTGTGATAAATAAGCTTGTTAAATATGATGCACGGTATACATGATAAATAATGATCCTTTTCCGCTATTGGTTCTGATTATCGCTTACTTAAATTGCCGTTCTCTAAGTTTATTTTATATAGGTACAATATCTATTTTTATATAATTCATAAATAAATAAACCACCCAGTCTACTGGCATTTGGTGTTTAACAATGACATAATAAAGTAAACCACTCTTATACAACCAATAAAAGTCAAATAAACTAAAAATTACACCACAGCTTATGATGGAACAGAAGAGTCAATAAACACCAAAAAATCAATTTTAAATTTTTGTATTTTAAACGATTCTATGTACTGAATATGTTTGTTGGTTAATAAATAATGACGAGACAACAATGCTTTAGTTTTTAATAATTTCTGAGGATAAAACTATCACGAATGTGACATTTTGGCATTATACAAATAAAAGTCATCGTTATATTATATTGTAACTATTATTATATAGTACAGTTAGTGACATTAATAATTGTTGTATTTTCTATATAGTTACGAGCTATATGTAAACCTAGAATTGTCACACATTTTGAAATAATCGTTCCATTGACAATAATTATAGACTATAAGTAGAACATGTTATATGTTGTATATATACAATAAATATCGTAAAACATGAAATTTATTGGGCAAAGTAGAAATGTCTGTTCTGTTTATGTTACTAATTACACGTTAAAAATTAGAAATTAGAAACATGACAAGATATAGTTGTAAAACATGGAAACTGGATTAGGTAACACAGAAAATGGTAGAAAGTAAACTTGATCAATTTGTACGACAAACATATTTATGTTGTACCTATATCTACATCCCACCCGCTACTGTAACATTTTAAATTATACACGACTCTATTATAGAAAAATAAAAACACCAAGACAAAAAAAGGAAGACACTTGACGTGTAAAATATGTAAAAATCTCAAGGGTTCATAAAAATATCATTAAAAGTTTTTCAAAAAAAAATATATAAAATTATTCAAGTACGAGTATTGTATATAACATATTTTTATAGTTAATATACAAAAAAAAGAATATTTGAATATTTATAAGTTGTTGGCAAAGTGAAGAAATAAAATAAATAAAAAAAAATTATGTAGATCTCAAAGTGGCTAAAAAGGTAAAAAATTTATTAAGATTTAAACTAAATAATGACTCATTACATTTTTTGTTGTGTTGTGTGTGCTCGTTCGTTTTATTTCTTTTAAAAAAAAAAATTTGAATAAAACAAGATTAAGATTTTTTTTTCTTGTATTGTGCTTCACATAAAACCTCCTCCACTTTCATTAAATTTTTCTAACAAAATTTAATTTATTATACGCCGTCGTGTATCTAATCAAATTATATTTTAGTTACTTTAGTGAACACACGGGTAATTCCAGCACTTTCGCACTAGCCAACTGCCAACTAGAACGAATCCAGTGGAAAATTTAATTTGGGCCGTGTATAACAATTAGTCAAGTGAATGGCTAAATCAGATTTAATAAATGAAACTAATTGATTTGTTAGCGAAATAATATTCGTATTAGTAATGGGTGGATTACACAAAAATCTAAACGATTAAAAGCTTGTTAATTACAATTATTTTAAGTACGCGGGTAACAACGTATATACCATGACGTGAAAATAATTTTTGTGATCAAAACTGGTTTGAAATAAATGTTTCGGTAATAAATTAGTTGTATCATTATTTATGTATTACCTGAATAAATCGGAAAATTATTTAAATACGTTTAGATATGTATAAACAATAAATTTAGCCAAAATATATTTTTTAGAATATTATGATTGGATATTTAGAGTTGGATTCATAGCACCATTATGAAGAGTTGGATTCATTGCACCTCAAAATTAAAAAAAACATATTTGTGCAGATCATAAGGCTGCACATAAAAGTTCATTATTTGAAACATCCTTAGTAAGAAGAAATCTGTGAACGAAAATTCGGTACAGCAAATTGTAAATATTTTGCCACATGGCCACATACAAATTACAACAGATGAAAACTGTCAAATTTTGAAAAAATACCTCTACTATTAATGCGGATCGTCCAGTGCCCAATATTTACTCATCTAAATACAGTAGAATTCAGTTAACACGAAAATGGATAACACGAAATATCGGATAACAAGAAGAAAATTTTAGTACTTAGCTTTTTCATATTATTTTAATATGAAATGTTTCGCTTAAGACGAAACTTTTAACACGAATTTTCGTTTAACGCGATCAAATTTTTCATTAGCTTTGGTCCCGTCCGAATTCTGTGATAATTTTTAGTACTGTGATAGTTATGACAGAATTCTGGATGTAACCAAATTATTACAGCAAACTCTTGGTATAATTTTGACATTTCTTTAACAATTTTCGGGGGCACAGTGATATGTATCGTAAATGCTCAAGAAAATTATTACAGAAATATCAAAATTATAACAAGAGTTTGGTGTTATAGTTTGGTTGCATCCAGAACTCCGTCATAATTATTACAGTACTAAAAATTATCACAATTCGAACGGGTCTTTTATATAAAATTAGTACAGAAAAATTCGTGTATCACGAATTTTATAATTGAGCACCCGTGCTTTCATAAAACAAAAAATATCGTTCATTCCTCGAAATTAAATTTTGTTATTAAATTTTGTTTTGTTGGAGAGAAATGTGTTTGCTTTGTATTTGGTAGTAGTGAGTACATAACTCTTGTTAAACGTAAAATTGTTTCTGTTTGAATTCATAAAATTGAACTTATTGGTGTCGTTCGCGGGGTTAGTTTTGGTGACCGTGTTAGTTTTGGTGACTGAGATAAAATATTATTCTTGTTGTCTAAATTGTGTTCTCTAGAATTCTTTAAAACTGTTATTGCTTCTTCAGTGATTAATAAGGAAAACCATGGCTAGCGGAAATAAAAAAAAACGCTTTAACGGTAAAAAAAATTGAAATTCTGGAAAATGTTGATCGAGGCGATCGTTCAAAACAGAGATTTGTAAAGAATTTGGGATTCCAAACTCTACTTTATCAACGATTATAAAAATCGTCTAAAAATTCAATTTTCATATGAAAAGGGTGATTTCGAAGGAAGCTGGAAACGTTTGCGTTTATCAAAGTATGAAGATATAGATTCGGAATTGCTGCTTTAAACCAGCGCGAAAATGCTCCTATTTCTGAACCTGTATTAATGGAAAAGGCTGATAAAGTAGCCATTGAAATGGGAATTACCTTTAAATCTAATCCTGGATGGCTAGAACGTTTTAAAATAAGACAAGGAATTGTCTTTAAGTGTATTAGTGAAGAGGTGAGACAAGTATCAACTGATATGACGTCAGATTTGATATCTTCAACTTTACTTACAATTACGATATTAAAAGGACGATATAAAAGACATTTTTAATGCGGATGAATTCGGTTTATTTTTTCGTTGCATATCGGACAAAACTTTAACATTTATTTAAAGGAGAAACTTGATCTAGTGGTAAAAAATCTACGGATCGTTTAACAATACTTGTTCTATGTAATTCCGATGGAACAGAGAAATTTCCTCTTATTGTTATCGGAAAGTCTTAAAATCCGAGATGTTTTAAAAATGTTTAAAATCTTCCCCTTCAATACACCGAAAATAAAAAACCCTGAATGACAGCAGACTTATTTTCAAGTTGGTTGAAATCGTTAGATAAAATTTTTTTCAAGAAAAAGAGAAAGGTAGTTTTAATTATAGATAATTGCCCAGCACATCCGAAGCTCAAACTAGAAAGTGTCAAATCAATTTTTCTACCTCCAAATACTACCAGTGTATAACAGCCTTGTGATCAAGGAATCATTAAGAATTTAAAAGTGTTTTACAAAAACTGCTCCTTCAAAAATATTTAACAAGTATTTAGCTTAAGAAAGATATGAAACAGGTATCAGTCTTAGATGCGTTGTACATGCTACGCCACGCTGGTTTTACAATTTCAAAATCTTCCGACGATGATCAGCCAGAGATAATATGTGAGACTACTCTAAACTATGACGTGAATAGTATTTTCGATCGAATTTCTTTGGTTACAAATTTATCGCAAAATATCACGGACTAAGATTACTTGAGTTTGGATAATAGTATTTATACCATGACGCTTCTAAGTAAACGCGAAATTTGTGAGATTATATAAAATCCACAACCGCCCAAAGAAATGAGGATAGCGATAAAGAGGATGAAGATGATGTTCCAGTTCCAGACCTTCAGTTGAAACCGCTCGTAAGTGCTTACGGGATTTGCGTCAATTTACCGAAGCCCAACCAGATGGACAAAAAGTACAATATTCTTGGTGACTTGGAAAATTATTTGGAGGAAAACATAATTAATAAAATGGAACAAAATAAAATTACAGACTTTTTGACACGAATTACTTGTTTTTATTCATTTTAAGGAATCAAATGTAATGTATGCTTTAATTTTTTTCATTGACAATCGCTTAAGACGGAATTCTCATACTGAACCGATTTGGCTCAATCTTTTTTTGTTGTGTTCAAAATTACCGGGAGATGGTTCTTAGGAACGAAAATTTTGGACAAATCCACCGGAAAAGTCCGAAAATTTGGAAAATCGAAAAATTATGTTTCTGTACAGGATTTTGCATATATCCGATCCAGATAGTCTTTAGAAGAGAAAAATTGGAAAATCTGAGTGGAAAATTTGGAAACTACCGGAAAAAACCCGAAGAACATTGAAATGTTTTTCTATGAAAATTTGAATTGTTTGCATGTTTTGATGATTTTGGACGCTGTAAAGCGTGAAAATTCGATGCAAAGCTTGAAAAACCTCAGAAAATTGTAAAATTCAAACATATTCGTGCTTTCATACTTATTAAAATTCAAAAAAAAATTCAAAAAATGGAGTTAATCGATTTGGCATGTGAAGCGCGGCCAAATATGTCTGCAAATACGTGAACTAAGGTACATATAGCGACCTGACAGTTTTCAGCATTGCTGCTCTAGATGCAAAAGACGAAGTGTCAAAATTTCAATTACACCTCAATTGGGAATGGACAACGTGTCTATTTGAACTCACATAGGGACTCAACACTCGCCGATCCCACTGTTTCTGCGCCAGCAAATCAAATTCGTACATTGTTCGTGATCACTATACCGACGTGTCATCTATCGAACGGATTGAAATTATGGAATAAATATACAAGGGCGAGATGGCTGACTATATTTCGCATCGAGTTCGCACTGCAACATCAAATTATAAGCTTGAAATGTACGGCGAAACTTTGATCATGATCAAAACCATGTGCGTTCTTATGTGCGGCAGGTATTTGTCAAAATTGGGCATGCCAACACCAATTCATTCGATGCACGATGCATTCAATCGTGAACTGCAACGAGAGCAAGTGTACAATCGAGATTGAGATGAGCCAAATAGTACAAACGAATGTTCTGCTTTTAAATGCACGGCAAAAGAACGTGTACGACGCCAGTTGAAGAAGGATACGGCGGAATATTTTTCTTCGGTGCTCCCGGTGGAATGGGCAAAACCTTTCGGATTTCAAAGCTGTTGGCCACAATTCGCTCGAGATCTCAAATAGCATTAGCTGTTGCATCACTGGGAATTGCAGCTACGTTGCCGGACGTCGGCTGAACAGCACATTCTGCATTGAACTTGCCGATGAATGTCCAAACGAATGAAAGCCAGTGTGCTCAATTGGCAAGAGCACGGCGATGGCTGTGGTCTTGCAAGAATGCAAAATCATCATCTGGGACGAGTGTACAATGACACCCAAACGATCTTTGGAAGCGCTCAATCGAACGATGAAGGATTTACGAAGTGGCTCAAGACGTTTTGGTGGAGCAATGATTCTTCTGATCGGCGATTTTCGTCAAACGCTACCTGTCTTTAAGAGATCGACAGCCGCAGATGAACTCAACGCATGTCTGAAACCCTTGAGTTTTTGACGTGATGTAAAGAAGTTGCAGTTGACCACGAGCATGAGAGTGGCGTTACAGAACGACTCATTTTGGCAACGAACAAGAAGGATGTAGACAGTCTGAGTTACTTCATTCAAAACCAAATTACTGGTGAAATGCATTGTTACAAATTCGTTGAATTGTGACCAATCAAAACGAAGCAACCGACTATCCGACCAAGTTTTTGAATGCGCTTGATTTGCCTAGACAGACTGATTGATGGGGATGAAACTAAATAGTTAAGCTTTTCCATAAATTGGGAGATCCCAGTGATGTTTGTGACACCTTAACACCAGAAATGTCAGCCTCAATAGGAGCCTTTTCGTGAGACTATGAACTAAAAGACTATGAACTGAAGGAGTTTAAATTAAATTTTCAATAATATTGATCCGGATCAGTTTTCCAAATTTTAAGCTGAAATGACGATTTTCCAGGCGGATTGACTAGTCGGAACCTTCATACTTGAACTTTGTGCATTAATTCCGAAATCCTTGCGAAATTTATTAGAAACCCGTGTATCGGAAATGGCAGCATTAATTGGAGCTTTTTCACTTTTTGCAATGATGTTGAAAAGTTTAGCTTTTACAAGAAACGGCAGTGAATGAAAAGTTTTAAATAAATTTAAAAGCTTGATTTTGCTAAAGCTAGCAAAACCTATCCAGCCGAACATAATAAGATACTACGGATGATTATAGGCTATTAATAGGCTAATTATATGATATTTTAAAAATATCCGCTGTTGAAAAAGTTAGCAGAACCCATATCAAAAAATGATTTAAAAAGTTATTAATATATTTTGATCAGTTCGTTCTACAAAAAAGGCTCCCAGAATTCAAATCAAAAGTCAACCTTAAAAGGAAAACAAAATCAATTGACATACAAATAATTTTAGACTCATTTTGGCCTAATAAAATGCCTCATTAAAGAGTACTAAAATCATTTTTGACTAAGCTTTAGATCATCTAATTTAAAGCTAGCAGAACCCAAAACGAAAATCGGACTAAAACGAAAACTAGATTGTAAAACAAGATCAGTTGACCTACAAATAATTAAAGGAGAATTATGGACTAATCCAAATGGCCATTACAAATTTGTAGGCTCCATTTTCTTTAGGTTGATTTCGGTTTTGGCCTTAATATCGGTTTTGTTCCGATTTTTGATTCGGGTTCTGCTAGATTTAAATTATACGAAGAACGAGTGAATTTTTTTAATTGTGCATTATATTAGGCCATATACACCTAAAATTATCAGACTAAGCTAATCAATTCGTTTTATAATAACGTAGCTTAATATTTGAGCCAGGTGTAAAATTTTGTGAAGGTCTCATGTGAAATGCAACCCTTTGTTATGGAACTAACTCTGTGATATAACAAAGTATTAGTTTATTATTTGTTTAAATGTAAGCCTAAATTCAGATGATAAATTTAAAATTTAATTATTAGTTCTCGGCGAATTACCTTTTCGAGTACTTGATTAATTTAATGTTGTAATGATAAAAGCACGTTAGGGGTAAAGAAGTCCTAAACTGGTCTCGATTAGTTTACTAACATTTCGCTAAAAACGCGAAATTGGGCAGCACACAAAGATTGACACTGTGTGGAACTGACACAAAATGGATAAATTCCATTGACACAAAATGGAGAAAATCCTCAATGTTAACCATCCCTTTTAATGTTTAAAAGGTTAATTATTTTGGCACCTAGCACGCACAATAGGATTACATAGAAAGATTACAAAAAATTTACTTTTTCTTCAATCTCCAAACAAAAAGAAACTTTTAATATTTTTTAAAAGCAGTTGTTAGATTTAGCGTTAAATTTAAACTTGTCGGAAAATTCAAAACAAAAAACAATTTGAGACACGAGGCTTTTCAATCCCAATCCTCAGCTGCGATAGTCGCAACAGTTAAAACTACACTGCTACTTTTAAAATGAGGTTGTGGATTGTTCATGCTTTACATTGATTTAAAACCCGTAGAATCCAATGAACATGGTTGCAGAAATTTATACAGAGTAGAAGTGGTCAGATTAGCAAGTAGTTTGTAGCTACACATCCAAGATATTGTTGTTGATATTTAATTTAACTGTGGCTTTTCCATAATTTTCCTTAGGCGACAATCTCCGAAAGTTGACTATTTTTTTCGTGGTAATTTGCATTAACTAAAATCTCCGGAAACTGGTTCAAAATATGTTAATTTTCAGTCACTAGTAACATGAATTACAAGTAGTGGTCGACTTGACTACGATTAGTCTTCGTTGTTTACGAGTAGACGACATTATCGCTGTTGTCGACGAGTTGTCGGTGCAATCATGTAAAAAATAGTAGAAGACGCGTAAACACCCATCTCTGATTACGCCATGACGAGCCATAATAGATGATTGTATGTAAATTGATCTTGTTTTGCGTTCTATTTTCGATTTGGGTTTTACCAGCTTTAAATTAAATTAAACAAAAAATGAGTATTTAAATAATGGAACAATTTCTTCATCGTTCATCTTCTTTACTTTGATTAAATATTAAGTAATCCATAAGAGATATAATTTTGTCATTTCCATTATATGATTATACGAAGACTACTAAATTGATCGATTTTAGTTATCACTAAATAATTTTTCGTGATACGTTTCTCAAAACGTAGAAAAGAGCTCACATTAATATCACCAGGTTCAAATTTAAAAATGAGACATAAACTTAGTCAAATGGGGAGGGGGAAATGGGAAATGGGGAAGGAAAAACAGTGAGTAGTAGTTGAAAAGTGAAACTTGGCCACACAGAATTTTTTGTATGGAAAAAATATTAAAAGTAAAAATTCGAGAAAACGACCAGTGATTTTGATTACAAAATCCAGATACGACTCCAAAGTACGCCTAATATAGTATAAGACTGCATTATAAAATCGTGTTCCAAAACTTTTTTCTAAAAAACAAGAATGAAGCTAGCTGCTTTAGTATATGTTCGAAAAAAAATTTGAAAATCAACACAGCTATAGTGAAAAAGTATAAGTAAATTTTACTGTGTAACTTATTTGTCAAAATAACAAAGTAAATAAAGAAAAAAGGTCATAAGCTATCAACATTTATAAATTTTTATTTTTATTTAATTTTATTACTTTGTTAAAATTTAATATAAACGACGAACCATTTCGTACTCAAAAGCGGTGTACTGTATGATGTGATTTTGTGATATTAAAGCACAGCACTCGATATATGCACGAACATGTAATCAATTCTTATGTAAAATTATCAGTCATTCTTCTTATATTAAAAATTTAACGTATGCCTACAATGCTGTTGAGAAACCAATGACGTTTTTCCAAATTTGTATATTGACTGGACATATTTGAGGCGGAGTTTTTATCGAGACGATGATCCAATTTATTCCATACGATGCTGCCCAATTTCGCAAGGACAAAATATGGTTGCGACGCAACACCAAAACCGGCGTGACTATAAAATCACAATCGCCTTTGATGAATCGAAATCGATGAATCACAACCAGCCCAAATATTTCACACTAGAATTAATATCGTTGGGCTTTGCTATCGAAGGCACTCACTCTGCTCGAGAGCGGAAAACGTAATGTGATTTCATTTGGTGAGAAACCGAAAATTATTCAACAATTTAATATTTTGAAATACGTTGAATTTTGCGCAGAATCAGTGTCGGATAGCGGAATTACTAAATTTTGTGCGTGTATCAAATTTGGACGACGGTGGTTCGCCCGAAATTTGGTACGGATAAGAAAACAATAACGATGATTTTATATTTGGATTTATTCCCATTCCCTTCCTATGTTATTGTAAGGGATTTGAATCAACTTCCTATGGTGGTAAGCGACGTAATGCGTCTTTGGTATTGGTATTGAAGTTAAATAAAGATATTTTTATTAATTTTATTTCATTTGTATTCATTTTTTAATGTAGAAAAAAGTCATTTCCAGTATTTTCGAAATCCTTTTTCGTGGAGAAAAAACTGTTTATTGCCTGGAATACTTAAACCTGTCTTATATAACAAAACTAAGTTGAATTTTTTCTCAAGTTTTAAAGTGGCAGGATTCCCTCAGAGAGAGAATATCAAAAGCTCTAGTTTGAACGTTATAAAATTAATTACAGCCTGGGGTGGTAGTGGTTACTGCTGCGGTACAGCTGTTGAGGTGCAACCACCTTTTGCATCATTTGTTAAACTTGAGGTTTTAATTTATTTGCGCCACAGTGGAGCAGTATCGAGTGGGGCATGTCCAATGACATAACATAAAAGTGTTCGAGCATCGCTTCTTTAACCAATTTAAGATTAAAGATTTCGAACGGAGAATATCGATAGGCCCATTTCACTATTTCTGGTAATGATATTATTTCTTCGAGACGATCATATATAACGCTCCAATAAGATTCGAGCAAAGTAGCCATAATCAACCCTATCGCATTAATTCAGCTCCCTGTTGCATTGATATTATTGTGTAACCCTTAATCATAACGTTTAAAATACTTTTTGCAACCACCTGCGGGCCAAGTGGAAGGCCTAACAATTCGACACATATACATACTGGAGGATTCGAAAATTCAATGAAACGCCAATCAGTTGATAAGAATATATTTTTCTCTGGGTTCGTTTACCCACTTTCAATAAGTCGCCGCACGAGATACTGTTAAAGTTAGCCGACTCGCTCAAGCTTAAATGTTGATAATGCAGATTCTGCATTACTCACTTTCAACAAGTCGCCGCATGAGATACTATTATAGTTAGCCGGCTCGCTCTAGCCGAATGTCGATAGTGCAGATTCGGCTGTAACAACTAAATGTGTCAGCCGAAAATGTCGACAATGCAGTTCAGCTGTTATAACTAAACTAAGCCAAAAATGTAGGCAATGCAGTTCCAAAACCACTTATATTTCTCGCCTACAAAAGCCGGTAATTCAGATTTGTATAGATAACCAACCAAAAAACGTTGATAAAGCAGATAAATAATTTTGGTATTAAACAGTAATTTCTTTTCAAATCAAAAATGTAAATTCTCGGGCTCGTCAACGTATATTTTTCAAAATTAAACTTTTTTATTAAATGCATTATTAAAACTATAATAAAAAAAAACTATTTTAATACTGAAAAAGCTCAATGGCATATATCAAGCAAGAGTCATAGCTGAAATCAGATTCAAATGAAAGACCTTACTGATGCTCATGCCTGAATAAAATTTTGAGTTCGCAAAAAATCGGTTGAATAACACATATACATAAATTGGTCTAAATGCGCGGAAATTCCCAGCCGAAAAATGCCAATAATGCAGGGAAAATATAAAAAATAATAAATGACATTCGAATAAAGTCGATAATGCAGATACAAATTTTATGACGAAAAATATTTTTTTAGACCTTTCATTTGAAACTATTTCTAGCCATGACACTTTAAACGGCCAATTTTTAGAAATTTTCAAATTTTTCGTTTGCGATATATGTAATCAAGTTTTACCGGACGCCGAACATGGAAAACGACCTGAAATTGTTTTCAGGTGTGAGCATCAATAACACCTTCCATTTGAATCTATTTCCAGCCATGGCACTTTAAACGGTCAATTTTTAGAAATGTTCAAACTTTGTGTGTGCGATATATTTAATCAAGTTTTCCCGTACTCTCCACATGAAAATTGACCTGACGTTTTTAAATAATAATTATATGATGGCACTCCATTTAAAATATTCTCCAAACATGTTACTATAGATGCATTTCACGTCTTACCTTCCAAAATATCTAACACAGTACTTAGAGAAATTTGGTTTGGTATATTAGTTTTAATTGCTTCGAGTGAAGATTTCATATTTTAAATTTTTAGTTGGTTTTTAGGAAGAACACAATTAAAATTTCTAATATAAATAATTAATTTCCGGCATAAAATTTGTATCTGCATGACATTTTTCAGTTGGATGTGACCGATAAAAATCGGCTATCATTTTCGTTTGAGTTGTTCGAATCTGCATTATCGACATTTTTCGGCAATAGATTCCACTTGAGTTCAAAATAGTAAGTCAATCAATTCAACGGTTTCTGCATCTTGTTTCTGAATATAAATGATATATAATTCGGGTAAAGACCAATTTGGTTCGTTTATTCACACATTGACAACCAAAGTCGTGAACTTTTTAACAGTTTGATTTACTTCGAATATTTTATCGAACTTCGAACAAAAACTACAAAGTGACACCGTGCCAAAAAAACTAATTACGAAAAATGCGATAGAGTAAGAGAAAAATGCTAATACCAACAGCAAAATATTAAACAACATTGTTAGAAAACCCATAACACGTCTTAAAAGTATAATTAAATTTCAATATTTAACAATCATGTTTCTCACAATGTCTGAATAATCTATATTTACTTTATTCATGGCCATAAACCATCTCAGAACATATTGCTTCCCCACCCACTTATATATGCACGTATTCATAACTCAAACCTAAATTGCCTTATCCGTTATTTTTATAACCCCCCATTCTAGTAGGAACATTAAATTAATTAGATTACAGAATATATGAGTATGTATAGTATAAGACAACATTTCGTTTTGACAGAATTAACATTTTCTTACATATACACACACACATATACATTTATTGCTCCTAATTTAATTTAAATGTTAACACAAGGCATCAATTAAAAGTTGGAACAAAATTAAAAGAAAAACAACTTTTCTGACATGTGAAACATACAAAATGTGCGCGCTCTTTTAAAATTAAATTATCGAAGCTTTCCCTTATGCGGAGTCTGAAATTTTTTACGCGGAAGCAAAATATAAATAATTAGTTCATTAAAAATTTATTGTTTAGTATTTTAATTTTGTTATTCTACCGCATTTTAAAATAATTAATAATTTACACAGAAACATTTAAGATCGTTCGCGTGTTTCGTTGTAATTAACCGCCGCAACTTAATTATTTAAGACATTTCTATTGATCTCCTCGCTACGTTTGAAATGGATTGTGAAAAATCGATATTTCTAATAATTTTTTTTTTGTGTGTTCTTGCCAAAATGTCGTGCTGTGCTGTGATATTATCATTTTCTGAATGGAAGAGAAAATTGGAAATAAATTTTTTATGTGTTTGGTTGGAGATATTGAAATATTATTTCATAGCCATCGCTCTCCCTCCCCTCACTGCATCGTCGTTAGTATATAGAATATTGTGATTATGTCATGTACATAAATGGTTTTTTGAAAGTTTATGAAAAGCTTTATGTTTTTTTTATTATTAAAATGCCATAAAGAAGGTAAAAACAATATGTGTGACATTAAATTTTACGATTGTTTTCACAGATGTAAAACTTATTATTTGATTTAAGGGGGAGAGCTTTTCTTTTATCGAGCATTAAATTGAAATATGCCGCTTGGAAATTGAAAATGTATTTTCAATTGCATCTGGAGTCTGCAATCTCTGCATTCAACACCCAATAAACACTTCACCTCTAACAAATCTATACGAAATGATTCTCTTATTTAATAAGATTTCCATAAATAAATAAGGTTTTGAAGAGTTCAAGACGAAATGAAATCTCAAAGTGTTTTTTATTCCATATAAAATTATTCTAAAATCTTTTTTATTATTGTTGTACAAATAGAAATTGAAATAAGTACACTCCTTATTTGTTATTTATTTATTTATTTAAGAAATTGAAAATTGTCGTTTTTTGGTCTGAATCTCGATACATAACTATACACACATACGTACATATACAGAGATTTTGGGTTATATCCCTGTGTACATGTTTTTATTCGATTTTACGCAAACTGATCAAACCTGTTTTCAAGTTTCTTGTATTCTGTCTCAAATAACAAAATATCATATAAACGTAGAGCAAGTGAAGATTATGTAGGCGTGCACTAGTCAATTTATGGTGACATTACTATAATTGAATACAAGATTTTTAAAAGTAAAAAGATTTTGTTCCGATTAAATTCCATTTTGATGAAAACGCCATCAAACTTGAGTTAGGCCGTCTTATGCACGTCTACATATGTACGTACGATACAACATGCATGCTAATCGATGTATAATAAAATTATTTTAATTTGTCATTGACATAAAAATTAATTCAATTACACATTTTTTTTTGTTTGTTGACAAAATATCTTAAAGACCTTTTCCAAATCGAATCGTTTACAAATCGTAAAGTTGTATATATGAGAGATAAAGGTTAAAAGTTCTTTGATTGAAATTTAAAAAAAATAATAATGTTTTGTAATATGTACACATATTTTTATGACATAATTCCTTATGTTTATTATGTACGAGATGTGCGGAGGTACGGTAAGAAGGTACGCGTACACAATTCTTGAAAAAAAAAAAGAAAAATACTTTCTGTGTTTTCTGTGTGTAATTATGATTTCTTTGTAACATGCATGTCTTGAATTTATAATACGTAATTGGGTATCGATGATTATAGGGGTTTGATAAGAAATTATATGTTGTACGTTGGACAAACAGGATGACAAGATTTTACGTTATATTAAATTAATGAAGACGAGAAACAAGGGCTTTATGGCCGCTGGGTACTGGCGATACGATATTTTGTAATATATTTCGGAAGAAACTTGAAAAATATTTATATTAGTCGTCGAGCAATATCCTAATTATATTTTGAAAATTCTACTCCATGATCAAATTTAAAAATGAAACAAAAATTTATAATTGTTGCAATGAAATAATATTCTACACTTAAATAAATTTGTAATCTACAGATAAAGGTGATAAACGGTGGAAAAATGACACCAAATCAATTTTTGTTTTTGGATATCCCAAGTAGTGACATCATAATGCATCTCTCGAGTCGCACCCTACAGTGAGACTAGAACTTATTTGAGGTATTGTGTTTAGTTGTTTATTTGTACTATTTTAATCGACGTCCAGTAGCAGTGCAACTTGTTGTCCAAATTTCAATATCGTCATTTTTCAAATGGCACTGGCTGTTCGGTGCTGGAAACTTACCAATACTAATTATTTTGCAAACTCAACGATCGGAATCGTTTGGTCAACTGTCATTGGTCATGGTCACTGGTTATTTTCGTTTGGAGATCCCTACTTAATGATTTATTGCGAAAATAATTTAAAAACAAGTGGAAATTATGAGTTATTAAAGAATTACTTAGAACAATAAATCATTATTTAGGGATGACCAAACGAAAATAACCAGTGACCAATCCTCAGTGACAATTGGCCAAACGATCCCGATCATTGGATTTATAAAATTATTATCAGTGGTCAAGTTTCCAGCCCTGAACGGTTCCTGTGGAAATTTTGAGACTTTAAAAACTTTTCGTAATAAATCATGATGTAGGGATGACCAAACGAAATTAATTAGTGATAAATCTTCAACGAGTTGTGAAGAGCTAATAAATTGAATTGATTATACCTTATGTCTTCCTCTTTAGTAACAGTTCTTTGAAAAAAGGAATATTTTTATCTAAATGATATGTTCCAATTGGATTTTTTATTAATTTTTTAAAATGAAATTCCCTAGTGAGAGACGAACCGTGTTTTATAAAAACTGGCCCATTGGTAACCAAACGCCACAATATGGTGACCAAAAAAAAATTTGATAAAATCGGTATGATTTTCTTGCAATGAGGTGTTACCCAGTAATTTTTTTTTGAATTTTTCATTATTTATTTACCGTTTAATCGTAAGTGACCAAACGATAAAAACTAGTGACCGATCCTGACCAAACGAATTCAAGCATCACTTTTGTCATAACCTTTAGATGGGATGCTAAAAGGTGGGGCCAAGGTTCACCGCCTTTTCTGACCCTGAAATATTGAAATGCGCTGGCACCCACATCAGGTGGATGTTGACTAATTCTGGACTATTCTGGGCAATTCTGGACTACTTTCGGCGTAAGGAAATATGAATTGAGCATCTTAATTGAAGCTTGAACGTTCGTAAAAACATGAATATACCCTCTCCTGCACCTTCTTCATCGCAATTAGTTCAGCTTGAAAAACGCTGCGGTAGTCCGGGAGACGAAAAGGGAGATTTACACTTAATTCGTCACAAAAAAACTCCATCCCAACATTCCGATCAATTTTGAACCATCAGTGGATCAATCACCTATACAGAATTGTTGCCCTCAACCACGCCTCTCTTGTGGGAATATCAGTTTTAAACTCTTGATCAAAAAATGCTGACAGAATGATATAGTTTATAGTATTTGCGATATTCCACATGGAGATATGAAGTTTAACCTTATAGCTGAGCTTGCTACGATTTGTTTACCTAGAATATCTAGGGGTGTTAGATGAAAGATAATCGCCAATGATTGAGTGGATGTGGTTCTAATAAGACCTTAGGAAGTTTGTATTTCCTAGACAAAACGGATGAACTCAGTTTTGTGTGGATTTATATTCCAATAGCAACTATTTGCCCAATTGGAGAGAAAGTCAAGCGCACTTTGCTTAAGGCGCAAGGATATTTATCCAAATCACCAATGGCAACATCATAAGCAACCACCTTAAAGCCGCAACCTTTTAGGTTTAATAACAAATCATTTATGACCAACTTCTAAAGAAGAGGGGATAATACTCCACATTGCGGTATGCCTCTGCTCCCAAATCTGCAATTGGAGGGCCTACTAGCTTCTTTATGAAAAACGTCTAGAACATTTAGACATTTTTCAAAAATCAGTAAACGCCTTAATCATCAATCCTACTAAATATATGTATTCACATGAAATTTAATTTCTTGGACACACCATTTATATAAAAGGCGTTTAACCAAACGTCGAAATAACCTAAAAAAAATTGAACGTCCATTGCAGGCTATCAAACGATTTTTGGGTATGATTAACTTTAATAGATGCCTCATCCCAAATATATCCCAAAAGCAAACGATTTTTTGAAAGGTTACAAAAAACAGTAAGATTCCAATCAATTGGTCAGCGAAACCTATTGAAACCTTCAACAATTGTAAGGAGAAGTTGAATCAAACAACTCTTCACTCACATCCGTCTTTTACTACACGATTAGCAGTTATGGTCGATGCGTCAGACCAAGCAATTGGGACGGTGGTTCAACGGTATATAGATGGTGCACGACAGCTACTTAGTTTTTCTCGGTTCGTCTTAATGGTACACAGTAAAGCTAACATAAGTTGCACTATAATCAACGCTTTCTATCAGAATCCGAAAAAAATTATCACGTCAATTTCTTCATTTGGATTTTATCAGTCAACCAACATCCAGCACATTTCAAATTGCTGATGCACAAACCAATGATGCAGAACTCTGAGAATATTTACGTGAAACACGCCTTTAAAACTCATGCAAATTCCACTAAATTTCAATTCCAATAAAACAGTTTATTGTGATGATACGACTGCTATAAAACCTTTTATACCAATCGAAATCCTGGAATAAAAGCAATTAAGTTATTGAAAAAAATGTTATCTGGCTATCTACCAGATTCAAAAACTATGGTTTAGCAAGTCAAAAATTTAAAGATATACGATTTCTCCTCTCGGACCCTTGCAACACGTCGCTGAAATTTACTTAGACAGCTCGACATCTTTACCAATTTCTGATAATTAGGCACACTGCGTAACATTAAACGATCAATATACGAGATGAGGCGGTTTCTGCAGCGGATATTACTGCAGCAGTTTTTGCATTGACAGATCAGGGTCCCAATTCGAATCATATTAGTTTAGTGAATTGGATTTAAACGAGTCATGAAACCACCGTGCAATCCGAAGTCAAACGACATGATTGAGAAATGGCACGTCACTATTAAAACGACGATTATGTGCCACGAATGACCAAATAGGCTGAACTTATTACGGACGATTCAGGACAGCCTATAATGAAGAGCTTAAAACAACACTGGCCGAACTTGTATTTGTAAGTCCATTGAGAGTGCCTGGTTACCTTCTAAAATTTTCTTTGGCTGGCAAAATTCCACAATTCCCATATTGTAATAAGTTTAAAAAACATTTTGACGGAATTAGACTAACTCCGGCATCTATGCACCACAATCTCAAAATATTAAGCAGCAACACTCTTACGTATAAAATTGTTAAACGGGATGATAAGTTCCTCGCTATAGAGGTGAACAGAAAATGAATCACAACATCAATCGATCACTTAAAACCTTGTTGTGTGGAGTGTGTTGATAACACGGAATCGATTCCAATGGTTTCACTGCATGACAAGAATAACAAACTTCCAAATTTGAATACGTATTCTTCTCGTTTGAAAAAAAAAGTAAGTTCTACTTTACGCCCAGTAAGTTCTACTACTACGCTAAAAGGCGGCAGACGTACAATTGTACTTTCATATATTTTATATGAAAATCGTCACTGTAGTCACAATTTTTGTATATATATAATATTTGGAATTTCCACATTATTAAAATGTAGAGATCTCAAAAATATTTAACTCTCTCCGGCTTCTACAAGAAGACTTATTAGTATTTAAAAACAGAAAAGGTACAATTGTACCTATGCCGCCTGACGAGGGTTAACATAGATTTCTCATGTTTATAAATCGCGATATAAAAATGAGTTGAGTAAAAAACTTTTGATAATTCCAATGTCATCAGAAGTTTTTTGCTTAACTTTTTTGCTTTGCTTATTTTTCTGTGGTGCGAGCAAGAAACCACTTAATCTGCTAAATCCAACCTAATCCCAAAACAACTAAAAAATCTAAAAATATATTTTTGATTTAATTTATTTTGAGTGTGGTGTGGTGCCCCTCCCTTTTCATAAACAAATAATTTAATTGAAGATTCGTTCAATTAACTCCAAACACATTCTAATTTACAATCAGTAACTTCCCACGCCGTTAGTCTCAAAAACTTCCAAAGTTTTCACTCTATTAAGAACAAACAATTGGCAACTATAACTTGTCTGCCTCCGCTTCAATCTCCGTAACCAACACTACGACCCCTCTATCCACAGATTTGAACTGTTAAATTCGTATTCAAAACCGGTAAGCACCATACCAACAACCCAAATTACTTCCATAATTGTCGAATATTCAAAGTAAAGGAGCTGCATCACAATTCCTATGGCCATCTTTGTTATACAGGACTACTCGTTGAAGCTTCTTCAGGCGATGTTCCCTAACCACATACACAATAATCTTAATGCAAAAATAATAGAAATCTTAATAACAGCAGGATTAAGTTGTATAACAAGTTGCACCTTAACGTTTTTCGTCATTAACGTTATTAGTTCCAGAGTACATTTTTACGGCCACTGTGAGTTACGGCCATCGTAACTCAGCTCAATCATCGTCAAAAAGAAAAGCGCTTTCTTTTTCGCGCTAGCAAAATGTGGGAAGGCTCCGTCCAAAAACCTATATTATTGTCTTATCCAACACCGTGCTTCAGTTTACCGTAGTGATCGTTGAGCTGATTTCGCGGATCGCTCATGTTGTAAATTTACAATTCCAAACCTTGGCGATATGGAAATTATTTGCGTAACTCTTACGGTTGGTCTAAACAAAATTACATTTTAAACTCAGGTGTCCACGTATTCCGTTTTCGAACAAACCTGATTACTACCAAAGAATAATTATCATAGGTGAGTTCAACTTACATGCGGATTCCAATCGAGGATTATTGTTATCATTGTTCAGTATAGAACGTTTAGTTGAGATTAAAACGTATTTGGAAAAAATAAATCCGATAGAGCACAAACTAAAGTATCCAATAGAGAAATCGATTCGGACTGCGACCACCGGTGAAATCTCATCAAATGATTTGACCGCGTATAAACCTAATCTATACAGCGTGCTACATAATGCAGACGCCTCTGAAGAAGACAGTGATAGTGATGATGATCCAGTGTCTAAGAAGTCGTCGAAGGAAAAATCATCCTCATCCAGTGAACGAAAATACGTGCAACCCAAATTAACCACCGCCCATTACGATTCGAGGGGATATTCCGAAGTTAAATTGGTAAAATCAAAACGATTTGCTTTAAATTCATAAATCTTGCAAGATTTGAAGGAAGAGTATCTAGACACACCGGTAGAAGTTTCTTCTATGTCTCGCGCCCAACAAATTAATTCCATCCACATTGCGGTCTACGAGTGTCTGTGTGTCGATAGCCTTAATTCATGTGACTTCCAAGAGATCAGTCAAGTATCGAATAAGGTTGGGAGATAGCTGAATTTAGTTGCTTTGATGCTAGTAACTCATTAGTTAAAACAACAAATACAAGATTATGTAACGTCCTTAATGAACTTCTTAGGCAAATTTCAAAGCAATCGTACGGATCAAACGGCAGCCTAATGGTTCGAGCTGGCCTCTTTCAAGCATTTGTCGGAAATAGAATTAATTTTTTCTAAGGATCCTTCTACAATAAAAAATTAATTCCATGTCCGACAAATGCTTGGAAGAGGCCTGCTCGAACTATTTGTGCTGCCGTCTGACCCATACGATTGCTTTGAAATTTGTGTAAAAAGTTCATTAAGGATTCTTCTACAATAAAAAATTAACTCTATGTCCGACAAATGTTTAGAAGAGGCCAGCTCGAACCGTTAGTACTGCTGTCCGTCTGAACTATACTTCCTGGTTGAAAGATGATTGTATTGAAATTTCGAATTGTGCGAAATATTTAATTAATAATCTAGTACGATATAATTGAAAATAATAACTTCAAATTAATGAATAATTAAGTTTCTATATTTTCTCTATATATTGATTATATTGTATGTATGTTTAAAATTTTGTGCTAACTCTATCGAATACTCAAACCAATTTTAGAACACATATCAATTTAATTTTTTAAAGTAATAATATAAATGTATGACTAAATTTGGCGGTAGGCTATCTTTAATTTATTTAATTCTTTTCTATAAATTACTTAAATAATATAATTAATTTTCATAATATGTAAATTATGACATTTTCTGATTTTTTTTTTAGTACTATTTGATATAAAATAATTGGTTAAGATCTGTGATAAAAATTATTGCCATACGTACAATTTTAAAAAAATCGTGCTAACTCTACGTGCTAGTTTCACATCGGTATGAAGTAAAGATAAAATTGTACGCCGGCTAGCAGTTCTCTGAACGTTATAAAAAGGTGAGTGAGACATCGGTCTTACTGACCTATGGAGCAAGCAATTAAAGTTCAATTAATAGAAGAAAAAAGCAGGAGTTACCTACTATTTAAATTAATTTTTCCGTACTAGAATTCTAAAAGTTCACACTAAACAAAATACGGATTTGAGAGTAATTGAAAATTTTATTCGAACCGAACTATTGAAGTACTTCGACAGTTTGATTACATAAAGACAAAGCTCTCAGATCCATTTTCATACTTACTACGTCTGTAAAACTGCACTAAATTAAAAAGTTATGTGCTGAACGGATAAATGCTTACCTGAAAAGAGAAAAAATAAAAATTTTATTAGAAATTTGAGAATGTAATAAAGTCGAAAACCTCAACCCTTTCCCTATAAAAATTCCGTTAATAAAGCAGTGTAAATTTAGTATATTTGTACATAACAAAAATTGTATAATTTTCTCAATTACTTGACCATAACCACATTTTTCAACACAACCCAAAAAAAATCGTTATAATCTACCCTAATCGACAAAGTGGAAATTATGTACATACAATTCCAAAAGATAGCAGTTAGACAGTCAAATTGAATATATATATACATACATACATATAGAGTATATAACACATACATAAAAAACAACCTGTCTCATGTGTAACGTTAAAAAATATTCGTATATACTTACGTACTCGTATACGTATTGTAATCGTGTGTATATCTACACAACACTTTATACCTTAATTTAACTTTGAATCGACCACCTGTCGATCCAATCTATACAGCAGTACTCGTAGTAATAATACGAGAGATACACAAAATATTGTTACTTTCGTTTTAAACAAAAAAGTCATCTACCAATTAAAAAGCTGGCAGACTAATATCATATTTTATATTGCCGCGCTTTTAACGGATTTTATCTACTTTATCATATGGCAAATAGAAAGTTAATAAGTTTTACTTTATAATCCATATATGACTGATGATTAGAAATTCAAAACTATATTACAACTTTATAAATTTATGTTATCTAATCCTTACTCGAATAATAATTGCAACATTAAAAATTTCAATTTTTCTTGAACACAGATTTTCCAGATAAATGTAGTAGATTATTGTAGTTTTAACCTAAATTTGGAAATGTATAAATCTAATTTATATTTATTACACAGAACTTGCCTATTCTATTTTTTTCTAATTTAATCTACATGTTTTGAGAATCTTCTAGCTGTTTTATATATATACATAGAGATACACAGATCTACGAGTATTTGGAAAATTTATTGTTTAGAGGAAATAAAATAGTTTGAATATTAAATTGGTTATAGGTGGAGATGATATTAGTCTTCTTATACTATTGTATAATACGACCAGATGTGAACTTATTTCATGGGAAATTAGATTTACGATTTATTCAAAGTATTTTGTGCAAATTCGGTTGGAATTTAGAAGAAAAACGAGTAAAGGTTAGTATTCCTTATATGTCATCAGCAACGAGTGTATCGAAAATTGTAAATGTATACCTTCCAACTATTGGGAACCTTTTCCAAAAACCTAGTGTCTTGAGTATGTATCAAAAACTAAATATACCTCTTTGCTTTATAGAGATGAAAATTAATTTTTTTCCTAAGTAAACAAGTTATTAGCAAGCCCACTTGAACTAATCGAATATAAAAGCTCATCGAAAATAAATAACCATAAAGCTAAATATGCTCTAAAATTTTTATTTATTATTAATTTTATTTTATTCAATTCCATTGTAAATGGTGGAATTGCGGATAGCTTGTGTGGGGTATGGTGGTGGCGAGTGCATATGATACGCGGGACTTCCTCTGACGTCTGATTAAAAATTAAATGTATTTTTTATTAAATAAAAATGTTTGTTTGTTCATCTTTGCTTTGTATTCATCGTGTCGGTATTTATTTTCATTTTGGAATGTTCATCGTGCTCAGAGTTGAAACTGGCACCAGGTAATTCTGAAATTCTGAGTCCTATTTTTTAAATAGAGGATCACTGTGGAAGTGGGTAATTTTTTGTAACAAACTCATCAAGGTGAAAGAGAAAAGTGACAGTTGACTTGGTAGTGTCGTTCAGAGCACCACGCGCCGATCTCAAAATCTTTTCCGAAAATCCTAGTGTAATTTGGAGGAAATCTTTGTATATTGTATATTTTGTAGTTTTCTGTGAATATTTTGAGAAATATACAATACTCGTAAAAATAATTAAGAATAAAAGTAGACGTCAATACAGTATAAAGTGACTATTTCATAACCCATAAATGACCAATTCAGATTAAATTGGTCATTTATGGGTTATGAAATTAATGCCATTTATGAAATTAGTTTAGACTGAAACAGAAGCTTTGCAAATATTCTGGTGGCATATAGCATTTTAACCACAGCATATTTATAAATACTGACGCGATGAACGCATAGGGGTCGTTTTAGTGACGCAACATTCCGGTAGTGGTGTATGGTATCGTAACTAATTGAAAGATTCAAGTGAACTTTCGTGGAAATCAGGTGCCGGCACTCAAAAAAATAATCGATGTGATTTTTAATTAATCTGCTAAGTCAATTTAAAATTGTAAAACTAACAGAATATTTTACATTATTTATCTACCTACACATGCTAAGTAAAAATTTGAAAAGTTTGTAACGCCATAGATAGAAATTAATTGACCTAATTTTACGCTTGTAAATATTTTTCAGCAAAACAACATTTGAATCAATAGCCTCTAAGGATGTAATACAACTATCGTCGGAGTTATTAAAGTTTTGTAACTTTTTGATTTTTTTGTGTGTAGCAAAAGAGAATAAACGGCAAAATTACTGTTCATTGTAACTTACATACTTGTGTATGTTTGATTTGGTTTCGTATATTGCAGTTGGAATTTTAAAGTTAAAACTGCTAAGCTCGTGCTAAAATTCATTTATAAAAGCAAAACGTGTAATTGATATTTATTGATATGTAGTGGTTTTTAGTGGATATAGTAGATTCAATTTGAACAAATGCGTGATAAAAATAAATACTACCTAGTAAAACTGAACCATCCTCAGCCTAATTTAAATAAGGTCACGTCGATTATAAAATCTGCGGAAGCAAATCGAATGCGGTGTTTAAAATGCATATAAAAAAAATAATTGATAAAATCAAAGTAACCTGGAAAATATTATAATTTCCATACAAATCATTTGTTTTGATTCTCCACACAAACGCAATAAAATAGTTGCGGATCTAACACAAATTTTACTTTACTAAATATAAGTACGTACTTATGTCATTTTTTGCGTTTACAGTAATCTGATTGAACAAAACAAAACCCAATTAATACCACAAGAAAAACACATCAAAAGTTTTTCCATGTTCTATTGACACAAGAAAATTAACATTTTTTTTTAAATTCAAAAGAACATCACATACAAAAATCTATAGGAATTTCGAAGATACTATGATTTAAAATTTAGTTTTGTAGTTTTTTATATGCAGTTTTCAATCCACAACCGATTCGTTCCGGTAGATTCTATAATCGACGTGAGTGTGAGTGTAATATTTTTTGTCTAATTTTTTGTGCATTCCTACAATATTTAGTTGAATTAAAAGAAGAATTTGTAAAATACAGGTCGAAAATGTCAAAAAGACTGCATGCTATAAAGGGATGAAGAAAACGTTGAATCTACGGAGAACATGTATATTTTAAAATAATCGTGGACTCGTACTGTTGGAATACGAGAAAGCTTAGGTACTACGGTAAACTATTGTAATAGTACCAGTGGCACTATTCTGGCAATTCCCCGGGAATACGGAATTAAGAAAAGAATTTATATGTATGTAATTTTTGTTCAAATAAATTTTTTCCGGTCTCCTGTGGCACTTCTTGCAATTCCCTGGGAATAGGGAATTGGGTAAAGATTTTATATATAATTTCAGTTCAAATATTTTTTTTCCGGCCTACTGAGGAGAAAAGTTTGATGTAAATATTCATAAATTGGGCATAATTTTTCCATATTTGAATTGGTAGGGAAAATTAAGGCGGTGATACATGCACAGATTTTGCCTTTAAGGCATAAAAATTATGCGCGCTGATTGGTTAAAATTCGGCCATCTTGATTCGCCTTATAGGCAAAAATTTTAAATTGAACATTTCTCAATTTTGTATAAGGCAATTTTTCTTGCCTTAAAGGCAAAATGTGTACATGTATCACCGCCTTTATTCTCAATTTAATTGTGTTTTGAAAAAAATTAAAACTAACTTTTTACCGCAGTATGCCAGATTAAAAATTTTTAAATAGAAATTAAGGTATAAACAGAACCAGAGATACAGCGACAAGATACATCGACAACATACATTTGTCTGTCGGCGATGTCGCTTTGGTAAACACAACAAGCGCGTCAGCGTTGAAGCGATAAAACAAGAAAAATAATAACAAATGAACCCTCAAATAGTTCAAATACCTTTTTATCGACCCTAATTATTTTTTTTTACATAAAATATTGTGTTCAACATTCAGTTTTGGTTGAAATTCGTTTAAAAACAGTTCTAAAAAATTTAATACCAACATAATATTCTCAAAATTAGTTGGTAGTACTGCAGCGCCGACTACAAAATTAGAATAGATTGTAAAAAAAATTCAGCGACAATGTCGTTGTCGCCAGCGGCATTGGTTGTGTTAGCATCCTATGGTTTATGTGTATTTTAATTTGACAGGCGTTGTATCTTGTCGCTGTATCTCTGGTTCTGTTTATACCTTTACATATAAAATCTTTCCCCAATTCCCTATTCCCAGGGAATTACCAGAATAGTGCCACTGTGGCGCTATTTTCGCTTTCCCTGTGAATAGGGAATTGGGCAAAAAAATATTTGCATAGCATTTTTGTCTAAATTATATTTTTCTGGCCTTCAGTTGGAGTTAGTTCGGTGTAAATATTTTAGAAACAATGTTGATTTAGCCTGGTTTCGGAAATACTTATTTACTTCCGACTAATTTCAAGGGAAGTTGTGGCATAATAATGATTTAGTATTTTATACTTAAGAAAAATCTAACTAAATTTTGAATTTAAAAAATGTATTGTTTAATTATGCATTTTAAATACCTAAATGTATGATCAATTAATTAATTTTATAGAAGAATCTCAAAATCAAAATTAAAATCAAATATGTTCATTTAAGTATGTACTATTTTTATTAATACAAAATGATTTAAAACTTTAACTGTGATTTTTACATATATTTTAAATGTATAAAATGAATTGTTTCCTTTGTGTTTTGTACCCACAACTATCCATTTGTGTGCGTCACGTTCTATTATATACTTGTTGATGGATTTGGTAAGTATAGGTTCTTACCTAGAACTACTTTAAATAGACCGAAATTGTTAACATAAATATATTTTAAATGGCGATCAACTGAATTTATAACAAACATTTCGATTAGCGCTAAATTTGACACTAAATAGATGTTTTGTTTAACTTTCAAAATAATTTGGTTTTAACGCAAAATAAAAGTATTATTACGCATCTTATTACTCTAAGGGAGTTAATTTTGTGCTTAACCAACTACTTCATGTTAACATTCTTTCTTCAATAGTTTATGTATGCGAAGTTGGCCCGAAAAGTAGCCCGAAAAAAAATGTGTCTTTGCCTAATCAGTAATATTTTCGAACTGGCCTGAAAAATTTAGAAAAACTGTATTACCATTAATTCCTGTCCCGAAATTTTTTTCAGGCTGGCCCGAAATATTTATCAAAAATGCATTACCTTTAAATCTACTACTTTAATTCATCTGGAAATCAAATAATGAAGCCCCATTACTGTACCAGGTGGAAAGAAGGTTCGTGTCAATCTTAGTATGTAACGATTTTCAACAAAAAATTTACTAAGATAATTTCTTCTATGGCGGTTGTCACAGGGATTACCTGAAACTTCGGTTACTGTCGAGAATTAGCGTAGGCCATCTGGAATTCAAATAATGTAGCCCCATTACTGTACCAGGCGGAAAGAAGGTTCGTGCCAGTCTCAGTATGTAACGATTTTTAAGAAAAAACTTACCTACTAAGAAATTTTCTTCTATGGCGGTTGTCACACGGATTACCTGAAACTTCGGCGACTGTCGAGAATTAGTGTAGGCTATCTGGATTTCAAATAATGTAGCCCTAATTCCGTACGAGGCGGAAATAAGTTTCGTGCCAGTGTTAGTATGTAACGATTTACAAAAAAAAACATGTACTAATGGCAGGTTGCACAGAAAATGACTAACGGCATGTTAGTTGTGAGCCATTTAAATGTTTTATACGAAATCTGTTTTTAAAGTCAGAAAAAAAATCAAAAAATTGGTGCTACATTATTTGAATTCCAGATGGCCTACACTATTTCTCGACAGTCGCCGAAGTTTCAGGCAATCCCTGTGACAACCGCCATAGAAGAAAATTTCTTAGTAAATTTTTTGTTGAAAATCGTTACATACCGAGACTGGCACGAACCTTCTTTCCGCCTGGTACAGTAATGGGGCTACATTATTTGAATTCCAGATGGCCTACACTAATTCTTGATAGTCGCAGAAGTTTCAGGTAATCCCTGTAACAACCGCCATAGAACAAAATTTCTTAGTAAATTTTTTGTTGAAAATCTTTAGATACTGAGACTGGCACAAACCTTCTTTCCGCCTGGAACAGTAATGGGGCTACATTATTTGAATTCCAGATGGCCTACACATATTCTTGACAGTCGCCGAAGTTTCAGGTAATCCCTGTGACAACCGCCAGTAATGGGGCTACATTATTTTAATTCTATAGATGGCCAAAACTATAGCTCTTGACAGTAGCCGAAGCCTCAAGCGTTCACTTTGAAAACCACCTCGTAGCAAAATGTTTTGATATTTTTTTTTCAGAATCTTACGTAATATCATTATACTCGTATTTTTAATACCGAGTAATTTTGCTTAACATTTACATATTATATGTACATATATTAATTCATTAAATTTATTTGCTATTTTTTAGTGTTGGCTTTTAAAATCAAATCTTGTTGTAGTATGTTGATGTAAAATAATTCACGATAAGAATTAAAGGTAATGCAGTTTTTCTAAAATTATCGGGCCAGCCCGAAAATATTACTGATTTAACAAAGACACCGTTTTTTCGGACCAGTTTAGTCAATTTTCATTATATGCATTTACATTTCAAATTTTACAGTTTTTAGACAGTAATTTGAACAACATATAATAGCTAAGTTATTCTTCACGTCCCACATGCCGTTATAAACTATACCTACCACGGGAAGTCTTATATTTGAATAGCTTTAACGTATCTAGGTTAAGTCTGAGCTGGTTTAAGTTAGTAGACGTTAAAACTGACGTCTAATTTCTAACCGTGACTGTTGAGCTACTTATGATGGTAACCTTGATTAAGGGGTGGTCGTTGTACAAACTATTTTTAATTTCCTCAATTAACTTGACTTAGTCGTGATGACTTTTTTCGACAAGTGCTATTTTAATATCTGGCGATAACTTTTTTCGTTTCATATACTGAAGGAATATATACAAAGGATATAAATATGTAACAAAGCATTTATTTCGTTCTATGAAAATTTACAGTAATTAAAAAGACATTTAAAAAAATATATAGCTCATATTAGCTTGGCCATGTACTGTACGTTTTCAAGGCTCTAAGAATATTTTATGTTAAAAGTGGGAATAAATGAGTAACAAAACCCATGCAGGTTATAATCTTAGATCGACTCATACATTTTTAAAGCAGATTCCTTAGCATATAGTTTAAGTTAGATCTACGGAGAAACTTTTTAAAAGTCGTTACACCAATAATTTATAACAAGTTAACGTTGAACATTCAAAGAATGGATTCATCATACTATAAATATCGACCACTATTAGTTTCACATAATTTTGTTTGATTCACAATGATAATAGTTTTTATTTCTAAAATAAAAGTTAGCTATTTAGTTTATTGCAGTTTCGAATCAGGAGACCAGGCCAGGATCAGGATCTACTTGAGCCAATGGTTCACTTATCGTAGCATCTGAATTTTATAAATTTTAATAATGTTGTACTAGTGTTTTATTTATAATAATAAAGTTGGTAATCAAATATAAAAAAACAGTTTTTGAATTACTAGCCGTCGGCCTGTCTTGAATTAATCGTAAATTACTTCACCATTTCCACTAATCCTCCGCTTAATTACTGATATAGATCGCACTTAAAATAAATTAATTGTATAAATTAATTTATTTCCAAGTATAAGAAATTTGAGACAGGTTTCGGCACAAAAACTCCAAGTTCACCTTTGCGATGATTACAAAATAAATTTATCAATATTAAAAACTATCCGATCGTTTTTTCTTCAAATACGTGTACTCCAATCAATAAAGCAAATTACTTATACAAATCTTTGTAATATGTGCCAGTAGCAATTCTATTGCGCATATAACTGTCTCAACGATATTAATTGATTAAGATTATGAAACGTGCGATTAAAAAAAAACTTGTCCACTATGCCATATCCATTTTAGCATTCCTAGCACTCATTAAAGATTTGTAATGGTTAGAGCGTGCGTATTTGTATCTCGAACGGTGTATTCAAGATATGTGTCTCTCTATATAATTACCGATCGATCCATAAAAAGCCAACTGCAGTGCCCCTTGAGAAAATTTGTATACGTACATTGTGTAAAACTAGTGAAGCTTTTCGTACCGTGTTCACCGCATAAGAATTCTGTTCGCATCACTTCATATATAAAGTATATTTTTACGCGTTTTATTGTTGTTGCAAGTTTTTGTAACCGACAGACAGACAAAAAAAATAAAAATAAAATTGTAAAATTACACCTTTTTTTACATGTTCAAGACGAAATTCTAACATAACAGGTTGATAATTATATACGGAAATAAAATACGTTCTGTGTGTGGATCTGGTTATTGTTGTTCGAAATAATAAAAAGAAATGTGAAAGAATATTTCTTTCTATATCTTATTGTATTCTTATATAATAACGAACGAAGACAGCACACAGCCAATGATCTAATGTATTATACAGGTAAGAGTAAGAAGAAAAATGAAACCACATTTTATGTAATAGAAATGTTAGAAGTTAAGACGATTGGCTTCATTATTTATTATTAATATATTAAGGGTTCTCCGATTACACCGGTTCTATGTGTGAGAATGGTATTTGTTCGAATTAACGTCAAAATTTGAAGTCGAGTCGATATTCCATATAACCAAAAATTATATATTCATCTTTTTAAATGATTTTAAAATTTTAATACACCTAACTATATACCTTCTAATTTTTAATAAGTCATTGATCTTATGCGGTATACGAATTCGATAACTATATGCTTAACCAAAGAATGTGTAAATATGTACGTTGTTTATCTAACACACAATATAATTATTTATATTTTATATAAGTAATTTAACCTTTTTGACATTTTGCCATATACTCATAAAAATTTCTTCCTATGGGCTTCTGAATGCTGTCTATTATGTAACATGAACACTCTTTAAGATTTTTTATTTATTTTCATTTAATTAAATTAACGATAGATAAAATTTTGAATAAATTAAATATGATTTTGTTTAAATCTGTTTTCGGGGTTTATAAAATTTATGATTAAGTAAATAAATTATAAATCATGATAGGCCAATGAATTCTTTATGGGCCACAAAATACTATAAATTAAAAAAAAATAAAATGTAACGGGTTGCTGTCACCCGTGTGGTCGTTGTGTCTGCTAACTAGATAACTTCAGTCTGATAAGAATTTTGCTTTATTACGAATAGTCCGAATTTTAAATTTGACGTTTATCGTTCTGTTGCCCTCTTATACGTGTAAACCGTTAATGGATGTGGAATTAATTGAAAATAATTTGGATATTAAAATACCGAACACTGCTTATTGTTTATAGCTGATATTGAGATAGGCAGTTAATTAATAGGCATTTTAGTAACTGTTTGACATATACATACGCTAAAAATCGCGTATTTGCGGTTATTCAATACGCTTTATGTGTAATTAATAATCATAAAATCCAATTAATTCGTTTCTTCTACGAGATATGTTAAAATTCCAATTTGCTTGCAACAATTTATTATACCACTTATATGCTTGAAAAATAAAACGCGATGTGAAATTTTTTGTTTTTTTTTTATATTGAAAAGATACCACAAACACTTTGTACCTATACAAGATAATACAGAATATTATATAAATCGTATAGGTAAGCGCGCGAACGAATAACGATTTTCATTAAAAATTCATGAAAAAAAACTATAAAAATAAATTAAATCTGTAACAACATAAAATAGCATCCGAGACGAACTAAAATAACAACCTAAGTTATCTTCACATATGAACTAGTTTAAAGTTGATTGTCCACCGTCTTATCTGCATCCTTTAATTATATTTTATTACTACGTTTTATATATACGAGTATACGAATATGAAAAGTGAAAATAATTATTTTAAATAATTTATTTTCTAATTTGCATAATTCTGTTCCATAAACATAAGCACATAAAATTTGTATTTTGATCAATCGAAAATATTTATATAACGCTATTAGAGGCTGCAAAAAAATGTAATTCACTTAAATTATTATTTTTAATTATATCATTCATTATATTGGTTAGAATTTGCATAATTTTTGTATTTAGCTTCAACTCGTATAATTGAAAATTAATTTCTGTATGTAATTTAATTATGCGTGCACACAACACAAAATTACATAAATTATTATTTTAATGAGTGTTTTTTTTTTTTTGTTTTTGGTTGATTTCAGCGCTGGTAATATAATTTATTTAATAGTGTTGGGATATGAAATGGGGACCGAGTGTGGGTTTTTTATTGACTGAACTATGAATAATATTTATTAATTTACTGTCACCAAGAATTATATGAAGTACGATTTCGTTTCAAGTGGCAAATGGTCGGTAATAAAACAAGTTAAGGCTGAAGCAGTTTACCCATAAGAACTTCAAATTTTGCACTCATAGACTTATATACCGTAGAATGAATGGGTGTCAAGATTTTACCCATATAAAATTGGCTATCTCATCTGTTACAAGTCAGAGCAATATGGTTATATAAAAAATGCATATGGCTTACTCATATCTCAAAATAAGAACCCCCCAAAGCAGTTTTGGATTTTGTATGATGTGGCAACTTAATTTTGCGCTGTAAAATTATAAATTATAAATTTTTAAAATTATTAATTAAAATTAATTAAAATAATAAAAACGAATTATTTGATAATAAAAATTACACACTTTTAAGTAAAATAAAGTGTACTGTGAAAAGTTGCAAAAATACGCCTAAAAAAATACATAAAGGAATATCTTACCATCAGTAAGTTTACCAAGTGTTTATATAAAATAAAATGTAAATTATGTTAATAAGCTAGTAATTTGTGGTAAATTTATCCTTAGTTTAAGTTATACTCGTAAATATGAGAAAATTAAGAAAATAATTTTGGTTGTGGCGTGGGGTTCTATAATTCTATAAGTTTTATTACCAGGATCGTATTTTTTTTATTTTAGTTTAATAAAACGGCGGATATTTCATGTGCTACGTGCTTTGCTTTTCATAACTTATTTTAATTTTAAACACTATAAGCACAACTTTTTACAAAAATTTTAATGTAAACATTTATTTTTAGCTTACCAAAATATGGAGAGAAAAAAGGAATGAGAAAATCAAAAGAGATCAAGATTAAAAAATTCGGCCATTCCCACCTTGGACATTGATAATAATCAAAATAATCTTGAAAATACATACCCCAATATTATTCAAACCACAATCCCTTATCATACTGAAGAAAACATAGTTGGATGCTCCGAGTCCGAACACTCATATTCTAAATCTGTCCCTCAAGAAGTTTGCCTTACTTCTATAGATGACTCTGACGATATAAATGGGCCTAGTTTTAAAATTTCGGATTTGTTTAATCGTGAAGAGAATTTGAATAATGATAATATATCCGATTTAAACAAAAGTGATACTAGCATTCGTAGTAGTACTAGTTCTTCTTTTGTTTTATTAGTAAAATTATAAAACCATCCTGTTCACACAAACAATTTAATAAAATATCGTTAAAACAAGCAATGGTCTCATCAGATACTGATCTTGATGTGAGTCCAAGAAACAAATTTCGAAAACGAAAACTACAATTTTTAAGGAACGAAACTGGAAAAAAATATGAACTTACGACAAAAAAATAGTAGACAAAGAAAGATTTTATATGTAATTTCAGTTCAAATATTTTTTTTCTGGCTTACTGAGGTAAAAAGATAGTGTTAATTTTTTTCAAAACAAAATTAAATTGGGAATAATTTTCTCTACCAATTTAGGTATGGAAAAATTATTCCCAATTTATAAATATTTACATGGAAATTTTTTCGTCAGTAGGCCGGAAAAAATATATTTGAACAGAAATTACATATGAAATATTTCTCCAATTCCCTATTCCCGAATTCATTTTTTTTTAAATAGATATAGAGATAAAATTAGAGGTCGGAAGTTAGCCAGCAAAATATCCAGAAGAAATACGGAAGTTTGCTTTAAATTTAAACTTTTATTCTCCGAGGGCCTATGAATATGTTCGGAAACAATTTAAAAATTGCTTACCTCACTCTCGTACACTTGCTAACTGGTATAAAGTAGTAAATGGGCATCCAGATTTTACTTCTGAATCTTTTCGTACTCTAGAGTTGCTGGTCATTCATTCAAAACTTGAGTACCATTTTCACACCAAAAGATCATGGCGACATTTCGACCAAAAGATCATAGCGTTGGAAAATTCATTTTGAATATTTCCCAACTAATAGCTTAACATCTATACAAAAGGAAAATATGATTGAGTTATGTTTACGTTTATTACATGATGCTGGGGTTTTTCTAACTAACAAATTTTAGTGTAACTCGAACACTAGGTTGTAACGTTAATTTTCATTATATAAATCTCGCTTGCAAAGTGGCTGATAAACCTCAATAATTTTAAATTTTTTTTGATCCATGCCATATGTTCAAACTCGCCAGGAACGGTTTAGCTGATACAGGCCCTTTAGTCGATAATGACGGCAATAAAATTTCATACCTCTACTTAGAAGAACTACATAAGATTCAAAGGAAGGTTTCCATCTCGCGAATAATTTACGAAAGGCCCATATATATTTTAGCAGTTCAAGTTTAGCAGTTCAGACAATAAGTAATTCCGTAGCAAGTGTATTAGAATTTTGTGAGAGTGTTTTTAAATATGCAACCGTTTGAAAGATGTAGTGGAACAATAAAATTTATTAGAGTCTTCAATAATTCATTTGATATTTTAAACAGTAAAAAATTTCAAGATTATGGTTTATAAAACCAATATCCCAAAATGATTTTAATTTGGTTCGAAATTACGCTAATTTTTCAATTGAATGATTCGATGGTATTGAAGTTATTGATTCTAAAAGCAAAGTGGGATTTATTGGAATAATATGTTCTCTTTCTAACATCCAGGTTCGCCATGACACTTATTTAAATACACACCTGTTTAAATATTTTTCGTTCTATAAATTAAGTCAAGACCATATTGAACTATTTTTTTCAGTTGTTCGCTCAAGATTAGGAAGAATTTCAAATCCAACTCTAAAACAATTCATAACGTCATACAAGCGTATTTTAACACACGTTCAATTAAGCGACGCCTCGTTAGGCAATTGTATTCCTCAAACAGAAGTCTCTATTTTGAATGTTTCCATTTTAATTCCGATAGTCTTATAAATTCTTCTAATAATCGACCTGTAATGTTTGAAGCCTCATCAGATGATATTTCAATTGATCAAGAAATTTCTAAAGTATAAGACGAACCTAATATGTATGACGAGGATTTTTTTGGATACCCAATTATATTAAGTGAATTTTCAATTAATTTTATTGAATACATAAGGGGATTTATAGTCAGATATTTATTTAGAAAATTGAATTGTGAGGACTGTTGTAAATTAATACAACAATGTAATTCTTATAAATCGCTAATCAATTTAAATAATAGGGGTAGTCTTTTAACTCCTTCGCCGTCAGTATTAAAAATTTGTAAATACTCCGAAGCAGTATTAAAACGGGAATTGGCTATTGAAAACTACAAAAACATAACGCAACTACAATCTAATCCAAAATTGTTTAAAAAAATAAGTTATCATGTTATCATTATGAACTTTATTAGTTCATTCTATCATAGAAAAATACTACGATATCCGGTTAAATTATTTTGGTAACTAAAGGTCCTGTACATTACCAAAAAGAAGCCACTTTGTTTTTTTTTTACATTTTAAATGCATGTGAAATAAGTAGTTGTTTTATAATTACTATTTATTATCTACATAATATTATTTTTAAATAAATGTATCAATTAATGTACTTATATTATAGGAATAAAAATGTAATAAAATTTAAATGATGTTTTAACTTTAACTTCCTAACTTCATTGCACTCGGTCGAAAAAAAATGCTAAATACGGCCCTATTGACTTATTCGCTTTCTCTTTTACCCTCCGAATTTGTGACACTTGACAGTGGCTTACTTCTATATAAATTAATTCTATGTTTACACTATTTTTACTAGTACATTATATATCAGAGAGAGAGAGAGAGAGAGAGATAGGGAGATTAAGGCAGAAACTTTTCTTCAATTATCCTAATCTTATCCTTATTTCGGTTTTATTATCCGGTCGTTTGCCCCGCACCCCTCCCCAACAAAATGTTTATTTAAAACTGTGGACTAAGCTTTTCTATATTTTAACGATTGCCTGTCTTCAAATCAAGCTTCTATTAGTGAATCAATTTCATCACGGATTCACACGAAAAAACTTTAGCTGACTTTATTGAACAAATTAAAATTTTCTTAATTAACTATAAAGATTTTTAACTATTACAAACCTAATCTGATTTCCCCAAAAAAACATTTTATTAATTTAAACCATTAAATAAAATTTTATTTTTTGAGTTTGCGTGAAGAAGTGACACTTTCTTAAAGAAACCAAAAATTTTATTCAAGGGAAATGTTAAAATTTTGATAATGAAAGTTTTTGAATCGCAAAAATTTAATAATTTTATTTCTTGCCCTCAGCCTAGAGGAGGATACCCAGAGGAGTTCGGCTGTAGGTGCGGGTACTGCTTCGACAATAGGAAAGTACTACCAGGGACCAAAAACCAGAGGTATAATTTAGCAAAAAACAAGCAATGAGAATAAGTACAACAAATATGTCTATCAGTTACAAAAATCCCCCAATTCCTTTTCTACAAAAAAAAGTTAACGATTCCAAACGAAAGGTGGCGTCATTTTACATACATTCAACCCGTATTTTAATACTAAAATTCGGTTATTCCCATAGGAAACCTGATTTGGAAATCAAGATTAGATTCAAAAACCACTAATTCCATCATAAAATCTGTTTCAAAAATCCAACAATTCCTCATAAAAAATGATCATCAAAAATCAACATTTCCATTGCATCATCATATCCTATTCGAACTGTGAGTTGTAGAAAACGATAATTCCTAACCAATTTTTACGATAAATCATTTGTTTTTGTTTGATAAAAAAATCTATAAAACAAAATGATTCAGATAGAAAAGGGATCATTAATGATTATAAATTACTAGAGCCATAGCCCCCACCCGTGGTAAGCGGCTAATAATATAAATAAAGTGTAAATAAATAAATGGTCAAGTCATAAAGCCAACTGTTTCTTTAATTTGATTTAAGTGTGATAAAACGTAACTGATAGTGTTTTGAAAATATCCAGGAAAATGTCGATTGAGCTATTTGTTCCCCAAGAAATGGATTTCGAATGCGGGTTTGCCAAAAAACTTTTTGTAATATTTTAAATATGGCGGCAAATACAGCCTAAAACAGCAGTTGTTTTATTTTTTATAGGAAAACTTTAAGTTGTGGACATTTACAATTGTCGCTCGAAAAATGCTGGTCGCAAGTGCTTGGCAGGCGATTTATTAATAAACTGCGTTTACATCGTCAATCATTTTCTCGAGTTACATGTGAAACCGAGTTATTTTCGTAAAGTTTTTAATACGTGTTTCAATCTAGGATTCAAATCACCATCGTCCGACAAATGTTCCACTGGTCTTATATATTCCGAGAAATTTAAAGCTGCTACAGACCCAAAATTAAAATCAGATCTAATGATACAGATGAGGATTCATAAATTACGGGCTCAAACATTTTAACAGTTGGGAAAGGAGGAACACGAGGGAATGCTAACCATATTTTTGATTGCCAGAAGAACATGATTCTTCCAAAATACTTTTCTAGGCAGTTATATCGCTACAATTGTGGAGTTGCGCAAGGCTCGTCGACTGCAAGTCTTAATAAAGACAATTTAATTTTGTACGTTTGGATGAAAAACGGATATGGAAAGGGATCCAATAAAATTGCTTCGGCATCAAAAAACAGTCGGTGGTAGACTATGTTCAAATATTCTACTTTTAGGTTTTACGATAGTAATAGTGTTTGTGATTGTTCCGTATATTGGTCTATTTTCAACACTCTCAAAAAAATTCAAAGTCTAAAAAAATTCAAATATGTATACAAATAGTTTCGAAGGAATTTCAGTCGTGCGACTCATCTGTGATGGTTGTGGCGCCCAAAATAAAAATTCTGCCGTTATGGAGATGCTCTCGTTTTGGCTCAGGAAAGTCGCACCGGTACATGTTTTGGAAGTTCAACTTATATTCCCAATTCCCGGCCACTCGTATATTTCCCTGGATAGGGTATTTGCCCAGCTGGAGAAAAACATGGAATCAAAGGAACACATAATAACATTTGGTGTAGTATTTGGACATATTTGTAGAAAATGGACATGTAACCCGGCTTGGATCTAATTTATGAAACGTGCAGGATTGGAAAACTGCAGTTGCTTTATGCATTAAGACATTTAATTAGGCCAAAAGGTTCATCATTAACAAAACCATGAACAATTTAATTTGTATACGACGAAGAAGTTTCATACAGATTAGATCTCAGTGTTGCCAAACTAGTGGTAAAAAAAGGGAAAAGTATTTCGCAAAACAGATAAAAAGACGATGTCGGTGATCTACTAATAAAACACTCCGGCTAAAATTGGGGGGATATAAATGTGCTGCAGTATTATCGCTGTTTTTAATTACGAAATATAGATTAAACCGAGTTGCGCAGATGCCGAATGTTTCCATCATAATATTTTGATAGTTTAAGTTTTAAAACGTCAACGAGATAAGGATTTGTGCTGATTTTTTTGTGATACAATGAATTTTATTTTATTATACCATAAGAATAAGTAATGTATTGAAGCTTTCAAAAACCATTAATTCCTAAAGACACGAGCAAAACTTACCAATTCCAAAATATTAATTAATAATTAAAATTTTCCAATTAGAATAAATTTATAATTTTGCATTAAATGAGTTATTGAAACAAATATAAAACTCAGCCAACAATTTTTTTTTTATATTTTATTAAGTTTAATAAATACAAGATTTTCAGGTAAAATATGAGGTGTGAAAAAAATTAATGTTGCAGACTCTAAAGCCAAATAGAGATTTGGCCACAAACCTCATTTTCATAGTTTACCTACGAAGAATGATCGCCCAATCAAAGTTATGGCTTAAGGTTTTTACCCAACCTGCGCAAAAGAGGAAGTTATGGAGGATCTCAAACGTCATCAAATAGAAAATGATGCGTAAACTTCATTAAGAAAAAGTCGAAACTGAACAAGGAGTTCAAATTAACTAAATAGAAAGGATCTACCGAAATATTGTCAAAGAGAGATTAGATGCGTGAAATGTGCCAAAAGGTCAGTAAAAATGTTGCTGCAAAATGTGTTAATTAAAATTAAAAATTAAAAGAGGAAATCAAAATTAACCTAAGTGCAAAGAAATCTTCAGGATATGAATTACGGGGCAAATAATAAAAACACTTCCTGAAAAAGGACTACGCAAACTCCACGAAATAATTAACACAGTATTCAGACTTGAACACGTTCCAAATTAATAGAAAATCGCTCAAGTAATCATGGTACAAACCAAACAAACCACTAAATTTCAAAAATTCGTATAGGCCGATTTCCTTACTTGCAACATTTTCAAAAATATTGGAGAAACTTCTCCTCAAGCGACTCAAACCTATAATAGAAGAAAGAAATCTTATAGATCCGTTTGGCTTAGGAGAAAAACATTCAAGATTCTAACAGTTATATCGAGAGACAGATATAATTGAAAATGAACTTCGAAACTATGTTTAATTAACTTCTTGGATGTAGGAGAGACTGTTGACAGAGTATGTCATAATGGCTTGGAATATAAACTATAATTAAGTAACAAAGCTAATAAAATTTATTCATTCAGTACAATGTTCATTCAGACTAACGTCCTTCAAGTCTGGTCCATCTAGTGTACTTTGTCCATCTTGTTCAACGCGGCCATGCAGGATATTTAGATTTTTTGTACACAAAATTCCAGTCAGCAGGTTTCATCGAAAAATGGGTGCGCAAACCATTTAGCTACCTCTACTAACTAGTGTCGTTAACTCAACTGCAAATTTTACTAATTTTCAAATTGCCAGAGTAACAAGGTCTAAACCAAAAACCGTCAGTTTTCCTTAAAATAGACGCAACCGTGTCCAAAATATTGTTCCATTTCCAAAATTCTAAAATAGCTTTCTAAAAACTATTTCAAAGGAGACAAACCGAAATGGGGCTGCTCATCCTTCAAAATGGTGTATGGAATTTATGTGTATGGTGACGGAACGAACGGCGCTGTGATTGGATGCGATAATTTCAATTCCAATACACACCATTTATTCTGAGTTGGGTGATACCCTTCCCAATAATAAGAGAGAATGGCTCACAATGAAAGAAACTGAACGAATCAACGTACACACTTAGTAACCTATTTGAAAATTTAGGTGCGATGTTGAGCATCGGAAACCCTGGTCCGAAACCTTTACCTAATAATCTTATCTTACGAATGGAATTGGAGAATTATACCACAGGGATGGGTGAAATGATAAAAAGGATATATGAACGAGTGAAATGTCAATACAGAGTGTGCGATCGTTTATACGGGCCGTATGTGATTATAGAGTGGGAGTTGCAATATTTTTTCCTAGAGTGAATATTTAAAAGAGTTTCCGAGTTGATGACGACATCTATATAATGAACGCTGAATTAATTGCTATGTTGGAAAAAAAAATAATTTTATTTTCTAATTCTCGGAGCGGTATTTTAACGTTGACTGTTTTCGATATTTTTATGTGGCTGTAACCATACAGTGGACTCCTGCACCTAGAAGGTAACGAAAGGACCGATATGAATGCAAAATGGATCAAATGATGAAGTGCAAGTGCATGAATATATGGATGTCAGTGACGTATTTCGCAAGATGCTTGTGCTTGTATAAAATGAAAGGAAGAGTGAATATGAGATCCTGGCATCGAACGCGAGGCCAATAAAAAATTATTATTTGTGACGCCACAAGTGTTTAATTCAGCCTCAGCTTGAACTAATTTAACACTTTTAATACACTTTTAATTCCGAGCTTTCCACGGGTGAGGGCTAATACCGGAATATTGTAATAAAAGCGTATAGTAGAGTTTGATTAGAACTGAGTAGTTCATTTATTTTTTGGCGTTTATATACAATTTTGATAGTTTCTTGTTGTTGTTTTTTACATTACATATGATCATATATCAATTACAATATTTTAATATTTTATAAACTCCAAAAGTGCAGAATTGCATGTAAAAAATTAATTATTTTATTTATAGCTAAATTAAAATTAACATTCTGTAAAACTGCATATTGTTGCAGTTAAATGACCCTGTTCATATTGAACATCTTGCGGCGCGGGTTTGGACGGGACTTGGAAGAACGGATGATTGGTTACGGCGGTTTCTTCGTATGTGGCGAATTATGACCGTTATCCCAACCGCAAGTGCTATCCATAGGATAAGATGTATTGCTGTATAATGATGAATATGATGAAAGTGCTCGTTGGTTGTATTCTCTTCTACCTCTTTCATAAGGGAGATTTGTTCTTCTAAACCCCTTGTATCTGGAGTGGTTAATAGCTCATTTTCCTCATAGTTTTGTTTAGATATCTCTATTGTTAAATCTTTTAAGTGCATCCCCTTTAAGTATGGTGCAATTCCGAAATTCTCGATGGTAGTTTCAAATCTATCAGAGGCCAGTATGCTTAAGTGATTGTCTCTAAGGGCGCATCCCGATTCTAGCTTTATTATTCCCGACCCTGATAATTGCTTTTGGTTTGTAACTGATCCACATACAACCGTCACAGTTGTTTCCTTTGTCATTACGAATACCCATTGATTTGGTGCGTATAGTTTTATCCAAAGGTTTGAAGTAACATTTTGGTATTTTATCTCACATATGTCTTGTAAATTGGACCTGTGTTGCAATATTGCGATTTCACAGTTGGTTCCTTCCCAGACACCTGACAGTATTGTTGGTATCTCGCATAATAGATGATCATCATTGATAATGTTGCATTTAGATATATCTCTGGCTGATAGTTGCGTAAAATGTTCATTTTGAATATCAACGGCGATAAATTCAGTTGTTGGCACTATATGTGCACGCCTTTCAGTTACTAATATATTAGGTACAGCTACTACTGAATAAATGTTATAGGACCAAACATATGATAAGGGAATTGAAATTTCGATTATCACATATGCTTTTGTCACTCTAGTCCTGGTTGTCATACTTTTAAATAAGTGGTCTAACTTGCGCAATCCGTGACCCGGAATTGTAATGGAGACTGGTATTTGTTTTCTTATAGATGCTATTTGTTCTTCAAGTTGTGATGGGCTCAATAAAAGTGGGTGTAAAATGTTTAGATGTGCATTGTGAATAACCTCTAGTATCGCCTCCTGCACATCCCGTAAACTTCCCGTGGCAACGACTAGTTCAAGGGATGTCATTAAAATAGTTAATACTTGTTGTTCCGTTACACGTGTGTTATTTATGTTTTTTTCTAAGTGCTGCAACCTCCTTTGAATGTTATTAATAGCCTGTACTGTGGCATTTTGGCTGTGCTTGAATAGTTTTACAGAGTTATCAATCATGGAGGTTTGATTCTTTATTAGCAGTAATAAATGATCTTCATTGGTTTCTATAGTTTGAAAATGTTCTTCATATTGATCTGCTTCTCTCTGCGTTAATATTCCAAACATGTCACCTAACACTAAACCTGTAGTGTCACCAATCCCCCGTTTCGCTCTGGTTACTTCTTTATTGGATGACATCAGTAATTGATTGCCTTCATCTATTCTACTCATTTGAGATCGTAATTGCTGGATTACTAGTTGACAGTTAAACCTCTCCATATCTATTACCGAATGTACTGTTTTACACATAGTTGCAAGTTCATCTATTAAGCGGTATGCTTGAGTTGTTTCTTCCCAATACGTATTTAAATTATACCGCACAACCAAAGTCCATCTCATGGCAACTAGCTCCATCTTACTGATTTCCTCAAGATATATGCCAGTAGAATGTTTGAAGTTCTCAATCTGCATCAGTTCTTTGGCGCTGGTGGTAGAAAAACAAATGCTCATCAGGGCCAATAATGCCAGATGAAGCTTGATTCCCCCTTTCGCCTGTCTTCCTGGTTGGCGTCTAACTGGGTCATTGGTGTTAGGTGTTGCTAGTTTTGCATCTGGAGTCTTATTTGCGTTAATTATTTGTTGTGACCATGAATTGTCTTCTTCGCTTGGTAGCTTGCACAACTTAGTGATAGGTCGTTTATAGATATTCTGGCTGCATTTTATGGACGCAATACGAACCAAGCCATCTGAGCCAGTATGCACCTCCTGTACTCTCCCCATTTTCCAACGTGACGGCGGCAGTGATTCTTCCTTCAGTAGAACGACATCCCCTACAACTAGATTGGGCTGACGTTCCCTCCATTTAGTACGTTGTTGTAACTGGTGCAGGTAGTCTCTAGACCATCTTTTCCAAAAGTCATCTACAATCTTTTGTACTAAATGCCAACGTGTTCTTAGCGTGCAAGTAACATCATTACTTTCTGGGACTACCTTTATTGGTCCGCCTATTAGAAAATGCGCAGGTGTTAAAGATTCTAAATTTTCCGGATGGTCATACAAGGTAGTCAATGGTCGAGAGTTTAAGCATGCCTCTATTTGAGTCATTAATGTTGTTGCTTCTTCAAATGTCAATGCGGTCTCACCTATGACTTTCTTCATGTGAGTCTTTACTGACTTTACCCCTGCCTCCCATATGCCACCAAAGTGTGGTGCAGCAGGTGGTATGAAGTGCCAGGTAGTTTCATCTTGTTGAAATACCCTTGCAATTTCTGGTTCTAGAGCTGCAATCTTCGTGCGTTGTTGTTTCAGTACTCGTTCTGCACCAACAAAGTTGGTACCATTATCCGAATAGATTTCTCTACACAACCCCCTGCGAGATGTGAACCTGCGGTAAGCTGCTATAAATGCATCTGTTGTTAATCCGCTGACTACTTCTACATGTAAGGCCTTGGTGGTCAGGCAGACAAATACCGCAATGTATCCTTTGTACGTGGTTTGACCTCTTCCTATCTTGTTCCTCAGTTGAATCGGCCCGGCATAATCAATACCCACCTTGCTGAATGGCCGTGATGGAGTTACTCTGCAGGACGGTAAATCACCCATTAGTTGGTTGAGGGTTACTTGTTTAAATCTTATACATGTAACACATTTCTGTATAATATGACGTGTCAGATTTCTACCATTAATTATCCAAAATTTATTGCGAACATTTGCCAATGTAAGTTGTATGCCCCCATGAAGTGTTGTAGTAGTATGAGCATCTTCAATTATTCGCTTGCTGATTGAGCTTTCCTTCGGTAATATAATTGGTTGCTTTTGATTCATTGGTAGTTGCGAATTTTGTAAACGTCCGTGTAATCGTAATATCCCATCCTTGCTCATGACTGGATTTAACGCAGATAGTTTGGATTTTTTATTTAATAAAATCCCACTCATCAATGCCTGAAGTTCTTTACGGAAGTATCGGTGTTGTTCAATCCTAATTATTTGGACTTCCGCGAGTTTCAGTTCTGGTACTGTCACTTCTTTCGACTGTCGCCGTTGTTTATGAACATGCACGTTTATGAACCTTTGGCAGTACACCAATATACGCTTCAACTTATGAATGTTTGAAATTTTATCAATTAATTCATGTAGCGCGTTTGCTTTAGATTCAGCGGTTATTGTAAGACAAGTGATATCCGCTGCGCTGTCCTGGTTGTGATCACCTTGTATTTGTGGACCCTTGTGCGAAGGTGATGATGGCCATGCATCAGAATTTTCCTGCAAAAATGTTGGTCCCGTCCACCAGATCGAGCCTTGTGAGGTGATGGTAGCCGCTGCCAATCCTCTTGTTGCTAAATCAGCTGGGTTTAGATTTGTTGGTACGTAATTCCATTGTAGCTGAGGTAAATTATCTTTAATCTGAGATACCCGATTGGCTACAAAGGTTTCTAACTTCGGAATATCAGCTCTTATCCAGCTTAAAACTATGGTGGAATCCGTCCAAGCGAACATCTTTACATCCTGCATGTTCATGGTATTTTTAGCGTATCTTAGAAGCCTAGATAACAGATGCGCTGCGTTTAGTTCCAGCTTCGGAACTGTCAGTTTTGTTTTGATTGGAGCAACTCTGGTTTTTGCTACTAGCAAACTGGTTGTAACTTGCTCGAACGTATTTGTGGTTCTTAAATAGACCACCGCTGCATATGCTTGTTGCGAAGCATCTGCAAATCCATGTAACTCTGATTTTTGTGTTGACGTTGTTTTAACCCATCTTGGTACCTTTATTTTGCTTAATTCATCTAATTCGTTCTTATACTTTTTCCATTTTGCTTCAATAGCTTCTGGTAGCTTGTCATCCCACTGTGTACCAGCTCTCCAAGTGTCTTGCATTAACAGCTTTGCTGTTATCGTTATTGGTGATAACCAGCCGACAGGATCAAATAATTTTGAAGAGTCGGACAACAGTAGCCGTTTCGTTGGTTCTTCTGTTGAAAGATTTAGCCTGGTCAGGTCAAATTCAAATGTATCATCCTCAGGACTATAGAGAATCCCTAGTGTTTTTATTATGTGGTTGATTTTTAAATTAATCATTCCTTTTGCTCGTAGGTGGTCAGGAACATTAGTCATGACTTCAGCTGAATTCGACGCCCATTTGTGCAATGGAAATCCTCCGCTCCGTGCAAGTCTTGTCATCTGTTGTTGAATGGTTACGACCTCCTCAACGCTGTCACCCCCAGTCAGTAGATCATCCACGTAAAAATCTCTTTCCATGATCCTTGCAGCTGTCGGATAGTTGTTCTTTTCATCTTCTGCCAATTGCATTAATGTTCTTACAGCAAGAAACGTCGCTGCCGTTGTTCCATAGGTAACCGTTTTTAGTTTGTATTCTCCTATTGTTTGTGATGGATTTTTTCGCCACAATATGCGTTGTAAGTTCTGGTGACCATGATGCATCCAGATTTGCCGGAACATCTTTTCCGCATCTGCTGTTAGCACGAATTTGTGTGTTCGCCACCTCAAGATGATGTCAATTAGGTCACCTTGAATTTTGGGGCCGTTCATCATTATGTCATTTAACGATAATCCCGAAGTAGTTTTGCTCGATGCATCGAATACTACTCTTAGCTTTGTGGTAGTACTTTCGTGGTTGATCACTCCATGATGTGGTATATAGTATACTGGATTGTCATCTGGATCATCTTTTGCCAATTGCATATGCCCCTGCGCTAGATAGTCTTCCATAAATTCGTGATATAATTTAGCGAATGGTTTATCTTTTAGAAATTTTCTTTCGATTTGCAGTAACCGTGCTACTGCTTTTTTTCTGGATTCTCCTAGCATAGACGGTTCTACTTTGAACGGTAAGTGTACCATGTATTTCCCATCTGGTAGTCGCGTTGTGCTTTCTGCATATAGCTTTTCCGCGATTGCTTCCTCCTGGGTATGTGTTTTTTCTTGCGGAATGGCATCATTTTCAATTAATAAGTCTAGTTGTTGCTTAATTGTTTTGGTTGTGACCATTGACAACATTTTATCTTCTTGGTTATTGCCTGTGCTGCCCATTATGATCCAACCAAGCTCAGTTTCTTGGGCAATTGGATCTTGTGGGTGTCCTCTAATGATGTTACTGTTTACAATTAGAGGATAGTAGTCAACACCGATTATTACGTCAATGCTATTGGACTTGTTGTATTGTGGATCTGCAAGTTGTAAATGCTGCAAATGTGCCCATTTGTTGGTATCAAAGTCGATGTCTGGAATATTATCCGTTAATTTTTTGAACACCATTGCTTCAAACTTAATTTCAAACGAACTCTGAAGCCTTGAAGATAAAGTTAGTTCGACCTTATGACTGCACACTCCGGCTTCCTTTCCTCCCATTCCTGAGATTTTAGTGTTGACTTGTTTCTGCGTAGCCTTAAGAAGATTTGCTGCCTTTGCGGATATGAATGACGCCTGAGAGCCTGGGTCAATTAATGCTCTAAAGAGCATGCATTTTCCCTCGCTTGTTGTTAATGCGATTAGAGCTGTAGGTAATATCGCAGGACCTAATTGTGTTGTTAAATAACTTTTAGATACTCGCTGCATGTCTGCGTTTGAATCGATGTGCAGTCCTGTGTTATGCTTTCCATTGCATATGTTACATTGGTTTTTCTGCCTGCATACATATGTTTCATGTTCTGCTGATAAACAGTTTCTGCATAATTTATGAAGCATTGCCATTTGCGATCTTTCACTGGAATTTAATTTCCTAAATCCTCCACAATCATTAATTTTATGTCCCCCTCGGCAGTAGACACAGATATTTGTTGTTGTTAAGAAGGTCCTTTTAACTATTTGAGCTTTGTTTTCACGTGAGGCGGTTGTTGGTAGGATTAATGGCTTTTGGTTGCCATTGGCCTCTAATGATTTGAACCTTCCTTCCAAAAATTTTAAAAATTCCGTTGTTGTTTGGAATTCCCTTGGATCTTCTAAGGAGATCTCATAGAGTCGCCTTGACTCATTGTCTAGTTTTTTAGTTAATATGAAGATTATTATTGAGTTCCACGATTCAATGCTTACCCCTGCGTTACGTATTCCGTACAAACATTCAATTGTTGTATCGTGAAGATTTCTCAGTGCCGCTGCAGACTCGATGTTTATATTTACTTGACTGAGTAACGTATTTAAATATGTTGAAATCAGTAGTCTCCTGTTGTTATATCTGCTATTCAAAATTTCCCAGGCGGCTTGGTAATTTTCTTCTGTTGGTTGTAGGTGGTTGATTAATTTGGCCGCAGCACCCTCTAACTGACCCTTTAGATAGTTAATTTTATGGGTATCACTGATCTGTCTATTCTCATGGATGAGTTTGGTGAATGTGTCACGAAATCCAGTCCACTTCTGGTAATCTCCAGCAAATATTGGGATTTGAATTCGTGGTAGCCGAATGTCCGTTGTTTGGTTTGTTGGTATAATTTTATCGGTTTCATCTATCCTCGTTGTTATTTGAAGGATTACTGATTGACACTTGCTATCAATGTTCTCAAAGTACTGTTCTGTGAAGTACTTTATACGTTGTTCTTCCTCATCAGTAACGAGCATGCAAATTTCCTCATGGAGTTCAGCTATTTGTTCCATGAGTTTTTGCATCACTCCAAGTGACAGTTTCATTGCCGGTTTTGGCCCAGTCACGACAAGGTCTTCGGCCTCATCAATCTTCCTGTAGAGACTCCTCATCCGAATCGTCTGTCGTTTTATTAATTGCTGCAACTCTGGATTCATTGTTTCCAAACCTGCATCTTTGTTGTTACTGGTGTTCGACTCTGATTGGCTTCTACTGCGATGCTCTGGGACCGGTGTAAGTGGTGGGCCGTTGTTTAGTTTTGCACGCATTATAGTAATAAATTCATTATATTTTCCCACTACACTTGTTACCGTTTTAAAGTACGGGTGCTCTAAGTTGACATCTTTCAGCTTCCTTATTTGCTCATCTGTTTCTAGAAACTTTGTATAAAGCTCCTTTAATTGTTGGATTCGGTTGGTGAGGTAAGTTTTTGTTTTCCTCTCTGGGCCATCCTTCTTATAATTAATACATATTTTATCAATCTGAGTCGCAAGCTGTTCTTGATTGAATGCAAGGGTTTCCATTTTTGAATTTAGGCAGTTCTCGTTCGCCAGTTGATTAATTATCGCGTGTTACTTGTTCTAATGTAGAATACGCGTTTGTTTTTGCCTGTTCTTAATGGCTCGAAGGACCACTGTTTAATTCAGCCTCAGCTTGAACTAATTTAACACTTTTAATACACTTTTAATTCCGAGCTTTCCACGGGTGAGGGCTAATACCGGAATATTGTAATAAAAGCGTATAGTAGAGTTTGATTAGAACTGAGTAGTTCATTTATTTTTTGGCGTTTATATACAATTTTGATAGTTTCTTGTTGTTGTTTTTTACATTACATATGATCATATATCAATTACAATATTTTAATATTTTATAAACTCCAAAAGTGCAGAATTGCATGTAAAAAATTAATTATTTTATTTATAGCTAAATTAAAATTAACATTCTGTAAAACTGCATATTGTTGCAGTTAAATGACCCTGTTCATATTGAACAACAAGATATTACAATGCAGTACCTGTTTGAAAACATTTTCTGTCTCCGGTGATCAGTCTCCGGTACCGGTTAATATTAGTTCGGAATTAGTATTTAATAGAGGGTTTCGTACCTAAAATGTTTGTCTCTCTTCGGCTTAATTATATGTTCATTCCCATTTTCATACCGATGAAAATAAGTATTTAAACTTTTTATGCACATACACTGTATGGACCCTCGGATTCGTCGAACCGAAAGTAGCAGTTGGGTTTGGATGAAAATTGTTTTTTTAATTTTCATGTAAAATTGGAGGTCAATAGATTTTGATTTGTGAGTCTAAAATTGAATTAAGACCAACACTTTTGAAACTCAAATAAGAATTGAAATTGTATGGGCTCAAAATAAAGAGGTTAATGTCACAAAAATTCATATTTCTACTACCTACTCACTGCAATTTATTTAATGGTATTATCAAGTTTAGCACAAAAATCGTGATCTGTAAATAAATGAAATTGAGCGATTCCCGTAATGTTCTATAGTTCAACCAGATGCATAATGTTCATTCCTCGAATCAAAAAGTAACCGTGGCAATTGATCTTACCATCGGATACCGCCATTTTTTAAATAACACCAAAACTGATTTAGTTCTTTTCGACTTGTCAGCATTTTATCAAATAAAAAACCTCTTAACGAGGTAAATGTTCGAGTGACGAAAGCCGAATTCAATTCACAAAATTTCTGATATCAAATTTGTGCCGAAAAAAACAATTGTATTCGATGTGTCAACGATTTTTCGGAATGTTAGTGCATTTAGCGCGTTGTTGTTTAACATTCAAAAAACCGTTGACAAGTTGTTGTTTTTGACAGCTAGAAAGAAAAATGTAAACAAACGCGCCGAATGCACTAACATTCCGAAAAATCGTTGACAAATCGAATACAATTGTTTTTTTCGGCACAAATTTGATATCAGAAATTTTGTGAATTGAATTCGGCTTTCGTCACTCGAACATTTACCTCGTTAAGAGGTTTTTTATTTGATATCAATGATTTTGGCAAGGCAAATTGAAAATGAATTGAATTGCGATTCGTTTTATTGTTGTCAGTCGTTTTGAGTTCACACACACGATAGCACACAAGTGGCCGCTACGTGTTATTGTGCCTCATACACGGATGCGCGGCATTGAAATGACCAAAACGAACAACAAAGCCATGCTAATGCAATAAATACAGAAAAAACTACACTATAGATAGTTGTATTAGAATATATGTGTACATTGTATGTGGGCACTAGTTTAATAAGTAGTGGTACGAAAGAAAAAAATTAACATGGGATTGTTAGTGTAACCAATACAATCTTCTGTAGTTTGTTGAATATTGGCATCTGCGTTTCAGACTTTGTTCAGAGCTTAATTGTTGTTCGTTTCGCGAAAAACGAATTACGCATACTCTCACATAGCTGTCGGCTGTGTGTTACGGAGTGTGCATGATTCGTTCTTCTTCTCTCGATATTCGTCACTCCAGTGGCCTGCGTCTGTGTATGTGGCACAATAGAAAGTAAAATAATAGAACGAAACTGTTACAATAAAAAAATAGAAAACCAATAAAACAACATTGTTCCTATTGACGAATGGTTCAATACGATTTATATTTGGAAAGTGAGCAGATGATGGCGTAATCTCACCATGCTCTTGGCCTCGAAATAGTAAAGACTTATATTATCTTTTTTATGTTGAATAGTAGAGTCAGGTCTCATCATTAGGTTCAGGTAGGTAGTTTTTTTTATTATGTTCAGCACGATAACCTACGTTCTGGTGTACTGTTTTTGCTGTGTGGTAAACGATTCTATTTGTTTATTTTGCATGCAATTTTTCAATCTTCATTTTGTAGTCTTTTAGTAGATTTTATTTCAGATTCCTTTACCACATGCCACAAACAGGTCATGCCGGGTGTGATCTTATTACACACCCGGTTCTCGTATGCTGTCGGCTGAACATTTATTGTTTAATTTTTACCCAAGTATTTTTACTTTCAATTTTTCTGGCAATATTCGTACTTAAGTACTAAACTTAGTCTAGTATTTTTCTAAGTTTGAGTTGCAATTTATTAAAATAAAACGTATGAAGCGTGTCGCGAAAATTCGAAACTGGACGAAACTCATTATAAACATTTTATTGCATGTGTATGCGTATTGAGAAATATTTGGCGGGAACAATCGTGCTTGTGTTTGTTAAAACGGCAATTTCAAATTTTGGTTGTAAAATTAAATGTTTTTAAAGAAAAATTTTTGTTTTTGTAATATAAAATGATTTATTAAATTCATTAATTTAATTCATTATTTATGATTACTTTGGACATACATATATATTCAGTTTTTTAATTTCTAATATTTACACTACATTTTTTTTACAATAATTTTCCTTGTTTGTCTTTTATATAATAAAAGTAATTTGTGGATATTAAATCGGTTTCGATAGAGTTCGTAAAATTTTCCATAGTACAATCTAAAATGTTGAAAATAATATTATAATTATTAAATTTAACACGGAGTAACGTAAACCATACCTCACATTATCTTTATTGACCGTTAAACGTAAACTTGCAGCTAAGCTCATCGGTGAACAGCTCTGTAAAGTTTGCCCTAATGCACTTTTTAGTTCGTGGCCATCTTGCTTCATAAATAATGATTTCTAAATATAAAATAGGAAAACAAAATATAATAGATTGTACCAAATCATCTCGAATGAATCTTAACATTACCAATTGTTTTACAGCCTCCCTATCTTCAATTAAATTAATATCAAAGTTGACAAATGTATCCGCATCGTTAAACGTTACTTTAAACTTAGCGTTCTCACAATAAACTAAATAACGCCATTTGTATACGCATATATAATACGTATACGCTACAAACACTATCATTATACTGTGAAGTTTAACTTTCGTTAATTTTGGATGAAAACGAAGGAAAATACTGTGCTCAATTTTTACTTTCGTTTTGTTATACTTGGGTAGTGTATGTTACAGAGTAGTAAAAATTTAGACTAGATGCATGTGTTTTTGGTAGAAATTCGATTGAGTAATTCAACAATTTTTTTTGCATGTTTCTTGCTGTTTTGTCACTAACTGCATGCGGCTACCATTCATTTTTGGTGCCTTAAACAATACAATAAAATATACATATTTTAGTGTGTTAGCTGGAAATAAAAGTTAATGGTAGCTTGCCTCTCGCTGATATTCCATCTTCATGCGATGGGAGGGGAGATAAGATCTATTTTTCAAAGAAATCATCATAATGATAAAAAAATATCGATTTTATGCAAGGAGACTCAAATGTTCAAAGTTTTTGGTGATTTTTTCGATCACATCAATTTGTCAGTTTTTTCATTTTTTTTGTTATGAAAAAAGAGTCACTGGTAAAAATTCTCTTAGCAATGATAATAATATGATGTATTTATATTTCGTCGGCTCAGTATTATCTTGTCGTAAGTACCAAAATGTCGTTTTTCAGTTTTTATACTAGTATTTTTAGTTTTTCCTTCCTCTTTCTAAATCTACAATCCATTTTATCCTAGGTTATATGGTTTCTGAGTTACAGAGAATTTATTTATCGTAAATCCACACAACATCATAAACTTTATATTTGTGTCGTATGTCACAAATTCTGGAGATACGACAAAGTCGCTAACACACATTTATAATACAAATGTCGTATGTCCAGCATAAACAAATATTTTGATATACGTCCAATTTTTTTCTGTCACAAAATAAACCAATAAGATCACAGTACTCCACCACGTGAGCGGAATATATATAAAGGTTAATCGCAATTTTAATTCAGTATCCTGGTTATTATTGAATGGTGCAAATCGCGGTTATTTTTTATTTCCTATTGTTTATTTTGAATTTTTTTTTAATATGTTATTTTATTTTGAAACTACTGAATATTTGTTTTTGAAAATAAAAGATACATTCAGACGATGTTTACGAATGTTTTAGTTGCTTTCAAATTTGTACCATTAACAGTCAAACGTTCATTTTTATAAAATAATCTTACGTCTCCTAAGATTTTTACAAATTTTATCGTAAGTCCATAAATTTTAATGTGATTTATGTATTTGTTAGTCAGAGGATGTTTGTCGTATGAGCAAATTTTTTATCGTAAGTCCATTGTTTGGTACAACTTCGTAAATTATACGACAAATTGGAAAACTGTTCGTGATTTTCCGGAAAAACTAGTGGATTTATCTAAAAAGTAGGAAGTGGTAATCAATATATGGGTATGATAGGTTTGGAATTATTCTATTAAATTAAACACTTCTCGATGTTATACTATCTAAATAAGCTTTCAAACTTAAAACTCAATTTCCCAAAAATGACATATTTGGACTTACGACAAGATAATACTGAGGCGACGATTTGTTTCATTGTAATACGTTGATTCACTATCATTATGAACCGCAACGGACCGATATTAGGGTGCATTTGAGCCAAAAAATGAAATTTTGCTAAAAATTAAGGTGGCTTTTAAGTTATGGAGGTCAATATCTAAAATATAAGAGTTTTCTGGGACAAACGGTTGATGTCATATTGTAGGTGAGATTTGTGGCTAATAATCCTGAAAATATGAACCAAAAGTCTTGGGCTCATTTTTTAGCAATTCGGCCTATTGTGGCCGGCCGATTTCGCATTTTTCAGCTTTGTGGCCAAAATGACCCTCCAACCTAATTTTTTGAATTCTTTTTTTGCTATTTGATAGCTGGCGTCAATACCTTTCCAACGATATGCATATGTCCAGGGTATGCCGAATAGATTCAGCACTGTGGACGTGGCAAAATGGCCAAAAATGGCCGTTCAGAGGCCGGCCGCGGCCAACATGGCGGCCAAATCAAAAAGTTGTAGAACAAAAGTTGCTTAGTTTTTTAAGTACTACAACCCCTGAAAATATGAGATCAAATAAAAGAGGTACGGACAAACAAACATATATACCAAAGCAAGATTATTTGGTGACGTCATAGAAAAATTTAAAATTGTCATAACTTTGGTCAAAATCATCCGTTTTGGACGTTTGAGGTGTCGTTGAATTGGTATTGATGTCTTCAATCATAATTTGCCAGTTAGAAAATAATCGGGGCATTTTTTGGGGCAGTTATACGCGAAAAACTGATTTTTTGGGGCAATTTTTGGAAGGTCATATCTCCACTCAATGTTGGTAGAAATTCATGCTTTTATACATTATTTAGGTTTATTTTTCAAGACCTTTCCAATGGTATATAACATGATCCTGGCGGCCTCAAAGTGAAAAAGTTCGAAACTTGCTGTATAATATACTTCGTTCGACTTCCAGCACAGTAGGTGCTTTCGTCACTCGTTTGGACTGCCGTCCAAAGTGATATTACAGATTTTTGGTATTTTATAGAAAAACGTGCAAGGAAATAAAAGTGAAGTTAGGTGCTGTTTGTGCTGCCCGGCAGACGTGGTTACTGAGGAAATTAAAATGAAAAGGTTTTACATAAAAACTTGGGAATGAATACGATATCAGTTCGATGGGTGTTACGATTGCTCACGATGGACGACGGTGTTTAGGCCTAGTGATAGTCATAATATTTGTTTTTTCAAGGCAAATCCGCTACAAAGAAGTCTAGGTGATCCCATCGGCCGGAAACGTCAAGGCAACTAAGTGTTTTTTTTTGGATTCGAATGAAATAATCCTAATACATTTTTCAAAGAACGATCTGGGACGGGGATTAAGTAGAATAAAGGGATTAAAATTAAGCAGAAAAATAAAAAAAAAAATGAAAACTAGCATTTTTATTTTTAATAGCTATTGATCCATTATCGTTGAAAACTGGTTGAATATTATCGCCGCCATTGACGTTTAATGAAATATTCGTGATAATGCAAAACATATCCTAACCAATCAGTTACTGTATACATTTAGCAGTATATCAGAAACTCGGATATGCGACACATGGCAAATAGATGTTCTTGGAAAATTCTAGGATTATGCACCGTTCCGTACACTCTGAAGAATTTGCAAGTTTGTATGGAATTCGACATAATGTAATTTGACAACGTTCATATGTCCACCACGGGCATGTTTGCAGTTGTCGATTCGTTGAACCCAACTTTCGATGACTCGCCCACCCATTTCGGCGGAAACGGCCGCTATATCTCGTTCAATATTGGCTCTGAGCTTCTCTAACGACGCCGGCTGCTTGCCATACGATTTAGATGGGCCAATCGGGAGGACCATTTTTGGATATAACACGTTCATCGAATTTAGATAAGTTGATGGTTAGACCCGCTGTGTGGCACATATCATTAATGGCTCAAACAAATGGCCAAAGAAATAACGTTGCAACATTTCTCTGTAGCGATCCCCATTGCCTGTAACGTCAATCAACGAAAAAATTGGTCCATACATAATCTATTTGTTGACGGAGCCATTTAACAAAAAATGCGATTCATCACTGAAGATGATTTTGAGACGAAATTGGTCATCTTCTTCCAACACTTCTAGAACCCAAACCAGGAACGTACTTCGCTTCATATGATCGAGAGGCTTTGTGGCCTGAGCGATGCCCAATTCTTGTGAACGCCGTGGAACCGACTGTTTTGGGTCGTTTGCGACGGACGCTTGAGCGTCATTATAATATTCTCGGCCCTTCGGCCAAACCTTTGTCTCACTGGCACGGGAACATCCAGCAGCGAATATTTAGTTTCAAATTTGTTCACTAGACTATGAATTGCTTGTCTACTGGAACGATATAATTACGACCAAAAATTGGAATCAACGCTCTTGAAGTTACAGTCACCGACTCGGAATTTTTGTAATTAGTTTTAAATTTTTGTAAACGTTGTTCGTTCATGTACTTCACCATGATGAAAATGTTGTATTTACTGAATGTTTTGACACTGACAGTTCGGTTATTTATTTAACGGTGCGTTCATAGTGGAAGTTCAAAGTTGTCAAGTCAAAATCCAATAAGACATTTTTAATACAGAGCAAGTATTAGCAATTACACTGTTAAACCAAAATTTTGCCGAAATAACTATGTACATTGATTTACGAGTACGAAAAAGGATACCGCACCCTTCATTTTGAAAAAAGCTCTTTATTCACCTAAGGCTAACATTTCTACATAGTGGAATTTTCAGGCAAACTCTACTATATTCAGAATTATTCAAAACAAATTTTATTCAAACCAATAGAATCATCTTCATTTACCAAAACTAAATAGGATATCCCAACTCACAATTTGGAAACTTGATTCATTTTATTTCCGACAAACTTCACTATTTTAGTAATTAATTTATTGACTCCCTTAAATTTTTTTACTGCTTTTTTTTATTAACATTGGTTTATTTTGGACATATTTCACTGACATCATTAGATTTTGTTTCGAATACACAAACCTAAGAGAGCATAAATTTATGGGAAATTTTTAAACATCCATCATATAAAATCGAGCTTATGTTGAGGGAAGCCGAAGAGCCTGTGACCATCGAACCAACCCAAGCGTTTATTGAAGCTAAACATCAACTTCAAAGATAACGATTTAAACATGTATTTATAAAAGTCATCCTTATGTTAACAATGTTCAGTGTATTGAAATGATCGAACTGTTTTTCGAGTAAGGCAAATAGAGTTGGAACCGATATAAAAACCGCGGATGAGAATTGAAATCAAAAGTCAAAATAGGTAGGTAGGCTGGGGTGGGTGAAATTAAGCATGTTGAGACGCTCTGCAGGTCACAATTGTGTTGTTAAATCCATTTACGATATTTCGGTAAAAATGGCGAAAATAATTTAAACGAGCTTTCGGAAAATTTGTTTTACCGTAAATTAAGTAATTAATTATTGAAAACGAGGTAGTTTGTAGCTCTTATTAAAAAGAGCATTTACTTAGGTCTTCTACTAAAACCTTCGAGTTAATCCATCATAGGTTTTGGTTTCCGAATACGAAAATGAAGACTGTAAATGTTATTTAAACTTGTGTTAATTATCTCGTATATCTTCAAAAGTGTTTAAAATATTTTTGATCGTAAAAGTCATACCTAAAACAAATCACGACCTTAAACATGTTTTCCAGTGTAAGTAAAATTTCGAAATAATGTTTGAATTTTATTTTGTTAGATGGCATTATCATTCGAATATGTTTAGCACATAATTTCATAGCTGTGATGAAATAATACGATTTTAAGCAGTTTTGTTTGTAAGTAAAGCAACCGTGAAGAACTTTTTGTGAAGCTAGTTGATTCAATGCCAAAATAAATCTTGTGAAGTGGACATGGTAAAGAGTAATTTTAGTATAAATAACGTTAAAAAATTTTTAAAAACATTTTTAACGATTAACGTATCTATCTTAACGATTAACGTACTCCAAATACTCGATATTGAGTGGAATGCCCCTGTTAAGTTCATTAACACTGTTATTTCAGCAAGATCATCTTTTCAACCGATCAATGATTGATAGAAAATCACTACGAAACTTTAACTCCATTAAATTTAATCGCATAAAGTTAAAAAAAAATCGCGCACAGTTGGATCCCCATAAAAAATCGATCTAACTAAAAAACTCAACAAATGATCACGTAAATTAAATAAACTAAATCAAGATTAGCACAAAATTTATACAAAGTTAATGACATTCAAGATTATATAAGTACTCGCATATTATTTATCATACAAAATTGATCGATTTTAGAAAATTGAAAGTGCTTTAATCTCGTCGTCTTGATCTTGAATCTACTGTATATACTCGTATATCTAGAAAGCAGAAATTAGTGAAATCGTGATCATATATACAAATAATTAATTAGCGTTATAAAAAAATTTGAAAATTATTTATCACATATCTGAAATTGAAAGTAAGCATATAATACGGAATACGGGGTGTGCCTAGTACGTGATTTATCTTTATTATAGATCGTAGTCGATGGAAAAGTATTTTTTTTTTTTTATTTTATCACCGCGGATCAATAGATCGAGGACAACTTACTCATTATTGTTGTTGGTTACGTGCTGCTTTTCCAAAAAATGTAATCCATTTTGTACCGACGAATCCAATGAATAAAATGATGATTTTCTTCGACGATTATTATTTAAATGTAACACTTTTAACTCATCTTCACTTATTTTTAAATCACTTAAATCACGATTACTATTATTTGCACTATTAAGATATTCACCATGACACTCAATTATATCCAATCGCATATTACTATTGTCTGGTATTATGCCAGAATCTTTCGATAGGTTTTCATCACTCAGCCCGAATAGAAATGGATCGTCCAGTACCGTTACACGACTATTTAGTTTTAGCTCGTCATCATTTAAGTGTATCGGGGGTGGTGTCGAAAATTGTTTAATTTTTCGATTTTCAAATGGAATTTTTGGTTTGCGACGTTTATAATCTATCGGAAAAATTATTTCGTTGGTATCGTTTGATTTGAGAGTTGGTACCGGTGTCGCGGTCTCACTATTATTACTACCGGCAGCGATACGTTGGGAGGCCGCTTTACCATAAATCTGTCGATAATATTTTTCCTGATCACCATAAAATAAACATACTTTCCACCATTGTTTACATGCTAGTAAATTGGCGGTACGAGGTATTGGTGTTTCAGATGTCATTATGCTGCTGCTATGAAATTACACAATGCGCGATGCGCGTATATTCACTAAACACAAAAATTATTGTTTAAAACTTAACAAAAGAAAACCGCACTTTAATATCAATTTCATTCCTTTTTTGTGTATTGTCGGTCGGTCGATCGAGGTACAACATAAAAAAAACTAAATTTTTTTTCAGGACTTTTCCCCGACACACAACTTTCACATTTATTTATATTTGATCTCGTTTCTTACATAAACGGCATACAAACACAGCATATAACACCCACTAAATTATCAAATTTTCACTTTTAAAGCAACGCACTCAGTTGGAGATCGTATATAAATTGATCCACTACTTTTAACACTACCACATAATTTACAACACAACTTGTCGTATCGAAAAATAAAAATCGCACACGGACGCAAACAAAAATTGTAATTAATTAATATTGATATCATCGATCGATTTATAATTAATTGTAATAATTACAAAACCACGAAAAATATGTAGGTATAATAAAATTCCACGATCGTCTTATACACAAAACAAAACAAAAACTAAAACGTTAACATTAACCTTTCCGCGATCACGATATTTTAGCTACTGACACTTCTTGAGGCAAATAAACAAAAAAAAAAAAAAAAAATCGAAAACAACTTGATCATACACGATTCCATTATGTGAAATTCATATAAGCGCATGTATATCGCAAACAAACATCGATCGGCTTGTTTTCTTAAACGATATCTTAATTTAATGAATTTTGACATTTTTCATTTGTTTAATTTAATGTATGCAATTTGGCCAATTTATCATTATACCGGAGGCACGAATTTCTCATACTAAACTATACTATACGAGTGATGTTGATCGTCTTGTACAATTTTATTCCGTCTTCTTTGTCTCTTTCTTACTAATTCGAATATAAAGACATAATACATTCATAATTGGTTCTCTTTTTAATCAACTTCTTGATCTTATATTTAACAGTAGTGCGAGTGGTATATAAGAAAAAAAGCCGAAGCGATATAGTTAAGTTACGTTTGAAATGTTTTTTTTTATTTTTGTAAATTAATGAGCGGCTTTCAGCTGTGGGGTCACCAAAATCACATTTTTGACAAATTTTTTTATTTTTTTTTATTTAAATTAGCATTTTAGTTTTTTGTTTCTTTGTTTCCCCACTATAAGAATATTAACGGTATCTCCATTAAAATACTAGAAATTAATCAAAGTGTAATTAATACGATTTATAGCAAGATAAAAGTTTTTAATTTATTTCTTAAAGAACAACATAATGAACAGTATTATAGTGTTAAATTCGTCTTATCATCGTGCATGTCTTTCTAAAGAACTATAAAACGAAGAATTTTATTGTCATGTAAATTGTAATTTATTTAACGGACCGAAAATAGGTATCGCGAACAAAGAAAAACACTCAGCTGGATATTATTGCGCGCAGACAGATCGAACGGACCTGTAGGTTGTGTATTATGGTGCACAGTAATGTGTCTCTTTAATAAATTAAAAAATCTTTTATTGGATATGTTGAAAATCTTAACACAGATAAACATCTTATTCTATCATACAATAGATTATGTTGACAAAATTGTTATGGATTTATTCTTAAGAGTATTCCAATTCTCATTAATTTTACATAAACTACATAGTTTTATATAAAAAGGTGTATAAACAATTAATTTTAATAATTTAGAAATACTTTGCAACGAACGAGATCTCAAGGTGGTCTTAACCGTAACACATATGATCTAATTACAAAATACCGCGTGTTAAAATTTTAAAACATTTAAAAAACTTTCATTTCGTATTTGTTGTTTTAAATTTGTCCCGCATATACAGCACTCGTGCATCACTAGACTAATTAGATTTTATCTTACCATTGCAAATTAAACAACTTTTCCTTACTTTGTACTCGTATGTCGTATACAAGTACGAGTACATCTCGCGCGTATATAATTTTAATTAATCAAATTGATTTCGATCAAGTTGCAGCCGCTGTCGTATATGATAAGCAAATGGGAAAAAACATAACATAATTAATTATTGTAAACATTAATTTAAATTATAGATGTGAATAATAAAAAATACAACTTTGAGAAAATCAAGTCTTATCGCGTAATCTGTAAGAAATTTAATTAAATTTAAATTAGAAAGTTTTATTGCAAATAATATAATGTTTATGGTATGCTTTACACTAAAGGAGTTTGCATGCTGAGTAATTGAAAGTGCTAGCGGGTTTTAAATCGTAAAAAATCCGTCTAGTTAAGCTAAAGTCCTGGGGCACTGCTCGGACAAATTGGTTGAATTGGAAGCATTTTGTGCCATTAAGTATAGAAATAATTAAGAATTTGTACGTTTTATTTTAATTGTAATATAGTGTAAAAATCAAAACTATATTTACATATACAAGGTCGCCACAAATATCAGTTGGTTCTTTAATTCTGAGTACAAAACAAATAAATAATATTAAAATAAAGAAGCAAACAATTAAAATGTAATGGTCAAAATCTAAAATATATATTCCACCACTTCGTGGCATTCTTCCAGTGGCACTATTCTGGTTTTCCCTGGGAATAGGGAATTGGGAAAAATATTTTCATAGTATTTTTGTCTAAATTGTGTTTTTCTGGCCTACCGAGAAAATAAGTTTGGTGCAAAAAAATTCAAAACAAAGTGTATTGGGAAACTTTTGTTCCACAAAATTTTTGTAGGGAAATAGGGAAAAATATTTTCCCATTTAACTTTGTTTCGAAAATATTTACACCAAACTTGTTTCCTCAGTAGGCCAGAAAAATACAATTTAGACAAAAATACTATGAAAATATTTTTCCCAATCCCCTATTCCCAGGGAAAACCAGAACAATGCCACTGGGATTGCTCATTCTGCTGAATAGAAAACTATTTCGCCACCTAGATTATCAATAAATATCGAGTATTCAAAAGTGAAAAGATACATAGTCTCACAATAAACGAGTTAGTACAATTCGTACAATTGCTCACATATAGTGCGGGCAATTCGTTAAGCCCATTATAATTTTTAGTGATTATTTTTAAATTCACCACCTTTCACTTTAGTTTGTAGTAAATGTACACTTGTATAGTATCATAGAAAAATAAGTTTACCATAGATTTCTCATTTGTATAAAACGAGATAAAAATGAAATTCTAATGTCATGATTGTATTTGTGATTTTACATTGTGCGCAATGTAAAGTCACAATTACAATCAAGACATTAGAATTTAATTCGTTTTATACAAATGAGAAATCTATGTTAAACTTATTTTTCTATGATAGTATCTTACATCGCCCCAACATAGATACCATTGCATACTACGCAATTGTTTTAGCTTTGTTTTTACGAATTTACGTCAGTAGTCGCTCGAACACGGCGCAACACGTTTAGATTTAGTGAAATTTCAATATTTATTTACCAACATAGAAGTATAGGTTTTATAAAACATAGAAAGTTTAATTTGATTGAAATCCCAACACAAAGTCGATTTTGCTAAGAAGATGTCGGTAGGAAAGTATTTTTCCAAAGGAGAACACGGATTACCAGTTACCCAAAGTGGCAGAAAAATTAACCATGCGTCTAACTGGTTGTTTTAACTGCAGTTGGATACAGGAAGGTAAATATTCTTCTTCTTTTGATCTCCGAACGGTTCAGCAATGTAGTGTCAAAATCATCATAGTCTCGCCACTGATACAACCTAATCAAGAAATAGAAAAAAATATAGTTGAAAGAGACATTTATTGAAAAGTGTAAAATTAAAATATTATTGAAAGAAGGACTTTTATTGTTTGTACCTTTTCCCAGTCCTCTCTTTCCCAGTCCCTTTTCTTTGTTGCATCATCCTAGCGTTTAACCTTTGCTTTTGCAAGGTCGTCTTGCACAAAACCCATATTGAAAAAATCTACGTCTCACAGTTCTCTCCGATATTTCCTCACTAACGTTACGCATTGCACCCCTCAGAGACTTACTGGATAACGATCTTCTTTAGCTTTCCGCATTAAAAATCTGTCCTGGCTGACTGTTGTTTTACGACTGCGACCACATTTTCCTTTCTTCTGGGACTTGTTGGAGACTGAGATGTTAATTTATGAGAAAATTTGATGACGAATGATCGACTCACTCGGTTACAGCACTGGTGTCTATAGTGAATTCTACTAATATCACAAAAACCACTTTCACTTTCACTTTTCAAAGTCACAAACGAGACTGAAATTCTTCAGTAAAATACTTATTCTTAAATACTACCTAGTTGTCAAAAATCAAAAAAAAATCGGAGTTCAAACTAATTAACAGAACCATAAATACTCGGAATTTAAATTTTGTCGAAAAGGGTTCTCAGTGTCAACTATACAAAGGTTGCAGTTCGGGCTTCGAAAATTACATTACCATGAATTTCGTATGAGGTGATAATAATTTGGCCACATCTCTACATAGTATAGATAAAACTATTTATTAAGAATTCTTGAAAATGAGGTATTCCTAGAGATTTTAACACAAACTCAGGTATACGAGGTGTTAGTTGGAACCCATGTCAGTTAGGTAAAATAATCAGAACCTAAGCATTTAGAGGTTGGGACAATTTATACAACTCAGTATTAGGAGCAAATATAGTACAAATTCTTAAGCCCACTGACGTATTCCTAGAGATCTTAGCACAACTTCAGATATTTATGATGTTTGTTAGAGACGATGCCAGCTAGAAATAATATTTGATTTTTTCCACCCCCACCCAGGGGTATTTTGTATTATGACCAAATATAATAAAAATTGTTGGGATAACTGAGATATCCCTAGAGATTTAAACACTACCTCAGATATATGAGGTGCTAGTTGGGGAACATGCCAGTTAGAAAAAAATTTCAGGAGCCCCCCCCCCCCATCCAGGGGTGGGAACAGCTTAGAAGATTTTGTATTATGACCAAATATAATAAAAATTGTTAGGCCAACCGAGATATACCCAGAGATCGTCACACAATCTTATGTATATGAGGTGTTAGGAGGGGACCATGTAAATTAGAAATAATATTCAAGAGCTCCCCATTCAAAATGGGGACAATCTAAAGAATATTGTATTAAGACCAAATATAATAAAAAAAATAGGCTGAGATATGTGCAGATATCTTAACACAATCTCAGGTATATAGAGTGTATGGAAGTTTTAAAAATAATTGGGAGCTATTCCCAACCAGGGATGAAGAAAAATTATAGAATTAATTTATATGACCAAATATAATAAAAAATTCTTATGCCAAGTCTAACATTTCTTATTATATTTGGTCATAATACAAAATTTTAATAAGTGTCCCCTCCCCTGACACGTTCTCCAACTAACATCTCATAGACCTGAGGTTGTGTTAAGATCTCTAGGGATAAATATCTCAGTTAGTTTAAGAATTTTTATTATATTTGGTCATAATACAAAATCATCTATATTGTTTCCACCCCTGGATGGGGGAATTCTCATATTTTTTTTTCTAACTGACGTGGTTCCCAACTAACATCCGGTATAAATTTGTTCCTTCCCTCCCTTTGGAGCTTGGTATTATTTTTTCTAATTTGTCTATTACCCCACTCATTCTACCCGAGGTTGAATTTTGATTCCTCCGGTTATCTCATTTGATTTCAATAATTAGCTACTCCCACGTAGTTCAGCGTGTAGTGTGTGTGCTACTATTCTGCTTCGAATTCAATTTTCTAGTTATTTTCATAGAACTTTTATTAACTCCAATATTCGAGTTAGTGAATATTGATTAATTATGGTGAATATATTATAATTTCTTTCAGTTTTTTGAAGTTAACTGCCAAATATTTCAAATAATGTTAATAAATCAAAAATTACAATTTTTTTCTGATTGGTATCATTTTGATACGCACCAACACATATACACGTTTAGCATATGGATTAGTGAAAACTTCACACTGCTTTATACACATGTGAAGTTTTTGCTAATTTTTTTACTAGTAAAGCAGAATCTAGATATGCATCTTTAGAGGAACTGTAATATGGACTGCTTTATCATCCACCGCAAAGATACCCCCGTATTTTATATCTAAAAGAATGAACTCGGGACGGTACATTAAACTGCTAGATGCTGTTTTAATGGCGTTCATTGAACAGTTTAAGCTGGACGATGTAACTTTGCAGCAGGATTGATACCGGTCATAATTTTAGGAGCATTTAAAACATCGGCAGCTCAGTGTGAAGAGGTTGAATTTGGTCGAGGTTCTTGCTCCTGATAATCGGCATCAATAATAAATTGGAAATTTAACTAACTAATATTCACACAAACCAAAAACAAAATTTAGTGAATTATAATTTTAGAATCAAACAAAATACGAAGAAAAAAATTAATTATTTAAAACAAAACAAAAAAAAATTAACACAAATTATGAATTTTTACTGAACTTCTATAATAAACCAAAGATGTTAACATTCTCAATCTTTGTACATACATATGTACCTAAACATTAACAAAAAAATTTGTTAAAAATATCAGAAAACTATATATATTTTACTTATTAAATAAAAATTGCAAATATTCAAATTTTACTATTTATCGGAATTACTTTCATGAAAACATATCATTTGAAAACATATTCCTCGTTCAACTGCACCAAGACACAAACCAACTCCAAAAGAAAGAAAAAAATTTAATTTTTCCCAAAAATTATGTTATGCCCAGATAGATAGATTACAATACAAATATTCATTACTAACTTAATTTTACAGAAAATTTTGAAATCGCAAAGTAAATTAAAACAAAAACTTCTAAACTAATTCGACTAAGTGCGTGTTTCAATTGGTTTAAACGCCGCATAAAAAGTTAAAAAGTTAAAAATTGTGGTGAATAAAAATGTCAAACTTTTTATCTGCTTCAAGAGCTGATAAAATTTTTATGTGGAAAACATTTGGCTGACAAAAATATTTGTTTGTAAACAGAAAATTGTCATGTACAAATTTTGAGAAAAATCGTAATAATTTAGATGTAAACTGACCATAATTAACTGATATACATTTAAGTATTTATTTTACATTTAAATATGCTATATACGTTCATGATTACACATAAAATAAGCAACCATGTTATTGTCAAAATTTTAACCAATTGAAACAGATAAAAAGTTAAAAAGTTAAAAAAAATTTACCACAAATAAATTTTTAACTTTTTATGCGGTATTTAATCCAATTGAAACACGACCTAAAAAAAACTCAGTCACAATATTTATATTGTAACAGGATAATACGGCCATACATGTCTCCAGATTATCGCGTGCGTGGTTTGATGACCAAAACATTTCATTAATGAGCTGGCCAGCACGTAGTCCGGATTTAAATCAAAACGAAAATCTGTGGCGAATACTTTCGCGTAAAGTTTATCATAATTCAGTGCAGTATGATACAGTATAGCTTCCTTAAAGTCAGCAATTATGGATGGTTGGGAAAAAATTGAACTAGTTGTACTCTCCAACTTGGTCAATTCAACGTCGTCTCGGATTTTCAATGTTATTCAAGAAAATGGAGGTCATACTAAATACTAACACGAGGGAATTACGAAGAAAAAGCAAGTTAAAATAGGATACGGCTCAACGAATTTCGCAACGAAATGATTTTTATCAAAATTACTTTATACTTGTGCCTTATACACTGTAATAAATCTATCTTCTTATTAAATTGTGTGACACTTTGAATTGTTTCTTAATTCACTTAAAATTCAATCGCTTATCAATCAAGATTACCAAATACCTAGTTAGATTTAGATTATCAATTCTCGCATTATACACTTGAACATCAACCATACCATATGGGGGGTCCATATTATGAAAAAAATACGATTTCGCATTTTGGTATTATTTTCGCAAAAATGCGCTCTAAGTCGGATGCGAACGCCACATTACAAAATGCTACGGCGGATTTTTGCGAAACTATATTTTTCGAATGCGGATGACCAACAGCAGTCGGATATCGCTTTATTTATTACACATACTTAATAAACTTTTATTTTTTTAAGTATTAAATATAAAGGTATTATAAATGTTTTGCTATTTTTGTTAAAAGGAAAATATAAACTTTTATTGTTGTCGTGCAGTAGAAATGTATATTTTCTCACATAATTCAAAGGGATTGAGGAGGTCCATGTACAACGCTCCCTCCAACCTATACCCTATTCCACACAACACTAAATTTCTCTCATTCAACATATCCATACTAGGGTAAATAGAATTTGGCAACTTCTTCGTTTTTCTCCCTTTACCTACAAAACTGGTTTTGTCTTGGAATCTTTTTTAACTAAAATTTTGTTAGATTCAAAATTTTCAACATACCAACCCAAACAAAAATGAATAACAAAAATTCTCAAGGACATTTTTTTGTATTTTTTTTAGTTTGATTTTGTTTTTGTAGATTCAAAATTTTCAACACAAACAAAAATGAAATAAAAAAAATTCTCAAGGACATTTTTTTTTATTTTTAGTTTAATTTTGGTTTTGAGCCGTGATGCGCACAAATATATCAATTGTATTAAAAACACAAATTTGAATAATAAAAAATTAAAATATAATTTAATTAAATGATTAATAAAATGATTTTTTCTTAGCATTTTACACAACACATAGAAAATTATAAAAGTTACTGGATTCAAATAAAATGTGTGTGGACGAAAAGGGTGTAAAACAAAAAAGTTACCGGATTCAAGTTGGATATGCACACTCATCTCACTCTACCACATTATGGTAACTTGAATCCGGTAATATTCTTCGTTTGATTTCCATGTACAATCCGCTTTACCTATAAAAAAAATTTGCATTTATGGGTAAAGGAGAAACGAACGAAGAAGTTACCGAATTCAAGCTACCATAGTGTGCATATGCACATTGTGCAAATCCATACCAGGGTAACTAGAACCCGGTAACTTTTATAATTTTCTATGTGTTTGTGTAAAATGCTAATAAAAAAAATCATTTCATTAAATTTTATTTTATTTTTTTACTATTCGTATCCTAATTTTTACCACAATTAAAATTTTTAAAAACAAAATCAAACTAAAAAAAATGCAAAAAAATGTCCTTGCAATTTTTTTTTCTTTTTTGTTTGTGTTGGTGTGTTAAAATTTTTGAAGCTGCAATAATTTTAGTTTAAGAGCCAATCCACAACAAAAGCAAAAACAATCCATGACAAAGGGTGAAAAAACTAAGAAGTTACCGGAATCAAGTTACTCTAGTATGGATGGAAATGGTGATCTGCACATTTTACAAAGAAACCCCATGCGCATAAGGACCTGATTTCCCTGGAACTAAGTAATCATAATCGGAGTCAAATGTATACCAAAATAACAAAATGTACACTGTTGACCATAAATATTTTAAAAACACTCAAAAATTTAATTTTCCAGAAAAAATTTCACCGACCAAATGGCACAGAGGTTAAAGTTTTGGCGTTTGGATCGGGAGGTATCGGGTTCGAATCCCGATAGGGGCAGGATGCAAAGTGAAATTTCATCAACAGATTACGATCTGTGGTGAAATGTAACACATCTATAACCCCCTGCTGGCGTGCAAAACACATGGGGCGACCCATCTTCCATGCCAGTATAGGCTGGCATGGAGCTTGCAATGTGCAGATGGTCTTAAATCGGTCCTATAGCCGTACGTCAAGTTGGCCGGGAGGCGTAAAAGAAGGACGCCAAAAGCATAACCGAGGAAGAGCAGGGTGAGCCTTAAGCCCCAAAACAGATCGCGGAAAAGTTTTGAGTTAAAGTTACATAATGCAATTCTTTAAAATAAAACACACCACCAATCGCGATGTAAGAAAGAAATCTTACTTGCTTGAAAACACTGAGATTTTTGTTATTTGCAAGAGAATATTATTGAGTGAAATACAAATTATTCTTAAACATTTGAAATAATTTGAGGAGATGCCACGCAAAACCAATTTTATCACATTAATCAAAATGTTGGATAATTAAAAAAAAACGTTTTTTGAAAAAAGTTTTATTGTCGGATAAAATTGATTTTGCTTGGCCGTATACATATTGACACGATATCTCAAAGGGATAAATCAGGGTTTTCACTACTTTTTAATGGTTTTCTAATAGCTTTGAAGACAAGAATTGATAATCAAGTGAAATCTCGATTTAAAAAAAATGTGATAAAGTTGGTTTTGCGTGACACCTCCTCATTTAACTCGGTCCCTACGGATCACATAGAGATGTTCAAAGTTGTTCTGAAATAGTATTTGATGGAAGAAACTTAACTTATTTAATTTCATGCTAGGAGATCTCTGCGATTTTTGTTATTGGAGAGAGAAAAATGTTGAGTGGAATGTAAAGAATTTTAAACATTTGAAATTATTTAAATCGGTGATCGAAATGGGTCTGCGTTAGTACTTGATGAAAGAAACCAAGTTTTTTGCAGTCCACTCAATGATATTCTCTCTGAAATATCAAAAATCTTAGAGATTTCCGAGCGGCTAAGTGGCTAAGTGGCTAAGTAAGATTGATTTCTTCTACGATTTCTAGTGTATTTTGAAATACTTTAAATTCGTTTCGTAACTTTCACTAAAAAGTTTCCTCAAAATTTTTTTTCTATTTAATAGTGTTGAAATTTTTGTGTTTATTAGAAATTTTCAAGTGTTTTTACGAAAGTTCAATTTATGAGGGGTTTATGCCACAATATGCTTGGTACTTTTCAAATAAACTTTTCTACACAGTCATTACCAGAGTGGTTACGACGGAACTCAAAGGTGATTACAAATTTCCCACATTTAACAATTATTCCATTCGTCCATTTATCCAAGCATTCAAGTTACATACTCCCCTGTAACATATTCCCTTGAAGTCAGTTCCCAGTCAGTCTGGCAATAAATTATTGCCAGATTTCTACCCCAATTCCTTTTTGGAATAGGTACCACTACGCTTCCCTTCCATTTTTCCGGTACCTGAATACTCATCCAAACTTGGTTGAAAAGTTGAAGCAAGGCCACCTTAGCTTAGAATTTCAAGCTACCAATCATGTTATGATGCATTCTCTTAATTCCGGTTGTAACAGATGTTATGTGTTTCCAATCTTTTTAGTGTTTTAACATTATTTCGATGTTTTGAGTCAATCATCTTGTTTATAGTGGGATTTCTAGTTGTACACCAAACCTCACATAATCACTGAAATAATTTTTTTTAAATAATTTTTCCCCAAGAAATGGTGTTAGTGGTAGCAGTTTTTTACATATATTTTGGTAATTAGGACCGACCACTTGTTCTCTATGCGAAAATATATTATACTATATTGCTTTACATATCACTAAATTGAACCATTAATTTCAATTAGTTTATAATTTATTATTTTCGATTAATTATTTTTTTCTTTCGAATATTTCATTTTTCGATGAATTGTTCGATGAATTTCCCGTGAATTATTTCCGTATAACAATTGTTTGTTTAACTTTCGTGGTTGGGATAAATTGTGTAATTTCCTCGTTCCCTCATTTCTGTACTCTGTTGATTTTATTTTTAATTTTTTAAGGAAATTTATAATGCCCGAGAGGTAAGTGGTTGGGAAGTAATGGTCCAGGGAGTAACTGTGGGAGGAGCAATAACCGCCGGGGGTGGAATAATTACTGTGAATTAAAAGGCCGAAGAATAATAGGCGGGAGCGAGTAATGGACGGATGAGGGCATTGAAGTAGGAGGGCCAATGGAACGGAGGATAATTGCTAGGGGGTAAGAAGAGATAAATTATTCGAAGGGGGGAGTGAGTATTGTCCAGTTACAGCAAAATACAAAAGTAATTTAAGTTATTTTTCGGGGTATAACGAAAGTTTAACGGGAGTTTATCTAATGTTTTAATCCATACTCCCGATAAAAAATTAGAGCATACTTCATCCCAGTAATACCGGTTTAATAATTTTTTTTCGTTAGTAAATGGGTGTAGGGCGGACTTTTAGCCTGTCCTAGCCTCAACGAAATTCGAATTCCAATTCTTACATGTTCGATAAACGAATACGTCAAGAGATCGGTTATAGAGCGGCATTTCATAGTAGCAATGACTTTGCCAACGGAAATGTTGAAAAATGATCGTAAACCTTCATAGTCAGCCTCATTAAATTGACAAAGAAGCTTTGACTGCTGTCTGAATTTCGGTGGAGTTTCGATAGATATTTTATGGTTATCAATGATCAGAATGTTTAATTTCAGCCTCGATGCGTGTTTTCATGGAATTCCGTGGGATTCTTGTGAGACAAACTTGCTAAGCGGCAAACCATTCCGTATATGGTGATTCAAACATTTTTTATGCTATTAATAATTACAAATTAGTTCGTCGCAGGGATGTTGATTGTGAATGTCATCACATTTGACTAATAAACCATCGAAGAAATTCATGGTTTCTGAATTGAGTCTTTTAATCCAGATTACTGTTGCTGTGTTCGTTTTTATTGTATACTTAACCAGAAAGGGAGGCTACTTTGAAAATATGAATTTTATAAATAAAAGCCCGGGTTACAATAATTAACGCAGAAAACATATTTTTCCGAGTTTTTTGGTCCGAATGAATTATATACTACCGAAACCTACTTTAAAAGTTTAAAGTCTAAAAGACCGTAATGCAGTACGTGACAAAACAATCGTTAAACAGAGTTTTATTTACCTCTCCAGCATAAAATGAACAAAGATAAAAAACCCCATATTCGATTGAACAAACAGGATTCATTTTCTCGCAGATTTATTTATCCGTATGTTCGATGTTCAGAACGTTTTCAATCATAGTTCTTGCAACAAAAAGTTTAAACAGCTATTTGTATATTCAGTATATGAATAAAGTGCATTTATATGCATATGCAAGTATAACATGAGAAAAGGATTCAATTGTCCATCTTACTAAATATGATTGAGCACATACACCTAACACAAACTATCGATTCAGTTGAGCATAAAGTATAATAAAACCGTATACGTGATTCCAAAGCAAAGCTCGCATAAAATGCTGATATTTAATTTAAAAAATAATAATTTCTTCTAGAATATTTTTATTAAATATTTTTTTATATTATTAAATTAATTTATAGAATGCGAATAAAGCTTTCCAAGAACGATGTTATACTGCATTTTTAAGCGCATATATCATTTATGCTGTTTGCATATTACATAGAAGCAAATGAATGGCATAATGTAATCCTTCAAGTTGAAATATAAATATTCTCGTCGTCAGACTAGCATCAGTCTTTCCTTCATTATTTTTACATGATTACCAAACAAAAACTAAAATATAAGAAAGAGTTCAAATTTAATTATACCCCCGCGCCAACCGAGAAAAATTACGTCGGAAGGCAAAGTTCACGACCCAAACCAAAATTTTAATGTAATTAACTGGCAGTAGCGCTACAACACAGCACAGCACAACACATACAAGAAACAACAAAAAAAAACGATAAAAATCCATTATAAACAATTTCACAATACCGAAATTAATTATAATTAAAAAATATTACCAAACAAAAATAAATAAATTAATAAAATTAATTTTATCGAATGGAAGACAAGAGAAGACGCACACAGATTATTAATTATATAATTATTATTGCATTAAATGATTTTTCATAATTTATTTTTATGTTTATAGAGTGTGAAAACGAAATCATCGTTAAATTATAATTTCTAAATCACGTCCAATTTAGTCAGAGGACTAGAAAACAAAAAATTATCTAAGTGTTAGATTTTAATTGATTACAGCAAAAACACATAGCAACAACAAAATAAAATGTAAGAAGTTGAAAATGATGAAGATAATTAAATTTTTTATGTCTTAGATGAAATGGTGAAAGTTTTGCGTTTTCGTTTCGTTTCGTATGGAAACGAAAAGAAAATTTTTGTTGAATTTTGTTATGACATGCGAGATGAATATCATGACGACGATGATGCGATGCTCTTGATGAAAATTATGATGTGCTTAATTTATTGAACTCAGCGCGCAAAAACAAAATAATTGTGCTTTTGTTGTTTATTTATATATTTTGAGGGTCCATTATCTTTAATACACTTTCGCGTTTTTTTTAAATAAGAAAGTAGGGAACACTTCAAAGTAATTTGCTGTAACTAAATCCCATACGACATTAAAAATGTAATGATTTTTTTTTAATTAAGCATGGAGGCACTTCCGCTCATTTCCAAAATCAAACGATATATACTAGCAAATCCAATCCAAAAAATCAACCCTGAAAGTGGACTACGAGTTACCTATAGCTTTACCATCAAAACGGCGAACTTTTACTTTGAAAGTGATTTTTAATTATTTGGCAGTAGATTAGGTGTTAAGTTAAAATCTTACCGGATTGATTGCCAAAAATAAGGAAGTTGCAACCAACTTTGGTACGAATGATTTTCACAACACTGTTGAAAAATAATACCTAATTTCAGAGTGATTTTAAATGGGGATTTTCTTCAATACTTGATGTGTAAACATCTTATTGCTCCTCAACTAATTAATGAACCATGAATGACCCAACCCCAGATTTGACTTTAAAATTGCGAGTCCCACAACGAAAGAAATCGCGTCATCAAAATCAAAATTTGAACAGCCCAACAACATACGAGGATTTTTTGCACTCACCGAAATTTAATTCGAACGACTCAAAATCAAAACGTCACAAATAACATATTTGAATATTATGTCAGCGGTCACGACTCGTATGTCCACGATTTCGGACATACAGACAAACCCGACTACTGAAAATCATTGAGAGCACAGAAGAATATTACGGGTGACCTCCGGTTATCGAAACACTGTTTTACATAACAAATAGCGCTCGCAATTCAGCCCGTCACGGTTTCGTTGGACACGCTTTTTGGTATGGCTGACAAGATGTACGAAATCATTTAAATAGAGAAACGAAGCGTGAAAAATATTGAACATTCTTACGACTCCCAATAACGGAACAAAGTCTTTAGGCGACCGGCAAGGGACAAAATAAACGAACGGGGACACCAACACGTTCATTCTTAAGAGAATCAATTCCGATGGACGAAGCAATTTCCGAGACCGCCCATTGGAATCACAATCAGAATCACGGTTACGTTCGGGTTCTAAGCCTAGACAAGATCGTATAACACTTTATTAAATAACAGGCGGACTGGTATCACGCAAACGCTATAGAAACCCGCAAAGACGCCGTCCACCCTGTAAACACAGCGCATCATCGTCCTTCCAAATGATTATAAAGAACGACTAAGTCGCATGGTCGAGCCGACAGCGAATGCGCAATCCCAAATATAAGCCGGCAACTTTACTTACCTCCATGACAAAATAAATCACCTGACTTTTCTAATAGACTCAGGAGCTGACATTTCTGTGTTCCCTGTCAGACGTTTTTGAAATTGCTGGTACAGGTTAATTTAGATTTAAAACAAACGTTCAATCACGCTTTCATTTTAGCTGAAGTGAGACGCCCGATCATTGGCGTCCAATTTTTTGGTAATTTCACTCTTTTGGTCGACATTAAACGAAAAGTCGAGTCTTCCCCGAGTCTTCACTGTTTACACCGACCACAAGGAGAGCAATTCCTAAAACTGAACGTAATCCAAGACAGTCATGGCATTTGAATTTCATCAGTCTATTTGCCACGGATGTCCGACATGTGAACAGTAAAGACAATGTTAAAACACGATCAACTGGAGATGAAAGTAGAAAAACTTGTAAGAGACAAAAGAAGTAAATAAGCCATAAAATAGACGAACTATAGACAAAATCTATTTATGGCAGCGTAAAGTTTCCGACATATTGACAAAAAATCTAAAAGCTAAAAAGTGTATATAAATAAATCTTCTAATTAAATGTGAGCTTGTGTAGTAAGGACCAATAGTTGATGACAAGACATGGTAGAGACGTCTACGCTTAAAGGTATATGAAATCATATTATTTCGACATTTCTTTATGTTTCCTAGATATTCCAACATAGTTATGCGGTAATGCATTCATAGATTTTTTTAATACTAATTTAATAATGATTACAATATTGTAATTCTCACACAGACCTCGTTAAACATCAATTTAAATTAAGAAGAATATTTTCCGAAATCTTACATACGTATTTCGTCAGGGACGAGAGCCCGATAACGTCACAATTATTGGTAGCGATATCATTGTCTCATTAAAAAATGAAATACTATTTCAACGTGTGGATTTTATTTGTAACAGTGGAGAATCACGCATTGTTAAAATCAAACGTGGCGAATTTTGGCTTTTCTTGGTCTCTGTGTTCCAAACGGCAGCATTGTTGATGTCCACAAACGGGTTAGTGGATGCCAACGATCATATTTTATTTGAAGGAGCAGTTTTAATTTACCAAAAATTGGCGGACGCTAATTTTTATGGATCAACCGTGGATGACCTATCGAACCAGGTTTTAGATAACTTTGGAAATTTTGGGTTCGTTAACTCAACACAGTTTTTAACGATTATATGGACGTATTTTGGATCTAGTTTTCTCAGCTTTAGATGACGTTGAAATCGAAGCGTATCTTGATTTAGCTTGTCATTCTAGTATCTATCACACACTACTTGTGAAAGTTAAATGCCTTCTTTGATTTAGTTTTCTGCTAAACGTTGATTGGACAACACTGTTCCACAATGTGAATACCTCGGATGTCGTGTTTGAGTTTTATAAAGTTTCGAATACTGGTTTTGATTTAATTGTACAAAAAAAAAACTCTCAATTTCCGTGTTGTGAAAAATATTGCTAATCGCAAGTCTAAAGCATTTAGGGATTATAAACAATCTGGTGGCATTAACGCTAAACGAAATTTCTGTGATTTGTGTAAAGAGTTTAAATATTTAAATGATTTCTTATATAAAGGGGTAGATACTCGATCGGCTAGCAAGGCCGAAATCCTGCTACTCAATCAATTTTACCAAGGAAATTTAAATTTCAAAATACATTTTTCATAAAATTTTTGTTTATGTTTGCAATGTTACAGTAAAATGTACAGCTTCAAAAATTAAACAGCAAATTTTTGTGTTGTTCTACTGTGCAATCGCAAAAAAAACAAACAGCTTATTGAAAATATAATTTGAAATTTATTCTGAATGCCTGATGCCGATTTTTTGTCTAAATTTCCGACTAACTAAATTGATCGTTAGTTCACCCAGGTATTGTTAGATGTCTCTAATATTTACAAACCAAAAACTGTCCGATATTTAGTTCTAAACTTCAAACTTAGTTTCGATTTAACTATTACTGATTAGAAATATTTTCTAGAATGTTAAATTTATGTTTATACAGCAGATTTTAATTACACATCAGATGCGGTTTGTTCTGTGCCATCTATGAACGAGTGGTATTAACTAACCATCAATTTATTTAGTTAGAAATTTAGGCAAAAAATCTACAAATCTACGGGTACAATGAAATCTCGGTTTTCAAAATCCCGGTTTCAAAATCTCGGTTTTCAAAATCCCGGTTTTCAAAATCCAGGGAATAGGATTTTGTTAATGCAACATTTTGAAATGCACTAAATGTAGATGCTGACGACTTTGATAATTCTCACGGGCACTAATCTCTCAATCCAAGTTCCATCCCTATTAGCCATTTTCTAGAACTTTATCGCAAACTAATTTTTGAATTGTCACAAAAAATCATTTCAGAAACCATATTCCCACATGCCAAATTTAGAAATTCAAACCGAGATTTACTAAAAATCGGTTTTTTTTACACAAAACTGGGATTTGAAAAACCGAGATTTTGAAAACCGGGATTTTGAAAATCGAGATTTTGAAAACCGGGATTTTGAAGACCGATATTTTGAAAACCGAAATTAAGAAAAAAAACTGCGATTTTGACAAACCGAGATTTTGAAAACCGAGATTTCGTTACACACCCATTTTATATCTCGTAAATGCGGTAGAAAAATGAATTTTCATTCTCCTGAGCATGAACTTCGTTTATTTATCTTTTATTTTGCTAAATTTTATTTCAGTTTTAAGGTAGTTAACATTTAGAATTTCATGCTAAGATGTCTTTAATTTGATGATCGATGTATTTATCTAGAGCAAAATTTGTGTGCATGCACGTAGAGTGGATGACATAAAGAACGAAAACGAAACACTAACTATGCTCTACATATTTTATATGACGATCATCAAATTAAATACATCATAGCAGAAAATGGTAAATTTCTAAATGAAAAACAAATTTTCAAAATTAAAGCTAAATAAACACAGTTCACGCTCAGGAGAATGAAAATTTATTTTTCTGCCGCAGTTACAAGATACAAATTAATAAAGTCAAAAAAAAATCAAAAAAAAAAATCCATAGCATTTGTACGAAAGATTTTTTTTCGTGTTTACGTTTTTTGGACCTGCATACATACATGGACTTTATATGCATATTGCGAGACGGCCGTATACACATACATAGGCACTGATCCTATAGACAGAGAACGAAATTTGTTCCAATCCGAAGCATTTTTTTCATTCTTAACACGAAGAGGAAATGACAGGGCAAGCCGCGTGTAATGACCCACAACAATTCGTATGTCACTGATTCTCAAGTTATGGGTGATGCCTTTGCTAATTTATTCAGCATCATCGAAAGAGATGGCAGCACGAATATAAATTTTAGTCCATTACTTAACGTTTAAGAAAGTTAAAAAACTGCAAGGGTGCAGGTCCCAACGGCATTACTTCATTGATATTGACCAAATGTGCCTTTTCTATATGTCATACATTGTATCACTTATTTAACTTAAACCTTTATTCTGCTTTATTTCCCGAGGTTTGGAATTTGTCATTTGTTATACCAATATTTAAATCAGGTAGTATACAAATCTTGTCACAGAAAATTTTCACTATCCCTTATTCTGAAACTGTTCGAACCTTTAGTTAAATCAAGACTTGATGTTCATTTCAAAAACAGAATTAGTGAATTTCAACGACTGTGAAGTTTCCGACTAAATTAAAAAATAACAAAACATGGCGGAACATAAAATTTCTCATAATAACAAAAGTGCACATGTATTAGTAAAACAGTTGGCAAAAGCAATGTTAGGCTTATTAAATTTTTGAAGTAAAACTTCTTTAGGCACGCTTGACTTGGACGAGCGTAATCGAACGAGGCGAACGAAACAATAAACGCAAAACGAAATCATTTTCCTTTAGTATCAGGATGTGCCATGACAATTCATAAATCCCTAGGTGGAACATTAGTTGATACCATTTTATTTTAACAATTGGTTAAAAAAATTGGAAAACAAGAAAATTGGTAAATGGAAAATTGGAAAATTGCAAAAATTGGAAAATTGGAAAGTTAGAAATTTGCAAAATTGGAAAATTTGTAAATTGGAAAATTATAAAATTGGAAAATAGGTAAATGGAAAATTGGAAAATAGGAAAATATGAAAATATGAAAATATGAAAATATGAAAATATGAAAATATGAAAATATGAAAATATGAAAATATGAAAATATGAAAATATGAAAATATGAAAATATGAAAATATGAAAATATGAAAATATGAAAATATGAAAATATGAAAATATGAAAATATGAAAATATGAAAATATGAAAATATGAAAATATGAAAATATGAAAATATGAAAATATGAAAATATGAAAATATGAAAATATGAAAATATGAAAATATGAAAATATGAAAATATGAAAATATGAAAATATGAAAATATGAAAATATGAAAATATGAAAATATGAAAATATGAAAATATGAAAATATGAAAATATGAAAATATGAAAATATGAAAATATGAAAATATGAAAATATGAAAATATGAAAATATGAAAATATGAAAATATGAAAATATGAAAATATGAAAATATGAAAATATGAAAATATGAAAATATGAAAATATGAAAATATGAAAATATGAAAATATGAAAATATGAAAATATGAAAATATGAAAATATGAAAATATGAAAATATGAAAATATGAAAATATGAAAATATGAAAATATGAAAATATGAAAATATGAAAATATGAAAATATGAAAACATGAAAATATGAAAATATGAAAATATGAAAATATGAAAATATGAAAATATGAAAATATGAAAATATGAAAATATGAAAATATGAAAATATGAAAATATGAAAATATGAAAATATGAAAATATGAAAATATGAAAATATGAAAATATGAAAATATGAAAATATGAAAATATGAAAATATGAAAATATGAAAATATGAAAATATGAAAATATGAAAATATGAAAATATGAAAATATGAAAATATGAAAATATGAAAATATGAAAATATGAAAATATGAAAATATGAAAATATGAAAATATGAAAATATGAAAATATGAAAATATGAAAATATGAAAATATGAAAATATGAAAATATGAAAATATGAAAATATGAAAATATGAAAATATGAAAATATGAAAATATGAAAATATGAAAATATGAAAATATGAAAATATGAAAATATGAAAATATGAAAATATGAAAATATGAAAATATGAAAATATGAAAATATGAAAATATGAAAATATGAAAATATGAAAATATGAAAATATGAAAATATGAAAATATGAAAATATGAAAATATGAAAATATGAAAATATGAAAATATGAAAATATGAAAATATGAAAATATGAAAATTGGAAATTTGGAAAATTGGAAAATTGGAAAATTGGGAAATTGGAAAACTAGTAAATTGGAAAATAGAAAAATTGGAAAATAGGAAAATAAAAAAATATGAAAATAGGAGATTTGGAAAGTTGGTAAATTGGAAAATTTGAAAATTGAAAAACTAGAAAATTGAAAAGTCATAATATAGACTTCTATGTCACTCACTTACTCACTCCAGAACGCACAGGGTGACCGAAAAAATTCGTCCGTGTGATATATTTTATATATGTATTTTTTAATATATTACAGCTCCATTCCACACGAGATATCACAGGAACCGATCCTTTTTTCGTTTCTTTCCCCGTTTGCCTATGATGCGACTTAAACAAATTTTCGATGAAACCACATTACACAAACATAAATGAAATAAAAAATATTTCAAGGCCATTTTTATTATGCTATGACAAAAAAATCATTTTTGAAGAGATTTCAAAAATGATTTTTTTGTCCATTTTGTTACACATACATAAACATTATCTATTACGACTAGTTGGCCTTGAAAAAGTTACCAAGTTACAAGGTTACCTCTTGTGGCATCAGACATAAACTAGGTGACTCTCGAGAACGCACAGGGTGACCATATTTTCAATATTATAATTTTTCTATATTATATTATAAATATTAAATATATATTAGAAGTTTTACTTCAGTAGTGTGGTCTAAAGCACACTTAATTTTTTTTGTTATGAATAGTTAATAACGCAATTACTAAATTAGCGACTTCGGAAACAAATGACAAATAAAAATAAATAGATTAATACGAAATTTGAAATGTTATACTTACACTTCATTATAAATTGTAAAAATATTTTATTACGAAACCCAAACATGGGGTTTTTAAATCCAAAAACTACTCAAGAGTACACCTAATTTATTACACTATCAAAATATATTTGGTAACTAAGCCTAACATTGCTTTTGCCAACTGTTTTACTAATACCTACATGTGCATTTTTGTTATTTCGACAAATTTTATGTTCCGCCATGTTTTGTTATCTTTTAATTTTGACGGAAACTTCACAGTCGTGAATTTCAACATGAATTTGTACCTAGTAGATCTACAATTACTAACCTAGTGCGTTTTTCTTAGCAATGATTGTGGTCATAGTATAACTCGTGAACAGTTTAATTACATTTACACCAACTTTTCTAAAGCGTTTGACAAACTAAATCATAAAATTATTTTACAAAGATTCTTCCGTTCCGATTTCATTCCAGTAAAAATTTCTCGAAAACATTAATTTTTTTATTGAAACTGAGCGTGTGCGGCGTGCCCTTGATATATTTTGTAATTAGTGTGTGTTGAATGAAGCTTGGTCTTCACTCGCAAAATTTTGTCATGATGATAGCATGTCATGACTAAATTGTATTTTTAGTGCGAGTTCATACGACGGATAAAAATCTGGGATTTTTCTATCCCAGATTTTTTTTTTCAATATTTTCAACTTTTTTATATGAAAAGAGGCGTGCCCGTTGTATAGTTTACGTAATGTAATTGGTTAAAACGATGGTATAGTAAAATCCGAGATTTTTATCCGTCATATGAACTCGCAGTTACACTCACAACTACTAACACCAAAATTCGACGTCTATGTTTGTATGTTTTACTTCCAATAAAACTTTAAATTTTATGAGAACTTCCAGTTCAATTGATAGATTACGATAATATTGAAAATTGAGAAATGTTACAACTCGGACGGACGTGGAAAAATAAGTTTCCATACAAAATGCATGTAGGTACTAATCACTCAAATTAAAATATTTTTACTTCATTCAAATGAGGGTTAATTGAGAGTTAAATACAAATTTACTACACATTTTGTCACAGTTTCATTGACAAAAACATCAGCAATTTTAATAAATTTTCTCATTGTCACACGGTGCAATGCGCATGATCAGGTTCAATACAAAAATATTTTGTCATGGCATTCTAGCGTCATGATAATAAATGTAAAATGTTTACTTCTCACTCAGTTTTTACTATATCGAAATTTTAAAATTTAAAAAAACCTTAATCTCACCACTCAGCTTGCCCTATAGCAAAATTTTTTACTTTGAAAATATTTACGCTTACGAATCTACATCCACACGAGTAAGTCTATATAGTATAGTCATGATCAAATTAGCTTCCCATTATTAGCAAATTTTTTTTTTAACAAATTCTTTCGTTTCGCATAGTTTTTTAAGTTTAGATTTATACTTTCCGGGCTATTGAAAAGATTTTTGACATTATGAGTTTGTCGGTAACTAGTAACCAAAAAAATGTGACATCAAGCTAGAGCTTCATAAAACAAAAATACAACTAAAACGGCGGAATCGCTTATACTTCGTCTACAAGCAACTCGCCGAGGAAATAATTTCAGTACGGGCGACTTACCGAATAAACAATTTTCTAAATATGTACATGAAACTAATAGAAAACAAAATCAAAAACACCATTTTATAATTATATTTTTGGTTATGCAATAAAAACATTTCATTTGATCTCTATAATGCTGTGTGCCTCAGGTTGATTTTTTCGACTAAATTATTAACTAAACTAAATTGCTCAGTAATTCACAATAAACATTCATAGGTGGCATTAATATCAACAAAACAAGCTATGCCTGACTAGTCAAAATACTAAATTGTCAAATTTTCGTGGATAAAGGAAATATTAAATTAAATAAAAATAATGAAAGATGATATTATGGAAGTTGCATTATTTGCAAATTTTATAATAAACTACGAAATTTTTAAAATAAAAAAAAAGTGTCACGTTAAAATTTGTACAAATTTGTACACAATCACATTTGCATTAAATACCAAATAATGACATTTGACAGCTAAATTGAAAAATAACCTCGCGAGGAGACTTTTCGTTTGTAACCTGGCGGCAAATAGCGTAAGGTCACCTCAAAAAGTTTAGTTAATAATTTAGCCGAAAAAATCGACCTGAGACACACAGCATAAATTCTAACAGCCAGAAACGCACAAGGAGCACGATGGTGTACCTACTACATAATAGATGGCACCGACGGCAGTAAAATCAATGTAAAATTATATTATAACTTTAAATAACATTACATCAGGGAGGTACACGGGTATTATTAAGTTGGCCACTTAGCAGAAAATATGGCAACCAAAAATAATAAATCGTGTAACACAAAAAACAAATTGATAATTCTCCGTGCTATATTTTAGATGTATCAGGAGACCCATGCATGCCAACACCAACAAGCTAAAATACAATCCAATTCGAGGTTGATAAAGTAGAAATCTGTATACCGACATCTGTCAAAGATAAACGTCAAGTACGCTGTCATTTATTTAGTTGACATTCTGCCATTTAAGAATATGGAGCATTTAACAATCGCAAATTGGGTGTTGGAAAAACAGGCCGTCGATGCTGATTTTTCGAACAAAATTTTCTTCAGTGATGAAGCTCATTTTTCGCTTGGTGGATACGTTAATAAGCAAAACTGTAGAATTTGGGGCTCAGAAAATCCACAATTGATTGTAGAGAAGCCATTACACCCGGAAAAAGTCACTGTTTGGTGCGCATTGTGGTCTGGTGGTGTGATTGGGCCGTATTTTTTTGAGAACAACCATGGACGAACCGTTACCGTCAATTCTGAGCGCTATGGCCGCATGTTAACCCATTATTTTTTTACGAAAATCGAAGATTATGATCTTGACGATATGTGGTTCCAGCAGGATGGAGCAACCAGTCACGTAACACGAGCAAATCGAGATCTTTTACATGAGAAATTTCCTGGACGTTTGATTTCGCGATTGGCTGATGTCAATTGGCCTCCAAGATCCTGTGATTTAACGCCTTTGGATTTCTTTTTGTGGGGCTACGCGAAAGATCGTGTTTACGCAAACAATCCTCAAACTCTTGACGAATTGAAAACTAATATTCGTAAGGTAATGGCCGAGATACCGCCCGAAATGTGCCGAAAAGTCATTGAAAATTACCTCAAAAGAATCAAGGCCTGTAAGAAGTCCCGTGGAAGACATTTGAATGATATCTTGTTTAACTAAAAATGGCAAGGATCAATCTGTAAAATGAAATAAAAATTACAATACATTCCGAATATTTTGTGTGTTTTTATTAAGTTTACTTTATCAACCTCGAATTGGATAACCCTTTATAAAGATAAAATTAATTAACAATTTGGACATATGGTAGCCAACTCTGAGGTTGTGCCAGGAAGACAAATTTCAAAATCATACAAACAGTTCAAAATAAAATCCTGCGATTTATTGTTAATGCACCGTCGTACATTCGAAACGACAACCTCCATCGAGTTCTACAGATCGAGCTTGAGAATACTGGAATATTATATAACCGAAGATACTTCAGTGTTAAGTTTGGAAAACTATATCGATTAAGTTACTAAACTTAGAATGTATCATCACAATCAGCTGACCCAACGATAATAAATTAACAAACGAAGATTTATATTCCTCTCTCGCAACTTAAACTTTACGTAAGGAACGTAACGGATATCCCTTTTCCGGCTCTTAAATTTATTTTTATATATGTATTTTGTACCAACATACACATTTGTGCATTATATTTAAATCGTTTTAGTCCGAAAAATAACACTACAACTATAATGATAATAAAATAATTAATACGTTATCAAATTATAATACTTTAGAATTCCGATTTAACTAGGATCCGCTAATATCCGGAAGACATTACAACCTGTCATGTTTTAGATACACATTTGTGCGTGGTGGACTTATATTGAAGAAAATTAAAAATTGTCTTGCCGGAAAAGGGGTATAGAGGAAACAAATATGTTCCAATTTAAAAAATGTTGATTGTTTTTAAAATTAATTCACCCCCCACAAATAATTTTAATCAACACTGGTATTTAATGAAACATTAACACGAATCCTACTACAAACCAGACAGAAGTCACAGCCGAACACACCCAATTTATAATCCAACTAAATTAGAATAATAAAAGTCGATTGTTTTTATTTCTAAATTGCTATAACCAAACCACAAGCAATCATCATACCAGAATAATAATCCGTCAATATAATTGGTTTCATAAATTTTTTGATAATTGAATTTCCCGTCAATAGTTGAAAAAATCACGAACCAAAAACATAAAGTTAAAGCAGAAACCGCCATTTAAAGAAAAAAAATTATAAATAATTCTTGGGTCTTGACTTTTTTCGTCTCACCCGCCTTTTATATACAACTACAAGAACGTAAAGGTTTGAACAAACTTTAAAAATTTTGTTTACCCAAGAAATATAATTATGCAAATTATATTTTTTGATGACATTTTAATTTTTTGTTTGTTTTTGATTACTATTTATGAATTATAATTGTACATTATAAAATTCGTGTAAATTCTGTGAAAAATCAAATTTACGTTTGTTAATTTTGTAACCACAAACCTAATCAAAATTATAATTGAAATTAATTAATACTTTTTTACATTATGCAATACGATAATTTTATGCATATCGTGGAATGATATATAAAATACCAACCGTGGTCTGGGTAATAAGGGTATCGTGGTCATTATCTTACGTTTATGAATAATTAATATGCAAAACATTCGATATGGTTGAACTCCAGTCTAAACTTTTCCCATGATATCAAAAAAAAAAAAAAAAAAAATTAATCCTCAACCAGCAGGACCACACAAAGTTTTAGGATTGTTATCTTATGCGATGTAAAGATTGTAATGTTAATTATTTACCTTTTCTTATATCAAGAGATTTAAGGTATAGATAAAATTGGGATGGGGCGCCCCTGACATAAAAATGTTATTGTTTTTTAATATTTTTGTTTAGTATTTAAACAGCTGTTCGATTAAAATTCTTTTTAACTTACCATGATTCATAATTTTAGCCTTTATTTCAAACGGTTTCATTTGTAATTAATTAAAATAATAAAAAAAATTAATTAATGTCGCAAATGTTTATAAAGATGAAATATTTTACCTGAAAATAAAAAAAAAATATTAATTTTATATTTTATAAATAAAAACTATTTGGGTGGCAATCGATACCAATAAATTTATATCATTAAATAATTTGTTGGACAAAATCGAAGAATTCCCATCCATTTACCCTAATTGTGTAAATCCTGGCTTATTTCATGGTGCCTTGCTTGTCATTATAGCCGTAATAGCCAACATCAATAGGGACCGACACACAAATTACATATACGGAAATGATTGATTTTGTACGTCGTTTAGAAATGTATGCCACACACATGGAACCGCGACCAAACGTACATTATTTAGTTAAGACGATGATTAGAAATGAAATTAGAATTTGATACGGATCCTTAAAAGGATCATATACCGTGAGTCCATGACTAATACGTAAATAAATCACATTTGTATAAAAGACTTGTATAAATCCCAAAAAAAAAAGATTTAATGTGTATACGTAAGTATATGAACCGTTGTGCGTAATTGAAAATAATCCGGAGCCATTTAACTGGATGTATAGAAAAATATCCTTTTTCCGAGTTTATAAAAAAAGAGTCATACAAACATAAAGTACAAGGATTATGTATAAATATTTCACACATATTTTCTCCGTTTCTATTCCTTGCGTGTGTGTGAGTGTGTGTGTGTGTAACTTTAAATGGCTTTCTTGTTTTTCGGTAAATATATGTTCGTCTATATATTATGTACTGAGTATGTGTAGCGTTAAGGATACAACAGTTTTGGAAGGTATTCTCGATAGAAATATAAATTTAGGGTTGCGTGCTTGTATTACGGCGTGTATTGTGTATTCTCAAGGAAGAATGAAATCCTTTGTTTGTTTAAATAAAGGATTTTTTCACCATTTCTCAGCCTTATTATGAGAATATGTAAAGTAGATTTTATTAAGATGTTGTGATTGTTCAGCAGATTTTATGGTTAAATGATTTGTGTTAAAATTTTAATTAAAGCACTAATATATTCTTTTTGGATTAATAGACTTAATTTATAGAGGGATATGTGACAAAATAAGTAATGTAGGGCTGGCCAGCAAGTGAATGTCTGATAAAATAGTCTAACAATTTTAAAGGGTTTCCGGTTTAGCCTGGAACTGTTAAATATGAAGACAAAAGGTTAGAAAAATTCGGATTTATCAAATCCAAGATGGTAGTTGGCAAAACGATTCAGCCTACCACCATTATTAACCAACAAAACAAAATTATATTACTCCGGTCGAACCGATTACTAGCTCTTAGACGTCTATAATCGATTCAAGAATTTCAACGAGAAGATTTGGAAGAGCAAGGAAATAAAATTAAGGAACATGCGCCTAAAAATCCTTCTAAGTTCAGCTGAGAAAAGCAGATGCGAAGGTTACTATTGAAGGGCATCCAAGAAGAATTAGGATTACCGGCGGTACAACAGGATAATGGATGTGGTTAATCCACAAACAGTTGGTGCCAAAATTCTTCTGAAATTATTCTCGTAACAAGAGATTTGTTCTTATGACTCACTGGGCTTGTGACGTGAAAATTAATGGAATGTTATCACTGAATGCGGAATGGTCGACAAGCGGTTACTTTTACAATTACTTTTATATTTTACGTTGTTGTTGTTTTATCAACGTCAGTCGCCGCGGCCTGATGAGATGACTGATTTTTTCAAATCAATAATCTCATTAAGTTCGAAACTGATTGTTACGATTCTTGCAAATCTTCCATCTATAATTCAAATTAAATTCTAATCGAGGCAATGACTTTAGAATTGCATTTGGTGCTCGCTTGAACGAATAAATTACCATCGCATTGATTGTGCGCTGAATTTCATAGATGTTTCGTGAACCTTTACTAAAACTGATCGTAAGTAATTTATTCCTCCTCATTGCATCATCAAGCTCACCCATTTCAACGAAAGCGACTGGGGTCGAAAGCAAAAGTTAATTTTTTTTTTCAAAAAACAGAATATTTATCTTTCAATTCAATTTCATATTTTTTACTTTGGAAAAATGCCAGTAGATGTCAGTAAAATGGAAATTGTTAAATTTTTTTATAATTAGAAAAAAATTTATATTTTGTTAGAAATTACGTGGCCTGATACAATTTTTTTGGCTAAATTTATTTACTAAACTACTTTTAACACTATTTTCAGTAGGCACTTGGCGCAATACACTAAAACTTAATACATAAACACATTTCACTTAACACTTGTTTTTTATTTCGCAAAAAATTTAATTTTTGAAAATTTTTTTTTGTCCAAAAGTTTAAAAAATCACTCGATCTAAATAAAAAACAAGTGAAAAATAAATGAAATGTATTTATTAAGTGACTAAACTAATTTAATGTTAGTTTGTACCAGCTAATAATAGATGGCGTAAAACGCAACACGCAAAAATTGTATTTTAATTCGCAAATTTAATTTAAGTTTTATCAATGGTCAAAATATTTATCATCGATGGAGGATAATCAAAAATTTAGTACACAATTTAGGATTAAATATCTCACTGTAATCATAAAAGTACTGTGTCTAACAGTACTTTTATGAATACAGTGACAACTACAAATCACTAGTACTAACTAAGTTAATTGTGATTAAAAGTTTCTTTTAATTTTTGAAATTTCGAAATCGATATAAGAAATGACGTGATATGAGATCTCTGAGTTCACAACATACATTGCCAAAGCTCATCCATTGAAATTCCGGAATTGTATTAAGTCCATACTATAATCCTCCGGCCATTTGGCTATTTGATTTCAGGACAACCATAAGTGATAGTATAAAAGTTTGCAAAATTAGTTTTTTTTGTTTACAAATCCAAGATCACTAACATAAACCATCTCTCAATAGCATCGCTTCGGCAATATTTGGGTTATGATAAACTTTCACACACTCGATGGAAGTACATACTTCAAAATTTATTTCTCGCATACCTTTCGGTAAATTAGTTCATAACACACGTTAGTGAGTGGATTCATGGACGGCAACATTTTCTGACACGTTTAATAAACACATTTCACTTAACATTTGTTTTTCTATTTCGCAAAAAATTATTTTTGAATATTTTAATTAAAAATCGGTTCAAAATGTTTAAAAAATCACTCGAACGATTTCGACGTGTTAGGTCTTCCAACTTAGGTCGAGATACAAAAGCACGAAATGCATCATTGTTTGGTGTGGATTTTGCCTTGGCGGAATTTCCGTTCCGTATACTTCTTTCAAAACGAAACCGCCGGCATCGCCATAACCGCCAACGGCGACCACTACAGATCGACAATAAGACAACTTCTTGTTTCGTAAACTGGATCATATGCATACCGACGACGTGAGAAAGACCCTTTGCAAGGAACGTGATTTTTGATGTTGATGATATTTGTTTTCTTCTGGCCAACTGAGATTTACATTTGGCCGAGAGCGGAGAGATTAATGTTTTTGATTCCCTACAGCCCAAACTTAAGCTTTTTCCATAAATCTGGAGATCCCAGCGATTTTTGATAGAGATCGGCCCACCGGAAGTGGCGGCTTCTATATGAGCTTTTTCGTGTTGATGATGAATAATGATTTTTGATTATCCAAAACAGTTTTACTAAAAGTCCTGCAAGTTTAATTTTTCACTTTAGTAATCAAGTGTGGTGTATTTGGGATCTATGTAAAATAAGATCTATGTGTCATGATGGTAAAAGAAATTTTGCGAGCTGTCGGTCAAATTATCGCGTTTAAAAGATTATTAACCGATGAAATTGCATGCTCATTTAATATATCTCTAATGCAAAACTTTTATGCTTCCAAAATTTTTTAATTTGCTCTGTGTTTCATGTAAAAACTTGACTGTGTATTAAATTTTTCTTTTTAACTAAAGGTGTCAAATCATATAAAATCATATACCACTTATACGCCTTAGGAAAGATTTATATACCATTGTTAACCCCATTTACACACATGCCTTGAAAAACCGGCATACGAAACAAACTGGCATGAAGGAATATAATTGATATTTGACACAAGCCACAGGACTACGTACAGCGAGCAAATCCATTTCGGTTCCGTGAAACAAATTTAAAAACTAAAGTCAACCACAATTTACAATCCAATTATAAAAGTTATTAAATGGACCGAATGAGTGTCAAAAATCATATATCAACCATAAAATAAAATTTTGTTTCAATATTATGTTCTTCGAACTCGAACATCATAAAATTTATATATAACACTCTGAATATTCCCGCAATACATTACATATATAATACTGTGCCGTTCGAGAACACGATATCATGATACATAAAATAAAACCGCCGGAAGCAAACAGAAACTTTTATATATCCTGTACTGTACTGGATGGAAAAATAAAAACTATATTCCATATGTAGCCTAGCTAGCAATAAACAATGGAAGAAGAAAAACACAATGGAAAATCTTTTTCATTCGTTTTCTTTTTTTTATTACTTTCCTGTGTTATATACTTACTACATATATACTTTACAAGTAGATTTTGCCTCTGGGAAACGAGCTAGACAATAATATGTAGTATTGTCTCAAAAATAAAAATTTTTACTGCCTAGAGTTTTCAGAATTTCCAATCAAAAATTTTCTAAATATTTTATAATAAAAAAAAAAATCTTTTGTTTTTTATACCGGATAAATAGATAAATTACATATCCCATTTAATTTAAATTGCGAAGAAATCTAATTTAAATTTATATTAACATATTTAACCCTTTTCCAAATATATATTTAATTTATTTACGAAAAGCTCCGACTGGGGAGCGGGTTAGTGGGACAAATCGCTTATTTATTCTATTAATTCTTAATTATACTCGGTGTATATATAAACAGCAAATAGTTTAAACAATAGATACCCCTTCAATTGTCGATTGTGTATAATAAAGGTAGATAATTTTTTAATTATTCATCGGGAAAACAATATACGGGAGATTATTTGGAAAAAAATTAAATCACAGAGTTTTTTTTTATTGTAAATATGGTCCCCCTTCATTTAGGTTTTTCGTGCGTATAATGTGAGATAATTTTGTAATTATTTTCGTAAATGGTGTGTGGCTTTGAACAATACAGAATATACATAAAATAAAACTATTCAACGATAATAGCATATAACAACTCATATCCGACCCCGCACGACAACTTTGTTTTTATAATAACCACAGATTAAAAAATTCAACGACCAAATCAAACAAATAAATTCAATATATATTTTTAATGACTTGGATTATAAATTTAATGATGAATACAAACCACACGCGTTGTCAATACAACTTGACCCAGGTAGACTGTCGAGAATATCGGTAACCAAACATTAAATGAAGTATCAATATGATGATTAAAGAATAAAGTAATGACGGCATTTAGTCCAAATACAGGGGAAATAATCTCAGAACCTTGCAAATAATTAAGGAGGAAGGACAAAATAATTCAACAATACTGCTGAACAATCAAATGAGAAACAATTCACTTTAAAAAAAACGCCATCCGGATTACTAGCTGAAAAATCTGATTCATCATTGCTTTATTTATTTGACTACAACAATCTGAGGCCCTATTCTCGAAATCAGTGGAAATTTCCGCGCACTTTAAACATTTCGGCTGCTTTAAACATATTTTCAAATTTGTTTGTCAGTTTGCTAATATTTATTTCCCTACTAAGTGAAAAATTCCGAATCAATTTACCCAAGCGCAAAATAAATAAAGAAAGGTGGAAAAAAATTTAAAACACGATTAAATTAGCAAACGAAAAAATCGAATAAATAGACAATTTTAAAGCAAATTAAATTGTCGCTGAGAGCCAAATCTGGCGAATACGGTGGATAGTTTTGCCACTGTTTTGACTGTCTTGGTGAAACTCTTAGCACAATAACTCACAAACTAATTAATAGAATATAATGAAATTTTGACAGCTGTCTTTTGAAAGTTATTGCCAACTGAACAAAAAAAATTGAACAAAAAAAACGTGTTTTCTTTGTTAGGCCCGAGACTTTTCAGCCCATGTGTTATATTGATAAGAGATTTAAGAAAAGTGGTGGTCTTCAAAAAAATTATATTTCAGTTCTCGATGCGGCGGTCCGATCACTTCCAATTTTTAATAGAAATTGTTGCCACTGGAGACACACACGTGTGCAAAGTTCCAAAGTTTTTTTGGGTTTTTCGAAGGGCCCAAAAAATTGATCACATGTCCAAACATGGTACCTTACATTTATATTTTCCTTTATATTCTCTATTCAATGATAGTTAAAATGATGTCCGTTTTATAATTATCGGAAAAATATTTTCTTATTATCCGTATATAAAACATCGTGTTCGTGTTTTTTCTTAAAATGTGACACCCTGTATCGAAACTGAAAAGATTTATTATATTATGATTAAATTCATAATTTTAAAAATACATCACAACCCAACAATTTCTTGTTGGTCATTTTTCGTCAATTTATTCGTTCCAACTTTCAAAAGAGCTTCCTCGAGATTTGCAAATTTTGGAAAGTACATACATATTTATGAGATAAATCACATACAGTTATAAATTTGACCGTTTAAACGAATCTTAAAAAATTTTTCCAAATAATTACTTAACACTTAAAAACACAACAACAAATAATTTTCACTATTATTTATTATTAATTCACTTTTCACAATTTACAAAATACATAACTCTTTACAACACCTCCAATAATTTTTCGCACTCTTCCCTTTCGCTTTTAAACTTTCGCGTACAGAAACTCCTGAATGACTGAATACTCATTGTATCCGCATTTATAAACCGGGATTGATATTTTATATTACACGAGCAGGTTCTGTTTCACAATAATTCTGTTACAATCTGCAATACCACTAAACTGCGTGGGTAACTGTAGTAGCTCCCATTAACCGACGATAAAAATAAATTTCGATTTCTGGAGAAAACCAGAGAGCAGGTTAGCCCAAGCCACATTTTTAAAAGGCGACTAAACTGAAAAATTTGTTCTTCTCATAGAAATATGATTTTCAGTGGCCCTATTCTGTCTTTCCCTGGGAATAGGGAATTGGGAAAAATATTTTCATAGCATTTTTGTCCAAATTATATTTTTGTAGCCTACTGAAGTAATAAGTTTAGTGCAAAAATTTTTGAAACAAAGTTAATTGGGAAACTTTTGTTCCACAAAATTTTTCTAGGGAAAAATATTTTCCCATTTAACTTTGCTTCGAAAATATTAACACCAAACTTGTTCCCTCAGTAGGCCAGAAAAATATAATTTTGACAAAAATGCTATGAAAATATTTTTCCCAATTCCCTATTCCCAGGGAAAGACAGAATAGGGCCACAGATGATTCATGAAATGCTGAGGAAATCTGATAGCAGAAATGAAAGTAGCTATGAAAGTTTTCTCGCTTTTTCTAGTTTGTTAGAAATTTCTTGAAAAGAATAGAATTCACGAAAAAAGCATTTAGAAAAACTTATTCGCAAATAAATTCATAAAATTATTTAAGTGCGTAAAATGCTTTAAATAAAACAATGTTTAAAATTCAGTTATCAAAAAAAAACTTTTATAACCAAATACAATTTCTTGAAAAATAAAAGTGAAATAGTGAAAAGTAATAGATAGTGATATCTTCAATTGTTGAAGAAGTTATAGGCGATGGTGTAAATAAAATTTGTAAATTTAATGAAAAAGAGGGACATAGATTGCGACAATCATTACCGACGCACGTACCATCGGGATGGCATCAGTTACACCAACGATGAGCAGTAAGTCTAAGCTTGTGAATATGGATTCAAACTGAAATAACTATTTCAGTACAGCCGCCTACGAGATAGAGAGAGAAGAGAGAGATTTGTGAGAAGTCCAGAGAGTGGTCAGGAAATAACTCTAAAAATGGTTTAGCCTAGATTATTTCTCACTCATATGTAATTTTTTTTTAAATATTTTTTCCCGGTCTTCTGCAGCGCTGCAATTTAATTTTGTTTTCAAAAAATTTAACATTAGCTTTTTACCTCAGTATGCCGGAAAAAAATATTTCAACAGAAATTACATATTCCCAACATTCTCAATTCCATATTCCCGGGGAATTACCAGAATAGTGCTACAGTAGGCCAAAACGTTATTATTTGGAGGGCAATATATTGAAGCGATGGCTTAACTTCCTGCATCGAGGTTCAAACATATATAGGGAGGTTGCTCGAATTTCCTCAGTATTCTCAGTATTCATAGACTTCGTAATTATTTATTCGGAAATTATGTTTATAGGTTAAATAGGTTTCAGAAATTTTCATAAGATGAATTTTGTATTTTGCTGGACAAACAGGAATCATTCGGCGTGTGTGAAGGTATATTATTCCGTGCGTCTACTACCGCCTGGAATGTATAACGATTGAGTAATATTTCTGTAGACTGGGCATCTCCGGTAGTTTGCAGTATGGTTTTCACCGCAATTGCTGCATTTATTTTCTGTTGAAGAGTTTTTTGGTTTTGACCTACTTTTGGTTTGGTGTAGTTTACTGATATCAACTTGCAATAAGCCCTTGAGTAACCATATTCCTGGCAGTTAATACATTGTATTAATCCGGCGCTTTTCTTTGGTTCTTCGACGGTTATATGTCTGTGTATGAAGTGCTTCAGTTAATATGTTTGATCAATCTTTCCTGGACCAAGATGCATTTGGATGGAACCAGTTCAACTTTAATCATTGGTTGTGGTTGCTTCAAGCGGTGCATGATCCTATATATATTCTGTATCTTAAATCCATTTTTAACAAGTGCGGCCAGGTTTTCGATTGTTTCGACATGGAGATCAATGCCAACAATAGAAAGGCTCTTTGAACACTCCAATCGTGTGTTTAAATTTTTTACTTTGCGTATTTTGTTACCGAAGTAACTTTGTTAAGTGAAATATTCTCAATTCGTTAGTACTCTTGAGATCTTGCACTACATTGTGTGTATCGATTTCACACGTCCCTTAAGCTAGCAGAACCCATACAGCAGAACATTACGAGATAGTATGGATAATTATAGACTAACTATGGGCTAATTAAATGCCGCATTAAAAAATTTTATGCTCAACCCGTTTTTGACCAGACTTCAGGTCATTTAATCTAAAGCTAGCAGAACCCAAATCGAAAATCGAACCAAAACCGAAATTAAGATCTATTGACAATCAAATAATTTTAGGCTCACTATGGGGTAATCAAATGCTCCAGTAAAAATGTTTGGGCTCCATCCGTTTTTGACCTAGCTTCAGGTCATTTAATTTAAAGCTAGGAGAACTCAAATCGAAAATCGGACCAAAACCGGAATTAGAACTGAAAACAAGAACAATTGACAATCAAATAATTTTAGGCCCTTAATGGGCTAATCAAATGCCTCATTAAAAAATTTTGGGTTCCACCCGTTTCTCAAATCGAAAATCGAACCAAAAACGAAATTAAGATCTATTGACAATCAAATAATTTTAGGCTCATAATGGGCTAATCAAATGCCTCATTAAAAATTTTGAGTTCCAACCGTTTTTGACCTAACTTCAGGTCATTTAATTTAAATCTAGCAGAACTCAAATCGAAAATCGGATCAAAACCGAAATTAGAACTGAAAACAAGATCTATTGACAATCAAATAATTTTAGGCCCGTAATGGGCTAATCAAATGCCTCATTAAAAAATTTTTGGGTTCCACCCGTTTTTGACCTAACTTCAGGTCATTTAATTTAAAGCTAGCAGAACTCAAATCGAAAATCGGATCAAAACCGAAATTAGAACTGAAAACAAGATCTATTGACAATCAAATAATTTTAGGCCCGTAATGGGCTAATCAAAAGCCTCATTAAAAAATTTTGGGTTCCACCCGTTTTTCACCTAACTTCAGGTCATTTAATTTAAATCTAGCAGAACTCAAATCGAAAATCGGATCAAAACCGAAATTAGAACTGAAAACAAGATCTATTGACAATCAAATCATTTTAGGCCCGTAATGGGCTAATCAAATGCCTCATTAAAAAATTTTTGGGTTCCACCCGTTTTTGACCTAACTTCAGGTCATTTAATTTAAAGCTAGCAGAACTCAAATCGAAAATCGGTCAAAACCGAAAGTAGAACTGAAAACAAGATCTATTGACAATCAAATAATTTTAGGCCCGTAATGGGCTAATCAAAAGCCTCATTAAAAAATTTTGGGTTCCACCCGTTTTTCACCTAACTTCAGGTCATTTAATTTAAAGCTAGCAGAACTCAAATCGAAAATCGGATCAAAACCGAAATTAGAACTGAAAACAAGATCTATTGACAATAAAAAATTTAGGCTCGTTATGGCCTAATCTTATCCTTATTAAAGAAATTTGGGCTTCACCCGTTTTTGACCAAACGTCTGATTTTCGGATTGGTTCCTGTTAGCTTTAGATTAAATGGCCTGAAGTTTGGTCAAAAACAGACGGAACCCAAAATTTTATAATCTAGGGCATTTGATTAGCCCAGAACGAGCCTAAAATTATTTGATTGTCAATAGATCTTGTTTTCAGTTCTAACTTCGGTTTTGGTTCGATTTTCGATTTGAGTTCTGCTAGCTTTAGCTTAAATGATTTGAAATTTGGTCAAAAACGGGTGGAGCCCAAAATTTTATAATAGGGCATTTGATTAGCCCAAAACGAGGCTAAAATTATTTGATTGTCAATAGATCTTGTTTTCAGTTCTAACTTCGGTTTTGGTTCGATTTTCGATTTGGGTTCTGCTAGCTTTAGATTAAATGACCTGAAGTTAGGTCAAAAACGGATGGAACCCAAAATTTTATAATAGCACATTTGATTAGCCCAGAACGAGCCTAAAATTATTTGATTATCAATAGATCTTGTTTTCAGTTCTAACTTCGGTTTTGGTTCGATTTTCGATTTGGGTTCTGCTAGCTTTAGCTTAAATGATTTGAAATTTGGTTAAAAACGGGTGGAGCCCAAAATTTTATAATAGGGCATTTGATTAGCCTACAACGAGCCTAAAATTATTTGATTGTCAATAGATCTTGTTTTCAGTTCTAATTTCGGTTTTGGTTCGATTTTCGAATTGGTTCCTGCTATAGCTTTAGATTAAATGACCTGAAGTCTGGTTTAAAACGAGTGGAGCCCAAAATTGTATAATATGGCATTTGATTAGCCCATAGTGAGCATAAAATTATTTGATTGTCAATAGATCTTAATATCGGGTTTGGTTCGATTTTCGATTTTATAATAGTACTAATACCTCTACATATGTATTATACATGCATTCCCAGCCATGCAATTTTAAATAGTTCTTAACGCAGTAGCAGTATACTATTTCATTCCAAGAACCACTTCATCGTAAAATGAATATTAAATGACTACACCAAAAAAAAAAATATTTCCACAATGCGAAACCATCCTTGCCTCTCAAATGGTTCGTAATTTAGTATTTATGTGTATTTTAATAAATATTTTTAACAACTTGATCATAAAGTTAATGAACACGGAAATATAATTAATCATAATGTTTTTTGCATAATTATATTTTTTGTTAAGCGAAATTAAACATCAAACTTGCAACGGAAGTTTTTTGTTTTAACAAAAAAAAAAAAAAAAATTGGGCTAATTAGTAAATTTACGTCCATGTTACTCTTGTACAAACTATTTGAGTTAAATTGGACGCCTGGATAAAACGATTCACTTTCACTCGAAAAATATTTTTAATTAATATTTTCAAGTATGCATTTCAATTTTTTTTCTCGATTTGACCGTTACAAAATTTTTACGAACGATGAAAAACCGTTTTTTTTTTGTTTTCCATATATAAAAAGTTTTTGAAGTGGAAAATCCACTTGCAACATTTTTTTAACTGCTGCTATTCAAATATATAGATTGACAGTGCGGCCTTCAAGTCATAATTCTTTTTTAATTAAAAATGTTTAAGAGCCCTTGTATAGCATGGAAATGAGAAAATATTTTTATTAAATTTTCGACCAGGGAGGGTGGTGGATGATTAATACTCGTCCAAGTTATAATACAATATATTTTTTAATATTCATACAAAACCATTCATCTTTTATGACGATCTTAAAGAATTTTTTATATATAAATGTATTTATTTATTTTAAATCCCCTTGAGATACAACCACAACAATAATAATAATAATAATACAAGTTTCAGACATCATAGATCATCTAAATTACCTTACACGAGTATGTACGAGTATTATATCCCCATAAAAATAGCAAAAAATTGTAAAGAAAAATCTCCCAAAAGACTCAGAATTAAATTATTGATGCAAAAAATAAGAAAATTTCTCATATAATATACCGTTCCTTGTTATAGTTTGCCATCTCTAGACTAGTCGAAATTATATAAATATGCAAATATTATTTCAGCAGAACCTTATTTGTTACGGGTGAAAATGAATGATGTTGTTTAAGAGGTTGTTTGCGTTTTCTTATAACTTTTCTAACACCAAGAAGAAATATGTAATAATTCTTGCACCTCATCCGACACAACCAGCGTGTGGTAGAAAGCCAAACAAAAATGTTTTCAGAACTTTATAACATTTCATGTTCTAGAAAAAAATAAAAATAAAAAATATTTCTGAAAAACTTTTGATTTCACATTAAAATTTTACAGGTACACGCAGAAAATTCGAGGAATAATTTTAATGACATCAAATCTATACCATAAACTCGCATTAAATCCTAAATATCTCATTTAATATTTAAAACGCGCTGGAAATCTCTAGATTTTCACGAGAAAGCAATGTAATGTGTTTATTTGGAATTAAGGTACGTAAACATCTTATATACGTTCATAAATTTAACATCTCAATAAATGATTAATGATTGTGCACACGAGACGACACATAACGTATACAATCTTTGCTCGAGTTCTCTTGCTTTATATACTCGATTGTATATTGAGCCGAACAAATATATTGAATTTTAATTTGATTTAATGATTTTCGATTAAATTCGATCGATTGTTAACACTTGAGAATGCATCGAGAACATCATTAATCAATTCGTGTTCCTATCGTGTATCGTACGGGTGTGAAAATCTCTAATTAGATCATTACAACGGAACAAAACGATTAATCAAAAGACCGTGGAGTGGTATCCGTATATAAGATATATAAGTACGGGTGTAAATAATTCATTTACAAATTTGTCGAAAATAAATTTTCCATCAATTTAGCCGGCCCATGAAATACTTGAAATTTTTTCATTTGCTGCTTGCTATTCATACCACAATAAATCCAGCTCACATTATAAACAACGTGCACACACAAAATTCTGTGTCAAACTAAATAACCGCGAGTAAAAAATCCACACATACCTATATATTCCACTGTACGAACCATCGCGCCGCCATCATCAGCCTTGTTCTATTTGTTATTTTTTTCGGTGGTTGTTAAATTTAAACGTTCAGTTATGCTATTTTTCGCGTGTCATTAAAAAATGCCATTTCGGAATTAAACATGAACACACACAACCGGCATAATAATAATAATTTTCTATTGTGCACCACCATGGATGGCATGGCATAGAAACGATGAAATGAAACCTTCGTAAAAAACCAATCCATTCAACCAAATATTATTTAAAATATAAAATCCTTTGCGCTCCTCGCATCTTTCGTATATGGTTATGTACATACATATTTGGGTGACGAGCATAAAAACCAACAACATTTTTATGTTGAGTAAACATAATGACATGTTAAATATGTGAAATTAAATTTTTTTTTTCTTACGTACACATCAGTGTATGCGATATGTGCTCTCTGTATACGGATGTGTGTGCTGGGAAATTATTATTAAACTTAAAATTTATGGAATGTGAAAATACACATATCATCTCTGTCTCTATAGAACATATATGGGTACACGTTCGTATCAAGGCTGGAAAAATAGTCTTAAATTCCTCCGGTATGTACGTACATAAGTACAGCATACATCTATTCATATATAGTATGGAAAATCGTTATTTTCTGTTAATTAAATTTAAAGAATGTTCTGTTGATAAGAAGGAAAAATGGAAAATGAATTACTTTTCTTAGTTGTTGCTGTTTTCATTTTTATTATTATTATTACGTATTATACGTTTGTGATAAGGATAAAAAAACGTACATGTGGAACATTTTTTGTGAAATTCTTATGAAAGAATTGGTATTTAGGCTATACACAGCGTATAATGGATTGAATTATTAGAGTTATCCACAAAGATCCTTTAAAATTCTATTTCTTAGTATTAGATTATCGTGTATGGGCCAATATACTACAATAATAATTATTTCGACAGTTCTTTAATTTTTACTTTATTTTCCTTACACTAAGCACTATTAACAGCACAAAACGTATGAATCTAAAATACTAAAATAGTATTTATAAAATGTAACTCGGCTTTATAAACATACAATTTGCAGAATTAAATTTGATGACGTAAAGTTACATATCAAGGTTTCGACAGCGAATAACTCGAAAAAATTGTAATTTTCTGAAACGGTTTCCACATTGTACATGTGCTATTACCAATAGCATCTCTATACCAACAAAAGTTGAAGATAATGCCAATTGTAGTTTTTGAGCTTTTACATAAAATTTACTTGCTTAAAATTTTGTACTTTTCTTATATACGCCTAAAGGTTGATAATGGAATATGCACATACAGTCGAAACAAATAGTTTGTCTGCGATATACACAGAAAAAATATTGTTTTTAAGGTATACAAACGAACACCGCCAACTGTACTAATATATCCCTTTTTCAACCAAAAAAACTAAAAAATGGCTAAATTAAAGTCCAAACCACACAAAAGTGTGAGTAAAAAATCCAATTGTATGTATAGTTATAGTGTTTTTTTTTTCGAACGAAATAAGTTTGAAAGGAATGCGCAAATGTGTAAGTTGGTTCAAAAAACATATAAAAATAAATTTTTGACATGGTACTTTTGCCGTACTCGCACAATTGTGTTAGCAAATCACAAAAGGGATATTGTTTGACAACTGTACAATACATTCTTATTTTTATTTATTTCTTAATTAATTTACATAAAATTTAATATTTGTATGACAAACAAATATAGCAATAGTTTCAAAAACTCCCGTATGAAAAACTCCCCCAGAGTTGTCAGATTTTAGGTTTTATATTCAGTGAGGTACCAACTCTGGAATTACCAACCACCCATCCAAGTTAAATAATGTACAAACGTCGTTTGGTTACTGTTTTAGTTACGAACTTTTCCCTTGGAATGTCATATGTTCCAAACTACCGTTAGTCTCACGCTTTGTTTGAAACTAAATCCACAAAGTATTTTGGATCATTCCTCATTTTATGTTAAATACAAGAGTTGTGACTTTTGAACTTCGTTTTGGAGTACATTTCGTAGTCTATGTTGTGAATTTATTTTTACTAGCCTTAGAGTAACATTTAATTTTCTCTTCATCATCGTGCCATGAAGGACAACGGTTAAGTTTAGCGACAGGGGTGGGAATAACTCAATTTATTCCGTTACATAGAAGTGTGTGTAATTTGTCTACGCATGCGAAAACGCAAGTTAAGTACATGACCGTATTTTTCTGACATTGCGTTTTTATTTTTCGGTAGAGTTTTCAACACCCAATAAACAATTTGTTTTTGAATTTCTGTCAAAACATTGAAAAGCCGTCGCGATGGCAATATTAATTGATGATATTTTTTTGTTGTCAACAAAAGTCAACACTGCTGCGGTGCGTTTTTTTTTAGAAATAGAGAGTGTTTTTTTTTATTCATTCCAAATATTCCGGACGTTCCGGACATGTCATATTTTGTTTTTTTATTCATTCCATTCCTTCTATTCCTTTTTTTTTTTGTATTTTTTTATTTATTCTAGACGTTCTGGACGTATTCTTTTCGTACTAGATGAAAAGGTAGAACGAAAGGAATACTTTTAATATTAGTCGCCATATTGTTTGTTTTGGAATGTGTTGTTTGTTTGTTTGTTTGTTTGTTTTGGTAAAAAATAAAATATAAAAATTTTAAAATGGAAAATAGCAATGAAAATCTTATAAATGAAAATACGGTAGAAAATTGTAAATGGAGTCCTGGGGATATTCGTTGCCTCATTCACAATTTTTCAGAGCATACAACAATGTTCGACCGGTATTCAAAAAAAAAAGTGTAGAATGACATAGCCGGTATATTATTAAATGTTTTAATTTTAATTAATGAATTTGTAATCAACAGTATATTTCAACAATTATATATTTCCAGAAAAGATTTCTAAAATTAGAAATAAAAAAATAACCGGCGATCAGTGCATCGGCAAATGGAAGGGGCTCAAGTCCATGTACAAAAAAATTAAGGACCACAATAATAAAAGTGGTAATTCTAATAGACGATGGGAATATTTCGACTTGATGGACGAAATTTTGCATAACCGTCCGGAAATAAATCCCCCTGCCACTTGTTCCAGCGATCAAGCAGGCGTTTCCATCAACAACCCCATGGCAATCGCTTTCACTAGCCCTGATGATTTTCACCTTTCTGACATGATAGAGGTAACGCCAACGATAACTACCCCTTCTGCACTGCAGGGAAAGCGGCAAGCTACTGAAGATCTCAAAAATAAACGGCATGAAAAAAAAAATGCAGAGGGCCGATAAATTTTTAAATCTATTTGAGAAATTAATAGAAAAAATTTATTTTTTTTTACCATTTATTTAGGCTGTACATACATTGAAATTAAGTTTATATTTAGTAGTATTAGAATAAGTATGTGAAATCAAAATTAATATTTAATAACAATAAATTTTATAATGAATTCTTAATGGTTTATAAGTTTATAATTCTTGAAATGTTGTTCCTTTTCGTATTTGCTTCGTTGTTGCCTTGTATTGATGTGGGGTCGCTATTTTCATCATCATTTGACGTAACTACTTCATCATCTTCGAGATTATCTCCATTATGGATGAATACATTGTGTAAAATGCATGCTGCCATAATGATCAGAGGGATATAATCTGGCCGCCTCGTTGTTAGTTTTCTGAGTCGCCGAAATCTGCCTTTAAGAAGTCCAAAAGCCCGTTCTATTGTAATTCTGGCAGAAGAATGGGCTTTGTTATACGCGATGTTTGCTGCCAACAAACTTCCAGTATCTTTATATGGGGTCATTAAGTATGTCTTTAGACCATATTCCGAATCGCCCACCATATGCTGATTTGGCGGAATTATTAAAGAACCTATTTAAAAGAATGTTAGTGTTAAATTATTGGTAATCTTATTTATGTATTGGAAGTGCATACCATTCATAATTTTAGTAAATAAATTGGAACGTCGAAAAAGGCATGAGTCGTGGATAGAACCTGCCTCACCCGCATAGCAATCTGTAAAACACGCTTGCTCATCACAAACTGCTTGTAGTAACACCGAATGATATTTTTTCCTATTTATGTAGGAATTCGGGTAGTTTTTAGGTGCCGAGATAGCAATATGGGACCCATCGATGCAACCAACAATACCTAAATAATATAATTTTTTAATTAATAAATAACATTTTAATTAAAAATAAACAGTTTTACCTGGGAATTTCGTCTTCTCTAGAAAATGGTTGGCAATTTGTTGCGATCTCTCTCTTGATGGCCAAACAATTATTTTTTTCTCCACGTTCATTTTCAATATTTGTTGGCATATGTCAAATAATGCCTTCCAACACGCATAGATCGAAATCCCGAATCTATCTGACACAGATCTACACAGGTAAACAAAAATCATTAAATATTAACAAGAAAATAAACATACAACTGAATCAGTTACCTGAAACATTCGGTGTTAGCCAAATACCACAAAGTCATTAAAAGCTGCTTTTCCAGTGTTACCCTAGGATGACCAGGCGACGTGTCAATATATTTCGATTCCATTTCTAAGATATTTTGGTACAATTGCTCGAACGTACTCGGTAATATCCTAAAATGCGACTTGAACTGTGCGTCGTTCAGTTTACAAACAGTATTTTCAAAATACATCATATTTTTTGGGTTACATTTTTTTTGGTTTTCATCTTCTGAGTCGCTAGATTCGTCTGCAAAAAATGTATCCCAACCTATTTTAGCAGTTAATGCAAATGAAATTAATTTTTGTCTTTCCATCCCTTTTTTAATATTTAATTTTATTTAATTTATTCGCACTAATATTTTATAAGTACACACAACAGTGAATAAACAACTAAAAAAATGACTGTCAAAAATCTATTCCATTCCTTCCAAAATCGTTTTTTATTACAGTCTGTTTGGAATATTTTAAAGTCACGTGATCAGTATTCTATTCTTTCTATTCCTTCTTTGGAATGAATAAAAAAAAACACTCAGAGACAACTTGTGACACAACGCATGCTATGTGAAATGCATGTGTTTTATTTCATATAAAGTACTTAATTCTCCGCATGCGAAATTTCGCACGTCTGTTTCCAGCATTAATGATGAAACGCGCAAAAACAGCGCGCACAGTCAGTTTTGTGCGTCTACGCGTAATTTGAAATTGTCCACGTGTTGGTGTCGAAAATAGCGTAGGCAAGTCATTTTGCCGTAGGCCATGTCGACAAATCTCAGAGTATGGAGAATATTCATAGCCAATGTAGTTTATTGCTTTTTGTGGTTTGTCCAATTGTTTTTCAGTAAAAGTTTCCCATCTCACAGTTTTCATTTAATTTTTTTTTTTTCAAATCAGATATGAGATTAATATACAGTGGGTTACAGCCAAAACGATGCAAGCAATTTTTATTTTTGTTAAAGCACATTTATTATAAGCTTCAGTATTAATTGATAATTTCATAAAACAAAACAAATAAAAAAATTTCAATTTATAACAAAATAGTAACAAAAATCAAAATTTCTACATAAAAACATGACACATCTAAAATGATGCACCCTCTTTGTTTTAAAAATAGCGGTACTTTTACTACACAAAACAATATTTTCCCTTAAAAAAAACTTTGAGTATTAGTTTTAAAGAACCTTTTATGCGATTATAGTCAATATAGTGTATCAATAATGTAGACAAAAAAATGCGATGGCAACACTAAAATCATGATTTCTATAATAATAAAAGTATCACCCCGAAAAATTGTATTTCACGACATTTTATAAGAACTCAGCCTAAAAAAATATTACTATCGTGATAGTTTCTCATAGTCAGCCCAAAATCTACTATAACAAAAATTAATGGTACTATTCCACGGGCAAAAAATATTACCAGCAAATTTCTCAGCAAAACTAAAACGAGACAAAAATATAGATCGACTATTTGAGAGAAAGGCGCATCCGATTATAGCTTGCTGAGCAAATTGTTGTTGTGTTGCCATAATTTTTCATCAAAAATATAAAGTTTAGTATATTTTAAAGAAAACAAAATGAAAAAACCATCCCCACTCTTTTTCAATTTTATTTCTAAAACTTTTTATGGATAACGTATATTATCGTCTCGTATATACGTGTAAAAATTGATTCAAGTCAAAAAAAAATATTTTAGTAAACAAATTTGTAAAATTCTTGTGTATGAGAAGGAATTTTTATTATTAAAAATTATCTAATGAGCGATTGCGCGTGTTATTTTGTAGGTTATGTATTTTATAGCAGAACACTTTTTATTTATTTTTGAGAATTGAATATAGAAATGAAATAACATGAGTCTGTATGCCCCAATATTATTTATTGTCAAGGTTAAATTTTGTTGATGGCAAAATTTTTCCCTTACATATTTATGGTAGAGCATTTTTAAGCATTTTTGTTTAAAAAAAATGCTATATGGTTTCGGTTTGCCGTCCGTCCGTCTGTGTGCACGATAACTTGAGAACGGATGGAGATATCAACTTAATTTTTTCACTAAAAGTTCAAGCAATTCATGAGATGGATCCCTATTGATTTGGAAATTTCTGTGGTTGGGATGTTCGGAGATATGTAGGGTTTTGTTAACCCCCTTTTTAAAATTTATAGAATTTTTATTTATTTTCTATTCTATTTTGGTTTCATAGAGCATGTGAATGTGAAATAAAAATATATCTCGTCTGGATATGGGTTTGTGTGGGTGGTGTGGTTATGGGGGTGGTATGAGTGGTGGTATGAGAGGTGGAAGGGGTGGGATGAGGTGTTTTGGGTTTGGTGTGGGAATTTGGGATTTGGTGGATGGGGGATTGTGTGGGCGGTGTGTGTGTGGGAGTGGGTATGGAGGTGTTAAAGGGTGAGGATATGGGTGTTGCTGTATAGGGTGGTGCGGGTGATATGGGTTGTTGGGAGTTTGAATAGGATAGTGTGCGGGGGTAGTAATAATGTTTAGGTGTGGTGGTTTGTGTTTATTTTTGTGGAAAAGCTATTTTCTTATATTTTATAGGCAACAAAAATGCTTATAGAGTTCGGCTCCGGACCTTTCCCGTCTTTTTTATTTTCAAAAATTAAAAAAAATTTATAATCAGATGAATCTTATAGGTTACATTTTGTTGATGTCAAAATTTCTCCATTTTTTGTTACCATAAAATAAAAGTGTTGTGTTTCAGTCGCTCTAATGTAAATTTTAGTTCTTGTCTTTGTCAAATGTTCAGCCAAAATTTTCTGTTTACTCCATGGAATAGTATCATAAAACTGTCTCACTGTCACTAGGTTTTAGGTTTCAGTGGTTGACACTTGGACCATTTTTGGCCCATTGTGATACCACGCATTCACGCCACATCATTAACTCATTCACCTACTCACACAATTACAGTATACCACATGCACATTGCAAGCTCCATGTCAACCTGTACATTGACATGGACGGAGGGTCGGCGATGAAATCTGCACTCCACCAGAAGGTCTTAGTTGTGTTTATTAACATCACCGATTGTGATCGATGATGAAAATTCGATTTGCATCTAGCCTCTGATGGGATTCGAACACAGTACTTCCCGGCCAAGTGCCGAAGCTTTAAAAGTTCAATGAACATTATCCAAACTTTTAAAGTACAGTACAGTAACTTCATAGTTTTCGTTCAGAAATTGTGAAAACAAGTTCAGCATATTATTGAACCTTTCATTTATCAACACCGTGTTGAAAATAAACCTAGAATGGAGCACAATAAAATATTTTCAGAAGAAGATTGTCGAAAAATAAAATAAAACGCCACTCCAAGTGAGCCGAGGCAGCTGAAACATACTTACATAAAAAATGACATCCAGATACGCAGAATATTAAGAGAACCAAATTTTTTTGGTAGAACAATGCGGAAAAAGCCACACATCGGTGAAGTTAATCGTAAGGCTAGAATTAAATTTACCCAAGACCATAAAAACAAAGATGAAACATTTTGAAACACGGTTTTATTTGCTGTTGAAAGAAAATTTAACCTTTTTGGATCAGGCGGCAGAAACTATACATATGGAGAAAGACTAATACGGAGCTAGCAGCTAAAAATTTACGAAGCGCTTGTATGGCGTCTTCCGGAGTTGGATAGATCGAAGGCAATTTGAACAAAAATGTATATTAAGACATACTAAAAGAAATTTTGGGGAAAGCGCTGAAAAGTTAAATATTAAGGATCATTTTACCAGGACAATGATCCGAAACACAAATCTCGAATTGTTCAAAGTTGGCTCATTTGGAATATTCCTCGTGTCTTGAAAACCCGTGCCCAATCACCGGACATCAATGATATTGAAGACTTGTGGTCTAAACTTGAAAGTGAAATTAGAAAACATGAGATTAATAATGTAGCAAACTTAAAAAAGGCATTGTTAGTTGAGTGAAGTAAAATAACTCGAGAGTAGACAAAAAAAACTCGTAGATTCGTTGCCAAAAACATTCAAAGCGGATTTTTGCGGTAAAGATACTGTGCCGCTCTGATGTGCTTAGAACTTTCGCCGTTTTCATATTCACCTATAATCTTACAATTGGCATCGATCCCAACAATCATTTGCTTTCGATATCTGTAAGCAATATTTTGTATATTTTCATAATACATCTGTACATTGAAAATACAGCTGCAACAAGGTCAAATGATCACAGTTAATGTGAATTACTTCTCGCTAACCAGGATTAATATCTAATAATTTTAAAGTAGGTGCATTGCATACGTGTATTTGTTGAATTTACGGAATTATATTGTTTATCTTCCAATTCACGTTTATAGCCAATGCAGTAGTAAACAACCTAAATCGTTAATCAAGTCCTGTCTATCGTCTCGGCCGGTAATTTGATCTACCGACGATTTTAATATTTGTACAACCATAAGCGATTCCATTTTCGTCCGTAAAATGAGGCCCAAGATGGAACCTTGAGGAACACTAATGTTTAAAACATAAGAACTGCTCATAGTACCATCCACCTTAACAACATGATTACAAGATACGATTTAAAGCAATTATTAATGTTTCCTCTGAAATCGATTTTAGAAAGCTTGTGTAATAGAAGGTTATGATCAACCATGTCAAAGGCTTTTTTATGTCAGCAAAAAGCCAAGCGCAAGAGTCGGTAATGAAGCCAAACCGTTCCATTAACAAAGAAATCTTAGAATTTTGCACATTGGTAACAGAAAGAATCATTTTCGTCATTTTTTAATTGTCTTGATGCATCTCCACACGTGTAGATTAATAACTCTGTGCTAGTTGAAAAATGTGACAAGCTGGGCACCCGGGGGTAAACCTAATTCGAGTACGCTGAATTCAATGGTGCTAGTCCCATTTGAAAGTTAGTCCCCATTTTTGAGATGTCTCTATCGACATGTTTTGGCTCTGAGTCAAAACATACCCTCATTTTCACGTTGATAGCTCCTGAACCATTAAGATTTTCGTTATGCGTTCTTCAGCAAAGTTGTTGCGCACGTCAAGACCAACAACAAGACCGAAAAACGACATCTACATCCACATTTTTGTGTTATTTTTCCATATATATGTGTTTTACTTATAGGCCAAGGTTAGCTTGGAGTGGCACTTCCGCACACTTAGACCAGGAGTGCCCCGTTATGATACCAGAGGAACATATTACCCCCTTCACCCCTGTTCAAAACCATTCGGAGCTACGTACGTACCGGAAAATATCTCGCACTCCACATTCAGCGAGATCTGAAAGGCTGGTCACACTGGATACGCTCAAATACCTATGACTTCTGTATGATAGTGCCGGACACGAGCATAGGAAGTTATCTAAAGTCTCTTCTTCCTTTTCGTCCATGCAACTTCTACAAAGTTATTCGTCTGTAGACCCAGCCTTCTTGCACGTTCCTCAAAAAGGAAGGGTCTTGTCAGTTTTGGCAAAAGCTTCTCACAGAAGACTTCGGCTCCTACCTTGCCCTTTCGAGAGACCCTTTCTGTGTACTTAAGGTAAGGCTAAATACAACTGGAATTCGGCATACTTAGGCCAAACAAGACGCTCATCTTAGATAAGATACAAAGAACACATCACAAGTACATAAAATCAAGTTTCGTACAACACATAAAAACTGAAAACCATACACTAAATTCAATAAAAATGTAACCATTTTGCACAGAATCAAAAAAGGACTGAAATTAAACAGGTGTACCAATTTGACTCATGAGTTGTGAGTCAAATTACGGCCAAAATTCACACCTTGAAAATATACAAAAACAAAAACACCCACAATTTACTTCGCGACAAAATCAACACAAAACCTCAATAAAATTTACGACCTCCATAACTTAAAAACAACGGAGGTACCAAACAGCAGCCCCTAGCTACAGTATATAAAGAGCTTCAACATAAATTATGGAACAGTAGCAAAAAGTAAACCGAAGAAGAGATTATTCTCGAAATCGATATTTCTAAAAAAGTTAAAAAATTGGCACAATAAGTAAGAACTAAAAACTGTAATATAAAATTAAAAATAAAAAGTTTTTCATCTAAATATATAAAGTGACAAAAGAATACAAAAAATAAAGTGAAAATCGTCTTGTGAAATCTGGTGAAATAAATAATATGGATAGGTGTTTTAAACTCAAGTGCTTTTGTTATGTGTGTGGAGAATTTACAATTATGATCAATCGTTGCAAAATAAGTGATTAAACCGCTGATTTAAATCGACTATGCTTTTCACAAAATGTTATTAATTGGACGCCGTCTTTTGTTTGGACAACATGCATTTTCGTTCGGCATAGATGGCAAAACACTGGAGCCGCAATGCCATTTGGTGTCCCGATGATATGGGCCAATCCACAAAGACATGATGCAGTTCAATGTTATGGGTGCATGAATTATATTCTCAGTAGAAACAGAAACAAAATTGGTTCTTTGACATACACTGCAACGAGAAATACTCATCTACCGCTGCCGCATTCAGATGAAATACCTGTTCCGGAAAGATGAAACCCAACTGAGGATTATTTACCAACAACATTTGAATCAGGTGAAACCGGAGAAACATCTGCATCAATATATCAACTATCAAATGTCACTCATCACATTGAAATCTCGCAAAGTCGTTTGGATATTATGGTACGACGCCTGAAACTATCGCAGCGGCAAGCCATTCTTTTGTCAAAGGATTTAAAACAAGTGAACATTTTGACTTCAAATGTGTGGATATATGGAGCAATAAATCGTCATCGTCATTTTACGAATTTTTTCAAATTAATTGAGAATAATTCACTCGCTTTTTGCACTGATATCCGAGGTTTGGTATCCACAATGCAAATGTGATTGTAGATGTCGTTTTTCGGCCTTGATATGTTCAGCAAAGTTGTATGTCTTGGCTTGCGCAACAACTTTGCTGAAGAACGCATAACGAAAATCTTAATGGTTCAGGAGCTATCAACGTGAATATGAGTGTATATTTTGACAAATTTTTGACTCAGAGGCAAAATTGTTAGGAAAGCACCTTATTCACTTGATATATTTTTATAATATTTATGGCAAATCAAGTTAGTAGGAATAATTTGATTTCCTTTGGAAAAAGAAATTGTTTTTTTTTCGGGAGTTGAAAATTTTCGTTGGAAGTCGAGAGATCACTAAAATTTGATACAAACGGAATTAATGTACACTTTGAAAATAAAAATTATTAAAAAAAAAATAAACGTTAATTAGTGCGATAGTACAACGTTTAAAATAATTATTTATGTTAGTGTAAAAAAAAATAAAAATAAGATTTATAAAAAAAAAATCTTGATCGCCTATCGATAATTGGTATACCCAATTCAATTTCGTTGGGTATAAATATTTTTTTTTGTTTTACTTATAAAAGTAATATATTGTAATAAAACAATTAAACCATGAAAGTTCATTATAATCATATGAAGAAGTGAATCATTCTGACGCTGGCAGATTAGTAAACTTAGTACATAAATAAATATTTGGATGAAAATTTGTAATTTCGTACAACTATAAGACACATGCAAGATTTTGTCTACGAAATATTTGACTGTGGAAATTATAATTTTTGGAATTTGATCACACCTATCAACATTTTTGGGATTTTCGTACATTATATCAAATAAAAAACCTCTTAACGAGGTAAATGTTCGAGTGACGAAAGCCGAATTCAATTCACAAAATTTCTGATATCAAATTTGTGCCGAAAAAAACAAATGCATTCGATTTGTCAACGATTTTTCGGAATGTTAATGCATTCAGCTCGTTGTTGTTGAACATTCCGAAAAATCGTTAGCAATCGTTATTCTTGACAGCTAGAAAGCAAAATGTAAACAAACGCGCCGAATGCACTAACATTCCGAAAAATCGTTGACAAATCGAATGCATTTGTTTTTTTCGGCACAAATTTGTTATCAGAAATTTTGTGAATTGAATTCGGCTTTCGTCACTCGAACATTTACCTCGTTAAGAGGTTTTTTATTTGATATCAATGATTTTGGCACGGCAAATTGAAAATGAATTGAATTGCGATTCGTTTTATTGTTGTCAGTCAAAACAGTTCATACACACTCGATAGCACACAAGTAGCCGCTACGTGTTATTGTGCCTTAAGTCATATTCATACGACGGATAAAAATCCGGGATTTTTCTATTCCATCGTTCTAACCAATTACATCACGTAAATTGTACAACAGACACGCTTTTTTCATACAAAAAAGTTGAAAAAAAAATCTGGGATAGAAAAATCCGAGATTTTTATCCGTCGTATGAATACGACTTCATACACAGACGCGTGGCATTGAAATTACGAATAGCGAGAGGCGAAGAACGAATTACGCATACTTTCACACAGCTGTCGGCTATGTGTTACGGATTCGTTCGTGCATGATTCGTTCTTCTCTCTCGATATTCGTCACTCCAGTGGCGTGCGTCTGTGTATGAGGCACAATGCTCTATTCCACACTTGATCTCACAGAAATCATAACTTTCTTCTATTCTTTCCCCGTTTACCTATGATACTGATTTTAATTGCGGCTTAAACAAATATTCGGTGAAATCACACTAACACAAACAAAAATGAAATAAAAAGATGGGAAAGGTCGGAACCGAACTCTATAAGCATTTTTGTTGACTATATAGTAGCCTACGGTCTGGTGTACGGTTTCTGGTGTGTGGTAGACGATTCTATTTCTTTATTTTGCATGCATTTTTTCAATCTTCATTTTGTAGTATTTTAGTAGATTTTATTTCAGAATCCTTTACCACATGCCACAAACAGGTCATGCCGGGTGTGATCTTATTACACAACCGGTTCTCGTAGGCTATCGGCTGAACATATGTAGGTTAGGTTTTAGTGCATGTTACAGAGTAGTAAAAATTTAGATCAGATGCATCTGTTTTTGGCAGAAATTCGATTGAGTAATTCAGCAATTTTTTTGCATGTTCTTGCTGTTTTGTCACTAACCGCATGCGGATACCAATCATTTTTGATCCCTTAAACAATACAATAAAATATACATATTTTAGTTTGTTAGTTACAAAACAAAAATTAATGGTAGCTACCCTCTCGCTGATATTCCATCTTCATGCGATGGGAGGAGTGGTAAGATCTATTTTTTTTAAAGAAATCATCATAAAGATTAAAAAAGTATCGATTTTATGCAAGGAAATTGTTCAATGTTTTTGGTGATTTTTTCGATCACATCAATTTGTCAGTTTTTTCATTTTTTTTTTGTTATGAAAAAAGAGTCACTGGTAAAAATTCTCTTAGCAATGATAATAATATGATGTATTTATATTTGTTTCATTGTAATACGTTGATTCACTATCATTATGAACCGCAACGGACCGATATTAGGGTGCGTTTGAACCAAAAAATGAAATTTTGCAAAAAATTAAGGTGGCTTTTAAGTTATGGAGGTCAATATCTAAAATATACGAGTTTTCTGGGACAAACGGTTGATGTCATATTGTAGGTGAGATTTGTGGCTAATAATTCTGAAAATATGAACCAAAAGTCTTGGGCTCATTTTTTAGCAATTCGGCCTAATGTGGCCGACCGATTTCGCATTTTTCAGTTTTTTGGCCAAAATGACCCTCCAACCTAATTTTTTGAATTCTTTTTTTCGCTATTTGATAGCTGGCGTCAATACCTTTCCAACGATATGCATATGTCCAGAGTATGTCGCATAGATTCAGCACTGTGGACGTGGCAAAATGGCCAAAAATGGCCGTTCAGAGGCCGGCCGCGGCCAACATGGACGCCAAATCAAAAAGTTGTAGAACAAAAGGTGCTTAGTTTTTTAAGTACTACAACCCCTGAAAATATGAGATCAAATAAAAGAGGTACGGACAAACAAACATATATACCAAAGCAAGATTATTTGGTGACGTCATAGAAAAATTTAAAATTGTCATAACTTTGGTCAAAATCATCCGTTTTGGACGTTTGAGGTGTCGTTGAATTGGTATTGACGTCTACAATCATAATTTGCTAGTTAGAAAATAATTGGGGCATTTTTTGGGGCAGTTATACCCAAAAAACTGATTTTGATATATACCCAAAAAACATACCCAAAAAATACCCAAAAAACATATACCCAAAAAACATTGATGCAGCAAACTAGTTTGGAATTACTTCACTGTAAAATAATACCCTCCCAAGACTGAGCTAAATGTCGAGAAAATGCTGTATACAGTGAGGCTTCAAAAAATTTTCGGTTAACAAAAAGACAATTTCTTTATTTCCGATAATAATAGAAAAAGTGTTTTTGTTACAAAATATGTCGAAAGCGATATCTCAAAAATGGGGACTAACTTTGAAATGGGACTAGTACCATTGAATTCAGCATACTCGAATTAGGTTTACCCCCCGGGTGCCCAGCTTGTCACGCAAAAAAAGTTTAAAATTCGAGCACAGTGATAATTACTTTGCAGTACTAGCAATGTATGTTTGATGTTGATGGTGTAGTTGTTGTCACCTTATCTTCCAATTTTTATGTAATCTAATTTTTTACTAAGTAAGTCATTTCTCCAATTCGCTTGTTGTTCCATTCACAGTTTGCAAAAATCGATTACAACTTTAAGGAAGAAATCTTGAGATGAGAAAACAACTCAGTTACCCCTGACTAGATTTTTTCGGAAAATTGCCGTTTTCGATAAAATGTTGTTTTCAGTAAACTGTGCTAAATAAAATAATATGCGAAATCCTGGAAAATTGATTTAAGGGATATAACAATTTTAGAAAGAAATAAGTTATAAAAAGTACTTTCTTGTTATATAGCCAGCAAGAAAGATAATTTTTAAAAAAATGAGTTCATCGATTAAGCGAATTTATCCGATTCTCAATTGCTTACGCACAAATATTTATCAAAATCGTACAGAAAAAATTCCTAAGAATCACAAACCCTGATTAACCACTTCACATATTTTCGATAAATTGTCAATAATTTTCAGTGAATTTTGGTTTAAGATGAATGGTCATTTTCGGTGATAAACTGTAGTTTTCGATGAATAATAAATAATTTTACGTGTCTTGTTATTTTACGTGAACTATTCTATTTTATCAATACCAGTTTTCGATGAGAGGAATATTCGGTAAATTGTCGTTTTTAGTTAATTGCTATCTCGGTTATTTGCTTTCCGGAAAATTGCGATTTTCAATTACATATTTGATTTTGCGGATATAAATTATTATAAAGTTTTATTTTAATTAGTAATTTATTATAAAATATTAGACTTAGTTCACAAGAAATTAAAGGAGTAAAAGATTGTTCGCACTTTATGTCTGTTTCCCTAACTGTGTCTCCTAACAGTTTGGATTCTCGAAAGTTGGGCAAAAATCTAGACCTAAATTAGATTGTGTACAATTTATAAATCTATAGAAAATAAATGTTAAAATTCCTATAAATAAAGTTTTCGGCTCTATAAAAAGTGTAGCAAGAATTTTGGTAAGATCCCAACCTCACATAAGTTCACGTCAACGCAGGAATATTTTGATTTTTCTTCGTTTCTAAATTAATTTCAATAAATTTTGTATTTACATTTTCTAATGATTTAGTTAATTTAGATTTTTATACTTTTGTATTATTTTGACAAGAAATTGACAGTTGTCCAATTTTCTCGCATTTTATTTTTGTCTATTTGTGCAAAATCAAAAGTAAACTGTCAGGCAAATGTAAAGGCAAGAAATTTAAACACACACTCTTGTCGCTTTTTTTGTGCAAAATCCGGGAACGAAACACAGTAGCCAACCTTTTGTCATTTGGTAATCGACAATAAATGTTCTCTGAAAAGAAACCAAATTAAGCAATTTTGGGACATCGATAAGGCTCGTTACACACTTCAGCTAAGCTAAGCAATGAAACATAGTTTAGGTTAACTTAGCTTAGCTCGCTAGCTCGATCGTATGCACATTATAACTAAAAACATAGTTCAGAGAATACATTTCACGATGCTGTATAAGATAGCAGAAAAGTTCCAGCAGAAAAAATGCATTTTGCTATTCACCACTAGAGGCATCACTATCACAAAAATTAAATTTTTTCTGCTGATATTGTTTGACATCAGCAGAAAATTTTTGAAATTTTTATGCAAATTATAAATTCTCAGCATAAAGTTTTATGAAAAATCAAAGAATTTATGAAAATGAAGAGAAAATATATGTTTAAAGGTTTTGAAGCGATGAAAGTTAATTTTGTTTAAAAAACGATTTGCGTATGTGTGTAAGGACTCTCAAAATATACTAAAATTACCATAATCATCATTATGCAAATACAGGGCAACATCAAACAAATTGCCATCGTTCAAAGCACTCCATATATTTTTGAAGTCATTTTAATGTGAACGTTTTCAGTTTTTTAACAAAAGTGTTAGAAAAACTCCCCTGTAACTACCCTGGGTGTATGTTTTTATGGTAGCTGAAATCATATATACATATTAAAATTACAAAATACATTTACTTTTGGGTGGAATTTTTGAAATTTGAAAAAAATTATTTACGCCTAAATGTATGTGTTTTGTGTAAAATAACTAATACAGACACGTACATTTTATAACTGAAAACATATGACATCAAAATGACTTCAAAAATGTGTGGAAGGCTACTGACGACAAGTGTGAATCTTAAGTTGCTCATATATATAGATTATGATATCAGCTACACAAAAACATACATAAAAACATACACCCAGGGTAGTTACAGGGGGGTTTTTCTAACACTTTTGTTAAAAAACTGAAAACATTCACATTAAAATTACTTCAGAATTGTATGGAGTGCTTTGAACGATGGCAATTTGTTTGATGTTGCCCTGTATTTGCATAATGATGATTATGGTAATTTTAGTATATTTTGAGAGTCCTTACACACATACGCAAATCGTTTTTTAAACAAAATTAACTTTCATCGCTTCAAAACCTTTAAGCATATATTTTCTCTTCATTTTCATAAATTCTTTGATTTTTCATAAAACTTTCTGCTGAGAATTTATAATTTGCATAAAAATTTCAAAAATTTTCTGCTGATGTCAAACAATATCAGCAGAAAAAATTTCATTTTTGTGATAGTGATGCCTCTAGCGGGGAATAGCAAAATACATTTTTTCTGCTGGAAATTTTCTGCTATCTTATACAGCATCATTTCACGCAACATTGTATGTGTCACAAATAAATACATATTTATTGTCAAAGGCTGTGTTAGCGATGTAGCTGACCTTAGTATTTATTTCATACACCATACCTCTACTGTGCAACGATTCATTCAAAATCTTCAGTTACAAGTACGAGTTAAACATCGTTTAGCTTTGCTTAGCTGAAGTGTGCAACGAGCCTAACTCCTCTCGTTATATTAAATCACCGTCACATTAAGAAGACTAGATTTTTAAAACGTATATAAGAACGTTCCGAATATAAGAACTTCATTCCCAAACTGTACTCACACACACACACACACACACACACACACACACACACACACACACACACACACACACACACACACACACACACACACACACACACACACACACACACACACACACACACACACACACACACACACACACACACACACACACACACACACACACACACACACACACACACACACACACACACACACACACACACACACACACACACACACATATTACAGTTCAAGTAACAGGATCCACTTAAGACAAGCGGAAAATTACGAAATTATATCTTATAGTGGTAGCCCTGAAGAAAGTCGAGAAAAACAATTTATACTTTCGAGTTAAGTTCATTTTCGAGCACACATTCGCTATGACGTTACAAAAATGTATTGGCAAAGACGAGAGAATCTCGATTGAATCAGCAGTTTTACGATATATAGCATCCAAATTTACGGGTTGTAAGAGACAGTATTTTATGTTCATAAAATACTCGTTGATAGAGTTCTTGCACCCTAAGGGAGAGGAGCTATAAAGTAGACAAGGCTATAAATTAGACAACGTTAATTTCTCGGAAATGGTCGAAACAATACATCTCATTAGTTTTTTTCTCATTTTGTAAAACATTTTTAATCACCTGAGCAAAATAATTATTATACTCTCAGTCGTGTTTGTATTTTTATGACGAAAAGTCGAATTTTGTTACGTCAAAGTAAGTTTTTTATTTTTTTTAATATCTGTATTATTTTTTAATGTAATGCATGCAATTTAATTTGTAATATTAATTATGAAGTAGAATTTTATTGTTTCTAAGGATAAAGTACCGTTTTATAAATGATTTAGCATGTATTTTGCTAACTATCAAAATAATTGTAATAAGACCTTGAGCGATAAAGTAGACAAAACGCCGCTATAAAGTAGACGTGTCTACTTTATAGCACAGATTTAAAGTAGACGTGTCTACTGTATAGCATTAGGTTCAAAGTAGATCGTTATTTAATGCGGTTACGAAACTATTGTATTTTTTTGCGTAATACTTGATTTGTTTTGTATAACCAAGGTGGTTTTCTATGCTTTTTTATTTTTAAACTTATACGAATGTTTTTGCATTAATTAGATTTTAAAATGGGAAAAATTTATAAAAGAAAACCCGATCGACCAATCACTTCTGAAGAAATAATGAAAGAGGCCTTAAAGGCAATAATTAAGGGTCGAAAAACATATCGTGCCGCGAGTATCGAATACGGGATTAAAAAATCCACTTTATTTAAAAGAATGAAAAAATTTAAGTCAGTAGTAAGTTTGCCAAATTCCAATGATTCGGGAAATTCCGACGACGATGGTAACCCCATGGGGCTCATTAACGACGGTAAAACCAAATATAAACATCGTCAAATATTTACTAACGAAGAAGAGTTGCAATTAGTAAATTATTTAGTTAATTCCTCCCGAATCTGCTACGGTTTGTCATATCATCAAACTAGAAAATTAGCTTATGATTTTGTTACCAATTTAAGAAAACCAACTCCACCTAGCTGGCAAGAAACTGAATTAGCTTCAAAGGACTGGCTAAAGGGATTCATGGCTCGCCATCCGGAACTATCTCTTCGTAAGCCTGAGAACACGAGCTTCTCTAGAGCTACTTCCTTTAACCGTACAAACGTCAAACAGTTTTTCGAAAATTACGGAGCAGTGATGGAACGTAATAAATTTAAAGCATCTGATATATATAACCTTGATGAGACAGGAATAACCACGGTTTTACAATCTCCAAAGGTAGGTACCATTTTGTTATCTTCATATATTAAATAAAGTAATTTCATAATTGCTATTGTTGTAGGTTATTGCGAAAACCGGTACTAAACAAATAGGTGAGATTGTATCAACCGAACGAGGTGAGCTAGTTACATTTTGTGGTATTGTAAGTGCCTCTGGAAATACAATTCCACCAGTATTTTTATTTCCACGAGTTCGTTATAAAGATATGTTTTTGCATGGTGCTCCACCAGATAGCTTGGGACTTGGAAACAAAAGCGGCTGGATGACTGAAGATCTTTTTTAGAAGTGTTAAAACACCTTAAATCTAATACGCGTTGCTCGATTGAAGCACCTATTCTCTTGCTTATGGATAACCATGTGAGCCATACTTCTCTGACGTCAATTATTTATGCTAAGGCGAATGGTATTGTGCTAATTTCCTTCCCACCACATTGCACTTATCGTATGCAACCACTAGACGTGGGGGTTTTTGGGCCTTTTAAAAACTATCTTAAGGCGGCTTTTAATAACTTCATGCTCACATCCCCAGGGAAACTTATTACTATTTATGACATTCCGAAATTGGCAAATGTAGCTTTTAAAAATAGTTTTACTGTTGCAAATATCAGATCGGCCTTTGAAAAATGTGGGATTTGGCCAGTAAATGCATTTGTTTATACTGAGGACGATTTTGAAATGAATTATGTAACAGATAGACCAATAGCTCAAGACGAAGAGGATTTGAATTTACCACGCAAAGTTGGATTATTTGAAAGTGTTGCTGCAGAGTGCCATGATAATACTTCGACAAATATTGTAACACAGAGCAATGATAAAATAGTGGAGCGCGTTTCGTCCAATCTAAGTGAATCTTTGTTAATTCTAAATTCCAAAATATCCATCGAAGACATAAGGGCATTACCAAAGGCTCCGCCTAAAAGTCGGGTAACAAAACGCCAAGCAGGTAAATCACGTGTGTATACGGATAGTCCGGAAAAGGAACGTGTGGAAAATCTAAAGAGTTTAAAGAAAAACAAAAAGACGACATCAGTAACTCGAAAGCAAGCATCAAAAGTAGCACGGAAAACACAAGTTTTTTCGAATAACAGCAGTAAATCATCGGATGTCGAATCATACTTTTCTTTGAGAGAATCCTTCGATTCTGATTTTGAAGATGAAAAATTATCTGAAGATGATCAATTTAATGGCCCAAATAATCTGTTGGATAGTGATATTTTAAAAATCGGAGACTATGTGCTCGTAAAATTGACACAAAATAAAAAAAAAGATGTTTATTTTGTGGGCCAAATCAAAGTTGTTCACAATCAAAATGATTTTGACGTGTTATTTTTGGAGAAAACTAATGGAAAATTTGTTTTAACATATAAAGATGATATATCTCAAATAAATCGACAAGAGATTGAATCATTATTACCAGAACCCGTTCAAATGCCAGGGACGTCGAGAACATGAACAAGTTTCAAGTTTGAAATTATGCTTGACAGATATAGCATCCGTTAATAAATGACAGCCTGACACATCATTCTTATTATTTAGTATTATTTTCCAAAGTTTCGGAAATAAATTGAATTGCTCCAAAAATTAAAAAGAGTTTTGTATCACCTGTCTTTCTAGGTTTTATAGCCGCTCATTAAAGGCAATTCGACTCTGAATTTTCACTTCAGTTAAGTATGTGCGAAGCATGCTTTTAGCCTAATTAATAAGTGTCTACTTTATAGCATCATGAAAGTTACCATTGTCTACTTTATCCCCGACCAGGCAATAAAGTAGACAAAAATCGACTAGTTTCCCTAAATTTAATATCACCATTAAAAATCATTTACGGTAAAGAACGAGCTTGTCATTGATTGTAGAAAGCAATAAACGTTAATAAACATTTCAAAGAAAATGTAATAGCGATTTGTATATACTAATTTTTATCAAAAATATCAAAAGTGCTACTTTATAGCACCTCTCCCTACTAGTATATTTGGTACTAGTGTTATATGCCATATCACTATTGGCTCATTTAACACAAAGAATTTACGAAATTTCGTAGTTGATCGTAATTATATTACTACTACGGCTCTAAGAGGTGCCCATATGAAATGCTTCCGTATCCAATCGAGTGAGGGCCGTAAAGAAAATTTCTAAACTGAGGAACTGGTTGCACATATCAACTGGTTGCACATGTGAATCCAGTTGAGTTAGTGTGCGATTTGATGATTACCGATAACTACATTCACTGCCTTCCCTGTCTCCATGGTCTTACATTTCTACTGCAAGAGATCAAACTGCCGCTCATTCTACGACAAGAGGTTTTAGTGCCTAAAGTAATTTTGAAATTGACGGAAATTATATACCAGTCCGTGTCTCGGTGGAATTACTAATATCCTATTGAATCGAAAGGAATATTTTTCAATTAAATAAAAGGTTGAAAATTGTATTCGTTTTCGTCTTTTTGCCATATTGATGGCAAGCCAAAATGAAAAGGGCCATTTATAACATTTAAGATAAGTTTTCGATTCTAATGTGTTTTTGGTGTTCTAACGCTAGCATTACTTCACCCCTATATTATTAAAGACGACACAAAATCTTCGTCAAGTCGTGTAGAAGACATAACTAAGTCTCCACAACATACATTAACTAGTCGATTGAGGAAGCAATTTCATTTCTGACCCGATGTCGCATCATATGATTTCGCTTCAAATGTTGCTTATTCTAGCCGCTATCTACTTTAAACATGATTCGAAACAATGTATTTTGGATAGACTGTTGGCATCATGTTCACGCAACACGTTATCTGTTATGCTGCCTATATGGACCATGCAGTTATTAACAAAATAACTGTTATAGATGGATTGATGATGTTGATGTTTTTTCCTCCCTGTCTTATTTAGCATCTAGTAGTCGTAATTTCGCATACCTCCATTTAATAGGAAGTCCTCCTTAATTTGAAGCTTTCGGACAAGCACATTTGGTCGAGCTTCTGGTTCAGCTGGGCAGACTAATCACCTTGACCGACTAATTAGGCACCTCGTCGGTCTAATTTGCCACGAGATTATTTACATTTGCAGAGGTCGTTAGTCAACTACTCATATATACACTGTCCTTGGCACCACGACCATGTTAGCCATTTAAAATGCGTTGAAGAATTTGAGAGAACCGCAAATAATGGATTTATTTTATAATTCAACCCGAGCGACCACAATAAGCTGATGTTAGAGTATTATTGTTTGTTTACTTTGCACACTCTTCTTACACTGATATTTATTTTAGAATAATATTTGAAGAACCGAGTATACACGATGTATAAGCACAGTTCACAAATAAAAACGCAGCGTACAGCGTAAAATTACTCAGGTTAAATAAAAAAAACACGGTGCATTTGTTTTGCACTGTCTGCTCGAGTTGGATTGAAAAACATTCCCAATTCTAGCCCTAATACCCTATGGCAAAGAAGCACACATCTTCTTTGAAATTATTATTTTTTTTTCAAATAAATGTTTGCGAAGCGTACGTGGAATTTATTGGCCGTACTCGATTTCTAACGTTGATCTATTGGAACTGTCATTTTAAAGCTCGGGAAATATTAAACTATTTCGCCGACAATGAAAAAATGGAATAAATGTTATAAGAGGCGTTTATTGTTGGCGATATTTTCATTCATGAATGTACGCGGACCATGCAGTTGTACGCAATATTGAACCTTTGCTTATTAAACCATAGACTCAGCAACAGGTCCGTTGTTTTGATTTTAAAAGATTGAGAGAAGCCGCTAGGAGACTCGAGAATAGAGCCCAAAAGATCTCTAATCGTCAGCTTGATTGGATTAAGATAACTTTTAAGCAGCACAAATAGAATATAAAAAAATCTAAGATCTGTAATTATTTATGAAAATCCGTAAGCAAATTAAAAATCTGACAAACCAACAATCCTAGCTGAAAATGATTCATCCATAAATTTGATTTCCTGAAATCTCTATAATCGTATAACTATAAGGCAGTTGGCCCGCATGGTTTTTACTATGCTGCAGCTTTCTCTCATTCGTGGAAATTTTTTTCAACTCTGTTGGACAAACATTGCTGTGGGGACTGCGCCACAATTTCGGAACAGTCGTAGAATTACTTTATTAATTTTGAAAGCTGGTAAGGCGCATCAAGATCAAAATTTTCACTTCTCTTCTGTGAAACTGTTCAACAGTAGTATACACATAATTTTAAGCCCTTAACTTTTTAGGTCTAACAACGTTTAATATTTTTGTATTACCTTAGGTAGTAAACTTTCCTAGAAATTTAATTTTTATAACAACAGGTGCCTTTGTAATATGATTAAACATTTGAGGTAAAACAGATATCCGACAATCCATCTGAAACAGCTTGGGATATTCTCGAAAAGCCATTTTTAAAAAAACATGACACCTTAGCTACTCAAAACATAACGATTCGTTGAAATATCTAAACCAGACGGAGGTTAATGTTGGAGGTTTTTGATTGAAAAATTTAATTCAAAATTTAAATTTATGACGGCTACCAAACTGGAATGGCAATTTTCCAAGTGTATAAGACCTGAACTACTCAGAGTATAGCGCTTCGTTGAAACATCATGACCGGCAGTGGATTAATATTAAACGTTTTTGATTGACAAATTAAATTCAAAAATTGAATTTGTCTGAAATTTTTCAAGGGTCAGTTAGGTTTTGCTGCAAGGAATGGCAGGCACGATAAATAATTTATAGAAACCTTTAATCAAGTACTGTGTACCATACTGAACCATAGCAATTTATACAAATCGGAAAACGTTTATCCCATTATATAAAACATATATGGAATTACCATTACCATTAATTATGACCGTTAACCATTAAACGTAATAGTTTCCCATTACGGATTTTCCCGGAAAAATATAGATAATAAACCGCCTACATACAAAAAAATTATTCTCGAATAAACAATTGCAAAATGATAAAAATTCTCATTTAATCCAGTATCCAGGCTCTCATCATCATCATCATCATCATATCTATAATCCTTTCCTTTATTTCCTTCTTCAATTCAATACATAGGACATAATAAAAATAATAATAGAAAACTAAACATAAGCGTCACGTCGTTTAAAAATTAATTTTTCATCTTAATGATACCGTACAGTTTCCCTTTTTCGTTCTCTTTCTCGTTACATTTTCCCGCCGCTTTATATTACCATAATTTTTCAAGGAAAATTATTTAAAAGATGAGCACAAAAAATAAAATTTAATTTAATTTCCATAAAAAAAAAATGTATTCAAGAAAAAGAAAAGCTCTTTACAAGAAAAAAGCTCACAAAAATATTTTATTAAATTAGAAGCTCTAAATCTGTAATAATTCTGTTGTGTTGTTGCTGTAAGCTTTATATGAATATTATTATTAAGTGTATAAAATCTGTTTAAGATGCTGGAGTACGGAAAGCTCTCATAACTCATCATATTCATTATAAAAGTCACACACAGAGCAGCATGTTGTATATTATAGGTATATATGGATACGCAATATTATATACAAATTTTTGTTATGTATAATTTTTTATCATCGTTTGTGATAAATCTCACCTGTGACAGAGAATTTTTCGTTGTTTTTTTTCCTTTCTTTACGAATTTGATTTTTAGGAATTTGCTTTATTACGGGCAAACGAAAATAATAAAATGGGATTAGAACAAAAAAAAATATACGAAATTATGTGCGAAGTAATAATTTACACCTGTTTCGGTAGATTATGAATAATAAATATTAAAGCAGCTTAAAGCTACTTTTTATCTATAAACTGCGTTATCTATAGATAATTTATGTAATCGGTGTTTGGCCACATGCGCCAACCGCATAACGGTAATTAATTTTACTATAAAAACCACTAAATATTGTGGCAGCACGACTACAATTTTTTTTTTGTATAAGATTCACGTGAACGAACCTCACCGTTTGGCTTGCGGCTGAAAAACAAAATTTTAATTGATTCTGATATATTCTAAGCACCTATTCCAATTTTCAATTAAAATCACAACTATTTAATATTCAATCAACATCGTTTTTATGTAAATTTACTCTTTGTGTATAATATCTTGCCATAATCAACAGACAACGACGATGATGTCGACGAGATGAAGAACAGAAAAATAATGTATATAATTATTGATCTTCATCGTCATTATCATTATGTGGAATCAGCAGAATCTAGATTATATATTTCTATACAGCATATACACATACTCTTATATGGGGAGTCATAAAAATGTGATTCCTGTCACTGTTCTTAACATTTATGATTATCAATTTCATCTTATCATAAAATGTTACAATTTTTCTTGATTTCTGTGCCCTAGGCAAATTTTTATTTGGTACGGAAATTGTCGTATCTATACATTTGTTGTAAAGTGGAGGGTGAAACTTATTAAAAGAAGTTGGACAAAAATTTAAAAATCATTCTATTCAAAAAAAAATTTTAGATTATCCAACAAAACACGAGAAAGCTATTAAATCAGGAAATCAATTCATTTCACCCATGAAAACTTTTATAACAAGTTCGAACTTTTTAAACAAAATACCACAACAGAGCCAAATCGGTTTTGTTATATAGAATTGAAATTTCCAGTGAAAGGAATTTCCAGTGAAAAACTATTTTTAAAAAATATTAAACAATAAATTCAATTGTCTGGGAATTTCGATTGTTGTCTGAAATGAACATGGCAATAAAATATATGTATAAGCACAATAATTATAGAATCACTTACACTAGAAAATTTCCACAATGAAAATAAAAGTCACTAATATTACGTCTACACTGTATATACAACACAAACAACAACAAATATAACTTCAAATACATAAAATTTCCATTTGATTTATAAACACACTTAATAAACCAATTTTACCATTTTTCCATAACATTTTCAATTTCCACATTTACACAACAATTTTCTATATACATATTGCTTTTTTAATTCACAATTTTCATGTTACTTGCTCTCCGTATAAATAAATATTTAACTTTTCTTTTCTTTTTTTTTGTGTATGCATAAAACTACCGGAAAATCACGTGAAAATATAATACACAAAAAAAAAATATTACACCAACAATTTAAGTAAAACTTTTACCGAAGCTTTTACTTATTTTTACGCTCGCATTACGTACACAAATTTATTGAGTTGATGTGAACCGATTGAAACGACAAATAAAACTGATTTTTATTTAATAATTCGCCTGAATGTTATTTACCAGTCGATCTATCTTCTTCTACGTTTTCGTCTTCTTCGCTCTATTGTGAGCGCACCGCACACAATTCATTTTTATTGTTTGTTTTTTTGTTTTCTACGCATCTCACCAAAAACGTATATGTATGTACATAATAAAAAAAAAATTAAAAAGCTTATTCAGCACATTGCATATATATCGGGCGAATTTTGATTGTGTGTAAGAATTATGAATGAATATTTTTATTGTGTGTGTGCTTTTTTGGTTAGGTAATTTGCCGGAATGTTTATGAGGTATTTACGTAATTTGAAGAGGGGAATTTTGAGTTTACATTCGAAGCAATACACAACAAAGATAATTGTTTTAAACGATATGAGGGGTAAATTGAGCAACTTTTTTATGCTTTATAATGGTGAGGAGAAAATATATGACTAGTTCACAATTGTTATTTTTAATCAGTGGATGAATTAAATTTATATGAAAAGAAGATTTTTATTTGAACTTTTTTAAATCTTTTCTTTGGCCTCGAAGTTATGAATTACTTATAACAGCCAATCTTTGATGTACGTTTAAAGAGCCTAAAAAATGTCAAAAGCCGTAAACAAATTATTTTACGTAGTAAACTATTACGTGAGAGGTGGTCAAATGACATGTCTTGTGAATTTATCCTTGAATTTTTACTAATAATCTGAGTTATGTATGCTTAACAGAATTTTTGGTGTCTTCCAATCCAAATGCGAATTTTCTTTTAGAATGTGGAGTGGTTGACGAAGTCTAGGCCAACCAAACGTGTCGGAATAAAGAAATATGTAATACCATTGATGGACAAGAATTTATATAATAATTCAAAATGTTTACTAATAAAATTTGTGTTTTGGCTGGTAAGGAGGGTCTTCGGAATTGTTTTTTTTTTTGCCAAAAGAAATTTTTATTTATTGATATTCACCGGCCAATTCAAAAGTGAGGTCGGTTATGTTAGAACGGAAAGCTACAAATATTCTAAACTATTTGGTTTAAAGACGATGATTACGATTGGTTTTTGGGAATTGCTAAGGGAATCCAATAGGCTGCTTAGTATTATGAGAAATTTTCCTCCACCAAACATTTCTTTAACCTGTTCGATTATGCTGTTCTTTTAAATTTGTCGAAAGCGGTATTGTTTAGAAATGATGAGAGTTGCTTCTAGGTTTTAGAACTATTTTTTGGTGAACATTTATTGGAGATATATATGGAGATAATAAGCACCGCTTAACGTTGCCAACTATTTTCGCAAATATGTTGGTGATTATTGATTTTTTGTATATTGATTGAGCTGTTGATGTTTTAAAGAAGAATATTGTGGTTTATAATAATTATGTTGTGCGTAGTGCCGATGAGGATTGAAAGAGTTACGAGTTAAGTTCAAAGATTTAGCGTCATGTTTGCGTTAACATTATCTTAAAGCTGTCCTAAACACCAAACAAAAAAACTTAGTACAAGTTAAGCAAAAAACGAAATTTTTCCTCAATCTAAAAATATGTCTTAGTATTAGTGAATATGCTATGCAGAAGAATCTCACATTATTCAATAAAATCTCATCAACTTAGGCCAAAACCACGTATGCGTTGAATGGCAAAACTTCTATATTTCCGTTCCAGAAACCACTAGGTTCTTAGGCAATATATGCCAACAGATTTTCTTCAAACTGTGTATGCATCATCAATGGACCAAGCATGATCTAAAACTACTGAAAAGTGGAAATTTTCACGTTCAACGTTTGACCTGGGATGGTTTTGTTATTATTTAACCCTGTTAATGCCAGAAGAATTTCTTGCGTGATCTACAGTGGTTTCTAATTTGAAAATATTGAATTTTGGTTATTCAACTTTGACATAAAATGTTTGCAATCTTAATTGTTTGACATTTTCGTGGTAATTGAATTTCGTCAACAGCTATCATTTAGTTTGGAAATTTAATTTTTCAATTTTAAATGTGAAACAAACTTAGATTTGAAGTGTCATTTTTTCTGGTTCAATTGCGCATCAGTTGAGAAGAAATTTAGAAAAAATTTCTTAGCCCTATAGTATCCGTGAATCATTATAATTTCTTTGGTTCGACATGTTCATTTTTCGTCATCGTCAATCACCATAAAGCTGGGCACCGAGTGAATTTTATAAAAACAAAAGTTGAATCTGACTGTAAACTATATTTTTGAACGTTTCACTACTTGAATGTCCTCGCATAACGAATAGTATTTCCTCCTTTGGTACCGCAAAACAAAAACCATGCATTATTGTGTAGAACACGCAGAGTTTTATAACATCTCTATGGTATTGTAGACTGTCTAGATCTTTTGTAAGACTAGGGTTCGTTATTATTCGAAATAGATGCAGCTGAATTGTATCCAATACCATATGCTCCACCCCAAACTTCACTACAATACTGGAATTCAAGTTTTCGTGAACCTGACATGACCAATGCAACAATCTGTTCATTGAATTTTAAATTATTGCTAATTTGAACACCAAGCAGATGAATTTAGTCACAATGGCCTTTTAACAAAAAATGGTATTCGTTGTAACTTCTTTTGCGCGATAGTGTTCATATTTGTGTTTTCTTTCGTTAAACTTGACCTGATTTCGTTATCCTCACTCAAATCAGATCGGAAATAAGTGAAGTAGGTTCTACCTCGAATGAAATAGAAGAATGCAACGTGGCGTCTTTATCTGACACTATTTACTGACAAAATTGGTATTGGCCAGGATTTTCGGGGGTCCCCTTTACTACAACTTCATTTCAAAACTGAACTTCCCGGCGTTCGAGTATTTATCTCGTTTATAGAAAAAGAGAAAAATTCTATTTATCATTGAAGCCAAGTTACTGGCAAATTTGCCAATATTCGAACCCGAATTCGGTCGGGTCCGGCGGCCTTATTTACGTCCAGAAATTTTTGCCGGGATGTCGATCAATTTTGAAACCGCAAAACGAAATTGACGGGGGCGTAACTCCGTAGGGAACAACTAAGGTCGAGTTCCATATGAATTGGATGTTTTAGAAACATTGGTAACCGATGCGACCGACCATCTGATAAAAGTTGCGATCGGAGATTTTCGACTCGAAAGTCTTGATGGCTTTCTTATTGTCGGATCGTTTCACTTCCTTACCACAGATTGTTTTACATGTGTTTCGTATGGCCTTATATTCTTGTTACTCTCTGTTTGTTGTGAGCAGTTTCACTTATTTCCATTTAAAACGTCTCGGAAAATGTTCAAAAATGACCGTGAATTATCAAAATCAATCTCATTAAAATGAAAAAATGTCTTGGCTACTGTCTGAATCTCGGTGGTGTTTTGACAGGTATTTTTATGGTTATCAGTACTTCCAAACCCAGCCTCGACACGTGCTTCAATGGAATGGGGGATTGTTGAGAGACAAAGATCCAGAACGTGAATTCTTGTAGAATTTTGACATCCAAATGTGGAATCACAAACAATTTGTGTGAGGTCTTACGATGCGGTAAATCGCGCCCAGTACAATTCAGTATTTGGTTCTGGTAATTGATCGGCGATAAGAATTTCGTGAAAAATGAAACTGGACCAAATAACTTCTCCTCATTACAATCCATGATATTTCTCTACCTATAGGCGATATTCTGGTAACGAACGAAACTTTCGTGCAACAACTCTCAAAAAGTAACACTTTTTGCACGCTTATCGTTCTGGAAGTATTGGTATCCTATATCGGAAGTAAATTGGGTATCTAACATATATTACCGATCTGACAAAATTCGTTTGTCTTCAATAAATCTTTTGCGAAAGGTCACGTTTACGATTTATTTACGGCCTTCCTACAACTGTATTTAATTACGGCTGAGAGAGAGAGAGAGAGATCTTGACTACTTTCAAATAGAATATATGCAAACAATCACAAGTAACACAATGGATTGTGTATTATTGTGGACTATATACTTTTCCAGAGGGAACTTTTTAATTCCGGGAAGAACCTTATAAAGCCAGCCAAAACCATACTATACAGCCAAACCAACTATATAACAAGTAGCACGATGCATTGTGCATCATTGAGCGCTAAATATTTTTTTCAGGCGAAACCTTATAAATTCAAAAATATACGATTATCCGGGAAAAAACCTTACAATTTCAGCCGGAACCTACAGCCAAACTAACTATGGAACAAGAAGCACAATGCATTGTGCATAATAGTGCACTTTATGCTTTTTCAACCGGAACCTTATAATTCCGACCAGAACCTGATACATTCAGACAGGATCATATTACAGCCAAACCAACTATGATACAAGTAGCGAGATGCATTGTGCACTATTGTGCACTATATAATTTTTAGCATTTTTAGCAGCATTTTTTTAACCTAATAAATTCAACAATATAACATTTTTCGGAAAGGAACCTTACAAATTCAGTCGGAACCATACCCTCTATAGCCAAACTAACTATGTCACAACAAGCACGATGCATTGTGCATCATTGTTCATTATATAATTTTGCAGCTGGAACATTATAACTCCAGCCAGAACCTGATAAATCCAGCCAGAACCATATGACACCCCAACCAACAATGGCACCACGATGCATTGTGCATCATTAAGCACTATATATTTTTTCAGATGGAACCTTATAAATCCAGAAACGGAAAAAACTTACAATTTCAGCCGGAACCTACAGCCAAACTAGCTATGGCACAAGTAGCACGATGCATTGGTGGTTGTATGGTTCCGGCTGAATTTCTAATGTTTTTTGCAGAAAAGTTGTATATTACTGGATTTATAAGATTCTGGCTCAAAAATTATACAGTTACAATGTATCGTGCTACTTGTGCCACAGTTGTTTGGTTCCGGCTGATATGGTTCCGGCTGACGTGACGGACACATTTCTCTTTATAATTCATACATTTAAACTCCGAAATTAAACTAAAAAAATATTAAAAAAGTGTTTTTTATTGTAACAGCGTTCCGCCGCCCAAATCTGACAGTGTAAACATATAAGAGTGATTCGAGATGTCTTATTTTGAAAAGGCTGAATTAAACTCCAGGTACAGCGAAAATTTAACTTGTGCCAAGGATAATTGTGATAAACAAAATAAGATGAACAGAACGAATGCCATATTTGAATGTTCTTATTGAAAGAAATGCTTTCATCCGTCATGTAAAAATAATTTTGGATCACACACAGAAAAACCAAAACTTGTTCCGATGAATGCCGTAGTAAGTTAAATGATCGAGAACTTCAAGCGGATGAGCACATTGATGAATCCTGCCGGTGGAAGAAAATAAATAAGCATATGAAGTATTTTGCGGGTGAATTTGTATATTTGAAGAAAATGGGCGAGCTAATTCAGTCTCAACGATTCATGTAAGACAAATTCGATAATATTACAAAAGAATTTGATATGATTGTATTGGAAAATCAACGTCCTGATAATGATTTGAATATCTTGCAAGCGTCAATCAACAGAAGAACAAAACCCACGCAATTGTGGCTGGATTACCAAATTGTGAATGCAGCGCGGACCTGTTTTCTCCGTTATCCATTCTGTTGCCTGATTCATTCAGCATTACCCAGGGGACACTGCGTGGAGGTATGAATCAGCAGTCCTTAATTAATTTTGCTTATAATAGTTAGTTTTGTAATTAGGTGAATTTTTAATTTAAAATCAATTTTGATTTTTTTTATCGCGTCGAAACTTGACCATCGGACGGAGTATCTCTATATTAAAATTGCAGGATTAGTTTTGTGTTTGGAATAATTGTTCCATTGGAAAAGGTAACACATCAGCATGTTGTTATTGTTTCGTTTTATAAAAGTTCGAAAGTGACCGGGTATATTTTCACTTGTAAACTTTTCATAATGAATAACACCTTTTAAATAAAACTAATCATCGCCTAAATTAATAGTTTTACTTATTTGATCTAGACGTATACTGTACGAATTATTATTTGGCTGTACATCAGCAACAATTAAGCCGTAGTTGCTAAAATAATTGATTGTACGTTCTGTTTTACATTTGGGACAAATCGAATGTTTAAAATCTATGCGGTTTTGAACATCACTTAACGAGTTTTGATTGAAACTAAACACGTTTTCAAAAGTGAGAGATAAAAAGTTTCTCTTAAAATCTCAGGATGCTGGTTTACCAAACAACTACGAATTTCAGTTAACGGTGGGGGCTAAACTTTTTCTAAAATGAAAGAAATACTACAAGTAGCACATTTAAAAAATTAGTTCGTGGATTTTTGAAAAAAATCGCTTAAAATATTCTGCATCTTTGTACAAACACAAAAAAATCTTTGCATCAAAAGCACAAGTATTGCTGATACAGATTTCCTCGTTTTCGTTATTTAGCAAAGTATACCCGTTTTTTAAAACGTAAACATCTTAATTTTTGTGAGCCAATAAGTTTGGCGTGGCTGCCGACGACTGAGTAGTAATTAGTGCCAAACGACTTAAAACTTGTCTACCAAAATGTTTTGGAGACACGATTGTTTTCTCCTACGCGACTTTCTTTTACAAATTTCACTTCCGTTTTTTTAATTATTCCTTTTAATTGAATTAATTTTGCTATTTTTACCGTCCTATCTTTTAATAAACTAACAAATCTACATAATCGCAACGACTGATGGTTCGTATAATGATTTTTAACCACAGAAAACCAACTCTCTGCATTTGCGTTGGATATTCGAGCGAGACATATGCCCCAAACATATGTTTTCGAGCGAAACATATGCCCCAAAGAGGTAAAAAGGACATTTATTTTTTTAAAGTGAAATTCACAAATTCTATTCATTACAGAGAGTCTTTGGTTTTAATAAAAAATATTATTAGGTCGAAAATAATACGGACTGTTGCTAAAATTGGATCTAGAAAAAAAGTTGTGATCTTTCTGGCTATCTCCAGTCATCTGTCGCAGATGGAATAATCTCAGATTATTATAAACTTGTTTCAACATGATCTACTTGTTGTGTAGAGAATTTTGAGCAGCCTACTATGCAGTAAAATTCAAATAATTTGTCAATGCCATACAAAACTTCACAGTTAAGCATGTCACAAACTATATCTAGGCTGTGGTTCAATTCGCAACTTATTTTGTGGAGACTGACTTATTTTGTAGAGACTGACTTATTTGAAAGTCTACAATGAGCCTCCGGTCGGCTAGACTTATTGTAAACTTGTTTGACTTTTATGCGAGGCTTGCACCCAAACTGGTAATTCATCATAATATTTCTAACGAGTTTTCAATATGTCTAGCCGACAGGAGGCTTATTGTAGACTTTCAAATAAGTCAGTCTCCACAAAATAAATCACGAATTGGACTGCAGACCAAATATTAAGTTTCTGGTTATACTACAAACATTAGATGTATATAAAGTTAGCCCAGGATTCATCCCATAAAACGACGATCGCAACACTAAACTATCACGACAGTTTTTCATCCTAGAATATTACTATCAGCCCAGAAATTTTACCATCCCAGAATATTTCATACCAGTGGCACTATTCTGGTAATTCCCTGGGAATAGGGAATTGGGGAAAGATTTTATATGTAATTTTAGTTCAAATATTTTTTTTCCAGCCTACTAAGAAGAAAAGTTTGATGCAAATATTTATAAATTGGGAATAATTTTTCCATATCTAAATTGGCAGGGAAAATTATTCCCAATTTTATTTTGTTTTCAAAAAATTTACCACTAGATTTTTACCTCAGTATGCCAGAAAAAAAATTTTTAAATAGAAATTACATATAAAATCTTTCCCCAATTCCCTATTCCCAGGGAATTACCAGAATAGTGCCACAGGAAAAAGTATAATGAGAGAAAACTATCATCCCAGAAAATAAAGTTAGCCCAGCTATCACTATAGTAGCATTCACCATCCGATCACTATCAGCCCGAAAATTACACATATTCCATAAAAACTATAGCAACTACATAATAACTAAAGTATAGTAGTATTCAAATCTCGCTGGAATTCTGACAGTTCTCGCGCAGAAGTAATATGGCAGATACACAGTAATATATTAAGTATAATATTCATGTTTATTGCTTACATTTTTACATTTATTTGTATTTAAATTGAATAGGAATTCTAGGATAAAATTAAAACACAAAGTTTAGATTTTATAAATTAAAATGATATTTAATTCGATAAGTTAAGAATTAATTTCAAATTCCATTAAATTGAAAACTGAATTTGCTTTTCTATGTTGTTGTGGTTTTATGCGATACGAATAACATTTGGATATTTATTTTCCCTAGTCCGTACCAAAATTAAATGTTGTCATTGTTTCCAAAAGGCGTGCAATAATTTTTTAGACCTATTAATTTTCACTTGATATATGGTTCTAATAACATAAATACATAATAATTTTGAATGCTTTGTGTATTAAAACTGAAATATAATTATTTTTCATTGTTATTTATTATTTTATTTAGGTTTACTATCTAAGATAAATGCGACCCACCAAAATTTTTATAAAAAAAATTTCTACACCACTGAAAGCTGCGCAGAACAGTTAAAAAAAAGTTTTTTTTAAGATTTGAATATTACTATACTAACATTATATTAATGGGACGACAGAAATCATAGGATTCTAAGATGTTAATGTCCCGCATCTTAAATGCATTCGTCCTAATCCGACACTTTTATAGAATGGGCGGTGGGAGTGATTGAGCATCAAAAGATTTAGTAATTTATTGATTTTCGGAATTTTACATTTAATTTCGTTACTTAAATCAACAATCTTTTGCTGAAATTATTGTATCGAAATATTTCGGTTTATTTTAGATTTCTATTGTTATGTCATGATAGAATAATATACTATGTGTTGCATTAATATTTGTGCTCATGAAAAAATTATTTTAGTTATGTTTCCTAGATTATAAAACTCATGTAATTTTTTTTTTAAATTTTTTATCACACTGTAATTAATTATTTAATTACGTTTCATTTGGCATACAATTTATAAAAAAATTATCAGGATTTACGTATAAAAAAACGAATTTACTCTGTTTACCCGATCTGCAATTGCAGAATATAATTTGGGAATCTCAGCCGAAGAACTGGCGAAAAGGTACAAGTGCCATAAAAATACCATTTGGTATGAAGTTCGGAAGCAAAATATTTGCGGAACGGTGCAAAATATCGGAGTACGCCAACGACCAAGAATAACTAATGCCAGAGAAAATGCTTACATCACTCGATGTATGCTTACAAATGCACATTTAAGTCAACGAGGTCTCGCTAAAACTTTAAAGGATAACAAAAAACTCCAAATACACCATTCCACAATTTCTCGTCGTTTAAAAGAAGCTGGGGTAAAGGCCTACACATGCACCAAAAAGTTTTATATTTCTAAACAAAATAAAATAAAACGGCTGTTGTTCGCAAAGCAGCATATGAACAAGCCCCCCGAATTTTGGAGAAACGTTTTGTTTACTGACGATTCTTCGGTATCGTTAGACAGATCTTGGAGTCGCAAATTTTATTATTCGGAGCCAGAAAAGGTAAACAAACGTCGTGTTTATGCTACACAACGTCAAGGCGGTGGAGGAAATCTTATGGTTTGGGGTTGTATAACCAACCTCGGAGTAGGACCACTAGCAATGGTATCTGGGAAAATGAACCAAATGACCTATTTGGAAATGCTGAATGATGTAGCATTGGTAGCTGGTTCAAAAATAATTGGGCTTGACTTTATTCTTCAGCACTACAATGCCCCTGCCCATAAAGCATTTGTTGTAACCAAGTTTTTAAATGATTAGGACCAACAACGCATAAATGGGCCACCGCAAAGCCCGAATTTAAATATTATAGAAAATGTTTGGCCTTATGTAAAACGAAATATACCATATAGAGTTGGACGAAGCAAGCAGGAGTTATGGGATGAAATTGTTGAGGTGTCGAGTAAAATACCTCTAGAATTTATTTCCAAATTATTTGACAGCATACCCAGAAGACTAAATGATGTCATATTAAATAACGGTGGGCAGACTAAATATTAAATTTAAATAAAATCAACAAAATAATATAAATTAGTAACGTTTTTTATTAAAACTGTCCCAACACAAATACTTTTGCAACAAAAATTTGTAACACAATTACTTTTGCAACAGAGTAAATTCGTTTTTTTATACGTAAATCCTGATAATTTTTTTATAAATTGTATGCCAGATGAAACGTAATTTAATAATTAATTACAGTGTTATAAAAAATTTAAAAAAAAAATTACATGAGTTTTATAATCTAGGAAACATAACTAAAATAATTTTTTCATGAGCACAAATATTAATGCAACACATAGTATATAACATAATATCATAATAGTTTTGTTAGTATTGCCTCAAGCGTATATTTGATTTTTATGGGATGATAGTCTGGGACAACTTTTTTTAAGTAACCATTAGGCCATTTTTCTATTAACTGCGATTTTCTATTAACTCGTACGTATAGTTAATGTACTCGAATACAGTCATGGAATTGAAACTAAGCTGAATCAATTTTGTTAGCGCCCTAGACCAGTCGGTGACAAAGAATTTTGGTTTCTATTCTTCTGGCAAATTTTGATTTAAGTCATCCAAAAAACGTTTGATGTTATGATGAAATTAACTCAGCGATCGGGATTAGTTATTTATTAATATTTATTACATTCGCATAATAAAGGATCCGCTTATAGCTGTGATATGGATGGGAAACAGGACTTTTTGTAACTTTACCAGTTGCATCAAGGTAAATTTCATTACAAACGAACTGTTTTAGAAGATCCAAAGTTGGTTTACGTAATAAAACTATTTTTAATGGATCTGGTGTTATTTCGTAGATATATTTATTCATTTTTTTGGCTCAACCGAATTCATTTGACACATATCAATTATGTCACAATCCGGGACTAGATCGTCTTTCTTGATCTGTTCCGATTTTATTTTCGGAATTGTTGTAGGAGGCACAAACGATTGAGTGTTACCTATTGTAAAAAGTTTAATATCAAAATTAATCTATAAGAGTACACACAATCCGAGGGCATTCACAGATCTGAATGGACATCTCTAGAATTACTTGATTGGGGCCTACAACCTACCCCTACACTTTCATAATAAATATCGCAAGCGGAGTGGTATTCTAAAATAGAAGAGAAATTCCCCGAGGGTTTCGTTAATATGATGGTTATCAAAATTAATCTATAAGAGTACACACAATCTATTAACGATTAGACGGTTCATATATTTTTGTTTATCATGATTTTTTAATTTAAAGTACCTAAAAAATGATTTTTTTGATTAAATAAAAAAATTCAACCCTGATAAATTTTTTTCCGTGTATCTCTACACTTTTGATTAAATTGTGTAAATACACTTTTGAAAAATGAGTTTTTGTGTAGTTACACTTTTGATAATTGATTAAAACTTCACACCAGTGAATATTTTAAGAACTGGCATAGGGACGTTACTACAATCGTTATAAAGATGATCAACAAGCAAAGAAAAAGTACTTTGTCACAAAAATAGTGTAAGATATCAGAAATTGAAAAAGGCTGTGGATCCATTTTAAAAGATTTATGTTTTATAGAACCAGTAACAGTTCTAATTCTATAAATCTTTTAAATAATTCGGGTCAATATTGAAGAAATTGCAATTCGGTTTAACTTTTATTTTATATCAGTAGTAACAGATTTAACTCTTCCCACAGTTAACCCTGCCGACTTTGACAATGTATAGTATATAATATTAGCTCTTTTCTATCTACCTGAAAATTTTTACTAGTCTCTGAAGCTGAGGTAATATTACATATCAGATCATTAAAGACAAATAACGCGAAGTTACTATAAAATCTTAGTGGAAATATTGCGTTTACTTTAGCGAAATATATTAACGATTATCTCTCAACTGGTTTTTTCCAAATAAAATTAAAGCTAGCTAAGGTTGTCTCCGTGTTCAAATCAAGTAACCAACTATTAATTAATAACTATAGACTAGGGTGCACCTTATTTTCGAAAGTTCCAATATCTAACGGGACACCCCTTAGAAAATGTGAGGTTATGCTAAAAACTTGAATAGAAAAAATATTGGGTCGATCCAAGGTGGTTTAGAGGTCGCGACTTAAGCGCGAATTTCGATAAAGACGGTTTTTTTTTTAATTTTTCACTTTCAAACGAACAGATGAAAATAGCTCCTCTATTTACAATTACATTTCCAAAGCATCAAAGATATCGAAAATCGGTTAACAAATAGCGGGATTATTGCCAAATTTCTAAAACACAAAAACAAGGCAAATTTATTACTATTTTTTTTTATTATAAATGCATAATGCCTCTTCGATAAAATGATATTATGAATTAATTTTTATGATGAAAATAATCAATCTAAGATGATCTTCTACCCATTAAGGATGTTTTGGTATATACAAACTTCTGTGTGTAATCCTTTACGACTTGTAGTAAAATATTGCATGCCATCTGCATTTCTTGTTAATTTCTTATTATAATCTTGAATTAACTTAACACCACGTTCTGCGTTATCATTCACCATTCATTTGACTGATAATCTTCATTCCTTTCTTGAAATTATCATACTGAGGTCACAAATCCAGATCTTTGTTTGAGAAATCTGTGGAAAAATCGCCAGTGTTTAGTGTAACAAAATCTGCTAGTTGTTTCGTAATGAATGTTTTTACATCATCAATTTTCAACTCGACGCGCTTACACTACATTGCTCTTCATATATTCAACTGTTGCACCATTCTTCTTTTCTCTGCCCTAGAAACGTTTTCGTCGATAACAGAGAATGCGATGTTTTCGTCACATAACACCACAATTGGCGACATATTTTATTAAGTACAGCCATCGCCAACTTTTCGTCATGTGTTTTGTACAAATTCTTCTGGTCTTGTACTGTTAACTTAAATTATTCACGAAAGATAAATAATTTCAATACATAAATGGCTTTGGACATCCAGCGAGCATAATGCATAGGCCCTGGCGAGACGGAAACTGACATTTTCATTTGGTATCATGTTCAAAAAAGTTAGAGTGATTTCTAATAATTCTTTGTCAATTCGTTCTTACAAAAACCCGCTGATTCCGCTTTCACTTCTGATGTATTGCCCATTTTAGATTCAATTGCAGCGCGCAATGTAATTTCACAAATATGTGATGTCGACAAGGAAGATGTAATAAATTTCGGTCCAGTTTCTGCTCTATAAAATAACCCGTTTGAATATGTTGTATCGAAGCAAGCCGCTGCGACATCCTCAACTATTCTCCAATCGATTAAGCTTTGGAAAAGAGCCTCCGCCTTTCCAAACCAGTTGCTTTTCATATTTTGGGAACGCCCAATAATTGTTCTCCATCTAAATGGGAAATAATTACCAGCAAACGATCCACGGAAGTAATTTTCCATCCCATTGTATACTACGCCTGTTGTAAACTTCAAAGTCGAGATTCAACTGATGCTGCTATTTCTACTCTTATTTCAGGAAGACGCTTCAGTGTTGTTCGACTCAAAACAGTTCATCAATAGAATGTCGCAGACTTTCGACAATGGCATTGATTAAATGCATTGCTGCACGATCTGAAATCTTACACTTATCCAAAGCTGACAATATTCTAGGAGTAATGAAACATTTGCTTCCTCTATGGGCTCCTTTTGCGCACGTTGTCAGATACCCTTTCGCTGTCAATTTAAGATGACGATAATAATACTTGTGATCTTCAAGTTATCTTCATACGTTCCGATTTCCACTTTTCTTTTTCAATTTTATATTGTTTAGCTCCAGCCAAATATCCGGGACGCCCTTTTCCACGCTGTGACAAGAGGAATCGCTTGTCGTCTTCACTGCTCATCATGGGCAAGGCATTGGTATGTGCGATATCGAAAATATCATCCAGGTTACTATTAAAGGCAATTTCTCTTTCCCGGTAAACTTTTGAAAGTTTATTTGTATTCTTTAGAACATTTTTCCACTCACCATGCAATTGTTCCAATTTATCAAGGGAATGTTGTTCCTTGTTCACTGGAATTCGTGCTTTTGACCAAAAAATAGACTCCTGGATTGTCAGAGCACTTTCACGAATAGTTAACTTTACAGTACGGTGATTGTAAAAAAAAGACACAAGACTTGCTTTTTTGATAGTAACTTACCACCAATAATTTGACACTACTCATGCCCAAGAATATAAATTTCTGTTGTCTGTTATGGACCGTAAATTAGCTGATATTTTATCAACTGTATAGTAGCACTTTCTTAAAAATATTAATAAAACTATTAAACGGACTAGATTTAATTATTTCAAATTTGTGTCCTTTTCTCGAGAGATTTGGATTTAAACTGAAATTAATTTGCATTTCTTTTGTTTATATCTTATATGATACAATGAAAAATATTGGCCATAGCAGGTCATAATTAATGCGGTAGGCGGATTTAAATTTTAAATACAATAACTAATGAGACGAATGCGTCATAAGGACTTAACATAGCTCGGTTTTAGGTTAATGGCATCATAAAACACAACTATGTTAAGTCCTAATTAAGGACTTAAATCAATTATGTTAAGTCCACAACTATGTTAAGATGAGACCCTTTAGCATCCTGCCCCTATCGGGAATCGAACCCGGTACCTCCTGATCCAAAGCTTTAACCACTGTGCCGTTTGGTCGGTACTGACACAGTTTGTTATGACACCATAAAACATTCCATTGTTTATTCGTTATACCTCATTTTTATTTATATATTTTTTTTTTTGTAATTTTGAATATAAATTCCAGGATTTAAAAACCCGTTTATTATTTGGGTTTTTATTAGTTTCGAAAGTTGGCAATAATCTCGCTATTTTTAAACCGATTTTCGATATCTTTAATGTTTTAGAAAGGTAATTATCTTTTCTATTGACCACAATTTTTATTTATTCTGAAAAAAAATTTTACATAATTTTTTTGCTCGTTTGAAAGTGTAAAATTGAAAAAACACCTTGGATCGACATAGTGTTTTTTTTCGTTTAAGTTTCTAGCATAACCTCACATTTCTAGGGGGTGTCCCGTTAGATATCTCAACATGTTTTTCACCCACCACCCTTCTATAGAGCCATCTGCATATTTTCAGCATTATCCAAAGTGTTTGCAGTTCTTAGATGAAAATAACGTAATGGCAAAGAACCAATTTGGATTTAGGCCTATAAGTCGAACAGATTGGCCGCTTGCTTGAACCTAACGCATTATTTAAGTAATGAAAGGGAAAATATTAAGACATGTGGATGGGTATTTTTGGACTTGGGTTTTGTGCAAATCAGCTGAAATTATTCAAGTCTTACTTAACAAATAGGCAGCAATTTGTATCAGCCAATGGAGATAACAGTGACGTGACCAATATTACAATTTGTAGTTGCAAGAAAACCCTCTAGAGATTCGAGCAACCAAAGAAATAAATTTTGTAAATTATATCTATAATTAACTTTAATTAATTATGTAAATATAAATATGTGTAGCGTAGTTATTTAAATAAAAAATAAAGGAAAAAAATAGTAAATTCGACTAGTTGCAAGCGTCGGGTCGTTAAGTCACAGGCTCGATAAGTGCCAGCTGAATCTGGTTCCGGTAGACAGGTTGGTCTCGAACTATGTGGGTGTAAGATTAACGAAGTTTATTTAAGGGGATTTAGGTATACCTGCTCTGGTCCATTTCTACAAAGTTAACATATTTTGTAATAAGCTTTTGGCTTCGGTTTTCAAGATTGAGCAAAAAAGGGTTGATGTAATAATAAAAATTAACTAATTATTATTCTCCAATGACTAAAAGCTGCATAAACGAAATTTATCCTTTTAGCACAGTCCGTTTACACATGTACATTAAATAGTATACAAACAAAAAAATCAATATTGAAAAATTTAATTTTCTATTCACGTTTTCCATTTGAAATTCCAAACACAAACCGATTCCAGGCAGAAAAACCATTTCTACATACACTTTTTTTTTTTTTGGAAAAACTACAAAAAATTTGATTAATAGTTTTCAACGAAGGGAGTTTTCCACCGCTTTTTACTACATACAGCATAACAATACTATACACAATAAAGTGATTTATTACATGTTGTGTAGTTAAGACTCGAAAACAAAAAACTTTTCATTTAAAGAATTTCACAAATATATAAACAACAAACACTGTACTGTGTGTACACGAGTACCTTAAATTGATTTCCGTACAAAATTGAATATTACAAAACATTTATCGTAACGTATATTTCACTTTAAGTTCTTGAACAATTCCACTTTACGTCTTCAACGTCGTATATATTATATGTAAGAAGAGATGCGGCAGCGGAACAGAAAAATTTACATTTTAAGAAGTAAAATGATACCCGAAACATACAAAAAACAATGTTGAATTGATATTCGAAAAGTTCTTTTTGCCTTATATACTACAGCTAGAGACAAAGAAAAGCATCAATCATTTCCTTACCCCGACTCAAAAGTATACATTCGTAAATGCTTTCAAAAGAATTTTAAATTTGAATTGAGAAAAGGCAAAGCAGAAAAAATTTCCATTTTCAGCTTGTACCAAAGAATATATTGGAGTTATATATATACAAAATTTAGAACTGTACTCGAACGATATCTAAAGGGCATGTAACAAAATCCAGTTTACGCAGAGAGCTTTATAAAATATCGACCAAATATCATAATTATTATTATTAGGTACCTACTCTGATTTACTTAAGATAATTAAAATAGTGTACGTTACATTTAAATTTTGTTTCGTAATTATATGTAAAATGAAAATACTGGAGGATGATGATAAGTTTATAATTAAGATTTAGCGTGACGTAGCAACTTAGCATCCCGATTATGACGAATCATCATTATGTAACGTAGAAATATTTTTTTTATATAATAACGGTATCTATTGAAAATTGTCGTTGTATTTAAAAATTCGCTTCATCACAAGAATTAGAATATGGAAATTAAATTTTCTTTCATAATACAAAAAAAAAATAAAAAAAACTTTTAATTAGTTTACCGTTGTCTATACTTCTACATCATAATTCCGTTTGGAATTCATTTTTAATTAGATAACGATGATAAACCATTCGTGATGAAGAACCGCAATTGGATCTATAAGACACACGTACACCTTACCCGTACCTGTTAATACATAAATTAGATACTGTTTATGTATTAATTTGACACTATCGCGTAAATACGATCTAAACAACTATTAATTTAGAAACTGTATAATCATAAATTTACTATCGACTCATGGTCGCGCACTCTCAATTACAACATAAAATTTAGTTTTCAATCGAGATAACTGGGTGTACCACCACCGTACATATGTGCATTTGTATATAAAGTTGTTATTGGTTGTATCCAACCTCCATGGTAGATTTTTAAGTTTAGATTTTTCAAATGTGACGTCGGATGCAGAGTTTTGAATTTGTTTTATCGTTGAATCAAAATCAAAATTTTTATTAATTTATGTTGGTAAGCATGACGTTTAGGCATTAGACGATGATGTTCAAAATGCTGCACCTGTTGCATATATTTAATGACCATAGTTTAATTTGTTTTTAACATCTAAATTAGATATTGTCTTTGTAATTAGTGTGTGAGTTCATGTGCGGCTATTTACGAACTCCTTTAATCCATTGTTTAAGGATTAAAATGAACGAATGGCAATACTCTATTGTTTTTTGATTTTGATGGCCAACGGAAATCATGGAATTCTATTAGCACTGGCACAGCAAAAAAAGTTTAAAAATCACTCGATCGATTTCGACTTGTTAGGTCATCCATCATCAGGAGTATCTACTCTATACGCAAAAGTGTTATATAATATGCGAAATAACGCCGTACATATACATATTTGAGCGAATAAGAAGAAAGCAAAAATACGTTATTCTCTCTCGGTGTTAACGTATAATCATCTCTCTCTCTCTCTCTTTTTCTTTCTCTGACGGAGCGCCGACAATGGTTGGTGGAAAAAAGGAGTCATTATTCTGCTCTAGAAGCACTTGAAAGACCTCGGAATAACAAAGGTTCATTGCATATTATCCACCAAGAAGCATTGTGCGCGAAGTCCTCAAATTTGAAGGACGTGACGGACGTGATGGACGTTTCTGTGAAAGCAGTAAACTTCATCTTATCTCGAGGGTTAAACCAGCGTCAATTTCAGCAACTTTTATGGGAAGCAAAAAATCAATACGGTGACCTGTTATACTTCTGCAATGTTCACTGCCCCAATCTAGAAAGAGTGTAAGCTCTGCGGGAAGAAATAGCCACATTTCTTGAGAGTAAAAACACAAGTTCAAGTGAATTTCACGACAAAACTCAGCTAATACACGCCATGTGGAGAAAGATCCTCGCATTTGAAGCAAGCTTCAACTGTGAGAAAGTCAACTTTAAAAATCCAACTACGCCCATTTTCCTGAACACCAATCATCAAAGTACCAGCTTATTTAAACTTCCACACAATAATATACACAAATACACATATATATCACCTGATGGCAGAACAACGAACCAAATAGATCATAAGAAATTTTTCACGCCATTGTAAGATGTCAGGGCAATGAGTGGTGAAGAAATTTAAAGTGACCACCAACTTGTAATATCACAATTCAAAGTTAAGCCTGTCATGAATCAAGCTCTAAAACCTAGAAAAAAAAATCGAACACTGACAAATTGAAAGATACCGCGGCTCAAGCACATATCTTCTAGATCAATGAAGAAGCAGCCATCAGTGTACAGCTATTGTGGAAACAAATCGAAGAAGCCTATATCGAAACAGCTACTAACCCGCTCGGGCGTATACCAAGAATTCAGACGAAAATCCTGGATCAGTGGTAAAATTTGGGAGAAAATTGATGAACGCCGGAAATTCAAGTTGCAAATGTGCCACAACGTACGTTGAAGCTGAAGGAGTGGTCTTATGAAATACACCGGAAAAAAATTCAAGTGCAACGGAAAATTCACCTATATCCTAACAATAAGGGATGCATTTGGTCAAATCTTAACAACGAATGAAGCACAATGAATGGAGAAAACACCACCACCGAATAACAACTGACGTTAATAACCAAACTGGTGACACCCATCCAGTAAAATGAAAAATAACAAGGCCTCTGACAGAGTTTCATTTTAGCAATGACACCACTAACAGCACTAACAGAAGATAAAGTACAGAAACTATCAGATCTAGCAAAAGAAGTGGGCCTCAAAATAAATATCAGGAAAACACATCAATATGCATTGGTTGTCTCTAACGAAAACGACACAACAACAGAACAACAATCAACACTTGTTTAAGAATTTTTTTCGGCTTTTCGGACAAAATAGTATTTTAATGGACACCCATGCGATGTTTACGACTATTTTAGTCGCAGAAACAAAGAGGCCATTTATTAACAATATTTCTACCACAAAAGTAGAAAAAATGCGCTCCCCTCCCCCAAACCTTTAACCCCAGGGCAATAGTGTACACAAAGATACACAAACCCTTACAAAAATGAGAAATCCCTTAGGTAACTTCTTGGCAGCTTGGTTTCGTACTGATAAAAAAGTTGGTCTACTCATCAGGTTGCAACGACCAAACTGCAAAAATACAACTCTTGCTTTGTACCGATAATACAAAACAAGAACATATCGATTTAGCGAATTATATATCACTAAATCAGAAACCACAGGAAATTCTCACTATGTATGTGTGTAACAGCCAACACATATAATTAAGAAGAATTTTATAATCGTCCGTGAATTTAATTTGTTTAAGAATTTTTTTCGGCTTTTCGGAAAAAATATTATTTTAATGGACACCCATTAAATTGGGTAGAAATATTGTTAATAAATGGCCTCTTTGTTTCTGCGACTAAAATAGTCGTACACATCGCATGGGTGTCCATTAAAATAATATTTTGTCCGAAAAGCCGAAAAAAATTCTTAAACAAATTAAATTCACGGACGATTATAAAATTCTTCCCAATCAACACGTTACACAAAGTCTGTAACATATACTGTGGTGGACAGAAAATTAGGGACAGATATTTCTAACATAACTAAAACTCTATATTCAATATTTCACTTTATCCCATTGATCTGACATCTGTTTTAAAAGAATTCTACTTTGCTCTAGTACTACAAAATATAATAAAAATGTATTTTATTTTGATATATTTCGGGAATTCCCCTAGAATGTTGGAAACGTCAAACAAAAGTGGTCAAATAATTAGCGACACGTATTTTTTCTGTATTTTTTTTTTTTTTTAATTTTTAATATTTAAAAACTGTAATTTCCTATTTAGTAACAAGATAATATTGTAGTTTATTAAAAATTCTCAAAAAAATAAAAATAAAATATCACGTTTAACGATAATGGGCCGTGGTGTGGATTGTTCACCGGATGAAAGACGGATGATATTAAAATTGACAAATCAAGGTAAATCATACCGTGAAATTGCTGCCATCGTTCAATGTTCGAAGGATATGGTTGCCAATGCCATAAAAAGAAAAAAGTCGCACAATAAACGCGGTGTAAAGAGGAAAACAACGCCTCAGATGGATTGTCATATTTCCAAAATAGTGAAAAAAGATCCTTTTAAGACATCTGTTGACGTTAAAATGGAACTAAATTTAGAAATTAGTACGCGCACAATTCGAAGACGTCTAGCAGAGTGTAATCTGGCAGTCAGCTCGAAAAGTTTCACTTCTTAGCAAAAAAAAATATCGTCGATAGACTCCGATTTCCCAAAGACCATATTGATTGGAATGGTGAACGCGGGATCCAAAAATGGAGAAACATACTATGGAGCGACGAAACCAAAATTAATCTGTTTGGTTCTGATGGGAGACAGTATGTCCGTAGGACAAAAAACCAAGAATTTCTTCCTCAGCACACAAGAAAAACGGTGAAACATGGCGGAGGAAATATTAAAGTATGGGAATGCTTCTCTTACAATGGTGTTGGACCTTTACACAGGGACCCAATTTTGGTCAAAAAACGGGAATAAAATTTATGAGTTTTAACGTTGTTTCACATACGTACTAGACGTAAATATTGAATTTTCCCGCTGTTTGTATCAAACAACTATATGATATAATGTTTTAGGTCTAGTAGGGAAGTAAAACAACTGTAATTCTCATAATTTGTATTCCCATTTTTTGACCAAAATTCGGCCCCTGGATTAAAGAAATAATGGATCAGCACGTTTACGTAGATGATATACTTCAGAACGTCATGCACCCGTATGCTGAAGAAAACATGCTTTTAAGGTGGGTCTTCATGCAAGATAATGACCCTAAGCAAACGTCTAGGAAGGGAAAACAGTATTTTGTTAGCAAAAATATCAATCTTTTATCTTGGCCAGCACAATCTCCCGATCTCAATCCAATTGAGCATCTGTGGAAGGACCTTAAAGTTGCCGTAGCCGGCAAAAAAAACCAAAAATAAGGAAGAACTGTGGAAAGCCGTTAAGGAAGCTTGGGAGTCAATACCTATCCAACTATGTCAACGGTTAATAGATTCTATGCCACGACGATGCCAGGCAGTGATTAAAAATAAAGGACAGGCTACCAAATACTAATATTTATATTAGAATTTGGGAATGGAATTAGTTTTATTCGCTTGTAACTCTAGTGTCCCTAATTTTGTGTCTAGCCTTCTTTTATTTTTTTGGATTTTTTAAGAAAAGTTGTTTATTTTTGAAATTATTTCTACTATCATATGAAGCGTATACAAAATTAGTTGTAAACCAACCATTTGGAATTAAATAAATTATTTGAGTTTTGTTACATTATTAATTTTATATTTTTTTTTTGCTGTCCCTAATTTTCTGTCCATCACTGTATGTCCGCAACGCCAAGCTAAGAATGTTCAATTCGTAAGTGAAATCATACTGTTAAAGTTAGCCGAAAGATAATGCAGATAGTGTCTTGAATACAGCAAAAATCAGTCATGAACTCGAATTTAGGAGAATTTAGGATCGGGTTACATCATTCGGGTGAAGGGGAAATTATTTCAGTTTATAGGAATTTAAAAATCGAAAGGAGGGAGAGTATAAAGAGAGTTTAAAAATAGTCAAGACACTATCTGCATTATCTTTCGGCTGGAAACTATCGGCTAACTTTAACAAGGTGTGAAATCAAGGTCGCTGTACGGTTGCGAAACCTGAAACCAAATAACTGAAAAAAAAATAATCATCACCATATTTTTAATCAGCGATTGAGACGGATATTTAATTGATGTTCTAATTTATTTAACAAATTTGAATTAAACATTGGGGGCGACGTGTATTGTGCCATCTATAAACGACTGGTATGAACTTCCTATCAATTTAGTTGGAAAATTTGGACAAAACAATCAACATCAGGCACGCTGAGTTCGAGTCCGTTATAGTAAAACTTTTTTCGTGTTTTGAAATTTTTGTATTAGTTGTAGTGCGATTGGACAACGAAATTTCTCCGAGGAAATGATATCAGCTGTTACTCCTCCCGTTAGACGATCATCTAATTTGTCTTATTAATATTCGTGTTTCATATTTTTCGGAAATTGGGATTAACACTTGGTGCTTCCGTAATGTTCGAATTACTATGGCAATGGAATTTGTTTCAAATAAATTCGACCGATATAATTTTATTTCGATGAATTGTAATCTCCAAAGAAAATCCCTTCCTGAAAGTAATGATATTCAACAGAAACTTTTAGATGAAACACATTTTGTCGTTGAATTTTTTGTCGCAGAATTTTTAGTAGGGAACCGAACTTAGTTGTTCATTTCTCAACTGATCATGTTTACGGAAGTGGGAGTAGGGACGGGGAAGTAATATTCATGGGTTATGATAAGGAGTAATGACCAGGAGTGTAATGATCGGAAGGGGGAGTGTAATGTCCGCGGAGAAATATAGTTCAGAGTAATGGTGGGTTGGTATTGATCGGGGAGTAATATTCGGGGACGTTTTAGGTTTTTTACAAATATTTTGAAAAGCATACCATTTATGAGAAAAACGATTAAACATTGTAAATTAATTTTGTAATAATACAAGTACAGACCTGTTTTTCAAAATTAAGTGGAACTGACGATTGTTGACTGTTTTGCAATAAACGGTAAAAGCTTAAATATAAAGTTTCATCCTGGTCAACCAATCCGTCTGGGCTGTACACGGGCCGAATTTTTATTGAAACCCTATTTTTTGGTCGTTAAATGTTGGAAAACTGATCCCGGTCTCGATCCCGGATTGTTGCAAATTTAATTTAGAATCGTTTAGTTCATAGCCGTTTTTATCTTAAAGCATATGCCTTTCAAAATATTTACAAAAAACGAAAAATCTCCTATGGAAGCATGCACTTCCGGTTGATTTTGGCCAAAATTTGCTGGGATACCTTAATTTATGGAAAGAGCTTCAAACTAAGCTGATCAATCAATCCGTCTGGGCTGCACAGAGCCAACAGATATTTAGTCTGCGAGGCACCTCATTTACACAGACAGACATACTGAAAACTTTATAAAAATCATTTTTTCAGACTTCGGTGAAGTGACTTTAAACCTTTAAAAATCTTGAGGTGGAAAATTTTCAAGATTACTACATAAATGAAAGTAAAATGGACATTTCTTCCATCAAGTTCTTTTCCTCCGCCGATCTTCCACATACCGATATTTTGAAAAAAACATCAGGGAATAGTCCAAAATGTTTAGCAAACGAGCTCCTAAAATTCAAACGATGCTGTTTATCTTGAACGTAAGCTCTACAGGTATAGTTCTCTCAATGAAATCAATGCTGTTGCAACACAAAAATAACTGATGAAGAATTCGGTTTGCATACTTGCTTGATGGGATATCACACCCCCATTCGAAGTTTTGCATTTCAAAATATTTACAACACAGGTTGCTTCCCAATTTGTTGATATACACTTTTGCAAAGAATTTTCACCATGTTTCCATTTTTCGGTATACATCGTTCTTTGTTGGTGGTGAATCAATGCATGTTGCCATGTCGTATAATTTATTTGTGAATTAATTTGTGTAATTTGGATCTTCCATGTTTCCATCCATCAATTCCTTGCAACTGGTCAGTTTTTCTAAATTCGTTCTCCATATTATGTCAGACTTTTAAAAAAAATTCGCTTATGATCTCCCTCACACACACGCATTCAATTCTATGGTTACTACATTTCGCAACACACTAAATGTACCCCCCGATTTGGGCCTATAATCTTTTAAAGATTGTAATTTCTACTGTGTTGACTGTATTTCCCATATTACTGGGTTATCAGAAAAGTTTCCGACCTCAACATGAAGATGAACACTCGTCAACAAAAGTGGAAAATTGGATCTGCACATGCGTTGAAAGGTAGTCACCAAAATACCAGCAGTTGTTATTGAGTAGCTGTCATTAAATATCTACTCTACACCATCATTTAGCACCGTGAAATTTTGAGCAGCTGAACTTAAACGTAACCGCATCGGATTGGGAAAAACGATGAACGTTCGGGACATCCAAAAACTGTAACCGCACTGATAACATCACTCAAGTTCATCAAATGGTGCTAGATAACCATCGAATTAAAGTTAAAGAGAAAAAAGAGGCTATGAATATGTCCAATAAACGTATTTGTCACATATTGAATCAAGATTTAAGCATGGAAAAGCTCTCCGCGCGTGTGGTGCGGCGTTTGGTAACTTTGGATCAGAAACGTGGTCGAATGAACATTTCCGACGCTCTGTTGGCGCAATAAATCGGAGTTTTGGCGCCGGTTAATTATTGTTGATGAAACTTGGATACACCATTACACTCCAGAATAAAAAATACTGTCAGAAGAGTGGACTGCCAAGGGGGAATCGACTTCAAAAACAAAGGCTGCTCATTAGGCAGGAAAAATTATGGCGACTGTTTTCTGGGACAGCCATAGAGTCGCCTTAATCAATTATTTGCAAAAAGGCCAATCACCTTCGTAAACAACTATTTTGCAGAGAAAGATGCCGTATACTACTTGACCGGGTTGACGTCATGGAAGCATCGCTGGGTATAAACTTACTAGAAGACTATGTAGAGAACTAAAATTAAATTTGAAGAAAAAATCTCCTGTATCTTTGTTATGTCGGAAATTTTACAGACAACCCTCGTATTGAGTTAAACTTAATCATAAATAATTTAAGGAAGATTAAAGAAAAACGAATTGGATAAATGAAAATTCAAAGTACATAATTTATTTATTTTGAGCCACGTCCCTTTGTAGTTTGTAAAAAAAAAAAAACCGTACACTGTCAAAATAATCATATAATATTTTTAACAGCTTTTATGAGTGGACGCCGTTTTTGGTTGAAACAAACTGCCTATTCCATAGAGTGGCTTCCTACGCTGGATACTAATATTTATTTATGTTAGGGATTTATTTACTGGATGGCCAGATTCTACATTGTCGTTTTTTAAAGAATGCCTCGTGTTTCCGTTTCCATTATTTCTACCTGCATTAAAAAAAAATTGAATTTCTGTATTAAAGTAGTTCTGTGGCACTATTCTGGAAATTCCCCGAGAATAGGGAATTGGGGAAAGATTTTATATGTAATTTCAGTTCAAATATTTTTTTTCTAGCTTACTGAGGTAAAAAGCTGGTGTTAACTTTTTTCAAAACAAAATTAAATAGGGATTAATTTTCCCTACCAATTTAGGTATGGAAAAATTATTCCCAATTTATAAATGTTTATATGGAACTTTTTTCGTCAGTAGGCCGAAAATAAAAAAATATTTGAACAGAAATTACACATAAAATCTTTCCCCAAATCCCTATTCCCAGGGAATTACCAGAATAGTGCCACTGGTAAAATATTCGTATATGGATGAGAATCCTTAAAATTAAAGTTAATGTAATGCTAATAATAAACTGTAAATATTAAATCTAAATTTATAAATCAAACCATTAAAAAACAGTTACTAGAATAATAGTTGTGTGCTTATCTCCCACTACTCGTATAATAAAACTTTGGTTATCTGTTATAAAAACTTAATTTGCTTCGTTTTATGTTGCTTTGGTTGTTAAAACCAAACCGCATACATGAAAGCCACAATTTTTATTAAAATCAATATTAAAAGCTTATTTTCTAGAAAGTTTCAAATTATATTTCTATTTTTTTAATGAAAAACTAAATATGAAAATATGTTTGTCGGTCGGTGTGTTACCCGAGTTGGAGTTCTGATTTAGTTTTATTAATAAAATTGCAGGTAAAAACTATAAATTTAATCACATGCAATATGTCATGCCAGGTATTATTAGTTTTTTTTTAATTTTAGGGAATATAAATATTTTGGTTTATACTCGTAAGTGGGTCGTTAATTTATAGGAATGTCTTTGTACACCCCAATTTCTAAATTCGTTTATACTAACTAATTACAGTTTTGCGTTTTCTATATAATCTGGATTGATTTTGAATATAAAATGAAAATCGTACAGTGATACAGATATTTGGGAAAATTTTGATAAATCATTTTTTGTATAGATGGAGATGGAATCTCAGTTTGCTGTCGCCAAATTATGATTATAACACAAAATTCTCAGAATTTTCTATATATGAATCATTATAAAATAAAGTTAATATCAGTAGTTATGTCTGTTATTTCCCCTTTGTTAACTCGGCATGATAATCTCGAAACAATTAAATTAAAGCAATGATATACGTAATGTTGAAATCACATGAACGTCGCACAGTGTATTTTTCACGGACATATCAACACATACACCATCAAACACATATCTGTTGGGATAATACTGGTGGTACAAAAAAATATTAAGACCATTGCAAAGTTCGCGAAATTATTGTATATTTTTATATATTTTTGCTTTTGTCGACAAAAAAAAAATTAAATAAATTGTTAAAACAATAAAAGACGTTGAAGCAGAGCAGCAGCAACATAAATATTTATATAAAAGTAGCAGCACAAAAAAAAATGTTGAAGTTGAATTAAATAAACAGTCGAGCAGTATTATACGTACGTATATATGTATAACAAGAGTGCAGAAGACCAATCATTAAAATTCCGTCATAAATTTTCAACAGAACCAACCCAAAATACACACGGTATATTATAGCGCGCGCAAAAAATTAAAAGACAGGTGACTCTTTGGTATATACAAGTTTGAAGTTTCTTGGTATTATATATGTACGAGTAAAAATGGCAGACGAGTACAATGGGAATTATTGCAATCTCCAATTAAATTATGTTATTTATTTTATTGTATGTATTATTAAGGCCCCCCCCCTTACCCCCGCTGTATAAAAAGCTAAAGTTCTGATGATCATATCAACGAAGTATTTGTTTTTTAAAAGGTGATTTACGTAATGAAAGCAAACAATTGAAATATGTGTTGTAAAACAATTCATAATGAGTTCGTATGAAGAGCGTATTTTCATGTTAATCCGAAATTATCCACCAATATGTGGTTTTAACATGCATATATGTTTTCAACTCATCAGGTTGCGGAAATATTTGGAAACTAAATTCATGTACGTGGAGAATAAAATTTAATTTTCGTTTTTAATTTGTCACTTCTTGTCACGATTTTAGAACCAATAATTCATAGAAAAATGTACGCGTTTTTTTTTTTTTTGTTCATTTTCATAATCATTTGGGAGTGTTAGACGCGAGCATAATTGGCCGTGGGTATAAAATATATTTTATGTACGTGAAACGGTTTGTCAACATTATTGTTTCGATTAATTAATTTTTTGTTGTTGTTTTCTTGTAGTTATAGGTACTTTCCCTAATTTAAAATGAGCCCCTTTTAATGTTTAGGGTGAAATTTAAATGATTTATTTGCGGTGGTACACCAGCTAGAATATATAGAGGTTAAATAAATAAATTTTATATATTTTAGGAAGCTCTCTAATTTTAGCACTCTGATTATTTGGATGAGCGGCTGCCTTTTAACTTACTATATTAAAATTCGATGAAGTTGTTTGAAAATATTTTTCATTTTAGGATTAATAGAATTGAACATAAAAATTCTTGATTCAACAATGGGGTGGGAAAATGTTTGATGCCTCTTGTGCTTAAAACATAAAACGGTTTGAAAGTATAAAGCTTTTCTTTCATAACAATTTAAGATAAGTTAAAAGTAATACACAATCGCCCTCCGCTTGTTTAAAAAAACATGTTTTTTGTGTGAAAATCAGGTGTTTTAGGTCCCATACGAGTAGATACAAAAATATTGTTCGTTTTAGTGTGTCACTTCCCTCACTTTTAGCTGCAAATGGAACTTCTATCCATACTTAAGGCTCCAAACTTTTACAAGTGGTTTTAAGGTTACGTAGGAATTTTATTCATTTATTTACAATTGCTGATGTTAAAAGGCCAATTATTGGTGCCAAATTGTTGCTACAATTTAATTAACTATAGTACATCTTCAGGGTATTCAAATCAGAACTTTTTTTAAATTTGAAATTAAAAACTAGTTATTTCCGAGAATTACAGCAACCCGAAAACTTTTCACTTATGGTGTACAGACATATAAAAAATATCCAATAGGACAATTACCAGGACAACAATCACGTTTCAAATTTGTACGATTATTGATCGTTTCAGCAGGTGTCCAGAAGCATATCGACTGAGGAATGGAAGTGTAACTCTAGTAGCTAAAAAATTTGGACAAAGGGTCTCAATGTGAAGCTCACCTTTTCAAAGAATTATCGAACTTTTTGGGTACACATGAGACTAGACACCTCCTCCAAGTAATAAGTTAATCGAAAGAACACGCTGTGGGAAAAAAGAAGTCATTTTGATGAAAAAAATTTGTTGATAACTTCCGGATTCACATGCGAAATATAAAATACATAATGTATCGGGAGCCAAATAAGGTCCTTTAACGGACATTCAATTATCGTTAAATTTCGAGTGTAAATTTTGAAAAAAGTTAGAAAATCCTCTAAAACGCTCTTGTTATTAACTTTGGTCTGTACGAGGTACCAAGTTATTAAATCCCTTAGAAAAATGATGCCAAATGACCATAGTCACAAACCATTTTTCCCTGCGTTTTGAAGTGGGAGAGGGTATAATACCACGATATTACTCTGTATTATACCGATATACTCGTGTAGCGTTCCGTTTGAAAGGGTTTGGATCAAAAAAACGTTTTGACGACACTACTTTAGTTCAAAATTCCACCGGTTTGGTGCTGATACCTAATTTTTCATTTAATACAATATTACGAGTACTTATCTTGATGAATGTTTTGCTGAATCACCCTAGTACACAAAAGATGTCACAAATTTAGGTGATGCAACATATAATAGTTGCGCTAGACACAGTTGAATATTTCTCATTCCCATGGAATAGTGCTTTAGTTGATAAATTGGAATGGGTACAAAGGGCCGAATGTCGAAGGGCCGAATGTCGAAGGGCCGAATGTCGAAGGGCTGAATGTCGAAGGGCCGAATGTGTCGAAGGGCCGAATGGGTCGAAGGGCCGAATGTCGAAGGGCCGAATGTCGAATGGCCGAATGTCGAAGGGCCGAATGTGTCGAAGGGCCGAATGTGTCGAAGGGCCGAATGTCGAAGGGCCGAATGGGTCGAATGGCCGGTTTTTTTTTTTTTTTTAGAAATACAGTTTTTCAAATTTGTTGTTTTATTGAATATTTTGTAAATTTTTTTTATTAAACATAAATGAATTTTTTATGAATTTATGTATTTTACTATTTTTCATCACGCATCGGTACATTTTGGTGAAGGAAAATTTAGTCATGCGCCACCAATAGGTATATCCCTTTTCCTGCCCGTTAACACAATTGTGTGGGTACTCTAAAAGTACCATCAAAAATTAATTTGTGTATGTGTTTTGACCCAACTTACGCATTTGTGCATTCCTTTTAAAATTATTTTCGTCCGAGAAAAAACAATATAAGTATATACACAATTGTGTTGGTTGTACTTCTACACAACCTAAATTTTTGGCGTAATTTTTTAAAAAAAATTCGTCTTACCCAAATTTTTTATCAAAAACGCTATTACATACATACTATGATTTTTTACCCACACATTTGTGGGGTTTGGACTTAAATAGTGCCAAATTTTTGTTTTGTTCTAAAAAGGGATATGTAAAAAAAATGAAAAAATAAATAAATTAATTAGAAAAATAAAAAAAATATATTTCAAAAAACAAAAAAAAAAAATAAAAAAAAATCGGCCCTTCGACCCATTCGGCCCTTCGACACATTCGGTCCTTCGACATTCGGCCCTTCGACATTCGGCCCTTTGACACATTCGGCCCTTCGACATTCGGCCCTTCGACATTCGGCCCTTCGACACATTCGGCCCTTTGAAATTCGGCCCTTCGACATTCGGCCCTTCGACATTCGGCCCTTCGACATTCGGCCCTTTGATATCATACCGATAAATTCACATTTGTGGCGCTGTTTGTTGGTAGCTAATTTTCACAAATATAATTAATAATTGTGAGTATCACAAATTTAGTTGAAGCACCTTAGTACTCTACTCTACCATGATGGCGCTGTAATAAGTTACATTTTGCAAATTAGAATACAATCATGTGGTATATAAGTTTAAAATGTTTTTGAACAAGCAACAATTTTGGTGTCAGCACGTTATTCGCAAATTCACCGGTTTGAGAAAAATTACGCCGATAAACAAATTTTCTAGAAATCAATGATGATCGCATATTGAACGTTTATTTGCCTTAGTCGTTTTGCGATTAATTCTCTTACTGGAAATTTGTGATGCTCCCAATTTCCCGTGAATTGTCCGCGTTTGTAAATTTTCAGGCCAAAGTTCTGATTATCTCAGAGCCCTAAACTCTTTTAGAGTTAAGTTTGTTGTGAAGTTTATTCTAATTCAGATTTAAAGCTAAAGTATGTACATTTGAATTGCATTGTTAATGCTTTAAAAGAAGGTAGAAAACGTAACTAGTAATATGTAATTTGTTTAAGTAGGATTTATTGAAATCCCGTATTTTGGCCAAGTTTTTTCATGACCGTGCACATCCGAAATCAAAGAAATCAGGGGAAAAAACTTTCATTTATTCAAATTTATAATAAAATTGTCTCAGTGGTTTGTGGAAATCCTACTCCCTTTAATTTAAATAAAATTTTGATATTAAGGATTTTCCATGCGACCCTGGCTAATCTAAAATAAATACCTGACCATTTTCAAATATCGAATACTTTAACAAATTTAATTGAAATTAAAGGAGGTCGATCCGCAGTAAACACAATTATGAAGATAGGTCAGATTGTAAAGTACCTGCAGTTTAACAGATTTTACAAAAAATCTGGAAGTTTCAAATAATGTTACACTAGTAAAGCCAATAGTAAGATATTACCGTACTAGAGCCGATTCTGACAAGTGTAGAGAGGAACTAACTTAGTTGGCATAATCGGCATAATGGTAAAATGGCATAATTTAACTAAAAGAAACCCTTTGTGTTCCAAACATAAATATTTCTTTACGAATTACAAAATTAAATGCGATCAACACAACGTCTATTTTGAAGAATTTCATGCCAACTAAACATCTTTCCGATGCGTTCAGAAATATTGTACGAAAGATAAGTGTTATGCCCCTACCATAACTTATCAACTTTTTATTTTGCTGAACACATCCAATGGAATTGTATTGTTTATGGATTGTATTAAATAAAACTCTACGTCACATACCTTACCTAGTCATTAAAATAGTTCAAAAGGATGACATTTTATTTAACAGAATATTATTCTAAATAGTACAAGAATTCAATGTCCCCGGAATATTCCTCCACATTGATTAGAAAGTTTTAAATATGCTTGAATCGTAAATATGTCAATTTGAATGACTCAATGTTACATGCGGGATAAAACAAGGCCCCGACAATGGTCTATATTCATTATTGAAATTTTGTAGCACTGCACACATGAAATCAAGTTCCAAACAAGCGATAAAATTAAATTAGCTCTTGTTTCTGTCATCAAAAATCGATAAAATTACAAATTATTAAACATTCTTATTAATTAATTTTATTACAAAAAAATAAAATATCGTTTACAAATTTATTATTAACCATAAAATAATTTTTTTTATTTGTATCGTTAATGTTTTCAGCGATCTGTTTCCCAAGAATATTTAAATATTAAAACTATTTTAAGCCTCACAATTTAATGCACATGTTTACAAAATATTAAAACCGGCACTAAAAATATATATACATACATATATTCGTAAAAGCTCGCTTATTTAAATATACCTGTTGTAAAAAGGTTTAAAAATCGTGTATTTTATAACACTAAAATTAGCAACCGCACAAAGTAGCAACTACTTCATAAAAATAAAACAATTGTAACGATCGCACACACAAAACCAAACCATTTGAAATGAATAAGCCACGCTGTTTTGTTAAACTAATGGAATAAAGCACTCAGTACTTAATTGAATGTGCTCGCTTAATAACAAAAAACAATAAAAATATAAATTCGATACAATAACTTACACACAAAATATAATTGTTTTCCAACTGCATCCATCCAATCCAACAAAAATACAAATTCCTGTATTCTCGCTCATATTTAATTGAAATATGTATATATAGGAGCTATGTAGGTACTCCAAACAATGACTCACCTGAAAAATGGAAATGAAAAAAATGTTATATTCAAATTTCAATTAAAAATACTTGGTTTTAAAGTTTTAAAAGCGGTATCTAAAATTAAATTATAGTTATATGTTGTAGCTGTTCGAGAAATAGTTTTGATGTTCATTTGTATATGAACGTGATCGATGATAGGTAAACGCGTAAGTCCAGCGTTAAGCAGGTTAAATTATATTAGTTTTAGCCCATAATATCAGACCTCTTGATGTGTTGCATTTTTTTTTAATTAAAATCAATCATGATTGAAGTATTTTTTACTGGATAAAATGTATTTAATAATAAAGTAGGATTAAGGGGTGTGCCCTCCACCGGGTCGCAAATAAGCAATATACGAAAAATTAATTGCTCCGAATTTAAGTTATTAAAGTCCAAACTTAAGTTAAATCGTTTACTACGGTACAACCGGTTTTTTGACAGATTTTTTGATCAGTTTGCCATAGAGTTTTTTAAAAACAACTGAATCTACCGAAACATTTACTTAAAATTGACTTTTACCTTAAGTTTGGCGAATAGCCTATTATTGGAAAATTAAACATTAATTTTAGGCTAATTAAATGTCATATTTAAATTTTTTTATTCTGCTCGATCTAGAAAATCCATAAGGCTTTATCATTTCAAAGCTAGTAGAACCCAAATCGAAAATCGGACCAAAAACGAAATCGGAACGCAAAACAAGATGAATTGACATACAAATAATTTGTATGTCAATTGATCTTTGACCTGCAGTTTGGTCAACCTAAAAATGTTTAGGCCATAATGGCCTAAAATTATTTGTTTATCAATTGATCTTGTTTTGCGTTCTAATTTCGGAGTTGGCCCCATTTTCAAATTGGGTTCTACTAGCTTTGAAATGGTAAAGCCTTATGCATTTTCTAGATCGAGCAGAATAAAAAAAATTAAATATGACATTTAATTAGCCTAAAATTAATCTTTAATTTTCCAATTGTTTTTAAATCACTTTTTGATATGGGTTCTGCTAACTTTTTCTAAAGCTAGCTAGCAGAACCAAGGATTTAGTTGGATGTGATGGAGCCCAAAATTTTTATTTTTTTTATTTAACTGGCCTATTATTAGCCTATAATTTTCCATACTATCTTGTAATGTTCTGTTAGCTTAAGGGACGTTGAAAAAGAATAACCTCATCCTGAAAAAATTCTTTGTATAGTGTAGATTTGCACTTAAAAAAATATCTTGTATTCCGAAAATATGAAATGTAAAAGAAACGCTAAATAAAAAAACCGATATAAGTAACATCATTTAGAAAAATGTTGGGGATAAATAATGCAAATTTTAGTTTACGTGTATATAGAGGAACAATTTTATGAAATTCGTATAGAGCGCAATCTTAAACTCTGTGGAGCCAATTCTAGGAATAAATGACACTAGTATATACTGCTAGTTAGGTCTAGGTTATGGCAATATTCCACAAGAATCCAAGATTCATACCATGCTGACAAATAATAAAAATTTTGGTTTATGCTTGATTATAAGCGACTTTTTTGTGAAGTTCGCAACCTTAAATTCTGTGGACCTTACTAGATATAAATGGCACTAGACATCTCATTTTCAAATCCTGGGGATAGATAATTTAAATGTTGATTTAAATTGGCATAAGAGCAACATTTTTGTGAAATTCATAGATAGAGCGCAACCTGTGGGGCCAATCCTAGAGATGGCACTAGTAGCAAATACGGTTAGCTCCTCGAGAACTCCATTTTTAAATAATGTGGGGAAATATTGCAAATTTTTCTTTACTTTAGAGCGCCGTTTACAATTTTTACAAAAATTTTGGTCTCAGGGACTATTAATAAAATCAAAACCTAACAAGCGGTAATTTAAGGTTGCGTTCTTTGTACAAATTTCACATTAATATCGCTCATATGTAAATACACGAGTAAATGAAAAAGTGTTATCACCAGAAACTGAGATTCTGAATTACAGAATTTAAGATTGCGCTCTTTGTACGAATTTAACAAAAATGAGTCGCTTAAAACAATTCATGTTGCAAAGAAATCCGGTAATTACTTCATATACAAAGTCAACAGCGAAGAATTGCAGAGATTATAGACTTGGGTGTTATATTTGTCAAAAATGCTAGTTTCAATGGGCATATTGAAAATTGTATTGCGAAAGCGAATGGCACATTTGGATTTGTTAAAAGATGGACAGATGGATTTAAAGACATTCAAACCTTATGTTCACTCTATTTCGCTTACGTTCGATCTCAACTGGAATACGCTGTAACGGTCTGGAGTCCATACTATGCTGTGCACATTAAAAGAATTGAAAGCGTTCAAAAGAAGTTTCTGATGCTCTTTTTAAAGAAAAGTGACTGGCAGTACGACCAAACCATGAAAATGTGGATCGGTTACCTCCGTACTCAACAAGATGCACGGATTACAAAATACGCACGCTTGAAAATAGATGACTTCTCTTAAGCGCAGCTTTTATTGATAACGTTTTGCTTGGCCACACTGATTCAGCTTACATCTAGGGAAACATATCATTTCAAGTGCCATGCAGAACATTTCGAAACCATGAGTTTTTAGCACTAGAACACCATTCTACAAATTATGGAGAATAGGATGTCTAAATCATTCAACATCATCGACGACCTATTCGACTTTAATTTATCAAAGGACAACTTCAAAAATTTTCTGAAGAATTATTTTTTAAATTTTTAAATGTTAAATCAAAATTTGATTTATATATTTTTTTTTGTTTTGCTTAAAGTTTTTTTCGTTAATTTTTTTTAAAAAATTTTATTTTTTTTTTAAATAAATTTGTGTTTTAAACTATGATTCGAAATCATACATGTTAATCTCAAAATAGATTTCTTTGGATAAATAAATAAATAAATACTTTCATAGTAATTCAAATTTTTGTTTTATGGGCATTTCTCCCTCTCTTTAACAAAAAAATACGATAAATTTACGAATTGTTAATCTTTATATTTAAAAAACAGCGGATTGCAAAAATAAAATACATGAAGTAATAACCATAAAATAAATGAAGTTTTCTTTTGTCGTAGTTCATTAAAATACAATACAATACACTATGCTACACTACAGTGCAATATATTCCTCAAAAGTTTACGAAACTACGCTACCCTACACTACACCATACGATACTACATTACACTAAATTATACACACAACAGTACACTACACTACACCACACTACACTACACTACGCTAAACAACAATATAATACACTACACTACACTAAACTTCAATAGATTACACAACGCAGTACGTAGTGTGTCGTACTATACTACACTAGGCTACGCTACACTACACCACCCCACACTACACTACATTACAACTAAACTATACTACAGTACAGTACACTATATACTTTTTACGCTATTTGCCGTAGGCACTTGGCGAAACACACTAATACTTAATAAACACATTTTTTATTTCGTAAAATTATATTTTTGAATATTTTAATTAAAAAATTTTTTCCAAAAGTTTAAAAAATCACTCGAACGATTTCGACTTGTTAGGTCATCATCAGGAGTATGAGAGTAGATACTCCTGATGATGACCTAACAAGTCGAAATCGATCGAGTGATTTTTTAAACTTTTAGAAAAAAATTTTTAATTAAAATATTCAAAAATATAATTTTGCGAAATAAAAAACAAGTGTTTAATAAAATGTGTTTATTAAGTACAATACACTACACTACACTACACTAAATTACACTATACTACACTACACAACACTCTAATACACTACAGTACGCTACACTACACTACACTATACTAAACTAAACTACACTATACCTACTATACTACATTACACTACACTAGCTACGCAATACTACATTATATTACACTACACTATACTACACTACACTACACTACACTTCAATAGATTACACAAATCAGTACGTATTGTATTGTACTATACTACACTACGCTACACTACACTACATTACACCAAACTACACTACATTACAACTAAACTACACTACATTACAACTACACTACACTATACTATACTACACAACACTTCAATACACTACACAACACAACACTACACTACGCTACACTACACTACACAATACTATACTACACTACACTACACTACACTATACTACATTACACTACACTAGCTACGCAATACCACATTATATTACACTACACTACTACAATACACTACATTACACTACACAAAACAGCGCTATTTCTAGCCGAAGTATTCTTTTATCCGAAACCTTGACCGAGGCAAATCAGCTGGATCCAATCAAAAAAGGCTGATGGACACTTTGCTAGGTTCCTCGAATTAAAGTTTTGATGGAATGGAGACATGCGAAACAGACTGCTATTTTTAACGGGATATTACTGCTTCATAGAGTATTTGTTTAATTTTAAACACAACTAGAGCGCTTATGTTCAACATGCAACGAAGTAGTGGAGAATAGTTTGTAGAGGCAATACAGGTGATTGCGGGAACTACTTGAAAAATATTACTCGTGCAAATATACTGAAGAACATGTTAAACTCTGAAAAGACGTAGATCGCGGTCTGTGAAAGAATCTGCAAAGTGATGAAATAGCTTAGGAGGCTCAAAAGGGAAAACATCGATAGTTCATCATTTAAAATATATAGCGACTTTTCTGCAAGGCTGTATAGCACTGGATACTGGAAAAGATTTTAGCCGGTACAAATCCAGTAGTCCTACATGTCAGACAATGGTTCAAATGTTCATTTATTTCAAAGATTTCATCCAGCTACACTATATTACAGTACACTACACTACACTACAGTACAGTAACAGTACACTACACTACACTACACTACACTTCACTACACTACACTACACTACACTACACTACACTACACTACACTACACTACACTACACTACACTACACTACACTACAATACACTACACTACACTACATTACACTACACTAAACTCTACTACACTAGACACTACACACTACACTATACTGTACTACACTACACTACACTACACTATACACTACACTACAATGCACTGCACTACACTGACATCCGCCATAAATTAGGATAGAAACTCCTTAAATATTCCCAATATAGAGACGCAAAACTTTTTTGTACATAATTAATTGAATACTCATATGTACATATGTAGGGCTCCACTTCATAGTACCAATGTTGCAAACCAGATACATTTTATTTTTGCTGTATTATTCAAATTTTTGGCTAATTTTAAAAATAAATCGGCTTGAGCAAAGAACCTAAAAAATTAATTCAGGTAATATTTGTTGCTCTCAGACTGTAAAATACGACTCTTCGATTACGGTAAACCAAGAGAAACTTTTTCCATCCGAAATGATAGTTCAGTTCTACTGCAACAGGGCGAATATGTTCGCTGGTAAGCTTATAACGTTTGGGATTTCGACTCATAACCTCAACTACTAAACCAACAGACGGAAAATCGTATCATATGAAACACGTAAGATGGTAAAAGAATCACCATCTCTGGCCTTGTTATTTTATATTAATTTACTACCTATAAGAACGACAATATTTTTCGAACAATCCTGAATTCCACGGCCAATACGGTTAAAGGAATTTTTAGTTCCAAATTTTTGGTAGTCAACAAATTATCTAAAATTGAACTACTATTTTATTACTCAAATTGAGTTTAATGATCAATACGATTCTAAAGAATTTTTTTTAATTAATTATGCATTTAGCCTTCGAAGTATAAATATCTAAATGAAGTAATTTAATCGCATGTCCCCGACAAAGAAATCTCATGTCCAATAAGTGTTATAATTTAATTATAGTAAAATTTAAATCTATATAATTACATTCGTGCAAAAATTACATTTTAATTACACAACCAAGCTACAAAAAAATTATAAGCATCTTGCACGCAATTTTTTTAAAATTAAATCTTGTATATCTCTCCGTTCAATAGCAGCATGCAAAACTTTTGCATTGTACGGCGGAATAATTTCAAAACGCACGTATGAAAGATATGTACCGATTTCTTTTTATAAAAGTGGATGATTGATGGCGGAATTAAATTATAAAAAACATTAATAAATAATTACAGTTTGTTTACTTCCGTTTTACCGTGTTGATGCTGTTAAGTTGTAAATGAGGCCGCGCACTATTCCAATGTCAAATCGTTGTAAATAATGTACAAACGTAAATTTTCTTGTATATGATGGATTATATCGTGACCCCGTACCAGCAATGATGGATTACGTACAATATTTCGTTTATAATTTATTCAACGGTAACAACCGGGAAAATTAATCAAAATATTATTAAAAGCCATCCCTTGTAAATAAAATATAAACGCACGCATCAAAAAATCAAATTGATGGCGCAAGGATTCGTTCGTTATTGTTTATTAGCCGTGAAACTCCTATATAAATATTAACATTAGGGTCACTTTTTTGTAGACGTACATTTAATCAGATTAATTGAATCTTTAATAAAAAAAAATAAAAAAAAAAAAAAATCATCCGCAGTTTAAAGTGAATTTAACAAAACACCGGTTGGTACCACCCACACACACCAACTGTGTTTTACACGCGTAATTGAAAACGAAATATTAAAAGATAAAAATAACAATAAAAAATTGCTCGTCTTGATTAAATTAAATTCAAACCAAAAGGAAAACAATATGAGACTGTGTTCGCTGTATCTAATGTAAAGAAAATCGCGGGCGCTTTTACACAGAAAAATGGTATAAAATCTTGTATTACAAGCAATAAAAAATAAGACGCGAAAGATTCCAACTTCTTTTATCCTTTTATTTTTTGTTTATCTGCAAATACACTCTTAGGATCTTCTCATATAATGATTATTGTCGTATTGTCGACTTTATGCGTTGTTTAGTATATATGCGACGGTTGTTTTTAAGGTGTGTAAATTTGACAGTTAAAATGTCATTAGGATATCTTTTTATATTCATTTGTTTTGTTCTTGTATCTTCTTAATGATTACGATTTTTTATTACATCAAACTTGTGTTGATGACACGACGAAATGGATTTTGTATTGTTCTAACTTCTATAGCAGACAACCCAATTTAGTTCAAAGGTACTGTACCCTGCTAACATTTAGACAACATTTAAAAACAAAAAAAAATATGTCAACGTCTTTATAAAATGTTGATTGCTTTGTCGAGCAGTACGACATTCGCGCTAAATAAATATTCCTACTTTATGTGTGTACGCATACATTTAAGAACGAGTGTACTTATATCTCTCAAATTATAACATAAGAAACATGTTTTTTGTTATGGTTAAAGGTAGATTTTGAACGTAAAGAATGAAAACCAATTAAATGTTTAAAAAATGTCGTCAATCAAGAATAAAATCAATGCTCTTGATAAATGTATAAATAAATAGATCTGAGATGGAGGTGAATGTGCACAATCGTTTAAGTGGCGCGAGCGGGGGCATATTACTTTAATCGTCACGCTTAGAATGTGGCTAATTTAAGGTCGACAACCGTTACAAAAAAATTGAGTTAATCTCTATTTTCTTAACACAGTAACATTTATTTCCCAAAGTCAAGAATCGAACTACTTATGTACTTACACACAAGAAACGTAAACACGATGAAGGCGATAATTGCTATTGAAAATCTGTAACCTAACGAGAAAAAAAAACGTGCCTGTACCTGAAAACAATTTGGGCTTGGTAATTTTTACATAGCCGTGTACATAAAATGTATACGAGTACAATTAAATTAATTTTAACAATAAACGTGAATTTGATAATTTCGAATTGATATAAGACGGTTGTAGAAATATCAAAAGAAAGAAAGATCATGTAATTGGTCTCCTCGACGACGTAGGTACCTAACCATTTTAATTCATATTTAATTTATTTGTACTCGTACATAGAAAACTTAAATTGAGATCAGGAAATAAAAATTGAACTCGAATTTACATATTTTAATTATTTATTTGATTAAAATTTTATTAAATAAAGTAAAATGTAATTGGTTAATGAAGTTGTTTTTTAAGAGCTTGAGACCACCTAATTGTGGAGATTAAATTGGTATGTTTGTTTGTATGTAGGCCAAAAGTCAAATCTTACAGGCGCCAATATAAAGTTAAATAAATATATAATCTTGTAATTGGTCTATTTGTGGGTCTCGTTCAATGGACAGTTTTCATTCCGATTACTTTATTTAAATTTTTTACAAGTTTGGCAGGAAACGGTTTATAGAATTTTATGCTGATATAACAAAAACTTATTTAATAAACGTTTAAGTGTAACACCTTTTCTAATATTTGCATAACAATTATTGGCTTCCCAATGAACTGATCGGTATTTAGGTGAAAAGTTTTGACTTGAATATTTTCAATATTTAAAATCGAAAACCCCGGTAGTAACGCACTATCCCGAAAAGCACCTAGTATTACAAATTCTATAAGAATAGATAAATATAAGCTTTTCATCCTGGACCCCATAATAAGCTTTCGTTGTTTGTCTAAGTTGTAAAACGTAATAGATTCCTACCTTCTGAGTAACGACAGATTCATGATCTCCGTCAAGCGTGTCATCAAAAACTTCGTACTAAAAATTTAATTTATGTATACCAAGAATAATTTGTAGAGGCCCCAAGCCAGAGCCTTGAGGAACAACAATGACTAAAATATAAAGGCTGCCCATAGTACCATTCACCTTATAATCACACGATTAAGATTTGGAAGGTACGATTTAAACCAATTTTTAATTTACTTTGGTTTTTCGATTTTAATGGTGTTTTGTGATTGTTCCGTATATTGGTCTATTTTCAGTACTCTCGAATATGTTTATTCAATCGTAGGAAATTCTTCCATTTAGCGTCACAGTCTGTGTGACAACAACTATGATAATCGACACTTAGTTTGTTGTGTATCCAACTTCCCAACCACCGCATATTGCCTTTCCGTTAACGCTGGATCGCGAATAAATTTGAATTTTAGACATATACATGGCAAATGTGTAAGAATCAAATGTGTAAGTAACTGTCGATTATCATAGTTGTTTTTTTTATTTCGTTTTTGTTTGTATTGGTGTGTTGAAATTTTTGAATCTACAAAATTTTTAGCTTAAAAGAGAATCCTCGACAAAGCCGGTTTTGCAATAACCCTAATGTTGCATCAGCACTTGTAGCACAATCCAATGAAAATAGTACTGGAACTTTTTACAAATTAATTACAAATTTGTTTCAGAGTTATAAAATTTTTTACAGGTCCCGTTATCCTGCAATTCGTGTGTGGGCGGCGTTAGACAAAACTACACCACACTTTTCGTATTTTTTTTATATTTATTGTATCGTACTGGAGGTGGTATTGTAATTTTTTACAAATTAACTACCACATATTGGCATATTTCAACCCCCAAAGACTTCCCCTAAGGGGTGCAATTATGCATTTCTGTGAATTTTTGTTGTACAGAGCTGGGGTGGTAGTGGTTTTTATTACAAACTAACTACAATAAAATGGCAAAATTAAACCCCTAGAAAACTACCCCAAATGGGAGCAACCGTTTAAAATCATTGTACCGTACTGGTTGATACAAGAAGTTTTTACTAAAAATAAATTACAATATATTGGAATAGTTCAATTACCAAAAACTGCAGCTAAAAAGTACAGCTCTTTAAAACCATATTTCTCTGTAAAGATAATACCCCTCAAATAGGTACCCATGAATTTATTACAACAGCCCACACCCACAAAAATCAAGTCGATGAAGTTAGCCCGAGCCCGAATTTTTTGGTGGGTTTCTTTGATAAGTGTAATCATCCCGAAAAAGTGTAAATACATTAAAAAATGTAGCACCATCCCGAAAAACAATTTATACGTGAAAAAAACAAAAAATATAGAAAAATAATATTATTTAAAAAAAAATACTGGTAAACATTTTTTTTTTAATTTATTTAGCCCGAATAGCGATTTGTGTAGTTGTTATGGGTCCACACTAAATTCTGTACCGCAATACCTGGAGATAAAGCCAACAAGCGGTATATATGGCCACACAGGCCACAATACTAACTAAGATGTACAATTCGCCCCAAGTCCATATCAGGTGGAAATAACCTTTTTTTAAATTTATTTATTTAACACGAATAATTTGTGTAGTTGCTATGAGTCTACATTAAATTCTATACCGCAATACCTGGAGATAAGCCACCAAGCGGCGTATATGACCAGACAGGCCACGATACTATATAAGATGTAGAATTGGCCTCAAGTCCATATCAGGTGGAAATAACCTTTTTTTAAATTTATTTATTTAGCCCGAATAATTTGTGTAGTTACTATATGGGTCCACATTAAATTTTGTACTGCAATACCTGGAGATAAAGCCACCAAGCGGCATATATGGTCAGACAGGCCACGATACTAGCTAAGATGTAGAATGGCCCCAAGTCCATATCAGGTGGAAATAAACTTTTATTAAATTTATTTGTTTAACCCGTATAGCGATAGTTTGTGTAGTTACTATGGATCCACACTAAATTCTGTACCGTAATACCTGGAGATAAAGCCACAAAGCGACATATATGGTCAGAAAGGCCACGTTATTAGCAAAGATGTAGAAGTGGCCCCTGTCCAATCTTAGATAGTATCGTTGCCTGTGTGGCTATGTATGCCGCTTGGTGGCTTTATCTCCAGGTATTGCAGTACAGAATTTATTGTGGACCCATAGTAACTACACAAATTATTCGGGCTAAATAAATAAATTTAAAAAAAGGTTTTTTCCACCTGATATGGACTTCAAGCCAATTCTACATCTTAGATAGTATTGTGGCCTGTCTGACCATATATGCCGCTTTGTGGCTTTATCTCCAGGTATTACGGTATAGAATTTATTGTGGATCCATAACAACTACACAAATCGCTATTCGGGTTAAACAAATTTAAAAAAAAAATGTTTACCAGTATTTTTTTTTAAATAATATTATTTTTCTATATTCTTTGTTTTTCTCACGTATAAATTGTTTTTCGGGATGATGCTACATTTTTTAATGTATTTACACTTTTTCGGGATGGCTACACTTATCCAAGAAATCCGCCAAAAAATTCGGGCTCGGGCTAACTTCTTCGACTTCAAAAACCCATCAAAATTCATTGAGCTTCCCTCCTATGAAGGAAATAGGTACCCATCAATTTTTTACAACAGCCCTCACCCACAAAAATCGATCAAAATGCATCGAACTTGCTTCCTATACAAGAAATATGTAACCCCTGAATTGCATTTTGATCAATTTTTGTGGGTGTGGGCTGTTGTAATAAATTCAGAGTTACCTATTTCTTTCATTGGAAGGAAGTTCGATGAATTAGGTTCGATGAATTACTATGCAACAAAAATTCACAGAAATGCAAAATTGCACCCCTTAGGGGAAGTTCTTGGGGTTGAACTATGCCCATATGCGGTAGTTAATTTGTAAAAAATTACAATACCACCCCCAGTACGATACAAGAAATATTAACTGAAATGCCAAAAGCATGGTTGAACCAAAAATATTGGTTTTGAAGAATTGCACCAGTTAGGGGAAGTTTTTTGGGGGTTGAACTTTGCCAATATGTTGTATTTAATTTGTAAAAAAATTAGAATGTTCGTGGTCCGACGTCGTTTCAACAACTGAGAACTACCGACCAAATGGCACCGTGGTTAAAGCTTTGGCGTTTGGATCGGGGGGTACAGGGTTCGAATCCCGATAGGGGCAGGATGCAAAAGGAAATTTTCATCAACAGATTATGATCTGTGTTTAAAAGGAACACAACTACGATCCTCTAACAGTGTGCAGAACTCGTGAACCGACCTATCTTTCATGTCGAACCGTTAATGAGCACCGTAAGGAGTATCAACTCTTGCAGTTGCTCGATAACGATTCGAATTAGGACAATACGCTCAAAAATTCTGTCATATCTTCATCATCTTATCAAATCCACACATATTTTGCGATTATTATATCCACGTGTTCCCCTTCGAATTCAAACAATTTGTAGGTGAAATTTAAGGGAAGAAAGCAGAAATGGACAATGAGGATTGATTATGATAGAAAACATGACTTGGCGAATAAAGTGTTGTCGTATTTGAGCATGATATTACCTAATCGTTCCATGCACGATGATTCAGCCACGAATAACAAAGATAACACTAAAGAATTAGCCGAAGCATTTCGTACAAATGTTCCACAATTAAATAAACAACAAAAGGCTGCTTACAACTTTCTATATGAGCTGCGAACAATGGAACTGGTGGCATCTACTTTGTGGATGCTCCCGGTGAGACCAGAAAAACGTAATTAATTTCATTGCTTTTGACATTAAAGTTGCCCTGGCATTGGCCTCTTCTGAAGTAGCAGCCATTTTGTAAGAAGGCGAACGAACTGCAAAGTACAGTGAAATTGGCACGGAACATGCGTCAAGCTTTTAATTTATTTCACTATGATGCTACACAAAATATGGCCTGTGTAACTTCACCCAGTCCAAACTACCACTAAAAAATCCGTTGGAAGTATTTGTAAGTAAACAGTTTTCAAGAAGTACAGCAAGCGAAGTAAAAGTACTATATGCTTCCAAAACAGGAATAAATGGTCAAACGACTGATAATAATGAGTGTGAAGTTTTCAACAAAAAAATAACAACAATCTGTATACGAATCCAATAAGAATTCTTGAAAGCTTAGTATGTGTTAGTTTTTACACTGTTAAGTATAAAGTTGAGCGAGACAAATAAGTATGAAAACTACCAAAGCTCTCATTGGCTCGGTTTCTATTTTTGAGTACATCATATTTATTTTCACAATAGCAAAGCAAGAGATTGGACCACATCGTGGCGATTTCAGATTGCACCACAATGAAACCATATTTTTGGTTCGCTCCTACGGGTTAAAAGCATGTTTCGAAGCATGTTTCGTTCCAATGTAGATTAGTTCAGTAAGTTTTTCAAGCAAACATCTCACTGGCTCCTTATGATATTTGAGTGGTCCCCATGGTTTTCTGCGGTTAGGATTATCCTACAAAAACCACTTTTCATCATCCGTAATGATTTTGTGCAAACAACTTTTTCTTTTGTATCGAGAAAGCAAATTCATGCAGATGTCAACTCATCGGTTTTTGTTTTTTTCGGTCACTTTATGACGAACCTATTTTCCTTCCATCTGTATTTTTTCCATTGCATGCAATCGAAGTGATATTGATTGATGAGTACCTCCTAACTGATTTGTAAACCCTTTTTGAAATTGACACGGATTTTCATCCTGAAAAATTTTAATTTCTTCGCGTTCAAATTTTTTTACTGCACCTGGACATGGATCATCCTCAAGACTAAAATTGCCATCACGAAATCTTGCAAACCACTTTTTTACATAATGTTCACTCAAAGTCGAATTAATCAATTCCATAGCTTAAACAACATTTTTCTTCAATTGAAAACAGAATGGAATGCAATTGCAACGTAAACGTTGCTTATTGACACCCATCTCTTAAAATTGATGTAAACGGAACGACAACTTGGCTTGTAAATGACTGAAACTTATGTCATAAAAGCAACGATGACTAAGCTACATATATCCAAAATAGCGGGATGCGACTTTCACACTAATATATTAGGAGTTGGGAAAGCAGTTATATTCTCGGAGCCGCAATCCATGCATTCGATTCACTGAACAATTGAATAAGGAACAGAAAATTACCGTATCAACTGCATAAAAAACGAGATCACCTGAAAATAATGTTTCCGTGCGTTGAGTTTTGCTAAACTCACAAAACGCATTACTCTAAAATCAAAAGGAGCCAATGCGAGTTTTACTCAAAAAACAAGATGGTACTGAGAAAGTTCATATTAAAAAAGTACATACAATGTTTGATAGGTCCAGTTAGCAGGGGTTACATCTCTCTGAAATGTCTTGTGATTGGCCGTAATGAGATTCACAGAAAAATAGAAGGATTTCTGTTGCGAATTTAGGTAACTTCGTTTGATAGATTAAACTCGTAGGAGTTATTCCTATATGATTTCATTGTGGTGCAATATCTGTGAGGTCTTGTTATTGGCAATGAGATTCACCCAAAAATAAAAAAATCTGATGACTGTTTTAATTAAAAAAAAATTTTTGCAAGTCCATTGTGATATGATTCTCCGCAATTTGATAAGTAGGGCCTAAAAAACAACTTTTATATGATTGTTTTTTGGTGTAGTCTCCGTAATGTCTTGTCATTTGCCAGAATTGGATACACTGAAAATCAAAAGGAACCGAAAATAGTTTTACTTAAAAAATATTTTTCGTTTGAACGCCTTGTACAATGTGTGTACAATTGTTCATCGACTTGGGGCGCACATAGCAAACTTAATATATTTTTTTGCTTCACAAATGTGTGTAAAATCATTTTCTTTATAAGTATTACAAAAAAAAGCCCAAAATATTGGTTGCTATATTATTTAAAGAAGGCGTTCGAAAGAAATATTTTAACAGTGTGATTTCCAATACATGTGCATTTTTGTTAATTGGTAAAAATTTCATACACATTGATAATAACCTTAGGTTGCAATTTAAAACTTTCCCCTTAAAAAGATCACTTGGCTTAATAGTGATTGCTTCATTGATTTCGTTCCGTCTAAACTAACCGACATCGCCGCGTTCACTTTCTTGACTGTCAATCACAATTATTTTTATAAGCGCTTCCATCATCATATCAACTTGATATCGTTCTAAGTACGCTATATAATTACCCCATTTGTGTTTATTATATAAACGATGAAAATTGATGAGAAATGAAATGATTTTTTTTTTTACAAAAGCACGAATCAAAAGTATTTAAGTTAATTTCTGTTATTATCGTAACGTTGATGTAAAATGTAAATATGTTTATGTAAATATATGCATGTCACTAATTGAATTCGTGCTTTTCGAATTGTGATGTCTTCAATTCGTTTGTGACTCTCTCTCGTCTCGTCTCGAGGTTGATGCGAGCGTGTAAAAATAATAAAAATAATTACAGTGCGCTGTTTTTACGTATTATTCGGGGTATTAAATCAAAAAATGTTTCGAACTATATATCAAACCAAATCCGATGACTATTTTAATTCTTTGAAAATTTTTAAGTGAAAATCCATGTAATATCAAAAATCAAAACACAAACATTTTATTTTATAAAGGTTGAATGATGTTCAAAATGTATATTGTACGAGTACAGTATACTTTGTAGATCCATCAATTTATTTTGTCAACAAAATATATACCAACAAAACTTTTGTATGATTACTGATGTGAAACCGAAATCGAAATAAAATCCGATTCGACGTTTGTTTAGAAATAATCAATTATCGAGTCTGGAAACGAATTGTATTTATGCCGGCTTATTGAAATGAAATTTAAGATTATCCATCTATATATACTCACATTGAAACTGATATGAACGTGACAATTTAATTTTCATAGAAATGAATACGGCCGCTACAAGACATCTTATCTTACACCTTTCTACTCCATTGTACATATACACAAGATCGAAATAAATTAATTACAATTGCACTAACTACCTCTAGCTATATCTGAATATTAACAGTTGAGTTTTTTTTTTTAAATAAATTCTTTCGTATAAAGCGCCAACCTTCAATTTATGATAATTTTTCATTTTTTGTGCCCCTTTTATACGCCAATGCAAAGAACTTCATTCCTTTTAATTAAAATATATTGATATCGATAACTATTACATGATGTAACTAAAACTTGCTGTGTAAAAAAATCACTGACGCAAAAAAAAAAACGTAAAACAAAAACGCGACAGACGAGTACCTGCGATAACGATAATTAAATTATAAAATTTACAAAATGTATCTATAATTGATAACTTCATAACCCTTTATATAAATAAATAATAATATAAATAGTTTATACCTTCTTGTCTCAAGCATTTCAAGATGTCATTAATAATCGTATACTTTAGCGTCTATTGACAGAATTGTCAAAAATAATTACGGTTGATTGAAATATATTGACTTTTTGTATATGCGGAAGTGAAATAAATATTTATGTAGGTGGTGGTTATGGATTTGGTTTGAAATTTTTGAAATTACCCAAGGTTGGGAACAAAATATGTGTTTACGATATTTTCGATTGCATGATACTACATCGTTTGAACGGAGTACATAATACAAATTGGAAATATAAACGATTTGATTAATGTAATTAATATTTTTCAATTAATTTTCTGTTTGCACGTTTTGCATATACATTAAATATAGTAATAGCAAATAGACGCAACGAAGCATTAGAAAATAAATTTAAAATCACCTGTTGTGCACTGCAATCTACTCGTTTATATGTATAATACACATTCGGTGGTATACGAGTACTGCGCTGCTTTGCAACGAGAACAAAAAAAAACTGGAAAATTTATGAAAATTGAATTTTAGCTGTGGTGGAAAATGTTATTAGTTTTTATTATCAATAAAATATTTTAAATTATGTGTTTAAAGGATTGTATTGGTGTTGCGCACAGAGAAGTGTCGTGAAGTTTTAATAAAGTAATTGAAATGTTATCCTATATAGATATGAACAAAAATATTTGTTAATTTAAATTTATATTGGTGTTGTGAGTTGTCCGTAATCAAATTTGAAATACTTCTATAGGTTTATAAAGATAATAGAAACCGAACGCGCCGCAAAAATTCTATCATTAATCAAATGTCCGCTCTAGATCCTTTCTCAAACAACAATATAAATATCTATCAACACTATCGAAATATAAGGCGAAAATTATTAATTCATCAAACACTAGTAACAATTAATAATCTATTTCAAATGTTCCACATTGCATTTTACGTTAGATGTGCTAAATGTGGTTTCGAGTAAGCATCAGGTGATTTCATTATTCGGATAATAGCCAAAATATAAAAAAAACCTTTTAGTGTTACTTTTGTAAGGTTTTAACATTTAAAAATTAAATGTTCAGTCAAAGTTGTACTTGCGACCAACGTTCTCGCTAAGCAGGGCACACAAGCGGCCGCCCAGATTTAAATTGTATTTTGCCCATCATAATTTTTAGTCCGCCCATCTGCAATATCGCTAACATTTTTCTCGTGTTAGTTACAAAATTTAAAAGTTTGTAAACCCACGCAGTTTAATTTTTTTTACGTATATGATGTGATTTTTTTTTAACAATTTATAAAAAATTTACTCCATTTACTCCATTCGCAAGTTCTTTACTTGTCACCACCAGTAATCGAACCCGAGACCGCCGAATAACAGACCCCCGAACAAACAAGACGGCTTCAAAATTTAGAGTAGAATGGTTAAATGAACTCGTTAAAACTCGTTTAAGTGATTTTTATAAAAGGGAAAAATCAGAAATTATATTACAATGCGTGGATTCCACAATGAAGTGAGTAAAAAATACTGGGAAACCGAAAAGCGAAGAGTATATTTAAATTACGTTAGAGCGACAAAGACAGCAACTTTTGTTTATTTTTTTATAGCATAATTTATAGTCAAAATAGTGACAGATTGGGGCAACATAACTAAAAAATTTGAAAATAAACGAGTTTAACAAAATAGAAAATTTTCAAAAATTTGAATGTAGTGGAACAAAAAAATAAGACCACCTTTCATTTTTCTTTTGACATTTTACAGTAATATTTTTTCAACCATAAAATTGGCGTAGTGTGCGAAAAATATTTCTCATCACATACTATTTTTTGAAGGTGTGTTAAAAATGTTGCAATAAAAAGTATTGAGTTTAATACTTTTTATGGCAACTTTGTCGTGATTTATACGTGGATTCCATAGTGAAACAAATTTTTTTCAGTAAAATATACTGGGAAATCGAAAGAGAATAGTATATTTAAATTACGTTAGAGCGATAAAGACAGCAACTTATGTTTGTTTTTTTATAGCAAACTTATAGTCAAAATAGTGACAGATTGGGGGCAACATAACTAAAAAAGATTGAAAATAAACCATTTTAACGAAACATAAAATTTTCAAAAATATATGTTACCCTACCCTCTTTCTGAACGTGTTGTATCTAGCGGCACAAAAACAAATAGCGAGTTCCATTTTTTCTTGACATTTCACTATAATACTTTTCCAACCATAAAATTGTCGTAGTGTGCGAAAAATATTCCTCATCGCATACTATTTTTTGAAAGTGTATCGAAAATGTTGCCATAAAAAGCATTGAGTTTCATACTTTTTATGGCAACATTTTCCCCACTTATTCTATTATTTGCCAGTAAATCTTACTGAGCAATTTTTTTGTTTCTCGCTAACAAGTAAAGGATTTATATTTTTATCTCGTGTTCATTTTACTGAAAAAATTTATTTCACTGTGAAATTCACGCATTAAAGTTTTTTTAAATTTATTTTTAAATAAAATTATATGTAAAAATTATTGTATTGTAATTTTGTTAAGTTTTGCTAGAAATTTGCTAAATTTAAAATACTTGCCCACAATGCAGTTATGCCGCGCATGATTTTGAATAATTAGAGGGAACATTCATTTCTGGTATACATTATTAAAATTCTTATTATAAGGTCAGATTATTTTTTGGGGAAAATTTCCAGTTAATCAAATTTCTTTTCTTCCTTTTATAGCAATATTTGTATCATAGGACCCGAGGCAGTAGCAAGATCGTCGAAGCGCTTCTTCACCAAGGATACTCCGTCAAGGTAACCTAACAGGTATATATATCGTATTTTTGATCCCAGATCACGCTCCGGGTAATGCCGATTAACTCTAAATTCTTCTATTAGTTTTTTTTACAAGAAGCGTAGTCATGTTTTTGATTTAAATCTATATATGTATATAAAAATGAATTCCTGTTTGTTTGTTTGTTTGTTTGTTCCGAATGGGCGTCTCTGCCGCTCAACCGATCGCCATGAAATTTTTACCATGTACAAGTCCAGAACCATGCATATCCAGAACCAACCTTATGATATTTTGGAAGGGACTGGACCCCGAGGTCTCTCGAAAATTTTAATTTTCTTTAAATTTTTCCACGAAAATGAGTTTATGGGGCTGGTTATATGAAATTACTGACATGTTCGAATCCGAGGGGCCCAGCCCTGGATCAAAAATTAATTTTTACATGTATAGATACAAATATTTGATTATTCCAAAATGACTTCTCAGTCGCTCAACCGAACGCCATGAAATGTTTACCATGTACAAATTGCATATCCAGAACCAACCTTATGATATTTTGGAAGGGGCTGGACCCCGGGGTCTAGGGGCTGCGGTACAAATTTTTTCAAAATTTTAATTTTTTTTAAAATTTTCCACGAAAATGAGTTTATGGGGCTGGTTATATGAAATTACTGACATGTTCGAATCTGAGAGGCCCAGCACTGGATCAAAAATTAATTTTTACATGTATAGATACAAATATTTGATTATTCCAAAATGACTTCTCAGTCGCTCAACCGGTCGCCATGAAATGTTTACCATGTAAATGTTGCATGTTCAGGACCAATCTTACGATATTGTGAAAGGGGCTGGACCCCGGGGTCTAGGGGCCATGGTACAAATTTTTTCAAAAAATTAAATTTTTTACGAGAATGAGTTTTGGAAAGGGGTTATATGAAATAAGAGACATGTTCGAATTCGAGGGGTCCGCCCCTAGATCAAAAATTCATTTTTACATGTAAAGATACAATTATTTGATTGTTCTGAAATAACGCCTTAGCCGCTTTACCGATCGTCATGAAATTTTTACCATGTATATGTTGCATGTTCAGGACCAAGACCCAATACTTTTGAAGGGGCTGGACCCCGGGTTCAAGGGGCTGTGGTACAAATTTTTTCTCAAATTTCAATTTTTTTAAGATTTTTTGAAGGGAATGACTTTAGGAAAGGGGTTATATGAAATTAGTGACATGCTCCAATCCGGAAGTCTGCCCTGGATCAAGAATTCATTTTTACATGTATGTATAGATACAATTATTTAAATGTTCCGAAATAGCGCCTTAGTCGAAAAAATTTAGACACCAAAAAGGAAATCTAGCGTGCGATTGTTATACGCAAATCATACCTCTACTATAATTGATTTAATTATTCAAATTAATTTTATTAATTTAAATTTAAGACAATCTTTAGGTCCCAAAAATGACGGCGTTAATAAATTAAATAATGAAATTCAATCGGAACTATCCGGGCCACTAATGAAATACAAATACAAATACCTACCGACATGGTTACTGATGTGAATCAATCCGTCAAATATCCAATAGTTTCTTAATTCTTTGGAGCCACCTGGTATTCCACCACACATACTATTTTTTAAAGAGAGTTCACCAATAATACTGCTCCCAATACAATTTAGAACCAAAGAAATTGTGCAACGGAACACGGCTTTGTGTGAAGAAATTGATGCCGAATGTGATTGAAGCAACGATTATTACCGGTAAAAGTAAAGGAGAAGATGTGCCAATTCCGCGCATTCCTATGATTCCCACCGATTTGCCGTTTGAATTCAAGCGACTACAATTTCCATTACGCCTTGCTTTTGCAATGACAATCAACAAAGCCCAGGGGTCATTGAAAATAGCATTGAAAATAGCTGGTGTTATTTTGGAAAATTCATGCTTTTCACATGGTCAACGGTATGTTGCTTGCTCCAGAGTGGGAATGCCAAAAAATTATTTATTTACACACCAAATGAAAAAACCAAAAATATTGTTTATCAAAAGGCTTTATAATAAAAATTATTAACTAAAATATCTTTATATTTATTATTAACTTTGATCTGGTTGAAGGTTCGTAAAAATGGAGTATAATTATTTGGCAACTGGTAACAAATACCAAACCAAAATTAATTGACTATGCCCACAAAGAGGATGTCCAATAATATCATTACTGAAGTTCGGCTGGATGCATTAACGGAGGCACCCGTTACTGAATACAGCTACTTATAATTTTCTTTTCTTATGTGATTGCAAATACAGCGATGTAAAGAGAGAATTCTTGCATAACAATCAAGATATTTGAAATATATACCTCCAGTGCAACGCCGGGTAACTCAGCTAGTCTTAAATAAAAATGTAAAATCACCCGTAATTTTTTTTTTGTAATAAATTCTTTTTTTGACCTTTGATTAGTGATGAGTGGCTAGTGATTTAACCAGTTGGAGCGAGTGAGGGGAAAAGGTGAGTTGTGTGGGAGTGAGTCTTCATAAATTGTAATTTTATGCCATAATTGTGTTGAGTCGGCGAGAGCACAACCCCCACGTCCAATATTATACTACCTTTACCTCTGAGCTAGCGGCGGAAATCATGGCGTGCTCTGGTGAACACATCATTGTTGTTTTTTTTTATTATTATTTTTTTATTATTATCTATGCGATCTGTTTTGGAGCTCAAGGCGCACCGTGCTCTTCCGCTCTTATGCTTGTTAAGTCCTTACTTTACGCCTCCCGGCTAACTCAAGGAGGTACGGCTATAGGACTGATTTAAAACCTCCTGCACATTGCAAACTCCATCTATAGATGTTAATATGGGCTTGCTTTTCTACATGGTCAGGCAAGATATCTTATTTTTATGTTAAAATATTGTTAGTCTGGCCGGCCCGAATTAATAAAAAATATTGTTTTCAAAATCAAGGCTTTAGAACTAGAAGAACAGAAAACCGGGATTTGAAAACCGGGATTTTGAAACCGGGATTTTGAAGCTGGGATTTTGAAACCGGTATTTGAAGACCGGGATTTCGAAGTACACCCAACGCCCACACAAGGTGACATCGTACGTACGCAATAAAATAATTTGAACTTGATAATATTAGTTTCATCTTTCATCAATAAAGTTAAATTTGAGGTTCGTAATTATGGCACTTGTACGTCAAATTTATTAGGTACTAATTCAAAAACATTCAAAAACTGAGTATCATATTTTTTCCTCCTAAATTATGCTACTACTTCTACATCTTTACTAGAATGCCATACTTTTCTTTTAAACGTATAAAATTTTTAATTGTTGTGACGAAGTACTCGAAACGTGTGACAAGTTATAATTTGCGACAAACTTTGTTCTATAAAATTTTACAGAATTCTTAAAATTAAGCAAAGTATAAAAGTTTGTACTCACTCATAAATTCTTGCAAAAATAGAAATGAGTCATCGGCACAAAACTATATAAGTCAATTAAGTCAAACAGAACAAAATAAACTTTTCTCTAAGTTGTGCTTCTTTGTTGTGCCATTTAATAAAATATTTTGTTGTTAACGTTTTGCTGTTCAATTTTAAAAGATGATAACAATTTTCCAAGAAAATGAAATGAAACTGTCTTAAACAAGAATGACGACGACGACGACGACGGGCGATGAAGAAGACTAATGGAAAAACTTTTCTATATGATAAATAAATTGACATTTCATTTTCTCGTGTTAGACAGTTTTGGATCCATGCAACATTTTTTTCTTAAACTCAACTAGAAAAATTCGCCACTTTAATTATTATTCATTAAAATGTCACCCCTAAAAAATTTCATAATTATTTTTTTATTTTTAAATTAAAAACAGACGAACAAAGATTTTATGATTTTCGTTTGCGTCTTAAAATTTTTTTCATTTCCCTTTAATTTATATGATTTTTATTACCGCAAATAGACAAATTCAGAGCCCATCCATCTCGATTCCCTTATACAGCATTTTTGTATGGTATAGAATAAGGGTGGTTGACAAAGAACATATTGTATGTGTGTGTGTGTTGTTATAATTAAATAATTGAAAAAAATAATTATTTATATAATTTCCAACAGCATTGCGCCGCGCTAAATAAAATAAAATGCTTTTTATGGATTTGCGCGCGTTTTAATTGCTTTTCGGGGTTTTATTAAAATTTGTTCAAGAGGAAAAATTAGTAACCAACACATGAAATTTTTATTGCGGACGTTATATCTGCACGATTATTTTTCAAAAAAACATGCCGATCGCCTCTTTATGATAAACTAATGTTCGTCTATCAGATTCAATTGTATGTTGTGCCTTTAAACGATATAAGATCAAAAGAAATGATCTTTTATTTACAACATTATTATCTAGCTCTAAGATCATTATAAATTGCCTTCATCCGTATGAGTTAATTAAATTTGCCGTGTCGCTAATATAATATTTAGTTATGATGCCGACATTGGTCAAAATAAATATTTAAATCACAAAAAGTTTTTTCATTATGCTTGCCCAAATAAGACAGTCGGTTTAAACTTTTAACATTGCCGCGGTACTAAAAAAGTTTAATAAACTTTAAAATACATAGTACAGTTAATAAATCATAGCAAAAGCTTTTGAAACTTTAATGCGGAAATAATTAAAATTGTTTTGGTTTTTTTATTCTTTATATAGTTGGGTTATAGTTTTTAAAGTTCGGTGTAAAAGTAAATTAAAGTTGTTCTTATCACTTTCATACAATCTAATTATGTTTTGCAAGAAATAATAATGTTATTACTGTAATAACAGTTACAAATTAATTTTGTACAATTTTTCCATATTTTTTTTCATAATTAAAAAGTCAAAAAGCTTTTGAAATAAAAAAAATAAAAGTTTTATTCATTTTGTGTCAAGAAAATTATTATTTCACTTTTGTTTTAATTTTTTATTTGTTTTTCAAAGTTTCACTGGGAATTTAAAACTTTTCTTTGTATATTTCGATTTTCCATTTCAAGTGATAATTAAATGGAATTACACAAGGTGATGGAGGAGAAGAAGTTTATTAGTTCAATGGAAATATACGGTAAGAATATAGATACTTTTGTACTTCAAGTGGTCATCTAACTGAATATTTAAAAGCATTTTTTCCATTTCTTGAGCAGTGGCACAGCAACTTTCACTACTCAATATCAATAATTAAAGTATTTCAACAAAATGTAATCTAGACCATCATTTAATTTATGGCAGTCAAATCGTTAGAAATATTATAGTATTCCATTGAACCGATTTAGAGTATGATCTAAGCAAATCGATACAGACCAACTACCACGGGCGAACACTTTTAATCTTACTTTCTATTGGCGGTTCTAATACTTGAAGCTTTCGTAAATTTTTTCGCATCCGCAATTTTCAATGAACACTTTAAAACCCGGGCTGGGGGATCATATACAGGCTCATTGGATGAGGTATTTAATTAGACGCACTATCGGAACCTGAGTCTTGTTTTAGTCTCAATGAATTAGCATGATATTTTGTTCTTCTATACCTGGTTACCTACCATGCTTAAGTTAAGAAACCTAATTTATTATATGATAGATTGAAACCGGTTATTTAAGATCTTGAAAGGTTGAATCAAATATAAGTTGATTAACCGAAACATCTCAATCACTTTATCTAGTTTTGTTATCAACTTCGAACACAATTGTCGGTTTATTTGCTAATTTGTGGAATGAACATATGCAACTTTTTGCTACTGTTTTTGAAAAATCGAAATCGCTGTCCCCGAATAACAAATCTCAAATAATTTCAATAACTACAATAATTACCCACGGTCTGAAGGTACATCTACAAATTAAACGTATAGAACGGATCATGTATGAAGAACGATCGGTCAAGGCTCGGATGTTTCCAGTTTTGAGACAAATTTTGTTGGCAAAGAGTTTCAATTTTGCAAAATTACCATTCGCTGATGTCAATAAGTAGTTTTTACAAAATCTCTGTGTGTGCCGTGCAACACGCATTAACTGTGCGCTCTCTACAGCCCAGACGGATTAACTGATCTGAATTCCTTAAATTGAGAGATCCCGGTGACTTTTGCCAATTACTTTTTAAAGATTATCTCATGTAAATGTTGGCCACGGCTAAGTTTTAAGTGGTCCATGCGAGATGTTGAATTTTTCACTACTTTTTCAAGCATTTCGGCTGATATCTCGCGAATGACATGTTTTACGTAGTCTTTCAATTCTGCAATTTTTCTGTTTGTTTATTGGTGACGAGAGACCTCAAGTAGCCTCATAAAAAATAATCAAGAGGCGTCAAACAGCATGGTCTAAACGGGTCAGTTCATCGGACCGAAACGTCAGATAAATTGCTCGCCGAACTGCTGTGTGCCATGTGGTGCCGTCTTGCTGAAACCACATATCGACCAGGATCAGTTCATTGATTTTAAACAAAAAAAAAAGTCTGAAATCGTCGAACGAAAGCGAGCGCCATTGATGGTAACGTTGCGGCCAACGTCATCTTTGAAAAAATACGGACCGATGATTCTAACCCGCCTATACAAACCAAATAGTGTTTTTTTCTAAGTATATGGC